>OX382275.1:10949270-12333270 GCA_947507595.1 Pyralis farinalis
ATATCCCTGGTGTTGAAACTGTTCATAGGCTACAGTGACTTCTTACCATTCAGAGAGGCCGTATGGTTCTTTATTAAATAATAACACTGTGGTCATCAAACAACTTCTATACAAATGAAATACAAATTTGAAATAAAATTTACCCTTTGCCTAAGTAATAAAATGTATGATCTAAAGGCACATTCAAAAATGAACTACTTTAGTGCAATCGCTAATCGTATTTTTATCATTTTACGAATTGTTATCTATTGTAATCGAAGTTCGGGAACGGGGAGGGATACAAAATGTTCACCCCTGCAATAGGGGAGCTGTAAGAGCCCTTATACGTATATTTTATGCGTAGATTCAATCGGGTAGTTTTTCTTTTGGTAATATCGCGTGTAAAGGCCTAAATAATGGTATGGAGTTTTATACTGTTTGGGGTATTCGTAGCTTATAATCATCTTAAGAGCCCAAGGCAACCTCTCCACACACTGAAACCACAATGGTTCAAGAGAAGACTTTATTACGTGAATTCTTATGTGGGATAAACTCCCTACCTAGATTTTTCCATGAGCCTACAACATGAGGATGTTCAATAATATCATGAACAAATTTTAACAGGGACAGCAGCGCAAGAGCGATGTCTCTGCTGTTCAAAGTGTCCATAGACTAGGGTAACTGTTTACCATCAAGTAGGCTTGGTTTTACGCTTGGTTGCTTTAGTGTTATAAGAAAAAAGCTAGTATTATAGATCAACACCACCTACGACGTATAACGTAAAGCTCAAGCCTAGTACATACAGCTAAGCCCTTAACTTTTAAAAAATTATATACTTATACTAAGTTTCATGTATTTAATTAGTCTGTCGACAATGCCCTGGAATTTTAACCCTATAACATAGGTATAGAATTAAGAATGTTTGTTCAAGGCCACTCTAATTTTCATTCAAAATATAGCCGTGTAGAAAAGTAGAGCTGGACACGCGTAAATATAACTCTCGCCAACTTCCTATTAGAACTTCCTAGTAGAACAGTGTTCCTCAAACTCTTTGTGTTCAAGTACACAGACCTACCAAATCAACAATACTGACAATCAGCAGAGCCGTAGTAATAGGGCTCCGTTGGTACCCATGGGGTACGGAATTCAAGAAAATTGCACAAGATAATTAAATAACGTTACCTAAAGATTTCGTGAAGATACTAATTTTGACATAGAGAGACAGTCGTCACATGTATTTTGACATATAATTTCTTGGACATACGGGTTTCCTCACGATGTATTCCTTCACCGCCGAGCAAGTGACAATTACCATAAATCTGAAAACACGAGTTTAGTGGTACACGCTCGCACCAGTATTCAAACCAGGTACCGACAGACAATAGGTCGATTTTTAGGTTTCCGTACCCAAAGGGTAAAACGGAACCCTATTACTGAGGCTCCGGTGTCCGTCCGTCCGTCCGTCTGTCACCAGGCTGTATCTCTTGAACCGTGATAGTTAGACAGTTGAAATTTTCACAGATGATGTATTTCTATTGCCGCTATAACAACAAATACTAAAAAATAGAATAAAATAAATATTTAAAGGTGCTCCCATACAACAAACGTGATTTTTTTGCTCATTTTTGCTTGATATTAATAACGACACCAGGTAGCCGCTTGAAATATTCACAGAATATTTAGTTATATATTCACTTTAAGAATAAATAATTAAATTAAAATAAAATAAATATTTAAGGGGGGCTCCCATACAACAAACGTGATTTTTTTTGCTGTTTTCATAGATAATGGTACGGAATCCTTCGTGCACGAGTCCGACTCGCACTTGGCCGATTTTTTTATCCACTGAGCTATCACGGCTGTAATGTATAAGAAATAAAAAATACAATATATTATACTATTACTTAACACAGTTTTGTCGACAACATACGAGTATGACTCTTTACTCCCGTCTCCTACTGTTGCACATGTTTAAAGACTACGGTAACTGCTTACCATCAGGCTGGTCGTAGGCTTGCTTAGCTTAAAAAGATGTAACAGTATATATAGATGGCAAATGTGTTATAATGATATTAAGCGGGTGTAGTCTTAAACAATACTTAAGTGACGAATTAAATTCCAAAGCAGTAAAAAAAAGTTAGACAAATAATTTGCGTTAAGACGTCTGGAGTCTGGGCTAGACCCAGACAATTCTGGCTGCGACTGGCGCGTGAGGTTCACTGCACTTGAACGACAGCCGCGCTCGGCCGCAACGTTTCTCTACCCAATGCCTTTCGAGTGAAGAATGTTATGTGGGCAATATTAACAGTGGCAGCAATGTATGAGAACCGTGGAGAGTGAATAATTGTTTACGCTCAGATGTCACTCTCTACTCCGTTGTAGTACATCTTTACAAACTATTATATATTCCGGCCACTAATCTTGTTGCATCTATATTAATTCTAGCTGTAGCCCGTATCTACGTTCGCGCGTTCTAGTATCATGTGAAAACCGTGTTTTCTTACTGCCATTCTTTTTCTTCCATTTCTGTGGGTTGTATCGTGATATTGAATAGCCTGCGACCTTTCTCAAGGATTGGCCTATTGAATGCAAAAGGAAATTTTCAAATCTGATTGGTAGTTGCAGAGGTTAGTGTGTTCAAAAAACCATGAAACAAATAATCAATCACTCTGCCACTTTATAGTATAGAGTATTTTTGAAGTGAAAACTTCTTTAGCGGCGTTGTGCACTTTTTGGGATAAGTAAAAAATGTTAAACTCGCGTCAGGACACGTGACCCTGATGTAAGATTTTGGTGAGAATTAGAACTTAAGTTAGCTGCAGTGTTAAAACATTAGTTACCTCTAATTAAACAATTAAAACATGAAACGCTAGATCGTTCATATCATAGAGCTTTATTTTCTCGCGACCGAAACGTTGTAAGCGCCATGAAATTCTTGGCGCTTACGCGTTTCGTTCAACGTAGTTTATCCACATCGCTGTTTGGTCCGCATGTTCAAGTTTTCACTTCTGCCGGCACTCCCGGAGTGCAACCCGTTTTTTTTTTCATACTACGTCGGGAGGGATATGCTTTACTGATGTAAAGCGGGTACCGTAGCCTATTAACGCTTGGGATATATTAAGTATCACTCGCGCGATGCCTCCTCTGCTGCTTACACAGCAACTCCTTGGGAGCTTACGGGTGACCTCACTCACTCGCAGGAACACAACAACCCTCAAGGTTGTTATTTAAAGGTAGCTCCAGAGTTCAAACAAACCATGAAAAAATAATCAATGACTCTGCCACTTTATAGTATACTTATAGAGTATAGACGTAAATAGGAAGACTTTGTTTGTTTGTTAAAACGCGCTAATTTCTGAATCGACTAGTAGATCCAGAAATTAGTGCCATTTTTAAGAGAGGTAGAGCGCATCTGGAGAAGTACCTCCACCTCACAGAGAGTCGCAGCAAAATAACCAACCCCCTGATTGATTGCTGTGTTCCTACGTGTGAGTCACGATGATGCAATAGATGGTAGCAAATCCTACTAATATTATAAATGCGAAAGTTTGTATGTATGGATGAATGTTTGTTGCTCTTTCACGCTTAAACAGCTGAACGGATTTGAATGAAATTTGGCACGTAGATAGATTATGATCTGGATTAACACATAGGCTATGTTATTTGACTCCACGCGAGCGGAGCCGCGGGCAGCAGCTAGTAATTAATAATAACGTCTAACTATAACAAGCATGTTATATCTTATAGCTTGATAGTTAGTTGTGTAATAAACGAACCGACACCAATGTGGCCTTACATTGGTGTCGGTTCGTTTAGTAAGACTTAAAATGACACAGCCCACTAACACACAGTTTACAACGATATTTAGTAAGTAGACCAACTGAGGAAGTGCAGTCAAATAACAACTTTCCGAAGAGTCGTGCTGTTCCTGCGAGTGAGTGAGTGTAGCGTTGGGTGAGCGATATTCTCTGTTCTAAATTCATAAGCTAAGACAACCGCTTTCGGTATTAAATAATGTGTTAACAACTAAATTTAATATTAACTAAAGTAAACTAAATTAAATATATATATATATATATATATATATATATATATATATATATATATATATATATATATATATATATATATTTAATTTAGTTTACTTTAGTTAATATTAATAATTTAAAATATATTATTATATATATATATATATATATATAATAATATATTTAAAATTCATTCCTGAATTAAAAACTTTAAATGATTGGAAATTAATAAAAAGGATAAGGTGTAATAAACGAACCGACACCAATGTGGCCTTACATTGGTGTCGGTTCGTTTAGTAAGACTTAAAATGACACAGCCCACTAACACACAGTTTACAACGATATTTAGTAAGTAGACCAACTGAGGAAGTGCAGTCAAATAACAACTTTCCGAAGAGTCGTGCTGTTCCTGCGAGTGAGTGAGTGTAGCGTTGGGTGAGCGATATTCTCTGTTCTAAATTCATAAGCTAAGACAACCGCTTTCGGTATTAAATAATGTGTTAACAACTAAATTTAATATTAACTAAAGTAAACTAAATTAAATATATATATATATATATATATATATATATATATATATATATATATATATATATATATATATATATATATATATATATATATATATATATATATATATATATATATATATATATATTTAATTTAGTTTACTTTAGTTAATATTAATAATTTTAAATATATTATTATATATATATATATAATAATATATTTAAAATTCATTCCTGAATTAAAAACTTTAAATGATTGGAAATTAATAAAAAGGATACCCAGAGCAAATTGAAAACTTAATTAAATTAATTTCTAGTAATAACATTAGTAATTGTATTTACAAGTAACAATATTGTTTCTTTACAATTCACTTACTAACTACTAATTAGATATTACTAATTAGGCTCCGTCAATACAAGCTGACGCTCGTAAAAAACTTCGTAATGTATTTAAGGGAGTTAAGTTGGAAGTGTCGATAAGCTAGACAATTTGCTTAACAGGAGGCAGGCCGTAGGCTTGTTTCGCACCTTAGATATGCCTGAATTGCGGCAATCTTACTATGAACGGTGGCATAAATTTTCTTGGTCGACTGTACTTATAAAACGATCAATCGATTCTCGAGTGCTCCCAAAGGAATGTACAGTCTCTAATGAGGTCAATAAGCGACCAATAAACAACGTTTTCAATACCAATTAACAATATACATGACAACACGAAAAAGTCTCGAAAAGGTCGGCATTTTAGCAAATTTAACAGCACCTATTATCTTCACTTCAACACCGTAAATTAAACTGCTATATACTCGTAGGTACAAAAGACGACCGGACCGGTGCGTCGACTTGTCGAGCGATTCAGTGAATTCTTGACCGCTCTACCGACGAATTAGTAGACGCGTGTAACGATTTCAATCTGTTTTCTTTGTCCACAGCACGATACGTTGACCGCTCGGTCGACGGATCTACAGTTTTCACTGTCGCATCGACGGATCAGTCGGGCTGAGAGACTGTAGGGAGCTTCAAAGATGCTCACGCCCGGCCCGCGGGGTTGCGGGAGGCAGGTGCGTTTATTTCACGGGAAAAGGGATTCAATTGATATATTAATTCGCAACCTAGTGACAGATATTTAATCAGATGCAGACTAAGACAACAATATTGTTTGAGATTAAGATCTGGTATCGCCTTTTGGGTTTATGACTTTTGCATAAGCTATTATTATAAGTAAGTAAGTATTATGTCCATTACTGAATGTCAACAACGTATACTAACATGGAAATAAATTATGTGTACAAAAATGTATCGAAATCGCATGTGGCTTTGTAAATTCTGTGTGTACTGTTGCTCTAGCCACCAAATATGAATTCCCTTTGATAATATTTGTCGCTGTGTTCAAAGCAAATACTGTTTGTTATATTTTGGTGCCGATTACTGTACTTTGCGCATTTTCAGTGTAAATAACTAGATGGAAGTATTTAATAATTACCTACCAAATTGTTACATTTAACCCAATAATTTAAACACTAAATTAAGACGTTATTATATAAGGTAATTACAGCAAAAATATAGCAATGTTTGAGGAAATTTGATGTTGTAATTGAAAATTAATGTTTAAACAATTTACTGAGGGAATATTGTCTTCGCGGAAACAACGACTGAAGTTATTAAATTAATCGAACTCAATTCTAAAATTTGTTACAATATTAATAATTGAATATCGAAATATTTGGTAATTATGCCGAAAAATTAAATAGAACGCCATATTCTACACAGACAGATTACGCGAAAGTAGTTCGAATTCCGAACGCTCGGCGGTGTCGTAAGTTCAGCGGCCAGATTGGGTAGACCCCCGACAAATTAGCCGTGAACCTCCAGTTTTGGTATTTTTCTGCGGCAGGGGAGAGACGGAGCGTGTCTGCTTAGAGCGGTGATCGACTAAGTACCTTTCACGATCTTGAGGCGAGGCGCGTCACTTTCCCCGCTCTACTGAGTTTTTTCGAACGTAACCAACATCATGATTACATCAATATCGCATGCGGATCGTTCCGCGTGTAAACCGCACCTGTGAATCGGAACGCATCACGATTTATACGAATTATACGCGATGCGATCGAACCTCGATGGGATATTCTGAATGATTTGGAATAAGTTGTAATACCTTGCGGTTTATGCATGGGATAGACTGGGGAACGGGGAAGTTCGATGGGCAATCGTAGTCGACATAGAGCTAACAGGTAATAAAACAAAATCGTTGCGTGCTGGTCACATTCCCAGTGTCAGTGATGAGGAGTAAAGTTCCAAAGTCTGCGTAAATGACATCAGAGAAGCGACGGTGAAGAAAAGCGGAGGATGATGGAAATTTCTCGTACATACATCATCCATTTTGTATATACGAGTATTTATGTCATCATACCTATTTCATCAGTCTTATCTAACATTGTTCCTAAAATTCTCTCCAAGATTACTCCCTCTCTATGGTTTATTATTATAATATTATATCGTATTCTCTATGGTTGACTGAAAGAGATACCTAATGTATAATAAGTCCACCATTGCACTACACTAATTCTCGCCAAACCTACATATTGTAACATTCGTTCTTCTTATAATTTATCCTGTGGTCCTGGGTTCCGCTACCTAAGCCTAAGATTTGGCGAAGATACTGATTTTTACATGGAGCAGCTGCCGTCAGACCTTCATGACCCAAAGGGGAAAAAGACCTTTTTTAGGTTAGATTACACGCCTTTCAAAATATAATTTCTTGTTTTGTTGTTGATGTTTTATTTCACAACCAAGCAAGTGATAATTACAAATATATACATAAATCCTGAAATAGGAATTTAGACATACATGCTAGAATTCGAACCGGGGCTCAGTGGGTCAATAGTTTGGTTCTTTATACACTGGGGTATCACTGTTATTGTATAATAAAGTTTTCTACAACATACAGCTGTGAGCATCGCCATAGACCTATAGTTGGCAACAACAAAATAAAGTATTAAAATATATGTACATATAAAACCATTTATTTGATATCCACCGGTACTACTGTACGAATAAATAAACTGATTCACATACTAAAATAACTTGACCTTGCTCTGCTCCAAGACCCATCCATGTAGATGATATAGGCTAGAATTATATTTTTTGTGGCATAATATATATGGCGGCACTAATGGGATGATTCAAAGTTTGTTTTACGATTTGAAATGTAAGTTAATAATGTAATAATGTAAGTAGTCCTATAGACCTCAGCCTATGTATGCTTGTAACTCTAGGGCCAGTTGCTCTCGCGTAAACATAAGTAAAAAGTAAATATTTATAATAATAGTCTATTTCTAATTACATCAATTTACACGCGATAATGAAATGAAAAGATATTTGATGAACGTTGAACATGCCTTTTCAGTGAGCATTTTTGTCGTAGTCGGGTTTTGGGGTTTTTAATTCTTATTAAATTATTATATAGTAAGTGAGTAGATGTATTTTTAATAAGACGATGGATTTGCGTTTGACTCCATCTTGTGTGATTAAAACTTATGTAAGAACTGAATTTTTTTTTAAAACGGTGTTATTATGCATGAAAACGAATACTTAGGTTTTCTACGACGTCGTATAGCTTATAACCAGCGGAACAACAAAACGCCTCCAATTTGTTACTCTACGAAGAATAGTTTAGAAGGAAGTGAGGACACTATTATACACAACCTTCTAAAATCATGACCCTCCTTTTGGCTTTGCCGTAGTCGGGTAAAAACTAGAAAGAGGTCGCAATCAACCCTTACTTGATTAATTTATTACGCCGATAGTTCATACGTATATCACAGCTGCTATCTCCTCCCAATAGATAAGAAGGTTATCTTATCACTACAGTTTACTGCAATAGAATGATGATATTTTTATAGCTTCCAGTTTCTTAGAAATAATCAAAGAACTCTAACAAGCAAACTTACACGACCTAACCTTAAGGAACTCTCATCTGTAGCCGATTCACACTTGACTGGATCTTAAATTATACCATTCAACAGATTTGACGTCATGTCTATAAACTAATAAAACACTGGAGTACATATGAAGGCACCCCGAGCTCACAATACATTGCGTTTTAGCGCCTAAATACGTTAGGGAGTCGACCCCAATGGGACAATATTATAGGCCAATAGGCTAATTAGTTAATCCGTAAACCAATAAGAGCAGGCCGTTTTACTTTACAAACTATAATTTTTTTACACAGGTTACATATTGTCTTATATATTTAAATAAACAATGTATACATATATGTTTTGGTACTTTTATATGTATATAATATATAAAAATACCAAAACAAACCATAAAAAAAAGCTGGCAGTCTTAGGACTGCACGTCAGAAGTAAAAACTTCTTAGCTTCGCAAACTTGTTGTAGTGTAGGTAGAGTAATTGTTAAAGTAAAAGGTTGTATTAGGAAGGGGTTTTTTTTTGCCGGTCAAATTACACAGCGCCACCTAGCCCCAAAGTAAGCGAAGCTACTAGACAACTGATAAACATACGTAAATACATATTTTTTTTTTAATTCATACTTATTATACATAGAAAATACCCAGACCAATACAAACAGACATGTTCATGCACACAAATGTTTGTACTGTGTGGGAATCGAACCCACGAGCGTTGATGTCAAAGTAGCGTAACAGCGCGTTTCACCACTGCGCCACCGAGCCCGTCAATAAATAAAAAAAAGGGTATTTATAAACATTACTTTTGGGTCGTTGAGAGAGAGCTTGACGGTCACGCGAATTCAATGCTTTTCCCCATTCCAAAAGTGCCCAACGTATCTACCTACTAAAGGTTTCACTTTAAAAATTAAGTAACAAATAATGCCGACAGTTGGTAGTCAGTCGTATGGGGATTGTGTGCCGTGACTACGTCATACAGTTGCGCTATTGCTATTATCGTCCATGGCCAGTCCTACGCGTGAGTGCTACTCAATTTATACTTATCGTCAATATCGTAAGCTGTATTTACTTTTCAATTACATTCTATTTTGTTTTACGGAAAACTATGGTGAAACGGAAAGCTCGATATCGTCGTTACGCGTGTCTTTCTAACCGAACACGTGAGCAACGCTCACCGCAGCCTGTCAATGGATGGGTTTATCGGGTGAATGATAAAGTTCATAATGTATTTTTAAGCTTCCCAATATTACATTATACAATGCGAAATGAATCATATTCTATTTTATATTCTCCGTGTTCGGAAGGCAAGTTAAGCCGTTGGTCCTGGGTATTGTAGATAGATGATAGTCGCTAAGCTAAGTCAGCCGTGGGACGATTTGAATACACAGATCTGAGCCAATCTGCAGTTGAGCAGCGAGCGTGGTATACAATCTTTTTAGGGATCCGTACCCAAAGGGTAAAACGGAACCCTATTACTGAGGCTCCGCTGTCCGTCCGTCCGTCCGTCCGTCTGTCACCAGGCTGTATCTCATGAACCGTGATAGTTAGACAGTTGAAATTTTCACAGATGATGTATTTCTGTTGCCGCTATAACAACAAATACTAAAAAATAGAATAAAATAAATATTTAAGGGGGCTCCCATACAACAAACGTGATTTTTTTGCCTTTTTTAGGGTTCCGTACCCAAAGGGTAAAACGGAACCCTATTACTGAGGCTCCGCTGTCCGTCCGTCCGTCCGTCCGTCCGTCCGTCCGTCTGTCACCAGGCTGTATCTCTTGAACCGTGATAGTTAGACAGTTGAAATTTTCACAGATGATGTATTTCTGTTGCCGCTATAACAACAAATACTAAAAACTAGAATAAAATAAATATTTAAGGGGGCTCCCATACAACAAACGTGTTTTTTTTTTTGCCGTTTTTAGGGTACGGAACCCTTCGTGCGCGAGTCCGACTCGCACTTGGCCGATTTTATTATAGATAATGGTACGGAACCCTTAGTGCGCGAGTCCCACTCGCACTTGGCCGATTTTTTTTTTAGGGTTCCGTACCCAAAGGGTAAAACGGAACCCTATTACTGAGGCTCCGCTGTCCGTCCGTCCGTCCGTCCGTCCGTCTGTCACCAGGCTGTATCTCATGAACCGTGATAGTTAGAAAGTTGAAATGTTCACAGATGATGTATTTATGTTGCCGCTATAACAACAAATACTAAAAAAGAGAATAAAATAAATATTTAAGGGGGCTCCCATACAACAAACGTGATTTTTTTCGCCGTTTTTATAGATAATGGTACGGAACCCTTCGTGCGCGAGTCCGACTCGCACTTGGCCGATTTTTTAGGGTTCCGTACCCAAAGAGTAAAACGGAACCCTATTACTGAGGCTCCGCTGTTCGTCCGTCCGGCCGTCCGTCCGTCTGTCACCAGGCTGTATCTCATGAACTGTGATAGTTAGTAAGTTGAAATTTTCACAGATGATGTATTTCTGTTGCCGCTATAACAACAATTTCTAAAAATTAGAATATAATAAATATTTAAGGGGGCTCCCATACAACAAACGTGATTTTTTTGCCGTTTTTATCGATAGTGGTACGGAACCCTTGGTGCGCGAGTCCGACTCGCACTTGGCCGATCCATATCACTAAGGTGACAATCATGCGTACAGTCTGCCTGATGGTAAGCAGTTACCGCAGCCTATGGACATTTACAACACCAGGGGTGTCACTTATCTGTTGCCGACTCTAAACCCTTTGAGTTGAAGGACCCGTATCTCTGCAGTGAGATGAATGGGGTCGGTGAAATAGTAGTAATGAGAGTGTTTTGTACTAAAACAGTCGTTAGCAATGCTATATAACAAGGTTTGTACTTCCGATTCCCACACAGAACAAACATTTGTGTGCATGAATATGTCTGTGTGTGTCTAGACTAGTACGTAAGTAAGAACACCGCTACAAATAACAATGTATTTCGCGTAACGTAAGCAACGTAAGCGCGTGAGTGGGGTTGCCGGCAAGCTCCTAAATGAACGCAACAACGCTATACTTCATGTATTGCAAGAGATCATAGGCCACGGTAACATTACACAATGTGAGCAGTTTGCTTGTATACCTCGGGACGTCGCAAAGAAAAATCTAACATGTAGAACATTTTTAACAGTGTTAAAATTTATATTTGGGGTTTATTTTAAATATGGAACCGGATTATTGCGATAATTGGCTGCCAATATTTAACCAATAACCATTTTTAACACAATGAACATACTTTTTTAGACATTATTATGTACAACAGATTTTTCATACAATGTATAGCATTATACATTGCGAAAGTGAAAGGATGTAGGAGCCGAGGCAGACCAAGACTCACCTACCATGACCAAATTAGTCGTGTTTTATCGTATGGTGTCGTCAGGAACCCTAGGAACCGACGAGCGTGCATAAAAAGAGTTATAAATGTTAATAAAATATAGTTTAAAAAAAAAAAAAATACGCTTTAATAGCAAATTGAACTAAAAAGCAGAAAATAATTTTTAATTATAAGTGATAAAAAGAAAATTAATTTCGTTGTAAAAAAAAGCGTGGGGTGCTTCTTATATTTTTATAATAACTCTACTTTCATAAATAGATGCTACTGATATATTAACAATAATCAATATCAATTATTAGTAGTAGTTACTTACAATAATCAATATCAATTATTAGTATAGTTGTTGTCATACGTCTTGAATACGTGTGCAAATTTTCAAATCTATTTGACGTCTTGACGTAGTAGGTGAAATTTGCGTTGAAAGATTCCGTTACATAGATACATACAGGTGAAGCTAATAAAAGCGTATTAAAAAAGTGCATAGGGACCGCGTCTTATGGCGCTCGGTGCTCTCTACCTACCTTGCAAGGGACCTGGCGTTAAGATATACATATATACTCATACGTATTTTATTATGAGGTATAGAGATAAATAATACATATCAATATACATAAAATAAATAGTAACCTGTATGTTGATTAACAATACGAGCTGAAATTGAACTTCGACAAAAAAATTGTATGAGAGATTTACATTTTAAAGGTAATATAGTTTTTCCATATTGATTATTCCAGTACAATTTCCGTAAATATTCCACGTACAAACTGGGGCCTCCTACCTTTATAAGTGTAGATAAAGCCATAATTCAGAGAATATGTTTTATTTGATTGCTTCGGTCTTGGGCCTCGATATTCAGCCAGACTTACATCTTGTAAGGTGGTGGTGGCCTACATGCCCTTTTAGACCGTTTATCTAATATAATATTGTTGTGCTCTAACACTCCTTCGGTGAACCCTTTGCTTGCCAACTGGCAAGTTGCATCACATGCTATTGAGATTGATTTCAGCTCTAAATATAATGGTCGACCACTTACATTCTATCCCTAAAAAATAAATAACTACATAGATTGAATTAAACAATTTTTAACGGAAGTATTGCGTGTTTTATTTATTTTGTTGAACCTGACGTTTCGAATGCTTTGCAGCATCTGTGGTCGCAGGAAGACTAAGGTGACATTTGTCTTACATTGGTTATTCAATTATTACATCTACCGACATGGATGGGTTAATTATATATGTTCCGATTCACACATAAATCGCTCATGGTGTCCGAACGTTTGTTTAATTCAATGTGTAACAATTGCGAAAACCTAAGACAATACAACTACATAGATTTTTGTCATCAAAATTCTATATCAAGATACTTATTTATTCGGTAAAGTCTTTTAACGAAAGATCAATATACACATTAATTGGCTTATATAAAGATATATATATATAAATATACATCAATGTCAATTCTCCTTAGTTTCACGACATGTGTTTAACAGGTCATCAGGTACATAATGCAATAAAGTCCCAAACTGGTAATCCTTCCCAACAAAATAAGAAATTTACAAAGTCGTTTCAAAATTGCCGAAGGTAACACAGAATCTCCTTTTTTTGAAGTTAGTTAATAAAATTATTAATGTACCCATTTGTCCTATTTCCAGGAGGTATCTTAAACAGGTCAACAGAAGGGGTTACGAAGAGTGGTTACAAAATAGGCATGAGCGAAGAAAGCGCCGCGCGCCGGCGCGCTGGTGGCGTGGTGGGTAGGTACCAACACACTGTCACAGATGATGGACGACGTGTTCACCTGCTAGCGAAACACACTTTACTCGACTGCTTTCGAAAATATATCAACGTATAGTATTCTACCAAGTCGCGGCGCCAGCAATGGTTTTTGGTCTGTCCAGAGAGAGATAACAAAAAGGGATATGGTAACATCTTCAATAAAGTCGGTTATATTTATATATTTATTTTATATCTTAAACTCGTTTGTTCATTAATGAAAGGGTTCATTCACCAAATCTTTTATACTCAAGAAAATGATGTTGAAGAAATTAATTTCACCAGAAATCCTACGGAACCTACCTTACGAGCATTTAAAACTGTGAGTGAGTGAGAACTTATGAATGAAGCGCGCGTCTCTGTAATCGAATTCACAGGTTAAACAATGTCGACCGCAGCCTGTCTATGGATGAGTTTATCTATCTCTCCGTTCTCGGAGGGTACGTTAAGTCGACAGCTTCCGCGTATCTGTGCCAGAAAATTCACCTCATAGAAAACCGCATTCAAATAACAACTCTTTGCCAGTGAATGAGGTTACCAGTAAATTCCTGAGGAGTTGCTGTGTTAGCAGTAGAGGCGGCATCGCGCGAGCGATACTTAATGTATTGCAAGCGTCCATATGCAACGGCAACCACTTTACATCAGGTGGATCGTATGCTTGTCTCCCGACGTTGTATAAAAAACCAGGTACGATATTGTTCTACGTTTGAACTAAGTATGTTAAATTAAAATAAATGTACTACTACTACTATAACTTCACGCCAAATCCCTTGCGGGGTAGGCAGAGAGAACCGAGCGCCACGTGACTCGATCCTTACATATCTCACTCGCTTCGTTAACATTCATTGCTCTTCTCATGCACGCACGCCGGTTTCTAGGGCTCCTGTCATCACCTTCTGATAGAACATGACCAATTTGGTCATGGTAGGTAAGTCTTGGCCTTCCCCGGCTCCTACATCCTTCCACTTTTGCATTGTATATCTGCTTCGTCATTCTTTCATCTTGCATTCTTTCTACATGCCCGAACCATCGGAGCATGCCTCTTCTTATTTTAACACCGACGCTCTCTTTCAGACCAAATGTAATGTTAAAGCCTTAAGTTAAATTAATTAATTTAAGGTTCTAAGTTCCTGTCTGCAATAGCATAGTAGTTATTACAGTCTAAACATAAAATGTAATACCAATTATGTTACATAAGTAACTTCGGAAACAAACTAGCATGAGCGCTTGCAATAACAACACTTACTAGCACCGATCATAAATCACTTAATAGCACATGTAGACACCTAGCACTCACCAAAACGTAGTGTTGTAACGCCTAAATATCTCGACAATTCGATATTTGCTATTCTAACTGCTACCTCCTCACACGCCCCCGTTTACGTAGTTAGCCATATACACCCCTTCTTCCTCGGGTTATCCCGGTTCCTAATCCATTAGGGTTTGGTGGGGTCCGCTACCTAAGGACTTGGAAAAGTTACTGATTTTTACATGGAGCGACTGCCGTCAGACCTCCAAAACCCAGTGGGGAACTCCAATCTATCTTATGACGTGTGGGTTTTTTCACGATGATATCCTGCACCGGCGAGCAAGAAATTTTTTTGTACAACATCGGGGGGCATGCTAGCATACGGCCCACATGATGTAAAGCAGTTACTGTAGTCCATTAATGCTTGTAATACGAGTATATTAAATATCAGTCGCACGGTGCCTCCTCTGCTGCTTACACAACAACCCTCTAGGGAGTTGTTGTTTGGCTGCAGTTTTCTATAAGGTGGAGGTACTTCGCCAGACGAGCTGCTTTGATGCGCCCTACCTCTCTTAAATATGTACATAACATCCAAAAACACGAATTCAGCGGTACATGCCTCCGCCAGGATTCGAACCGGCAACCAGTTGGTCAATAGACTGGTTCCTTATCCACTGGGCTATCACTGCTGCATTTGACGAGCTCGGTGGCGCAGTGGTGAAACGCGCTGTTACGCTACTTTGACACCAACGCGCGTGGGTTCGATTACAAACATTTGTGTGCATAAACATGTCTGTTTGTCTTGGTCTGGGTATTTTCTATGTATAATAAGTATGTATTTACAAAAAAAAATGTATTTACGTATGTTTATCAGTTGTCTAGTACCCATAACACAAGCTTCGCTTACTTTTGGGCTAGGTGGCGCTGTGTAATTTGTGACAATATTTATTATTATTATTATTTACACCCTAAATATAACTAATGTCAATCATCATCGCGTCGAAGTCATCATACAGTTATTCAGAAGTATCATTCAGTATTAATGTCCTGGAATAGAATACTGCAATCGTTGTGGTACATTTCTATAAGGATATTTTCATATCTGTCTTGGTACGCCAACAGTTATTATTTTTCAATGACTGCGACCTAGCACCATTATGATTGCATAGTTATTATGTGATCTAGACGCTTGTTGCCTAAGTACTTCGATTTAAAATATAACTATGACCGTATCTATTTATCAAGTAAATAGATATTTGAAGAAGATCAAGCCAGGATATGGTGTATCAGGATCAAATTAGCAGAGGAGGAGAATTGCGCATAACGGCAAAACACCAATATTGACATACGAGAGTCGAATAGTGATGCGTGTAGGATAATCTGATAATCTACGATAATCCTAGGACGGTGCATAAGACCGATTTTTTATAAAATATCGTTGGGAATAATAGCATATAGCGAACTTGACGTAAAGTGGTTCCTTAAACGCTGGCGAGGCATTATCGCTCGCATGTTGCTTGCTGCTAAGATAGCAATTCAAGGTCTCCACCACTCACTCGCAGGAACACTACACCATTCGACAGAGTTTTATATATTGTTACCATATGTAGTAAGTAGGTAGTAAAAGGTACTTCTCCAAGATTAGATTCCTTATTACCTACACCATGCAATATAATATTGTGCACATGCATATGGTATGTCTTTTATTTAGCTTTTTACTCTAGTTCAGTCTAGTAAAAAACTACTCACCACTAACCTTAAAAATTTGCACAATCCACACTCTGCCAACACTTAGGTACGTATCATCACGATCGGGCTGATCGCGTTTCATTGGAAGGTGTTGTTACAAACCCTAGAAAACGTAGCGTACTATGAAAGCTAAAGAAGCGAGTGAGTTGTGGGAGGCACGAGACATGTACCAATCACTTCCCTCCACCTGTCACGCATAAACTAGGCATGAAGATAGGTAGATATATATCCATGCAAGCATATGCATTCGAAAACCATAAACACAGCTAATATAAAGTTACATCTACAATAAACATTTTTGTTCACGCTGTAAGTTCAAATTGTATTTTGAAGTGTAATGCGAAACTAACAAATACATAAATCTGGTACCCAAAGACGTAAACTTTGAAATTTCAATCAAAGTAAAATTTACCAATCAATTTAACCGTGATACCTACCCAATTCATAATATCTCGCAAGTAAATCGAGCATTCTATTTGTTTGAACTCGAGTTTCAACGTGGAGCATATCATACGAAATTCCATTCAACCGCACGGTTACATTGTTCAATTGAATTTGCGCTCTTTAACGTTACGATAAGGTTACTTGTTGTCTATTGCGGTGGTTATTAGGAGCATGTTTATCGCAGTGTTGGTACATCGAAAACGCACCAAGCTTCTATTTTTAAAACCGATGCGGTGACCGAAGTGGGGCGTGGATCTTCAATTAGGGAACAACTGTGGCAAGCGTGACATATTGGACTAATTTTAGTAAAGTAACAAGACTTCATTTAAATATACAGAAATTAAGGTTTTATTCTAACAGTTTTTTGGATTCCGTCAAAGGTAAAATGGAACCCTTATTGTTAGTTTGTTATTGGTCTGCCTGTCCCTCAGTCTCTACGTCGATAATCACAAATCAAAAACTAAAGGTATTTCCAATTAAAGTAGAGCCATGAACGTCGGTAAACAGCATAGCCTCACAGTACAGGCATAGGATGAAATCATCAATTTGTAATCAGCGACGTATCAAAAATGTAGACAAGTTATACACCAACATTATTGTATTTTAAAATGGCGCAAGTCGTACTATGTCCGTACGTTTGTCTGTGCGTTTGTCTGTCGCTTTGTTTCGAATATTCGAATTTTGACTTCAGCTTCGGATTCAGCATAAAAAAGTAGAATAGGAATGTTCAGGAACACCGTTCCTATCTTTTAAGGAGCATGGTCAAAATGGACGACAAATTAAAAAAATATTGAATTGTTATATAATTGACGAGCCAGGTGTTCCTCTGGCAATGCAAGCTTGCGCATTCTCAACTAGTTTATTATCACAAGGGATTCGGCGTGAAGTTATAGATAGGAAATATATTTTTGTAGTCATTTTCCACATGCATTTTTAACTTTTTGTCTGTCTGTCTGTCTGTTTGTTTGTCCGGGCTAATCTACGAAATGGCTGAACCGATTTTGACGGGACTTTCACTGGTAGGTAGAGCACTGTTCAGAGCAGAATATAGGCTACTTTTTATCCCGTAAATAGTTAGGGTTCCTGCGTAAAACGTGAAAATCTGTTTAAATTAGGGGGAAATGTCTTCCCCTTCGGGGGACTTTGCAATTTCATATTTATTATTTTCACAGATTACGTATTTTTTGTGACATAAAATAACTACGCATTTTTTATGTAATAAAAAAAAATACATATACGTTACCTCCCGTATAGATGGCGCTGTATGAAAATTAAATCGCTCTATGGCTAAGACCCTGAACTTTGTTTTTTTTTTAAACAGAAAGAATTTGAGGTCTATAAGAAATAAAGGCTACTAAAAGCCAAAATCTCATGCGTGCCAAGCCGCGGGCATCAGCTAGTAGATAATATATTCATAAATAGAGTTGAGGCGAAAAATCCTAAACCTGCATTCAATATCTATCGTATACTTAATATCTAACCTAGGAAAGATCTGGTTTTCCCTGTGGGTTGTAGAGGACTGATAGCGGTCGCTCTATGTAACAGTCAGTATCTTCGTCAAATTCTTAGGCTTAGGTAACGGATCTTGCCAATCCTAATGGTTTTGGAAATGGGATAACGAAAATTAGAGTTAGGGCGAAAAATCAATATTCTTTCGCATATTTATGTAACATGTCAGCTATAACTGATCTGAGGCCCTGATTATGATGAAAAAACGTTATTTTCAAAAGATGGTACGGAGCCCTTTGTGCGTAAGTCGGTGTTGCATTTGTCCGATTATTTTATTTAAAATACCCTCGCCAATACAAGATGTTTTTATTTTTTTCCACCACATTATAGAACGAGTGAATTGTTAACATTTAACGAGGTGTTTGTCCGTCCGTCTGTCACAAGTTTCCATAGGTGAACAGTACAATCTAGAGATTTGCCACACGTAAATATCACCGTTATGTGATTTAGGTTGTTATGGCTGCTCACCAACAGGCAGGCCGTACTCTTGTTTTACCAGCGTGGTGTAAAAAGTATAAGATTGTGGTTTATAAGAATTTCCACTTGAATTTTACGAATTACATAATTATCACAGCTATAAATATATAATTTTAATAAAAAATGTGTTCTATTAAATTATTAAATTACATTAGGTACATTTAAAATATATCTACAAATTATACGTCTAAATATATACATATTTAAATGAATTGCGTTGCGTTAGTTCCCCTAAAATATAGAAATGGCTCGATCGATTTCAATATTATTTTTGATTTTAAAAAGAAAAAACATGGACGGAATCACGTGTATCAGCTAGTTAAGTACAAAACATTAAAATCGAAGATGTTTATTTAAAGCAAGCGTTTTCTATGGTACCAGACTGGATTAGAAAATGATTATGGGCTGCAGTAATCGCTTCAAATCAAGCGTATGTATGCATTTCGACATAGTGTAAAAAGATAAGATAACTATATCGTCACGATAGCTTATCACTGTATATATGAAGATAGACTTCGTTATATTATAAACGAACAAAATGACTGACTGACTGATTGGCTGATATAATATTCTGCTGGATCTTGGATCTTATAGTTATGTATGGAGATTACTTAGGGCAGATTTTTGGAAATATACTAACGTACCTGATATTGACATGCGAGCATACGGTTGGGATATAGTTGGCTCACTGTTATATTTAAAGCCAACCTCGCCTACTCGTGGTGTACGCTCACAATTAACAAACGAGGAGCTGGTGGAGAAAGAGGTATAGAGCCCATTACAGCAACCCGATTGGGGAAGTACCTTTACCCCACAGAAGACCGCAGACACATAACTCCCTGGATTGCTCCTGTAAGTAGGTAATGTTACTAGCAGGTTTCTTACGGAGCTGCTGTCTAAGTAACAGATGTGGCAGCGCACCAGCGTGCTTCCTGTATTGCAAGCCTTAAGGCTACGATAAGCACTTACCATCAGGTGAGCCTTGCATGCCTCCGGATAATGTATAAAAAAAGTTATCTACAATCTATAGTCGCAAAGCCCCAACCACGAGCTAAAAACGATAATGATTGTGCCTCGTATACAAACCGATTTCAATGGTAGAGACAATTCTTTGAACTATGAAATAAGTGCTATAAATACCCTAGTGTGAGTCTTAGCATTTCTGTGAACAAACCCAGTAGGTACATAATTATATGAGCTGCAATAGTAATCCGCCTTCTACTCGGCATACATATCCACGTTCACAATTGAATTGATGCTGTCGGAACGTTCAATAAATCCCTGTTGCCGCGAGCTAACTCCGATTTCTACGTCGCTTTTTTTGTTGAGGTAACGAATGTTTATGCAAAGATTTAAGTTATGAAAAGGCAAAACATACTCACCTGGTGAGGAGTATAGCCTCTAAACACCTGATATATTGTTGCACGTGCGCTCCTACCCCCATTAACTAACTCTACCTATGTGTACTTCTTACAAAAGATATATTACGTGGTGTTTGCTGGTACCTTCATTCAGTCACTAGTGCCAAACTACACTTTGAAGATTTTCAAAAATATACGGGTGACTAAGTATGTGATATTGACATGCGAGGACGAAGTTGGAATATGGATGCGCCTGCTCGTGATGTAATGATTTATTAACAAATGAGGTGCCAGTGCCAGGAGAGGTAGAGCGCATTAAAACAATCTGACTGGTGAAGTAGGAAGCACCTTTATCTCACAGAATACTGCAGACTAATAGCAACTCTCTCTGGAATTCATTTGAGTAGGAGGTAACCCGCAACCTCGTCTATCGCTGCCGTATGGGGAAGCTCAAGGTCACTCAGCGTGCTATGGAAAGAGTTATGCCCGGGGTTTCTTTGCGTGATAGGATCAGAAATGAGGATATCCGCAGTAGAATAAGCAAGCTGAAGTGGCAGTGGGCCGGTCACATAGTTCGTAGAACCGACAATTCGAATAGCATCCCCGTACTGGTGCACGCAGTGTGGGACGACCCCCCACTAGATGGAGCGACGACCTCAAGAGGTTTGTAGGGAGTCGATGGATGTGTGTCGATGATGTGATGATGTGCGCACGAGTAGTGCTTCCGGTATTGCAAGCGTACATGGACTACGGTAACTACATCAGGTGAGTATATCTGGTGTGAAGCGTAGCTTCTAAATGATAGCTGTAGATAGAATGTTGTTCAAGCTATATCACCCCCACTAAGTAACTCTACCTATGTTCTTATTACAAAAGATATATTACGTAGTACGTTTCCTGGTAACCTTATTCACTCACAGAAACACAACACTTTTTTATAAATTGTTATTTGCATGCAGCTTTTAGCAAGGCGCCTATTAGATATAGCTGTATCTGGCATTCTTTCTCTAGAGCCTAACGATAGGGTGCAGTGAAGGAAGTTCGATTTGCATGGGACTACTTATATTAATTTACTTATTGACGAGCTCGGTGGCGCAGTGGTGAAACGCGTTGTAACGCTACTTTGACACCAACGCTCGTGGGTTCGATTCCCACACTGCACAAACATTTGTGTGCGTGAACATGTCTGTTTGTCTTGGCCTGGGTATTTTCTATGTATAATAAGTATGTATTTACAAAAAAAATGTATTTACGTATGTTTATCAGTTGTCTAGTACCCATAACACAAGCTTCGCTTACTTTGGGGCTTGATGGCGCTGTGTAATTTGTCCGACAATATTTATTATTAAATTTGAGTGGTTTCTCCAAAAGTCCAAAACAAGTGGCTTGTAAATTTCATCCAATGTCAATATCCTGATATTTTCGACATGTTTTTATACTTCCGTAAAATAATCTCCGTCTATTATTTAATTTTCAGTTTCGCAACCATTTCGTAATCGTCAATCGTTTCTGCGTGTGAGTGAGGTCACCAGTAAACTGGAGTTGCTGTGTAAGCAGCAGAGGAGGCATCGTGCGAGTGATACTTAATATATTACAAGTATTAATAGGCTACGGTAATTGCTTGACATCAGGTAGGCCGTATGCTTGTATGCCTCCCTACGTTGTATAAAAAAAAAATAGTTTTCTATACGAAGATACTAAAAAGTAATTGGCCAAAATTCATAAGTTTACATTAAAAAGCCCATTTCGTTCTATTATCACATTTTTGAGAGAATGTAGGTATGTAGAGGTGTTCGTGTGTATAAACAGAGGTATGCGCTTAATTTCCTCCGAAATCATTTAGCGGTTTCGCAAAGGAGCTTATTATTGAAAGGTTTTGGATACATTATAAGACATCATAGGTATGTATGGTAATTTCTATCACAATAAATGAACCTACGCCGACGGAGCTGCGGGCAGAAGCCAGTAGTAATATATTCAGTTTCGAACATAGTCTGGTTAAAGAGAATTCGTTTGAAATTTAACTCGAGACCATTATCATTCCCCTCGTTTGGTGTCGACATTCTCGCCTGTGTACACGAAAAAATATAGTTGTTTATTTGCTAGTGTCTATGATATCATTAAGGAGTTTTCGGAGAAGGATGGAAGGTATTTAGAGGGGGAGGGGACAATATGCAGAAAACATAATGTTGTTACGTCACACGAAAATATTTTTCATATTCACAAACCAATGAACAATTTGACTGCGTGTGAAGGCACCATCAAGAGAATATTTTAGCCAATAAGCCGGTAAGTTTCGCAATGTTGATACAGGAACTAGCCAATAAGAGCTGCACGTTCTACTTGCCCCCGACTCGTAGCGGTGAATTGAGTTACTACGTAATATCCGTCTCATCGGCTCTCCATATGTTATCCCCTTCTTGTTCATATTTCATGAAATTAATGAAATAAATAAATAAAGATAATTGTAGGGGACATAAATGTTAAGTGAAGTTTAATCATTGGTAGATCTGTTTATACGGATTTGAGGACTAACAAACTAAATACTACTGTTAAAATAAAAATGGCATTTACAAATTTATTAATATTTTACTTGTTGGCAAGCTGTTAATTAGAGGCATTAAGTAACTCGTTATTTAGCGTAGCAGTTAAGCGTAAAAAATAACGACTCGAAGCAATTAGATATTGTGAATATAATGATGCAGTGAATCAACTTTAACAAACAGTTTGATCTAGCACATGAAGTCCTACTAGTCAAGAACGTTCTAGAAAAGGAATAAAAACTCGGTTCGTCTGTATACGGTGTAAAACTGGACTTTTTATTAAATTTCATTTCAAACCACAAAAACCAGAGACGTATCAAAAGGTAGACATGTTATACACCAACATTATTGTATTTTAAAATGGCGCAAGTAGTACTATATCTACGTACAGTTATTTATTATTACACTTTGCTCTAACAAAGAGACAAATGATAGGGCATACCTGTCGTTAGAAAGAGATGAATATATAATATATATCTTAAGACATTTATGCTTTGTGGAGAAGTACGTATAGTCGCGAAGCGAGAGCGTGGCCAACTGAATGCGAGTTGGGCAATTACCTTACTTTCTTATTGACATTCTAGAGCGTGTACGACCTACCTATAACTATAAAAACATCTTAGACAAAAACGTTGTGTTTTAGCACCTAAATATCTCAGCGATTCCGGCCTCCGCCGCAATGTTGATCCGTAAACTAGCTCATAACAGCTGCGCGATCTACTTACCCCCAGACCCGTATCAGTTAGCTGATTTAAAAAATCAAAAAATCTGCCTTTTTTTTATGCTACGTCAGGTCGGGAGGCATACAAGCATACGGCCCACTTGATGTAAAGCGGGCACCTTAGCCTATTAACGATTGCGATATATCAAGTAGAACTCGCGCGATGCCTCCTCTGCTGCAACAGCAACTCCTTGGGAGCTTACTGGCGACCTCACTCACACGAAGGAACACAACAACCGTCTAGGGAGTTGTTATTTGGCTGCGGTTTTCTGGGAGGTGGAGGTACTTCCCCAGACCGGCTGCTTTGATGCGCCCTACCTCCCTTAAAACATCCAGACCAAGACAAACAGACATGTTCATGCACACAAATGTTTGCCTTGTGTGTGAATCGAACCCACGATCTCGTCAATTTGTTATCTCATCGTGTCTATCTAATATATCATTGTTTGGTACATGAAGGAAATAACCGATGGAGGTTATAAGTGATAACGTTTGCTATAGCTTGTATATGAAAATTTTAAACTCGAAATTTGAAACATTTTTTTTAGTTTATACTATGAAGATACGTAGTTTTTTTATTATTACAAATTTTTTAGCCTTAGCTTAACATCTTTGTCTCACTTGTGATCATATGCCATCGCTAGAGTCTAAGGTAGTGATGGAGGAATGTGGCCAGCAAAAGTTACATAGCAGAACGATTGAGTAGACTTAGAGGTTTGAGTTCGTGCCCAATTAGTGCTATGTTGCATTTTAAATAAAAGAAGAACTTAATTGACATGAGGTAGGACATGCCTACCGTTAGGTCTTCCGTGTACCAAATGGAAGATGATTAACTGTACTCAAATTGACATCAGCAGTGAAGTTTATTGCAGTACTAGTAAAATCACAAATGACACAGAAGGAATTAGTAGTATAGAGTATATAGATATAGAGTTAAATATTAATAACTCTTATCACTTGGTCTGGTATGTAAGAGATAATAGTAGTCTAAAGAGCCTAACACTGTGGTTCTAATAATATTAGAGATCGCAAAATCACCTAAACGTCTGGCATGACGTTCTGGGAATGGATTTGAAACATTTAATTTAACTTATTACGCAAAGATCAAAAACACATATGAATAAATTATAACATGAGTATAGAAATTCCACACTTTTCCTGTTAATGTCATAGTTTCCAGGAAGCATTAACAATGCTAAGGTTGCGTCGAAGCGATCATTTATGAATTTGAGAAACTGCAAGTGTTGCATAGTAGTTAAGCTTTATCAAAGGTACCTTAGAGGCAAGCATATTGGAACACGCTTTCACCACGGCATGCAGTGCGTTGAAGCGTGAGTAATCTCTACCTGCAATTTCTGTGATTCCATTGTTTTCTTTTTTGTTATTATATGAATTACAAATTGACTATTGGCGTTGTTCAGGAAGCTGTTCTATCGCAGTCCGGTATCTCGTTAGGTGCAATATTTAGTTTTGTCTTCTCGTATATATGCAGGGTTGATTAATATGATGGCTATATTAGCGGCCTTTTCTTGCGGAATTAAGTATTTAGCTATTCCTGGCTAAGAAATTTGATTTAGTTTCATTTGGATATCCAATGGAAAATTCTCTTGTTGCCTTTGTAATACATGCTTGACACTTCTCACTTTTCACATTGATTTATTATGCGATTCAAACTGATAGTCGTAAGAAGTAGTAAGAAGTTTATTCTTCGAAATTCACACTATGTTTAGGCAGAACGATAAAGAAAATTAGAAATAGATAATTATATTCAATCAGCTCTTTCATATAAATTTCACTTCTAACTCTGACCGATACTACTTTAGTGCCATGAAACTCCGCCTTGACTAACGGACAACTGTCTGCTTAAGGAACTTAACTTTTGAACAAATTCTCTCGGAGAAATAAAGATTTTTATTCATTCTACAAAGCATCAAAATCAGTTGTAATAAATTAACTCAAAGAAACAGACAGAAAAAGAGTTTTCGAGTATTTAGGGAACCATTTTAATAAATTACCAGTTTTAGTAAATTATAATTCTTATAGCTAAGTTAAGTGTGATCTAGGATTGAACTTTACAAATATATTATGAACGCTAGAATGTTACATAGGTATTATATAATAACTAAACATATTAAACTAATATATAATTATTTAATATTAGTTTAATTGAACTTAAAACCTTGTAAGAAAAAGTTCAGTAGTAGGTAGGTACGTAAGCAGTAGTTATAGTTGTTCTTTAGTTAGGTACATTTAAGTTATGCAATATTAGTCTTTTTTTATGTAATTTTAACAATGGATATATATTTTAACTTTTTTTACCGTCATAAACCATGATGAACCGATATGTAACCCAGCATTAACTCCTACAAAATTGACGTGGAGTCTCGTAAACGCAGGGTTTGATTCCTTAGCTACAACAGTGTATTGTATAATAACAGTCTAGTGTAGTAATGAACGCACTATCGATGCTACTTATAATACATTGCAGGGAAAACAGCAACAGCACCAGATGGCAGATGGGATGGGAACCTAATTATCAAGTACACATCGGCAAATTCAAATTGTTCTACCTTTTACATTGTTGACCTCGGTTGCCATATAAAGACGTTAATAAGTATGTACGTAGTGGATGACACGATCCATTAACATGCAGTGACAGAATATGTGAACCATGTAACAAGACGTAAAATATACTAAAATCTCGGGAGATAGGACGGCTGCTACAGTTAACAATTACTCATCTTTACTACATAGACGGTAATGACCATAACATGTTTACGATAATACAATAAAGGTGAGTACTTAAACATATTTTTATTTTAGTGCATAAGATTGGGTATTTAAAATATGAATAAAAAAGAATGCCAAAGATGACATAGACGCGATTATGTGTCTCGTTTTAATAAACCAATCAGCACTCATAATAGAGCGAGACGTAGAACCTCTACATGAATTTTCTCTGTCAGCTCTTTTTAGACGCTATGCGCACATTCTTGTGAATTACTTTCGTGCCCTAAGGTACTTAAAATTATAAACTTAAAATACTAAAAAAAATTTATAGATCATCTACAGAATATTTGTTATACTTTATGGAAATTTTGATTGTGCTGAGAGCTCTCATAGAAATCTGGGCATTGTCCATTCACAATATCGAAAACTATGTCTCTTTTTAGGTTTCTTATATATAGTGCATGTTTTGTAACTTATAGTGCTGACACCACAGAGTGATGAGGACAGCTATGTTGGGGGTTCTTCGGAATTCGAAATACCGAGCGAGGAAGCTCAATGTTCAACGTTTGGTTCTTCCAAAGTAGTGAATATAGGCCTCAAAATCAGCAAATTGAAATAGCTGAGGGCCGGATGCATCTGTCGAGCAGATACTGGGAGATAGGGTGGAAAATTTTGGAGTGGTAGGTATGGAATTACTAGTCGTTGGCGTCCTTCCTTAACATGAATTTATGACGGCAAGCGAACGACCGAACATAGCTAGAAATAGAAAGTGGAGGGATGCATGGTGTAAAACACTATGGAAGCCGAATATCCAAAAATGGGCTAATAATGAGAAAGTAAAATAAATAGATTAATTTTAAGTATGACGAATAATAAGTCACGAAGAGTATCTCCATTACAAAAATGAGACTTCGCAGTGATTTTGCTATTATTTAAACAATTAGCAAAATCTTCATAGAATTTGCCTACATATCAAAGAAGTGAAAGGTCAAGGTATCATAATACATAATTAATCTTTGTCTATAGTACCTACAGGTAAATATATGGACCTGTGTAAAATCTGTTGTCTGAAAATAAGTTATTTGAATTGAATTGAGCTAACCGCTAGATTTTTTTTATTATAAGGCACACATTAAGCATGATTACTTAAAAATTTCCATAGTATACCGTGGACACGACGATATACGAGGACAAAATCACGGGTAACATCTAGGCATAGTAATGCATGATAGCGGTATCAAAACATTATCTTACTTTTCTCGTCACAGTTAAGTAAAATTGCATACTGTATTAAGAGTAACAATAGTGAAGTATCACACGTGTCAATATGACGGTATAAAAACCAAGATCGCGCAATGCCCATTCGCGGCGTATATGAGTTATGACTGTTAGAGCATGTTTTACATTGCGCCGATTGTGCAAGTAATGCGCATAGAAACAAGAAAATTCTCAGAATGTGCACGTATTTACGGCACACACGGTAAAAATTTTACATACGCATGGAGTGATTTGGGATGAGCCTACCACATACTTCTGTCGATGTCTATTATGTAGGTAAAGGAAATCAGTACCACCATTAAATTCGTTTTTCGGATTTATGTACATATTTGCAATTATCATTTACTTTGTGAACGAAAACATCGTAAGGAATTGAAATTAAACAATCTTTAACGGAAGTATCGCGTGTTTTATTTATTTTGTTGAAACCTGAACTAAAAAAAAATGTTCGGACACTGTGAGCGATTTTTGTGTGAATCGGAACATATATAATTAATCCATCCATGTCGGTAGATGTAATAATTGAATAACTAATGTAAGACAAATACCACCTTAGTCTTTCCTGCGACCACGGACGCTGCAAAGCGTTCGAAACGTCAGGTTTCAACAAAATAAATAAAACACGCGATACTTCCGTTAAAAATTGTTTAATTTCAATGTGTAACAATCGCGAAAACTTTAGACAATACTATCATAAGGAATCCAAGAAATTTAGTTTCAAAAGACGTGTGACCTAACCTAGGAAGCGTTTGGAGCTAGGAACCTCTGTGGAGGTGTGGCGGTAAACCAGAGACCGTCAGTTGACAGATTGGTACTTTATCCACGGGGTTGTCACTGCTCTGATATATAAATGATTAAACAAAAGTAAATAACATCACATTTTCATTCCTTGAATATATGTTATTAGTTGACAACCGAGAAATAAGGAAAATAACAAACGATTGACCCCGATTTTGAATTATTCAATGTTGTATGACAACTACAATGTCAAAGACAAGGACTATTTTTTTTAAATATGATATGAATAAGTATTGCTTAAAATTTACGAATAGGAACGAGATATTATTTAATTTTGACGAAGTCGGTGGTGCAGTGGTTAGTAACGCTATTACGACGAACGCTCGTGGATTCGATTCTCACAGAGGATAAACATTTTTGTGCATGAACATGTCTGTTTATCTTGACCTAGATGTTTTTTACGAGAGAGCTAGAACAGCATCAAAGCAATCCCTCTGGGGTAATACCTACGCCTTACAGAAAATCGCAGTCAAATAATAATTCCCTGTAGGCTTGTATTCCTGCGTGGGAGTCAGGTCTCCAGTAAGACCCTAAGGAGTTGCTTTGTTAGTAGCACAAGCTGCATCGCACGAGTGATACTTAATCTAATGCGGGGGTTCATAGGCTTTGTAATCGCTTTGCATCAGTTGAACTGTATGCTTGTATGCCTCCCGACATTGTATATCTACTCACTGTTAATAATAATGGTCCCAACCCATCCATTCAAGTCTCCACACATA
Organism: Pyralis farinalis; assembly: GCA_947507595.1. Classification (NCBI taxonomy): domain Eukaryota; kingdom Metazoa; phylum Arthropoda; class Insecta; order Lepidoptera; family Pyralidae; genus Pyralis; species Pyralis farinalis. The sequence continues at coordinate 10,978,424 of OX382275.1, forward strand.
ATCACTCTTTCGTTCCCTTCAACTAAGTCCAGAACATCCCTCACAGACTCCCAAAACTTCTCCAGTTCTTGAGCACACGCTGAGCTTACGGGAGCGTATGCTGCAACCAAAAATACTCGCGTGATGCCCAGTTTAATACGAACCCAGAGAAGTCTAGGCCCTACCAAACAGTAATCTCTTACACCAGTGGCTAAGCGTGAGGAGAGTACGACACCTACACCAGCACTGGCATGATCGTCACGGTCTACCCCAGACCATAGGGCCATCATACCACCGGGCAGATCATCGGTGTCGCTCCCCTTGCGCTTAGTCTCTGTCACACATAAAGCATCCAAACCTCTATCATTCATTACGTCTATCAGTTCATTCGTCTTATCTTTCAATCCACCTCTCACATTCCACGTGCCTATGCGGCACTCGGCTCCCCTCGTCCCGCCGGAATTGGCGCTGCGTGGTGGGTGGCGGCCCCCACCGCCGCATGCAGCTGTATTCGCACCGACGGGGGCGGATCGGTGCGCGTCGCCTACGGGGGACGCCCTAATCCGCACGTCGGTGCGCTCTTGGTCCAGAATTGCAATCGACTGATTGGCAGGGGTCGCGAACGAGCACGCTTCTGGCACATGACCCCCTATAACCCGCAATAAGTCGTAAAAACCGAATATACCACAGCCCACTTACTAACGAGTTTAAGGAACGTTTTGAAGACCAATTTGTGGAAAGATATCGGTGTCCAATTCTCGATTTTGTCTAAAATGTGTACCGCCACACATGCACTGCCGTCCACGACCATAGAAAGTATGTGAATGTTATACACAGACGATCAGCTGGCGTCAGCGCCTCGGGACCGTTATGCTTTTATGCCGTATCTACAAGCTGACAACTCAGTGGCAGGTCTATTCACCCACACGTCTATTTAATATAAAACACAGTCGACAGTAGAATAGCTTCAAAGACATGTCAGAAATCGTCGCACTTACAGAGACATGTGTATTACTATGTAAAATTTGCACGAAGTCAGCCGCGGCTTGCATTTCGAAACTGTTCGACCGCTCACTGTTCGACCGCTCGCTGTTATCTATCTTGAATATTGACTACTGACTAATTTAATTTCTTATCAAAAATATTGTTTGTAAATGGTCTGTTTATAGAATTGATGAATATCTGATTGACAAAGATGTTTGGATGACAAAGATTAATATTTTATTTTTATTTTATCACTTGATACCACTATGATTGTACCACTGTACTAACATAAATTTAAGAATAATTTAACATAAATATTGGCATGTTTCTTTCGATATTTCTTCTTCGTCAAAGTTATTTTCGAAATGCTGATAAATTAAAATAAAGAAATGAAAGTATTTTTTTTACAATTTTGGGACGCATATAAGTATACGGCCCACCAAATGTTAAGCGGTTATAGTACTCGCAGTCATTCGTAGGAACATAACAACCTACTCGTACTCACTCGCAGGAACATAACAACCTAGTCGTACTCACTCGCAGGAACATAACAACATGATAACAACCTTCCAGGGAGTTGCTATTTGATTGCGTTTTTCTATGAGGTGGGGGTACTTACTTTTCCAGACGGGTTGATTTGATGCGCCCTAGTTAAATCTTAAGATTAACATTGAAAATGAAAAACTATGAGAGATTAATAAAATATAATAAGATTTCATTAAATGTAAAGCGTATCAGCGCTCGCGAGGAATAAAGATTAAGTAATTATCTTTTTATCTTTAACGCGAGCGTTGGTATAATTATGTCGAAAACGGCCTAAGTGTGCTTTGTTAACTTAGTTATCCTATCCGACATATTTTTATACTGTGATTATGTACGAGTATGTATATCTTCACACCAACTCCCTTGCGGGGTAGATAGAGAGAGCCAAGCGCCATAAATATTGTGGTTATATTTTGCTATATCTACAATTTTGGAAACTCAGAAGGGTTATTCTGAAAGCAAATCTGATTTTCAGATTTCGATTCAAAATCGGTTGAATTAAAAAAATTAAAAAATCTCAGAACATGACAGTAGCCCTAAATTAATTTGATCTTGATGGTGGATTGTCTAGTTTGAAACTATGAGATGTAATCCCATGTTGAAGAAACACAAACACTTTTGACGAGCTCGGTGGCGCAGTGGTGAATGACGCGACTTTGACACCAACGCTCTTGGCATCGAATCCTATACAGGACAAACAATTGTGTGCACGGTCAGGGTATTTAAAGAGAGGTAAGGTGCATCAAAGCAGCCCGTCTGGGGAAGTACCTCCATCCCACTACAGGGTTGTTCAGTTCCTGCTTGTGAGTAAGGTCACCAGTAAGCTCCTAAGTAGTTGCTGTGTTAGCAGCAAAGGTGGCATCGCGCGAGTAATACGAAATATTAATCAAAACTTTCACATTGGAAATTAGATTGTCATTGGAATTAGGGTCAACCCTACTGGTCTCTCTTTTTTAAGCCCAATATATAAGACGATCCACAGAAAACGAACTAGGATAGAGATTACCATAGTCATTCTTATGAGGGAGCACCCTTTAGGACCTGATGGTAGATGGAGGAAGGTGGTGAATTCTCCTAACTACTCTTATGGTCGGCCAAAAGGGTTACGCCAGACTACTGACTGCTCTTCTTATTCTTAGCGTTATCCCATTTCCTAATCCATTAGGTTTGCGGGTGCGCTTCCTAAGCCTAAGGATTTAGCGAAAATGCTGCTTTTTACAACTCTCTGAAGAGTTTTAATGTTCCTGCGAGTGAGTGAGGTCAACTGTAAATCGTGGCATCGCGCGAGTGATACTTAATGTATTGCAAGCGTTCATAGACTACGGTGAATTCAGGTGGGTCGTATGTTTGTATGCCTCCCGACGTTGCAATAAAAAAAGCTGGGCCTTGCCTTTAGTCGGAAACGACTTAAAGACTTCATGGGTCGAGTTCCCAAGGGAAACGGGGGCAACAGATCGGCGACTTGTACAGAGACTTGTATTGCGTCCCAATACAGGGCTCTCACGGACCTGTCTATTTAATCTAAAGTGTGTGCGCTCAGCGTCGAATGCGAGCTTCACGGGTGAGTCGCCGGCGGGCGGTGCGACCGCCGCGTGCTTAGGACCGTTATGCGACCATATCTACCTGGTTTAATGACTCAGTGCACAATGCCGAGGGAATTTTGCTCCTCCGTAAGTTTACTGGGAAATAAATATTGCCAAATAAAAGGTATTTTGTGTGTTTTAGTTGGAAAACACGGACTGATAAGCACTGTTATATATTCTGTTGCCAAGTTGAAGTCTGTGACTTGTTTGTTACCATACTATTTTTGTATAAAATAAGATCAACAGAGAAGTGTTTAGCAATACTACTTTGATACTAAGGCTCGTAGGTTCCATTCCCACAAATATTTGTGCGCATGAATGTATCCATTTTTCAAAACAAACAAATATGTGAAATCGTCACCAAGTAACAACTTACTTGCGCGCGGTTTCTATATTGCAACCGGGCATAGGCACTTTATATCAGTTAGACCACATCATTGTATGTATCCTGACGTTGTATAAATAAATACTAAATATAGCATTTAAATAAATAAATATTGTCGGACAAATTACACAGAGCTATTTAGCCCCAAAGTAAGCGAAGCTTGTGTTATGGGTACTAGACAATGATAAACACGTAAATATATATTTTTTGTAAATACATACTTATTATACATAGAAAATACCCAGACCAAGACAAACAGACATGTTCATGCACACAAACGTTTGTACTGTGTGGGAATCGAACCCACGAGCGTTGGTGTCAAAGTAGCGTAACAGCGTGTTCCACCACTGCGCCACCGAGCTCGTCAATATAGCATTTCATAATGCAGTTTGTAAAGTAAGCCTAAAACGAATAAATATAACTTTTTACTTTCATGGGTTATTGTAAAGTCAAAACTAAAAGAAAGACTTTACGGAAACCTGACAGTGGGAAGCCGGACTCGTTCCTAACAGATTTTTAAACAATATGTAAGTTACTTCTGTCATCCTCTTGTGCACTGATACTTTTAAAGCGTAAGTTAAAGTACCCACCATTGTAAAGTCAATATAACACAGCAGAATAGGCATAATTATGAATAATCTACAGTAAAAAAAACCTCGCAGCAGCGCGCAAAGACGAGATCCAAAGTTTCAAATACGGCAAAAGTACTTCAGAACTCAAACGAGTTCTCTGTCGCGTTCGGGGGACTATTTTCTACAGGATTTTCAATTCAGACAGACATGTAAAATCGCCTACTACTGTATTTATTGTATTAACAAGACTTTTTATCTAGATCACAATAAAACATCCTGTGTTTCCTAAACAAAAACCTTTCAAAAATTTTTGATTGCATACAGTCAATCTGGCTAACTTTGGCCCAGTTTGCACATAAAAAGTTAGACCAATGTTTAAAATAATACGTTACTCAAAAAGATACACTTGTTATGGTGGCTTTATGTAGCCTACTTCCAAAAAATTTACTCATTTACCAATAATCTCTAGGAAAATAGTTTCAAAAAATCCATTTAACCACTGGGCCAATGTTAGATTGTGAGTTGGGCTTGGATTGGCCCAGGTCCCAATTTTAGGTTGTTTTTGCTTATTTTATTTTATTTAAAGCATTTTGCTAACATTGGCCTGCATATTTACCATAAAAACTAGAGCTGAGGGCCATAGACAATAATTATGTATACATTCGGTTTCCTTTATTAGTACTAAAATGGGTAAATAAATTATTGCCATAGGAAAATCAACACAGTTTTTATTCAATCTTATTTTTTTGGTGAACAATGCGTTTTTAACTTATTTACTGACTTACCATATAGCTAAGACAATGAAAAAAGTATCAAAATAATTAAAATTTTATTTAATCCTAAATCTACATCTACATCATGGGGTTAAACTTTGAAAAATTTCCATTCCATTCCATGGCCAGGAAGTCGTCTTATATGATAAAATACCTTTCTTTCTTTGAATATTAGTGTCATTCAGCATTCGTATGATATTTGTATCATTCATTATGCAAAACTGAGCCATGGCCTTTATCACATTATCACTAATCATCTGAAGTTCCAGTCTACCGTCATGTACTTCGTATGTCTCTATAGAAAAAAAATCCTCCTGTGCTATATCCAAACCACATTCTTCTTCATGTGTTATGTCTCCTTCCTCTGCCCTTTCGTCACACTTATCGAATATATCTCCTCCCAATATTTTGAGAATTTTGAACTTTGGCCCGGGCTCAAGTTACCCTTATTCACCGGTAATAATTTACCTGTTCAATATTTATGGCAATATCATGGGAATTAGCTAATTAACTCTCGTAATTTTTGAAAGAAATAATAGATAGACACATATGAGACACTTTAAAATAACACTTGCCTCCTTAAGTATTCAAATGACAACACAGCAGACAACTTTTTGGCGCTTTCGTAACAAACCGCTCTATTCATACCACAGAAAAAAGCAACTGACGTCTCAACAATGATAGATGTCAATTATTTGGCAGAATCTGAGCATTTACGAAGATATATTAGAATCGATGTTTACAAATCTAGTTTGAAATACATAAAATCATAGCAAAAAAAAATCTATAATATGCATTTGAAATTTTGGGCCAATTTTATATTGAAGGCTTAAGTTACCCTGATCGACTGTATTAATATTGAATACTAATATTAAATTATTTTTAATGCCCATTCTAAAATACAAAGAAACTTTCACTTTCCGAATCGTTCTTGAATCGACAAAAAATGTCTTGTCCGATGCATCGTTACCAACATTAAAATTGTCAAATCAAGCGCCATGCTGAACAATGGCGGCATTAATTTGAGTAGCTCTATAGTCTATGATTATTTAAATGCTGAAGCATTGTCTATTGTGCGTGAGCCACAACATCTCCTGTACTTCGATAAAACATGATCATAATGGTTCTGTATGATTTTTAACGTAATTTAGTTTAGAGTTATACGCGATCGATGCCCAAAGAACTAGAACATAGAATATTGGATTCGTTACAATATGCTAAACTACCTTCTATCACTGATTTCTATGACTGACATTATTTCTTTACTACCATCGTTGCATTCTTGACACCCGCTATAAAGTAAAATGCGTAACCTATAAGTCTACTGTGCCTTAGGGCTGCCAACTTTGAATCGAAATAACTTTTACGACGTATAAAATAATAAAAAGTTGAATAAAACCGTATCATTAATTGATCATGTAACAGTACATTGATCGATCGTGAAGTATAGTTGTAACTGTTATTGCAGATTTACACTGCACATCGTAATAGATACACTTTAAAGATAAACTAATGGAAGCGATTCTCGGTCTTGTGTACGTGTCCATACGTGTTTTTTTAAGTATGACCTCCTTACGTGTTTTCTAAGTAGGTATGAGCTGATGCGATGTCGTTTTGCAGAGACGAGTGAGTGAAGGGAATTGTGTAAATGCAGAGTTGGGAAGTCTTCTTGCCAGTGAAAGCTTGAATCGGAAGGCACAGCGCACAACACAACACGGTGGTGATTCTAATGCTAACATATGGAAGTAAGAGCTGAGTGTGGCTGAGAGACCATAAAATAAAAATGGTTGTGATGCGAGTGTAGTGTAAAATCGGTGGCGTATATTTTGATGACTGAGTTCGTAATAATGATCTACTCGTAACAAAGAGATTTGGTTTCAATGAGTGTTTCGGTGTTGAGTCAAAGTATTAATCGGATGTAGAAAGACTGCAAGAGGAAAGAGTGACGGACGATATACAACGTGAATGTGGTATAGGACTCAGTTATCTAATTGGTCATGTTTTGTCAGAAAGTGAAGACAGGGCCCTAGGGACCGGCAAGCCTGCATGAAAAAAAGCTATGAATGATATGAAAAAACCAGTGAAGTCTCTAAAGACACATGGCGCCCAGATCTCTCAAAATATAAATAGATGAATGATAAGAAATCTGATATACTCGTACATATAGACGTAGCAAAACAGCATCAAAATATTGAGTTAACATTTCGCCCGCATTACGTAGGTAGATTCATATAAAGCTAACGCGACGTGACCTATAAAAGGTGGATGAAATAAATACACAATATCTCAAAATTCGTTGCGTAGATTACCATAATATTTTTTTCGGATATCCCAGTTTATCCAGCGATTAAGTTAACTTTATGAACTGGGGAAGTGTGCGATACTTATCAACAACGAGTACTTTGCTTATGAACAAGTATATCTGACGTAAATCGCGATCGAGCCTAGTGGTGGAGCGGTTAGTAATGCTACTTTAACACCAATACTCGGGAGTTCGATTTTTGTTCGATTGACGAGCTCGGTGGCGCAGTGGTGAAACGCGTTGTTACGCTACTTTGACACCAACGCTCGTGGGTTCGATTCCCACACAATACAAACATTTGTGTGCATGAACATGTCTGTTTGTCTTGGTCTGGGTATTTTCTATGTATAATAAGTATGTATTTACAAAAAAAAATGTATTTACGTATGTTTATCAGTTGTCTAGTACCCATAACACAAGCTTCGCTTACTTTGGGGCTAGATGGCGCTGTGTAATTTGTCCGACAATATTTATATTTATTATTATTTTATTATTTATTTTTATACAGGACTAATTTGTGTGTATGAATATGTATATTTGTCTTGTTGTGGGTGTTCTTGCGAGAGATAGGGCGCAATAAACAGCCTAACTGAGGAAGTAACTCCACCTCACAGAAAATCGCAGCTAGATGAGAACTTTCTGGAGGGTTGCTATGTCCGTGCGAGTTAGTAGCGTTACTACAAATTATTGCATATTTAAATTATTGCTCAATATTTAGGCATAATTTATTTCTTCTTCATACACACGATAACATTCTCCTATTCTCCAAATTCTCTCTTTTTAGGGTTCCGTACCCAAAGGGTAAAACGGAACCCTATTACTGAGGCTCCGCTGTCGGTCCGTCCGTCCGTCCGTCTGTCACCAGGCTGTATCTCATGAACCGTGATAGTTAGACAGTTGAAATTTTCACAGATGATGTATTTCTGTTGCCGCTATAACAACAAATATTAAAAAATAGAATAAAGTTATTATTTAAGGGGGCTCCCATACAACAAACGTGATTTTTTTGCTCATTTTTGCTCGATATTGATAACGGCAACAGGTAGACTTATTTGAATTAAATATTCACAGAATATTTAGTTATATATTCACTTTAAGAATAAAGAATTAAATTAAAATAAAACAAATATAACGGTGGCTCCCATACAACAAACGTGATTTTTATACCGTTTTTATAGATAATGGTACGGAACCCTTCGTGCGCGAGTCCGACTCGCACTTGGCCGATTTTTTTATGCTATTTTTAAATTAAACGACCGCGCCATTAAAGTCGCTATTCAAACTTTCATCCTCCATTTTACTCCTTAATGAACGAATTTTCAAAATTCTTATCTCAGTGTGTGTATAGAGAATGAATGAATACTGCTCAAACTTCAGTAACTTCATACTCATAGTAAGCTCCTAAGGAGTTGCTATGTCAGCAGCATTGACAACGAACGAGCTGTACTTCCTATATCGCTTGTTACCGATTTATTATCTATCCGACGGCCATTCAAAGACAAACAAATTCAACAAATTATTAAAGAACTTAGTAGACTTGCCCTTGTCAATGTTTACATCACGGTTAAGAAATCTACTTCTAAACAAATGTTACCATTGTATATTTAAATTATATTTTATTTATTTTCAAATGATAAATTGTAATTATTAATATGCTGATTGTTTAAGCAAAGTAATTACATGCAATGCTGTAAGTAATTAAATGTGATAGGTATAAATTAATTTGAATGTCTGATTCAGGCGGAACATTGTGTAACAAATATTTATTAACAACGTCAATGTACTAACATTATTCAGGCATACAAGCATACGGCACACCAGTAGGGCGATTCTACTAAAAAACTGCAACTACACTGCAGCGCGGCGTGTGTCAAAAATTCGTCATTTTGACGTTTCGTCAAGCGATCTGACAGCAGCGACGTTTAACAAACGTCAAAATGTACGCATTTTGACACACGCCGCGCTGCAGTGCAGTTGCAGTTTTTTAGTAGAATCGGCCTACTGTTGTAAAGTGGTTACAGTAGCCTATGAATGCAACACAGCAACTCCTTAGGACCTTACTGGCGACCGTACTCACTCGCAGGAACACAACAACCCTCCAGGGAGTTGTTATTTCTGTGAGGTAGAGGCAATGATATTATATTTAAAGATGACGTATATTCATTCATACTGCGCGTCGTTTTGTTATTGTTCCACTACGACATTATAGTACTTACTTACTTAAGAAGGGGATAGATAATACGGAACGCATGATATAGAGAGAGATAGCTATCTGTCAAAAGTTGCGCTTGAAATACGTCAGCGCATCATAGAATAGCGCATATTAGACCAATTGGGTTAATTTCATTGCCTCAGTTTTTGCGTGCTAGTACGACATCTACCTCTTTTTAATACAATATCATTGGGTAGAGGTATTTTATTAGACATGCTGATTGTATGCGCCCTACCTCTCAAAAATACCCAGACCAATACAAACAGACATGTTAATACACACAAATGTTTGTCCTGTGTGAGGGAATCGAACTCACGAGCGTCGGTGTCAAAGTAACGTTACCACTGCTTCTTACTTCTTTATATATTGTAAGCGTTTATAAGCTACGGTAGCCACTTGAAATCATACGAGCCGTAATCTAGTATACCTTGTGACATTGTATGGAAAAGGCTGTTATTGATCGATGTTCTAACACGTGTATTATATCTATTAATACAGTAATAATGCAGACGATTCGCGCTTCATCTACAGAACTACAATCTCCAATTCTCTCGATTCCAACAACTTGATTGGCGCAATCCACAATAACCCCCGCTCATGTTTCTGATCGGTTGAACATTTACACACTCAACTTTGTACCTTATTGCAATGGGACATAAGTATATTTTAAATTACCGTCGCGGGTATAATAATTTTGTTTTCATGTTCATACGAGACTCTTTGTGCACTTCCATTATCGTCTATATACTAATTTAAATAAGGAATGATATAGGGCAAACGTTTGAAACTGCATTTCTATATGCATAAAAACTCCTTTTAGGATGTACGTGGCTTACCATCACTTGGGCAAAAGAGGCCCATAGAAAAACCTGACTGGTGAAGTATCTCCGGCTTACAGTAGACTGCAACCAAATAACAACTCCCTAGAGGGTTGTTGCGTTCCTGTGAGTTGAAAAAAGAAAAGTTTATACGTAACAGTATTTATGGGTCTGGCCATAAATACTGTTTATTATGTCAAATAGTAAAATTAAAGATATATTAATACATGTGATGAATCATTTCCAGTTAGGTAGATATTCATCGATTCTGTAATAAGCCTTCTCACATAGAGTAATTTTGATGTGCTTTTGAACATATTTTCACATACTTAGGTATCTAGTTATTTACAGATATATTTTATACCGTGCATTTGTATTTTCATGAAGCGGTAGCAGTTTTACTTTTGTTCCTGAAAACTAATTATTTCCGGAGTGCAGTAAAAACACACGGGTTAAATCCCGGATATAGCCAGACTATTTTCAGTTCAAATCTTAACTCTTATACAAATGTTAGTTGTGCCGTTATGGGAAACAAAGAACGGATAATAATAGGTACTGTATCTACAAACGTTGATGCGTAGATTATTTATTATTATTTAGATAGTGCTTCTTGTACAGATTTATACAAGAGGTACTGTCTAAATCCTGTCTACGTCTTTACGCCAGGTCTTTTGCGGGGTAGGCAGTGAGAACCGTTCACCATAAACGGGGTATTTATACACCTAGCTAGCTTCTTTAACATTCATAGCTCTTTCCATCGGGTCCTAGAGCTCCTGACATCTACTTCTGATAAAACACGTCTAATTGGTCGTGGTAGATGAGTCTTATCTTCCTCGGCTCCTACATCTTTCCATTTTCGAATGGAATATCTGATTTGTAATCCTTTCGTTCTGCAACTATTATCCAAATTCGATCAAATTATTATTCAATTATCATTCCTGCTTAACATTAGGAAGACGATTATTTGTCGTGTCAGTGGTATAAACATATTAAAGGAAGAATAAAAAAATCGGCCAAGTGCGAGTGGGACTCGCACACGAAGGGTTCCGTACCATTATCTATAAAAAAGGCAATAAAATCACGTTTGTTGTATGGGAGCCCCCTTAAATATTTATTTTATTCTATTTTTTAGTATTTGTTGTTATAGCGGCAATAGAAATACATCATCTGTGAAAATTTCAACTGTCTAACTGTCACGGTTCATGAGATACAGCCTGGTGACAGACGGACGGACGGACGGACGGACGGACGGACGGACGGACGGACGGACAGCGGAGCCTCAGCAATAGGGTTCCGTTTTACCCTTTGGGTACGGAACCCTAAAAAGGAGTAAAGGCAATGGTTGTATTGAATGAGCAAATTAACCAAAAGAAAAAAATGTTTCGGAGAGAAAGATACAGTACAGGAGAATTCCGAGGACGAAGACGTAAGAAAAAGGGAGACGAGAGACATGAAGAACGGAGCACAAAAGGGAGAGTAGGGGAAAAATTGATTGATTGACAGTGTAGATAACTAGTATAGTTGAAAATAGATAATTTTGATGAGCTCATTGGTACGGACCACATCCGGTCCATGGATGGGTGTGTCCGTCAAAAGTTCATTCGTACATCGGAGTACACGTTAAGCTGTCTGTCCCGGCTGTTTCCGAGAGATGACAATCGTTGAGCAAAGAGAGGTAGGACATAGTCCGACTGGGAAAGTACCTCCATCTCACAGGAGACCGCGGGCAAATAACAACCAGTAAGCTATTAAGGAATTACTGTGCAAGCAACGGAGGTGGCAACGTGCAAGCATTTGTATTATAAAAGCATTCAGAAGTTACGGATACCACTTTACGTCAGAGGTTAGAGAGGTAGAGCGCAGCGCCGTCTGGGGAAGTACCTCCACCTCGCAGAATACCGCGGCTAAATAACAACTCCCTGAAGGACTGTTGCGTTCTTGCGAATGAGTAAGGTAAGCTCCTAAGGTGTTGCTTGTTTTCAGCAGAGGTGGCATTCGAGTGATACATAATGTATTGCAAGCGCTCGTATGCTACGGTAACCGCTTTACATTAGGTATATCTCAGCGTTGTACAAGAAGAAAAAAAAGTGGGCCGAATGTTTGTTTGCCTCGCGACGTCACATAAAATAACCATAATCAGAACATTTGATATAGTACAAACTGTAGCACAGCACAAACTGTAGTCTCGCTTACAATGTATGAAACACGTGCACGAACAGACTTCTCTATCGTATGCTGATACCCACTTACATCATATGCGTACTGTTATCGCTATGAAGTAATATATATATAAGTAATGGTAGTCGATTTATAAATGACCAGATAATTATCGCATAATTATCCACATAACTTTATAAACGAATTCTTTAATTACAGTTTACAATGTAAAAGGTCATTTATTCGTGACGTAATAAAAGAAGTATTATCTCAAGGTTGTTTAAGGAATTTATTTTCTTAAAAGAGTTGGGCTAAAAGAGAGTGTCGGTGTTAAGATAAGAAAGGGCATGCTCCGTTGGTTCGGACATGTAGAAAGAATGCGGGACGAAAGAATGACAAAACAGATATACAATGCAAAAGTGGAAGGATGTAGGAGCCGAGGAAGGCCGAGACTAACCTACCATTACCAAATTGGTCGTGTTTTATCAGAAGGTGATGTCAGGAGCCCCAGGAACCGGCGAGCGTGCATGAAAAGAGCTATGAATGTCACAGAAGCGAGTGAAGTATGCAAGGACCGCGTCTTATGGCGCTCGGTTCTCTCTGCCTACCCCGCAAGGGACCTGGCGTGAAGATATACATACAATGTAAAAGGTCATTTATTCGTGACGTAATAAAAGAAGTATTATCTCAAAGTTTAGGTTTAAGGAATTTATTTTCTTAAAAGAATTACAGTTCACTTAACGAGAAACGACGTAGATAATAAGAGTTCCATGTACACCTAGATGCTATTATTTATACGTGCCAGCAAAGAATACCATGTCCAATTTAAAACACTAGCTGCAGCCCGCGACTTCGTCCGCACATATCCTGTGGGAACTGCTTTTTCTACATTCTTTCCTATTCCTTGGTTTCTAAAGGTCGTATCCTGATATTGAATAGCCTATATATATAACCTTTCTCAAGAATTGGGCTATCAAGTGCATTAATAATTTTTCAAATCGAATTGTGAAAACTGTGTATGGCAGAGAGAGAGCATGTATGAATAATGTACCTTTTACATACAATTTCTCACTTCTCATAGTTTTTCATACTTTCACTGGTTTTTTTATAGTTTTATTATATTAACTTCTTCATTTATATCCCAACAACAGTGTCAAAAAAATCCATGAATCATATCCCATTGGTACAATTAAACAACACCTAGTCAATTTTACCGCTAATTCGAGCAAGTTCTTGAAGCAATATAGCATTATATTTTCACATATGATAAAATATTTCACTGATATTGTACATAACCATTTGAACTACAATACACTATTATAATTATGGAGAAATTAAAAATTCAAAAATATAAATTATTGATACCTAACAAAATAATTTTCTTATGCAATATGTGTTTCGTGCATTTTATATAAAAGTGTATTAATATAGACATATTGTCAAAAATGAAATAAATTCCCAACTAGCACACTAGTAGCCTAAATACGGTTTAACGATAACAATACAGTAGTTGAACAGCTATTGTAGAGCTATTGAGCTGAACGTCTACTTAGATATACAGCTTGTGTGCTAGTTGCGCTATTTTCCATATTCTGCCACTAGGTGTATATGACGTAATAAAATGACGTCAAAGTAAAATGATATTTGATTTTTAATCTGTGGGTAAGTTATTTATAGGCGACTTACTATTTTTATTTTCCTTTATAATAATGTACTTGGGTCTTCTTCGAGCGAGTTTAATTAGTGACATTGTTGTTAACATTAAAATTTTAACGATTCAGTATAAAATTAGGTTCATATTGACAATTTTCATAGCAACACAAACACAAGTGAACTTATAATGTATTGACAAAACTCGTTTGTACAATTTTAGGAATACGGGAAATAGTCCATAAAGAGAGGCCTGTAAAATTCACTATCAATTCACATTTAAACTTCAGAATTAGGCCTAAAAACCCTTCCCAAGTAATTTTACAGCGGTGTTTCGGAAGCATTTGGAATTTTGATAGGGTTCTAAACTGAAGACTTGTGCTGTATGAGAGTGATCTCTTTGCCTTTCTATTCCGGAATGAAAAATAACCAAATATATATATATATATTCGTAATCACAAACTGTATGTATTGTTCTAGCCTCTATATAGATAATGAAATGTTTACTGTTCGAACAGCAGAGATAAAAAATTAAGAACCACCTAAAATTTACACTGCTATTGCAAGTACTATTTAAAAAATTCAATACAAAGTTAAGTAACGCTTTTATGTCTGTCTTCGAAATAAAGTTGGATTGTAAATTATAAGGTATTCGGCAGAAAAATACTCAATTATTACTACAGGAAAATAATTTATTTAGCAGCCGTTTTCAGCTCTTTGATTAATTAAGATAGCAATGATTAGAATAATTTACAAGTTAAAAGCGTTCATAGCCATAACATGTAATATAACATGTAACATATATAATATAATAACATTTGTAATATATATAACATGTAACGTCCATAGGCTACAATACCACACACTTTGCCTATGTACTGTTATACTACGTACTTAGAGACAAAAGTAAAAAAATGATATTTTTTGTACTGACTGTACTTATATATATATATATATATATATATATATATATATATATATATATATATATTCTACACTGACTATATCTCTATATTCTAAATCTCAGATTATACAATGAGTAAATACTGTACCATGCACTCACAATATCCACACCCAAGATGTGTCTTCAATGATTAATATAATCGATCTCGGATGGACATAAAGCTTTTTCTCTCAGTCGTTAAAGGCTAAATTAACTTAAAGTCAATTTAGTGAGTGTTCCGACTGCGTGGGAGGGGCCGAGGTAATTACATCATGTACTTGAAGGTTTTAAAGCCTACATTACGCGTGCATTTACGTGAAAAGTAGTATCAATCTTCTTAAAGCTGATCTTAATATACTCGCCCTTGGTAGATAAACCAACTTCAATTGGTGCTGGTTACATGTGCAATAATTTATAAATAATTCGAAACCACTTAACGAGTTTTTTATGTAATTGTTTTTGAAGGGCCGTACCAACTTGATAAAATTAAACCATTACGATGCGACTCCGACCGTTCATCTCACAGACACAGTGAATAAATAGATAGAAGTCAGACATAAGCCGTACAGCCGTCCGTAAGGGTACTCATGTAGAGTTCACCGCCTCCCTCCGGTCAGATACCGGAAGGTTCGTCATACAGAAGAATGACTAAGATAGGTTTTCTGTAGCTTAGTCCTTCTTTTGTGTTTTACGTCTGATATGAAATCATATAAAAAAAGCTAAGTGTATCTCGACTGTCATGCACCACAATTTACGATTACCCTTAATACTATTGGGGACCTACATCTGTGAGTTGATACCGAATATTTTGATTCGTTAAGGCGACTATCAAACTATATTAAATTGAAATATTGCCTTAACGCCTAACAATTTTCCGTAATTGAGACCACATCTGAATAATAAACTACACCACCAGATCTGGCTCCCGACACCGAAAGTCATGTTAGTCGACATATGACCTATTCGCAAAACGACTTACTCCTAAAAAGTCCTGTCCACCGAATGACCTATCTTTTAATGGCCTATGGGCAGAAGGGTTATTATTTAAAAAGTTCGCGGAAAGATTTCTTCCTAAAAAAGATAAATAACTAATTTCATTAAAATTTATATAACTTAGTTAATTAAAAAATATGCATTTCGAGATTAAGAACAAGTCATTTTCAATTTCGATTTTCGCACTTCTAGTGGACATGATACGCTGTTTGTTCAAATCATTTGTTTTCTACCAGGGTGGTAGCGACAGTTCCGCGGACATCCGTTCGTCCATTCGCAGAGGATTTAGTGGGACGAGAGGTAAACATTAATTAATATGCTAGCTATTTGATAAAAAATATGGGCACACAATTATGGCAATACTCTCCGACCGTCAATTACCCGACAGAGAACACAAACTGTTATCGCTGCATCTTATCAGCTGCTGATAACGGCTCACAAACAACATACCAACACTAACCATATTCAATCGTTACGATTATTTAATAGCTTCAGATATTGTTTTTGTGATAAATGCTTTGCTTGATAACTTTCATTTTACATAATATACATGTATTCGTTTACATATATAAGATTATTTAGTGGAAACTATTATTATTTAGTGGAAGATATGCTGGATACGTGACCTAATAGTAGTAGTACATACATTGTACGTTAGAGTGAGAGTTATAATAGTATTTACGAGGAAATAAATAAAATACAAACAGTGAAAATCTTATGTAATAATAGATTTAAGTAAGAAATTGACTATAGAGTGCTAAGTACCTTATCCCGCTTATAATAAATTAATATTTCTTGAGCCTATTTATCGCCGGAATTGATCACTATAAAATTAGAAAGTCGATAATATTGACGGACAAATAGCGAGATATTTTTAACTAGCACTGATTTTTAGAAATCATATTAAAGATCTCCCTACGTAGGTAGGTTACGTATATACATAAAGCGAAAAATCGGAATGTTTTATAATACAACCAAAAATAGGATGCTGTTTCTAACTAGCTAGTTTTTATTTAAAAACTGTTTTTTTTATACGCGAAAACTACTTAACCGCTTACAAAAACTATTTCACATATAGATAGCAACATTATCAGCGAGAATCATAGGCTATATTTTATTTTCATAAAGTCCACACGATTCCCAACGAAAACGCAATAAGTATAACCCAGTGTATCAACAATTTGCCTATAAAAACATTATTTGGCGTTCGCTGCGGAAACTATTGATGATACATAAAATTATTCCCTCAGGCTGAGAACGACAACTTCCTAAAACGACAACTCCCTAAAACGACAACTTCCTAAAACGTCTAGTGCAATATTCACTACATGTTTATAGTACTCTTCATTACACACAAAAAAAGTCAGCGAGGCTGTATGTCTAATTATTATAATAAAAGTCCCAACAACCGTTTTTTGTTCAAATTAGTCAATCAAAGCACCGGTAGAATCAAAGGTTGATGACATTCATATCATGATAATGCTTATCCAATTAAATACTTTCATAAGGAATTGTTGTTATGTTCTATTCGTAAAGTACTAATTAATCTTTCTGTTTAATTTATTACAAAAGCTACTAAGTTACTACTTTTTATGAATGTGCCACAATTTATAGGCTACGGTAGCTGCTTAACTGGATGCTCCACCAAAGATGAAAACACTAAACTAAATAGACTAGACTAAACGGCATTGAGTTTTACACTACCACTGACGAGTTCGGTGGCGCAGTGGTTAGTAACGCTACTACCAACGCTTGTGGTCAAAAGATCGATTCCCTCATAGGACAAACAGTTATGTGCATGAACATATCTGTTTGTCTTGGTTGGTATTTTATAAGAGAGGCAGGGCGTATCAAAGTAGACTATCTGGAGTAGTGCTTCCATCTCTCAGAAAACCGCGCTTTGGAGGATTGTAGTGTAGTAAACTCCTAAGGAGTTCCTGTGTAGCAGCAGAGATGACATCACTCCAATGGTACTTAATGTATTGCAATCGTTCGTAGGCTACAGTAGACGGTTTACATCAGGTGGGCTATGTGCTTCTATGATTCTCGACATTGTACAAAAACCCTATATTAAAAAAAATTAACAACATTTTTTCACGTAACAATTTTACTTACGAACTGTTACTAAGAAAGCAATTAATGTATTGTTTTTCAAAATAGGGTTTCCATTTATTAGTAAGGTTTAATGTCATAATCAACAGAAATATAAATGCTAAACACGAAAGAATCAATGAATGTGCAACCAAATGTGTAAAACAGAGTGTACACAACCGTAAAACTATATAACAATACAGCATAATTATATCGACGATGGAAACAGCCGCAAACCCTAACAATTTATTTATTTGAAAAACTACTTGGCATTATCTGGTTAAACTATGGCAATATGAGACTTAATGTGAAAGGAATAAAGTGTTTTATTGCGAGCCGGTAATTTAGCGCTAAAATTAGGGTCACAATTCACTGTTTCATACTGCCAGGGAGGCTATGGTTGTGTAGGGAGAACTAGGGTTGGTACGTAGGGAGTTATTGAAGCGTGTCTACATTTTTAACTTGCGAAATAATTTTCATTTTTTTTAATTGGGTTAAAGCCCCAATTAAAAAAAAATAATTTCTTCCACACTTCTTTTTCGTTCCAATTTTGCATTTTTATTTTTGTGTTCATTCCTGCATATAGCAATCAGCTAAACAAATATTTCAATATTTGTATTAATTCCTGTATATAGCAATCAGCTAAACAAATATTTCTTTAGCTGATTGCTATATACCAGAATGCTAACTGTCACCTAATCACAACGTACACTACAATCAAGATCACATCAGGCTTTATTGTTGCAGTTCACATTTAAAACTAATCGCCTACGGCATAAAAACGATATATACTATACAAAGGTTAAGGTAACGAGTAACAAAGATTTTTTTAGTCATATATTAGTTACTGCTTGGCGAGGTAAAGATACTTTATAACATATTTGCTCGTAAAGTGGTTGTAATTACACCAATTTCAATATCGTAATGTATCTCATTACGCACTTGTGCGATAATGTAATGTAAAAGGCACGTGTTTTTTTTTTAATAAAGTTTTAGGATACTCCGTCTAAAAATGAACGATACTTTTAAAAATCCTAGCAAAGAGGTTTTATGTCAAGAAAGTGGTCAATATTTTATGAATACAATTAACTTTGGGAAATAAAATATAACAAATAAACATTTAATTCTTTAATTTAATTAATTTTGACAATAAATTACAACCATTTATCTGTAACAAAAACACAAAAATATTAATTTACTTTATTAGTAATACTGGCTGTTTTTGTACCTTTGCCTAAAAAAAAAAACGTTGATGCGCGCGCATCGCTTATTTGTGGACAAGTAAAAATAATTCCGCGCGCTTTTTCTTTTCACTGCATTGTTTTTATTTGAAAATGTCGTCAAGTAGTGATGAATTTATTAATTTGACACCGCCACAAGTCTTAAACGCGGCGAAAAAGGCTACTCTAAGCCTCTTGCCTGAAAAATCGACCGATAGATACTTACAAGCCTATCAAAATTTCATCTTATGGAAAACAAGCCAAAATGCAAATTCATTTTCAGAAAATGTGTTTTTAGCCTATTTCATGGAACTTTCTCATAAATATAAGTCAAGCTCATTGTGGTGCTACTATTCAATGCTAAAAAGCACTATGAAAACAAACCATGGTATTGATATCAAGTCATACTCCAACTTGCTAGCATTTCTAAAAAGACGCTCAGATGGCCATATGAGTAAAAAGTCGAAAGTATTTTCGGCTGACAATATCAAGACGTTCCTAAAAGAAGCTCCGGATTGCCGATATTTAGCAACAAAGGTCAGTTGAAACTAAATAATTGTGATGAATTTCTTTCACTTTCGTATTTCTTTACTATATAGTTGTTTATACATTATTTTTATCTTTTTTCAGGTTGCATTAATATTCGGTATAAATGGTGCATGTAGACGTCAAGAGTTGGCAAACATCACAACTAATGACATCGAGAACCATGGGCGAGTTCTTCTTGTCCAGGTTAAAAACACAAAAAATAAAATTCCAAGGTCGTTCACAATACAGGGCCCTTTTTACGACGTGGTGAAGAAATACGAAGCGCTTCGTTCAACAAAAGCTAATTCCAACAGATTTTTTCAAAATTACCAAAATGGAAAATGCAGTAAACAACCCATTGGCATTAATAAATTTGGAGCAATGCCGAAAGAAATTGCCACTTTCTTAAATTTGCCTGAAGCTCATGAATACACAGGGCACAGTTTCAGAAGGTCCTCGGCTACATTGCTCGCCGATTCAGGTGCGGACTTATTAACACTAAAACGCCACGGAGGGTGGCGGTCGAGCAGTGTAGCCGAGGGATACATAGATGACTCGATAAGAAATAAAGAAGAAATTAGCTCTCGCATTACAAGGAACATACATTTGGAGTCAAGTGTTGACTTTCAACCATCTACGAGCACACACGCGTACATTCCACCATCGTCTCCGCAGCCGCAACCGCCTCCGCCGCCGCCACCGGCGACTGCAGAACTCTGTGGTCTCGTTTCTCCTACTTTCACTCAAGAGAGTGAGAGAGAAACTGGGGAAATTGTAACTAATAATAATAACTTGACAACATTAAAAGTACCAACTGGCAACGTAACAATCACTTTTAAAAATTGTTCAAATTTTTATAACTGCTTTAACAATTAATTAAAGATTTATTCATTTAACAAAGTCAGAGTTTTATTAATTTCCTCGTAAATATGTTATAAAACGTCGTATGACATACGTGCGCGTTGAAAATTACAGCCTCTGCTTCCTTATAGCCCTCGCCGATGGCTCGGGCTAGTAATATCGCCTCGGCTGTAATTTTCAACTTACCGCACTTATATCATAATGTACAATAACGTACAGAAAATCTTACAATTGAATGCGATGAAAACCAAAATAATGTAATTTGAAAGAAAGGAACCTGAACTATACAGCTAAGTGCAGATTTTTTTAAGGCTTATTAGGAACGGCGCAAGAACAATACAAAGGTCTAAGTGGTATGTTTGATATGCACTTAATTCTACCTGCCAATTCATTGCCTTTCTCATCCTTCAAACTGCACTACAACGTTTGTACCTATACATAGTTTACAATGAAAGGTCGTATCAAAACAGATGATGTTACTAATAATTAAGAATAACTTTTACTGTAGAACCGTTGTTCTAATATATGGAATAAATTATTTCTAGAAAATTAGCTGGTCACATTTTCACGGTGGTGTTTGCCTTCAATTTCGATATCGCTCATATATAACTCTTCAATAATATGACTGAATATACTACACTGACAACCCTATATAGTCCAAGAGCCGAGTGACAGCAGTTGCCGATTAATTACATCTTGGCCCCTTTCGATATGAGACTAAAATTACAAAATAGTGATGTTTACATAAATGAGCCGTTTTAAAATTGAGATTCAGCGCGCACTGTGTATTCACATCAGGTAATCGTTTATTCAGTCCACCTGAATCGATTTGGTTCACTAGACCTTTCAAGAGTTGTGAATATCACATATGTTTTATATGCTATACGATAATTGTTGCATAAGCGACACATTTCTTATAAACACTATGCACATGTATAAACGCAGTAGTTCACGTATGTGAACACTTTTGTTGCATTGTTCTTTGAACTGACTTTTTGTTATTTGAATAATGTTACGTATATGATTAGGTCCTTTATTGCCTTATTTCAATCACAAACTAAAGTAAATTTTCACATATCTTAATATAATTGTACTGGATTGTATGTAAGAATGCAAATATGTCGTGAATTTATACCTGAACGTACTCGTAGTATTATCATGAACGCCACAGAGTGACCCTTAAAAATGTTTACCGGATGTCGCTACGTACCTGTAAAAAAAAAACAAGTATTTAAAACTGCAATTCGATGAATTAGTAAAAAAATCATAGTAAAAGTAGTAATTACCCAATATCTGGATTTTATTTCGCGAGAAATAAGACACATCAATGGCATATAGACATTAATTTTCAAATTGCCTTTTATGCAATTTTGTACACTCACACACACACACAAGACTCAGATTCTATGAGTTTGAAATTGCTTTCCTTTGTTAATTTAACAAAATATTGTACTAGACTACACTAACAATAACAAATAACAATACAATAAATATATATATATATATATTTTTATACGCAAGAACAAAGTAGTGGGCACTGTCTTGTATTACTACTTATAGCGACATTTAGTAAACAACCCGACTGAGGAAGTACCTCCACTTTACAAGAGACTGCAGCCAACAACAACTCCCTGTGTGCGAATGAGTGAGATTCCTGTATTCCTATCTGTAAATACGTTTATCAGCAAACTCCTGAAAAGGTGCTGCGTTAACAACGCGAATGCAAACGCGCAGCCGATACTCTTCGCATTGCAATTTTTCATAGGCTACGGTAAAAGTTTCTCATCAAGTCAATTATGGTCGCGAAGTGGAAACGTGAACAAATCCGCATTGCATAAACATTAATTTCATTGGAATATAAAGTAAAAAAAAAATTAGTATTATCTAAGTACACAGCTAAGTTTTTTTTAAATATAGCATATAGAAGCAAACGAATATTTATTTAAACCGCAGCCAAATACAACTCCCTAGAGGGTTGTTGTGCTCCTACGTGTGGGTGAGGTCAGCAGTAAGCTCATAAGGAGCTGCTGTATTAGCAACAGATGAGGCATCGCGCAAGTAATTTACAAGTTACAAGCGTTCATAAGCTACGGTAACCGCTTTACATCAGGTGGACCGTATGCTTGTATGCCTTCCGACGTTGTATAAAACAAAAAAAAATATCATGGCTCTCTTTTGTTTGCCAATCCACTTTATGTTCCATGGCTTGAGTTTGATTTTAGCATTAACAATATCCTGAGCCACTTACTATATTATGCGCTAAACTGCTTATACACTATTCCAATTAGGAAGTTAGGTAGCGAAGTCCATATACGAACATGAGTTTCAAATGTGTATGTCAATAAAAATATGATCTTTATTTACGGTAGCAAATCACCGTTTGAATTTATTGAGAAATATTAAACTGAGTAATTTGAAATAGAATAGAAATCATTAATTCAACAAATGAAAAACCTACAGAAAAATTGGCAGAAATGTCTTTACAAATTTTATGTACCTACATATAAATGTGTGTGTGCGTAAACTTTGAACAGGTTTCCAATCAGTATAGTACCATGACAGACAGAAAGGCGGTCACAGCGTTGACTTTCAGTGGAGCAACGGCTCGGAGGAATAGCGTAATAAAGATATCCGAAATATGTTTACTGATCATGAATATACAAGTAAACACTAATTAGCAGTTGATGTGTACTATGAATATACATATACACAAACACTTACACACTTACATATATATATTTATTTCAGTTTATTGTAGTAAATCAAGATCTAAAGGTGATGTCAGGAGCCCCAGGAACCGGCGAGCGTGCATGAAAAGAGCTATGAATGTCACAGAAGCGAGTGAAGTATGCAAGGACCGCGTCTTATGACGCTCGGTTTTCTCTGCCTACCCGCAAGGGACTTGGCGTGAAGATATACATACATACAAATCAAGATCTAATGGGACTTCCTAATCGGAATGAAGTGAACCTCTCAAACTAATAAAGAATGACTTAATGTATCAGTGCGTCAAATAAATAGTTATAGAATAATCCCTAATAAGTAGTTTGTTCTTCCAGTGGCTACAAAAACACCTTTGAAAGAGAATTTGCTTTTGATTTCGTTATTCATTTCGAGGCACAGGGGGGTGCCTCCCTCGAGTAGGTTCACCAACTGCTACGAATTCCCAGCGCCTGTCAGCCACATTGTATCAGTAGCTAGCTAGTATACTGCACAACTATTTGTAGCTGACAATTGTTTACGGAACATGTCAAACGCCCACATTTTGAATATTAAAATAGACATATAATAAACCGAACTATACACAAAAGCAATAAGCTCATTGAGACTTAAACTAAGTCACATTCTAAAATCTACCTATTTTGTACAAGGAGGCAAACAAGATGTGATGACCTGATGTGAAGTGCATAAACTCCGAGGTACAGCATGGGTTTCTTCGAGAAAGACGTGAACAGATTTTTACAGGGTCGGCAATGCATGAGTGTCGCTGATTGCAATTGGCCAAAGGCTACGGGATCTGCTTACTATCAAGCAGGCCGTACGCTTCTTTGTATTCCACCGTGGTATTATAAAAGTGGTTTGAAATAAGAGGCAACCTGCTACCCCGCTGCTAATACAGCAATATCTTAAGAGCTTACTGATAATTTCATATACTCGTAGGAATAAAACTACGCTCCAGGGAGTTGTTATTATTGACGAAAGACGAGACATTACACCTCAAATTCAGAAACAACTATAATGAAAATTTCATTTAATGAAAGTAAAGCAATAAAACATTATTATAGTCATATTTTTCTTCGTATAATCCGCAGTAATCCGAAGTTATCCGAGGCCGTCCAATTATTTGGTTACCGCACCCCGCAATATTGAGAAGCCAGCGCGATCGGAGTACCGACGTCCCCTGCTTAGCCTGCCCCGCCCTTTTCACTGCGGGCACCGCTGAACTGGCCGAATTTCGCCGAAACATCGCCGAATGCGAATCCCGACGAATGTCCGTGAATTCGGCGTCATATCGGAACACGCTTGACGCGTTCAGTGAGAAGTGTCATCAAGATGACCACCAATAACCAGCGAAAGTGGATATAATAGTTTAATTCAAGGAAAGTTGTTGCGCGTGTCATTTTAACCGAACACGCAGGTTAAGCAACGTCGACCGCTGCCTATCCGTGGATGGGTTTCGTTTCGTTAAGCCATCGGTACAGGCTAATGTCGATAGATGATAGTCGTTAAGCTTTGTCAGTGGCTGTCGGGCGGCTTGAATACACTGGCCTCCGCCAATCCGCAGTTGAGCAGCGTGATGGAATAATGTTCTATACTCCTTCGGTTGAAGGCAGAATCGTATCCCTGCAGTGGAATGAGTTACGGTTGGCGTAGTAGTAGTGTAGTAGTTATTCAAAGAGGTACATATTAACCAGCTTCGATTTAAGTTTATTCTTCACTTATTTGAGGTGGTACATTTTTTTATATAACTAATTTGGCAAACAAGCGTGCGGCTTGCATTAGACGCTAAGCGGTCACCGCAGCCTATTGACGCTCGCAACACCACGGGGATGTTACTCGCGCGCTGCCAATGTTGTGACTTAAGGCTGTTTCGTCACAGTACCCAGTAATTTCTCAATAATCTAGGTAGATATTATTTTATCCGTCTTCTATATTTTCACGCCACGTCCTTGGTGGGTGTCTAGTCAGAGTGAACCGAGAGTCACATGACTTCATCGTTACATACTCACTTGTTATTTCGACATTTTTTTTATATCCCTACAGCCTACGGCCTACCTGGTGGTAAACAGTCACCGTATCCTGCGGACATTTGCAACACCAGAGGTGTCACTCTGGGGAAGTACCTTCACGTCACAGAAAACCGCAGCCAAATAACAACTCCCTAGAGGGTCGTTGTGTCCCTGTGTGTGGGTGAGGTCACCAGTAAGCTATCAAGGAGTTGTTGTGTAAGCAGCAGAGGAGGCATCGCGCATCGCTCAATTTATTACAAGACTTAATAGGCTACGGTAACTGCTTTACATCAGGTGGGTCGTATGCTTGAATGCCTCCCGACGTAGAATATAAAAAAAGATAGATTATAATGGTACTAGACAATAATAATAAATCATAAGTTAAAATGGAATAGCATTGCTCCAGATCATTACGAGCAGCAATCATTACAGAAAATGCTTTGGAATACCAATTTTTCCCTTATCTAGAAGAAATACTGTCAATTTTTTTTCAAAAGTGTAGATAGATGCAGCGTTTCAAATTGGAAGTGGTATAATATTCCAACACTTAGTTGCCTGATAGTGGAAGCTGCCAATAAATGCTACTGTCCTATGATAATATACTCTCAGTAACGCTCAGATTGGACGATGACTAAATAAGGTTGCCAGTAATCGCTTGAGGAGTTGCTATGTTAGAAGTAGGAAAGGATACGCGCCAGCAATACTTCCTGCAATGCAAGCGTTCATTGGCTACAGTAACTATCTACTATAATAGTTAACATCAAACGGGCTGTATTCTTGTATGACCTCTAACGTTGTATAAAAAGATGCTAGTTAGACGAGCTCGGTGGCGAAGCGATAATAATGCGTCTTTTTCACTGGCGCTCGTGGGTTCCATTTCCACACAATATTTGTGCGATAAAAACACCCAGACCAAGATATGTCTGTTTATCTTGGTCTGGGTGTTTTTAAGTTGGGTAGGGTGCATCAAAGCAGCCCGTCTGGGAAAATACCTCCTCGACACAGAAAACCGCAGCCAAATAACAACTCTCTGGAGGGTTCTTGTGTGCCTGCGTGTGAGGTTACCTGTAAGCTCCTAAGGAGTTGTTGGGTCACCAACAGAGGTGGAATCGCGCGAGTGATACTTATTGTATTACAAGCGTTCACCACATTAGGTGGGCGGTGTATTCGTAATACTTTCGACGTTGTATAAAAGAAAAGTTAATGTCGTATAGATATATACAGATAAAATATTAGCGTAGGGTATAAGGGTACTTCATGCCGAATTCAGCGTTAAAAATTCATCTCTGCATTAAATACGAGAATACCAAGTTTGTGTCTGAAATCGGCTGGTAAAAGCAAATCAGTGCGCAAGTTATAATAGGTGTAATCCCGAGCTCGGAAGTTTCGTACTTGCTATAGAGATTACTTTTAAGCTTGCTTGATTTGCTTTGAAGTGCTTTTTGTTCCAGTATACGTTTTCTGGGAAATTTCATTATATTTTCTCTGCATTTTCAATCCTATCACATCATCTACGGAATACATTCTTTTTATGTATACAAGCTGAGGCCGTCGGCTCTATCTTCGTATTGGCGAGATCGGTGGCGCTGTGGTTAAAAACGTAACCTTGACACCAACGCTCGTGGGTTCGATTCCCACACAGGACAAACATTTGTGTGCATGAACATGTCTGGTTGCCTTGGTCTGGGTGTTCTTAAGAGAAGTAGGCCACATCAAAACAAATCTCCCATCTGAGAAATTTGCACCTCACAGAAAATCGCAGCCAAAAAAACAACTCCTAGGAGAGTTGCAGTGTTAGCAGCAGGGGTGGCATCATTCGATTAATACTTTAACGTATTGCAAGCGTTTAAAGGCTACGCTAACAGCTTTACATCAGGTGAGCCGTGTGATTGTATACCTCCGACCGTTTATATATAAAAAAATTAATCTTTATCTTATCTTTATCCTATGTATAATGCATGGTAGAAGAGAGATCCGTATACCTGCAGAGGTATGAATATAGGTTGGTGTACTTTTCATTATATAGGTACCTCTGAGGTGGTAAACTAGTAGTAGTCTATGGACATTTGCAACATGTCACTATAGTAAGCTATATATATTAATGAGAAGAATATTATAAGATATTTATAAAAGTATTTACTTAAAGGGCTAAATTAGGGTATGAATATATGTACATATAAAAATTATGTAAAGATTGAGCCAGTTGAATCAAACCTTTCCTAAATAAACATAGACTATATTTATACTATAAAGTAGTGAGACATGGAAAATAATCGTGGTGGAAGCTAAAAGTTTACGTATATTTTTGTTAGGAATTCATTATCATTGAACAACTGTTTATAAATTTTGTCACTTTCTAATGTAATATGTGTGAACATTGCGGCTTCCACGCGGAGATAATTATTAGCATGAGATACGAAAGAAGTCGTGGACTACGTAGTTTCTAAATACATATAATTTTAACGTAACAGAAATGAACATATTATTATAACAGTGCAGCTGGACTCAATATCATTACGAGAGCTCAAACAGTCATTAAAAAAATAGAGTCTAGTAAACTCACTATGGAACGGATGTTGATGAAATTTTACATAGATTTACCGAAAATCCCGGTTTAAATTTGGTCCAGACACTTTTCGTTTGGTTACTGGATTTAATAAGGATAGTTGTGTAAGACTTAAAACAGTGATAGCTCAGCGGATAAAGAACTAACATATTGTCAGATAGTTCCGGGTTCGAATCCTCATGTGGGCATGTACCACTAATGTACTATGTATGTATGTATATCTTCACGCTAGGTCCCTTGCGGGGTAGGCAGAGAGAACCGAGCGCCATAAGACGCGATCCTTACACACTTCGCTCGCTTCTTCCACATTCATAGCTCTTTTCATGCACGCTCGCCGGTTCCTAAGGCTCCTGACATCACCTTCCGATAAAACACGATCAATTTGGTCATGGTAGGTTAGCTTTGGTCTTCGTCCGCTCCTACATCCTTCCACTTTCGCATTGTATATCTGTTTCGTGCATTCTTTCTACATGTCCAAACCAACGGAGCATGCCCTTCTTCTTCTTAACACTGACACTCTCTTTCAGTCCAACTCTCTTTCGTACGTCATGTACGTATATGTACTATATTTTGTAATTATCACTAAAGGAAACCATCGTGAAGAAACCCCTACGTCCGAGATATTCTATTTTTAAACGGGTTACCTAACCTAACCTAACCGGGATAACGCTAGAAACAAGAAGAGTTGTGTAATACTGAATATTCTAAATCTATACAGATAAATAAAATTGAAGTGTCTGTTTGTAATATTAAAATAACCGCTTTTTACTAAATGCATATGGATGTATACACGGTACATATACCAAAATGAATATTTTTACAATTTTTGTCTGTCTGTCTGTTTGTTCCGGCTAATCTCTGAAACGGCTGGACCGATTTTGACGGGACTTTCACTGGCAGATAGCTGATGTAATAAGGAGTAACTTAGGCTACCTTTATTTTATAAATTTTATTTATTTTTATTAATATAAATAAATAATATATATAAATTTTGTAAGAAAGTAGTAATTGTAGTGTTGACATATTATTGTATGCAAAAGAAATAGGGACATTAGGAAAAATCTAACATGGCAGACATTAAACGGCCGAAGTAAATTGACTGATTTCATGTATAAAAAAATGGAAGGTACTATTTTAATTATAATAAATATACCATAGTTAATTAGCGATGAATGTTGTCCCACTTTTAAAGCAACCATTTTGTAGGTCATCTATCCGTGGTCATTCCCCCGTAGTTGCCAGCGGAGTACGCACCGCGAAATCGGCACGCAATACGGTAATGACAATTGTATGTTATTCAAGTCGTGTTTCATACTCCATATAGCTTTGAGCGTTGTTGTTTTGACAGCAATGAATTTGATAAAATTCCGAATGATCGCCCTAATGTAACTGTCCGTAGTTATAGTCAGAGAACACCAAGGCCGAATCATAAAGAAATATGTCATTACCGTATGCCCTAATCTTAATTGCACACGAATAATGACATTGCAATGAATGTAAACAAACTTGTATGCATATAGTATTAAATTGTGTTTTCGTACAAGATTGATTTCTATTTCTAATATTTATTTTATTGTTGTGGACGGGCGCGGTTGAGATGAACAATAGGCCAACTAGCATCCTTCAGCCTTTTTGGCATAGTTACCTACACTAGAGTAATACAAATTTAGGGACCATTGGCAAAGAAGAGATGCCGAGAGAAACTTGCTAACATATGTCTCTTTTCAAATTGTCAATTAGATATTACAATAAATTAATGTCAGCACATTGGTACAATAACAATGATGTCAAATGGTAGGTTTAAAGATTATTAAGAAATGGTGGCCTATGCTGAATTATTTCCAGACATCTTTGTCAGACACACATTCATCAATTGTGTAATAAGCCTTATTACAGAGAGTATTTTTGATGTGCATTTTGAACATAATTGTCAAGAAAGGACTGTTTCAGGCAATTTATTATGGAATCGAAAACAACTAACAAGAAAATACCTACAGTCTTAGCAACTTATTTGACTAAGATTTACATTGAAGCTCCTGAAGACTAGCGTTATCCCGTTTCCAAACCTATTAGTATTGGCATAAATCCGAATATAGCATGACATGCTTTAGCCGGGATTCGAACTACGACCCGCAGGTTAACAGGCTGGTACTTTATCTATTGGGCTCACACTGCTCTCAATTAGAACTATTTACATGCAATCTACTCGACATACTGCAACGAAATGAGTTTTCCAATCGACGAACAATAGAATGACATGGAAGCAGCTGGTTTCCATTTGCAGTTGCATTCTGTAATTCAATTACTGATAAACAGCGGCCTTGCTGTATTGTTGTGAACTGATAAGGCGCACCGAAGCGATGCCTCGGAGGGGAGATAAAAGGATGGCAACGTGTTTTAATACGAGAGATGACAAGTTTTTGTTACATTAATTTTACAACGTTGGAAGGCTGATATTACCTGCATCTTGATATAAAGTGGTTTAGTAGTATTGCTCGTGCATTGTCTCCAATGCTGTCAACATATCTTCTTTGGTAACACGACTCACTTGCTGGAGTACAACAATCCTCCAGGATTATTTGGCTGAGGTTTTCTGTGAGGTGGAAGTACCCTGCCTCTCTTATTTAAACTTTTCTTCTATAATAAACAGGTAAAGAGCCCGTTTGAAGTGAATTTGGTGGTGTCAGTGTTCTCGTTTGCTGTCAAGCTAAATTAGATTTTCGTCGAGTCAACCCCAGTCTTTACTGTACATGGTGCATCCTGCTAATTAATAAAATAAGTGCTCCTGACGAGGCAGGGTGCGATGAAACCGTCAGGCTGGGAAATTACCTCCACCTTAGAGTAAACTGCAGCCAGAGTCAAGAGATCTTCGTCTCATTCACTCGCAAGAACACAAAAAACTTCCAAGAACTTGTTATGTGACTGCAGTCTTAGGAGAGGAATTGCGACTTACTGGGGGGATATATAACTCAGACGCGCTACCTATTATATATCACTGTGTTCCAATCTTTTGCCTGAGTCTTCTTAGATATTTGCAGATAATGTTTAGCTTTAAAGATGATAAATTTTATAGACGGGAACTTCATCACCTATATATCCACCTCCTTAGATAGCCAACCTAACCTTCGTAGCAAATCAGATTATTTTCATAGATAGCACTAAAATATACGAATATGTAGGTAGAGGTAGCTCGGTCGTACCTTTAAAAGATGTCTGCGTAGAAATCTCTGTCTCACCTATTTCTACCGCTAAGCAGCTATATTTATATAACTGTGTTCTGGTTTAAAGGTAGAGAAATTACTGGGTGCAATGACGAAATGGCGCTTACCATCAAATACTTGCTTGTTTGCGTACGACAACCAACCACAGATTTGCTAAAAAGTAAAACTATTTATAATTTTCTGCCTTAACGTTTACTATAAGTATACAAATGATTTTTGATGACATGTTATAACTACATTTTATAAAACCGACCAATAGCTTGTTAAAATTGCACGTTCATTAATTAAAAACCCATAACAAAGAGGATTGAAACACGAAACTTCGAATGTACAAAGGGTTTTTATTTACGCTCCTAAAAACTGAAATACCGTGTATATTTTATACAATGTCAGAACAAGCATACGGCTGTAACTTAATATTTGTAAATATTGTAATACAAGAACTATCGCCTGCGCGTTGCCACTCCCACTGGCTAACACAGAGACTCCTCGGTACCTTACTTGTAGTCTCACTCACTCCCAGAATACCCTTCGGCTGTGGGTCTTTTGTGAGATGGAGGCACTTTTGCCTCGCAGAAGACCGGAGACAACTAAAAAAAAGGCAGTTATTGCATTCCTGCTAATTCCACTTTAATGCATCCCCAATCGAGTTACTTCGATGTGCCCATTTTTTAGGGTTCCGTACCCAAAGGGTAAAACGGAACCCTATTACTGAGGCTCCGCTGTCCGTCCGTCCGTCCGTCTGTCACCAGGCTGTATCTCATGAACGGTGATAGTTAGACAGTGTCAGAACAAGCATACGGCTGTAACTTAATATTTGTAAATATTGTAATACAAGAACTATCGCCTGCGCGTTGCCACTCCCACTGGCTAACACAGAGACTCCTCGGTACCTTACTTGTAGTCTCACTCACTCCCAGAATACCCTTCGGCTGTGGGTCTTTTGTGAGATGGAGGCACTTTTGCCTCGCAGAAGACCGGAGACAACTAAAAAAAAGGCAGTTATTGCATTCCTGCTAATTCCACTTTAATGCATCCCCAATCGAGTTACTTCGATGTGCCCATTTTTTAGGGTTCCGTACCCAAAGGGTAAAACGGAACCCTATTACTGAGGCTCCGCTGTCCGTCCGTCCGTCCGTCTGTCACCAGGCTGTATCTCATGAACGGTGATAGTTAGACAGTTGAAATTTTCACAGATGATGTATTTCTGTTGCCGCTATAACAACAAATACTAAAAAATAGAATAAAATAAATATTTAAGGGGGCTCCCATACAACAAACGTGATTTTTTTGCCGTTTTTATAGATAATGGTACGGAACCCTTCGTGCGCGAGTCCGACTCGCACTTGGCCGATTTTCTTTCGCTAAAGCACAGTCTGGGAATTAACACAATTGGCTTTAAAGTTTTAAATTGACGCTAAAGATCATACTGATTCACTTACACTCCGAATTTATTATTAGGCTCTATCTATTCTATATCTATTAGGCTCGAATAAATCAGGTAGGTACCTACACTCACTCAAAAACTTATTTTACTCTTTTTGGTGGTACTCGTACTCCTAATTGCTTAACCCACCCTTATCGTATCAGAATTTCTCGGTGTCTAAGTCTCAATCCAAATTAACTTAATCATTTAACAACAAACGCCGAATTTATAAGAGATTTATTATTAAAAATCTAGCATTTATTACGCATAATAAAACATAAACACCCAATTGACAAATTCGGAGAAAAACAATAGCCGCTTTGACAACATGATCTATGTTGGAAAAGTAGCTATTGTTTTTCTCCGAAATTGAATTTGTCGCTTGCCTCATGAATGTTATGCCATATTTCGAATTTTTGAGAGATATTATTAAAAACCATGTCTTCATCATTTCATATCGTACACGATATATAAACATAAATAATATTACATAAACGCGTATTTGACAAATCCGAAGGCAGAGCAATAATACTCGTCGCTACTTTGAGGCCAAAGATCATGATATTATACTAAAGGTATGTTTAGAAGAGTATCATGCCAAATCCAGAATTTTTGAGATATTTTATGTGGTGCCCGCAGAAGACTATCATTTTGTATGCATTCAAATATCTATTACCTTTGGGTTGTTTTTAAAAGAAATATTGAAATAAAAATAGTTATAGAAAAAACTTTGTTTAGTTTGGGATAAGACATTTGCTGTTGAACATGTTACTTATGGGACAATTTGATCCCAGAAATTTCTAATTATTTATATATTTCAGCCAGACGTTAAATTGATATAGCTTCTCCTTTCCTATGTATATGAAGGTACGTATATTAGTTGCGAATAATGCTTTGCCTGAACCTATGTAATTGCAATAAGCGAACAACGAATCAGACGCAACAACTTAGGAGTGTGTTAACTTAATCATGATAATTATAGCTTTTGAAGTGCAATTGTTACGTCTACATTAACTGACTACTTATCCTATAATAACTAGTAATATTTATTGCTGTAGAGTCCATAGAATGTTAATGTGTTAGTTAAAATTGCAATTAAATTATTACAGCAAAATATGAGACCTGTAACACCTAATAAGACTTTGTGTAACCATGTTTTAGGCAAATCAAATATCTGTCTATCAGATCCGATAACTACATTTTCATTTCTCCCTTACTTTCTATTTTCCGTTTAATTTAGTTACCCTGAATACGAACTCTTTAGATCCCTACATAATATGATAATGTCATATTCCGCTAGTATTTTTTAAGTAACTCTATGATAAAGATCAGTACCTACCTAGCCAATGTTATTTCTATTTTGGGCAATAAATAGAAACAATAGATGTAGCGACTTTCCGCACCTTTAATCAAATATCTAACAATATTATGTATTACATAACAACTTGCTTTAAAATACACTATCAGCATAATCAAGCAATATCAAAAAGTAATAAATTATTAACACTTGATAAGAATGTTCATACAAATATCTGCTACCTAAGCCTAACTTTTTAGCGAACAGACTGATTTTGATTGATGTCAGACCTTCACAACCCTGAGGAAAAACCGAACCTAACTTAGTTAGGTCACGTGTCTTTCGAAATATAATTTCTTGGACGTGCAGGTTTCCTCATGGTGTTTTCCTTCATCGCCGAGCAAGTGATAGCAAAAGTTGAAAACGCGAATTTAGCAGCACATGCGAGGATTCGATTTAGGGACCAGCCAGTTAACAAGCTGGTTCTATAGCCACTAGGCTATCACTGCGACGACCACGGGGACGGTACACACACGGGGGCATTTGGGGTGGGCAGTATTTGTGCGTGTGTCTGTTATTCTTGAAAATGGCTATTCCAATTTTGAAACGATGCTTTTGTTTTATATAAGTCTTAAGCATGTTCTTAGCTAAGTTTTAATGTCATAATTTCCCCTGGAGAATTCGTAATACTGTTTTCTTTGAGTAAAGAAAGAGCCAGGTTTTGAACATCCCATTTTAGGTTAAGTTATTACAATTGTCCAAAGACAAAATTAAAATTTGTCGATATGTTAATATTTCAAGTAGTTCTAAAGTGTTCTATATTATTTATGAGAGGATATCTATGCATGTGTGAGTATGTGTTTGTTATTCTGTATGCCTACAGGTATGTAAACAAAAGTTCGCGGCCAATTTCCTTCCGAACCGCTGAAGCAATTGAGCTGAAAGTTTTGAAAGTGAGTATATATTGACGAAACTTGAACCAGATTAGATTTTCAGCCTAATCGAACTAATAGTATTGTAGTATTTAAAAAAGAATTATTTTTTCAAGTTTTTTGGATCTTACTGGCATACTAGCAATAATATAACAATAGGGATTTGTTATTGTATTCTGAGGTACTTCGTCAGTCAAGCTGCATGGATGACCACTTATCATTAGGGCCTCGTTCGTTTATTTGTAGTTAGGGTGCTCTACGTGCAGGTGAGTTAGGCTTTGACTGTACAGATGATAATGACACTTACATCCCTAGAACCTTGATACACCAAGATTTGTTGATGCACCACCTTGAATCTTTGGAAGTTACTGAGAGATTAAATACTTCGTCTATTTTTTTTTTATACAACGTCGAAAGACACAAGCATTGCGCCCACCTGACGTAAAGCGGTTACCGTAGCCTATGTACGATTGCAATACATTAAACCACCACCTCTGCTGTTTAGGAGTTGTATAGGACTCTTTAGGAACTTGCTACAGGCCTCACTCACACGCATGAACACAACAACCCTCCAAAGAGTAGTTTTTTCACTGCGGTTTTCTGTGAGGTGGAGGTTCTTCTGCAGAAGTGTTGCTTTGACGCGTACTACCCGTCTTAAAACACCCAGACAAAGACAAACAGACCTGTTCATGCACACAAAGGTCTGTCCTGTGTGGGAATCGAACCCACGAGCTTCGGTATCAAAGTCGTGTTATTAACCGCTGCGCCACCGAGTCCCCTAAGCATGGTACAGTATACTAAGTTTGATATTTATAGCTTTTTTCATTGGTGGGAGACTACTAAACAGCGGCTGAAATGTCGTTATGTATTTCCAATAAGAACTCAATATAATATGGCCGATTTATTCGATCCTTGCCGACACGCGAACCACGTTCTATTTCGAATATGCCTTTGTATCGAATATTCACTGTGGCATCGATGCTTTCATGTTAAATATGCCGCTATGTTTCCAGATATTATGCCAGGGATAGGCATATTGCAACAATTTCGCAGTGTTACGTAATATAAGTTGGATATATCCCACAAACTCAAACAAGAATTGTATTCTGACGAGCTCGGTGGCTCAGTCGTGAATGACGCGACTTTGACACCAACGCTCGTGGGTTCGATACTCACACACGGCAAACATCTGTGTGCATGAACATGTCTGTTTGTGTTGGTCCGGATGTTTTAAGAGAGGTAGGGCGCATCAAGGCAGCCCGTCTGGGGAAGTACCTCCATCTCATAGACAACTGCAGCCAAATTACAACTCCCTAGAGGGTTGTTGTGTTCCTGCGTGTGAGTGAGGTCACCAGTAAGCTCCCAGGGAGTTGCTGTGTAAGCAGCAGAGGAGGCATCGCGCGTGATACTTAATGTATCGCAAGCGTTAATAGGCTACGGTACCCGCTTTACTTCGGGTGGGCCGTATGCTTGTATGCCTCCCGACGTAGTATATAAAAAAAACTCGTATTTTTTTATACCTTTAACCAGTAAGCAGTTACCATAGTTTAAGGACACGCTAGGGGTGTCATTCGTGAGTTGCCGACCCTGTACACTTCACGCCTTTTTAGGGTTCCGTACCCAAAGGGTAAAACGGAACCCTATTACTGAGGCTCCGCTGTCCGTCCGTCCGTCCGTCCGTCTGTCACCAGGCTGTATCTCTTGAACCGTGATAGTTATACAGTTGAAATTTTCACAGATGATGTATTTCTATTGCCGCTATAACAACAAATACTAAAAATAGAATAGAATAAATATTTAAGGGGGCTCCCATACAACAAACATGTTTTTTTTTTTGCTGTTTTTATAGATAATGGTACGGAACCCTTCGTGCGCGAGTCCGACTCGCACTTGGCCGATTTTTTGAAGAACTTCTTGCTGTAATCCGCAAGGAAAACTTTGGGAGGGAGTCGACAACTTAAGAGTTCTTAGCAGAAACTCTCTGTAGCCTGATCGTACGAAATATAAAATCTTTTAAATTCAAGAGCTCAGGATCGACAACAATCCTTACCGTTCCTCTTTTCACCAAATCACAAGAGCCTTGTTAGTATCCAGGGCTATCGCCCATAGGTGACTACTACTCCATGTTCTGTATATATAGTCCATATCTCTTTATGTCTTCTTTGTATACTGAGAATTTAACAGGATATATTCATAGAGAGATATGAATGTAAAATAAGCGATCGAGGTGTCTATGTACCACGGCATGCTAGTGGCGCTCGATCCTCTCTGCCTACCCTGGCGTGAAGATATAGATAGGTAGAGTATATTCAGTTTGCTGCACCTACTTTCCATCGGGCTGGGTATACCTCAATGGTATAAAACTAGTGCTACAAATTTTAGTATTAGTGACTTATGTAGTAAGTTAATCAATAGGAGTTACATGTAAAAGAAAAAATAGATAAAAGTTCTTTATTTGCCATTGGGCCCTCGCGGCCGGGTTAAACACGTCTTATATTCTTAAAATATAATCATATTTTATCTTATTCAAATCTTTCGGTTATTATTTTTCTTTTTTAAGATACTCGCATTTCAGAAATGCCGAACGATATTTACTATACAGGTCTCTTTTCAAATCATCAATTTGAGGTTACAACAAAATCTATCTATCTATTTATAACTTTACGCCAAATCCCTTGCGGTGTAGGCAGAGAGAAGCGAGCACCACGTGACTCAATCTCTACACACATCGCTCGCTTCTTTAACATTTATTGCTCTGAGGTTACAATAAATTTATGTCTGCATATGAGTACAATAGTAATGGTGTCAAATGGTAGAATTAAAGATAAGTACATAGTTGCCTGTGCTGAATTATTTCCAGGCATAAATATCATACGTCATCGTCTTCTTGAACGCAATGCACTGTCAGAGTCTGCTCTAAACTCCTTCAATTAAATAGATACTTATATCTACACACAATTATGATTATACGTGATCGGTAATGTAAGGTTCATCAAGTTAATCAGGCGACAACAGTGTGTACTTGTCTACTCACCAATCAGTCATACAGTCAAACACTGCGACACGTTTGATATTAGTATACATTTAAAGTAGTTTATTTTAGATTAGGAAAACTAACACGTACAAAAATATGTTGACAACTTACATATTATCATTTGGTAGGTACTTAAAAAATATTTATTTTATTTTATTTTGATTTAAAAATTAAAAGTTGACAATTAAAAGTTTATATTTGGAAATAAATACACTCTAACACACAACAGTGGTTAATTTTCCATTTTATGTCTATTCATTTAGATTTGGAAATAAACAAGAAGTTGACAATTTTGTATTCAATGTAGATTAAATTTGAAAGGAAATACTTTTTGAAGACACAATTAATTTAGCATTTTACGTTTATTTATTTAAATTATAAACACATAGTACTACTTTACGTTTATTTTTAACGTAAAGTAAACATAAACATATTCTACGATGACACAGTTATTCATTTTGCATTTAAAGTGTGTTTCTCTTAAATTTGAAAAATAAACACATTCAACGTAGATTTTTATACATTTCGAAATAATGATACTCTGCGCTGACACTGCTGTTAATTTTTAATTTAACATAGGTTCATTTAGAGTTGTAAAATAAACACATAGTACAATACAGTTACAAACCTAACAATTTCATGTTCAAATGAAAAATACAGCCGATTAATTTTACATTTAACGTAAATTCCATTGGATTTAGAAAATAAACATACCTACAGTAATTACATCACAATAAATAAGTTTTACATTCAATGCAGATTATATACTTAGAAAATAAATGTGTATAAATTATTTTTAATTTCTATTTGGTTATTTACTCCCATCTTGCGGTTTAATAAATTATTATTGATAGACTTATTTCTAAATTTCTAGAAATATGTATCTGATGTAATAATAATTTAATAAATAATCGTTCTTTGCAGAATTTACCATTGGAGCGGAATAATTATACTTACATAGAAATAAAAACTAGCTACATATAGTCAATCCCTCCTAGCACGATCATGTAGAAATCAGAAAAACAGGGCTAATGTAGTGTGAACGTAGCTTTATTGAAATTCGAAGTCTCGATATATAGGTGAGAAAACACTACGATAAATTTCAATTGGGAATGTTAACCAATTCTATTCAAAGCATTAATTGGTTTCACTTTGACGACTTTTTCTTTTTACTCGATTATGAAAAACAGAGAGAAGCAGTTTGTTATTTTATTTGGGAGAGCCTAATAAACAGAAAACTTTAAAAAATATCTCTCATCATTTTCCCTAAAAAAACATTGAGATCAACATTTTTCTATGTAAATGTTTAATAAAACAATTAATAGGAAGGTCTTTCTTTGTTGAATTTAGTCTGAGATTGCTTAAGATTATTTTATACATGTTAGTCTCGTATAACTCTAGTATAATCACGTTTTCTAACAAACAAATAGCAATTGATTTCGTGAATTAACTAAAAGTTTTTTTTACCTTAATTTGGGAAAAGAGGAAGTTGTTATACAAATATATTATTATTAAGGCAAAAACCCCTGTTATTGGCAAGGCAAAATGCGTTTGTTTCATTGTATCATTATATTATTTTTATTTCGGACGGTAAACAATTATGTCCTGCCGAAGCTTGTAAACATTCGAATTCAATTGGACTCTTACAAATAAAAAACTCTCTCGCCTAAAAAATCTACAGTGAATTGTTATTTGCCCACGGTCTTTGTGATATATATATATATATATATATATATATATATATATATATATATATATATATATATATATATATATATATATATATATATATATATATTGTTTTATACAACGTAAAAAGCATACAAACGAACGGGCCATCTGATGTATAGCAGTTACTGCAAGATTTTATATCATGACAAGGATACATGACAACTTATTTCTATCAAGTATTATTATTAATATTTATATATTCAGGCAACTTTTAAACGCATACATTGATTACAATATCTACCATAGCTACGATCACTATTGCTAAAACGATAATTCCCAAACGAAATTAATTATCCTCATACTACCGTTTGGCGCAAATACGCTGTCTTTTTACATCGCACGCTGTAATAATTTATAGTGAAACTGTTTTAAAAGAGTTATTTATATCATTTTCACTATAAATAACTACACAGCAACATTGTGAATACTCTTTAAGAAATTAAGACTTTCTTCAACAATGTTGGCTAGTTCTTCTTCTTATTAGTGTTTTTTTT
This sequence comes from Pyralis farinalis, assembly GCA_947507595.1. Lineage (NCBI taxonomy): Eukaryota > Metazoa > Arthropoda > Insecta > Lepidoptera > Pyralidae > Pyralis > Pyralis farinalis. The sequence goes on from OX382275.1 coordinate 11,018,449, forward strand.
TCCTATTATCCGTTTCCTAATCCATTAGGATTCGCGAGGTCCGATACCTAAGCCTAAGGATTCGGCGGAAATACTGATTTATTACATGAAGAGACTGCCGTCTGACCTCCACAACCCTGAGGGAAACCAGATCATTCTTAGGTAAGATCACACGTCATACGAAATATAATTTCTCGGACGTGCGGGTTATGCTGTTGTTAATGTTTTCCTTCGCCGCCTAGTGATAATTACAAATTATATATATGTACATAAATCCGAGAACATGAATTTAGTGGCACCTACATGCCGGGATTCGAACTTTCTTCTTTTCTTTTCATTTTTTATCCACTAGGCTCAATGTTTGCTAGTTATTTGTGTTATAAAGTCGTCAAGGGGCTGAATAAAACTGATTAGTCTAATCTACATGCATAGTTCCCTGCTATGTTATTAGTTATGTTCCTAGTAAGTCAGTGATTAATGTAACAGGTTTATTATAAAATTATAATTATAGAATAAATATCTACGCTTTAATCTTTATTTTTCATATGAAATTTATCCTTTGAATCTAATTGTTACTGCCTCTTTCTAAGAATAAATATCACCAGTATCTCTCACACGGAATCGAATACGGATTACTAAACTTCATTCCCTTCACGCTAAACTTAATTTCATTCATGCATTTCCTCCACAATGAAATGAGAGCAGCCATAATGAATTATCAGTTTAATATCCGTATTGTGTAATATAGAAAATGTCCAAAATACGTAACAATGGACATTTAATGTTACAAGAATGCGTAAGACCGCGTAATGTAATGTCGAAAGTCTTGTGCAGAAATATTGCTCTGCAATTAGGCCAAGTATATCAGGAGCTTGGACTAAGTGGCGTCATATGGCTAGTGTCATCTGTGACCCTAAACTAAAATGGCGGTTAAGCTGAAAGGACAGGTTTATATCTATTATTAGACCTGTCCTTTTATATAGCGGCACAAGCAGGAGTTGTGAGTCACAGAGATGAATATGGTGGATGTACAGAGTTAGGAACGATCGCATAAGGAACGCCTGCATTCGCAGTAGACTTCTGGCATAGCCGAGAAACTGCAAGAGTGTCGCCTACGCTGGTGCGTCTTAGAAAACCGGCAAATTACATGGGAAACAAATGTCTAGCCATGCCATCGCCACCGGATCACGGTAAAAGGGGTAGGCTCAAGAAGTGCTTGCTTAATGTTGGATGTGATGACATTCATGACAATGATCTCACAACAAGGGACGCCGAATACCGCGTGAAGTATAAAACTAAAAGTCGGAAAGCGGATGGACTCCGAAGCGGAAGCTTAGCACCTGATCTGGCAAAACGCAAGGACGATAATGATGATTGTTCACCACCTACAGAGCACCTGCAGGGGTGTAGTATTGTGCTCTGCCGATTGGTTTGATGGTCTGGAGAAAGAGAGCGTGCAGCATTACCATGTTCATCGTAAGCAATAGTTCTTGTTGTTTCTAGTTGACGTTGCTGCGTTAGCAGTGACGGTGGCAACGAGTGAATGAATAATATCCATAGATTCTGGTAACCGCCATAATGTCCTGTTATGCGTGTTCTCCATCCGATGTAATATAAAAGAATTATGCAAGATGATCGAGATTAATTTTGTGGATCCTTTTCATTACAATCATTCACGACGACAATATCATTATAATCAATAATGATATTGAACAATAATTCGTTTCAATAAAAATGATAACCCTCATTTATTGGGTGGTAGTGGTTGAATAAAAACGAAGCTAGGAAGGGTGAACAGAAATTCAATAAATAAATAATGAGCTACGTGGTTACGGTGAGGGTAGTATCACGCATATATTTATGTTCTTACCTTTTAAATTGCCGTTTTATTCACGAATATCATTTTTTTATGAGAAGCATAAAAAATATTCTTTTAGGAGAAGCGTATTTTAAAGCGCTAGGAAAGTTAAAGAAGCAAGTGTGTAAGTACCGCGTCATGGGATAGATATTTAATTAACACAATATTGGTCATTACTACTGATGCACTTACTAGCTCTGTAATAGATAGTGATCGATATTTTTCAATTTACTCGGAGTTCCAAATAGAAAATATTTTTGCTATTTGTATTTGTTTTCATTTAATATCACTGCTTCTGTAACCATAAAAAATATACAATTGCGCTATATTTTCTAATTCGCAACGCAGCACGGGCAGCACGCAATATCAATGACGGCGACGGGAATAAACTATGTACCAAAACTAAAGTGAATATACTGTGCAAGACGCAACATTAAAAAAGTGTCAATGAGCTCACTCATGCTCATGAGAGGATTATGAATCGGATTATCACTTGTGATGAAAAGCGAATCCAATATGACAATCGAAAACGTCTATAACATTGGTCAAGCACAGGGGAGTCTCAAACCATGTAACAAACGCAATTTAAATCCAAAGAAGTTGCTTGTGAGTGTGTGGTGGATTCGACATAACAATTACTACAGAGGTGTATTGTGACGGACTGCAAATGATAATGGACAAGCTCGCTGCTCCCTCGATAGATAGCCCCGATACTTGTCAATTGCGCAAGTTTTTTTTTGTTTTTGTTTTTACTTTCAATGTAAAACGACGACCCACAAAAGAAGGACTAACCCACCCCGAGCGTATGTTAATCATTCTTCTGAGGGGGGCTACCCTTCGGTGCCCGTTGAGAGGGAGGTGGTGAACTCTCATGAGTACTCTTTCGGACGGCAGTACGAGTTACGTCAGACTCCTACTGACTAAACACCACCTAGGGACTGCCTTTATCCGGATAGGCTTTAAAGGCTTCATTGGAGGCGATCGCCCCAGGGTAAGCGGGGCGACGCAATCGTCACTCAGTTACAGAGATAGAGCATACGCTTGCGGTGCGGCTCTAAGCACTTTACGCACCTGGGGGCGCTGAGCAGTTCTTAGCTGCATGGCCGTATAATTGGCATCTATGGCACTGAGCCGGCATGCCGGTTTTCCTTGGGGCCTCAGCCCTGACATTGGAAATGCCACACAGCGTACATCTTCGTACATCTGTGTACGGCCTCGGCAGGATAACCCTGACTGACGCGGCTTCGTAGAGTTCTTGGGGCACTCCTCTGAGTACCGCTTTTACTTTGCCACGCCTTATTTACAAAAACGCTCGCATACAGGTGCAGCTATCTCTCTCTCTCTCTCCGTTACCATACTCACCAGATCTTGCTCTAATGTTTACTGGGGAAAACCTTCAGATCGAAATCAAGGAAAATCAACTTTCAAGAGTTTATCGATGCCTATGTCCAGAATTTCTATAGCAGAGCCGTCAATGGACCTCCATTAAAATGGCACAAGTGCATCCGTAGCAATGATAAACGACTTTGATAATTAAATATAGATATTTAATTATCAATATTATATATTTTCACGCCAAGTCTCTTGCGGGATAGGCAGAGTGTACATGCCTCGGTCCTTACACTTCACTCGCTTCTTTAACATTTATAACTCTTCTCACGCACTTCTAGCATATAATATAACTTACATACACACATATTATCACGCCTGTCTCCCATTGGGATAGGCAGAGACTATGGAACACCACGTGCACCGATCCAAAAACATATCCCTCTCGCTGCTTCCGCACTCAGCTCTTCGGTTTTGGGAGCCTTTGATATATAATATAATTCTCACAAAAACTATAAAATATCTTTAAACATTAACAAAGGAATTAATTGGTTTGTTTATATTCTTAAACAAGTTTTAAATGTTAATTGTATCAGCATCATCGAGTCTACATAGCGTTATAGTATGGAAGTATGGAGTTATATGAAATAGAGTTTTTGTAAATAGGGCTGGGTTTATTGTGACCTTCACATAATGGTACATATACTGGAACACGGCATAACAATTTCATTTCATAACAATAACAATTACAATGGAAACGCCTTTATAAATATACATACAAATTTAGAGATTTATTATTTGATTTATGATTATTGCAATTACGCAATACTACTTAAGCTGATATTAAACCTATGCATGCCATGTAAGAAAAATTAGCATTAACTGTTAACATAGTTCCCCTCTTCTTCCTAATGTTAACCCATTTCCTAATCTTAAGTCCGTTACCTAAACCTAAGGATTTGGCGAAGATACTCATTTTTACATAGAGGGACTGTCGGACTGAACCCCACAACCCAGAGGGAAAAACCAGACTATTCTTAAGTTACACGTTTTAAGAATATACTTTCTTGTACGCGCGGGGTTCCTCACGATGTTTTTCTTCACCACCGAGCATGTGATAATTAAAAAATATGTGTATAAATCCGAAAACACAATTATTCGAGCCCGGGACCATCGGATAATAGGCTAGTTCTTTGCAATCATTGCTCTATCAGTAGATGCTAGCATCAATCGATTATTGTATCTATAAAACCGCTAAAGATAGAACGCATATTTTAGACTATGTTTTATATTCGGTGATCTAACATAAAAAAAACAAATTAAGCTACCTTAATTGGCATTGGAATATTGTAGTTATAATAAAACGGGTTCTTGAGATGAATTTTCGTATTACCGGCAACGCTCAGAGAGAGCGGCGCGACCTCGTGACGTCATGGAGGTCGTTCAAACGCTTCCTACTGTGTGTCAAGAGGGTCGCTGGAGTAATATGATCTCGAGAATTCACTCCATTTGTTATACATTGCTGTTTGAGTTATGAACTAATTTAAAAGTATTGTTAATAGAACAGCTGACGATATCGGGGAAAAATTATTTAACGATATAATTCGGTGACGTATTGATGTGGTAGATAAGCTGCAACTTGCAATGTGCAGTAAAAACTATACTATATAACTAAATATAACTCGCGACTCCGTTCACGCTTATATCCGGTACCCGAAGTAGTTTTCGAAGACCTTAGGGTGAATCTTAAAAGTCCGAGAATATTTATTTATATTTTGAACTCTGCAGTATTAACTAATGTAAGACAAATACCACCTTAGTCTTTCCTGCGACCACGGACGCTGCAAAGCGTTCGAAACGTCAGGTTTCAACAAAATAAATAAAACACGCGATACTTCCGTTAAAAATAGTTTAATTTCAATGTGTAACAATCGCGAAAACCTAAGACAATACTCTGCAGTATTATCTGTACGTTGAGGAGTAAATATCAAGAAAAGGTTGTCTGTGCTGAATTATTTCCAGACATCTTTGCCAGTTACATATTCATCAATTCTATAATAAGCATTCTTCTCGACCTTCTACTTTCGCGTTGTACAACGCGAAAGTAGAAGGTCCATATATAATCACTCTTTCATTCCCTTCAGCTAAATCCAGAACATCCCTCACAGACTCCCAAAACTTATTTAGTTCTTGGGCACACGCTGAGCTTACGAGAGCGTATGCTGATCTAGTACTTGCGTGATGGTCAGTTTTATCCGAACCCAGAGGAGTCTAGGAGAATACGACACCTATACCAGCACTAGCATGATCGTCCCGGTCTACCCCAGATCATAGAGTCATCATCCCACCGGGCAGATCATTGGTGGCGCTCCCCTTGCGCTTAGTCTCTGTCACACATAAAGCATCTAAGCGTCTCTCATTTATTACGCCCATCAACTCGTTCATCTTATCACTCAATTCACCTCTCACATTCCTCGTGCCTATGCAGAACTCAGCTCTCCTCGACCCGCCGGAATTGGTGCTGCGTGATGTGTGGCGGCCCCCACCGCCGCATGCACCAATGTTCGCAACGACGGGGGCGGATCGGTGCGCGTCACCTCCAGGGGTCGCCCTAATCCACACATCGGTGCGTTTTCGGGCCAGAATTGCAATCTAATTGATTAGCAGGGGTCACAAACGAGCACGCTTCTGGCACATGACCCCCCAATTTCATACCAATACAAACAAGAAAATTCGATTTATACGGGGCTTGGTTGGTAGGAGGTCAATCTCAGGTTTGTTTAAATTTGATTTGATTGTAAATTCTAGTATTAAGATGCAGTACGAGAATCTGAAGTGCAATCTCTTAAAAACTTCAATCGAAAGGAAAATTACAGTTTCTGAGCAAGCTGATCTAGGCTAGAATACTAAGAAATTATACTTTTCCTCTATTGTCAATATCATGAACATTCGTACTACATTTTCTCTGTGATGTTTCCGTTCTAATTTTCGCAAATAAGTAATGGGATGAGACAAGCATTTCGATATAAATTTCTTTCTTTTTATTCTAATCTCGTCTAGATTTCATTGCATTTTATGGTATTTGTAGTTTTTAAATCAGAACGTAACTTTTTTTGGAGTTTACTCCTTATGAAACGATTTTGAGTTATAAGGCTCGGTACGGAAATTTTATGAGGAGTAAAATCAAGTGAACGCGTTTACAAAAAAAGGCAAACCGTTGCGCTCGTCCGCTTAAAAAACAAACATATACATCTGTATACACGTGCGAGAGAGTGAGATAGAATTATCTATAGGATTTCACTGAGTTTTTTTATACAATGTCGAAAGGCACGCGGCCCATCTGATGTAAAGCGGTTACCGTAGCCAATGAACATTTGTAATACATTAAGTATCACTCGAAAGAAAAATCAAAGATAAAGATGAAGGTGAAAGCGAACGCGAAGACGAAGGCGAACGCGAAACCGAAGACGAAGACAAAGATAAAGACAAACATACATACCGAGCATTGTACGTGTGTGTGTGCGCGCCTGCGTATTACGAAGCTTGATACATTTTACGTACATTTTTATGTACTAACAAATCATCAAGTGATTAAAGTTAAAAAAAACATTGGAAAATATGGATGAAATTTACTTGAGTCGTAACGAAGAAGAATCCGAAAAACACGTAAATCCGGTTACGTAAAGCCTGTAGGATATGAACTATGGTTCACATTTATGAATAATATAAATTTTATTCTTATTGTTTCAGAAGATGCATTCATTTACCTTCTTTTTCTATTCGATAATATCAATCATAATTATCGGTCGCAAGGAGTAAACTCCAGTCGTGCGTCGGGGCTGGCACATACACACTTTTTTTTCTTGAGTTATTGTACTTATCGATATACGGCGGTAAAAGGTATTCAGGTAAACTCATTACTACAGCTATTAATACTTAACTCTTTAGTTCCGTCAATTATGTAATCCAAATCATGATGTAGAAGTTCATTACGCTCTTAACTATGTCAAAAGACATATTCTGCTCAACCACGGTTAGTGGAAACTTGCAACCCATTTGTTTATTTCAACACAGCCGATTTCTATACTCCGTCTAGGTGTCCAATAGTATATAACTATTTTTTAACACACGCCTCACGTAACTTTAGTGAATATAACAACACATCATTAAAGGAACAACGCAGAAAGCCGTATAATATATACTCGTAGTATATCATGTCTACCATATCCATTGCCAACCTACTACTAACTTGGAATTGTTATCAAATTGTGCGCATCGCTAAACTTGTCTAAAATCACTATTTTCAAGAACGTGATTCATTAAACAGCGATCGTAACGTCCTTTGCAAACTCGTATAATCTTTAACGAAACTACTATACAAAGATATTTAAAAAACATAGCGCAACAAAACAGACTGACTGTGGTTAGAGTCGAGCAAGGTCGCGGCGGAATGCTCACGTCGCGAAACTTTAGCGTGTCGTACATTGATCGCCCGTATTTGAGAATGTAACAGAACTTTGTAGTTAACATAGCAGTGTATTATACTGCCACAAATTACACGCTTTAGTAGAAATCGTTTTATGTCGCCAACGCACAGTGATTGTCAACAGCAGATCACGCTCGATGGAAACGTGATTCGTCTGCTTATTAGGCTATTAAAAAGTTTTCTTTGGTTTATGATCCTTACCCGAGGAAACCGAGTTTAAGGGCGTTTTGTGGTTATTAACAGATACCTTTTGCTTAGAAATTTTCACTTTTACAAACTATGTACAGATAGCAATAATGCAGTTATTTTAATGTAACAAGTAGAGTCTAACAAAGATGTTGTATTTGCAAAGAACGCGATTTACAATGACGAAAGGTTTACTCAGTTGCAAAAGAAGCGATTAGTCTAGTTACTAAATTACGGATAAACGCGTAGTACTAGGTGTACGCGTAAGTTTGTAGATGAATAAAATAATGCGGCATTGATGAATACTGTGTAAGGAAGTCGCAAGATTCTACGAGCAACGGAACAAGCAAGCGGAGATGAGCAAAGCCTGTTGATCGTCGACGGTGATACATTATTTTACTATGAAGATGGGTTAGCGACTTGGCGCACGGGCACGAGCGCCCGATGAACGCCGAAGCCGAGACGCGACGAACAAGTCTACGACGATTTTGGTCTGACTGTGTGCGTTCGTACAGTGCACGACTCGCCGCGCGCTCTTGATCTGTTTTATACAACTGCAATGTCGATGAATTATAATCATAATTGATGCGGTTTAGCTACAACAGTCAAGATATTTTATACAATTACAATCGCATGAATGATGAGACTTCATTTACGTCACATTTTTTGTTCGTGTTTTATCGTAACAAGGTTAATGTATTATAATATTTTCATGGCAACACTGAACCGAAAGGGCGAGAATTGGGACAATCGTCACTCCATTACTGCAGGCGACGCGTGCGTGACGAAATGAACGATAAAACTGACTTATGTACTCTGTTTGTAATATAATAAATAAATGTCTAATTTCTATAACAAGAAAACTTAATAATATTATCTACTGTGGATGCTCGATGAATATAAAACGTGTACTATTGCATTTTACCTCTATAATTAAATTTCCTTGCTCGAGGAAGTTAGTTTACGCTTTGACATTGATTTTATGATTATTGCGATCTTACCGCAAGCTCGTAAGTACTTTACCATTACCATGAACATTAACTGTCATAATACTAGTATGAACATCAAACATTGTGCTAATTGGTTTCGTTTAATGGACGCGAAATAACTCAGTATTGATGTATTGGAAAACACCGGAAAATTATTTCATACGAGGATGTTATAAGGCAGGCTCACATCCGATTCATAATGCTGTTAGGTGCGGTGCATATATCCCACGTGTCGACGTTAACCTAGTTGACCCCCAGTCTAGAGTTCGATGCCTGCTGGGTCGCCGAAGGACATTAGCCAAATTTTAAAGGTAGCTGTACTACATAACATGATATTCATCATCACTTGATTTATACATTATATAAATATATATTACTTATGAACTGGTTTCTGTCTGCGGTTCAGCTTGTGTGGAGTTCGGGTTATCAAGTATTTATTCAATTCCTGATACATAATCTGTCTTTCTTGGTTATGCAAGTTAATCAATACTAGAACGATCGTAACGGTGATATTGAAATAATAACGATGAAATGAAAGTATTCCTATTCCTAAAGAAACTTTGGGAACCCTTGATAATTCTAATAAAAAAATAACGTTAAATAATTTAAAAAAAAACAAGCAAAGTTGTGGGAGTAATATTCTGAATAAAAATTATTTAACACGTTCAAATAGCTGAATCATGAACAAGGCAAGGTAGATTCCCATCCAACCTCACTAAAGTATGTTGCCATAGCCTGCAATTCCCTGGCTGTGTATACAATATACTCGTATACCTTAAACTACTAAATTTGAGATTACAGATAATTACATTTCTAAATGTTGACACGAGACTTTTGTTACAGTCTCTACCTTCACCATTCAAACCGGAATGTTATACCAGCACAGCTGCAAAGCGACAGGTGCCCGTGTAGATGACCACAAAATATCCAAGTCTGGTATTAGTAAATCACAACCATTATTACAGGCATTCTTATTATAGTGCTTCTATTTCGCCGCTTTAAAACATTTCGAGACACCGTGTAGAAGATGCTAATTATATGTTAAAAAATATGTTTTATCTACATGCACAAATGGACATTTTATCGTTAATAAACAGGTATCCAGGGCCTATCATTCCGATAAGGCGTAATTGCTTCATTTTCGTACGCATCTACATTGATAACCGATAATGTCAACCGTGAACTTTGCGGGTCTGATGATCGCAATGTCAATACTTGTTTATTACGTTTTATTTCGCATTCGCTGTGCATTTAAATCATTAACATGAGTAGATGCAGGATGAGTGTGGATTATAGTGAGGAATCTTTTTGAAATTTCCACTGAAGTAAATTTTAGCCATTACTCTGTTTATATGTTTACTATTACAGCAGTCATTCTGAACCATTAGTCAAATCTATGTATGTATTCGAACAAAAGTGTTATTAGAAAACACAAGTTAGGCGTGTGCCTTTATCGATGTTTTCCATTTCAAGGGGTATTAAAATAAAAGATACTACTACTTCATCAAGTTGATAATATTAATAGCTACAAAATACAGATTCCTATAAAACTGAACAGGTATCTCAGGGATTGTTTATTATAAAATTTTTGAATTAATAAATAAATTATCAGGTAATTAAAAATACTGATATTGGTACATCATCACAGTGTAATTTTAGATTATCAATTACTGTGTCTATATCTAATGTAAGCAAAATAATGAGAATAAAAAAAATATGGCATATGATTCTCTTAGACCTTTCAACAAATTCCACAATATAAAAATGTTTGCGGATTGCGACCAATTGTCATCCTTTAGCTTTAAATGTATCAACAGCCAAAGCAAATTAATCAAGTACATTTGATAACCAATCAATACAACAGAACAAGACTACTTCAATTATAACTGTTGCGTTAAGCCAATGTTGATCACAGTCCGTAGGATATACGAGTAGACGTAGATCCATGTCATTAAGGTTGACTGAGAATTAGCTCTGAGCAATTCTATCAGTAATAGCAATGCTAAGTGCAAGTAATTATATTTGGATTGGCTTATAGTAAATTATACGAGAGAGATGGCGCTTTAATGCAAAGACTACATAGGTATTTTGTACATGTAATAAGAAGTAGTATTTATGCTACATCAGGCGCATCAATTGGTTTCCGTTGTATCAGCGCGTTTGTATATCACTTGTGAGTTGCCACTCTCGCTACAAACGTAACACCTGCCACCAGCTACCTGACGGCTGTACTTACTAGTATCGACAGAACAAGCCTGAATTGTTTGTTCATTAATGTTAAAACTTCTTCCTTCATTAGTTACTAATTAAATTTTTAGCTGTGATTTCCAGAGATGAAGTTGAATTTGCCTTTACAGAAGACGCTGAGCTCCTGACATTCCTCAAATCTTATTAAATAATATTGTAATTTGTAGTAATAACTCTTTTTGGTATATTTATATTGTTATGGTAAATATTTTTCTCCTATGAGAATTCCTAGTTACAATACCATGCCGATAGATTAAGTCACAGACGTCGCAGCTCCCCCTCCCCCCTCTCTTGACCCCCACCATCCACTTTCCTGCCCTCTTTATCAACTGCTTCGAGCTATACATACAACAAAACGCCACGTCAAGTATGCACCTACAGATCAACTGTCCATCCACTAACAAGGTTAATTTTAAATTCACCAAACCAAATGCAGCCTTGCTAATGCTGTTACTCGATTGTAATAAGGTTATTGCACTATGGTACAGCACCTCCAGCCTTAATTACGTGATTATTAATCATGATAATATGGTAAATGGCATCATTTAGTTAGACTATATCGAATTGAAGTGAATCTTTGTTAGACTCGTCTCAAATCGTAATATTCAGCCGAAACAAGCGCGTCTCATTACTGTGGCAGTCTGTTGATGCTATATCAATTAGTACGCGCCAGATGCCTTTCCACGGAAAACCTGTTTCGGTCCTTTTATCGCGGCGCTCGAGCCTTTGTTTCTAATTTATAGCCGCTTTACAACATTCTCGATTATTACGCTATAGTCATCAAACGATAGTGAACAAGACCTAACTTTATACTCGGTTATGTAAAATCAAATTACGAAAGAAACCGACATAAACGTCAACCGATTATGACTCACAAAAAGTTTAGTGAAGCATTTTCCTACCTGCTAATTAGACAAAGAGCTCGCGATCGGCGCTTCGTTGACAACACGATAAACAAACATGTGCACACAGATACATCCGAGGGTACGGTAGTGTACGCGTCGTCGGCGGGAGTCGAGAAATGGCGGGCAAACGGGCGGGATCGCGTCTGACCGCGGGCGACTATCGACGAGGACTGGGTTCAGTGCCTGCCCGCAATGCACGCGGCATTCATTCGAGCAACGGGCACGAGCGATCGTGAACAGCTGATGGGCCGGCTGCCTCAGCGCACACCTGTGAGAGTACCCACTTACGCACTCTCTCTTTCTCGCACGACAGCCGCAAGCGCACCGCGTCGTGCCCTGAAATCGAAAAACGTGAAGTGAACCCCGTGAGAACGGCACTGAGTGGCAGATCTGTAGCATTATGCTACCGCTTGTGTATCACTCGTGCAGTCTCTTGTTGCTAGGTCGGATACCAGATCGTTATGAACGTAATTACTTGGCAAATTAACGTTTCGACGTAATTTGGGTTCCTTGTTTTTTAATCACATGCATTTAATCAAGTTGTTGGCAGCTTGGCATTTATGCTTGGCGATATTTGCGAGACTACATTACTTTCATTATACCTACAACGTTGGGAGACATATATGACATAAAGTAGATAGTTCAGCGTATTGAACGCTTGCAATAACTGAAGTATTCCTCGCGCCATACCCATCAATTAACACAGCAATTTTTTAAGAGTTTATTGGTAACCTCACTCACTCGCAGGAAGTACAACAATTCTCAAGGGAGTAGTTATTTGGCTGCGATTTCCGAACGGGCTGCTTTGATACGCCCTACCTCTCGTAAATATACTACTAGTGATGCTAATTTTGCAATATTACGTCATACATACGCATTATACTTACCTAATTTAAATTATTAACTGTAGCTGAACGCTTTGACATCCCTACTGCTAACACACTAACTTACATCTGGGCTACACCTTCTCCAGAATCGCAGTTGGGGTATAAAATTGTCTTGCTCCACCTAGCACACTTCCTTATCGCTAATCTTCATTATGATCATTTCAGCCGAAAGGCGTCCAATGCTGCACTTAGCGCTACCCCCTCCTCTCCCCGTAGACTTCCATAATGATCAGTCCTGTCATTCATTGGCTCGTTGCGATCTTCGCCAGATCATGGTTTCATCGTATGGGGAGCCACCATACACCACGAGAACCTATCTTCCCCAGCGGTCATCGATTCTTTGAGCTATGACCATTGAGGTAATATGTACTACGTAGTAGTTCAATGGCTATGACGCCTGCTACTTCAGATTACTGATCCTTAGAGTCACGTCCATAACTCTATTTCTCTACGAGTGTACTCATTTCTGAATCTATGTCACAAAGAAACTCCATCATAACTCTTCATCGCATTCACATCACCGTTTGCAATACAAATAATATCCCTCGTGAGTTGCAACTCTAGCTACTAAAGCAGCAACCTTCTCATGAGCATTTCACTTATTTTATTTCATCACATGCCATCATCATCATTATTATTGTATGGACATAAATTTGTGTTTCGTATTTATGTACATATTTGTAATTATCACTTGCTCGGCGGTTAAGGAAAACATTGTAATATTCAAGAAATTATATTTCGGAACACCTAACCTAAGAATGGTCTGGTTTACCCTCTGGGTTTTGAGTCTTACGGCAGGTCATCTATTTAAAAATCTGTATCTTCGTCAAATCCTCAGGTTTAGGTAGTGAACTCCGCCAATACTAACGGATTAGGAAACGGGATAACTTCAATGGACATTTTGAAAAAAGACCTATATTGGTAAGTTTCTTTCCGGATTGCTTCTTCGTCAAAAATTCTGCTAAATTAAAAATAGAAAAACAATAACTATGAACAAATTTTAAAATACAGTAAGATACAATAAGATTTTGTATAAAAACGTACCTAAGAGGCATCGAGGGCATATGGCAAATAAAGAATCTCCTTATCTCTTTTATGTTTCTAATACTAAAACATCACTTGTAAGACTCCAACAACCTTTCTGGTAGCTCTAATTTGGCGGTCTTCTATAAGGTGGAGGTTATTTCTAGACGTTCTGTTTATTAAATATCTCTATTACTTACTATCAAGTGGGCTATATGCTTGTTTGCCAAAGGAATGGTATAAATAAAAAAACGTGAGGTCTCTGAACGCGAATCACTTTCATCGAATCCAAGGTTTTGATCTATCGCCCACTACTCAACACAGTTAACAAGTCTGCATGAAAAACATAACTATAATTAGTAACCAGTGGGTGTCGGGCAGAGGCCATCGCTGGTCGCAACAAATTGGTATATTGATTATTTATGTACAATAAAATGGCAAACTGATGTACGGCCTGCCGGTTGGTAAGCAATTACCATAGCACATGGGCATTTGCAGCACCAGGGTTATCATTGTAAAAAAAATTCTTCACGCCTTGTTTGCAGAACCTCATGCTGTATTTTTTTGGAAAACTTCTTTTCTTTATACAACGTCGGGAGGCATACAAGCATACGACCGACCTAATGTAAAGCGGTTACCTAAGAACGCAGGTAATACGGGAAGAATCGCTTGCGTTTCGCCATCCCTCCTGCATAGTAACTACTTAGGAGCTTACTGGGACATCTCACGCAGAAACACAATAAGCCTCCAGGGAGCTGTTACTAACTGTTGCTGTTATTTAGCTGAGATCTGTAAGGTGGATGTAGTACTTCCTCAGTCAGCATACTTAAATGCGGTCTATCTCTCTTAAAATTATAATTATCTTATACAAGTGTAGCTCAAGCTACACTTTGATCTTTGTACCGTTCTAACGATACGAGATACGAGTTACAGTCCTACTTCAAGTATTAAGCTTTACATCAGGTAAGCCGTATGCTTGTATGTCTCCAGACGTTATATAAAAAAAGCTGTACAAAGAGTGTCGCTGAAAATATATATAAAAATGTGAACTCTTCATGAGCTTATTGATAATTCCTTTTGGTACTTCTCTTGTCAAACTGTTTAATAATATTACAATGCATATGTGTTAAAAACTTGGGGGATACTTTCACACCACATCACTCGGTCCTTACATGCTTCACTCTCTTCTTTAACATTCATTGCTCTTCTCATGGACGCTCGCCGGTTCCTATGGCTCCTGATATCACCTTCTGATAGAACACGATCACTTTGGTCACGGAAGGTAAGTCTTGGCCTTACTCGGCTCCCACATCTTTACAATTCTGCTATATGTATAAATATACAGAAGTATAGAAACGAGCTGACATGGAGCGGGTGATACTCCTTGTTTCGCATCCAAGCGTCCATAGGTAACCGCTTTACATCAGCGAGCCGTTGTTTGCCACTCAACTACTAATGATATATGGAGGTTCAGTAAACCCATTTCATTGAAGGGAGGCTATTTTAGCAGTGGAATGAGAAGGGTGGGTGTTCTGATATTGTGAATTAAAATTATGTAGCAGAAATCATGTTTGTACATTACCCTGTTTCAGCGAACCCAAATGGAGGGTTATAATTTATATATGTATGTATGTTCATCTGTCCGGGATATCTCATAATCTTTTCGTCGTGTGTTAATATATGAGCTATATATATATATATATATATCTTCACACCAGGTTCCTTGCAAGGTAGGCAGAGAGAACCGAGCGCCATATAATGTGGTACTTTTACACATCACTCGCTTTTCATGCATGTTCGAAGGTTGTAATAAAACACGACTAAACAACGAGTTTCCTCGGCTTCTACAACTACGTACAAAAACGTATATTTATCTATATATAATCCATCTATCTATAACTTCACGCCAAATCCCTTGCGGGGCTGGCAGAGAGAACCCACACGCCCCAATACTGGATCCTTACAAACCTCATTCGCTTCTTCAGCATTAATTGATCTTCTCATGCACGCTCCCGAGTTTGTATGGCTCCTGACATAAATAAATAAATATTGTCGGACAAATTACACAGCGCCATTTAGCCCCAAAGTAAGCGAAGCTTGTGTTATGAGTACTAGACAACTAATAAACATACGTAAATACATTTTTTTTTGTAAATACATACTTATCATACATATAAAATACCCAGACCAAGACAAACAGACATGTTCATGCACACAAATGTTTGTACTGTGTGGGAATCGAACCCACGAGCGTTGGTGTCAAGGTAGTGTAACAACGCGTTTCACCACTGCGCCACCGAGCTCGTCAAACATAACCTTCTGATAAAACACGATCAATTTGGTCATGGTAGGTAATGAAGGCCAAGAGATTTCATCGACTCCAACAATTCTCTATTTTCGCGTTGTATATTTCGTAATTCTTTCTTCCTGCATTCTTTCTGCATGTCCGAACCAACGAAGCATGCCTCTTTTTATTTTAACACCGATGCTCCACACAACGACGCCATCGCGCTCTCTATATAATATAATTAATACTAAATCGGTAAAAGAAAAAATCTTAACGTGCGTGCCCAATCCCCACACCTACCATCATAACCGAAGAGCCATCTGCGCGTCGTCAGTGGCACTAGCCGCGGTGGTAAGTAACTGCATCTTCACGGTATCTTGGGGGGTAGGCAGAGAGATCCGAGCAACTATATTATATATTCTTAATTTTATTACATCAGTTTTTACTTCTACGTATAAGAGATTGCAAATCAAGGAAATTTATAAATTATTTTTCGATACAAACTTTGCTTATCGAGTATAATTTGCTTATACGAATATATATAAGTATATATATATATATATATATATAGTCATATGTATATATATCGTATATTTTATTCAGGAAATGGTTTATTTTTGTAAAGGTGTTAGAGTAATGTTTGGTTAACTCTACCTATCCATAAAGGGGCTTGACGTGAATATATAGTACTATAGTATTAGTTACTATGATGGTAACTCTGTAATCATAAAAGAAATTCAAAATCAGGGAAGTACCCCCATCTCACAGAAAACCGCAGTCAATTAACAACTCCCTGAAGGTTTGTTGTGTTCCTGCGTGTGTGTAAGCTCCTAAGGAGTTGCTGTGTTAGCGGCAGAGGTGGTATCGTGCGAGTGATACTTAATGTACTACAACTGTTCATAGGCTACGGTAACCACTTTACATCAGGTGGGCCGCGTGCGTGTATGCCTCCCGTGAATAAAAATAAAACATATGCGCTCCATACTCCCTGCCTACCCCGCAAGGGACCTAGCGTGAACACATAGATAAATAGATCGTATACTAGAGGAACACTTCTAGGTCCAGCGCTGTAAGCTGTCTCAAAATGTCAGCACTTTGCCTTTTATCTCAGGTTAAATTATTAATCTCTAGAACGCCATTTAAATAAATATAGCCTGTACAAGACAAGGTTATAAGGGATCTCAATCAGTTATCCTTTGAGTACTTGAAAGCTAGGTAGTAGTTTCTAAGCCAAGACTCACCTACCATGATAAAAGTGGCCGTATTCAATCAAGAGAAGTCAGGAGCTGTAGAATGAGAACGTGAATGAAATGAGTAATGGGTGTTTAAGAGTGAACGTGAATGAGATATGTAGGGATCGAGTTATGTGGCGCTGGATTTTATCCGACTACCCTATAAGAAACTTGGTATGAAGTATTATATAAGGATAGAAAAAAAAAAGATGAGCTCGCTATCGATTTTTTCTTAGGAGAGGATATTTTCGTTCTTCATTGGCACCACAGAGGTATTTTTGCCATCAAAGTGGTTGTGTAACGAACCGCTAGCGAAGGTTTCCGTAGAACCTACAGCATGTGGCGCTTCAAAAAGGTTTTTATATGAGGCAGGAGCCGATGTCCAGTTGCTCCGAGGATTGGGTTGGGTTCCGAGGAGTTGTTCGATAAGATGCCAACTGCTTCCTTATACAATCGCACCGCTCTCCATCGGCGGAAATTTGACCTCCATGGTTTTCTCAAGAAACTATAGAATGAGGTTCTTTAAAAAATACATGAAGAGGTTTTTATAGGTTCGCAACGAGTGACGCTGCAGGTGTCCATAAAGTACGGTTACTGCTTACCTTCAGGCTCGCCGTACCTATATTTGTCATGTTAGTGGTACACGTAATAAAGACGTGAGAGAAAGAGTTGGTCTGAAAGAGAGTATCGGTGTTAAGATAAAAAAAGGCATGCTTTGTTGGTTCGGACATGTAGAAAGAATGACGAAACAGATATATAGAGCAAAAGTGGAAGGATGTAGAAGTCGAGGAAGGACGAGACCAAATTGGTCGTGTTTTATCAGATGGTGATGTCAGGAGCCCCAGGAACCGGCGAACGTGCATGAAAAGAGATATGAATGTCACAGAAGCGAGTGAAGCATGTAAGGACCGCGTCTTATGGCTCTCGGTTCTCTCTGACTACCCCACAAGGGACTTGGCGTGTAGATATACATACATACATTAGTAGTACAAAAAAGCAGGCCGCAAATGAATAAATCTGCGTTTCTAGTATTGTTAATTTTTTTTTATACAACGTCGGCAGACATACTAGCATACGACCCACCCGATGTTACACGCGGGAGCACAACAACCCCTCAAGGGAGGTGTTATTTGACTGCGGTTTTCTGTGAGGTGGAGGTACTTCCCCTGACGGGCTGCTTTGATGCGCCCTTAAAAATGTTCTTTTATGTGTATGTATGTATAAAAAAGAAAAATATGATATATATAAAATTGATTTCTTTCACGTATTACAACCCTCATAAAAAATACGTTATGTAAACTCCTAATTAAAAAATCATTTTGGGTCAACATCCTACATATAGTATCCAAAAAATTAGGCCACCTTATATTTGGAAACTCATTTCCTTCAGGAGCTAGAGGCCCGTGATATACGAAGAGACAGCTGGGAGACAACAATAGGGGTGCCGTTTTACCCTTCAGACATCCTAAGGAAGTAGCACGATATGAGAACTACGTGGAATGAGATGATGTAATGACAAAAACTGAAAACGATATGCTGAGATCGTTAGGACATTTGAAAAGAATGAGAATGAGATATCGGCAGATCATATTGATGATGCAACCAAAACCGAGGAGCATGCAGGAAGAGGTAGACTTGCAAGAAGCGAGAAAGGTATGTGCGGATCGGTGCACATAGAATTCTGTCTCTACCTACCCCAATGGGAGACAGGTGTGATTATATGTATGTATATATATGTATGTAAATAGTCAATATTCAATGCAGAATAACAACATATTAATGTCTACATCTGTCTACACTTCATGCAAATCTGTTACGAGGTCAAGCCTTTGTGTACTTCGAAATGTTTTTTATATACGGACTTGTTTTGGGAGATACATTGAATGCAGGTGTTTGTGTGAGTGGTTTTCGATACAGACGTCACGTTTAGAGGACTATCTATACTAATATGTAAAGAGGTTGTTTGTATGTACGCGCTGATCTGTGGGTATACATTGCCGGCATCTAATCGTAAGTTTATTTATAACATATTTGCTCGTAAAGTGGTTGTAATTACACCAATTTCAATATCGTAATGTATCTCATTACGCACTTGTGCGATAATGTAATGTAAAAGGCACGTGTTTTTTTTTAAATAAAGTTTTAGGATACTCCGTCTAAAAATGAACGATACTTTTAAAAATCCTAGCAAAGAGGTTTTATGTCAAGAAAGTGGTCAATATTTTATGAATACAATTAACTTTGGGAAATAAAATATAACAAATAAACATTTAATTCTTTAATTTAATTAATTTTGACAATAAATTACAACCATTTATCTGTAACAAAAACACAAAAATATTAATTTACTTTATTAGTAATACTGGCTGTTTTTGTACCTTTGCCTAAAAAAAAAAAACGTCGATGCGCGCGCATCGCTTATTTGTGGACAAGTAAAAATAATTCCGCGCGCTTTTTCTTTTCACTGCATTGTTTTTATTTGAAAATGTCGTCAAGTAGTGATGAATTTATTAATTTGACACCGCCACAAGTCTTAAACGCGGCGAAAAAGGCTACTCTAAGCCTCTTGCCTGAAAAATCGACCGATAGATACTTACAAGCCTATCAAAATTTCATCTTATGGAAAACAAGCCAAAATGCAAATTCATTTTCAGAAAATGTGTTTTTAGCCTATTTCATGGAACTTTCTCATAAATATAAGTCAAGCTCATTGTGTTGCTACTATTCAATGCTAAAAAGCACTATGAAAACAAACCATGGTATTGATATCAAGTCATACTCCAACTTGCTAGCATTTCTAAAAAGACGCTCAGATGGCCATATGAGTAAAAAGTCGAAAGTATTTTCGGCTGACAATATCAAGACGTTCCTAAAAGAAGCTCCGGATTGCCGATATTTAGCAACAAAGGTCAGTTGAAACTAAATAATTGTGATTAATTTCTTTCACTTTCGTCGGTCGTTCACAATACAGGGCCCTTTTTACGACGTGGTGAAGAAATACGAAGCGCTTCGTTCAACAAAAGCTAATTCCAACAGATTTTTTCAAAATTACCAAAATGGAAAATGTAGTAAACAACCCATTGGCATTAATAAATTTGGAGCAATGCCGAAAGAAATTGCCACTTTCTTAAATTTGCCTGAAGCTCATGAATACACAGGGCACAGTTTCAGAAGGTCCTCGGCTACATTGCTCGCCGATTCAGGTGCGGACTTATTAACACTAAAACGCCACGGAGGGTGGCGGTCGAGCAGTGTAGCCGAGGGATACATAGATGACTCGATAAGAAATAAAGAAGAAATTAGCTCTCGCATTACAAGGAACATACATTTGGAGTCAAGTGTTGACTTTCAACCATCTACGAGCACACACGCGTACATTCCACCATCGTCGCCGCAGCCGCAACCGCCTCCGCCGCCGCCACCGACGACTGCAGAACTCTGTGGTCTCGTTTCTCCTACTTTCACTCAAGAGAGTGAGAGAGAAACTGGGGAAATTGTAACTAATAATAATAACTTGACAACATTAAAAGTGCCAACTGGCAACGTAACAATCACTTTTAAAAATTGTTCAAATTTTTATAACTGCTTTAACAATTAATTAAAGATTTATTCATTTAAAAAAGTCAGAGTTTTATTAATTTCCTCGTAAATATGTTATAAAACGTCGTATGACATACGTGCGCTTTGAAAATTACAGCCTCTGCTTCCTTATAGCCCTCGCCGATGGCTCGGGCTAGTAATATCGCCTCGGCTGTAATTTTCAACTTACCGCACTTATATCATAATGTACTATTATGTCTTTGCGATAGATCTCTGGGGATCTAGATTCGACCAACTGTGTGAAAGCATGTTGCACCCCTGAAAATCACGAAAAAAATGGTAGTCAGTTGGAGCAAGGTATGGGGAGTACGGAAAATGACGTACGATTTCTAACTGCAGCTCCTGTTACAACGGTTTCTCGTGCAGTGTGAGGTCTTGCGTTATCATGGAGCAATAATGGTGAAGATCGATTCACGAGTCGTGGAAGTGAACCACGTGGTAACCACGTGGAAGACCGGGCGGTCTTCCACGTGGTTCTTTCTTTTCTTTTTTTCTTTTCTTTTTCTTCTTTCTTTTTTCTTATCTTTTTTGTCCTTTTTTTTTTCTTTTTGTGGGCACACAGCTCTATAACACTAAATTGAAGGAGATGGTGGAAGCCAATCCGAGCCAAACTACCCAGGAATTAGGGGCATGGTTTAACGTTACCTTATCTACAATATTGACTCATTTGTATCAAATCAATAAGATAAAAAATATTAAAAATGGGTGCCTCATGATTTGACTGATCTGCAGAAGGAAAAGCGTGTTGAAACTTGTATTGCCTTGTTGTATCGGTACAGAAATGAAGGAATATTGGATCGAATTGTGACATGTGACGAAAAGTGGATTCTTTACGAAAACCGTAAGCGGTTTGGTGGTCTCTTTATAGCGTTATTCACTATAGCTTTCTCAGGTCTGATCAAGTAACAACAGCAGATATTTACTGTGCCGGACTTCGAACAATGATGGCGAAACTGGACGTGAAATAGCCACGACTCGTGAATCGATCTTCACCATTATTGCTCCATGATAACGCAAGACCTTGCACTGCACGAGCAACCGTTGTAACAGGAGCTGCAGTTAGAAACCGTACGTCATTTTCCGTACTCGCCAAGACCTTGCTCGAACTAACTACCATTTTTTTCGTGATTTTCAGGGGCCAGTGCAACATGCTTTCACACTGTTGGTCGAATCTAGATCCCCAGAGTTCTATCGCAAAGACATAAATAAACTTACGATTAGATGCCAGCAATGTATAGATAATGAGGGTAAATATTATGATTAAATAAATATGTTATAATTTCATACTTTAACCCCTAATACCTACACAAGTTAAGCAGTGATATGGCTTAGTGGATAAGGAATCGACGTATCCAATGGTCCCTGGTTTGAGTTCTGGTCTGGTCATGCACAAATAAATTAAATTGGGATTTATATACATATTTTTAATTATCACTTGCTTGGCGGTGAAGGAAAACATCGTGAGGGAATCTGCATGTTCAAGAAATAATATTTTGAAAGATTGACTATATCTGAAATGTTTATATTATGTATAGTATGTATGTGAAAATCTTTGCCAGATCCTTAAGCTTAGATATCAGACCCCGCTAATCCTAATGGATTTGCAAAGGGGATACTACTATAAAGAAGACGAGAGAAGTTAAGCAACATCGATCCTAGCCTGTCTACGGACGGGTTTACTTAGCTCAAGCACCTTTGTGCTGAAGAGTCATCATCCCCAACTATTATCTGTAGATGACTTAAGCTATGGCCCACTGACTTGATCTTCGGGGGCTTAAAATCACTGGCCTCCACAAATCCCTTTGAGTAGGATGATAGATAACAGAAACAACCGTTGTTTCTGTTATCTATGAGTAGGATGGTGGTGTATGACTGTACAAAATCAATTGAATGTGTAGCGACGAAGGAAACGAACCCGGTATTTTGAAGTATAAATAGTACTCATAGCTAACCGCACGACCATCGAGAGCGTGTAACGTTTGTAAATTGAAGGCATGTAATTTGTATGTTCAAATCGTATTATAATAATATTTTATGACATGGAAATTACAAAATTGTCTCTTACATAAATATGTGCTGCGGAGCTAACAACCGGTACTGCATATTGCATACTATTACTGGCGGACGCAACGAGGACGTTTATTATAAATAATATATACATGCATTTAAAACTATGACTTGAATACATGTCTTACTATCATCCCATGGCTCCACCGACCTTGTGGTTATTTGAGCCGAAACACGGCACTTGCTGCTTTCAGTCGTAGACCCACAAAAGTAGGACTAACCTAAATAAAGTAGTAAATATCCGGGTGTGCGTTAGTGATTCTTCCGTGAGGGGCACCCTCCGGGACCCTATGGGAGGGAAGTGGTGAACTCTCATGAGTAACCTTTCAGACGGTCGAACGAGTTATGTCACACTCCTACTGACTATTCACCGCCTAGGGTCTCCATTTAGCCGGGAAGGATTTAAAGACTTCATTGGAGGCGATCGCCCCAGGGGATGCGGGCCGACGCGTGTCTTGAGGAGACCGCCGCCATAGGCACCTATCTAACTATTAAGAGTGACGGCGGGGTGCTCATACAAATTGCTTCCATCTGTCTCCACCTATCTCTTTTACGCCTTCTCCCCTTTTCTGGGGCGGCAACGCACATGTATACGCTTTCACTGCCATCGCAACGCTATAAAGAGCGTACGGAGAGAGTACGGAGGTCTTGCGTTATCATGGAGCAATAATGGTGAAGATAGATTCACGAGTCGGGGCTGTTTCACGTCCAGTTTCGCCATCATTGTTCGAAGTCTGGCACAGTAAATATCTGCTGTTGTTACTTGATCAGACCTGAGAAAGTTATAGTGAATAACGCTATAAAGAGACCACCAAACAACATGCTTTTTTATTAGTAAGCTTTGCTTTACGGCACTGTTGCGGCATTTGACCTGGGGTCAGCCATTTCATTTTTCGCTTACGGTTTTCGTAAAGAATCCACTTTTCGTCACATGTCACAATTCGATCCAATATTCCTTCATTTCTGTATCGATACAACAAGGCAATACAAGTTTCAACACGCGCTTCCTTCTGCAGATCAGTCAAATCATGAGGCACCCATTTTTAATATTTTTTATCTTATTGATTTGATACAAATGAGTCAGTATTGTAGGACGTTAAACCATGCCGATAATTCCTGGGTAGTTTAGTTAAGATCGGCTTCCACCATCTCCTTCAATTCGGCGTTATAGAGCTGTGTGCCCACAAAAAGAAAAAAAAACAAAAAGAAAAGAAAAAGAAAGAAGAAAAAAGAAAAGAAAAGAAAAGAACGAACCACGTGGAAGACCGCCCGGTCTTCCACGTGGTTCGTTCTTCAAGTCGAAGTGTCCATTACGAAAGCATTTAAACCAAAAACACACAGTGCGTTCATTAGCAGTCTCCTGTCCATACGCAGCATTGATATTGCGAGCCATTTCTGCCGCGTTAGATACCCTTCCGGTGACGTAGTAACGGCCCACAGGGACCAACTACGTACATAGTCAGGTCAAAAAATAGAATTAACAAAATGACGCCTTAGATCCGCGTCGGAACTCGTATTCAAAAATTACTCTGATTTTCGAAGTGTCCATCTTTCCCGTCAAAAAAAAGACAATTGATAGCCGAAAATAAATTGTGGCACATTTTTAAAACAAAAACCTCATAGGTGTCATGTGAAAAAAGTTTCACTCGAAAATCTCACACCAAGAAGGTTTAATGTCAATTCAACGGATCTATTACTGTAACACGGCAATTTCAAGCTAATTAATCCCTATTATTAGATTATGTTGACATATGCAACGATGCTATGGATCTTCTGTCCATAGGATAACTCAAGGAGCCGAGATAGCACGAATGATAAGTATATTGGAATAGCATTGAACCAGGCAGATTCGTCAACCACTAAGAAGGGAGGGTGGGAAGGATACCACCGAATTGACTGATGAAACGATGAATCTGTTGAAAAAACTCCCCTCCATTGGTGCAAATATTGATTGTAATGGTAGGAACAGTGTGAAGCGATTTCATGGTAGATGCACAGTCGATCATGAAGGAAGTAACCTATAGAATAGAAGATCAAACAAACTATTTTGCGTAGTAATAACTCACCGCTACGGGTCGGGGTATTAAGTATAACGCGCAGGTCTTATTGGCTAATTTACGGATCGATACCGCGTTACTTATTGGCTTATTGACTAAAAGATCCTCCCATTGGTCAGCAGGTTCGAATCGCTAAGATAGTTAGGCGCTAAAACTCTGTGTTTTGGTTGGGGGGGCTGTATGCGTCGTCAAGTGGTTTATTGGTTTACGGAGGATCTGCAGAGAGACATTATCTGGTATACTTTGCTTTAGTTGATTCGCTGATTGGTTATGGACTTTCATGTTATGGGCTTACCTTTAAGACGTACTTAAACAACGTCAAAAAAATTCAGTTGAGATTTTTAAAACAGCTAGTTAGTAAAAATATTAAAAAACAATGTAAGAAAAATAATAATTATGAAGAAATGTTTAAATTATGTAAAATCATGCCTGTAGAAGCAAAGGTAAATTACTTGATAGCTTTGGAACAATTTAGGAAAAAAAGTAATAAACAAATAAGGAATTTTCACTATATCTATCTATCTATAACTTCACGCCAAATCCCTTGCGGGGTAGGCAGAGAGAACCGAGCGCCACGTGACTCGATCCTTACATATCTCACTCGCTTCTTTAACATTCATTGCTCTTCTCATGCACGCACGCCGGTTTCTAGGGCTCCTGACATCACCTTCTGATAGAACATGACCAATTTGGTCATGGTAGGTAAGTCTTGGCCTTCCCCAGCTCCTACATCCTTCCACTTTTGCATTGTATATCTGCTTCGTCATTCTTTCATCTTGCATTCTTTCTACATGCCCGAACCATCGGAGCATGCCTCTTCTTATTTTAACACCGACGCTCTCTTTCAGACCAACTCTATTTCTAACATCATCATTGCGAATACGGTCTACGAGCCTTACGCCACAAATTTTGCGCAGCGCTCGCATTTCAACCGCGTTTATTCTACTTTCATGCTCTTTCTGCCATACCCAACTATTTTATTAATTTTCACTATAATGTAAGAAAATCAAAAACACAAAACTACGTCGAGCCAATAGCTACCAACTACTATGGTCAAAGAACAAGAAGTTATGTAACACCTAGAATTTTTAATAAATTAACATTTGCCCCGGACACCTTAACGACGCATCGATCGATTAAGCAGTACCTAAAAAATACATTTCTAAATGCATTGTAGCCTTTGAAGTTGTAATAGTGTGGACGTCTGCATAGCCCAGGGCGAGCAGGTGTCCGCGCTACATTAGTTGCTAGTGTATAATATGATGTACTTGCACACTAAACATACTGAGCGGTGATTTTCTTCACCAACAAATTGCTTAGCAGTTTGGCGAATTTCATAAAGTGTAACTGCCTATGTATTATTCCATTAAGAGAAATAAATAAAAAAAATAAATTAAATAAACGAAGCCGTTAATTGATATTTCATCAGTGTATGTATGTATGTATGACTTCACGCTAAGTCCCTTGCGGGATAGGCAGAGAGAACCGAGCGCTATAAGACGCCGTCCTTGCATACTTCACTCGCTTCTGTGACATTCATCTTTCATATTCATATTTCATCAGTGTTTTTTTTTATACTACGTCGGGAGGCATACAAGCATAGGGCCCACCTGATATAAAGCGGGTACCATAGCCTATTAACGCTTGCGATATATTAATTATCACTCGCGCGATGCCTCCTTTGCTGCTTACACAGCAACTCCTTGGGAGCTTACTGGTGACCTCACTCACACGCAGGAACACAACATCCCTCTATGGAGTTGTTATTTGGCTGTGGTTTTCTGCGAGGTGGAGGTACTTCCCCAGACGGGCTGCTTTGTACCTACTACCTACCCTACCTCTCTTCAGTGTTGCATAGTACTTCTCTAACATTTGCGAGAAAACAACACATAAATTAATGCAAGGAATATGTAAAAGTATAAATCCTGGTCAATTTTTGAAGATATCAATACACTCGTATCAAAACAAAGTCCTAAGTGAGCGATACCTAACTTTTTATTATTTTCGACATCGAGTGGCATACTAGCATACAGCCCGCCTGATCTAAAGCGGTAACCGAAGCCTATTAACGCTTGCAAAACATTACGTACCACCACTCACGCGATGCCATCTCTGCCGCTAACACAGCTACTCCTCAGAAGCTTATTGATCACTTCACTCACTCACAGGAACACCGCCATCCTTCAGGGAGTCGTTACTTTGCTGCGGTTTTCTACGAGGTGGAGTTTCCTAGATGGGGCCGTTTTGAAGTGCCCTATAACCTTTCTTACAAACACCCAGACAAACAAATATGTTCATGCACACTTTTCGTCATACATCACCTTTGAATAATAAATAGGAATTATATGCTTTTTTATACAATGTACAGAGGCAAACAAGCATACAACCCACCTGATGTAATGCGGATCCTAGTTTATAAACCTTTGCAATACAAGGAGTTCGAGAAATATATTAATACTGTAACGAATTGAAGGGGTTCCAGGGAAAGGTAATTAGGCGAAAGGGAAGGGAGGGAAGTCCAAATGGATGAAATATGAAGACTTGTGAGAGAAAGGAAGAATAAGAATAAAATAATAGTGTATTGGATTGTGGATACTGAATAATTAACATGTTAAAAATACAACAAGTTTAATGCTGGCAGTGCGATTTTCAACAAACTTAGATGAAACAACACAAAAGTAATTTATTTAATTAACTGACGATCTCGGTGATGCAGTGGCGAAACGCTCTGTTACGTTACTTTGACACCAACGCTCGTGGGTTCGATTCCCACACAGGACTAACATTTGTGTGCATGAACATGTCTGTTCGTCGTGGTCTGGGTATTTTGAAGAGATGTAGGGCGTATCAAAGCAGCCCGTCTGGGGAAGTACCTCCACCTCACAGAAAACGGCGTTCAAATAACAACTCCCTAGAGGATTGTTGTGTTCCTACGTGTGAGTGAGGTCACCAGTAAGCTTCTAAGGAGTTGCTGTGTATGCAGCAGAGGAGGCATCGTGCGAGTGAGTAACTGCTGGTGGACCAGGTGGACCGTTTGCTTGTATGCCTCAGGACGTTGTATAAAAAAAAAATATTTGGAATAGTACATGTTACTTTACCGATTTATCGTGCTTTACGCGCGCTCACGTGAGTCTATAACATATTAAAAAATAATTATATAGTATCAGTGAACTCAAATAAACCATATAAATACAGCAATATATTTGACAGATAAAAATTTGTAAAAGAAGAACTAAGCACTTACCACAGATATAATAATACTTGCCAATAATTTAATCGCAATTCGTACTCAATTTGCAATAATGAATTGATTGATCTGGTAATGTAAATACATAGAGCACAAAGTCTTTTTTTCCATAGCGGTATACTGTTTCTTAATCCATTAAGATTGGCGGGATCCACTACGTCAGATACTGATTTTGACATGTAGCGACCGCCGACTTCCAGACAGACTTCCTGCAAACTAGAGCCAAAAGCAGACCTTTCTTATGTTCATATATGAGTCATGTCTTTAGAAATGTAATTTCTTAGAAGAAAACATCGTGAGGAAATCCACATTCCTCACGATGTTTTCTTTCACACCCGAGCAAGTGATAACTACAAATACATACAAATATATAATATATACGTGAGAAAACCCAAACTTAGAGTTAATGGCCCACACCGGTATTCAAACCAGGAATCATTCAGTTCATAGGCTGGTTGATTTTTCACTAGACCATCACGTCTGGGAAGTAGCATAGAGTAAGGAATATTTATAATAAAATAATGTACATCTCTCATACTCATCAAATTATCAATTCGCTACAGTCTTAAAATAAATAACATTTTAATTACCTATAAATTTCAAAGTTATAAATACTTTGGAGCATGCGAGCTCTTTTGTGAACTGTCGAATGAACTACTTCCCGAGATCACTCAACGGTTCACGAGATATTGTGTTGTTCAAACTTTAAAATTCGAACACGGACGGCGCGCGGCCGCCATGGCGCAGCGCGGGCGGTCGGTCGCGCGCAAGGTTGGCTCGAACACGCCGCCCGTCGAGGTCATTGTACATCGAGTTTGATGTCCTAAATACCTAGGTAATTCGTACCTAGGGTACTGAGCCGATTTTTTTGTTATACTCACATTATATATTACTCAATACATTATACATTGACCTAAAATACATTTTGCTTTTTATTGCGATTTGTACTATCCGAACGGCTAGAGGTTTCTAACTTTTTTTATTCCATACTTTCAGGAAACGCTGGGTTTTTATTTAAAGAGCCGATTGATATTATGGCTATATATTGCATTCCCGCTAGATTAGAGCTATCCTACTTGAGATAGTCCTACTTCAGTAGCGCAATTCTGCTTCAATTACATCTAATTCACTTGAATTAGAAATCATATTTCCATCCCAATCATGAATCACATATATCGTAAGGGGATGTTATGTCCAGTTAGCACTGCATTATGAGAAGGAAGATGGCAATACACAAGGACTTCACAGCAATTCGCACAAATGAAAAAATTCGCCGAAAAAAGTGAATTTTCCAATGTAAAAATGATTAGAAATTCCTGCCACTGCAGTAAGTCACAACACAGACCGGTACATCACAATATATGCTGCCATAGAATCTTCTAGAACACACGACAGCTATAATAGACGGCCACAAATAAAATAAAATAAATATACGTTACCTCCCGTAAAAGTCAATAGATGCCGCTGTATGAAAATTGAATCGCTCTATGGTTGCATCTACGACCCTGAACTTAGTTTTTTTTTTTAAACAGAAAGAATTTTAGGTCTACGTAGTAATAAAGGCTACTAAAAGCCCAAATCTCATGCGTGCGACGCCGCGCACTTCAGCTAGTAGATAATAAATATTCAGCAACAGGTTCCCGATTCGAATCCTGGCATGTACCACTAAATTCGTATTTTCGGATTTGTAATATTCACTTGTTCGGCGGTGATGGAAAACATCGTGAGGAAACTTGCACGTCCAAAAAATTATATTTCGATAGATCTGTGACCTAACCTAAGAAAGGTCTGGTTTTCCCTCTGGGCTGTGGAGGTTTGACGACGGTCGCTCCATGTCAAAATCTGTATCTTCGCCGAATCGTTAGGCTTAGGTAACGGACCCCGCTAATCCTAGTGGATTAGGAAACGGGATAAAACTAAGAAAAATAATCTAACTATCTATCTATAACTTCACGCCAAATCCCTTGCGGGGTAGGCAGAGAGAACCGAGCGCCACGTGACTTCGATCCTTACATAACTCACTCGCTTCTTTAACATTCATTGCTCTTCTCATGCACGCTCGCCGGTTTTTAGGGATCCTGACATCACCTTCTGATAGAACACGACCAATTTGGTCATGGTAGGTAAGTCTTGGCATTCCTCGGCTCCTACATCCTTCCACTTTTGCATTGTATATCTGCTTCGCAATTTTTTCATCCTGCATGACAATGACATATAATGTCTTCAAATGAATGTAAAATCCACAAAGATCCATGAAGGTATCTTAAGGTGTTAAGAAACGGGATAACGCTAAGGGATTAGCAGGGTCGATTGAAGAATTAGGATGGGGGGCAGGAGATTTGGCGAAGATAATGATTTTAACGTGACTATATAATAATAATTTCTGGGGTGTGCAGGTTTCCTCACTATATTTTTATGTTTATTCATCTCCCACAGTCTGGTAAGAAGCCGACTCTGGGAGCGGAAGCACACAAAGTAGTTTAAATAAAATTATCAGTAAATTTGACTTTCACAAAGTAACGCCTGAATATATTAACACATAAATTGGAACGCTCTTGAAATTTAGTAAATCTAGTATTTACTAAATTTATAAATGTATCTATACATTTAGTAAATATAGTATTATCTAAATTTATAAATGTACCTACTTATAAATTTAGTAAGTCTAGTATTTACTAAATTTATAAATACTTCTAAGATCCATCATGCAATGCCTAATCATGTTAGTTTAGATTCACTTTCAATGCACTTCAGTACATCATTAACGTGTAACCATAAGATATAAAGAACATATAAACCTTAAATATAACCATACCAACTTAAGACGACACGCTCCACTATCCAGAATGTACAGCTAAGAGCAGATCACGCTTAACACTCGATGTACGATCGTAGCTCTTTAACGAACGGCATAAGAACCGTACCTAGGTCAAAGTGTAAGGCTTGAGCTGCACTTAACTGTACGCAGCATATACTGAACATGAAATGCATATAGATTTGAATTCTACGTCTGTACCTGTTCTAATGAGAATGGTTTTAACCAAGTAGCTCAACCAAATTGTGCAATATTATTATACAGTTATTAAGATGCATGTTCAATTAATAGTTTACACGTTGTGCTCAATGCAGTACCTTCGTTGTGTTTACTTATTTAAACAATGCAGGATGTAATTTCTACGTTTCTATAATTTGCACTTGCAACATTTCTTTTATTGTTTATTTTGAGAATCTAAAACATTGTTCAAGATAGTTCCATATTTCTGTGCATACAGTGCTTTTCTTTAAGTAATGAGACACTTAAGTTTTATTTATAATGTATATGTTACATATGTAATGATGTACTCGTTGTTGAAAAACTAAATAAATAAATAAATATGCAGGATTTACAATAAGAAAATATATTTGAAACCTGTCACAAACATATCTATAACATATCATAAAATAACATGCTCTCGCTCTAAATATATGAAACAAGGTGCGTGTTCCATACATGCAGAGTAACGCTGCGCGTTATCTTACGATGTATTATAGCTTAAAGATAAGTACGATCTAACCAAATTAAATAGTTATTCGATTCAGGCGTTATTTTGCGAAAGTCAAATTTACATTCAATTTGACCTTGTCTGCTTCGTGGCAGAAGCACGCCACCATTTAGTTAATGCAAACTAGCGCCGACCTACCCGCTACTTTAGTAGATGCATCATGCTGTTAGTAGGTAGAATAACATGCTACAACAAGTTATCTACAGCATCTAAAGATGCCTCGTGGAGAAGCGATACACATGGTGCAGTGACGACCGGATCGGCCAGAGTAGCAACGGTGGCGGGTGCGTGCGGTTCCTGTTCCAGATGGGGGACAATCGCAGGGACGACTGCAGCAGCCATGGTAGCTACGGCATGGCACTAACGGTAGAGGGTAGGTGCCGGTCAACGCTAGTTCGTATGGACTAATTAGTGGTGGAAGCACACAAAACAATTTAGATAAAATTGCATTTAACCATATTGTACCTATTTGTAGTTATTTTAATAAATTAAAATAAATATTGTGACTTAATACTTAATGGTACAGTTATTACTACGGATTACACCATCACACCAACGCGACGTCGGGAACCACCATTCAGACATATTTTTTACACAATGTCATTGACCCCGCCAAACTAGCATGCATCCCGCCTGATGTAAAGTGGTAACCGAAATCTATAAACACTGGCAATGCAAGGAGTATCGCTTTTCTGTAGCCACCGCTGTTGCTAACAAAGCATCGGCTTAGTTACTGATAACCACTCACTCGCAGAAACATAACAACCCAGCAAAGAGTTGTTATTTGGCGGCGGTCTCTAATGCTCTCTACGGCCCTACCTTTCTGCCGCTGGATCGTTGTTTCTTAAGGTTGGCTTTGATTATGAATATAGCGAATCATTTACCCGACTATAAATATTATACATATTGTTTTCTTCCTAGTACTACCCCGTTTCCTAATCCTTACAATTGGCGGGGTCCGCTACCTAAGCCTAAAGATTTGACGAAGATACTGATTTTGACATGAAGCGACTGCCGTCAGACCTCTGCAACCCAGAGGGTTAAACTAGACCTAGGTTAGGCCACACGTCTATCAAAATATAATTTCTTGTACGTGAAGGAAAACATCTTGAGGAAACCCCACGATGTTTTCCTTTACTGACGAGCAAGTGATAATAAAAACACGGATTTACGAGTACATGCCAGGATTCGAACTTGGGACCTTTGGGTCAATAGACCGGTTCCTTATCCACTGGGCTATCACTGCTCTAAATATAAATATTATATTGTGAACCATCCTAATTCATCAACACCTGTGACTTTGCCTTGCCAATAACCAACTCGTAAAAGTACTAAACGATATAGCAAACACAGACAGCCTAGATACGATTGGAAAATTAAGTGTTCAAAACTTGTTATAACGTTATGACATAAAGAGCCAAGGACGTCAAAAAAAAGAGGTAGATAAGATTAATGTGGAATGTTATGTACACTGCCAGCGGCATGTTACGAAATGACACTCGAATAGATTGTATGCAGTGTCAAACAGAACTCAGGGATGTGAATTGCAGAGAACGAGACATTCGTTATAGGCGCTGGACCTAATAAACACACTGTGATGGCTTCGGTTGTCGACTTAGTCTGTCTTGGTTGGTTAGATTTTCGTTATATTACGTCGAGAGCACACCCTTCACCCACACACCCTTCTGCTGTGACATCAATTCCTGACGAGCTTACTGGTAATCCCATGCACTCGCAGGAACACAACAATCCTCCAAGGAATCGTAATTTGCTTGCTGTTGTCTGTGAGGTGAAGGCACTTCCCCAGTCGCGCTGTTTTGATGCGCCCTACCTCTTTTAAAATCTTCCAGACCAAGTCGGATGACAAACAAGCATAATGCTTGCGGACGCGAAACGGTTACCATCGTCTTTAAACATGTATCACACATATATATTTTATAATACGTTGGGGAAACATGCAAGCATATGGCCCGCCTGATGTGAAGTGATTACCGTTACCTATTAAGCATATTAATGCTTGCAATACATCAACTATTGCGTGATGCTACCTCTACTGCAAACTCCTTAGGAGCTTATGATAACCTCACTCGCAGAAAATATAATATTGTAAAGTAGTATTGGTCACGCAACCTCCGCTGCTACTCATCAAGACCTTACTGATAAACTCCACCACTCATGATAAACCCAACAACCTCAGGAGAAATTGTTTTTTGACTACGGTATTAAATAAGGTACTTCCCTCGGCAGGAGTTTACGTGCAGGTGAAGTTAATTTAGGCCAAAGACGATAGTTCAATCTTTTTAAACGTGAGATACTAGAAGTGCTTATAACCTATCTACTTAATTCTTTTTTATACATGTCTTCTGCTTTTCGTCACCCTTTTAAGCGTCAACGCGTGTTACTAACCTCCGTTGAAATCAATTTCTCCCTTGGCTCTTCTTTATTGTAGGCCTATAAAGAACATCACTATCGTGGTAAACTGCAGGAGATTTGGAACTATAGTACCCTGTATTGTACATAGTATTATATGTTGTAGATACATAAAATATATAATAAATAAAAATATGTCAAGAACGATAGGACCGGCCTGCAAACATGAATAGAGATACGGGTGTTAAAGAAGCGAGTGAGGTGTGTAAAGACTGCGTCATGTGCCTTTCTGTTCTCTCTACCTACACCAAGGGAGGTGCGAAGGTATATACTACTCTGTGTAAAAAGTATCGGGAATATGTCAATAAAAAGACCCGCGTAAAAGAGGTCGTTCTAATTTTTTTACTGCATGTTGGTAGCACTGTACTGATTTAGCGCGCAAAATTTGAGCGGGATCTGTCATTTAATTTGTTTTAAACTACACTTTTTGTTGGTCATAGTTTTGAGTCCTCGGCGATTTTTACAATGGAAAATATTGTTGAACAAAGAGTGTGCCTTAAATTTTGTGTTTCATATGATATTTCATGTGGTGAATCACTAAAAATGTTGCGAAATACCTACGGCGAATCGTGTATATCGAAAACAAGGGCTTATGAATGGTATAAGGCTTTTAAAGAAGGCCGAGAAGTAGTAGTAGACTTGCCTCGTTCTGGTAGACCTTCAACCGCTACGACCAGAGAAAACATCGACAGAATCAAGAAGCTAGTGCTCGAAAATCGACGTATGAGTCTGAGAGAGTTGGCTAGTGAGGTGAACATATCTTTTAAGTCCGTCCACAACATTCTCATTGACATTTTAGGCATAAAACGCGTCGCCGCTCGACTAGTTCCAAAAGAGCTCAATTTTGTTCAAAAAGCGCAGCGAAAGCATGTCGCTGAAGACATGGTTTCCCGAGCTTCTACGGATCCGACCTTTATGAAACGTATAATAACTGGCGACGAGACATGGGTTTATGAGTACGACATGCAAACAAGCCAACAGTCTTCAGAATGGCGTCTCGAAAACGAGCCGAAACCCAAAAAACCGCGGCAAAGTCGCTCCAAAATCAAGGTGATGCTGACAGTTTTTTTTGACTACCGTGGTGTGGTTCACTCCGAATTCCTTCCAGAGGGAGAAACAGTGAATAAAGAATATTATTTAGGCGTCATGAAGCGTTTGCGTGAGAGTATCCGCCGAAAACGTCCAGATTTGTGGCAACACAACTCATGGATGCTGCACCATGATAATGCACCATCACACACAGCCATTATAGGGAAAGAGTTTTTAGCGAAAAATTCAACAAAAGTTCTCGACCAAGCACCGTATTCACCTGATATGGCTCCGTCTGACTTTTTTTTATTTCCCAAGTTAAAATTACCACTTCGAGGAAAACGTTTTGAGTCGATAGAAGCCATAAAAGAAAATTCGCTGAATGAGCTAAAGGCCATACCGCAAATAGCCTATGAAAAATGTATGGAAGACTGGGTGAAGCGGTGGAGATGTTGTATTGCAAGCGATGGGGCCTACTTTGAAGGCGATAAAATAAATTTAGATGAATAATTTGTATTTTTTGTTTTATTGACAAATTCCCGATACTTAGTACACAGAATGTATACATAGAAAAATGGGTATTTAAGAATACATAATGTGTAACTAGTCTGGCCATAAATACTCTTACATAGAAACATTTCTTTTTTTCAAGTATTTAATTACTTTGAATTTGAACACGTTTATTATGTTAAAAACTTTTTCGATTTCCCGCTGTTTTACATACTTTTATCGTGTTTATTATCAAATTACAATATGGAATGGGGTGTTAAAGAAAGTAGGATTGCAGTGGCTGCATTGCACAAAGTGGGTATGGAGGTGGCGGTTATATTCAAGACACTTCAAAAGCTTGGTATCAGCCGTATGTTCGTATATAGTACTATCGACAGATATGCCAACACTTCCTCTGTTGAAGACTGTAACTACAAAGGCTATTAATGCTGTAAAAGTCAGAATTCAGAAAAGAAATATTATACACACAGATATAAATACAATGCACATATAGTCTACTTTATAATACACACACATTTAAAATTGAGATTGATAGACACATCGTTATGAATAGTAAGTACTACATTGATTTACAATAATATAAAGCCGCTCTCCCATTGCAGCGCCCCTCGGGTTCCTTGATTGCTACTTAACTCATAAGCGACCTTTGTACACATTAAGGATGCAATAAATGATTGGGTATTGAGAATTCACCAAAACCCCATTAGGAAATAAAAATCCTATCACGAGAAATGAAGATTCCCGCTATAATAAAACAAGACCTGAAGCTCGGCGCTTCTTGTCGATATACAGGATATGTCCTAAATCAATCCAACAGTTGAAGAGAGTGGATCGATCAAAACGCGTTCTGTCCCGATACGCAGGTGAAAGGCACAGAAATATCCTCTTTACCGATCGATGAAAAAAAATTTACGATCGAAGAGCACTACAACAAGCAAAATGGCAAAGTGTAAGCACACAGTTCTAAAGAAGCCGCCCAAGTGGTCGAAAAGGTACAACATGGTCATCAACCTGCGTCTGTAATGGTTTGGTTCGAGGTGTCTTATCAAATAGTCACAAAGTTTCATTTTTGTGAAAAACGAGTGGAGATTTGACTTCAGCCAAAGTGTATCAAGAGACTGTCTTGGATTGTGTTGTTAAGCCTCTCAGCAATAGACTTTTTAGAAATGTACAGTTTACTTTCCAGCAGCAGCACCTGGTCACAAGGCACGAATTACCCAAGCCTGGCTCGTTCAAAGCAACGTTTCGGAATTTATAAGAGCTGAAGACTGGCCCTCGTCTAGCCCTTAGACTACAAGTTATGGTAAACTTTAGAGGACATGGCCTGCTCGAAATAATAGGCTGAGATTGTGTCTCTTAAGAAATCTCTGAAGGAAGCAGTTGCTGAATTTCCCATGGAAACAGTGCGTAAATCCATAGATTCGTGGCCAGACAGATTAAGGGTCTGTATCAAAGCCAAAGGTGCCCATTTCGAATAGAATATATATACATGTATATATTTTAGCTGAGACTTCCATAAATATGTACATATAAGTTTTATTAAGTTTACATTACTTCGTAAAGAAAATAACACATATTCATTTGTAACAGAACTTATGGCTGGACTAGGTATATGGGTGTATGGGTCTGTTACCAGCGTAGTTATTTTGACAAGTGAGTAAATAAATCTCGAAAGAGCTCAATGGTGCCGCTGCGTGTGTCATTCTAACCGAATATATAACTTAAGCAATGTCAACAGCAGCATGTCCATGAATGGGTTTATATACGAGTATCTCCATACTTCAGAGGGCACGTTAAGACGAACTCGGCTGGGTAGCGTTGGGGAAACTGCGACATGTAATCTCGACTAAAATACCACAACGCCCGAAGACAAAAGTCTTCGATCAGTGTGTGCTACCAGTGATTAGATAGGAAACTAAGACGTGGCTCTTCACTGGAAAGGGATATGCTCTGGGTTTCGCGGCGTGATAGAATCAGAAAATAAGATATCTGCACAAGAACTAAAGTAACTGACAGAACCCAAAGGATAAAC
Source organism: Pyralis farinalis (assembly GCA_947507595.1). NCBI lineage: Eukaryota > Metazoa > Arthropoda > Insecta > Lepidoptera > Pyralidae > Pyralis > Pyralis farinalis. Next base: position 11,056,371 of record OX382275.1, read on the forward strand.
AAGACGAAGACACAAGATAGGTTTAGAGCATACTCCATCACGTTGCGGAACTGTGGATTAGCGGAGGTCAGTTGCTTCAAGCCGCCCGAGGGCCACTGACTTAGCTTAACTGCCATTTATTGACAAATGCTGAGGTGAAAAATTTCGAGGGTACAACGTCACTTACAAGGTGTATACTTGAATCGGTCTCGTACTCTGGTTCAGTACTCGGATACACATTGTTGCCTTACTGTACAAATACTTCAGCGTTTCGATTTACCGATAGTCAATTCGGTATCGCTGGAGTCTATGTGAGAACTGCTCGTATCTCAAAGCGATCAAATACTTTTTCGTAGTCTTCTGTATAATCCGGTGGAGTGTATGATTATGATCAATGGTGCTAAAGTTTTTTTGAAATCCGACTTATTCAGGAGACTGGAATTTTAACAACTGACTGCGTACGAGGCGGTTTGTGATGACTCTCGAAAATAGTACATAAACGCAGCTCAATAGCGATATCGGCCAAAAGATCGTCTATAGGGTATTCCTATCGCCCTTTTAGTACAAGAGCTTGACCGCGCTTCTGATCCATGCTTCAGGTGTTTCACCAGAGCGTATGACGGAGTTGAATGACTTCTGAAGGATTACAAGTACCAACTTTCCGCCTGCTTTCAGAAGCTCCACCATAATCCCGTCCTCACCTGGTGCTTTCCTATTTTTAACTTATGTGAGAGCCATATAAATCTCGTACAGACTAATGCCCAGGATATTTTCGGTACTTACAGCACTAAATACCCGGTTATAACGACGATGTGTATAGCTGTCCATAGAACTTCTCTATCACCCTCAATATTTAAATGTACGTAGAAATAATGGCACCAGTATTGGTCTTCAACTTCTTCAGTTTGCTTTGCCCAACAGACAGATCTTTGGCGGACACTTTAAAGCTTTAGTTCTGCTTTATCGCCTCTTTAATAAGAATTATATTAAATTAGCGTAGTCTCGCCATATGTATTTGAAGGTCTGCCTATTCAGCTGCCTATACTCTAGCGTATGAGCTGAAGACTGCAACCGCATTTCACGGTTGATCTGCACTTGGCCTGCGATTTTGCATGAGTCTCAAGAGTTTTTGAGTTCTTTTTGTGCGAGGCTGGAAATTTGTCTCCCACCGCATGGACAGTTTCTACGAGCTTACTGTTGATATCGTTCAGTGTTGTACAATCACATAGGCACTGAAAACAATTGTGAAGTTTAAGCTGAAAGCTCTCGGGGTTTTGAAGTACGACACGAGATGGATGAAGCTTAGACTTCATCAGATGAGACCTTTCCTGCCTTATAATAAGGTCCACGATGTCTCTTATAATCCAGTGTATCGGACACAGAGATCTCATTGAACAAATGCCGACTGGTTGTCAAGAAGTCTATCTCGTTTTTCGTGGAACCATCCGGGTCACTCCACATGCGCTGCGGCTGCCTCTTGAAAAGGAGATCATTATCAATACAATCCTTCCTTGTCCACGAATTCGACAAGGTGATGCCCCTTTGAATTCGTTGCCCGATTCCAACGAGCCCCACTTGCAATTTATCGTTCTGTTTCGCGTCCAGCTTTGCATTGAATCGGGGGATTAGCATTATGTAGTGAGTAATAATAACTCGGAACTATGTAGGCTTATCAGTACATTTAGCACGAAGACTATCATTAGTTTGTGTTACTTTGAATTGCAAATGCACAAAGAGAGCTTTTTAATTTCAAGTTAAAATTACATACATACGTACAAAAGTATACGCCCACCGCGGGACGATTTTAATTGGTCCACGTTGGGGGACATTAATTTTTTAAGCACCGTATAAATTGTCTACGTTATGGGCTCCAGTGTAACTGACACATTCAACTTTTCACTCCTACAATACTCTTTAATGTATATGATTGTTTTAAATATGTTTAAGCTGTTTTGCTTTGTGAACTATTGTTTATGTAATTGTTTTAGGATTGCCAAAACAAAATAAACTTATAAATAAAAAAAACAAAAAGTAATAAAAAAATATCGTTGATTTATACTAAGTAGGCTACTGCGGGTAGGTATTTTTATTCCTGTCGGTTACCTAGAAGTACTGCTTGCGCGTTGCTACCCCTGCTGCTTTTGAAGCGTAAGAATCTTACTCATTTGGCAAAATTGAGTGTAATTTAGTATATTATAATTTCTTTTTACATTATAATTAATTAATTTATAATACGGTTTCACAGAGGTGGGTTGATAATGAAAGTTTTTGGAGGATAACCTAATTTCAATTGTTACTTATAATTGCTGCATCATTTGAAATTATGTATCTCAGCGTAGTTCTGATAATATGGTATCATGAAGGTGGTATGATAGTCGAAGTCAGAGGTAATAATATACATACTTAATACTTCTCAGTATTAAGTATGTATCTATTAATAACTTCATGCCACGTCAGGCAGTCAGTAGGCATAGAGAACGAGCGCCACATGACTCTGTCCTTTCACACATCACTCGCTTCTATAACATTCATAGCTCTTTTCACCCACGCCCGCCGATTCGTAGGGTTTCCAACACCATCTTCTAATACATCCTTCTACCTTAGCTGTATATGTCCATTTATCATTCTTTCGTCTTGCTTTTTTGAATATTTGTTAACCACTAGCTGTTACCCACGGCTTCGTCGCGTGGTCAAAGGGTAAACAAAACGTGCTTTTCCATGGGAGTAGGCTATTTCACCGCGATAGAAAGTAACCTATGTCTTCCCACTATCTCCATACAAAGAATCACATCACTCTGTTTCTCCGTTTTGATGTGAAAGAAAGACAAACAAACCCACTTTCATATTTGTAATATGTTTATTTGTCTGGCATTTGATTCATCTCGACCCTCGCTTTAACCATGTACTAGGAACATTTTGTGGGTTCAACGAAGGAACCTGCGAACGTGCGAAAAATGTTATGCATTTTAAAGAAGCGAGTGAGGTGTTTAATGGTTGAGTCGTGTGAAGCTCTGTATTCTACCTATCCCGTAAGGGACTTTGCGTGATGATATGGATAGATAAAATTCGGACATACGGAAAAGAGTCCTAGAATACAAACACCGTCCTCCCCAATTGCTTACCTAACACCAGGACTCGTGGGTTCTGTCTGGTCTGGATTTTATAAAAAAGAGATAGAGTGCATGAAATGCTACTGAGAACCTCGACCTTAAGAAAACCGTATGCAAATACCCTAAGAGCGAATGAATTTCATTATGCTCCTAAGGAGGATCTGTATTTGCAGAACGGGTGGCATAACGCGAACTGTACTTCATGTATTGCAAGCTTTCGTAAACTACAGTAACGACTTTACATCAGGTGGATCATGTGCTTGTATGCCGGACGTGCTACAAAATATTTATTCGTTACTCTTTTGCTATGAATAAGTTTCAAAGCAGTTAAAATTTTTTGTATAACGTAGTACCATGACCAAATTGGTTTTGTAATCAAATGCGCCCCATTTGATTACAAAACCAATTTGGTCGTTGTAAGTATGTTTTGCTTGGGCTTCCTCAGCTCATACGTCTTTCACTTTCGCGTTATATATCTTGTTCAACATTCTTTCCTCCCACATGTTTTCTACATGTTCGAACCAACGGTACCTCTTCTCTGTCTCTTCATATTTTAACACCGGCACTCTCTTTTAGACCAACTCTGTTTCTAACATCATCATTGCGAATACAGTCTACAAGCGTTACTTCACAATTTTTGTGCAACGCTCGCATTTCGATCGCGTTTATCCTACTTTCATGCTCTCTCCGTCATACCCACCTCACTTCCATAATCAAGCGTTGGACCCGGCACTATATTGTGTATAGCGAGCTGTGCCTTCTGGCTCAATTTTTTACTTTTTAAGCTTTTACTGCCAACGTACATGTTGTATATATTTATATTCCTTAAGACAAATATTCATTTATAACAGATGGCCGGACTAGGTATATAGGTAGGAAGAGAGAACTGAGCGCCATAATACGCGGTCCTTACACACCTCACTCGCTTCTTTAACATTCAGCCGTCTTCATGCACGCTCGCCGGTTCCTAGGGCTCCTGACAGCACCTTCTGATTAAACACGATCAATATAAATAAAATGTCGTCGGACAAATTACACAGCATCATTCAGCTCCAAAGTAAACGAAGCTTCTATTATGGGTACTAAACAACTAATAAACGTACGTAAATACATACTTATGATTCATAGAAAACACCCAGACCAAAAGAAACAGACATATTCATACGCACAAATCCTGTGTAGGAATCGAACCCAAGAGCGTTGGTGTCAAAGTAGCGTTACCCACCACTGCACCACTGAACGCGTCAAATTTAGTCTTGGTATTCCTCAGCTTCTACATCCATCCGCTTTCGCATTCTATAACTCTTTATGCCACACTCAATATGTTTATAATTAAGCTATACACCTATGAGAGTCATTATTCCGTAGATTCGTCATCGTCGTTTATCACATGAGTCAGTCTTGGGTGTAATAGGCTGAGGATTTCGGAGGTCTTGGCCTCAATTGAGAATAATTTGTGACTCCATAAAAAGTACGTGAAAGTTTGTGACAATGGCAATTTAGACCTTTGGAAGTTTGTGTTCAATCACTCACAAACGACGAGCCGTTTGATCCGTCTTACGCAAAATTACATATTTGCGCTGTTTGGAATCGAAATATTTGGACAAAGGGGACCAAAGAGCAAAGAGTTTTCATCGAGTAATTTTTCGTATTAGATAGCTGCGATTTGAGAATGCTAGCCGTTTCTTCACTCAAAGAAAATGCAACTAGCGTTCACACGATTAAGATACTCTTAGGTTTCTTTTTCAGTATTTTATAAATACGTAATAAGGCTACGGAAGATTTAAATAAAATACAAAATATACATCGATTTTAACTAATTTTAATGTTAAGTAAACCTATAAAACCATTACTATAAAATATAAGTAATAAATACCAGAGGGAGACTTTGTACAAAAGTCGTCTGCATGGGTACCTCTGTCTCACCTATTTCTACCGCCAAGCAGCTATATTTATATAGCTGTGTTCCGGTTTGAAGGGTGAGATATGGCAGAAAATTACTGCGTACTGTGACGAAACATTCTTAGGTCACAAGATTAGCAGCGCGCGAGTAACATTCCCGTGGTGACGCGAGCATCAACAGGCTGCGGTGACCGCTTACCATCTGATGCGGGCAGCATGCTTATTTGCCAATCTACATGTATTAAAAAAAAAAAAAAACCAAATGAAATATTTTTTAAAACCCTGTCTTTCTTTTTATACTATGAACGGGTAATAAGGCCTGAGACTAACATACCCAAAATCAAAATAGGCATGGTACTCGTATATTTGGCAGTTGAGATTAATAATCATAGATATGCATCAACCAAGCAAGTCTTAAAAAAAGCAACAAATTCCTTTGATTAGCAACCATCAGGATACTCAAAATGTCCGTATCATCTGCTGACAAATCTACGCACTCCTCGTGATTGCACTCCTCGTGACTCCTCGCGGCGATATTGGGTGGCATGGAATGCTACATTCGCAGTCGCTTTGTGGCTGCTGCGGGAGCCACAAAGCGACCGTGGTTTAATCGGCCTTGTACAGAAGCCAAACTTCTCAAATAGGCTGCTTTCGTGGCTTGAACCACGGCGCGTGCTAATGAAAATTCAGATATCTCTGTTTTAAAGCGTCAAAAAAGTGCGAGCCTTCTCTCTGGGAGCCGTGCTTTCTGATCGCTCGCTAAAGCTGCCGAGGGGAATTTCTGTCAATCGTACATGCGAAAGCTGGATGGCAGTTTGAACCATAGCAACAAAGAAAAAGTCGATTTACTCGGTAGACTCTTTGCCTGTAACTAGAATATTAATGACGGGAGAGCTGTGCCACCTACATCACCACAATCCCGTGGTGCGGTAGCTCAATGTCGGAAATCTCTATTACCCAGCCCGATATCCAGCATATCTCTCGATATTCATTAATCGAGTGGGCTAGACGGTATATCGGCAGTGGTGCTGTGTGCTCCTAAGTTGTGTTCTGTGCTAACGCGCCTTTTCGTGTTTTCTTACTCCACTGGGCAAGTCCGGTCTTCGTGGATGACTGCCTATGTGCACCCGGTGCCCAAAAAGGACGATATCAGATCCATCGAATTACAGGCCTATTGCCATAACCTACCTTCTCTCCAAGGTGATGGAGCGTGTGATAAACACACGACTCCTGGCATACCTAGAGGATCACGATTTAATCAGCGACCGGTGAATACGGCTTCGCCACGGTCGTTCGACTGGTGATCTTATAGTGTACTTATACACCTCTGGGCTTCGGCGATCGAGAGTCAAGGTGAGGCATTGGCGATCAGCCTAAATATGGCAAAGGCGTTCAATCGGGTCTTGCGTCGGGGTCTTCTATCGAAGTTACCATCGTACGGGCTGCCCGAGGGTTTGTGCAAATGGGTGGCCAGCATCTTATTCAGCAGATGCATAAAAGCCGTGGTTGACAGTAGTTGCTCCGAAAGCATGGATATCAATGCTGTATTGTCCCCGACGCTGTTTCTGCTGCATATCAATGACATGTTGTCAATTGATAGCATTAATTGTTATGCGGACGATAGCACTGTGGACACTTATTACACGGGCCGCGCTAGCACACCTCGTTCCCTTGTGGAGGAAAGCTGCGTTAGACTTGTGTCTGAAATAGAGTGTACTTTGAATAAAGTATCCGACTGGGGGCGATCGAACTTGGTTCAGTTCAACCAAACCAAGCCACAAGTTTACGCGTTCACCGCTAAAAAAACCTCATTTGCTGTAGTCCCCCAATTCCAGAACACGCCACTAACCATTGCCAAGAGTATTGGGATTCTCGATGTCGAGATTTCCAGCGAAGTTCAGTACGGAAGTTACTTGTAAGAGAAGGTCAAGCTGGCGTCAAAGTAGCCTAGTGTGCTCAACAGAACCAGACAGTTCTTCAGCCGGGGGCAAAGACTTATATTATACAAGTCCCAAGTCAGACCGCATATGGAGTTTAGTTTTACAATCGCGCAGCTCGCCGACGGCTGGGTGTTCATCCTCATACACTGGAACCTCAATGATCGCGTACTGTGCAGTTCCTGAGAAAGTTTCTACCGAGAACTATTAGGTTTTGGAATGAGCTCCCTGCCGCGGTTTTCCCAAGGGACTACAGTATGGAGTTGTTAATACCATATAGTTATTTTTATCTATTTTCCTTAACATCTATTGTGTATGTCAGGAGCCTTAGAAACTGGCGAGCATGGATGAGAAGAGCAATGAATGTTAAAGAAGCGAGTGAGGTGTGTAAGAATCGAGTCATGTGGCGCTCGATACTCCCTTCCTAACCCGCAAGGGATTTGGCGTAAAATTATAGATAGATAGATCTATTGTGTATATGAATTGTATTTTTCTTAATATTAAGTTGTCGGGAAATAATAAAGCATACGGCCTACATGTCAAAGTGGTTGCGGTAGCGTTTGAACGTTTGCAACACACAACACGAAAATTTGCTTATTGGTAACTTCACTCACTCGCAGGAACACAACAACCTTCCAGGGAGTTATTATTTCGCTACAGTCTTATGAAAGCTGAACTTCTCTAGTCGGGTCGCTTTGCTCTCCTTTTGTGTATATGTAATTGTACATCGCAATCTAATTATATAAGTTTTATTTTTGTAGCTTAACAGCAAAATTCCTTATCCAGCAACAAATAATCAAGTATACACGACAACAGTCATGCTATACGAAACCAGGCAAATTAAACATTTACGGCTACCACGAGCTGCAATGGTGTATAGCTTATGTCGTCGTCTGTATTTAATATAAATATATATAGGCATATGCCTTGCTTAACCGTTTACGGAGCATTCAAGCCATGGCTAGTATATTGTAGTCTTGCTATGAAATCTTGCACAAATAAATTTCAATGGCCGAGTCTGTACTAAATAAATTATTGAAGTCTGTCTGACCTGTCCCGTCTTCGCACGGCCGGCCTCATGTATTAAATAATTCTGTATATTCTACTCCCCGGTTGGACAGATTTCCTCTACAAGTAACGCCCGACTGGATTGCAAAATAATTAATATGCTTTTATTCGGTCAGGCTTCATGTAACCTCTCTATATCTCTAAAAGCCAAGGGCCTTGCAGGGTAGGCAGAGAGAACCGAACGCCAAGAAACACGGTTCTTACATGCCTCGCTCGCTTTTGTAACATTCAATACCGGGTTGACAGAACTTTGGTCGTCATTTTTATGTGGTTTGTGTAAATAACAAAATCTTATCTTAATGCAAGATTTGTTTCAAATCGTTAGAGCCGTTTCCTAGACACTCGTATAGACATACAAGTATCTCTCTTTCTAGGGTTGTTTTAAGGCTCCTGACATCAACTTCTCTAAAACTCTATCTGTTTGGTCGTGCAGGTAATGGCATTCCTCAACCTTCCACTTTCGCATAGAGCACGTAATATAAACTGTTCATAGCTGGACATCATTGGCTAAAAGTCTCAATTCCAAACGGTAGACATGTATAATGTTATTAGGATTAAGAACCGAGTGTTAACCAGTTCTAATCAATGGTTTTCCATAATCGAGTAAACTTCTGATAATTGTGTATTGTGCATACCATTTTTGACGAGCTCGGTGGCGCAGTGGTGAAACGCGCTGTTGCGTTACTTTGACGCCAACGCTCGGGTAGGATAAATATTTGTGCGCATGAACATGTATGTTTGTCTTGGTCTGGGTGTTTTAAAGAGAGGTAGGACGCATCAAAGCAGCCCGTCTGGGCTTGAATATCCACCCCACAGAAAATCGCAGCCAAATAACAACTCCCTAGGGGGTTGTTGTGTTTCTGCGCGTGAGTGAGGTCACCAATTAGCCCCTAAGGAGTTGCTGTGTTAGCAGCAGAGGTGGCATCGTGCGAGTGATACTTAATCATATGTAAATAAAAAAGAGATAGATTTTTAAGTCGTTCCAAAAATGGAAATGGTGGTCGGTCGATTAATCAAGTTAAAGTAGTGGTTGCTATAAAGTAATGTACACGCGGAGTTTTCGAGGGCATTCAATTAGGTTATTATTTACAAAGAGTTGCTCGCGTGTGTTTGAAATAATTATATGAATTATTTAGTCTGAGATGTCTGAAACACGTGTCGGGACTGTAGCCCGTGGCTGCATAAGGCTACACCGCAAACGAATTACTATGAAAATGCTCATTATGCAGGCGAATAACCCTGCTCTTTTTATATCGGCATCAAATTACGAGGGAGAAGTCCAGACAAATCTTTAATTTTGGCACATTAATTCGCTCTTTTCTAAGTAAAGTACCAGATTTTTTGGGTTCCGTAACAAACTGATAAAACCCATAAGGTGGGATTTTGTTTGACTGTCATATATTTCAGCAAATATTAATGATATCGATTTGAAATTTGAAACCATTTTAAATATTACTTATCCAACCTTGTTGCAAATGAAAGAATGATATAACGTGGTTATTGTTTTTTACATGCCAGTAATTTTCGACTGATAAAGGAAAGAAAAGAATATACCGTCCTCCCCAATTTATCTTTGAACGTTGTAAATTGAAAATTTGGAAATTATTACAGGTGATTACAGTCTCTGTAACTTCTTCCTTTTTCCTAGCGTTATCCTGTTTCTTGATCTATTAGGATTGGCGGGGTCCGCGACCTAATCATAAGTTTTAGGCGAAGATTTTTACATGGAGAGAGTGCCATTAGACTTCCAAAACCTAGAGGGAAAACCAGATTTTTTTTTAGATTAGGATGCACGTATTTCGAAATAACATTTCTTGGACGTGAAGACACCCTCACGATATTTTTCTTCACCATCGAGCAAGTGATGATTACAAATATATACATAAATCCAAAAATACAAATTTTGCCTTAGCCATTAACTATTTAAGATTTTTTTTATACAATGTCGGGAGGCATTAAGCATACGAACCACCTGATATAAAGTAGTTAGCGTACCCTATTAGCGCTTGTAATATATTAAGTATCGCTCGCGCCATGCCTACTCTGGCACAGTAACTCCTTAGGAGCTTACTGGTGACCTCACTCACACGCAGGAACATAACAACCCTCTAGGGAGTTGTTATTTGGCTGCGGTTTTCTGTGAGGTGGAGGCACTTCCCCGACTGGACTGCGCCCTACCTCTCTTCAAACATCCAGATCAAGACAAACATGACATGTTCATGCGCAAATATTTGCCTTGTGTGGGAATCGAACCCACGAGCGTTGGTGTCAAAGTAGCGTCATTCACGACTCAGCCACTGAGCTAAAAAATATAATGATTTACAACAGTTATTTTAAAAATCATTAACAATCCTTCACAATCAAATTTAGTTATGCGGTCGGTTATATTTACTTGTTAATCATACGGTATGTGACATATGCCATAAATATTAATATCCTCATAACAGTCTATAATATGATTTTGAAGTGTAATTTAATAACTATTTGGTATATCTGTGAATTATACGGAACCGGTGCGAGAGGCCAACACACTCTTTACAACTTTATTGTATTATGTTAATCATATACATTTACTAGCGATTCGCCCCGCTTCGCAAGAGTATATATATAAATTACTACTTGATTTAGACAAACAGAACATAACAACAATCCTTTATTTTTTATGGAGTGTTCAAACTTTTAAATAAGTGTATAAATTAATATTATAAACTACTATTCAATTGTTATAGTTTACAAAAATAAAATTTAATATGTAGGTTACTGATAAACTAAGTATAGGGCTGTTCCCTTACATAACAGCGTCATACTTACTTCTAGCATTTATACACTCGTCGTAACTTATAAATCAATGTCTAAGTCGAATAATTTAAAGAGGAATTTACACGTACAATATACATTTTTAAGAGAGGTAGGGCGCATCAGAGCAACCCGTCTGTGGAAGTATCACCGCACAGAAAATAGCAGCCAAATAACAACTCCCTAGAGGGTTTTTGTACTCTTGCGTGTGAGTGAGGTCACCAGTAACGTCCTAAGGAGTTGCTGTGTTAGCAGCAGACGTGGCATCGTGCGGTAGATACTTTGTGTATTGCAGGCGTTTATAGGCTACGGTAACTGCTTTACATCAGGTGTGCCGTATGCTTGCATACCTCTCGACGTTGTAAATCGTCATGAATTTTGATGAATTGAAAAATTGATAAATTGAATAAAAACTCTGCAGTATGTGAACATACACTGGACCAGCCAAACCATTACATACAGTTCGATAAACCACAAATCCTCGCCAAGGAGAATCGCTACGCTATTGAAATAAGAAAACACCCCAATTTCAATAGAGAAGATGCTTGGCAAGTACCACCTGCTTGGGATCCAGTCCTAAAAATAATCAAGTCACAAACCCAGAGATCTACTCAAAAACGTTCGGACACTGTGAGCGATTTTTGTGTGAATCGGAACATACATAATTAATCCATTCATGTCGGTAGATGTAATAATTAAATAACCAATGTAAGACAAATATCACCTTAGTCTTCCTGCGACCACGGACTCTACAAATCTTTCGAAACGTCAGGTTCAACAAAATAAATAAAATACGCGATATATCCGTTAAAAATTGTTTAATTCAATGAATTGAAAATTATCATGATTATGAAACCATGTACAGGATTAATGAGAATATGTCAAGTCATCATGATTTGAATCTACCCGTGTTTTTATTGATTAATTTGAACAAAATACTGTTTTTGTTACTTAACTTTAATGGTTAGACATATAGCTTCGCGGACTTTCTTGTTGATGATGAGTACTATGTACATGTAGTACAAGGTATCATCAATTATTTTCGCAGCGCACGCCGCCGCACGCAATGACTTTTGGAGCCACATTTTGATACATTGGATTACGTAATTGAATTTCTCGTAGGGATTTCTAATTTTTTGTAGATAAAATATTTACCCATGTTACTCGCTGTTCAAAAAAGATTTAATGGAAATTACATTAAATAATTTGATAGGTGACATTGGCGTATTAGATATATTAGATAGACGATTTGACAGAGACTGTAGATTTTTACTCTGAACAATACCAGAATATGCTAGCATTCAAAGAAAGTGCGGAAAAGAAAATAAAATCGTTAGAAGAAAAAAATACGAATTTACAAATAAAAAATGATGCCCTTGAAGAAAGATTGTCGTTACTGGAACAAAAGGAAGTGGAAAACTGCGTTGAAATAGTGGGTTTAGAGGAGAAAGAAAATGAAAATATAAAGGACATTGTTAAAAAAGTTGCTCAAAAACTAAATCTAGATCCGAAGAATATCGAGGAAGCAAGGAGGGTAGGCAAGGAAAAAACTACGAAGAAAGGATCCAGAGCAATAATTGTTACATTGCATAGCAAATCAGCAAGAAATGAATGGATGACACAGCGAAAATTACAACTCAAAAACAGCGACATCTTATTTAATAATAATAACAACGAGCGCATATACATAAATGAATTCCTTACCAAACAAATAAGGCAACTGTTTTGGAACACCAGAACTATGTTAAAAGGAAATTACAAATTTATATGGACGCAAAACCTAAGAATTTTGGTAAAAAAAGACGAAAACTCGAAAATAATAAACGTTCGTCGAGAAGCGGACATTGTAAGGTTAATCTCCGATAGTAAACAATAGGCGCTCGCCACCGGCCCGGCATGATAAAGAGTCGCTGTACACACTGCGCGATTTGTCATTGGTTTTAAAATTCGATTTATTATCAAATGTTTGTAACAACTTCGACTTCACCAAATTCTACGATACTGATAAATGGAGCACGTTTTTAAAGAATGCGACCAATGATTTAAGGGTCATTTATTTGAATATTTGTTCGCTACGAAAACATTTTGATGAGTTTTTATTGTTACTGAAACAATGTAACTTCTGCATAGAAATTGTAATACTGAGCGAAATTAATATAAAAAAGGATGAAATCAGTCTATATGCCGTGGAAGGATATGATATGTGGGAATTCACAAGAGAAAATAAAAGAGGAGGTGGAATCCTAATGTACACAAAGTCACACTTAAGCTTTGAAATAAAAAACAATACTTTGAAAACAACGGAAATACTGCATGGTGTTATTACTAGTGATAAAACAAAGATACATATTGTGGCTTTATATAGGCCTCCAAAGCCAAATGAAAGATTTTTTACAGAAGAGTTGAATACGTATCTAAAGAAAATCCCCTGGAAAGAAGATATTATTTTGTTAGGAGATGTGAATATTAATATATTAAAAACATGCAATAAATCTGAATACTATCAAAACGCGTTGTGTGATCACGGACTGCAGTGCATGATTCGAGACTATACTAGAGAAGTAGTTGTAGCGGGCCAGCCGGTGCGCACGTGCATCGATCATCTTTGGGTGCGTAGCGACGCGAGTGCAACTGTACATATGCTCACGAGTAGGTTGTCTGACCACTACCTAATTGGAGTGAATTTAGCCGTGCCGCCGGCGGCGCCGGTCGGTAGTGGAGCGAATAGCAGTGTAAACAAATGCAGTAAGTTGCGTGTTTTGAATAATAAATTAGTGCAAAATAAATTAAAGGAAGTGAACTGGCAGGAATTTCTCGCGATGGACTCACCGACAGATTTATATAATAGGCTTTGTAGTGTCTTTAGCAAAATATATGAAAGTGCAAAAATAGTTGTAAGTAACTCAAAAAGGGTTATAAGTCAGCCATGGATAGACAGGAAATTATGTGACATGATTGGTAAGCGTGATGAATTGTTTAAAAAATGGAAGTCCAGACCAAATGATAGTAGTTGTAGAATTATGTATACAAAACATAGAAATTTGACAAATAAGCTCATATTTATGGCAAAAAATGAATTTAGAAAAAATGAAATCAAAAATTGTGAAAACGACTTAAGGAAAACTTGGCGTTTGATTAATAAGTGGTTGGGTAAGAGTACAAATAGTTTAGATGAATTAATTATGAAGTCATTAGGGAAACATGATAGTATAGATAAAGTATGTACGAATTTTTCCAAAGTATTTACAGGGGAAATTGAAAAAATAAAACATAAGTGTGCCTTGACATTTTTGGATAAAAATACTTACATAAAACCAGCAAATCTATCTTTTAGACTAGGAATAATAACAGCTGATGACGTGATGAAGACAATAGAAAGTTTAAGTACGAATAAATCACCGGGGGTAGATGGGATCCGGGTGCAAGATTTAAAGTTTATTAAAAAGGAGATAGGACCAGTATTAGCAAAATTTATTAACTTGAGTGTTAATTCCGGTGAATATCCAGTTTTGTTAAAAAAGTCAATAATTAGACCTATCTTTAAGCAGGGTGACCACATGGATTATTCTAATTATCGACCGATAGCAATACTTTCAACAATAAATAAAATAGTAGAAAAAATAATTGTAGGCAAAATTAGTGCATTTTTAGAAAAATATAACATTATTTCAGACGCTCAACACGGGTTTAGAAAATGTAGAAGTACCAACACAGCTCTTGGGCAATTCTCTGATGACGTAAACAGACATTTAGATAAAAGAAAATATGTGGTTGCCTTATTTATAGATTTTAAAAAAGCGTTTGACACGCTGGATCATGGAATCCTAATTGACGCTATGCTGAATTGTGGTATTCGTGGTCCAGTGAACAAATGGTTCCAAAAGTACTTGAGTGACCGAACCCTCAGAACACTTGTCAATGGAACTGTGGGTGAGGAGACTACCGTAAAATATGGTGTCCCGACCGGTTCGGTGTTCGGTCCTGTGGGGTATATTATGCACGTAAATAGTATGATTAATGTGGTCAAAAATTGCAGTGTATATATGTATGCTGATGACACGTGCCTAATGTACGCCGACAGAGGCTTGAAAGCTATAGAACAGTGTATACAGGACGACTTTGAAAATATCTTGAAATGGGCGCACGACAACGGTATAATACTTAACGTTTCAAAAACTAAATGCATGCTCATACATTCGTCATACATAAAAAAGCCTAGTGAATCACTGAACATTGTTGGTCACTCGTACGATTGTCTCCATAACAATAAACAGAGCTGTAAATGTCACACTATTCAAGTAGTAGACCAATATAAATATTTAGGAATAACAGTTGATTGTAGCATGAACTGGAAAATGCACACCGCAAACGTCTGTAACAAATTAAGAAGTCTATTATATAAATTTAATCACTTAAAATATGTATGTGATAAAAAGATTATGTACATGCTGTATCATGTGCTGGTGGATGCTGTGATCAGCTATGGTTTGAGTACGTATGGCCGTACATTTAAAACATATCTAGACAAAATATTTACAATACAAACACGGTTTCTCAAGCTTATAGTTAATAAACGGACAAAAGATGCATGTAATGGCAACTATAATAGTTTGTACAAAATGTGTGACATATTGCCGGTGCATGTTAAAGTATCGTATTTAATTGCTGTTGAAAGGTTTTTTTCTTTGTGTATGTATACGAGTCCAAGGACATATAGTAGTAATGTGAACCTAAGAGCGACTACCATGAAAACCTTTACTGAGCCAAGTGCAAACAACTTTTATGGGGAAAGGACCACCGAGTACATACTACCTAGAATTCATAATAATAAAATGTTAAAAACAGAACATTATAAATCTGTAAATATATTTAAAAAGAAATTAAAGACAATTTTACTGGATGTATTTTCGGAATAGCTGGATTTGTAAACGATGTTAGTTCACAGTTCGCAAGTCCCGTTGTTTAAACTATCCGTAAATCCGTAAGTTACGAGTACATTACATTACAATAAGTACCATTAAATTCTAGTGCGTAATAATGTTACGATTCATAATAAGAATATTATTAAGAACTAGTAGGTTAAAAAAGAGTGCATTTGTTTTTCGCCAATTAACTGTTTTACAGTTTGGCGTAATTAGTTAAGAAAACTGTCCTGTAAATTATAACTTGATTAAATAAATAAAAAAAAAAAAAAAAAAAATATAATTTGTCTAACCGAAGCATCCATGAGAAAAGGTACGAAATCCAATCCTGTTCTTCAAAAGTATAAACTTGTAGCTTATTTCTCAAGATCAAAAGAACGTAGAGGAGGGCCTGATATTGATATAGAATAATCTTGAATATATTGATTTGTCACATATAGTAGAATCCATATGGTATAGTATTGAATTTTGCGAATGAATACTGAAGACATCAAATTTAATAATTTTGTGTATTTATAGAGTCTCAAATTGCAATGTTAACATATTTTTTAATAAACTAGAATATTTATTATTAAAACTGACGCGACGGATTCTACGAGTATACATATAAATAAAATTGAAGTGTCTGTCTGTGATTTCAAAATAAAGCCTTTATCTTAAGCTCATATTGTTATTTTCGCGTTATCAAAGCCTAAACATGCATTTTTAACTTTTTGTCTGTCTGTCTGTCTGTTTGTTTGTCCGGGCTAATCTTCAAAATGGCAGAACCGATTAAGACGGGACTTTCACTGGTAGGTAGAGGACTGTTCAGAGCACAATATAGGGTACTTTTTATCCCGTAAATATTTAGGGTTCCTGCGTAAAAAATGAAAAACTGTTAAAATTATGGGAAAATATCTTCCCCCTTCGGGGGACTTTGCAATTTTATTTTTATTATTTTAACAAAATATGTATTTTTAGGGACATAAAATAACTACGCATTTTTATGTAATGAAAATAAAATAAATATACGTTGCCTCTCGTAAAGGTCAATGGATGGCGCCGTATGAAAATTGAATCGCGCTATGGTTGCATCTACGACCCTGAACTATGATTTTTTTTAAAGAAACAGATTGAGGTCTATAGAGGAATAAAGACTACTAAAAGCCCAAATCTCATGCATGCGAAGCCGCGGTCTGAAGCTAGTAATAAATATAATATTTTGTGGTGATTGGGATATAGATAGGCTTAGTCAATCAAGCATCGATGGAAGTTAAATTCCATGTATCCATGTCTTATGGCGCTCGGATCTCTCTGCCTACCACGCAAGGCACCTGGCGTGAAGATAGATATACATACATAGTATCCATCATAGCGTACGTAGATGATGCAGGCCACTAAAACCTACGATCGTTGATACTCGCTGTCGGTGCCATGACTGTTCTGGTCATCTCTGGGATTACCTGTACTCAGCATCAAACAAACAAACAAACTTCAACATTCTACGCAAAAAATAAGAAATATTAAGACTAATATGCTCATTCATCGCCAAACCCGGTTCTGAGTTTCCAATTTTGCGAGTAACTGGCTCATTCATAGTGAAACCGGTTTTGGGAGAAACTCTCAGTGCTCTACCTCAATCTCACCAGTAGGCCGATTCTACTAAAAAACTGCAACTGCACTGCAGCGCGGCGTGTGTCAAAATGCGTACATTTTGACGTTTCGTTAAACGTCTCTGCTGTCAGATCGCTTGACGAAATGGCAAAATATACGCATTTTGACACACGCCGCGCTGCAGTGCAGTTGTAGTTTTTAATAGAATCGGCCTACAAGGCTACAAACACATTATACATTCACTACGAGCTGGAGAGCTGACTTTGGCTCAGGGGATGATTCAGTAAAGTCAAAGTTACCAACTTCAACATCCACATAATCACCGCAAAGAAATTTCATTCAAAATTCAAGGCACGCTTTAGATTAATTTAAAAACTCAACCTATTTATACAATCCACTCTGTACGAATGGATAATGAACTTAAAATATTCAGCGGAAGACCAATCAAAACAAAACAGATGCCTTTATTTGAATTTCTTTATGATGAGATTTAGGGAATGTCTTTTATTGCATTATGTTGCTGTTCATTTCAAAACCTTGTTTCTCAAAATGGAATGTCGACAAAAATCGACGCAACGTTTTTTTATAGCTCTCGGTGTGTTTGTCCGAATCCTGGCATATGCCACTAAACTGACGTTTTCGAATTTATGTATATACTCGTATTTGCACTTGCTAGGCGGTGAAGGAAAACATCGTGAGGAAACGCGCACGTCCAAAAATATATATTTGATAGGCGTGTGACCTATATGAGTAATAACTTCACGCCAAATCCCTTGCGGGGTAGGCAGAGAGACCTGAACGCCACGTGACTCGATTATTACATATCTCACTCGCTTCTTTAACATTCATTGCTCTTCTCATGCACGCTCGCCGGTTTTCCATCCACCTTCTGATAGAACACGACCAATTTGGTCATGGTAGGTAAGTCTTGGCCTTCCTCGGCTCCTACACCCCTCCACTTTTGCATTGTATATCTGCTTCATTATTCTTTAATTCTGCATTCTTTCTACATGTCCGAACCAACGGATCATGCCTCTTCTTATTTTAACACGAATATGAGTAAGTATACAAAAAAACGGCTTCTCCATTAGGATTAGCGGTCTCCGCTATCTAAGCACAATGATTTGGAGAAGATACAGACGTTGAAATTGGGCAACTGCTGTCAGACTTTGACAACCCAAAGAGAAAACCAAATCTTTCTTAGGCTAGGTCACACGTCTGTAGAAATGTAATTTCTTGGACATACGGGTTTCCTCACGACCAACATGTAATAATTACAAATATGCATAAATACGAAAACGCGAATTTAGTGGTACATTCCCACACCAAGATTCGTACAAACACGCCGACTGCCTTAAAAATAGATTTCGGAGTTATGTACATATTTGTAGTTTTTTTTTTTTAAATACGTGCACCCCTGCCATGGGCAAGGCTATTTATATACATTTTTAATTTCTTAATCTTAATTTTTAAATATTCTATTGTAAATAAATACATTCATTCATCATACTCTCTTCCATTCCGCACTTCATTCTTCCATTCATCAACTTTCAATTATATCTTCTTAAGTTTTTATTTCGCCCATTTTAGAACACGGGCGACAGCGAGCTTCACAGCTCCACCTAACCACCGCGATCCCATCGGCTATACTGAGTATAGCCGAAGTATACAACATTAGTCCTAGGTGGAGCTGCTCTGCTTGTTCCGATCTATGACAGCCGTGGCTAAACTGACGCAGTATTTTAAAAATTTTGATCTAATTTGCCCCATCACTATTTCGGAGACCTTTGTTTCGGTGACCCGCATTCCCAAATCCTGCTCCAAATCGTACCTCTGTTTGGAGAATGCGGGACACCGAAACAATATGTGCTGCCATATTTGTAGTTACTACATATAACTATAAACATGTACACGTATTTTGTGGTACATATTCACACCGCGATTCGAACCAGGGTGGCGTTAATAGGCTGGTTCAGTATTCGTTGGTATTCGTCCATATGATGGACACAGGCTCTCCCCTAGAGATCCACTTGCCTCAATCCTGAGCCACCTGCATCCATCGAATCCCTGCAGACTTTCTTAAACTCCACTGCGTTAACTACAAGCACGGGGAGATCATTCAAGAATCTTTCCCCATCGGTTGTCGGTTCTAATAGCAATGTAGCCGGCCCACTGCTTCTTCAGCTTTCTATCGCTGCTCAATATGACTAACCTTCTTCTTATCCCGTTTCCTAATCCACTAGGATAGGCGGGGTCCGCGACCTAAGCCTAAGGATTAGTCAAAGATACTGATTTTTACGTGGAGCGACTGGCGTCATACCTCTTTTACCAGACCTACGAGTATTTTAGTCACGCGTCTTTCGAGATATAATTTCTTGAACTTGCGGACTTCCTCCCGATGTTTTCCTTCACCGACAAGCAAGTGATAATTACAAATCCTACTAATTACAATACCTCCACAGCCGATTTAACCTCTTTCCCCCTACCAACCGTTCTCGTCGTTCCTGCCAAGACGCTGTTGCTCCCAACTGCGCAAACAAATTTTTTTTATAACTCTTTTACCTACCGTGCTGCTCAGTTGTGGAATAAATTACCTACACGTATTCGTGAAAACCCATCTGTTTTCTCATTCAAAAAGAAATTGAAAGATTACTACTTATCCATTCAGAAATGACTATATATGTGTATGTATATGTATGTATGGATATATATATATATATCGTATATGATTATGTATGTAAGTGTGTGTATGTATGTATGTATAACTCTTATTCAGGCACATACAGCTATTCCACTACTGACAACATTACCCACTGTTGGAGGTTGGCTGGAAGAAATCTCTTTTAGAGATAAGCTCGCCTTTGCGAACTATGTATTTTAACGATTGTAACTTTTTAATTTGTTGTGTGCAATAAAGGATATTATAATATTATAAATGCGAAAGTTTGTATGTATGGATGTTTGTTGTATGGATGTTTCACGCTTAAACGGCTGAACGGATTTGAATGAAATTTGGCACGTAGATAGATTATGATCTGGATTAACATATAGGCTACGTTATTTGACTCCACGCGGGCGGAGCCGCGGGCAGCAGCTAGTATGTACATAAATCCAAAAACACGAATTTAGTGGCACTCTAATTCGAACCGGGGATTACTTGGTCAATAGACCGGTTCGATAACCTCTGGGCTATCACCGCTCCTGATTAAATGATTAATCATATGTATTTTGTTATTAAAGACTATTGAAAGAAATAAAATTGACCTGTCTTAGTGGGTAGAAATCTATTACATGTCTTCGATGTGGCAAATTAAATCTGATTAAACTTACTTACATTGTTTATTCATAAGGTCATGTTAAAACCTTGATCAGCATTAACAATGAAGTCGGATTACCCGCCAAGAGAGATAAATATTTTAGAGAGGTAGGGCGCATCAAATTAGCCCGTCCGGGGAAGCAGTTCCACTTCACAGGGCTGTTTATTGACTGCGGTTTTCGGTGAGGTGGAGGTACTTCCTCAGTCAAGCGAGTTATAATAAATAGTATTTGAAGAACTTAAGAAGTATTACAATATTACAATTTTCTTGGCTTTATTTATATACAACGTTGGGAGGCATTATGCTTGTATGCTCCCGAGGTTGCATATAAAAAAGCCAAGGCGGTCTACCTGATGTAAAGCGGTTACCGTAGCCTATGTACCCTTACAATACATTAGCACTCACTTCATTATCTTGAGCAGAGGTGACTCGCACAGTATCACATGCGCGATGCCATCTTAGCTGCTAACCGTCAACCTTAAGAGCTACAACCCTCCAGGGAGTTGTTATGTGGCTGTGATTTTCTGTGAGGTGGAAGTAATTTCCCAGACGATTTGCTTGATGCTCCCTACATCTCTCAAACTACACTAACTAAAGAAGTACGTTTACTTAACACCGACATCCATATCGATACATGACGAGCTCGGTCGCAGTGGTTAATAACGCTACTTTGACTCCAACGCTCGTGGGTTCGATTCCTGCAATGAACAAACATTTGTGTGTATGAAGATGTCTGTTAGGCTGGGTGTTTTTAAGAGACCCTACCTCTCTTACTACGTATCAGAGTAGCTGCGTGTGATTCACTCACACCACCAGTAAGTTCATATGGAGTTGTTATATTAGCAGCAGAGGTAGCATCGCTCGAGCTTAATGTATTGCAAGCGTTCATACGCTACGGTAACCGCTTTCCATCAGGTGGGTCGTATGTTTGTATGCCATGGGACGTTGTATATATAACACTTCGCTGCAGGGATACAGGTCTTCTGTCATTGGAGTAAGTTTAGTGTGGGTATTTCGCCACGTTCAACTATGGATTGGCGGAATGCCAACATTTCGGGACCGAAGGGCCACTATCATGTAACAACATTGCCACCCTCTGGCTTGGCGTGTCCTTGGTACGTCCCTTAATTTTAATAACGAGCTGGTTTCGATGTATGTTTTCGCCAGGTCCCTGGGTAGATAGAGAGAACCGAGTGCCATAACACGCGGTCGTTGCACACCTCGCTCTCTTCTTTAACATTCAAAGCTCTTTTCATCCCCGAATCAACGGAGTAGGCCTTTTTTTATTTTAGCATCAACGCTGTCTTTCAGAACAACTATCTTTCTTACATCATCATTGCGAACGCGATTATGCAACGAGTATAAAAGGTATTTAATAAACCTTTTTGAAGTTTTAAGATAAAACCCATAAAAAGAAAAAGGAATGTTTGACAATACTTGACAATAGCTATAGTCAAATATATATATACTTAGTCTGGCCATAAATCCTGTTACAATTAAAAATAAACAAAATATTACATTTGAATTTGGAATCTGTCATTTTTATATGATTGTTCATTAGGTTTTCTCATTTTGGCGCCAATACATTGTACAATATTTTGCGATATTAAAATAGAGTGGGGTGATAAAGAGAACCGAATCGCTGTGATTGCATTACACAAAGTAGGTATGGAGCCAAATGCAATTTTTAAAACTCTCCATACGCTTGGTATTAGTAAAATGTTTGTGTACCGGGCTATTAATAGGTACAATGAGACCTTCTCTGTTTGGGACAGAAAAAGATTTGGCCGTCCACGTAGTGTTCGTACGAAAAAGGTGGTCAAAGCAGTAAGGGAAAAAAATCGAAGAAATCCTGTCCGAAAGCAAAAGATTTTATCTCGGGAGATGAAGATAGCATCTAGAACCATGTCGCGTATTTTAAAAGATGACTTAGGACTTGCAGCCTATAAGAGACGAACTGGTCATTTCTTAACTTCTACTAACCCTATTCTTTTTTAAATTGTAAAAAAGGTAAAATCGAAACAACTACTGAAGCGGTACGCAAAAAAATTTGACACAGAAAAATTTTGTTTACGGATGAGAAAATTTTTACAATTGAGCAACATTTTAACAAACAAAATGACAGTATTTATGCTCAAAGCTCTAAGGAAGCTTCCCAATTAGTCGACAGAGTGCAATGTAGGTACTATCCGACTTCAGTGATGATTTGGTGGGGTATTAGCTATGAAAGAGTGACTGAGACATACTTTTGTGAAAAAGGTATCAAAACATCGGCACAAGTGTATCAACAAGATACCATTCTTGAGAAGGTAGTGAAGCCCCTTAACAACACCATGTTCAATAACCGAGAATGGTCCTTCCAGCAAGACTCGGCGCCGGGTCATAAAGCTCGGTCTACGCAATCTTGGTTGGAAAAGAACGTTTCGGGCTTCATCAGAGCTGAAGACTGGCCGTCGTCTAGTCCCGATCTGAATCCGCTGGATTATGATTTATGGTCAGTTTTATGTTAATTATATTATAGAAGGTTTAATGTTAATTATATGTCCCAGCTTCAGGAACTGTGCTGAAAAAATACTTGGGAGAGTTTAAATACCACCCGTAAAACAATAGTGGCTTTTACAAGGTTTTCTTGATGAACTTATTCACGTCTTCCAAAAAGTGCATAAACGTGTTATATTTGAGTTTTTTCATTAGTGTATAATTTCACTAGCACTTATGTTACAAATTACTATCGAAATTGTCACACAAAACTAATTTTATACTAAATTGTAAAAATTTCAAGTAAAACAACAATGTCGCTCGTCAAAAGCGCGGGAAGAAGCCCTTGAAATTCTAAAATCAAGTGTTGTACATTTTTTAATTGAAAAACCTCTTCACTCTAAAATCTCACACCATGAAGGTTTAATGTCAATTCAAAGTATCTATTACTATAAAACGGCAATTTCATACTATAACCCCTATTGGTGAGATAGGAGACCGCGCTTGTTCTTAAAATTAAAAAAATAGATAGGATTTAATTAAAAGAAAATATCAGTAAGTAGCGTAACTAATAGGTAATAATATTAACTGTCCTTCGTACCCAAATACAGTCTCTTCGTCCTAGCGTTAAGCACGTCACAGACGTAGCTATAATAACATCGTAAGATAACACGCTGTCTAGATGTGTGGAACATGCTGGAACAGGGAAAATTACAGATTCATCTTGTTTCACATAATCAGAGCAAGACGGCACTTTATCTTACGATATATTATAGCTGCGTCTGTGACGGGCTTTATCCCGTTTCAAGATTCCTTTAAGATTATCGGAGAGGATCCCATTAGGTAATAACATTAAAACAAGTAAAAAAGTATAAAAAAGTTTTAAAGATTTTTTTGTGATTTCATTATATTTAACTAAATTACGTGATATAACCTAAATTTTTCAGTATGATTTTCATCGCGACATGATTTTTTTTTTGTACAAAGTCGGGATGCATCCAAGCATATGGCCCACCTGATGGAAAGCGGTTATCATAGCCTATGAACATCATTCGCGCGATGCCACCTCTGCTACAAGCACAGCAACTTCTTAGGAAACTTTCTGGTGAGCACACTCACACGCAGAAACTCATCAACCCTCGTTGTTATTTGACTGCGGTTTCTGTGAGGTTGAGGTACTTCCCCAGACAGGCTACTCTGATGCACCCTACCTCTCTAAAATACACCCAGACCAAGACAAACAGACATGTTCTCGCACACAAATGTTTGCCCCGTGTGGAAATCGAACCCACGAGCGTTAGTATCAAAGTTTCGCCACTGTGCCGCCGAGCCCGTACTCGTTTTGTTACACCTCATTACGACTTCTTCTTTGTCCCAGTGTAATCCTGTTTCCTTAACCAGGATTGGTGACGTCCTCTACCCAAGCCTAAGGTTTTGGCGAACACGCCAAATATGCCTTGCCGTCTGCCCTCCAGCCAGAGGGAAAACCAGACCTGTCTTAGGTTAGGTTCCACGTCTTTCAAAATATAATTCCTCGGACGTGTGCATGTCTTCAGAAGGTTTTTTTCACCGTCGAGCAAGTGATAACTACAAATACATACATAAATACAAAAAAGAGACGAGCTCATGCGTTCGCAGGCTACGGTAACCACTTTATCGCATGTCTATATGTCATACGACGTTGTATGAAACACATATGATATAGCTCGTCGAACATTTATTTTTCTATTTAATGGTTTTACTTTTTTTTCCAGAAAGGTTTTTAAATACCTTTTTTTAAAAGAAACCTGTTTATTATAAATTAAGTTTAAAATTAAGGGATGTATTGCCAAGGGCACCCCGACTACGGTAGGCTACAGTAACTGTTTCGCATGACGTGAGCCGTTTGTTATACAAGCAAACGGCTCACATTGATAAAAAAAAACACGTATCCAAGTATAGTATCGAATACATAGTCGTACTTACGAAGATGTACAAGTATCTTTAAATGTAGATTGCATGTACAAATAAGTGAATACAAGTAGATTAAATTGTACAAGCAAGTTTAACCGCAGTTAGAAAGCGGCAACTTCACTAACTCTAACGTTTTCCACAAATTGTCTGTTTTACAATTCAAAGAAAATGTGAAGGTGAGCCCTGAGAAACGGTGAGAGTGTAAGAAGATCTGTAAATGTAAAATAAGCAAATGTGGAGTGTAAGAACCATGCTATGGTGCGCAGTTCTATCTGCCTACTACGCAAGGGACTTGGCACGAAAATACAGATAGATACAAAATTTAAGATGAATACTACGTCGGGAGTATACAAGCATATGGCCCATCTCGTGTTAAATATATATCGTAGCCTATTAACGCTTTTTTATACCTCAAAGGTGGCAAGCGTCAAGCGTACGGTCTGCCTGAAGGTAAGCAATTACCGCAGCGTATGGACATTTGCAACACCAGGGGTATCACTCTAGGTAAAAACCTCTTCACGCCTTTCTTGACGAACCCCATTTTGTAGTCCCTTGGGAAAACCTCGGCATTCCACAACTTGAGAGTTCTCGGAAGAAAACTTCGCTGGAATGGCACAGTACGCAACCATTGCGGTTCCAGTGTGTGTGGGTGAAATTCCCGATGTCGGCGAGCGGCGCGGTTGTAAAAAGAAGCTGTCGGCATAATATCGAACAATTCTTCAGAACACAACCCGTGTTCAATCCGTAGAACACACAAAGGAAGTCAAAATCTCGCCTTAAACTTAAGGGCTTAATACAGTCTGTAAGCTTAGAATCGCCGACAATTCTCACAGCTCGTCTCTGAACCGAATCATAAGGTCCTAGTTGGTATCCAAATGCGCCGACCCAAACGTGACTACAGTACTCCATTTGCGATATGACTTGAGACTTGTATAAATATATACACACATCAAAAGTGTCTAGGGATCAAGCATTTTTATGCGGATTTCTTGAGATTGAGATGTGGCTTTGTAATAAATTTATGATTTTATAAATTTATATGGATCCTTTTTGGTGCATTTCATAATTTGAAACAGGAACTGTCAATCAAATTCGAGTAAAAGATGAAAATCAGCTGTCAATATTTTCCCTATAAAAACATACAACGCATTGAAGACATTATTAGTGCTACTGTTTCCCTACTACTGATTAAAACCAACGTTATTATGGAGCGGCGACGTCATTTAAGCAGGGAAGAAATGCTCAGAGCCGTGGGAATGATAGAAGCTGGTTCCCGGCAACGTACTGTGGCTTTAGCTCTGAATACAAGTCAGAGTGTTATCAGTCGACTTTGGACACGTTACCGAAGCACTGGTACCGTGGCTGAGCGCCATGGAGGACGGTATCGCTGCACCACACGGAGACAAGACCGATACATTCAAATCACAACTCGAAGAGCTCCAACAATAACCGCCATGATGTTAGCCGTGACGCTTCATCACTCTTCAGGGAACTTAATTAGCGACCAAACAGTCAGAAACCGCTTGCATGAAGTGAACCTTCATTCCCGAAGACCGCTAAGGGTACCACCTATAGCAATGCACAATCGTAGGATTCGATATCAATGGGCTCTTGAACACAGAAATTGGGCAGAAGAACAATGGCGTTTTGTGTGCTTTTCTGATGAGTCTCGTTTTGGTATGAGACCGGATACAAGACGTATACGACACTGGAGAACCCCTGGACGCCAACAGCGATTAAAATCCTGCCAGGAAGTCATCCACAATCCATCCTTATAGTGGTGGAACCATCATGGTATTTGGATCGGCGGAAGAACTGAGTTGATTTGGATCAGAGGCAACCTCAACGCTCAAATTTATGCTGAGACGATTGTATCAGACGTCATCGTTCCTCTACAAGTGCAAATCGGTCCCTTATTTCAGTTAATGCATGATAATGCACGACCGCACACCGCAAGAGTTGTAAGACAGATTCTCGCCGCAGCTAACATCAATGTCATGCCCTGGCCTGCTCAGTCGCCAGACTTGAACCCGATTGAGCATGCATGGGATATGCTACAGAGAAGAGCTCTGCCGAATATGGAAGGTATCCAGTCGCAAGAAGACCTTTTTTTGTTGTTGCAACGAACATGGGCGGCCATTCCACAGCGTGATTTGGATGAACTCATTTTGAGTATGCCAAACCGATGTTCTTGTGTTGTTAGTGTTCGCGGTAGAAACACGGATTATTAATTGTTTAAGTTACCCAATAAAATTTTAAAGAAAACTGTTATTTCAGTCTTTTTTTCGAACTTTAATGTTAGTGGTTCAAATGTCAAAAATCCCTTTATTATGAAAATGGCAAATTTCTTTATTAATGCAAAGGTGACTTGGTTTATCGTTACTGTAGACAAACGAAAACACTTTATTTGATGAATCCTTAAAGAAAATTTTAATTAATATCAATCAGGAGAAAAGTTATTGCAAAAATATATGTTGATCCCTAGATACTTTTGATGTGTGTAGTATAAATTTTTGTTCCACACTAAAGTACTGCTTTGCTCAGTTGAGCACACCGAGTTTCTTGCACGCCAATTTGACCTGCCCCACCAGGTGATTTCGGTATTGGACATCGTTGCAGATCTTGACACCGAGAATCCCAATATTTTGGCGATGGTAAGTGGTGTGTTCTGGAAACGGAGAACCACAACAAATGGGGTTTTTTTAGCGCTGAACGCGCAAACTTGTGTCCACAACCTTTATGGGGATCAATTGGACCAAGTTCAGCCGCCCTTTAGATACTTTTCTCAAAGTACCCTCTATGTCAAACACAAGTTTATCGTGGCTTTCCTCTACAAGGGAACGAGGGATGTTAGCTCGGCCTGTATAATAAGTGTTCCCGGTGCTGTCGTCTGCATAACAATGAATGCCATCAATTGACAACATATCATTAATATGCAGCAGAAACAGTGTCGGAGATAGTACCGAGCCCTGTCTTACGCCAGCATTGGTATATACTATCAGAACAGCCACGGTCAATCACGGCTTTTATGCATCTGTTGGATAAGAAGCTGGCAACACATTTGCATAAGCCCTCGGGCAGCGCGTACGATGGTAACTTCGATAGAAGACCTCGATGCCAGACCCGATCGAAATCCTTCGCCATATCTAGGCTGTCTGCCAATATCTCACCTTGACTCAATCGCCGAAGCCCAGCGGTGTGGAAGATAGGTACACTAGAAGATCACCAGTCGAGTGACCGTGACGGAAACCGTATTGACGGTCGCTGATTAAGTCACGATCCTCTAGGTATGCCAGGAGTCGTGTGTTTGTCACACGCTTCATCACCTTGGAGAGAAGGGTGGTTATAGCGATAGGCCTATAATTCGATGGGTCTGATCTGTCACTCTTTTTGGGCACTGGATGCATATAAGCGATCTTCCATGAAGACAGGACTTGCCCGGTGGAGTAGGAAAACACGAAAAGGCGCGTTAGCACAGAACACGACTCAGGAGCACACAGCTTCAGCACCACTGCCGATATACCGTCTAGCCCACTCGACTTATAAATATCGAGAGACAATAATGCCCGCCGGACATCGCGCTGAGTGGTAGAGATTTCCGGCATTTAGGGGTTCATACAGCATCTGTAGCGGTCACGCTTACCATTATGCATATATTTATAGATTTATTTGTATACTGTGTCACTTAATTAGTACAATAACTCAATTCCTTTGAGTCGGGGTTACATATTCGAGATATGAACATTCACACTGATATTCAATATACGCAATATTAATCACAAAATCTATCGTTCTACTTTCACAAACGATAATTGCAAAGTTTCCTCAATTGGAAAGATAAATATGTATATTCTCACATACGTAACGTTAACGTAAGCGGGCATAATGTATGCAGGGCCTGTGCATTAAAAAAAAAATGTACAGTGCCCGGTGCGGTGCGGCGGCCGCGGGTGATGAATCAGCGCAGACCTTGGATAAGTTTCCACTGCGATCGTTGACCTGTCAACTCGCCATTGACACAATTTTGAACATGATGCTTGAACAAAGAAGAAGTTCGAACTGATGTCGGTTATTGGCTCATGTTTTTAGGTAGAAATGTTGTTAGTACTGTTATTAGTGCGGAAAAATGGCTTTCTTCGTATTTCTTTCTTTCATATCCACTATAATTTCACAAATATTAAGGATTATACCAAGTACTGAGTACCCATTGTGCAGCCAAAAGTTTTCTTTTCTACACAGATTTTAAGCTCGTCAGGTGGTAAACAAGTATGTGTCTCACCTGTTATGAAGCGGTTACCATAGCCTATGAATAATTATAAGTACGAGGAGCGATGCCATCAACGCTATTAATCTCTATATTAATCTATTTGCATAGGTACTTCCCTAGACAAACTGAGGATGGCCATACCCCCCCTCTTTAAATTTTGGAATTTTTACAAACTGATTGTATTATAATTTAGGTACTATAAACTTTTTCTTCATGGTCAGGTCCTCAAAGGTTCGGGGCTGCCTAACGGACGTACTCATGCGCCGTTTAACCACATCTAGTCCTTGGAGTCCGTTAAGCACCCCTTGCAGAAAAGCAAGTCAGGGGTAGCTACTTCAGCTTCATGATCTATATTCTTATCTATAACTTCAATCACGCTACTGCATTTTGTATAAGATATTTAATATTTACTACACACCAACCCAGTCTCGTTGCTATCTTGAAAGGTACAGAGCATGCTCCATGTTACTATTGTGATGTGAGTTGATAGAAACTGGTGTTTTCAAGCCGCCAGAAAGCCACTGACCCCAGTCAAGTCGTTAAACTAACTTAAGTACCTACTATACATATTGAACTAACTATAAGGCATAAGGCACGGCACGATTACACTGAACTTTTTGAGTACTTACTGTAACGGTGTAAATGTGTACAGTTTGGCAATTTACTCAGGTGTAATACTTTAGGGAAAGAATGTACTCATCAATAATAATAACTTCCATAGTCAGTAATCATTTCGATTTGCTCATGCAAATTGGTCGACCAGCTAATCACTTCTGTATATGGAGCTTGTTCTATTTTGCGATTTTGATTGTTGCATACTTAAAGTTGTTACTAGTCATGTGTAGATACATTCACAACCTAAACTATTTTATGTGAATCCATAACAGCAAAGGTGAAATTGACTTCACCTTTGCTGTTATGGGTTCACATGAAATATAAATATAGGATCACTTGAGGTCGATGTCTGTTCTCATCGTTTGTTCCATGTGGTTCTTTTGGCGTCAAATTCAATGAAGTCAGAATGACGTTTTATGATTTAAACTTTTTTTTTACGATTCGAACTCAAAATTACATTACCGAAAGTTTTACAACATAGATCGAACATAAGTGGTACACTCAGAAAGTATTGCGAAAATAAAAAAAAAGTGTATTATAGATAAATATTTTTTTATTAAATCTTTTCAAAGTATTCTCCACCAGCCACTATACAAAGTTTAATGCGTCTGAACCAGATTTCGAAATACTTTTTCCAGTCCGCCGCAGACACCTCATTACAGCCTACTCGAATGCTGACAGCGCATCTCCCAGCGACGAAAATTGTATCCTTTTGAGCTGATGTTTTATTTTCAGGAATAAAAAGAAGTCACATGGTACTAGGTAAGGGCTGTAAGGATGGTGACCCAGGAGTTTGACCGGCATGTTTTTATTTATTTATTTATTATTATTCGGGAGTCTAATAGCTCAATGAACAATATATATGATTAAATATGTAACCTTATTGCTAATTACAAGACTCCACCATTGTGTAGTTAAACAGTTAGTAACTCGAGCAGCGTTTGAGCTAATAATACATTTATAAGAAAAAAACAATAACTAAGCGCAATGTTGGATGAAACATTTAACAGGAAAAGAAGTCCTTTGCCACATAAGTTCTAACAGAAGCAGTGCTGGTGCAGAAGAGGTCGATATTAATATCGTGATTATTAATTGTAGTAGATGCTCTGTGTACAAATGCGTTACGTCTGTAGTTACTATGCGCGGTGGGTACATCCACTCGGATACGCTGTCGCAATCGGGGGTCGCTACAGCGTATACCAACCATTGATAGCAGTTCCGGGCAGTCTACTGAGCTATTGGCAATTTTTAGTAGGTAGCATATATCGCTAAGCTCTCCACGAAGTTCCTCGTTTTGAGCGCAGTGTGCGCGGGCGGGCGTCGTCGTTGTGGGGCAGAAGCCCGCAGTGCCCTGTGTTTGGTCGCTTGTTTCTCACAACAGAGAAAACTTCTGCCAAGCATTTGGTAGTATACCATTCGGCGTTGATGCTTCTTTCGTTCTGTAAAGGAATTGACACCAGGTAGCAAGTTAAATTGAAAAGCTTGCGATCAAAATGTTCCCTCCACTTCTAGATCGATTCACTTTGGTCGGCGTTGATACTCGTACGTTTTGCAACACCCAAATCGTCGACTGGCGCTTCGTTTCTGGATCGTATCGAGAAATCCAGGACTTACCTGTAATGATGTCGTAAACACGCCGAGACAACCCCGCTTCAAATTTGTTTATCATATCACAGCACCATTCCACCCGGGCCTGCTTCTGAGCAACGGTGAGGTTGTGCGGCACCCAGCGTGAAACTATCCTCCTCACACGAAGATGCAAGTGTAAATCTCGTGAAGGCTGAATCTCCCGGAACTCGCCTAATGTCTTGGATTAATTTTTTTACTGCCAGCACGTTTTCTTCCTTAACAACCGTCAAAGAGCGACCACATCTTTTTTCATACCGTAAAACTTAGTCGACCGCGCTTGAATTCGTTATACCAATGATACACGTTTGCTCTGGAAGGGCTTTCATCCATAAATGCCATTTGAAGTCTATCGTACGATTCAAGCGACACGAAAAAATTGTAATATCTAATTGTCAATTTTAAAAGAGACCTTATATTGGCAAGTTTCTTTCGGCATTTCTTCTTTGCCAATGGTCATTTCCGAAATGCTAGTAGATAAAAAAAGTAAAATAAGAGAATTAAATAAGATTATATTTCAAAAAATGGAAGATGTGTCTAAGTGCCCGCGAGGGCCCAATGGCAAATAAAGAATTTTAATCTTTATCTTTAACTACGTAACACAAGTCACCGCTACAAGTCGGGCGATAAATTAAAAAGCGCAACTCTCATTGGCTGATCAACATCGCGTCACATATTGGCTTCTTGGTTTAAATATTCTCCCATTGGTCAATAAGCACGAATCGCTGAGATATTAGTCGCTTAAATGCTACGTTTTTGTGAGCGCGGGGTGCCTTCATGCGCAATCAAGTGGTTTATTGGTTCATAGCCGCGGCACACTGGTGAACCGTGATCATTATTTGGTGTGCCGCTGAAAAAATGGTCAGTATTGTGAAGAAGGTGTCGGAAGCACACAAAGCATGTTAGATCAAATTGCATGTAAAGACTTTGTCATAATAACGCCTGAATCTATTAACTATTTAATGTTAGATTATTATGATTTCGTATGTCATGAGGTATTATTGTATATTTCGTAATGTACATTAAAGATATTACATACAATTACGGATTTAACTTTAGGTTGTCCCTGAAAATTGTAGAGAAGTGCCGAGTAAAAAAAATTGCAATTCCGCTGTCACTACCCTCGACTGCATTATTAAAATATAAGGAGGAAGGAGGAGAGGAACTGTTTTTCTGTCACTAAAACAAATTGCCAGAAATATTTACAGCTTTTTATCTCCTCCAATTGTCGTTTATAATCGCGATAACAAATATCATGTAATTTAATAAATATAAATAAATATTATCGGACGAATTACACAGCGCCACCTAGCCCCAAAGTAAGCGAAGCTTGTGTTATGGGTATTAGACAACTGATAAACATACATAAATACATATTTTTTTTTGTAAATACATACTCATTATACATAGAAAAATACCCAGACCAAGACAAACAGACATGTTCATGCACACAAATGTTTGTACTGTGTGGGAATCGAACCCACGAGCGTTGGTGTCAAAATAGCGTAACAGCGCGTTTCGCCACTGCGCCACCGAGCTTTTATGACAACGTTCTCTTAATAATTGATATTCATAATGATCCCGGCGGCTTTTATATTTACGGCTACTAATTCCGTGGTTTTGGGAAAAAGTTGACCAGTTAATAACCAACACAAATAGGCGAGTCAAAGTCAAAGTCAAAATCTTTTTATTCCGTAAAAATGCTACATTTGTTTGGAATCGTCACAATTTTTTTTCCCTACCGTGCAGTTCATGACTAGGTGAGCACTGATAAAAATACTGCCAAAAAACTCAGGCATCCCTCTTTTGTTATCCAAACAAATTTACATAATTTATTAATTACATTATAATTGGATCGACTCAATCCCAGGCATTTTTATCATTAATATAGTCAGATACTTTATAATATGCCCTGCTACACAATTTGGCTTAAAGTAGTTTTAAATTTGTTTATTGAAAATTCTCTTATATTGCTGGGCAGTTTGTTATAGAACCATATACTCATTGAATTAAACAATTTTTAACGGAAGTATCGCGTATTTTATTTATTTTGTTGAACCTGACGTTTCGAACGCTTTGCAGCGTCCGTGGTCGCAGGAAGACTGTCTTCCTGCGGACCACGGACGCTGCAAAGCGTTCGAAACGTCAGGTTTTGATTTGTTCAATGTGTAACAATCGCGAAAACCTAAGACAACCATATACTCGTACATTGCCCCATAAAAGAATTACTTATTTTGTGGAGAGTTAGAAAATTTGTAGCAATCGTTGATAAGCCATCAACGATTGCTACAAATTTTAATAGCTTCTGCTAAGCTGACTCGAATTTCTGTCGTGAGAGAGAGTTAAGTGATGCCTGATGACCTGATGACGGTCCATTATGGGATGACAATAGTGTTAACAATGGTTACTTCAATTTTTGATCGCCTATACTCAGTTATGCAGTCTCACATTTCTCATTAAACATCTATTCATATTATCTTAATAATAAATAGATATTAAACAAAAAAAATATTTTCTTTTATTTTACATCTAAAGTTAGTTGATTTGGTAAGTCTACTTTGAAGACAAAAAGTTTGAGAAACAATAAGTACTGTAGAACAGTGTTCCACAAACTTTTTGTATTCAAGACCTACCTACAAATCAAATCAAGAAAGTTTACATGTCCTACAATGGTAGGTATATATACAATGTTATTTTAATATTTAGCATATTATTAAAACCCAACATAATATGAAAAAAATGACATTTTAAGAGAGGTAGGGCGCATCAAAGCAGCCCATCTGGGGAACTCCACCTCACTGAAAACCGCATTAAAATAATAACTCCCTGGATGGTCCTGCGTGTGAGTGAGGTCACCAATAAGCTCCTAAGGAGTTTCTGTGTTAGCAGTACAGGTGGCGTAGCGCGAGTGATACTTAATGTATTACCAGCGTTAATAGGCTACAATAACCACTTTAAATCAGGTGGACCGTATGCTTGAATGTCTCCCGACGTTGTATAAAATAAATGTATAATTAGAAATGTGCAAGCTCACATTACTATATGAACATCTTTTCGTAAGATAAGATAATTTATTTGGGAAAAGGTCGAAACATGTTACGTAATTACTAATTAGATAATCCAACTTATTCTGCCCTCGCAGGAACGTGCAAATGTTTCGGTAGTTCAATATGACACTGACTTAATCAGTTCTAAACTGTATAAAACGTATTTATGTTGAACTATAATTCAACAAATACTACCAACCAATCTGTCCCTGTGTTTACTTCTGGTCGAAATACAATTGCATATCTAATAAATAGATATTGATCTTTTTGAACGAAAACATACAGTTCATAGATATATACACGCAAGAGATAAGATTCACAGTTGATAAATATATATTTTGATGAATAGTTTACAATCGTAATTATACAGTTTACAATAAATCGACGTTGGAAGATGAAATTCAAGCAATTCAACACATGCGCAATGACGCCATCGATTGTTCGATATCAGTAAATAATGGAATAATATAAATATATAAATGTAAACGCAGTGCGATTATGGAAGGCCGTAAGCAACATATTAATTCAATATTCTAATTGACGCTACTGTTATGTAATATATTAAAAAACACGCCAACTTTGACCTACGTCATGGCCGCATCACTCAGCCATTGCGTAATTTGTTTGTTAGAAATGCGCGTGTTGCGATACCTACGCTACCTAAGCCGAAGCATTTGACGATGTTACAAGGGGCGATTGCCATCAGACCCTGAACCCCACACTCACTTAGGTCACTTAGGTCTTTTGATTTGTGATATAATTTTATAAACGATTCCCACACAGGACAAACAAGGCGGAGACCGAGAATCGAACCAGTCGGTTAATAGGCCGTTTCTTTATCGACTGAGCTATCACTGTTCTAATAAATATATACATGTCTATATAATAGCATAGTTATGAACATGACATAGCTATTCTATAAACGTGGGGTAACAAAATTAACTTGGCTGACTTTGCAAGGGTAAACTATTTTTTTGGTAAACAAATATGACACTCACTATCAATGTCCAGGGGGCTTACCACCATCTCTTACTGCGATCATTTTAAGAACCTAAACTGAGCTGCATGGAAATTGAATCGCGAGTATAAAGATGATGGTAAGCCCCCGGTAGTCAATGGTCAGATGAGCGTTAGCCGCGCGCTGGTCATTGACCTTCCGTGACACGTTTATTTATTGTGTATTTTTTACAATGGTTACAACTTAATATCCCCGCAAAGTTCCCTAGTTAATTTTATCAGACCCTGTACAGATACTTTATGTTTCATAGAACGTCGAGAGGCATACAAGCAGACGGCCCATCTGATGTAAAGGGTCTACCGTAGACTATAAACGCTTGCAATACATTAAGTATCACCACGCGATGCCCCATCTGTTGCTAACACAAGATCTCCTTAGGAGCTTACTGGTGACTACACTAACTTGCAGGATCAGAACAACGCTCGATGGAATTATTTGAGTGCGGTTTTCTGGGAGGCGGAGGTGCCTTAAGAGGTGAAACCCCCAGAGCAAGACAGACATGTTCATGTACACAAATGTATGCCCTGTGTGGGAATGTTCACAAAATCATATTTTTAACGTCATGTGAGAGAAATACTAACCACTGCGTTCCGAGCTCGTCAAATAAACAAAACGTAAAAGTTTAATCTATTTGAAATGCAGATCCCAAACGGCTTAAAGTTACATTGCAACGGATGAAGTCACTTTGAAATTTCAAACGTAAGTGAGTCAACAATAATCTGTCTAGAATTCTTTATTGTCTCAGATAATCCAGCTGTAAAACTATAAACGAACTTCATACCAAACATTTGAAAGGACTTGCCAACAGGTATTATTTTTTTGTATTGTTATCTTGACATCCTGTTTTGTGGTGTTAAAAAAGGGCTATAATAGTTATTCGTACAGCCTGTTTGTAGTGAGATATTGACTTTAATGTGTTAAAGAATAAGAATGTATTGTATTGTCGCTATTAGTAATAAAATGTAGACCTCTTTTGTCGGTCTGTCGGGTTCTATAATAGTAACCGATGGTTTTATAAATATTTTACCTGACCTATTTTTGTTTTAGCTCGCCCTTTACGGGATCAGAACGGTAAACATCATATCATAACGTAATGTATATTCTACAGCACAAACTCATCTATTCTTCCTGTTCTTAGAGATCCCGTTTACTAACCCATTAGGATTGGCGGAGTCTGCTATCTAAGCCTGAGGATTTGGCGAAGACACTGTGATCTCTTGAGGGTTTCCTCATGATGTTTTTCAGCACCGCAGAGCTAGCGATAATTACAAATATGTAACTAGTCTGGCCAATAAGTATTGTCACATGGCAACTTTTATTTTTTTTTCAACTTTTTAATTATATTGTATTTGGAACGCGTTTATTATGTTAAAATCTTATTTCGATTCCCGCCGTTATTATTATATTAAACAAAGATATTTGAAAGTAAGTAAACCTAAGTGCACGCAAGGTTGATGATGTAGTGTTGGAACAAGTTGATGAGATTGTATATCTTGGATACGCTTGTAACTTGATCCCAACGCTAAAGTATGCAAGTGAGAACAAGATAGTAATATAAACGCGGTCGAGATATGAGAGTTGCATAAAATAAAGACGTAAGAACGGGAGTAAGTCTGAAAGGGAGTATAGAGGAGCTCGGACGAGGCATGCTTTGTTGAATAGGACATGTAGAAAACATAGAAAAGGAAAGATTGACGAAACAGATATCGCGAAAATTTAAAGATTAAGACCGAGGAAGGCTAAGGTGACCTGTCACGGCCTGATTAGACCTGTTTTATCTAACGATGGAGACACAGGAACCGATAAGTGTGTATAAATAAGGGTATGAATGTTAAAGAAGCGGGTGAGGTGTGTAAGGATCGAGTAAAGTGTTAAGCTACTTATGGTAGAGCTTTTTTTGCGATTTCGGGTTCAATAGTTTTTCTTGTACTTATTCTTGTAATCAACATTATTATTTCTTCTCAAAACAACAAGAAAAATGAAATTAATGTTTATTGTTTATTTCAATTTGTATTAAAAACATTGAGAGCGAAATATTTAGAATGATATTTCAAAAAGTTGAGTTTTCTGTGAGGTTTTTGCCAAAGCCCTTGCGGAGTTGGCAGGAGAACCGAGCGCCACATGACTCGATTCTTACATACCTCACTCGCTTCTTTAGCATTTATTGCACTTCTCATGCACGCGCACCGGTTTCTATGGCTCCTGACAGCACATTCTTGTAAAACATGATAAATTTGGTCATGGTAGGTAACCTTCCTCGGCTCCTACGTCCTTTTACTTTTGCGTTTTGTATCTGTTTTGTAATTCTCTCTTCCTGCATTCTTTCCACATTTCCGAACCAACGGAGCATGCCTCTACTTGTTTTAATATTAAACCTTGTATCTTTTTAATTTTTATCTTCTATGTCATCGTACTTTCTTCCATGTTCTTTCGTTTCAATTCAACTTTCAAAATGAGAATACAAACGTACCCGACAGTAAGTGGTATTCGTACCAGTACATATGGTTATTCTTCATTCTGAATTATTCTTCACAACTATAAATACACTTACATAGGTATACATATACATACGTTAACTAATTATAATAAACATGGAAATATATAGAGCAGAGCAATATATAGATGGATAAAGAACCTGCCCATAGAAACCATACTCCCCGTTCGTATCTTGGCATGTAACAGCTAAGAGCAGATCATGCTTAACATTCGAATTGCGATTGTAACCCTTATTACGAACGACATAAGGACGGTACAAAGGTCAAAGTGTAAAGCTTGAGCTGCACTTAGCTGTACCACAAAATTCGTGTTTTCGGATTTATATTTGTATTTATATCACTAGCTCGGCGGTCAAGGAAAACATTGTGAGAAAACCCGTACGTCCAGGAAATTATATTTCGAAAGTCGTCTAACCTAACCTAACCTAACCTAACCGAAGATAGATCAGCGAGAGACCCCCAAATCAGCGAGTCGGTGTGGCACATACTACTCGACTGCCCCCGTTTCCAGCTAGAAAGATTCAACTTGCAGTGCTCTGTTCAACTGGAGCTCACACGACACAATCTCCGAAAGCTCATGGAGTGCAATAAATCCCGCCCCAAGCTTCTGGCCTTCATGGATAAGGTGGCGTCAGTCGCAACGCGGCGAAACAGCACCTATCCTATCCCTTCCCTCCCCTCGGACACGACTCAACTCCCGGACTTGACACACACACCACACATCGACACACAAACACCACAGTCTGACACAACGACACAAACATCACTCAATGACACTTTCAACCTTCTAACATGCGGAGAAGACGGACGACCAGGACTACGCCTAAGAGGAGTCGCCTTATATATGGACGACAATGCGGAGAGAATAGGTTTTGCCTTCTGCAATGCCATGGCGAAGAATACGGTAACGATCTCGCCGGGACTCGGAGTCCTACTAAACGGAAGCACTCGCAAGACCACCATGCGGCGCAAAATGTTCAACGAATTACCAAAGGTGACAATCGGAAACCAGACGTGCAGAATAGTGCGAAAGAACAACAAAACTGTCGCGTTGTTCTGCACGGACGACGAAGTCACCGAGTTCGAACAGATGTGCGCAGTGCTGAAGTACATGGGGCAAAGAGCCGAACCTGCGAAGATCATCAGTATTGACGCCATGGTCGTGGGATACCTCAGTGGGAGAACCAAGGACTACGAAGGAGCTCTCCTGGCCTCGCAGCATCACGAAATCGTGGTATACGAGGACAGAGGACAAAACCTAAGTTTCCTTAAGGCCCAATCCCGGGACCCAGGCGCCAAACTGATTCCCACGGACTGCTGGGATCACCCGATTGTTAACCCCCACGTCAGTGGGTCGGAACGCCTTCAACAACGGGTGATGCAGGAAAGATGTCTGGCAGAACAGAAGCGCAAGGAACCTAGCCATATACTCTCCACCATATTGGCGACCCTCAATGGGAGTGTCCAGTCGGTGGCCCAACCCTCCGCAAGAAAAAAAAGAGCAGCGGAAAGGGCCCTGTCCTTGGAAGCGGCGGTCGAAAAGTTCACACAGACGCCTCCCCGCCACGGATCGGAACCCCCCACTGGCCCCCGCACAAGAGCAGACATGGGACAAGTGACCCCCCCCAAACTCAGACCGGCAAGGGAGCCGCAAGACCACATGGTAAACGCCTTCATCGAGTTCGTGGCAGTCACCAGAGCAACGCGGAAAGTAAACATGGATACCTGCAACTCCATCTTGCAGACTTATCACCGCGGCTCGCAGGAACTGCTACGGATAAAATTGGGCGAAGCTGAGGCAGCTATTTACGACAGCGACAGGAACCTAGTAATACTGGGTAACATGTCGGGGTCGTACATGGCAGCATACAGCGTAACCGGCGGTTTTGTGCCCCTGGACGAGAAGAGCGAGGAAGGGAGGATCACCTTTAAAACACCGACCGAAGACCCGGTAGTGGTGGTAGCCAAGTGCACAAAGGTAATGCTGGACGACAGGATCCTCGATATGGCAGAAGCCATAGCGGGGGACCTGTTCAAAGGCGGAAGCCCGAAGCATTGGGTGAGACCCACTATCACATGGGTTAACGGAGTCCCCGGCTGCGGGAAATCCACGTGGGTGGTGTCACAAGCCGACCTGGCTGGAGACATCATAGTGACAACGACAACTGAGGCCGCCACCGATCTCAGGGAAAAACTGGAAACGCGCTTTGGTGACCTAGCCAAAAAGAGAGTGCGGACTATGGCATCCCTACTAGTAAATGGACTACATAAGGGCGAATCGTGTACACGCCTAATGGTGGACGAAGCCCTTATGAACCATTTCGGATCCATAGTCATGGCAATACAACTAGCCAGAGCCAGTGAAGCCCTGCTGATCGGAGACGACAACCAGCTTCCCTACATCGACAGGAACAATCTGTTCAACACCTTATATAACAGACCCAACCTTGTGACGTCAATCTCCCAAAATCTCCTTTGTACGTACAGGAATCCACAGGACGTAGCGTATGCTCTAAGAGAAATCTACAGTGGCATATACTCGGCCAAGACTAGCGCTAAATCCCTATCGCTGAAGCGGTTCACAGGGGAGCGGATCCCGAAACAGGACAACACGCTTTACCTTGTCCACACCCAGGCTGAGAAGGCACTCCTTATCAGCCAGGGCTACGGAGCGAATTCGGGTTCCCGCACCCTAACCATACATGAAGCACAGGGACTAACGTGCGAGTCAGTGATTATTGTGCGTACAACTTCCAAAAGATCCCATCTCCTCCAAAGTGTCCCCCATGCCGTTGTCGCGGTCTCTAGACACACGGACAGCTGTGTATACCACACAGACTGTACTGACAACGACGCGACAGCTCGGTTTATCCAGCGAGCCGAGACCGCGACAACGGAACACATCAGGGACTATAACCTTAAGATGGCGATGAGGGCGAGAGACGAGAAGGTCATCAGAAAGTTGACTGAAAGCTCCGAGGACCCAGCGAGCGGTCCCTCCTCCTCCTCCTCCCAAACCAGCAGACAGAGAGAGGGGAAGGGCGTCATGGCAAGGCTCCGGGATGCCATCTCCCTTCGTTTCCGGAAAAACTGAACGAAGCAGAGACAGGGATGAGAGATGCGAGCAGTCATGCTCACTAAAATGTCTAGACGAGCGGCGGCGTTGGGGGGCGGGTCATCGAGTTCCCTACAATATGGTTGAGCACGGTGATGGCTGCCCTCTGCGTCAACTCGTGAACGGGTGCCGCTCGGGGGGACTGGTCTGCCCGCGTCTCTCGTCCCACTTTCTGCCTATAACAAAAACTATTGACCATGCAAAAAAAAAAAAAAAAAATTCCCTGACTTGTCGAAAATGATATTAATAGCATGTATTGACCAATATATTTAAGCACTATTAATTCTATTGTAATCGCACTTGCGGAGCGATAAATAATATAGTGACTAACAACCTGACAAACAACCTCTCAAACAAACAATGGCACGGGCCAAAGAGCCTGTGGATAGATTTTACTAATAAAAAAAAAAAAAAAAAAAAAAAAAACCGAAGATAGATATGATTTTTCCTCTGAGTTGTAAAGGTCTAACGGCAGTCACTCCATGTAAAGATCAGTATCTTCGTCAAATCGTTAGTCTTTAGCGGACCCAGCCGATCCTTATGGAATAGGAAACGAGATAACGCTAAAGTGGAAGAGTACATATGGTTATTGTTTCTTATGTTTTAACATACATTAAAGGTATTCTTCACAAGTATATACTAACATAAATACTTTAACCAATTATAATAAAGGGCCACAAAACGAAAAGAGCTGTAGCCAGAGCCAGACGAGACTACTTACAATCGATGTACGATAAGTTCGAATCGTCTGAGGGGCAGAAGCTCATATATAAGTTGGCACGCTCCAGGGTCAAAGCGGCACAGACTTAGGTTATATCCAAGTGCCTCTGTGTAAGAGATTTGCGGCAACCTATTAACAATTGCAGCTTGCGGCGCTTAATTATTAGGTAGTTAGCGCGGTGTACAGGTTATGTCTCGCTCTATGAAATTCTTCGACCGGATAATTGACTCCCGGATCCGGCAGGAGTACAGTCTCGGGGTGACAGCAGTTGCGTGCACTCCATATAGGCAAAAAGATATTGCCTACCCTATCAATTTGATAAATACCATCCGATGTTTCTTAATTCTTAAACATAGTTTTTAATTATACAAATATTAGTTAAAAACTTAAAAAATTATAGATAGATGGAGCTGTTTTTAATTTAAATTAAAAACAGCTCCATCTATCGGTATCGGTGCAAGTTATTAAAATAGATTCATTAGTAACCGCTACATCGATGTGCTACACTAGCGCCGCAATGGGAGCTTAACGGCAGAGTCACAAACTATTTCTGTCTAAATTTACGTATGTGTGCTGCATTGATAATACGAATAGTGTAGTGTGCATTCCTGTAAATACATTGCCCACAATAACACAAATAACGCACACAATCGCATAGTATAGACAGACATAGTATAACAATGACGTAAATTACCGAAGTGTCGCGAACATTGCTATGTAACTATTTTAAAGAGTAGTTTGCTCCATATAATTAAAGTGAAAGAAATTGTCATTTCTTTTTTTCGTATAAAATTGATGTTAAATTTTATTTTGTTTTATAATTGCACTAGCTCATTTACGGGATTGTCAAATCGTATTCAAAATGACCTAATCTCTAGTGTAGCGTCTGTGATGATTGAAACAATAAAGAGCAGATAGCTACCACTGATTTTGTTGCTGTAATGGTCGATGAAACATCAGACGTTTTACTGCTATTATTTGTAAATACAGAACATCAAACAAACGCGCCGAAAGGCCGCTTCGAATATCTGCAAATTGATATGTATATAAAATCAATCAATTTGAGGTGGCTAACCAATCACATACATCATTATTTCTACAAGACTGGGTAACCAAAATCAACATGCTGTATTTTTTGGTAAGTTAATAGCTTTAAAAAATTCTGCCTACCCTGTCAAAAATCTCTGTGCACGCCACTGGGTGTCAGTATGGCTTTGGGCCTGGTCATGGGACCATGGACAATGTTTCTGCTCTAAGGATCGTCGTGGAGACATACAGGACGAATACGCCTCTGCATTTTCTGTTTTTAGACATGGCGAAGGCCTTCGACTGTGTTCCTCGTGCGATTATCTGGTCGGCACTGAGCTCCAAACGGGTGCCTGAAGCGTTTTTTTTTTTTTTTTTTATACTACTAAGGTGGCAATCAAGCATACGGCCTGCCTGATGTTAAACAGTCACCGTAGCCTATGGACATTTGCAACACCAGGGGCGTCACTCATGCGTTGCCGACCCTCTAAAAACCTCTTCACGCATTTCTTGAAGAACTCCATGCTGTAGTTCCTTGGAAAAACCTCGGCTGGGAGCTCATTCCACAGCTTGAGTGTTCTCGGAAGAAAACTTCTCTGGAACCGCACCGTACGCGACCATA
Organism: Pyralis farinalis; assembly: GCA_947507595.1. Taxonomy (NCBI): domain Eukaryota; kingdom Metazoa; phylum Arthropoda; class Insecta; order Lepidoptera; family Pyralidae; genus Pyralis; species Pyralis farinalis. The sequence continues at coordinate 11,099,978 of OX382275.1, forward strand.
GCGGTTCAAGCGTGTGAGGGTGAACTCTCCGCCGTCGGCGAGCGGTGCGGTTATAAAAAGTAGCCGTCGGCATCATTTCGAACAACTCTTCAGAACACAACCCGTTGTACAATCGGTAGAACACACAAAGGGAGGCAAAGTCTCTCCTTAAACTTAAGGGTTCAATACCGTGTGTAAGCTTAGGATTGTCGACAATTCTCACAGCTCGTCTCTGAATCGAATCACACGGTCCAAGCTGGTATTCAGGTGCTCCCGCCCAAAGGTGACTGCAGTACTCCAAGTGCGGTCTGACTTGAGACTTATATAATATAAGTCTTTGCCCCGCACTGAAGTACTGCTTAGCCCTGTTAAGCACACCAAGTTTTTTCGACGCCAGCTTGACCTTCTCCTCCAGGTATATAGATATTCCTCGGCACATTTATCTCGATTTCTATTCTATGGTTAGGACTACCGTTGGCGATACACAGGCCTTTCTAATAATCACCGTCGGGGTCCACCAGAGATCAGTCTCTAGTTCATTTTTGTTCAGCGTAATATTAGACGTAGCGTCGGACTGCATCAGAGATGCACATGAGCAGCCTCCGTGGTTGCTCATGTATGCTGATGATATTGCGCTGGCGGACGCGGACAGGGGGCGCCTGGTGCGACGAGTAAATATTTGGAGAGAGAGTCACTTAGAGAACGGCGGTCTTAAACTAAATGTGTGGAACACAGAGTATTTGGCCTTCAATGTCTCAGATCCTACACCCGTTCGCATTGGCGAAGACACGGTCGAGCATACGGTATTTGGGATCTGTCATTCACGCGTCCGGAGACATCGATTGCGACGAAAAGGCACGCATATCAACGGCTAGGGCGAAGTGGCGTGAGATGGCTGGTGTCATTTGTGATCCTAGAATGCCGGTTAAGCTAAAGGGACAGGTTTATAAAACCATCATTAGAGAGTACTTGAGCAGCACAAGCAGGAGCTGCGTGTCACGGAGATGAAAATGTTGCGGATGTGTGTGACGCTAAAAGATCGTGTAAGGAACTCCCGCATTCGCGGTAGTAGAGCAATTGCAAGAGTGTCGCCTACGCTGGTACGGCCACGTCTTACAAAAACCAGCAAGTTACGTGCGGAATTATTAGTTGACGTGTCTGCATCAGCCAGTATATTTAACGCTGAGGATCGTAGGCATTTCATGTTTTCTGTATGTGGTAACTGTAATTTATTGGACGAATTGTCCATTACAATTATCAGATCTGTAACAACTAATGTTATATCAAAATAAAGTAAATAAATGTCTACGTAAAAGGAAGGAAGGGAAAGCGTAGGACGCGACAAGGATTGACATTCAGATGATGATGATCCTGTCATCAGGTCTCCATAGGTTATTTACTTCATGGCTAAATGTTATTTTATATGTAATAAACAACTAAAGAATCAGTAGTATATTAAAAAAAAGTTTTTGCATGCATAAATGACAAAAAAATTACGAAAGAAGTGTATTGGGCAAGAGTGAATGGAGATATCGGCCACTCTAGGCGCACACGTGTAGATCAAATTAGTGATGTGTTGAAAAAGGGCCGAATCAAAAGCACCCAAAACCGAACAGTAGGCATGAAAAGGTTGATGAGTATGGAAGAAGTGAGAGAGGTATGTTTGGAGCGAGCACCTAGCGGGTCATAGTATCAGCCTACCCCAGTGGGAGACAGGTGTGATGATATGTATGTAGAATTATATTACAATCTGTGTATGAGGAGCTGATGTCTTGTAGCACGGCTTACCTACTTATAACAAGTACCAGTCTACATAATAAGCACGACTATAGCACGACATGCATTTTCGCAAAACCAAATTGTGCCTTGTTCGAAGAAAAGTAAAAAACTTCTAATTAGATTTTTTTTTTCATATGACATTGGGTACGCACCCAACCCAAGGACTATAACTCGCCCCCTCCCGTAACGTTCGAACTGCATCAGCTTCATGGCGATGTTATTCACTAGCAATTGGTTTTCTTAGGTTATTTGATCTTCTATAAGGAGGTACTGTCTCTAGTCTGGCGAAGTAGACCGAGATACTTCATATATTAATAAAGCAGCTCGCTAAGGATAGGACTAGATAGAAGGTAGTACGAGAGTATATCTTTCTTTCACCATACCCTTATTTGCTAATCTGTATGTTGCACCACATGCAAATGGTTGGCTTTAGCTCTAAATATACTGAGGAACAGCTTATACCTTAGTCTTGAAAAAGTTATCCCAAACGTTGCCACTCCTCCGTGAGGGTGACCTAACAGCAAAAGAAACAGACCATTTAAGTATTTAGTAGACATACAACTTTAAGCTACAATTTTTTATGCAATTTTAGGAGGCCGCCTGATGTAAAGCAGTTACAGTTGCCTATGAATGCCTGCAACACATTATCACTCACGTAATACCAACACTGTCACTAACACAACTACTCCTTAGGAGCTTACGGTAACTTAACTCACTCACAGGTACACAATAATCCTCCAGGGAGTTGTTATTTAGCTGCAATTTTCTGCAAGGTAGAGATTTGATGCGCTCTAGCTGCCTTGAAAATATATAGAGAAAGACAAACAGACATGTTAATGCACACAAATGTTTGTCCTGTGTGGGAATCGAACCCACGAGCTAACGAACGAACGTGTTAAAGTAGCATGATTAACCATTCCACTATCAATCTCGTCACTATTAAAGTCGAAATCATACATAAATACTTCGAGATTATTAACGTCTGTTAACATTACAAAGGATTTTAAACTATGCCAGTATATTCTTTAAGTTGTTATTTCTTTACTAAGTAATGGACCATTCACGAGGCGAGGGGCAATGACAATAGTCAGCCATTAGGATTTTGTGTAATAAATATATCGAATAATATAAAAACATCGCTACTCGCTAGAAAGGGGATTATATGTTAGGGTGCTACTGCAGTAATTGTTTAGAATCCTAACGGAGCAAAGTCAATTAACCGCCGTCTTTCCAAAAATGTATGTTTGTACGAGTAATATACTGATGACTTCGGTGATACAATGATTAATAACGCTACTATGACACTAACGCTCGTGATTTAGATTCCCACACAGTACAAACATTTGTGAGCAGAAACATATCTGTTTGTCTTGGTCTGAGTCTTTTTAAGAGAGGTAGGGTGCAATAAAGCAAATTTCTGGGGAAGTACCCCACAGTAAATCTCAGTCAAATAACTACTCCCAGGGTTGTTATGATCCCGCGTGTGAGGGAGGTCGCCAGTAAATTCTTAAGGAGTTGCTGTGTTAGTAGCAGAAGTGGCATCGGTGGTGACCGCTTTATCTGGTAGGCAGTATGCTTGTATGTCTCTTGACGTTGTATAAAAGAATCCGGTCCCATATGACCACAGCAGTGATAGTCCAGTGGATAAATAATCGGTCTGTTGACCAACTGGGTTCCCAGTTCGAATCCTGTACATATTTGTAATTATCAACTGTTCAGTGGTGAAGTAAAATATCGCGAGGATATCAGTACGTCCAAGAAATTAAATTTCGAAAATCCTATGACCTAACCTAAGAACGTCTGGTTTTCCCTTTGGATTCTGGAGCTCTGGAGAGAGGTAGGGCATATCAGCAGTCTGTCCGGATCAGAGATATATGGAAATGATTCAGCACATGAATTAATATAACTTTAATTGTACCACTTGATATCACTATATGTACACTCATTATATTTATTGTAATATGTATAAGATGGGTTGGAAAATAAGACCTATATTAGTAAGTTTCTTTTGGCATTTCATCTTCGCCAATGGTCATTTGAAATGCTGGTAGATTGAAAAAGAGAAAAACATGAAAAAATGATAAGATATAATATTGAAAATGTAAGACGTGTCTAAGTGCCCGTGAGGGTCTAAAGGCAAATAAAGAATTTTTATCTTTATCTTTTATCCGGAGAAGTACCTCCACCGCACAGAAAACCGCAGTCAAATAACAACTCCTTGGAGAGTTGTTGTGTTCCTGCGAGTCGGTGAGGTCACCAGTAAGCTCCTAAGGAGTTATTAGCAGCAGAGGTGGCATCGCGGGAGTGATACTTTATGTATTGCAAGCGTTCATATGCTACGGTAACCGTTTTATATGAGGTGGGCCGCATGCTTGTATGCAGCGACGTTGCATAAAAAAATAAAAGGTAGGCCCACATACTTGTTTACTTTTCCACAATTATAAAAGTTATATAATCGTTTACCACGACAATGACGTCTCAATTAAAATCATTGAAACATAACCACCAAGCTATAGCGTACGTTGAAAAGCCACCGAGCTATGTCTCGCCGGCATGGCATGCCTTGCAGGGGCAATTAATTATTCTACCTGCCCATACCAGCGCCTTGCCGAGTAGCCTTCGTCGTGATCGCTTCAACCCTCTCGTGCCGCTATTGTTTTCCAACAAAAAACCCGTCACGCCTATGCTACGAATCAACGGATACGGTATTTTTGGTTAAAAATCGTAACTGTTACGTTTTGTTCACTTTCAACTGGGACCGTCAATCGATTTTTAGCTCTATTTACTTTCGCATAAAGTGGTATTTTTAGTGCAGATAGCGGTGTTGTAAGCTGTCAAGCACGTTGCAGCAGAGCTGTGTAAAAATACGTATTTTAATTGCGTCACTTTTATTTGGTTCCATTACAATAAAATGTGTCTTTTTAAATTGAAACGTTCCTTTATTTGCAATTGATAACTTTTATTCGTTATTAACGTAATATGAACGAATGAGAGCTCGATGTCGTCGCAACCTGTCTATGGATGGGTTTACATATCCCGAGTTTCTCCGAGCTCAGAGGGCACGTTAAGTCGGTCCCGGCTGACAGATGACAGTCGTTAAGCTCAGTCAGTGACCCTCGGACGGATTGAAAACACTGGCCTCCGCCAATCCACATTTCAGCAGCGTGGTGGAGTATGCAGTAAACCCGTTCGGTTGAATGGAGATCCGTATCCCAACAGTGGGATGAGTAAGTGTTGATGTGGATGGAACGAATGTTTATAGCGAAATAAGATCAATTTTATCCTATTTACGAATATATGATAGAGTAAGAAAGAGCACGTTTCGAGAACAATGTGGGTGAAAGATGATGTAGTGACAAACATTTTAAATTTGAAAAGAATGGATGACAATAGAGTTACGAAAGAAGTATATCGAGCTAAAGTGAGTGGAGATATCGGTAGGGGTCGCCCTAGACGAAATGAAGAGCATGCCAGAAGAGGTTAATGAGTGCGGAAGAGGCGAGAGAGGTATGTTTGGATCGGTGCACCTGGCGTTCCGTAGCTCTGCCTACCCAAATGGGAGACGGGCGTGACGATATATATGTATGTATGTGTGTGTTTTAAGCAAAGACAATATAGTTCAGTCTCATTTATTGTCATTCGATTTTGATTTCTTCTTTTGTTTAGTCTATTGACGGGTTTTATTATACAACATCGGGAAGCACGCAAACATACGGCACACCTGACGTGAAGCGGTTACCGTACCCTATGAACGCTTGCAATGTATTAAGTATCACTCGATACCTCCGCTGCTAACACAGCTATTCATTAGGTGCTTACTAGTAAATTCACTCGCAGGAACACAATAGCCCTCTAGGGAGTTGTTGTTTGGTAGTGGTTTTCTGTGAGGTGGAGGTACTTTCCCAGACAGACTGCTTTTATGCGGTCTACTTCTCTTAAAAGTTAGTTACTTAGAACATGTCTGTTTGACTTTGTGGGTGCAAAGACTAACAGACATGTTCATGCACATAAATATTTGTCCTATATGGGTCTCGGATCCACGAGCGTCGGTGCCAAAGTAGCGTCCCTAATCACTGCACCATCGAGCTCGTCAGATTCTTAGAGCTTTAGGGTTATCAATAAAACATGTTCGAAAAAGTACAAAAAAGGTGGAAAGAAGCATTGTCATCAATATTTTGGTAAAATTTTCAATAATGATTATGGTAGAAATTCAACCATTGCAATGGTCAAAATGTTACCATAATCATTATTTAAAATGTTTGGGAGAATATACCTATATATACGAGTATACAGCTGATTTGCATGAATAGAAGGAGGTCTGTAAACAGAATCTACCTCAACGTACTGTGTTGCTCGAATACAGATGGACTAAGAAGGCTAGTCATTTTAAGCCTAGAGCTAGTAAGCATTTGTAATGAAAATAGTATTTCTCAGGTGTTACTCTACTGCTAACACAGTACTTATGCTCATGTGTCGTGTGTAGTTGACGAGTTCGGTGGCGCAGTGGTGAAACGCGCTATTACTTTGACACCGACGCTCGTAGGTTCAATTCCCACACGGGACTAACATTTGCGTGCATAAACATATTAACTTTTCTTAGACTGATGATGGATGTTTTCAAGACAGGTAGGCATTAAAGCAGAACATTTGGGAAAGTACCTTCACCTCTGGGAAAGTAAGCTCCTAAGGATTTGCTGTTTTAGCAGCAGAGGAGGCATTGCGTGAGTGATACTTAATGTATTACAAGCGTTCATAGCTACGGTAACTGCTTTACATCAGATGGGAGGTATGCTTGTATGCATTTCGGCGTTGTATTAAAAAAATCTCTCTTTTTCCAGTGCATCATTTGTTGGTTGCACTACACAGGTTGGCGTTTATCTGTAAATCACTTTTTTTTAATGCAACATCGCAAGGGAATTTAACATACAGCCCGCCAATCTTACCTATGATGAGCTGCATATAGGCAGATGGAGACAATTCTCCGGAACTGATGCTACAAGCCAGATCTCCCTACCCGATAAGTACTTGATTAAATACAATGCAATAATTCAACAACTCAAATGTACCTAAATCTCTTTCTTCAGAATCATTATCCTGTTATTTTTCTGCACTTATTTTCTGATAGACTAGAAATAATGTACCTTTTCCTTATCTATGAATGTTTGGAGGAAAAAATGACCATTTATCTAATGGAGTTCCCAGGAAAATAGAAAAACTAACGTACCTATTCGTTTATATCTAGTGTAAAATACGTATACAATCTATAAATATGTATACGCTAATGATGCGCCGCAATCCTTATGCTTGCGCCAGTATAATGCATTTCCAAACAGTAAGTCACCATTCAGATAACATCGATCCGACACATATGTGATAGATCGTTGGCTTCATTTGCGTATATTTTGGATCCTTCGGGTGTTTGCCTTTATTGCCGAGCCGATAATTACGAATATGTTCAAAAACACGAACTTAGTGATACATATAACCGTATTTTGATAGTGCATGTGGAGGTAATGTACCTAACCAGTCTTATTTTTTTTTTATCCTACGTCGGGAGGCATACAAGCATACGGCCCACCTGATGTAAAGCGGGTACCGCCTCTAGCCTCTAGGGAGTTGTTATTTGGCTGCGGTTTTCTGTGAGGTTGAGGTACTTTCCCAGATTGGCTGCTTTGATGCACTCTCTTAAAACACCTCTCTTAAAATATCCAGACCACGACAAACAGCCATGTGTGGGAATCGAACCCACGAGCGTTGGTGTCAAAGTCGCGTCATTCACGACTGAGCCACTGAGCTCGTCTAAATTATCTCTTATTACGTACTTTAGTTTAATTTAGAAGACGAAAATGACAATTTTCTATGGAATTTTCAGGAAAATTAAGGAAATCTATTTATTTATTTTTTATTTATTAGTACGTTTAATACTCACCAATATACGTATATATTCTTATATCCTATATAATACGTTACCCTTAAAAAACCAGTGACATAAAACATAGTAAGAAAACATAGAACATCTCTCGATGATAACACGTCAGTGATACGGTGAAATGCTTAATTAAGTTCGACAGAGTTTATTCCATTGCTCTATTTAATATATATACGTCTGTAACTGTTTCTTGCGCAGCACATGAGTTAAAGGGTACGGTACAATCATATTCAGTAACTATTCTGTCCGATTGGACAGAAGATCGCAGCCAATTAATAATAGCTGAATCGAGAGGTTATCAATAAACTCCTGCGGAGTTGCTGCAGTGACAGCAGATGTGGCAACGCGGAAGCAATATTAGTTGTTTCGCATGCAATTATAGACTACGGTAACCACATTCAATCCTGCGGATAGATGACGCCAATGACTACTGTCGTTTTGAAGCAATCATGAAATTTATTTATTTTGCATTGCACCTAGAGCGATCGACATTATTGATTATACGTTCATTCTTAATAAATTAATAAAAAATTTTGGAATTCCATGGCAGGTAACGCAATATTTCTCAAAATATCCTCTCTTGCCTACCTCCGAGGGATCTGGCGTGACGATTTTTTATTTATTTATATTACATTGATAACATCATGACAGCTTACACCAATGCGATGCTACAAGTTAACTGTTATTTACACTTCTATGATTTTCGGCAGGCTGTAGTGGAAAATATCATTAGCTTTTACCATATTGTTAATAATGCGAATGGCTCGTGACAAGGGAGCGAATTCATGCAGATTCGTCCTGGCATGCAGAACATTCAACGTAGTGAGTTGGCGGCGCGTACCCAAGTCTGGATGACCCCTGGACTTTACCCGTCCACGTAAAAGGCTTATGTAATAATAAAAAATATGTAATATTTGACGAGTGTAACACCCCTCCTCACTCCCAGTCGGTTGTATCCTACTATGCCTTTAACCCTTCGAAACCCGTGTGGTCATATATGACCGCGAAATGTATGGGAAAAGGTATATAACGGGTTCTGAAGGCTCAACAAATAAATATACTTTAGGATAGATCCCGTACTCAAAATATAAATATAGATCGAGATAGAGACACGTTGGCACACACCACACTTTGAACAAATAATGGTTCAATGGTGGTATCCGTACATTATTGTAATATGTGATTTTGATGGAGCGGAGAAATGACGTGGATCACATATACTGTGGGGATTTACTTTGAAAGTTGCTATACGTTGGCACCACGATGAAATTTGTATTAAAAAATATATCAGTACATTGACTTTTACATGTAACAAACAGTCATACCTATAAAAAAATGGAAGTTAGGTTAAAAAAATAGCCAAGTGATTTATCTAAATAATTATAAAGTTCAAATTCTAAGTAGAATAAAAGTGTAATCTTAAAACTAGCCAATAAAAAATATAATCGCCAATTTCACAATATAAAACTACCTACACGTTTTGTAAAGAAGTTACATAGGAAATTTGCTGCCAGCATGAACAAAGGAATAATATATAGAGTTAGTAAAATATTGCTTGAATAACTGTCAATTATGTTCTAGAGGAGTAACTGAGAATTTAATCTTTACTACTTTATTAGTTAAATGTTTACAAGTTAGTTAATACAAACTAACCTATATAGCGCCAGCCGACACCCAATCAAACCGTACATGGACGCTGTAGCTGCTCTACCCATCTCTAGTTTCTAGTCTAGGCATAAACCAAGCAATGAGGAAGTTTTAGAAATATTAAATAGATTAAATATCCTATAAACTTGACTTATTGCATGCAGGTAGCCCATGTGATCCCTTACTTCGTCGCCCGATTTAAGAAAATAACAACTGAATATAATAACTGTCCAGAGAAAAAAATATAAATTCGAGAGCGTGGTTTAGGTATACGACCGAGCCAGGGTACCAAGGTAATGAAGCTTATATTGGTGTTAGATGAATCATTAATCAGGAAAATATATAATGAGTACTTACTGTTTGATATGTTTTCTATGATGCCGGCCTCGATTCCCCCGCCCCGCACTTCACATAAGGGGGTGGGGGGACGGTGGTGCGCGGGGAGGGGAACCACCGCTAAACGGGATGCGCCTCCAATTTACATTTATGAAGTCCCGTAACAGATTCCGGAGTATTTACTTTCGATAATTAAAAACGTCTCAACATCAGTGTCAGGTGTAATGACGCCTTTATTAGATTGTCTACTGAATTGTAGATAATGTTCGTACCGACAAATAGTTTAATGATAATGATAGTAAGAATTAAATCATCAGAGGCGAAAATTGGTTGAACGGTGTTATTAACGGAGATTTCAAATGTATTGTCTATTATTGATCGCTATCTTTTGTGATTATGGTCGCATAATGCCTGTATTATAGAATTAGATTTTTTTTTTTTGAACTAGTGATGTCAGATTCCTACTGACTAAAACACCCCCTGGGACTGCCTTTAGCCGGGAAGGCGTCAAAGGCTTCATCTGAAGCGATCACCCCAGGGAACGGACAGAATTAGAATGATGTACGTATCACTTAAATGGAACACACAGGTTAAACAACCTCGACCGTAGCTTGTCTATGGATGGGTTTGTCTATATCGGTTTCTCCGTGCGACGGTGGGTACGTTAAGCTGTAGATACCAGCTGTTGTCGATAGATAACAGTAATTACGTACCTCGTCGGCTTAAAAAGACTTGCCTCTGGCCCTGAGTGAAAGAGAGACTCGTATTAGAACGATGAGAGTTAGATAGGAAGGATAGTCACACACTCCAAATGCTTTAACCTGTAATACTCCCGAGAACCCCGCGTCACACGACTAGGTTACATACCTTATTTGCTTCTTTAACATTCATAGCTTTTTTCACGTACGCCCGTGTTTCATGTATTTTTCTCCATGTGAATATGTCTAAATTTCATTTCGATCACTAACTTCAAAGCATCGGAAAATCAATTCTATTCCGAGAAGATTTACTGACATGCTTGTTATAGTTTGTAGAACTTCTCCGAGTAAAAATGGTGGCTCATATCCAATCAAATTGGCACATGTAACAATGTTGCTTTGATAGAATGAAACGACACCTGTAGTATAGGGAACACCTCCGCATGGCAACTGTAACAGAACATTCCTGCGCGTACGAGAATTTCATTCTAACGGTCACTGATTCTAGTTTTAAGTATGACATTTCTACGACCAAATTCATACTTTCATATAATGACACAGGGCTTGTTTACCGGTTAATTTTCAAACCTAAATCAGCACAAGTACATTGGGAGCGTTTTGTTTAGGTTTGGCTCTACCTGAACCTTAAAGTAACCGGTATTCTCAAGGAGCAAAATCAATGAGGTTTTGAATCCAATAACCGGTTTTATAAGGTTTTCATTTCACTCTTTTCGACATCATATTTGCCGAGACCTAGACGACCTTTAAAATTCACTTAAAAATTAAAAGCTACGAAACCACAAAGACACAATCTACGTGTTGCAAGGTTGCTACCTTTCTTTATGAGTTTACGTAGGTACTAATTTGTTCCAATTAGAATTAAAGCAAGCAAATCGTAACCTGCGACACGTGTGTTAAATTGGTTTTTTAAGGTTTTACGTAGCGCTCTCATTTAGGACGCACTCCGAACGAAACCTTTTCTAAAAACCGGTAAAAGGTAAAAACCTTTATTTACCGGTATTTTCGAAACCGGTTCCAAGCCCTGTAATGACAGTGTAGAACAGCTCGGATTCGTTAATCTTCAAAAATTAAACTCGCGTGGAACTAATATAAGGACATAAAGTCGAAGATGTTATAGAGTCGGTGGCGCAAAGACTACGATAGCTGTGGTACTAGAGTCTACGGTACCTTAAAAATGATACCTAATTAAACAAGTAAGTACACCGCAGGATCGAGTCCATACACCATAGTCAATAATGATTATCGTCCTCGGACTAATAAAGTCAACATAGAGATTAGATATAGAGAGATAGGATTACGTGTACTCACTCACTCACTCTTATCAGTAAATTTAAATTTTAATCTATGTACCTATGTAAAAATATATATTTACATACACCAGAGTCAATAATGTTCATCGTCCAAAAAATATACACATGAACAGTTGAGAATGCGCAAGCTTGCATTGCCAGAGGAACACTTGGCTCGTCAATTATATAACAATTCAAAATTATTATTTTTTAAATTTGTCGGCCATTTTGGCTATGTTCCTTAAGAGATAGGAACGGTGTTCCTGAACATTCCTATTCTACTTTTTTTATGCTGAATTCGAATCTGAAGTTTGACTTCAGAATAATATTCGAGAAAAAGCGACAGACATACGCACACACAGACACCCACTCAGCCAAACATATAGATTTCATATAGGAACGGTGTTCCTGAAAATCTGAGTTTAAGCGGTTCATAATAATTTAGAGGCAATCTCCATTGCACGTGGTGCACCTTGCCACGCAGTAAAGTGGCTTTGATTAAAATCAAAACCCAGTTATATTTAACAAAAAGCGGCCTGGTTAGGGAAGTAAATCACTACAAAATAATTAGTAAATATACCTTGCACAGAATTGATCGCAGTGGAATAACATGTTCCTGTAGGATTTGCTAACTGACTAAGAATGTGAGGAGTTGCTGTGGTTAGAGGCGATACTATTTTCTGAATAGGTAAAATATTCAGGTATTATTTTTAGAAAGGGCAATACCGAAATTTAGGAGATTATTATGTCTCTCCACTTTATAATTCTTCTTCCTCCTAGAGTCACATCGTTTCATAATCCGTTAGGATTTTTGGTATTTGCTACTCAAGCATTTAGAAGGATTTAGAAGAGATCCTTATTGTGGCAGGACTGTCATTATCACTTGCTCCGCGGTGAAGGAAAACATCGTGAGGGAACGTGCACGTCCAAGAAATTATATTTCGAAAGACGTGTGACCTAACCTAACTGAGTAGTTTTGCCTTTGGGTTGTGAAGGTCATACACATACATACAGACAGTCGGTCCATTTCAAAATCAGTATCTTCGCCTCAGTAAAATCAGTTCTTAGATTAGGTCACACGTTTTTGTTATATAACTTCTTGGATGTGCAGGTTTCATAACGATGGCTTTCCTACACCTACGTGCAAGTGTTATAAAATATTTATATTTTTCGGTAATTTGTTCTATAATTTTGTATTATAAACCTCAGTGGTTTATAAAAAGAACGAGTACACAAATTCTAAAACAGTTTAGTGGTACAGGTCCACGCCAGATTTCGATGCAGGGACCAATCGGTCAACAGGCTGGTTCATTATCCGCTTGTCAATCACTGCTCCTCTACACTAGATAATTCCTTTTTGTCAATTATCACTGCACTGACATTCTTAGTGCACCAAGGTCTAGACGTTTCAAAGGCAAGTAATAGTTCATTTTCATTTCCTGTTACTGCTGCAATATGGTGTACAGAATGTAACAACATCAGGATAGTGCCCTTCAGAGGTATTTGATGACAGCGTGCAACAAGGACGACATGGGACGGGGCAGGCAGGATATTTCATTCGATACGCCAACTAACGCTTACATATGAGTGAGGCGTAGTACCTCCGTATCAACTTTCTCTATCGGCATGTTTTAGAGGCAGGCTTATTGTGTATTTTCCTGTGAATTACTACTTCAATGATTTAGGGTACTTAAAATTATGACCACAAAATGTTTGCTCCAATTTGGTGATATTTTTGTTCAGAACGCCTTGACGACGCGAGATTGACCGAGGTCCAAAAGACATCGAGCGTATTACATAACTAACTGGTCACCAAAGCACACAAAATACACCTAGATACTATATATATGAATTTGCCTGTAAAACAAATTTGTTTTCTTTGATTTACAACGATGTGAACAGTATCATAGTTAAATTCAAAAGCTATTACGCCCGCAGGTCTTCGTAACACACGGCCCCGTATTGCGTGCAGGTCATAAAGCTGCTTACGACCAAGTGTGAGGAGATAGTAGATCGTTAACCAAGCAAAGAAACTAAGCAATTGCACCTTAAATATTTAGGTGCCCGAGGGTACCTGTGATCACTGGTGCAATTAATCATTCTCCAGGGTTAAACCTAACCTTTTATTTTAACAGCGAGTTCGGTTGCGATGTGAGAACTTTAGTGGTACATGCCCGGCCAGCATTCAAACCGGAAACGAGGTGGTCAACAAGTCAGTTCCTTATCGACTAGGCTATCGCTGTTCTAATAATAAATTAGTTCCAAACTCTGGCCTCAGGCTCACATCGCATAACAAAAATTACTCCAACGTGTTATACGTACGTACAATAGCGTACAATTTGTTATCTGGAAGGACCCTTCTTGAAGATCTGTGACATTTGTTTTTTTTTCTATAACGTAGATAACCACAAACATCCAACGATTGTTTTGTTGAGTAACGTAACGTAACAATAAAAAATACTTTTATCTCTAAAGCCTTCGCTAGGCGATTTTTCTCTCGCTATTAAGATAATGAAATGCTCACTTTCGGAACAGGGTGTCGCTTTTCATGGTTGTGCGACACTAGCGCCGCAAGGCTGCGTTTGGAATTGGAATTCTACAAGGCAAACAGCCTCGCGTACGCTTACAGCCTTATAGAATATCAAATAATTTAGCCGTGATCGCAGTAGACAATGTCAAAGCTGTGACATCTGTGATCACAGCGACGCACACAGCCATTACGAGTCGCTTAGAGAATTGCATGGCAGGACAGGTGAAAAGTATTTTTACGTCACTTGTCCAACATTAAAAAATCCAACAGCTTTGCACGTGCAAAAATAATAGGTACACTGTATCTACTGTGTCTGGTTCAGATACTGATGAGTACATTTACCACTAAGTTCAGGTTTTCAGATTTAAGTCCAGATCTGTAATTGACACTTGCTCGGATATATAGGAAAACATTATTTGGATACCCGCATGTTCTAGAAATTTCAAATGGCGCGTGACCGGATCTAAGAAAGATTTAAGTAAATAAGAATGGCTCGACGAGTTCGGCGGTCGAATGATTAGCTATGGCTACTTTAACATCAAGGCTCATGGATTCGATTCTCATACAGGACGAACATTTGTGTGCATGAGCACAGCTGTTTGTCTTGATATGATTTAAGAGAAGTAACGCATCAATGCGGCCAGACTGAGGAAGTACCTCCACCTCATTGAAAACCGTGGAAGGTTTTTGTATACCTACGAGTCAGCAAGTTGCCACTAAGCTCCTAAAGAGTTCCTGTGTTAGCAGGGTGGCAACGTGGGAGGGATACTTCCGGTATTGCAAGCATTCATAGGCCATGATAACGGTCATACAGTCCACCTCCCGATGTTATATAAAAAAAATCTGATTTTTCGTCTGGGAAGTGGAGATCCGACGACAGTCGCTCCATGTTATAATCAGTATATTCGCCAAAGCCTTAGGCTTAGTAAGCGGACGCCGCACATTCTAATGAATTAGGAAACGATATAACACTAGGAAGAAGAAGTGATGTCTGTTCTATTCACATAATAAAATTATAACATCTTTGAATATGTAATACAGCGAAATTGCAAATCTGGTTTAAGGAACTCCTACATGTTTTTTACGTACAAGGAAACAAAATGGCAATTTTGTGTGGGAAACGTTTATGTTTGCCGCGCAAACTTGATTTAGCGTTTTATAAAAACCGTCTTATGATATTGATACGCGGCTAATGATCCATTTGACACCAAGTACTTAGTTTCATTAGCAACATATGAAGCGGAACTTGTACCTCGTAAGAAGTAGTGCCATGCATAACAGTCGATGTGTGACGTCACGCTTTCACTACATTTTGTAGTAAGTGAGTTTTTACACTGAGCGTTTAATTAAATGCGCATAGCAAAGTTTTACTATTTCGCTTATCTTCACTTTCTGATAAAAAAATTAATATGCCATTGTAGACAAGCATGCAAATATTTTGAAAATGCTAAACATAGAATGATGACAAACGCTTACACACGGAACACAATAAATTGTTAAAAACTTAAAATGATTACGTCAAAAGACGGATTTGTCTTCTAGACAAACTTAGGATAGAAAAAAAGATTACAAACAGGCAGGTAGGCAGTACATAAATTACTAATATTACAAGAGAAAACAAAGGGTACTTACAATAAATTATCAGAGAGTCACAATGATCCATTTTTGTGAAAAGGGAGTGAAGACTTCAGCCAAAGTGTATCAAGAGACTTTCTTGGATCGTGTTGAGAAATCTCTCAGCAATACATTTTTTTTAAATGTACCATTGATTTTCCAGCAGGACTCTGCACCTGGTGACAAGGCACGAACTTCCCAAGCCTGGCTCGAAGCCAACGTTACAGAGTTTATAAGAGCTAAAGACCTTCTAGCTAAAGACCCTCGTCTCATTCAACCCTCGTTCATACCGGATTTTTATATGGAGCGACTGTCATTAAACCTCCAGCACCTAGAGGGAAATCCATGTAAAAATCAGTATTTCCACCAAATCCTTACTATTTATTTTGGTAACGGACTAAACCAATCCTAATGGATTAGGAAAAGAGAGAAAGCTAGGAAGAAGAAAACTAGTTTCCAAATGAGTTCGTAAATCACTAGTAAAAATTGTTATTTGAGTTAAACATGGTTCAGCAAAATATACGTTTTGAACAACAACGATTTATCCTTTAAACGCTTAGTGTACGCATACCTTAATAAGGTGAGAATATATGATGGTAGAACGCATTATTTGACAGAGAAACTATTTGTGTAGATAAATCCATATTTTATTTTATGTAATCCACAGAATACGTTAGATAAATTAAATTAATTTAAATATCACTCAGGGTTTTAATTAATCTTTTACACCATACAAGTCGTTAAACGTACTAATTACGATGTAAAACCTGTTTAAGCAAAGCAGGGTTGGAAGTACTAGATAAATTGAACCGATAATAAAAATTATTGGTATGTTTACATGATACAGAAAGATCGTTCACGAATAATTAAGCAAAAACAAGCGACATTGGCATGTTTCATACTGGGCTGTTGCAAAGACCATTTTGAGATATGAATCCTAGTAATATTATAAACTAGCGGCGTGCCCAGGTTTCGCACGTGTAATACTCGTACTTATTATCTATAGACTTGCAATTTGATGTAACCTGCTTTGTGTGCTTCCACCGCCAATTAGTTCATGCGAACTTACGCCAGCCGGCACCCACCCAATATCGTTAGTAGTTTAGTAGTGGGTGTCGGCTGTCGCTAGTTCGCACGAACTAATTGATCGCGGAAGCACACAATGCAGGTTACATCATATTACGTGTAAATTTGACTTTCGCAAAATAACGTCTGAATCTGTTAACTATATCTGTAGACTGTTCACTTCTGGTTGACTAAATTTTAATAGATCCGTATGCATGGAGAACAGCACATTACAATTTACGTTGTCACTGTGATTCCGGCGCCGCACCATCATCATTATGGTATTGTTTTGAGTTATTTTAATTCCTAAGATATTCATCTAAATTATATATGGTTTAAAGGTAAAAAATATTTCACAAGATTGAGCAGTGATTGCCCAGTGGCTAAATAACCAGCCTCTTGACCAACGGGTCCGCGTTTCAAATTCAGGCATAGGTGCCACTAAATTTTCGGAATTATGTACATATTTGAACCTAAGGAAGGTCTGGTTTCCCCTTTGTGTTGTGGAGGTCTAAAGTAAAAGTCGCTCTAAGTAAAAATCAGTATCTTCACCAAGTCCTGAGACTTAGGTAGCGGCTTCCGCCAATGATAATGAATTAGGAATCGGTATAACGCTAAGGAGAACAAGATGATTGACATGTTTATTTACATAAATATTATTATTATTAATTAGTGAAAACACCTGCGAAAACACCTAGCGATAAAATTTGTTCTAGAAATTATAAAAATGGTTGAGTCAAACTTAAAAAATTGATAGATACCTAGAGGTACTATTCCATCATACATTGTTTTCGTGAAACTTTAACAATTTACGCAGCGCACGCCACGAAAGCTATCAGAAGCGACGATTTTTCCCAATACCTTTACAAATATGTTTGTTATTCATCATACGAGTAGCTTATTTTCGCAAAATGTTAATACATTATAACCTTACTAGGTAGTCCCTCGAGTTTTCACCAGTAGAAAGAAGCAAGGAGCTTAAGTATAAATCTGAGCCACGGATATCTAGTCGCAATCACAGCGATCACGAGAGAACTATCAAAAACCGCACATGTCGATTGTATCCCATAGGCGTATTATTATACATATATAGGTAAGTTCCGCGAACTTAAGTTAGGCCCAATAGATAAAGAAGCGAACAGTTGATCAACTGGTCTCCTGTTCGAATCCTGGCATGTACCACTAAATTCGTGTTGTCAAATATATGTACATATATTTGTGATTATCACTTGCTTGGCGGCGAAAGAAAATATCGTAACGTCGGGTTTTCTCTGTGGGATGTGGTGATCTGATGGTAGTCACTAAATGTAAAAATTAGTACCTTCAAATCCTTAGGCTTCAGGAAGCGGACCCTGCCAACCATTAACTAAACCAACACTTAAAACAACAACAGCAACAATATATCCAAATATCTCCAGTTTCAGTACTGAAATATAATAAAATAGAAATAAAAAAAATAAAACACTAATATAAGTAATAGAAATAGTAGAGAGAAATTGAGGTGAGGCTAAGGTCACATGTAGGTTTTATTTACATAAAATATTATGTTTCAAAACTTTCAAATTACATCACAGTTTGATAATACTCGTAGTTAGAACAGAGTAGAGTAGAATAGAATACACATTATTGCACCAAAATAAATACATTTAAGTAACATATTATTGCAAGAATAGAATAAGCGATCTTATAGTTAAAAACATTTAAATTATTACAACTTTTTATAGTACGTGAATTTCCGTGAAATGGATTTCATGTCCCCGTACTCTACTTTTTTTTCATAATATATACCTAAGTTTAATAAATTAATTTGATTTTCAATTTACAAACTTCGGAGATAAAGCGAGCGAACTCCGTGGCCAAATGATGTTAACGGCAGACTATTACCAAAGCTGTGCTGTCTTTCCGTCCGTCTGTCACAGGTCTATGTCTTTTAAACCGAAATAACACTTCAAATTTTCACAGCGTATATTAAGACCACTATAATCGCTAATAATTAAAATTGAATCTAATTAAAAATGGGACAAATAATATTCGTATTGTGTTAGGCGTTTCTTTACACTTACACGGTAATACGTGTATAAGTTCAACTTTCACCTGGCCAAATTTTGATGATTTTTATTGAGATATAACAAAACCGCACTAATTGGGAACATCGTCATTTGCTTTATTTATAGGGTTATTTGCACAACACTTAATAATCAGATTTTGACTTTATAAACGTTGAAGATAAAAGGAGATGTTATCTGTATTAAATAGACGGGCAGGCGGACAAAATAGCGCCACAAGTGTTTCGTTTTGCCTATTCGTTACGATATCTTAAATGATTAAGGGTAGCTAATTATAATTTCGTGTGGCAAACTAATTTTGTTACAATTTTTCGTAGGAACGTGGAACATTGAAGTACGCTACATAAGTACTAATTAAATGCACAAAACGATAATGTTTCGTGACACAGAATCGAAATATGATGGTTTAACTACTACACATAAATAGTTGGCCTTCCTAAAAAGAGGAGTATGATCACTCTGTGGTCTCAGCACGTATTCGCTATGTGTCTCTGTGAACACGTTTTGTCAGAGCCTTATTCGATAATTAGCAAAATGCATCGCGTGCGGTTAAGTTCGGCTTTGATTATATATATAGGGAGGTACTTATACCGAGTATATAATTATTAATGCTTTCATCAGCCCATATCCCATATCTGTCCCGTAATTCAAAACGGTATAAGCTCTGTTGTATGCTGTAAGCTTACTTTTGACTGACACATCCTCTTCTCACCCCACTACTCCATCTCTTTTCGATCTTAAAGATTTCGAGCTTAGTCTGCCACGCTGCTCAATCGTAATTTGGCTGAATGACAGTATATTAAGGTTGATGATTAAGTGACGCAGCAAGTGAATGAGATTGTATATCTTAAATACGCTATCAGCAGGGATGTAAGGTACACCACTGATGTGGAAAGAAGATTGAGCGCTGGGAAAAGTGTAAATGGATCGTTGTAAAAACTTTTTGACAGTAAAAGCTTGAGCCAGAAGTCACAGCTGGCTGTACGTAACGTAAAGCGAAATAAAATAGAAGCGAGAGCTGGGTATGGCAGAGAGAGCATGAAAGTAGGATAAACGCAGTCGAAATTTGTAGCGTAATGCTTGTAGTCGTTGTTGGTCTAAAAGAATAGAAGTTAAAATCAAAAGAGACATGTTTCATTCCTTCAGACATGTAGAATTAATGCAGGACGAAAGAATTACGAAACAGATATACAACGCGAAAGTAGAAGGATTTAGGAGCCGGGGAAGGGCAAGACTTACTTGCCATGACCAAATTGATCGTGTTTTGTCAGAAGCCATAGAAACCTGCGAGCATGCATCAGAATAGCTATGAATATTAAAGAAGCGAGCAAAGTGTGTAAGGGCCGAGTCAAGTGACTCTCGGTTCCGTTTATCTACTCGTACTAGCAAGGGATATGGCGCGAAGTTATAGTCGGTGTATTTTGCTGAGTCAGTTTAATGACTTACAACTATCGACAATAGCCGTACCTACATCACGTAGCCTTCAAGGTAAGGAGCTAGAGATAAATGAACCCATCCGCAGCAGTCGATGCTTCTATAGTCGCGTGTTCGATTAGATTGACATGTGCAACGATGCAATTGATCTCCTCGAAAGTTAGTTTGAGTGTGATTTTATTGCTTTACTATTGATCGAATTGCATTCGATAAAGCTTTAGTTTATGTACCTACTCCTATTCCTATATAAAGGACACAGGAAAAGACGGATCTCGGACGGGGGAAAGGTAAAGATAGAGATTTTTTGCAATAAAAATAACGTTTCATATATTTGAATAAACTAAAACAGACTAATTGACTTTAAAACTTATTGAGAAACCCGCTTATGAACCGCTTATGATTATGTATATTTGATTACTAACTCCATGTCATGTGTATTGGGTGCTAACCCATTAATACGACGAGCTCGGTGGCTCAGTCGTGAATGACGCAACTTTGACACCAACGCTCGCGGATTCGATTTCCACACAAGGCAAACATTTGTGTGCATGAACATTTCTGTTTGTCTTGGTCTGGATATTTTAAGAGAGGTAAGGCGCATCAATGCAGCCCGTCTAGAGAAGTACGAGTAAGTACCTCCACCTCACAGAAAACCACAGCCATATAACAACTCCCTAGAGGGCTGTCGTGAGTGAGGTCACCAGTAAGCCCCCAAGGAGCTACTGTTTAAGCAACTTTTGATACTTTTAAAGTTTTGACTACATTAAACAAAGTGGTATAAAAGAGGCTAGGTAAGTGTTTATAATACCGTTCATTATTGACCATAAATAGATATTTTAGCAAATTGTACTAAATTGCTCTTTTCCCCTTACGATATTAAATGCCTATTTTTTTCCATCAAATAAGTCCATAAAGTTACAAATCATGTTCATCCGAGAAAGCATAATAAAATACAAATAAACCGGACAAGACAACTTCGAGAGAGATTCGCGAACAGATGGTTCCGTATTGCCAGGTAATAAAATTCTTAGATTGTTCTTATTATTTGTTGTTTTAATTTAGGGTTTATGATAGAGCATAACTTAATCGTAAAAATGTTTATACACACAACCATCAAACCTGGTGTGAATATAGAATAATACATAACCTTATTTTTTTACATGACTGTCCCAAAAATAATTGTAATGTCTTCAAGATTCATTTACATACGTTCGTAAATCCATTCAGGTGTTAAACACCTGTTATGATGGAAATAATGTATTGTTGCAATCATTACGTTATAACATATGTTACCCGAACATATGTTATATAACGTCATAATTGAGCAGTAAGAACCCGTTATATACGTTTTCCCATACATTTCGCGGTCGTATACGACCACCCGGGTTTCGAAGGGTTAAGGCAATATGACGGATTATGTACTCGAGACTGTGGATACTGAAAAAAAAAACTTCCAAACCTATTGAGTAGAATTTCAGTACCACACTCGATAGGTTTGTAAGCAAGTTTCTTATTTTTTTTTTAGAGATAAGATAAATGGTCTTCAAAGGTGACCTTAAAATCATAGGGAACTTAGATGTTTAAAGCTATTTTTTAATTAATAAAATTAATTTATATTTTATATGCAACGTCAAGAGGCATACAAGCTCACGGCCACCGTAGCCTATGAACGCTTGCAATACATTAAGTATCACTCGCAGGATACCACCTCTGCTGCACAGCACAAGCAATTCCTTATTCTCCTATCCTCCTATCACAGCTTACTCACTTACTCGCAGGAACACAACGAGGGAGTTGTTATTTGGCTGCGGTAATGTAATCAATGAACCTCATAGCTAATATTTATTAATTAAATCTGTATACTTATTAATTTGAACGTGCTTTTATTAGAAATATTGACATGCAAGCTTTTTGTAATTTCTTAATAACTTGTCTGATGACTTGTTATTATTAATCCTCTATAGCATTTTGAATTTTGCAACAAACTTTTGGGATTATTCAAACGGTTACCTACCTATTTTTAGAGCACACTTCTTAGAATATATTATACTAAACAAAGAAGTTCTGGTTTGGAACCGATTCCGGCCGGAAAGACGACCCATCGCTCTGGTAGACGAGCTATCCGTTAAAATCACGATGATTTCCTGAGAGTGTGGATGTTGGATTGAGCGGCATACAATGGCAGTTCTACATAATACTGGTAAAATCTTAGGTGTTTGTAGGCACCTGTATATTTATTTATTCAACGTCGGGAGGCATCTAATCATATCCAGTTGGAAAGCGGTTACCGTAGCTTATGAATGCTTGAACATTAAGGATCACACGCGCGATGTCACCTCTGCTGTTAACAGCAACTGCATACGAGATTGCTGATGGCCTCTATCACCCGCAGACACACAAGAACTCTCCATGGAGTTGTTATTTGGCTGCGGTGTTTTGAGAAGTGGAGGTACTTCCCTAGTCGGGCTGTTTTGATGCGCTCTACCTTTCTTACAAACACCCAGGCCATAACAAATAGATATTATAATGCTGACCTGTATGGCACAGAACCCATGAGGGTTGGTGTCGAAGTGTTACTAACCACTGCACCAACGAGCTCATCGTTGTTTGGCTATCTGCTATCACGATTAATTTATTCACAAAATAATATCAATGTTAGATATATGCCTTTAAATATTAATATTTTACTTGTTTCATACCATACCTTACCTTATTTAGTAACTCTCTGTCTATCTGTATGTTTGTTACATTACCACCAAAATCCCTGAAAGGATCGTAATCAAATGAACACTATTTACATTGTCAATATTTTCACACCGGCGAGTTACAAAAAAAAATCACGTTTGTTGTATGGGAGCCCCCCTTAAATACTTGTTTTATTTTAAAATAATTATTTATTCTTAAAGTGAGTATATAACTAAATATCCTGTGAATATTTCAAGCGTCTACCTGTTGCCGTTATCAATATCAAGCAAAAATGAGCAAAAAAATCACGTTTGTTGTATGGGAGCCCCATAAATATTTATTTTATTCTATTTTTTAGTATTTGTTATTATAGCGGCAACAGAAATACATCATCTGTGAAAATTTCAACTGTCTAACTATCACGGTTCAAGAGATACAGCCTGGTGACAGACAGACGGACGGACGGACAGCGGAGCCTCAGTAATAGGGTGCCGTTTTACCCTTTGGGAACCCTAAAAATTAAAGAAGTATCATCAGCAAACAGTAGTATATCCGCCATTTTCTGCACCACGTAGGGCAGATCATTCACATATACTAAAAATAAAAAGGGGCCCAATATAGAGCCCTGGGGCACCCCAATATTAACATTACTGCCTTTAGATTTGACGCCATTTATATCAACAGTCTGTATTCTGTTACTTAAATAAGTTACAATCAAATTATAGGCTTTACCTCTAACTCCATAATGGTACAGCTTGAGCAATAATGCCCGATGGTTGACACAATCAAAAGCTTTGGAGAGATCACAGAAGACCCCAATGGCGCCCTGGAGTCTCTCCCATGCGCTAAGAGCATGCTTGATCAATGCTACTCCTGCATCTGTAGTGGATTTACCTGCTGTAAATCCGTATTGTGAATTATGAAAAGTTTCATTGGTCTTAAAATAGAGTTGCAATTGGTCAAGCATTATCTTTTCAAATACTTTACTCAATACTGGCAAAATAGATATGGGTCTATAAATCCCCAGTTCACTTTTTTCACCAGACTTGAATAATGGAATCAATTTACTAAATTTCATCAAGTCTGGGAATACACCCATATCTATACATTGATTAAAAATAAGTGCCAAGTGTGGAGCTATTGACTCAATAATATAATAAAATACTTTTTAGGTGAAGTAATTCGACATTTTTTTAAATAATCTTTGATGAAAAGTGGCGATTTTTAATAATCTGGATTCTAATCATTTCGCTTAAAGATAAAATTGGACTCGGGAGTATAGGGTTAAGGTAAAAAGAGGAGTTCCGTTGTTTCGGGCATGTAGACAAATGCATGAGGGAAGAATGACGAAACAGATATACGATGTGAAAGTGGTGCGTTACCAGAAGGTGGTGTCAGGGCTTAAAGAAGCGAGTGAGGTGTGTAAGCACCGGGCACATAACTAACATTATTAGTTCCTTGGGACCGAGTCATGTGGCGATCGGTGCTCTCTACCAACCCCGCAAAGGATTTGGTGTGAAGATATAGATATACATTAATACAGCATAAAGTAGAAAATAATTTCTAAGAGTTGATACAATAGTGTTAATAACTTTGCCGACTTGAAAACTTATTTGGAATAAATTAAACATGCAATTTGACTTTCGCAAAATAGCGCCTGAATCTATTAAGTAACTAATAAATTAAACATAACATCTAATGATATGGATAAAGAAAACCGAAGATTTATTAAAAAAAAAATACTAAGTCCGTAATAAATCGTACTTTTTCAACAAAAATGCCAATAGATTAGATTCAGCTGTTGAAAAAATATAAAGGTAAGGGATAAAAGGTCGAATTCAATTATGGAACTCTCTTTATTATATATATATATTTAAGTATAAATATATAAGGATAATAAAAAAATATAGTTTAAAAAACACAATTTCTATTCAATTTAGAGTGACGAAATTTCATTTTGAGTATTGTTCTCACCAAACCATTTATTACCCATATCAATCAAGTCTAATAAAAAATAACTATTTCGCCATCTTTTATTAAGAATGACGTAACTTAGCTAACAATGCAATGTTATCCAAACTTAACATGTATACATTTAGATCAATGAAACAAGGACGTGCGTCGAATTATTATTTTCAAGATATTTTTACATAGAGAGGAAGCTAATAAAAGCGTGTTAAAAACTTTATTGCTTACAATAAAATAAAATTAAAAGCTGTATTCGAATGTCGTAACATACATCAGCATAGAAAATCCCCGATGATATAGATACATATTGCAGTAAAGTTATGAAACAAGCCCGAATCATTTTACATTTTACGCAATTCCATCTCCCGTAGTTTCATGAATACCTCTACAGGCATTAGTGAAGGCTTTATGACGGTATCCTCTTTCGCTCTGCGCGTTCAGCTTTAAATTCCCATGACTGAACTTTCAGCTTTACGCGGGTTTCATATTTCTACATTGGAACTCTAAAATATTAATGAATCGTAATTTCGATAAAAGCTTAGATTCCTGTGACAGTATCATGTGAAATACTTAAATGAGAACAGATTCTTTAGATACATTTATGCATATAATTATAACCTGTTAGATAAATAAGCATTTTCGAACAAATTACACAGCGCCATCTAGCGCCAAATTAAGCAAAGCTCGTAATATGGGTACTAGATAACTGATAAACATAAGTAAATACATTTTTTTTTGTAAATACATACTTATGATATATAGAAAACCCCAACCCCGAAGACAAACAGATATGTTCATGCTCACAAATGTTTGTCCTGTTTGGGAATCGAAACTAGGAGTATTGGTGTCAAAGTAGCGTTTGTCTAACTATCTATTTGTTCTACAATCACAATTATACTATACATTTAAACAAAACACAAACTTAGCTGTTTACAATAGTATAATGATGCAATTACTGTATACACATATACATGCGTGAGCACGTGTTCACACAAATGCATCCATACATAAAATGTAACAATATTATTTGTATTTATGTTGCAGCACTGGGTTTATTACAACCAACTTCAACGCACACGGGTTGAAGTTGGTTGTAATAAATCCAATTATCACTCTCTAAAGTGCGACACGCTCATATGTCGAGTGAGGTTCGGGCGCGGATCGAGACGTAAGTGCGTCCCAGCGGTTTTTTACGCTTGACATAATCGATGAGCACACTTCGAGAAGCAGGAATAGAAGGAGACGAATGCTCCTTCGACGTGACCCTGCCGGTTATGTCAGATTCTTACTGACTATCACCATCTTTAGTCGGGAAGGCTGGAAAGCTTTCTTCGGAAACGATTGTCCCAGGGTATAGCAAGGCAAGCGTCAATCAATTGTAACAAACGCGTAGAATTCGGATCGTTGCACATACTGCGTAAAGAAGACAAGTATGATGACAGGGTGTTCGTTAGAGGAATTTACTCTTAAGTCGGTCCCTAATATGTATTTTGATCGTCTCTATATATTGTCAGGAGAATCTATGGCAAGAGCGCTTACGTACTTGATAGCAGAATAGCGAAAGCGAAAGCGTAACTGTTCTTTCGTCAACTGAATTGAGATTCAGATAACTGGGTGGAAAGTTTCGGTGTAGTTCCACATTGCGGAAATTCCAGACTATTTGTTGCTCTGTGATGGACTTTGGGGTGTTTGAAGTATTGATAGTAGAGGGGCGTGCATGTGTGAATGTGCGAGACACGATGGTAACCATATGCAAACCTTGAACAGGGTACCCTTGAATCTTTAGGACATTTTACTGTAACCTGCTGTATATTTACTCTTGACTCAATTCAGCCATACAATTTTTAAATTTTCATACAAAGATTCGTACTACTGAACGAGTTAAAGTATTACATACCACATAGAGTTGTGCCAGTCCATATAAAATCTAGCGATGCATTGCCATGATCCTGAAGCCCTAAGGATCCGTAACCAGAGAATATTAGGAGAAAGGTATCGCTTCACTGCGTATTCTTATTATATACTATGTCGGGAGCCATACAAACATACGGTCCTGCAATACAGGAAGTATCGTGAGGAGAAATCCTTAGAAGTTTACTGAAGAGCTCTCTCACACTCGCAGGAACACAACAACCCTCCATATAGTTTTTATTTTGTTGTGGCTACTTCAATAGGTTACTTGTGAGATCAACTCCTTAATACACACACTGAGGTTTGAAGTTTGATAATCTTCTCGCTTTCGAACAATCAATTAAGTAGAGTGTCAGCGAAGAATATAAGCCATTTATAAATTTAACAATTTTGCAATCGTAGCTATGAGAGGGCGTAGGGAGTATGGGGTTACGTCTTCTCTAAATTTAAAGGAGCGGGATTCAAGGTAACAAATTATTAATTAGAAGAGCCTATCAGACTGTCTCAGGCTGATTACACTTATATGGCTTTTACATGTTTAAGTACTCTATACCAGATCTTGTTTTTCGCTCAAAATATATTACATTATTCCTTATTTATATCACCATTATAGTGGTAAAGGTGGTAAATCATCATATTAATTTACTGAAATTTATAAATTAAGAAATTTATCAACATAAATCAACGTATATTTCTTTTTTAATGGGAGTTCGTAATTAGAATGGACTGTATTACAATTATAATGGGCGCTAAGTTGTTTCCTCAGTTCTCACCGGTATTGAAGTTGTACATTAACTTTTTTTAAATTAACAGATATTTTTTATTTGTTTATTCCTGAGAAGAAAATATATACAAGACTCATATTTTGTATCTGATAAGAAATGATATTGTATTAGAATCAGATTAAGATTTAATTAAGAAGGAATCCTGATTAAGTCCAGAATTTCTTGATTAAACTTGCGAAATATCATTAGTATCGCAAATACAAAATTGGCTTCAAATCTTCAATATTTCGATTGTAATGGTGCTTTACTTTCGTGTTTTGTGATCTAAACATTCGTCGTAACTTGCGCAAGTAAATCTGACTTATTTTCATGCGACTTGCGCAATTTTACGTCTCGATCGCCCTCGATTGTTGGCACCCTCCGGCACCCCCGCCCCCCGCACGATACACCCTCGTCTCGACAGATGACATCAAATTTATGGACCAATATAGAATCTACTCAAGTACTCGGAACAATTACTTGTGTATTATTAGATATTGTCTTTTTTTTAATGTGTAGCACAGTGACACGATCTGAAGTTATTTTATATAAATAGAGGCAATTTTTATTAGTTAATAGACACAGGTGTTATTTTGCGAAAGTCAAATTTACATGCAATTTGATCCAACAGACCTACATTTTTTTATTAGACATACAAGCATACGGCCCACCTAAAGCGGGTACCGTAGCCTATTAGGGGGCGTCCATAAATTACGTGAGGTGTTTTTTTTAATTTTCTGTCCCCCCCCCCCCCCCCCCTGGTGAGATGTCGTGAGATTTTATTCAACCCCATCCCCCAATCTCATGTGAGATTTTTAAAAATGTGGGTCTCTTACGTAAACGCGTTGAATTGTTATTGTAAAAGAAAAAAAAAGAATTTGCTTCTTGCTTTTATTTACGACTAGTTCAGACTAGTAATCAATATTGCTGAGAGTTATAAGTGTAATAAAAATTTAACAATAGAATACTTAAATCGTAACTACTGTGATTAAAAAAAGAATATCTACTCTAATTCAGTCCACGGAGAATCATGCGCGGTCTCAAGAGAGACTATTGGAACCAACATGTCCATATGATTTTTAAATCTTAAGCATGTACAATCTGGATTAAATGGACCAAAATAGTATAATTTTTTTTTTGTTTCAATCAAAAAAAAAATTGCGTGATATTTGCCGAGACCCCCACCCCCCCCTCTCTCCAACGTAAGATTAGATGAGATTTGACTCGACCCCCTACCCCCCTTAAACATCTCACGTAATTTATGGACGCCCCCTTAACGCTTGAGATATATTAAGTATCACTAGCGCGATGCCTCCTCTGCTGCTTACACAGCACTTCTTTGGTAGCTTACTGGTGACCTCACTCACACGCAGGAACACAACAACCTTCTAGGGAGTTGTTATTTGGCTGCGGTTTTCTGTGAGGTGGTGGTACTTCCCCAGACGGGCTGCTTTGATGCGCCCTACCTCTCTTAAAAAGTACTTTGTGTGCTTGCGCCACCAATTAGTGTCCATGCTAACTAGCGTCACCCGCTACCGTTGCTAGAGGAATGCCGTTGCTGTCATACTCGTAGCTCCCCTAGTCGTCATCTTCGGCACCTGAGGATGTTGGACCACCGCGGCATCTATTGTGAGTTACTATTCGACGACGTGTGCTTGTCTAACAGTCCTTAATTTACATTAAGAAGCAATGGTCGCTTACTAGTGAATGGATCGGAAGTCTCATTATTGTGGACGTATCTAGTATTTGTATTCTCTTATCATTGTTCTATCGCCGTCCATTTTGCTGCTGCGTCGTGTAAACACACTGCAGTACATAACATATAACTGGTACTTTATTGATACATTGTGCCCATTAGCCATTCTCCGCCGCCGTCGCCGCACGCGCCCTTACCTCAAATAAAATATGCCTCGGTTGCGTCTAAAAGAACGGTTTTACTTGGCGTAGAAAACATTGAGTCGTCCTAGGGCACGCATTGTATGCAGTGCTGCTCTTCAGAGCCTGACTTAACTAAGAGACAGAGCGATAAGCTACATATATATGCTAATATAGTTTATCGTTTCAAGCGTAAACGCAATGATTGCGTTAAATATATGTTTTCAGAGATAAAAGTATAAGGTATAAGGTATCAGGCGGTACAAGATGCCAAAATGGAAAAAATATGTGTCACTGTTGAGGAAATAATGGCTCAAAATTCGTCTATACAAAATTCTATGGACTTTTTATCAGAGAAGTATGAGTCTATAAAAGCCCTAGTAGATAATTTGGAGTTAGATAGCCAAAAAAATCAACAATACATATAATCTTTAGAAGAGAAATTGGACAGTTACGAGCTGTCAGTTCGTTCGACCTGTATAGAGATTAAAAATGTTCCTTATCGTTATTATATTCTCATGACAAGTAAGCCTTATGCATCCGTTACACACGTACATATTCACACATATACACACACTCATTCTACTCAACACATTACACCTACATACACTACTTCACATAAATTCAATCTCCCAAGTCCTAACTAATATAATCGTATTTGCTACACAACACATTATATAGGTATATACACTTTTTTACATAAATATACTTAAGTGTCTATAATAGGCATATTGTACTTACTTCACTTAATTACTAATGCATGTGAATTGCCCTTTGCCAACAACTACTTACACGAAGAAATTGTTAGTTTCTCTTGTTAAAATTTATTTAATGGATGGAAGGAAATAGAGAAATTGTATATATGTATGTATATCTTCACGCCAAATCCCTTGCGGGGTAGGCAGAGAGAACCGAGCGCCATAAGACACTGTCCTTACACACTTCACTCGCTTCTTTCACATTCATAGCTCTTTTCATGCAAGCTCCGTATCGTTGTCGCTCGGCAGACCTTAATGACGGTATATTATACCTTTAGCACAATCCATCTTATCCTACTGTATTGCGGTATGGGTTAGAACTACAAAGCCATATTTTTGAGACAGGAAAGAGTTCAAAGAGCTGAAGAAACCCATAAGATTTTGAAGTTCAGAGGTCTACGCATTGTGCAGAGCGCTATTGGTGCGAAAATATTATGCACCTCATACTGCGCAAGCAGTGTAGGCTGCCATTCAATCTTAATTTATTTACTAATAAACGTAGGTCATATAAAGTTTGCGAAATGATTCCGTGTAGACTTAGACTAGCTGAGCGTCAGTTCTTGAGTTCTTATGTCTAGAATAAGGTCAACAAAATACTCGACATATATCCTTTTTCCCATTAGGAATGTAAACACAAAGTATTTAACTGGCTCCTGGGTCTCGCTTATGAGGAAACTGAATGCTTAATTAACTAAATGTCTTCTTTATTTATTTTATTTGTTTATTTTTCACATATGTGGTATTTTTATCAACAAATTTACGCCATTTATTATTTATTTATTTTAAATTTAGATTTAGAGAGCGTCGGTCGGTTTGAACATGTAGAAACAATACAATTAGGAAATAATTACGTGACAGACATACAGTGCGAAAGTGGAAGAATGTAGGAACTGAGCAAGGGCAAGACATGATGACAAAATTGGTCGTGTTTTATCAGAAAGTGATGTGGAAAACGGCGAGCGTGCATAAGAAAAGTTGTGGATGTTAAATTATATCACATGACTCGATCCTTACATAGCTCACTCACTTCTTTAACATTCATAGCTCTTTTCATGCTTACTTATAGAATTCCTACCAACTCGGCACTCGTCTCTCTCTGCCTACCCTGCAAGGGTCTTGTCGTAAAGATATAATGTAGTAGTTTTATTATATTGCGAAGTAAGAACGAGTTCAGAAGCTTTTCAATGCCGTCATCCTCGAGGGTCAAGCGCCATAGCCATGGGAAAGAAGCGTGGTGGTGTTGTTTTCCAAGAAGGGTGCCTTATTGAAGAACTATTAGGCCCATCTCTCTACTGAGCCATGTCTATAAGCTGTTTTCAAAGGTTATCACCTTGTCACTCGTCTTGCATGCAGCCAAGCGGCTTGCTTCCAGCCTCCTGAGCAAGCCGGTTTCCAGAAGGGACCATAGACCACATACATATGCAGCGGCGGGTTACAGAAGACCGAAAAGATAACCAGCCACTATGCTTAGCGTTTGTGGGCTATGAAAAGGCCTTTGATCCGATCGAGACTTGGGGTGTGCTTCAGTCTCTTCAGCAGTGTCGCATTGATTATACGTATATCGAAGTGTTGAGGAGTATATGTGAAAACGCGACCATGTCAATCCAACTACAGGACAGTACAGTACAGTACAGTACGAAACATATCCAATTGCAGAGAGGAGTGATAGAGGGAGACTTTGTTTCTCCGAAACTGTTCACGGCTGCATTGGAAGATGTTTTCAAGCTACTGGACTGGAAGGGATATGGCATCAATATCAACGACGAGTATATCACTCACCTTCGATTTGCCGATGATACAGTAATCATAGCGAGATCGCTGGCGAACTTGAACACAATGCTTGAAGATCTCGACAGAGCATCCCAACGAGTGGGTCTTAAAATTAACTTGTATAAAACGAAGATTATGTCGAATGTACATGTTGTACCCACTCCAGCGTCAGTTAGGCGCTCGGTTCTGAAAATTGTTGATGAGTATGTCTACCTAAGATAAACAGTCTAGCTAGGTAGATCCAACTTCGTGAAAGAGGTCTCTCGGATAAGCACCGTTTGGCAAATTCTGAAGATTGCACAGCGTGCGATGGAGAGAGCCATCCTTAGAGTTTCTCTGCGGGATAGGCTCAGAAATGAGTACATCAGTAGCAGAACTGGAGTTATGGACGTGGCTCTGAGGATTAGTACGTTGAAGTGGCAGTGGGCAGGCCACATAGCTCGAAGAACCGATGGCCGTTGGGGCAGAAAGGTTCTCGAATGGCGACCACGAACCGGAAAACGCAGTGTCGTTGGGTGCAAATAATACAGGACCGATCGCCTATGTTCAGCAGCGGACGTCTTTCGGCTGATATGATGATGAACCAAACGCCAGATACGAGTATTTGAGATTCAAGAGGCCAGTTTGAGAAAACGTCAATTTCATGTGTAAGGACCTAATAACTTGTGACTTATAATAAAAATCTAAATCTGTTAATTTTTTACAGTTTTGCAATACACATCGTTTCACTACACTTTGAAGGTCCCTCACACATATGTACTTTTATCATGAAATACCAATAAATAAAGAATGGTAATGAAAATTATATTCTTGTCATATTAAATAAAATCAATTCTGACATATTTTCTGTTCTACGGTGCACTGTGTATAATATATTCCAACAAATACATAGAGGCTCGATCTCCGGTGAAGAATTGCGATGTATTATGGTAACGTACATCAAGGAGGAAATTCTGTGGCGCGTATAAAATATAAAGCAAGGAGATAGGGACGACATAGCGTAATAGACTGCTTATAACAAATACGAGGGCAATTTGTCTGTTTCAGACAGATTTGGATGTTTATAAACCGTGAACGTGGAAAAAATACTAAACATGTACAAATAAACCATCATCACATCACTTGTGCCGGACTTGGTCACTCGATAACTTCGTACCTACTCCTTTTTAATTGACCACAAAAAACTAGGTTAGGTAGGTAGGTTCTTTGTTTCGTCACATATATTCGTTGCGTATATCTTTTTTATGACTACTTATACGAATATCTTGGCAACTTAGAGATTTGGATAATTATGTTGGTTAAAACTGATCCTAATTTGGCATATTGATTCAATGAATATTAGGTAGCAATATACCGATTAAAAATCGAATACTCATTATCACCTTTTCAGCTGGACGACGTCCACTGCTGAACATACGCCTCCCACTTAAACTGCCGCATGCATCCGTCGGCACCCTATGATCTCCACAGGATGGTCGATACATAGTGTGCTGTTCGGTTCATAGTCGCCATTCGCGAACCATTCTTCCCCATTGGCCATGATTCTTCTAGTTATTACTCCCGCCCACTGTTAATAAAATTTCTAGAATAAAAGTAGCCTAAGTTACTCCTTATTACATCAGCTATCTGCCAGTGAAAGTCCCGTCAAAATCGATCCAGCCGTTTCAGAGATTAATCGGAACAAACAGACAGACAGACAAAAATTTAAAAAATAGTCATTTTGGTATATGTACCGCGTATACATCCATATGCATTTAGTAAAAAGCGGTTATTTTAATATTACAAACAGACAATCCAATTTTATTTATCTGTATAGATAAGCATTTTGACTTTTCTGTTCCATTGTTATATATATTAACCCTAAAACTCCTCCTGCAAACTCAAACTTATTCAAGAAATGGTCAAACTCTGATAAATAGAAAGTAAAATACGGAGACAAGATTCGATCTCATATTTTAGGTCAATCCCATTATCCATTACTACTTGCAATGTTACATAATCATCATACAAGTATTGCTATCAGCAAATAATATCATAATAATGATCATAATAGCGTATTTTGTATAGCTCTCCACAACTGGACCCTGCAAAGAGTATCTAGTATCTCGGCTCGCACGTATTTTGCGCGCATTTTACAAGTATTGTAAATTGTAAATAAGTTGTGCAATAATCCAACTCGTGTTACAAGTATTGTAACACGAGTTGGATTATTGCACGCATTTTACGCGCGAATCTAGAAAAGTAGTCACCGACGCGCGTATCATTTCGCGCGAAACGATTCCCTCCTTCTGTATTCACATTGCCTCGGAAAGCCTAGGCCAAAACGGATTTGAAATGTTTTCCCTCAGATTCCACATATTTTGAGTGAAAATTTTTGGATTCCGTTTGAATAAGATGTTTCAAGACAACGTGAACACGACTACTGGATAAGGTCTAAAGAAATACGAATGTGGCATTGCAGTTCACAGATCGTCATTAAACCAAAAACAACATTATTTCTAATAAAAGTGCCTATAGTATTACCAAAACAAAGAACAATTGGGTACTCCTATATTATCAAACATCTATAATGATATCTGTAATAGCCACTTTTGTAAAGACATAAATGAATATACAGAAAATAATTTGTATTAACAATACACATCTAGATAAACACACAAGATATACTACACTCATAATAAATTAAACGCGCCATCTATTGGAAATGTTGATATATGTTGCGATATGTATATGTATATATTTATATACATATCGGTATATATTTACCAATATCGTTACTCTTGCTGGAAACACTTCTTTTGTCATTCTAAATGACCATACCATCTCAGCATACCCTTTTTTGTAATTACATCATCATTCCACATAGTTCTCGTATCGTGCTATTTCTTACTCTATTAATCATTCTCTCATTTCTACGGCGTTCACCCTACTTTCATGCTTCTTCTGGCCGTACCCATGGTTGATGAGAGGAGGAACAAGCGAGAGAGGATTTGGATCCAATAGGAGACTCAATATCCAGTGACATTGTGTCGATTTTATTATCCTTCGTAAGACAAATTATCTGTTTGTTTTAAAATAGGTGTTTTCTATGTTCTACGTGGGTGCGTATTCACGAAAATACTGTATTTATCGGTTTAACCAGAAGTTCCAAACTGCACAATGTTTGTACTGTGGGTATCGTACAAACATTGTGCAGTTTGGAACTAGCAAACTATAACAATAAAAGGCAGTGTAAATGATTTAACATTTATTTCTGGACAAATATTTTCAGGAACACCGTTCCTATATTAAATCTATATGTATGTCTGTGCGTTTATCTGTGTATTTGTCCATCGCTTTTTTATTCAAATATTCGAATCTTGACTTTAGATTCGGATTCAGCATAAAAAAGTAGAATAGGAATGTTCAGGAACACCGTTCCTATTTCTTAAGGAACATGGTCAAAATGACCGACAAATTAAAAAAAAAATTGAGGTGTTCATCTGGCAATGCAAGCTTGTCCATTCTCAACTGGTTTTTTTTTTTTTAATTTTTTTCCAATATCGATATTATTTGCCTAAGGACAATGTTTGTTTTTGATAATTCCAAATTTAGCAATGACATTAGCGAATAGTCAAAGGACAATGTTTATTTTGACACATAGTGTTCGTGTCAATTCATAAAATCTACTGATAACGATATTTAATACTTGTCTCATTCGTTCACAGTATTCTGCGTATGTAACAGTTTTAAATGTTTAGGTTAGGTTTAGGTTCGGTATTACTCCATAAACTGGTGGAAAAGATGGAGTTTTCCATTTTCCTTTGCTATAGATCTGCAAAAAAATCTACAATCATTTTATACTTTTCTGATACTTTTTTTTAACATAGTACCGTGGTCTTAGTTACACTCATTAGAAACATAGGGTCACGAGACTATTAATTTCGCCCAGTTTTGCAAGGCGAGTTCAATGAGCAAAATAAACATACATTATTTCAGATGAATAATTTCAAAGTTTTCATGTGCACATTGTATCACTACACTTTCAAAGTTTCTCGTACAATATTGTTTTATCACGAAATTGTTTTTATTGCGTAAGTCTAAAATTTTGTTTTATGTACCTAGTCTTGCCATAAATACTGAAACAAAGAAAAAAAAATTCTATTGCAAATAACATTTATTACTTTTACAGTGTGTTAGTTTAATACGTAAATATAAAACAATTTAAAATATAAAAAGCTTATTCGAAGTGGTCTCCATTGGCTGCCATAAATGTTGAGGCCAGTTATCAATAGAAGCACGCACTCTTTCCATGGGAAAATTCTTCACTGCCAATCGTACGGATTGTTTTAGGGACTCCAAATTACCCTGGCGGTTAGAGTAAGCCATACTCTCTAAAACTGACCATCAATCCTATTAATATTATAAATGCGACAGTTTGTATGTATGGATGTTTGTTGCTCTTTCACGCTTAAACGGCTGAACGATTGAATGAAACGATGAATTTGAATGAAATTTGGCACGTAGATAGATTATGATCTGGATTAACACATAGGCTACGTTATTTAACTCCACGCGGGCGGAGCCGCGGGCAGCAGCTAGTCATATATAACTTCACGCCAAATCCCTTACGGGGTAGGCATAGATATACCATAAATCATAATCATAAGACTATGTAGACCGAGCTTTATGACCCGGCGCCGTTGTTAAGGGGCTTCACTACCTTCTCAAGAATGGTATCTTGTGCCGATGTTTTGATACCTTTTTCACAAAAGTATTTTTTTTTTTTATACTACTAAGGTGGCAATCAAGCATACGGCCTGCCTGATGTTAAACAGTCACCGTAGCCTATGGACATTTGCAACACCAGGGGCGTCACTCATGCGTTGCCGACCCTCTAAAAACCTCTTCACGCATTTCTTGAAGAACTCCATGCTGTAGTTCCTTGGAAAAACCTCGGCTGGGAGCTCATTCCACAGCTTGAGTGTTCTCGGAAGAAAACTTCTCTGGAACCGCACCGTACGCGACCATAGCGGTTCAAGCGTGTGAGGGTGAACTCCCCGCCGTCGGCGAGCGGTGCGGTTATATGTTAAGTATGGCTCAGTCACTCCTTCATAGCTAATACCAAACCATCACTGAAGTCGGGTAGTGCCCACATTGCACTCTGTCGACTAATTGGGAAGCTTCCTTAGAGCTTTGAGCATAAATACGGTCATTTTGTTTATTAAAATGTTGCTCAATTGTAAAAATTTTCTCATCGATAAACACAATTTTTCTGTGACCACCCTTTGCGTACCGCTTCAGTAGGTAGTTTTTTTTTAATATATGGCAATAGTGTTGCTACTTTATGCCAGTGTCAATGTTCAGTTTAGAACTATATCAAAATCTTAATTCTATGTTCCAGCTTCAGGAACTGTGCTGAAAAAATACTTGGGAAGGATACCCAGACCCAATCAAGTTTAAATACCACCCGTAAAACGATAGTGATGTTTACAAGGTTTTCTTGATGAACTTATTCACGTCTTCCAAAAAGTGCATAAACGTGTTATATTTGAGTTTTTTCATTACTGTATAATTTCACTAGCACTTATGTTACAAAATACTATCGAAATTGTCACACAAAACTAATTTTATACTGTATTGTAAAAATTTCAAGTAAAACAACAATATCACTCGTCAAAAGCGCGGGAAGAAGTAGCAGTAGGTAGTTGTTTCGATTTTACCACCCTATTCTTTTTTAAATTATTTATTCTTTTTTATAAATAATATTATAAAAATACACGACATGGTTCTAGGTGCTATCTTCATCTCCCGAGATAAAATCTTTTGCTTTCGGACAGGATTTCTTCGAATTCTTTCCCTTACTGCTTTGACCACCTTTTTCGTACCAACACTACGTGGACGACCAGATCTTTTCTGTCACAAACAGAGGAGGTTTCATTGTACTTATTAATAGCCCGGTACACAAACATTTTACTAATACCAAGCGTATTGAGAGTTTTAAAAAACGCATTTGGCTCTCTTTCTGCTCTCACAGCGATTCGGTTCTCTTTATCACCCCACTCCATTTTAATATCGCAGAATATTGTACAATGTATTGGCGCCAAAATGAGAAAACTCAATGAACAATCATATAAAAATGACAGATTCCCAATTCAAATGTAATATTTTGTTTATTTTTAATTGTAACAGTATTTATGGCCAGACTAAGTATATATTGTTGTACGTAGACAATACAAGTAATAACATTAACAAAAAGTGCTTCTTTCGGTCCTATTTTTCCTAAAATTCCGAAAAGAATATACTGTTGTAAAAATATCTGATGCAGACTTAAATGTATCATGAAGCACATTAAACCTTTTGCAAATGGGTCATTTTTTTATTGATGAAGGAATAGGGACGGATCGAACAACATTTCAAAACTGATTCAAAGTAATGATAATGGATATTTGGCGCCATAATAAATACAATTTTATGTAAATAAACCTTAAAATTACCCAAAACTATGTCTAAACATTATTTATGCTGCGTAAACATGCTGCGTAATAAACACGTGACGTTATTTGTATGTAATCAAACTACGAACCGTGAAAACTACTATATTGTTTCTGATATTAAAGCTGTTTGAAAGTTTTTGCACTGAACTAACTTTTTGTAACTTATTTTGTATGTTATTGTTATTAGTCAATTGCAACAAAAGCTTTTACGGCCGGTGATTTGTTTACGTACAAATGACGTCACGCTTTCTAATACCAATGCGTCATTTAGTCGTGATTTTTAAATAAATAATCTTTATACATTGTTTCAGGTCATTTAAAGATTTATTTGTCAAAATATAAATTTGTCGCTATTTTAAATGATGGTAATTTTCGAAATGTTGTCCGATCCCCTTTTACTCGCTCATAGTCGTTAAATATATGTTATATTAGATCGGGAAAGATTTTTCATATTTTACATACAAATTCAAGATTTTATAATGGTTTATTGACATTTAAGTATAGTATATACATACTCGGTGTGATAAAAAAAATGAGGTGACTTTTCATTTTAATAAAAAAAATATTCATTTTTCATTCAAAATTATGTTATCCTTTTCAAAATAATCCCCCTCTGATACAATGCACTTGTGCCAGTGCTTTGTCCAGTCGTCAAAACACTTCTGAAATGCACTTTTAGGTATTGCCTTGAGCTCCTCCAGCGATGCAGCCTTAATCTCCTCAATCGTCGCAAATCTTCGTCCTTTCATGGGCCTTTTCAATTTTGGGAAAAGGAAAATGTCGCAGGGGCCATGTCTAGTGAATACGGTGACTGAGGCATAATGGTAGTGTTGTTTTTGGCCAAAAAAACTAATCACTAGTAGCGACGTGTGCGCAGGTGCTACTACTACTTACTACTAGCTACTTCTCTAATCGTGATGCGAAGATTTTTCAACACAACACAATTTCTTTCACCGGTTTTCGTCGGTTTTTGATGTGCTGGGACGTTCGGAGCGAGGTTCATCATTAACATTGTCTCGGCCCTCTTGGAATAACTTATACCGTTTATATATTTTTTATTTTGAGTTGTCTCACCGTACGTCACTGCCAACATTTCAAGAGATTTTGAGCACTATTTTCAACAGCAAAAAATCGTCGAGCACGCAAACACGAGTCCAGCCTCTCACGTAAAAACAACACATGCTATATACTCATAGTCAAAACTGTGAACATATGATAGCGACGAGTGTACCAACACAAAAAAAAAATATTTCAAATTACAGTGTACAGAGCTCGCGAAGTTCAAAAAGTCATTGAATTAAAGTATTGTCTTAGGTTTTCGCGATTGTTACACATTGAATTAAACAATTTTTAACGGAAGTATCGCGTGTTTTATTTATTTTGTTGAACCTGACGTTTCGAACGCTTTGCAGCGCCCGTGGTCGCAGGAAGAAAAGTTCTTGCTATTTGATCACACCTCGTATTTCGATAACTTGTTGCCATTTCGTAGATAGTGACATTAATCCCAGTGCTGTAGATATTTTGGGATTTCTGATCAAAAAAAATCGACAAGTAGTTTCTCTTGATGTCACCCTAAAGGATACTGAATAGACCGAACGGATGAAAATCTGAGGATGGAAGGTCAGTGCTATATGGTAGATGCATTAACATTTCCCAACCAAGTTCTCTTATTATTTGCTGAGTGGCTAAAAATGTGTGTGATCTGGTGTTAACATGAATAATATCATCAGTGATCAACCTTTAAAAAAAACGGTTCGGTTTCATTACGTTTCAATGGAGAACCACAAAAGAGTACACGATACATTGGGTTTCTTTCAGTGAACTGACGTGGCGCCCAAATATCGAACTTGTTTTGTATATCTAGACTTGAATTGAGTCACAATTATTTTTTTGAAATGAGTCACAATTGTTTTTTGGTCAACTCCTAGCTCTTTAGCTATATCGTCTATCTATCTATAACTTCACGCCAAATCCCTTGCGGGGTAGTATATTGTAACTACTTATATGCCGATCTTGCTCCACTCTTTCAAAAAAGGGCATGGACTTTATCCTTAACAGGTCAGCCAGAGCGAGCTTCATCTTTGACATCAAAATTTCCGGACTGAAAACGCTTGAACCAATTTTATGCTACTCAATCAATCAATCAAATATATATTTGTTAAACATAGGTATAGCAATACAGATGTTAGAAATACTCTTCTACTCTTTTTTTTTTTTGGTTCCTTTTTTTTTTTTTTGGTTCTTTTTATCCCCGAGGGGAAAGGCAAAGGGATCTAGCCCATACAACCAAGTCATCAGTTTAGAACCATTTGAAAATCTTAATTCTATATTCCAGTTTCAGGAACTGTGCTGAAAAAATACTTGGGAAGGGTACTTCGACCCAATCAACCCAGTTTAAATATCACCCGTAAAACGATAGGAATTTTACAAGGTTTTCTTGATGAACTTATTCACGTCTTCCAAAAAGTGCATAAACATGTTATATTTGAGTTTTTTCATTATTGTATAATTGCACTAGCACTTATGTTACAAAACACTATCGAAATTGTCACATAAAACTAATTTTACACTGAATTGTAAAAATTTTAAGTATAAGAACATTGTCACTCGTCAAAAGCGCGGGAAGAAGTCCTTTTATTTGGTTCCTTTTATCTCCGAGGGGAACTGCAAAGGGATCTAGCCTATACAGCCAAGTCTTCAGTTCAGAACCATTTGAAAATCTTAATTCTATATTCCAGCTTCAGGAACTGTGCTGAAAAAATACTTGGGAAGGGTACCCAGACCCAATCAACCCAATTTAAATACCACCCGTAAAACGATAGTGATTTTTACAAAGTTTTCTTGATGAAATTATTCACCTCTTCCAAAAAGTGCATAAACGTGTTATATTTGAGTTTTTTCATTACTGTATAATTTCACTAGCCCTTATGTTACAAAATACTATCGAAATTGTCACACAAAACTAATTATATACTGAATTGTAAAAATTTCAAGTAAAACAACAATGTCAGTCGTTAAAAGCGCGGGAAGAAGTCCACTCTTCTACTCCTCTTACACAGCGTTAAGTTCAGAAATATCACAATTTCTCTAACACAGCGTTAAGACGATAAGTAAAACAATTCTTTTTCGCAGTATGTGTTGCATTTTTCCAGTCTTTGTAATGTAATTTCAAAATTTCTTCGTGTCATTGTCGGCAAAAAAAAACAATAGATAAATAGCGGGAAACCGCTTTTACTTTTTAATTTCTGTTTTCAAATGTCATTTAACCAAAGATATTTTACTGCAACTTTTTATTTATAAAATAGGAATAACTTATTCCTCGACCGAATGTCGTTAAGCAATTATCTGTAAAAAATATACCTAGTTATTATTAATTTAAATTATAATATTTGCATATGATGTAAGACAGAAACGTGACTGTTTCTTTGTATAGCAACCGTTTGTAGGCTACTGTAATCGTTTCATAATAGGTGCTTATTTTTCATCTGAAGGGCAGAAAAAATAAATCAACAATTTTAGCTAGCTTTTCTAATTTTATCTATTATGTCAAATAAAGAACTCTTAAATAGGTAACTAAATAAGTTTACACAATTTACGGACATGTAATCAAGAAAACTAGTCGTGACCAGAACGCTTTACTTCTTTTTACCCGATTGAGTGATGTAAAGGAAGGTAATGTTAGTCAGTGTATATTTTTTATGTATGATTATTTTGTTTATGGCGCTCTAGAAATGAAATGCATCGACGGATATAAATGATTCTTACGTCAATCGCTTCGTCTTAATCTTGCAAACTAAAGGCATGATAGTATTCGAAATTTAATGTAACGCTCACTAAAGCACATAATGCGATTTAGACAAAAATCAAAGTGGAATATCATTGAATAGGTTTTCAAAATAAGTGTTTGGGTTTCTCAAACCGTTATTCCTTACAAATGTTCTCCGTTTAGGATGTATTGACTACTACACAATCTAATAGATTTTCCTTTAAAGTAGTCAATAAATTCAAATGGTGATTTACCATCGTAAATTTATATAAGTGAAATGTGTAAAGTACGTTGATGTACAGAGTTATTATGGGTCTTCGCAATTGGAATGAAGTGTTTTTTTTATACAACGGGAGGTCAAAGTCAAAAGTCAAAATCTTTTTATTCCGTAAAATGGCTACATTTGTTTGGAATCGTCACAATTTTTTTCCCTACCGTGCAGTTTATGACTAGGTGAGCACTGATAAAAATACTGCCAAAAAACTCAGGCATCCCTCTTTTGGTGTCCAAACAAATTTACATATTTTATTAATTACATTATAATTGGATCGACTCACTCCCAGGCATTTTTATCATTAATATAGTCAGATACTTTATAATATGCCCTGCTACACAATTTGGCTTTAATAGTAGTTTTAAATTTGTTTATTGACAATTCTCTTATATTGCTGGGAAGTTTGTTATAGAACCGTATACATTGCCCCATAAAAGAATTACTTATTTTGTGGAGACGGCTTGCATGTAACACAAGATTATGCTTATATCTAGTATTTATGCTATGAGTATCACTCTTTTTACAAAATGAGTCTATGTTTTTATGGACATACAAAAGATTTTCATAGATATATTGCGATGCGACTGTTAAAATATTTATTTCTTTGATTTATATATACTAAAAATAAGAATGGACCTAGAATTCGAATTAGGGACCCCGAAGATCTTTTACCATTAACATCGACCTTCTGTATCCTATTGCCCAGATAAGAATACAGAAGTTCGAGAGCCTTGTTCCTGATACCGTAGTGGTGTAATTTTCTGACAAGAGTGTCATGGTGCACGCAGTCAAATGCTTTAGACAGATCACAGAAAATTCCCAAGGCATCTTGCGAACCTTCCCATGCCGCGAATATACTTTTAAGCAACTGGCTAAGCATTAGTTTTTCAAAAATTTTACTGAGAATGGGCAGTATGGAAACAGGTCGAAAATTCGAAGGGTCCGAACTATCACCAGATTTAAATAATGGAATGATTTTACTATGTTTCATCAAGTCAGGAAATACACCAGATGCCACACAACAATTGAAAATTGTAGCTAAATATGGAGCGATTGAAATAATGATAGAAGAAATGGTTTTGACAGATAGACCCCACAGATCTTTAGTGTTTTTCATATTTATTGATTTAAAAGCGTTCAAAACATCTTTTGGGCTTACAGCTGAAAATTCAAATATTGTGTCGCATTCTACCACTGTTTGAGAACCAGTTCAGCAGATATAGAAGAAGACATAAGATTTCTCGTAGTAATAAGAGGAATGTTAGGAAAATATTTTTCAAGCTCAGTCGCAATTTCTACATCATTTTTGATATCTATATCATTTATCTTTAACCGAAAGTCTCGACTACGTACTTTCGCTCTACCCGTCTCATTATTTATCATACCCCAAACAGATTTAATAATATTTGTTGAACCATTAATTTTATTTCTTAAATATATAGACTTAGCATAGGAACAGGCTCGTTTAAATATTTTGGCATAACTTTTTACAAGTTCTTGAAATGGCATTCAAGCATACGGCTCACCTGATGTAAAGCCGTTGCCGTAGCCTATTAGCACTTGTAATATATTAAGTATCACTCGCGCGATGCCTCCTCTGCTGCTCACACAGCAACTCCTTAGGAGCTTACTGGAGACCTCACTCACACGCAGGAACACAACAACCCTCTAGGGAGTTGTTATTTGGCTGCGGTTTTCTATGAGGTGGA
Organism: Pyralis farinalis; assembly: GCA_947507595.1. Lineage (NCBI taxonomy): Eukaryota > Metazoa > Arthropoda > Insecta > Lepidoptera > Pyralidae > Pyralis > Pyralis farinalis. The sequence continues at coordinate 11,144,321 of OX382275.1, forward strand.
GGTACTTCCCCAGCCCTACCTCTCTTAAAAAGTACAGAAAAATACCCTTATCAAAATACTTGTGGTATATATTTTATATGTCATTTCCAATACCAAGTGAGTCACTCAAGCGTTGTCGATACAATAAAAATCTCTTCACGACGTTCTTGAAGAACAACAGGCCCAGGCCCCAGGTTACCTTGGTTGAACCTAGGCTGGGAGTTCATTCCACAACTTGAGATTTCTCGGAAAAAACTTCTCTGCAACCACACAGTACGTAACCATAGTAGTTCCGATGCGTAAAGAGAAATTTCCTGTCGACCTGTCGGCTGGCGACCGGTGATGTTGTAGAAGGAAGCTGTCGGCATCATATCGAACAATTCTTCAGAACACAATTGGTACAAAACAAAAAGATATGCAATATCAGTCCTTAGTTATAAGAGCCAATACTTTGTGTAAGCTTTTAGGATCGTCAACAGTTCGCATGATATTATTGATGGCGGAAGCACACAATTCTCACAACTCGACTCTGAAGCGAGTCACAAGATCCTAGCTGGTATCCAAGTGCTTCCGCCCAAAAATGACTACAGTGCTCCACGTGCGGTCTAATTTAAGACTTGCACAACATAAGTCTAATAGCACAAGTCTATTTAAATAGTTAATAGATTCAGGCGTTTGCGAAACTCAAATTTACATTCAATTTAATTTAACCTGCTTTGTGTGCTTCCGCCACCAATTAGTTCATGAGAAATAGCGTCGGCCGGCACCCACCCTCTGCCTTTAGTACTACCGTTGCCGCCATGGCTGCCCTGGTCGTCTCTGCAGATTGCATAGCAGAGACGACCAGGGCAGCCACGGGAGCAACATGGGAGCAACGGTGGCGGGTGTACGCGATCCTATTCCAGACGATGGAAAAATCGCACGACAACGACGACGACCGCAGCGGCCGAGGTAGAGACGACCAGAGCAGCCATGGCAGCGACGGCATGAATTGCACGTTCCTGCAATGGCGGATTAAATTGGATTATCAAGTAATGTAACATCTTTCATAAGTTCCGTTTCTTCCTTGTTTTCAAAAATAAATTATCTTATCTACTACTACTGGGTGAGCGCCGGCAGGCGCTAGTTCGCATGAAGTTATTGATGGCGGAAGCACACAAAGCGGGTTACATCAAATTGCGTAAGTCTATTTGTCCCGAGATGAAATACTGCTTTGCCCAGTTGAATACACCAAATTTCTTGGACGCCAGCTTGACTATTCTATGGGACTTCGGTACTGAACATTTATGAAAACCTCGATTCCAATAATCCCATTGCACTTGTTAGCGGTAAGAGGCATGTTCTGAAATTAAGAAACTACAGGGAATTGGGTATTCTTAATGGTGAACGCGCAAACTTGTGTATTGATAGGGTTGAATCGGGCCAAGTTCAACCGCCCCCTTTCAGATACTTAAGTCAATGTACCCTCCAATTCAAACACAAGCTTTCAGTGGCTACTCAATTAAATGTATCAAAGAGCTGATTTTTTTTTTCGGATAATTACAACATTTTTAGTAAAAGTTGTTTTAGTTTTCGCGTAGTAGCTGAATGAATGAATGAAGAAACGTAGATAATTTGGTAACTATCTATCTTTCGATAACTTCACATCGAATCTCTTGCGGGGTATGCAGAGGGGACCGGGCGTCACATGACTCGGTTCTTACATACCTCACTCGCTTCTTTAAACATTCATAGGTCATTTCGTGAAGGCTTTTTTTATACATCGTCCAGAGACGCACAAGCGTACGGCCCGCCTCATGTAAAGCGGTTACTGTAGCCTATGAACGCAACATATTAAGTATCACTAGCGTGATACCACCTAGTGGTGGTAGGCCTGCTAACACAGCAACTCCTTAGGAGCTTACTGATGACCTCACTCAGGAACCCAACGACCCTCCAGGGACATGTTCATGCACGCACATCTTTGTTCTGTGGAAAAATCGAACCCACGAGCGTTGTTGTCAAAGTAGCGTTACTAACCACTGCGCTAAGATCGTTAAACATCGTCACCAAGTCGTCAGCGCTCGCCGGATTCTAGGGCTCCTGACATGACCTTCTAATAACACACGATCCATTTGTCATGGTAATTAAGTCTTAGAATTCATCGGCAACATTTGGTGACATCCTGTATATTTTGTATATCACTGAATTTTGTGTCCCAATGCTAAGTATGTTACGATGTAGTAAAGTATATGCAGTATCAATCACTGCATATACTTTACTACATCACTGCATATATTTAGATATGTATCATAAACACTGGAGTAGTATTATATATTCATTTATATATATATATATATATATATATATATATATATATATATATATATATAAACCGCATTCGCTTCGGGTATAATATTAATATTGACGATCCTAAACAAACGAAACCACCTCAATGGTGCAGATGTTATAAAATTAGGTATTATAAACAAACGAGGAATAATTTCGTACTCAATAAGCTCAGTTATATCCGATATTAAATTAGAAAGGACAATTACCGAATTTGTGGACTTCGAGTCAATAATTCACCGCGTCTGAACTACAAACATAACATGTATAATATATGCGAACGGATACTTCTTCTACTACACCAACCCTAACTTATTCCACTGCAGGGATACAGGTCTCCATTTAACAGAAGGGATTTATAGCATACTCCACCACGCTGCTCAAATGCGGATTGGCAGAGGGCAGTGTTTTCCAGGCCACTGACTTAACGACAGTCATCTATCGACAACCGATCGATGACAGGTAGATGACACTTAACGTGTCCCCCCGGAGCACGGAGAAACTCTAGATAGACAAACCCATCCATAGACAGGCTGCGGTCGACGTTGCTTAACCTGCGTGTTCAATTAGCGCGCAACGACGTCATCGAGCTCTCAATACTCTTGCTGTCGATACTTCTTCGATTGAAAGCATTTACGGGACTTTGACGAGCTCGGTGGCACTGTGGTCAGTACCAATACTTTAACACTAACGCTTGTAGGTTCGACTTCTACACAGGACAAACATTTCTATGCATGAACAAGTCTGTTTATCTTGGTCTAGGTGTTTTACGTAGCATAAGTATGCAATTACAAAAAAAAATGCATACATATGATACATAACACTATAGTCTAGAACTCATATCATAACACAAGCATCGCTTAGTTTGGGGGCGAGATGGCGCTGTGTAATTTGACCGGCAATACCATATGAAATTACGATATGGTAATCACTTCATATGAGGTCAGTCTTATACTTGATTTTTACATTACGACAAAATAGCTATTAAAGATATTTTGTCGTAATGTAAAAAACTAGTATAACAAAATCTTTACCGATAACTTCTTAAAATAGTTTATAACACGGTACTTAAATTCAAGTAATTTATTTTCAAGCAACAGGTTTTGCAACACTGGTCCAAAGACAAACACCATAACATAAAATATTTATGATACTCGTATTATAAACTTAAATTATTTCTACGGAGAGTTGAAGACGTGTAGCGCATGACGACAGGCAATCGTCTTCGGAATTCTTTCTTCATGAAGGTCGAAAGATGATGAGTCGGAACCTTAACCATAAAGGAACTAAAATTTACCTTATGGCGAGATTCCAATCGCTCAATCCTCAAGGTGAAGTTTGTCTTCTTCCTCGAAACAATAATCGTGGCCAGAATGTTTTACAGTTTCTTAATTTCATAGTTAATATGTAGTCTATCGATCTTCCTTTTTATTTGGTTTTTGTCACGGCTTACCGTAGAATCTGGTCGCTTTCAATGCCAGCGACCACCGGCGAGTACCGTCGGCCGGCAAATATAATTTACTAACGCAATACAAATATTTGAAGCTAGGAGTTTTTATATACAATATATACGTATACATACATCTTCACGCCAAGTCTCTCGTGTAGTAGGCAGAGAGCACCGAGCGCCACGTGACTCGGTCTCAAACACCTCTTTATTTATTTAAATACACGCTCGCCGGTTCCTAAGGCTCCTAACACCACTCTCTGATAACACATGAACAACTTGGCCGTAGTAGGTGAGCCAAATAACAACTTCCTGAAGGGTTGTTGTGTTTTTGCGAGTAAGTGAGATCATCAGTAAGTTCCTAAGGAGCCGTTGTTAGGTGCATAGGTGGTATCACGTGAATGATAGTGTATAAGCGTTTGGAAATCAGGACTTTTGACAAGATTTAAGGCGAAAACATTGATTATTAAGTATAAGGCATTCCTCGGCTTTTAAACGCTTTCCATCCATGTTTCTATCAATAATCAATGGTTGTGTGTCAAAAAAAGTCCCGATTTCCAAACGTTTGCAAATACCATAGATAACAGAAACAACAGAAGCAACCGTTGTTTCTGTTATCTATGGCAAATACACTATCATTAACGTGATTTGGGAATTTTAAGCCACAATTTTATTAGGAAATATACAAGCATGCGGACCGCCAGATGTAAAGCAATTACAGTTGCCTATAAATGCTTGCAACACATTAAGTATCACTCGCGCAATACCACCACTGTTACTAAAACAACTACTCCTTAGGAACTTACTGATGATCTCACCCACTCGCAAAAACATAACAACCCTCCAGGAAGTTGTTATTTGGCTGCGGTTTTCTGTGAGATGGAGATACTCCCCCAGAATGTGTTTTGATACGCCCTACCGCTCTAAAAGGTACCCAGGCCAAGACATATGCATCGTGCACACGAATGTTTGTCCTGTGTGGAAATTGAACCCACGAACGTTGGTGTAAAAGTAGCGTTAGAGTAAACCACTGCGCTACCGAGCTCGTCATATTATACCCTAACATGACTTTGAATAAGAAAATTAAAGTAGAACATGGTTATATCTGCTGCAAATTTTTGAACAACTACTTAACAAAAATTAACAAAAACAAATCCTACTCTTGCAGGAATGCGCCGGTAACGGTTTACTGCGTCCCTTTAATGATTTAAGGGACATACTAAAGTCGGTCACAGAGTAGCGAGGTTAAACGTTTTTACACATGCAATATTCTCTGTATATACCTAGCTACACGTTCTGTACGTTTGTTCACGTTAAATAAAAACTGTTTCGTTTTATATGTCCAACTTGTCTTCTTCTTAGCGTAATCTCGTTATCTAATCTACTGGGATAAATCGAAATTAATACACTAGTAAATAACAGCAAGCTGTGTAGGCAGAGCTGATATTTTTTAAATTTAAAAAATATTTAAATATTTTTTTTTAATTTTTTTCTAAATATATGGAACCCTGTACGACATCTAGCGACGAGTGCTGTTACTTTTTCTGTTGATGGGAGTGCAGTGCAGACTCTGCACTGCAGAGTGGCCGGCCATACGTTTTCCCATATGTTTTTTTTTTCTAATTGGAACGATTTTGGACCGTTCTTCCTCACCAACGAACATTTAAATTTCAAATTAAAGGATACAAAACTACAATATGTTAGCTATTAGTGTGTCGATTTTGGAGTTTCTCACTATTACCGTCTAAACGCTAGCTGGATGACATCAGTCTACCCCAAACGGCAATTTTGAGGGTAATGTGGCACCGCTGGCTATCGCAGCTCTGCCAATTAAAAATTCATCGGCGGGGTCCGCCACCTAAGCCTAAGGATTTGGCGAAGATACTGATTTTTACATGGAGCGACTGCCATTAGACCTCCACAACCCAAAGAATAAACCAGACCTTTCTTTAGTAAAGTCACACGTCTTTAGAAATGTAATTTCTCGCACGAGCGGGTTTCCTCGCGATGTTTACCTTCACCGCCGAGCCAGTGATAGTTACAAATACATACATAAACCCGAAAACACGTAATTAGTATTTTCGGATGTATGTGTTAAATGTTCGTTGGTGAGGAAGAACGGTCCAAAATCGTTCCAATTAAAAAAAAAAACATATGGGGAAACGTATGGCTGGCCACTCTGCAGTGCAGAGTCTGCACTGCACTCCCATCAACAGAAAAAGTAACAGCACTCGTCGCTAGATGTCGTACAGGGTTCCATATATTTTTAAAAAATTGAAAATTAAATATTTAATTATTTTTTAAATTTAAAAAATATCAGCTCTGCCTACACAGCTTGCTGTTATTTACTAGTAATTTTATATTTCTACGTTGTTTACGTTAAAATACTGAATGACTGGAAAACTTGAAAGTTTCAAATATGGTAGTAATTGCGTATCACTTTCAATCGAATGTTTGATGACTGCATTGTCTATATATTTATCCCCGACCTGTATCTATAGTTATATCTTTCTTATCGCGAACGAATTTCCATATTTTATTTCACAAGCTATTTTATTTTTTCAGATCTATTTTTAGTGTATTGTATTAATCTAGACAACTAGAATTTCATTTACTATGACTATGATTAATATAGTCATGGATTAGTTTTCGTTCAACAATCGATTGAAGGAAAACGTTGTGTAATTACCCCGTTGATTGGCTCGATTAAAAGTAGTACCTTAGTTGGGAGTAGGTACTGGGTAATTATTATTTATTCTGTACTATAGATGAGTAGAGACATATACATTGGGGTACTAAAATATTATTTTGTGTGTTATTGTCCAAAGTGTTCATATCTGTCCAAAAAACCGTGGCCATGGTAATGGTTTTGTGTGTATATACGTACATGGATTTACATTACTATTACTTCATCTGTCGATACAGACGTCAAGACGCTGATTTTTAGGGTTCCGTACCAAAAGAGTAAAACGGAACCCTATTACTGAGGCTCCGCTGTTACCAGGCTATATCTCACGAACCGTGATAGTGAGACAGTTGAAATTTTCACAGATAATGTATTTCTGTTGCCGCTATAACAACAAATACTAAAAAATGGAATAACACAAATATTTAAGGGGGCTCCCATACAACAAACGTGATTATTTTTGCTCGTTTTTGCTCAATATTGATAACGGCAACAAGTAGATGCTTGAAATATTTACAGAATATATAGTTATATATTTACTATAAGAATAAATGATTAAATTAAAATAAAACAAATATTTAAGGGGGGCTCCCATACAATAAACATGATTTTTTTGCCGTTTTTATAGATAGTGGTACGGAACCCTTCGTGCGCGAGTCCGACTCGCACTTGGCCGATTTTTACTGAGGCTCCGCTGTCCGTCCGTCCGTCTGTCACCAGGCTGTATCTCTTGAACCGTGATAGTTAAACAGTTGAAATTTTCACATATGATGTATTTCTATTGCCGCTATAACAACAAATACTAAAATAATCGGCCAAGTGCGAGTCGGACTCGCACACGAAGGGTTCCGTACCATTATCTATAAAAACGGCAAAAAACCACGTTTGTTGTATGAGAGCCCCCCTTAAATATTTGTTTTATTTTAATTTAATTATTTGTTCTTAAAGTGAATATATAACTAAATATTCTGTGAATATTTCAAGCGTCTACCTGTTGCCGTTATCAATATCGAGCAAAAATGACCAAAAAAATCACGTTTGTTGTATGGGAGCTCCTTAAATATTTATTTTATTCTATTTTTTAGTATTTGTTGTTATAGCGGCAATAGAAATACATCATCTGTGAAAATTTCAACTGTCTAACTATCACGGTTCATGAGATACAGCCTGGTAACAGCGGAGCCTCAGTAATAGGGTTCCGTTTTACTCTTTTGGTACGGAACCCTAAAAATCAGCGTCTTGACGTCTGTATCGACAGATGAAGTAATAGTAATGTAAATCCATGTACGTATATACACACAAAACCATTACCATGGCCACGGTTTTTTGGACAGATATGAACACTTTGGACAATAACACACAAAATAATATTTTAGTACCCCAATGTATATGTCTCTACTCATCTATAGTACAGAATAAATAATAATTACCCAGTACCTACTCCCAACTAAGGTACTACTTTTAATCGAGCCAATCAACGGGGTAATTACACAACGTTTTCCTTCAATCGATTGTTGAACGAAAACTAATCCATGACTATATTAATCATAGTCATAGTAAATGAAATTCTAGTTGTCTAGATTAATACAATACACTAAAAATAGATCTGAAAAAATAAAATAGCTTGTGAAATAAAATATGGAAATTCGTTCGCGATAAGAAAGATATAACTATAGATACAGGTCGGGGATAAATATATAGACAATGCAGTCATCAAACATTCGATTGAAAGTGATACGCAATTACTACCATATTTGAAACTTTCAAGTTTTCCAGTCATTCAGTATTTTAACGTAAACAACGTAGAAATATAAAATTACTAGTAAATAACAGCAAGCTGTGTAGGCAGAGCTGATATTTTTTAAATTTAAAAAATAATTAAATATTTAATTTTCAATTTTTTGCGGCAAAAAGCGGCAAATTTACACTATTCAAATAAAAGGACACTTAATGAACGGGTTAGTTATACGAGTAAATACCGCATTCGTACCTTATGTGGTCGGGTTACACAATGCCTCTGTTCTAATTTTTAGATAGGAGTAGCTAATGTTAAAAAATATAATATAGAACTTATTATATTTTTTAATTTTAATATTTATATTATACGTTCGTTTATTTATATAAACATGTTTATTGAGTATTACTAGAATGAATGACTGAATGTTAAAGATGCGAGTGGAGTGCGTAAGGAGCGCGTCGTATGGCGTTCGGTTTTCTCTGCCTATCCCGCAAGGGACCTGGTTTGAGGATATACATACATACAACAATGTAAGAAATTATACTGATGCGCAGTTTTTCTCGAGATCCTGCACTACTTAGTGCAAAATGGATTTCTGTATGACGAGCTCGGTGGCTCGGTCACAAGCGTTAATAGGCTACGGTACCCGCTTTACACCAGGTGGGCCGTATGCTTGCATGCCTCCCGACGTAGTGTAAAAAAACCCTGTTTCACAATGTATAAGTAAAGTTCTAATTAAGCTACTAGAAACCCAACTGTCAAGTATACGAGTAACTTGCGTTTCACAATCTGCCAGTATGGCTAATCATCACAATATCCGCTCAGTATGTTACGCATCGGATGAACTGGCAGGTAGCCGGTTACTTGGCAGATATACGAGTAGTCAACAGATGTTCATATTGTTCCTTCAAATACGAGTCATTTACAAGTTGTACGGCATGGAACAATAGTCTTGCTGTCTTTTTTTGTTTTATTGTTTTTGAATAGTCAATGTCAATTTAGGTTTTTGTTTCGTAGAAAGGATATTTATGATGAACAATTCTGGGGTCAGCAACGCAAGAGTGACACCCCTGGTGTTGCAAATGTCCATAGGCTACGGTGACTGCTTACCATCAGGCAGGCCGTATGCTTGATTTTCACCTTAGTGATATATAAAAAAAAACAAGAAAAGGTCACTCAAAGAAGGTTGTCCCACTACGCACGCAGGCTGGTTGGCGTCTGTCCGCCATATTTGTTAGTTACGTTCCGTTACACAATCCTACAATGTTTAAGTTAATGTTATGCATAACAGTATGTTATGCATCGACTTATATTACCTACAGTACCGTAGGTAATATAAGTCGATGATGTTATGTATTATTTATTTATTTATTTATTTATTTATTTATTTATTTATTTATTAAGGACCACAAACAAGTTCACAATATTTTATAATTATGAAATTATGTTAGTACTTATCTAATTATGAACCCAACACTGTTGGCCACATATTTATCATATACATTATTATACGTGTAGATCTTATAAAAAAGTAGTCTAAGTTACAATTCATTTGAGTGTGATGGTGGTATTACATTTACACGGAATTGAGTTATGTTAAGATTTACAGAGTTTATGATTACTAAAGTAGTTTAGTGTTTTACTATATTTTATAGGTAGTGAAAGATCACTATAGAAGTTCCTTTCAAACAAAGAAGTGATTGAAATTTCATAAATACACCTCGACTAATCGAATCTAATTATATTCCATATATAACTTAATTTGTAGTTACATACGTAATGATCATAAAACGGTAAATATGTTTGGTTATTGTTTCAGTCATCGAGTAGGTTATATACTCGATGGATTCAGTACAAAATAAAGATTCAATCACTATCATTTTAAAACGGAACGGAAACCTTTAATGTTGGCAGTACCTACTTAACGTAACCTAAACGTAAGTGACAATTAGTAAATCTTTACTATAAGTTAGTTACTGAGCAAATGATTGTGAAACGCAAAGGGAGTTAACGAAAGGATTTAACCTTTAAGTAGATTACTTACATAGTAACTAATTGAAACTTTAATGATACATTGTGAAACAGGCCCTTAGACCAACGCAAGTAAGCAACGTCTGTTCAATTCATTTTCAGAAAGTGATAAATATATTATTGCGAATGGCGTCAAAAGTCTATCAAGCCGCTACTATGTAGTTTTGAGGAGTAGGTACATTCGTGAGTGAAAATCCTGTCTGCATAATATTCGAATTGCCCCGAAACACCATATTCGTTCCTGAATCGAAAAGTATTCGCTCAAAATGTATGGAATATGCATAGACGTGGAATATGTGTGAAAAATGGTCAAATCTGTTCTGAATATAGGTTTCCGAGGCAATGTGAACCAGATGCAATCTGATCCAACCTGCTTTGTGTGCTTCCGCCACCAATTAGTTCATGCGGCCTAGCGCCGGCCGGCACCCACCCACTACTGTTAGTGCGTGCATCATGCCGACGCTGCCATGGCTGCTCCGGTAGTCTCTGCCTCGGCTGCTGCGGTCGTCCGCCATCTGGAACAGAATCCGCATGCCCCCTCCACCACCGTCGCTGCCACGACTGGCCTGGTCGTCGCTGCGACACGTGTTTCGCCTCTCCACGAGGCATCATCAGGCGTTGTAGACGTTAATCGTAAGAATAACATGCTACAAGTTATTATTATTAACTATTTAATGTGAACCAGGATGCAGATATCATATCATTGTCATCTTGTGTACAAAGTTTAAGCTCAATCGTACACCAGGAAATTAAACAAATATTACTAGCAAAATGTAATCCATCATGTATCATATTTAACCAGGGAACTTTATTTAACTTACTTTATATTAATAAGGAAAGTTAAAAAAAAATTTGCTCGGGCTAATACAGAAAGTTTCATAATGTTTTGTACAATAGTAGGGGTACGGGATATGCCTTCCCTGTTCAAAAATGTTATGACAGATACGTCACACTATTCGTGTTCTCTCTTTATCTTACCTTCCAAAATATGTTTGTCCTTATCATATCATTGGCGCTAATGAAAATGACATAAACACTATACAAGTATTTAATTCTTAATACAAATGCGTAAGGTTTAATTTATAATGCATGCAGTAAGAGGTACTTCCTTTCAATTGCTTTCATTGATCGAATAGCCTTTTCAATTCATATTATTGTGAAGTTACGGTTTATGTTACATTGACACAAGCAACATAATAACAAGAAATTTAGTAAAAAATGTAAAACGTATATGTCAATTATGCATATTGCCGACAATAATTTGCTTAAATTTTCTTAGCGATTGTGTATCTAGCATATTAGTGATCGATGATTAGAACCTAAACAATAAATAAAAAATTACATTATCTTTTGTAATTTAAAGTATACATTTAATTTACCTAAGTAATGTCCATTATTGTCTAAGCACATTTGCCATTTTAATGGAAGATTATTGAAGGTAAAGGTATAGAAATCTTGGGGATGGAACTCAATAAACACTTTAAACAAGTTTTTAACCCTCCGATCCTCCGATTGCGAGCTTTTCCCCTGTTAAAAGGTAGGTTATCCAAACTTCAACACAAATTTAAATCAGTTGTATCAAAGTGAATATATTAGTAGAGTAATAATAGCTCCTGTAGTTTTAAGTTAGTGTAGACGTTTAATGTAGTGCGTTGGTTAGAAGTGGACTAGATCAAATCGCAAGTCACGGTTGTCAAAAGTTGGTTATATAACGGTGTGATACTAAACCACGAATTCAATTTGACAAGCCTGGTGGCAGAATGGTTAGCAATTCTACTTTAACACCAACGTGGATTCAATTACCACACAAGAGAACATTTGCATGAACATGTCGGTCTTAGTCTGCCAGTTTTTAAGAATGGTAGGGCATTTCAAAGCAACTCGAAAAGGAAATTACCTCCACCTCACAGAAAATCGCAGCTAAATAATAACTCCCTGGAGGGCTGTTGTTTTCTTGCACTTAAAGATTCTGTATTAGAAACAGAGATGACATTGCGCGAGCGGTACTTCGGGTATTGTGAGCGTTCATAGGCTATGGTATCCACTTTAGGTCAGGTGCGCCGTATGTTTGTAGGCCTTTCGACGTTGTATAAAATAAAAAAAATAAAAAATGGCTCACGGTAGGCTTATTGCTGACAGTAGGTTAGGCCCCATTCGTCAGCCCCACACGTAGAAATAGGAGCACTACGCGACCTCATATTGGTCTGTGATTAAGCGCACCCGTTTTACAGTGATGAAAATTGTATCACTAAAGTTCACCCTAAGAAGCTAGAACTTTTGTAAACAAACCGAACTGTACTAAATTATACGAAGAACAAATAATACAACCAATTTAAATAACACGGCAAAAGAGTTAGTTTTAAGACACTAGCGAATATTTTCAATTGGGTGAATTATACAACACCATTACGAAACGCTATCGCTTGGTATTGTGGTAACAGAAACGCGGTCTGCGTATAAAATAGGCTGTCAAAATTTGGTCCGCCCTATATTTCGACTCTTGATAAATAATTTTATTAATTTTTATTAAATCATTTTTTTTTTTAGAAATTGATAAAATAATGAATAACGCTAATAGACTGTTTTGTTATTTATGTGACAGAAGATTCCTTAAAGATTCTGACAACAGCTGTTTCTAATTAATAACACTAACGAATGTTTTGGTATTCTTACATTTAGTAATAAACTTAAGATACGAGTACATTCGTAATCCAATGTATTTTTTATTTAAACTTCGGGAAAAATGTTTAGGATCCCTGATGTTTGTTTACAAAATTTCTATGTTTAAGTACTTAACTTTGGTTAAATCGTTACAGCGACAAATATTTAGAAAGTGTTTTTCATACCTTTATATATATAAATGTTGATCTAGTAAGTTAGCAAACAAACTTAAAAGACCTATATCACAATAATCAGTCACCACATCCTATAGATAGCCGCTTGCACTATCAGGAAATTAATACTGTAATATCCCTCACATATACCTATAAGCGACTATCATCAGTTCCAAGTTCCAATGTATAAAGTTGAATCGACGGTGAGCACGATTACCTTTTCAATTTATACTTCATTTGTTCACAATGTTACGTATCGCGCCAATACTGAACGTGTTGAATATACTTATATAGATAGAGCACGATAAATATAGTAGATAAGCTTCGTTTGTTGGTACTTAACTTAACATAAATAAGACCCGATTATTGTAAAAATATCTGGTATATACTGACCAAACAAAAGTTCGATTTTTATTTTTAACCATACGTCCTTTAGAAGTTACGTACGAGTGTTTTTTCCCTTTTTGTCAAGATATAAAGACATTTAAAAAATATATATAATAAGCCCGTGGAATTAGACACTAAAGCGTTGTCAAAAAAATTTGCAGAATAAGTCTGTGCGCCTAGATAAGTTTTCACAATGTCAAATGATTTCAACAGTATGTACAGATGTTCAAGCTTCTGCGGTCACTACTTATCACGGGGCAGTCCTTCTTGTTTACTGACTTAATACCCAAAATTAAATATATAATGTATGTAAGTACTGATACAAATTTGTCATGTGGTTAGACAGATAGATAGATAAAATGTATTATTTTGCAACTTCCAACACATACATGTTATTGCAGTCTGCAGTAATCAAAGAAATTTGAAATATTACTTTACACATCGTAAATAGTACATACTTCAACAGCTCATGCATGCATGAGCTAAACACTAATTTTCTGCCACAGCCATTGTGCACTACCCCCCTATACCTGGGTGACAATAAAACTTTCAAATCAAATCAAACTTGTTAACTATAATAACATAGGTTACAAAACATTTCTTGTTTACAAAAAATATCACAATGTCATGTTGGCAAACAAAGAGCGCAGTTATGTAACAAAAACCAATATCCTTTGTTTTCTGTTGAAGGCAGACACAGTCGTGGACAAATCTGCAATGTTGGGGACTCGGGTACGCTACCTGATCCATTAGAGGATAAGGTGTAGGTTATGGATATTTATCTACGGTGAAGACACGCAAGGGCAAAATATCTTAGAATCGCTTTATCGTCTGAAGATCACCATGCCATAATCATAAACTGTCTTTTATTATTGTTTAGAACCTGGGCAACCTAGCTTCGCTCTGAGTTTTTTAATTTATAAAATCGCGTTTTCTTTCATTGCAGGAGGTGGAGAAATCTATATTTTCCAAAACTTTCTAATTTTATTCCGGAGTAGGCCCCAAATTCCGTGCCTGCAAATCTTAAAAATCAATAGAAATAGGTAATTTCCTCTCTAATTATATGCAAGCCAGGTCAGTATTACTTTCTACAATTCGAAGTATTACGTCAGATCCTTAGATGTGAATGACGAGAATGGAAGTTTACGTTATTGTATAATTCATTAGTTTTAAACTAGGTTTACTCTAGGTAATAAAATGATAATCAATGAACATTCCATTTCATTTTCCATCCTAACAATGGACTGAACATATTACCCAACGGTGGTTCTATTGACTCTTGTTAACTTGCCGTAGTATGTGTGGTACATTCCCATCAACATGATTAACTTGATATACGTGTAACCTTATGTTACCCTTAGAATGGCAATCTCATACAAAGCTCATTTTCTCGGAACGCTCGACGGGATGTATTGCAATTCTGCAATAATATTCATATAGGTATGTGTAATTGCCTGTTTGGGAAGGACCTGGGCGATCACGACATAGGGAATCCTAGTGTGGAATCCAGGGTAATTCAAATATTGTTTGACGAACTCGGTGGCGCAGTGGTGAAACGCGCTGTTACGCTACTTTGACACCAACGCTCGTGGTTTCGATTCCCACACAGGACAAACATTTGTGTGCATGAACATGTCTGTTTGTCTTGGTCTGGGTCTGTATTTTCTATATATAATTAGTATGTACTTATAAAAATTACATTTATTTTTACGTATGTTTTACGTATGTTTATCAGTTGTCTAGTACCCATAACACAAGCTTTGCTTACTTTGGGGCTAAATGGCGCTGTGTAATTTGTCCTACAATATTTACTTATATTTATTATATTTAATTTTGTATTTTCTAAGTTATTTTCGAGTTAATAGTTATAAAAGAGTTATAAAATAAAGATTATTATTATTATATATCTAATATGATTTATTAACACACAGCAAGTACACAGTGGCACTTTGCCATAGAGTTATTATTGGCAGGTCTATTATGGATAAAAATTAGAAAGAAAAATCAAAATGTCTTCCAATTCATTGCGTGACAATAAACAAATTTGCGTATTTATTCAATGTAATATAATATTAGTAGTTTTGTTTGTTTGTATAATATTTATTGTATTACAAGAAAAAATACAGATAAGAAAATAAATGTATGTACAATAGCGGACTTATCCCATCCGGGATCTCTTCCAGTCAACCATAGAATACCTGGTAGGAAATGTCAATTCAATGAAGTAGTTATGAGCACAAAGTCATTCTCACAATATTAATAAACAAACAAAATAAGATCTGTTACACATATGATAAACGCAAACATATATAAATATCATACATATACATACTAACATAACCATCTTCATATACATACATACATAAATACCAGTACATATATGATATATATCAGATACTTTTAGACAATTAGCTCAATTTTTCAAGTGCATCAAACCAGAGATTAAACAATTTTAACTTGAAAGATTGGATGTATTGAGCCATTTTCACATCAACTGGAAGTAAATTTCAAAAATGTGCCGCTTGCACAGTTAAAGATTTTGCATAGGAATGACAATTGTAGGTATATAGGAATCTGATTTTTACTAGGACGTAAACGATCATCCCGTACACGGAACGCGAAGCTCTCCGAGAGGTAATATGGAGCTGAGGGATTAAATAGAACTTGAAAAAGCAACGTGAGAATGTGCATATTTCTGCGATGTCTTATAGGTACTCGTAGTAAATTTAGTTTGTGACGAAATTCAGTTACGTGATCAAACTTTCGCACGCCGAAGACATATCTGATGCACATATTTTGAATGCGTTCTAATTTATTAAATAAGTCTTCAGTAGGATCTAAATATGCAACTTCCGCATAGTCAAGGATAGGGAGAAGAAGGAAGCGTACAAGTAAAGCAAAAGTAAAGTAAAGTAAAGTAATATAAAGTAAAGTACCCAGAGGAAGAAAATACTGGAGGCGTTTTAATGAGTGAAGTGATGCAATAATTTTACGACTGACTTCACAGATTTGAGGGGCCCAGGATAGAGTTTGGTCAACGATAATGCCTAAATTCTTGACAGTGGGTGCCAAAGGAATGATGTTACCACCAAGGACTGTATTTGGGCATACCACCCTTTGCAACTTAGATATATAGTAGGTATGGACTGCCTATAACAATGGCATGAGATTTTAATGGGTTTATATTCAACCCGTAATTATTGGTCTACTTATCAATGACGGATAGGTAGTTATTGATATTTGCAATAGCCGAATCAATGTCATCAAGTCAAGCAGATGCGTAAATTTGAAGATCATCGGCATGTAAGTGATAAGAAGAAGAAAGAGACGATACAATGTCATTGATGAAGAAGGCGAACAGAATAGGTGAAGTGGCCTCATTTACACACAGGAACTCAACAACTCTCTAGAGGGTTGTTATGTGGCTGCGGTTTTCTTTGAGGTGGAGGTACTTCCCCAGACGGGCTGCTTCGGTACGCCCTACCTCTCTTAAAACATCCAGACCAAGACAAACAGACATGTTCATGCACACAAATATTTGCCTTGTGTGGGAATCGAACCCACGAGCGTTGGTGTCAAAGTCGCATCATTCACGACTGAGCCAACGAGCTCATCAAAAAACTGGTTGATAATATTGTCTTAGGTTTTCGCGATTATTATACAATTTTTAACGGAAGTATCGCGTGTTTTATTTATTTTGTTGAACCTGACGTTTCGAATGCTTTGCAGCGTCGGTGGTCGCAAGAAGACTAAGGTGACATTTATCTTACACTGGTTATTCTATTATTACATCTACCGACATGGATGGATTAATTATATACGTTCCGATTCACACAAAAATCGCTCACCAATCAAATGCACCATGGAATTTGAGGCAAATAATTCACTAGCATCAGCGAACTTAAAAAGCTTTTTAAGTTCGCTGATTAGCATTCCTTGATATAATAATTACCAGGAAACTTGACAACTCACTTACTCATACAGTGTATAGGAAACCCACCCACAACAACATCAAATAACACAGACAAATATCTCAATGGTAACTCACACCACCATCCATATCAGTTAGCTACCGTAGGCAAATCTTTGTTTCAGAGAGCACACGGCATCTGCGACGCTGAGCATCTAAAGGAGGACGTGCGGGTTCCCAATGACGCGCTTTTACGTAGTAAAAAATTTTACCGCTACGGGTCGGGAGGTAAAGTAGAATGTGCAGCTCTTATTGGCTAGTTCACGGATCAACATCGCGTCACTATCGCGCTTATTGGTTAAAATATTCTTCCATTGGTCAGTAGGTTTGATTAGCTGAGATATCTAAGCTTTATAACACTTAGTGAGTGAGGGGAGGTTTCATGCGGCGTCATGTAGTTTACTGGTTTGTGAATAAAAGTATCCAAAAGAGACTGATTGATATGTTGTTTGATGTAAGCATTCAATGCAAATCGATATCCCCATAATATCAGCTTGTACATTAACAAGTGACCACAATTATTAGCGAATTACAAACCAAGTATGTATCATAAGCAACAATGTGTTAAATGCTTCCAGTCATTACTGACAATGACATGAGCTATGCATGTTAATGGATACGTATTGTCTTATGGTTATGGCACTTTTTGTTGGTACTGTGTTATTTGGAGATGGAGATATAGGCCTCATTATTCCGAAATACTTGTACTTAAAATAATAGATAGCTCCCGCAATGAAAGGCCCACCACATTTCAAGCAATATAAATTCAACTCCGTAATGAACATTTTACGAAGCTGGACGCTTTCTTTCTGTTCAGATTCAAAAGTGGTTACAAGAACATATATAGGTAATAGCCAAAAAAATCTAATTAGTTCCTTAGTCTGTATCATAGAGAACTATGATACAGCCGCCGAGAATCATTACTTTCGATTGTCATATTTACTCCCCATGATGCCTTGATGGAAAAATAACATACGATAATTTCAGCCTTACTTTTTGAAATCCTGATGCTGCAATGCCTACTTTAACCACGAAATTGAAGAATTTGGTGATTTCAGTTTAATACGTTAGGTGTCAAGTAAATAATATTGACTTCCAATTCCTTAATGTTGATGGTGTAGCGAATTGCCAATTGCCTAGCAAAGACTTAATACATGCATGCAAGTAAGGTAAGGAAGTATTCATAGATTCCTTACTCAAACCAATTAGTGGATTTATAACTAATGTACTATTAATTTGATGAAGGAAGATTCCCATTCTTTAATCTGAGATATTTAATATGCTAACGTAATATCAATTTCAGGACGTGAAATATCAAACATTAAGGCCTACGTCGTCGGTTTGAAAATTTGAACAGATTTTTTGACAAAATGATGTTGATTGGACTTGAAAAACGTGGTATGCCGTCCATATTGTTTTGATTTTTTAGGGATCATAATAAATTAAGAAATCGGATGATAGGCTCTTAAATTATTGTAATCTCTAGTAAATTATAAACCAAATACAATTTGTTGAAAGTTATTAATCATAAGCAACAATGTATCAATTTTTCTAGTCATTACTGACAATGTCTTTCCTTCCTGTGCATGTTAACGTATATATATATATATATATATATATATATATATATATATATATATTGTCCCTTGAGTTACCTCATTAAATGGTGCTACACCTCAAACTCTTTGCTATAGTGTACTGTAACATATACACTATAACGTATATAGAACTCTATTTGAAAAGTTTGTATAAAGTTTAGGCGACGGAACTTAAAGTTGCAGTTTTATTCCGCGAAATTCCTTCAATCGTCAATCTATAAAACGCTTAAATGCATATTATTTTTATGCTACTTAATCGAGTAGGCAGAAAACTAAACAGGTGCACCGTCTGTATACCTGTTTATTATGTGGCCTCAACTTTTCTCTCACTGTGACT
This sequence comes from Pyralis farinalis, assembly GCA_947507595.1. Lineage (NCBI taxonomy): Eukaryota > Metazoa > Arthropoda > Insecta > Lepidoptera > Pyralidae > Pyralis > Pyralis farinalis. The sequence goes on from OX382275.1 coordinate 11,163,656, forward strand.
GCTAGTTGCGCATACCGTTAACGGTACGATGGTGACAGCCATAATCGAAATAACGCTTCTTGATTTGCTGGGAATTGCGAATGTAGGTAGCCACTGTTGTCATTCAACATTGTATTTTGAAAGGAATGAGAAATAACAGCAACTAGAAACCAACATAGGTAATCGATTTGTACCCAAAAAGGACATACTCATAGTTTAGTAACGAAAAATACTCTAGATAACTTAGAAGAACAGTGATAGCGCTGTGGATAAAGAACCAGCCTATTGACTAAATGAGTCCCGGTTCAAATCCTGACATATAGGTACCAGTAAATTCGTGTTTTCGGATTTATGTACATAATTTGTAATTATCACTAGCTCGACGGTGAAGGAAACCACCGTGAGGAAACGTGAGGTGTAAAAAACTGTATCTTGGCCAAATCATGAGGCTTACGTAGCGGACCCCACATATCCTAATGGATTAGGTAGCGGGATAAAGCTAAAAAGACTAGAAAACTTAGAAAGTGTATTGGTTTGTTTTCATGTTGACAATATTAGAGATATGGAGTTCTTTAGACATTTTTATCTGAAGTCGTAACTAAACCTCGACACACAAACGCGCGAAGAACTGTGGTTCAAAATACTGAGACGAACGCTGGGTGCGAAAAACATTTCGTGGAAAAGAAATATTTATATCAAAAATTTTTCACGTCAGTATTTGTCGCGATAACGATATTTCGAATCGTAGTTCTTCGCACGTCTGTTTGTCGACATTCATTTACGAATTTTTACTGTCCACTTTAATTTGTGTAAATTTAATTTGACAGAAAACCTCGAAATGTGGTTTAGGCTAATATTTTAACATTATCTATCTATGTATAAATCCTTTGCGGGGTAGACAGAACCGTGCGCCACATAAGTAGATCCTTACAAAGCTCACTAACTTCTTCAACATTCATTGCTCTTCTACGCACGCCCGCCGGTTCCTAAGGCTTCTGACAAAACACGATCAATTTGGTCATGGTAGGTAAGTCTTGGCCTTCCTCGGCTCCTACATACTTCTACTTTCTACTAACATTATTATGACTGTATTATTAACTTATTCTTATGCTCATATAGTAATATACTTGTAGAGGTGTATTAAGTTAAAAAGTACTGCCGTAACTCCAATAAAACCTGTATAAATCTACATGCACACATCAACAGCGATCAAAGTAAGGTTATTGAATTTAGAGGAACATATCTTTCCTTAAACTGCAATATCTAGTTTGCAAATGTAATATCAACTTTAATACGTATAGTCACACGTCAACGTATTACCCTGAAATTTTAAATAGGTCTAAATAAATCTTCTCAGAGTTAGGGAGTATTGAACATAGCTATACTGTGGTACATCTGAATAACCCAGGCCTAATTCAAGCATGCTAACGATAAAAACCGGCCAAGTGCGAGTCGGACTCGCGCACGAAGGGTTCCGTACCTATAAAACCTATACGTATCTATAAAAACGGCAAAAAATTCACGTTTATTGTATGAGAGCCCCCCCAAATATTTATATTCTTATATTTTTTAGTATTTATTGTTATAGCGGCAACATAAATACATCATCTGTGAAAATTTCAACTGTCTAATTATCACAGTTCATGAGACTCAGCCTGGTGACAGACAGACGGACAGCGGAGTCTCAGTAATAGGGTCCCGTTTTACCCTATGGGTACGGAACCCTAAAAACATAAGCACTCCGTGTGGATAACTTTACTAGCTGGCAAAATCTACTACGAACGGGTGAGGTTTCCACAGTAAGATGTTATTCCACTTAGCTTATGTGATGCTGAATTCTCGGTACTCGGTATTAGGAATATCTGTGTGAAATGTGAAGCTCCGTGTCGTAACCACAGATTGCTGCCTGACGACGTACATGCCGTAGTTCGATTATAGAATTTGATATATCAGGATCTGACTAAGACGTATTTCATGAAAAGGCTAAATTATAACAAATTATTTAATGCTACTTGTCATACATAACTTTATTGCTTACCTATTTTCAAATATGGGAATATTTTTTGTATGGCAATCGCAGTGGTTAAGTTCAGGTCTTACTATCATTTATTCCGTAGTGAATAGCTAACGCGAGAATTGAACTACCCTTGGTGTCAAAAGAACTGCTCTTTTGACACCAAGGGTAGTTCAATTCTCGCATCGTATAAAATAGGACGGATATTTGTATGGTTTACAAATCTATGTGCTCGAATATTGGTTGTCATTATAGCTATTATAGCCCAAGAAGTAATCGCAGTTTGTAGTTAGTTGTGCCTTACTTGCTGATATCATCAATATATTAATACTAGCTGCTGCCCGCGGCTCCGCCCGCGTGGAGTCAAATAACGTAGCCTATGTGTTAATCCAGATCATAATCTATCTACGTAACAAATTTCATTCAAATCCGTTCAGCCGTTTAAGCGTGAAAGAACAACAACCATCCATACATACAAACTTTCGCATTTATAATATTAGTAGGATGTGAAGCAAAATCTTTGTACCACTTTTTACGAAAATTACGCGGACGGAGGAGCACAGTTAAAGTTTATATAGAGAAGAAGTGGAGAAAATTTAATAATGCTTATTTTATAATGCTATTTTTTTTAATAATGCTTGGAAAATACCTTAAATAAATAAAAAAACATTATACGCACTACTATGCGTTTGTCACACAACCACATATGTACCCAAATATATACCTACTCTTTTGTTTACGGTTAAAGTCTGTGGTCAAACTGAGAAGAGGTTAATATTATTGGTTTATAATATTATTCGTAGTGTGGCCCCGGTGTAAGAATAGGCCACCCCATCTCAACCTGTGGGTGTCGTAAAAGGCGACTAAGGGAAATATCTAGGAGACGAGCAGCAGCGTCCCCTGCGTACTTTAAAATGGTTTAATGCGGTTGCCTACCCGCCTGCCAAGCATGGCAACTATGGCAAAACCCCCTCTATATGAGTACAAGAATAAGACCCAGTTACCGGCAGCCCCAGTAATCCTAGCTCCGGTAGCGGTCAGAGTATCGGTGGGGCAGGGTGTGCTAAGAAACTCCGGCTCCGACGCCGTGGCTACCATCACAACGGACTGGCCCTGGCAACATACAACACGCGTACATGGAGGACCGACGAGAAGATAGTGGAACTGGAAGAGCAATTAAGTAAGTTGCATTGGGATATAAAAGGACTATCCGAACAGAACCGAAAAGAACTCTGCTGCATATAGAGTTAGGAGAATTACACAATTCACATATGTGGCTACTGCGTGCTTAGTCTATTTCAGCTACTTTCATAGCATTATGTCGTATGGTAAACCGTTGTGGAGAAAAGCGGCTGATAACTATTTTTATATTACAAAAGAGAGCCATCCGCTCTATTTATAACATGGGCTCCTGGGAATCACTTATTAAACTATTTAAAGAAAAAATATCCTCTCAGTATATTTATGAGAACATAATATATGCTCATAAAAATATAGAATCGTTTTCAAAATTTAGTGACAATCTTAGAAGCAGGAATAGATTGCGTATGCCGGTACATCGGCTTGCTAAGACTAATAGATCTTTTTTTGTAGTTGATCTTTTGTGTATTCGATTCTATAATAAATTACCTGAAACAGTTCTGTCCTTGCCTGACAATATGTTCAAAAGGCGCATCAAAAATACTCTATGTAAGAAGGGTTAATACAGAATCGATGAATATCTGACTGACAAAGATGTTTGGAAATGATTCAGCACATGTATTAATATATCTTTAATTGTACCACTTGATATCACTATATGTGCACCCGCATATATTTATTGTAATATTAATTGATGATTAAAAAATACCTATATTGGCAAGTTTCTTTTTGGCATTTCTTCTTCGTTAATGGTCATTTTCGAAATACTGGTAAATTAAAAAAGAGAGATTAAAGCTTTGAAACTTAATAAGATATAATTTGATTTGATTTAAAGAATGTAAAACGTCTCTAAGTGCCCCTGAGGGCCTCATGGCAAATTAATAATTTTTATCTTTTTGGTGTTTACTCCTCCGTAAGGTCCGGTGTGAAAATTTTATGAGGAGTAAAATCAAGTGAACGCGTTAACAAAATATGATACAGTTACGCTTGTTCGCTTAAAAGAGACAAACATATACTTGTAACCTTCAGATGCTATTCAATTCCGTCATACATTCCGGAGAAACACCGGAAGCGTGGAGCAGAAGCCCTGGTCATGCTGTTATTCAAAAATAAATAAATAAAATTCAAAAATAAAAAAGGCGCTTTTGAAGAACTATAGGCCGATATCGCTTCTGAGCCATGTACTGTTTTCGAGAGTCATCCATCACAAACCGTCTCGAACTCACTTGATGAATTTCAGCCTCTCGAACAAGCCGGATTCCGAAAACGCTTTAGCACCATGGATGTGGACGACGAAAAAGCCTTTGATCCCGTTGAGACATGGGCGGTGCTACAGTCTCTCCAACGATGCCGAATTGAGGAAGCTCAAGGTCGCTCAGCGTGCTACGGAAAGAGCTATGCTCGGGGTTTCTCTGCGTGATAGAATCAGAAATGAGGATATCCGCAGTAGAACTAAAAGTAACCGATATAGCCCAAAGGTTAAGTAAGCTGAAATGGCAGTGGGCCGGTTATATAGTTCGTAGAACCGACAATCGCTGGGGAAGAAAGATTCACGAATGGCGTCACCGTACTAGTGCGTGCAGTGTGACCCCCCCCCCCCCCCCCCCTATTTTTTTTTCTTGATTAACCAGCCTACCACAGACTTAATTATTTCTTGGTTACAACTATCATTTGACTAAACTATGTCAGAATCGCAACTAATATTCTGTTCGAATTAGGAAAAAATGATTACTAAAATTTCAACTACAATTCGACCATAGTTGCAAATGAAACAGATAATAGTTATAAGGTAAAAGGTTCACATTGATCAGACGTACTGAGAATTTGATTTCTACGAGATCACAATGATAAAAGGATCTTCGTAAGTGGATTAAGCTTTGTTTCGCAAAGGGAATAGATAAGGCTTATGCGATTGATAACTTCTGGCCCGTGTTTGTTGCTTGCAAAGCTTTTATAAATAGTAGTGTTTCCTTTGTTGCTTCACTTTACATATTACTAATTTCATACGCATGAAATATATATAATAAATAAAGTTTTTTTAGAACTGTGGGTTTTAAAAGAACTTTATTTATTCTCTTGGAATCCGGGTCCTCTTTTGTAATCGACTTCATAACGGAGGAGCTTCTCTATTCTATTCGATTTTTGTTTTTATTTATTATGTTTTTTTTTGGACCGTAAATCCGTCGAAACATTGACAACCTCCCCAATTACATTTAACATTATATTTAGCATTATTACATTTATAGACAAAACGAACGAACGAATCTTCACGCCAGGTTCCTTGCCGGGTAGGTAGAGAGGACCGAGCGCCATAAGACACGGTCCTTACGCACGTCACTCGCTTCTTTAACAATCTTAGCTCTTTTCATGCACGCTCGCCGGTTCCGAGGGGTTCCTGACATCACCTTCTGATAACCTCACCTTCTCTCTTTTAAATATATATATAAATATATAAATATTTATATATATAAATATATAAATATTGTTATCTTTGTTTTCTTCGAATTCAGTTGAAAGCCGTTCAGCATACAATCCTCTTTTATCATTGTAACTAGTATTTGCAGTCCAGATGGTGTATCTGCTATAAGCACGTCATCGTCTGCGTAAAGCCGACAATTCACCAGTAGGCCACCCATGCGCAATCCTACATTCGTAGATTTTATTCTCCGTAGACAATTATAAAGATATAGAATAAAAACCTGAGCCGACAGCTTTGATGCAGCTTATGAAAATAGGTGTTACCTATGTTCATAAGCTGCATCAACTCGCGCACATGCTGTATAACCCTCATAAGTGGACTGTACAGCATGCAGTACGGTACCGTCAATTCCATATGCCGGCAATATGTCACAGAGATCCTTTCGCACAACCCTGTCAAATACTTTCCCAAAATCCACTAACCCGCAGAAAATCTACTGGTGCATCAGATGTTGACTCCACGATATTGCTGAGTGAGACTAACTTGGTCCGTATATTCCATTCCGGAATTCCTTCTTGCCTCCCACAACATTCCGTTGGATTTCGCCCCCATTCTCAACTCAATTATTTATACATACACTTTTGCTGCTAAGTTGATCAAACTAATTACCTTGTACTTGAGAGTTTGTTTGTTTGAATGCGCTGGCACGGTTCATACGTGATCCAGCCATATTTCCAGATCCATCCATCTGGATCATATTTATCAACCAGTCCCCGGTTTGAATCCTGGGATATACCACTAAATTCGTGTTTTCAGATTTAGTCTAAGATGTTTTTATAGTTATAGATACGTCGTGCATGCTCGGGAATGGCAATACGAAAGTAAGGTAATTGCCCAACTTGCATTCAGGTGGCCACGCTCGCGCGTCGCAACTATACGTATTTCACCACAAAGCATAAATAAATTAAAATATATATTCATCTCTTTCTAACGACAGGTATGTCCTATCATTTGTCTCTTTGTTAGAGCAAAGTGTCATAATAAATAACTGTACGTAGATATAGTACTACTTGCGCCATTTTAAAATACAATAATGTTGGTGTATAACGTGTCTAGCTTTTGATACGTCGCTGGATTTAGTACCATGCGTGACATGGTATGGCACATAAATCTGAAAATGCGAATTTTGTGGTACATTCCAGGATTCGAACCAGGGGGGATCCGTTGAACATTAGACCAGTTCTGTATCTACTGGGCTAACACTGATCCTTAAATATCTATTATTATGGCATCCTATTTATTTTAACCTACCTACATATTCAACTGCATCGTCAATTCATTACGGTTTCATTATTTACTCAATGGTAAATCGCATTTACATCATATATTCATAACTCTGGGAATATTGAACAGTGAAGTAATAATAAATTCTAATTGCACACGCCTCCTAAACATATTGCATTATTTATTATATCGTTTGACACTTGCACCACCATCATTCCCACGCGAGAGTTGACACAAATTTCTCATTTATAAGTTACAAGCTGCATCCCGCGACTTCGTTCACGCGCGTCTCGGTATTTCATGGGAATGGCGTTTTCTTACTTTCTTTCTTTTTCTCGGCTTCTAAGGGTCGTATCGTGATGTTGAATAGCCATAGAGAACTGAGCTATCAAATTCGAAATGATTTTTCCAAGTCCGACTGTTATTTCCATAGATTAGCGCATTCAAACAAACAAACTCGATCGCTTTGTGTTTGTTGTTGTAGTTGTATAGATTATAAGTATAAAAAACCCAGGAACATCAGCAAAATTATTCAAAAAATATACAGTTTACTAATGGTTTTGAAGGGTTAGGAAACGGTCTAACGATAATAAGAAGAAGACGAAGATTAAGTAAAATAATAATAATAATATATAAATATTGTTGGACAAATTACACATCATATAGTCCCAAACTAAGTACTAGCTAGTGCTATGAATACTAGATAACTGATAAACATACATGAATACCTTTTCTTTGTAAATATATAATTATAATACATAAAAAAACACTCAGAGAAGACATACTTGTACTTCATAGCGAAACAAAAAATATTTGCCTTGTGTGGGAATCGAACCAACGAACCTCGGTGCTAAAGTAGCCATCGCTTACCATTCCACCACCACCACGATCTCGTCAAAATTGAAAGTATAAAAACTCAGAAAATACATAAGCTGCTCGGTCTAGGCTAGTAAAAACATTTAACAAATTTGCTACCTCTTACTAACACTATGAATTTATCTATGGAATGTTGTAAATAGCAGTCAAGTAAATACAACATACATACATATCATCACGCCTGTCTGTAAATACAATAGTATTTATATTCAAAATGCTTTACGGCTTCGAATATCTTTAAATCGTTACCTACCTGCAAGCGGAAGGGCATGTGCTACAACGATCTATTATCGAGCAAGATTATTCCCAACATCGTGACAAATTCAGAAGACCCCCACTGGCCAGTATATTAAAAAATTAACTACATTTCTAAAGTTAGCCGCTTACAACAAACATTGGCTCAAACGTTGGGCGTGACGTACAAAAACGGAACGAAAAGCTCTTGTTGGCAGGAAAATGAAACAGAACACGATTATCAACGCACTCGCACAGCTGGTTGGCGAGTTGCTCAATACGATTACATCAAACGTCCAAAATAAACTTTCAGTTTACATTGATGGTTTTGAACTAGCTAACTTTTACTATTATAAGTTACATAGGCAATCGAAGAGACATAGCACTCCGACAAAATGTCGTCATAACATCATAGTAGAAGCCTCGCTATACACACATCGAAGACGAGACAACTCGCACATGGATAAGTGCTCTTTTCACATCAAAAGAATGAAAGAAGCTATTTCGACAAAATTACTGGTGCACGTCAACAATGACGAATTGTTCGTTATTTCTATGAGTTAGAGTCTATGTATGTGGTTGAAAATATGTTTGTACAAGGTAAACATAATGATTGTTAGAAAGTGAAAAGGGCGCTGTGAATTTGAGGACAGAAATTTGTAATCGCTTAGCCGATACCTACGCAATCATAGGTTTAATGAATGTAGCATAATTAGTTTTTAGTTAGTAAGTACCTTTGTTTCTTGATATAATATCACAAAATTAGTCTCAGAAGTTGGTATTTAAACGTATTTCTTTCTAGGGTTACACACCTATCTATAATATATCAAATCCCTTGCGAGGTACGCAGAGAACCGAGCGCCACTTGACGCGATCCTTACACACCTCACTCGCTTCTTTAACATTCATTGCTCTTCTTATGCACGTTCGCCGGTTTCTAAGACTCCTGACATGACCTACTGATAGAACACAACCGATTTGGCAATGGTAGGTAAGTCTTGACCTTCCTCGGCTCCTACGTCATTCCACTTTTCGTTGTATAACTGTCCTGAGTGTTCGCAAGAATAACACCAGCTTTAGACTTTATTCTGTCCATTCTGGTTGCCGACGAATCATTCCGAGACTAGGTACTTCACCTCTCTCCAAAAGAGTTTGGTATTTGCCTCGAAGTTTTTCATCAACCTCTCTTCCTCTATTTCACTAAAGTCTTGGTCTTCTTTTGCACTATCCATCATACTTTCTTTCAAATCTTTTCACCAATCATCCACATCTGAGTCGGAAAAGTTTGCATTTGCAAGTCTTACGCTTACCAGATGTACATACGTTCTCCTTGCACTTTCATCTTGCAATTTTTAACTCCTTATACTTCCATGATGTCCGAAAGGGATACGCACTCGCCAGTACTTCCACTTCCTGAGAAGTCCCACAAATCGGCTTACCACCAGGTAGTGGTCCTTTCTAGAGCGGGACCTCTAAAAGCTCTCGTATCCATTATAGTATTTCGAAGACGTCTATATTAAAATCAAATCAATCACACTTGTGTTTCCTCCTTCCTACAACATGGGATCTTTCAAGCGAAGCGTGAAGAAGCACCTTGCCGGCCAGCATGGTAGCGTCAACTTACAGGACACCGTAGTCCTTTGTCAGTTGCCGCTGCAATTTGGGCTCCCCTTTTCGCTTACCAACAGGCGAAGAGGAGCCGCTATGCTGAGCCAATATAAAAAAAAAAACACTTTTTTGGCATTCCTTGTCCATGTATACGTGTGAATATCCTTGTGATGAAATAAAATATTCGACACTAGGAGATTTCGTTACATACATAAAAGAAATTGACTTACCAGTTTCGTTCACTTTCTTATCTCCATACGAACCAAGAACAGCTTCATAGCTATCTCGTTTGGTCGCAACTCATCCATTCAAGTCTCCACACATAATCACTCTTTCATTCCCTTTAGCTAAATCCAGAACATTCCTCACAGAATTCCAAAACGGGAGCGTATGCTGCAACCAGGAACACCCGCATGATGCTCAGTTTTATACGAACCCAGAGAAGTATAGGCCCTACCTCACAGTAATCTCTTATACTAGTGGCTAAGACCCAACAGACAAACAGACAAGTTCATGCACACAAACGTTTGTCCTGTATGAGAATCGAACACACGAGCGTTGGTGTCAAAGTAACGTTATCAACCACTGCATCATCGACTTCATCAAAATCAGCTAAAGCTTCCTTATATTAAAGATTCCTTATATTTATGAGAGGTAGGGTGCATCAAAGCAGCCCATCGGGCGAAGTACACTCCATCTCACAGAAAACCGTAGCCAAATAACAACTCCCTAGCCCTAGAGGGTTGTTGTGTTCCTGCGTGTGAGTGAGGTCACGTGTAAGCTCCTAAGGAGTAGTTGTGTTAGCAGCAGAGTTGGCATCGTGTGATACTTAATATATTACAAGCGTTAATAGGCTACGGTAACTGCTTTACATGAGGTGGGCCGTATGCTTGTATGCCTCCCGACGTTGTAAATAAAAAAAATGGATTTGTCCGTTAATGTACAAATTTCTTAATAGACGATAATTTTCAATGTGATACGGGTAAGTACGGACCGTGGAACGCCATATAACGATTACCTTCTTTGTATAATAAACTGCGAACATCCGGCACACGGCCGGACAATGCTCGCCATTACTTTTTTACCAGAGACAAATCTCGTGTCCCACGCTTTAATTATGCCGGCTTGTATTCACGACCCTCCAAATGAATAGACAAACATATACTTTTTACTCGACATAAATAATGGATAGACTATAGACTCGAACACACTGCCGGATAGAAGGATACACAAGAAGAGCATTGACGTCGTGAACGATGACATGCGTGCCAGTGGTCTCACTGTATGGAATGCCGAAGACCACGCGACATGGAGGAGTCAAAGCCGGAAAGCGGACCCTAGGCTTCGAAGCGAAAGCGTTGGACGCTATCGGGAGTAACGCTCGGACGGTAATGATTACTATGCATTGACTACAAGGAGAGTAATAATAGCCCCGCAGGGCAGCTTGTGGCGAGCTGTTGGTGCGTACCGACACCACGTGTACCCGAGTGCTCCAGAGAGTCGATCAGGGCCTTCGTCTCCGGCGTGTCTTCATCGGTCGGAGTGGAAATCTAAGAAGGCCCGCAGGACTCTCAGCTCTGGCTTGCCTTCATTGGCCGTCCAGAGAAGATAGAGGAGCCGATAGAGTATATTGCTCTAGCAAGTGATATGCTCCAGGGGTGGAAGTGTTAAAGGGCATAACGCCGCGAGTAACTTCGGAGAAAGCGCAGCCCACCTCTCGAAGTCTCGACACCCCTGAGTCACTCACACCGGTGTTGCCCCCGGCCGACTTTCTCGGGCATTTCGGGGGTTCATCTAGTGAGTGGCATGCCACCGCCTGCCGAAAGTAACATCAGATATGATAGTTATGGCAGACGTCCGTCCCTCTTCTGCAATAGCCCGATTCTAATAATACCTCCAAATCTCATTTTAATAGCCCACTTTTTTCCGACATGTTTCCAATAGTCCCAATACCTGTCGTGTGATCCTTATCCCCGCGCACGCCTATCAAATGACCGGGATTAATACCCGTGAGTGGAAAGACATAATAATAGACTACGAGGAAGACCAAGACTAACCTACCATGACCAAATTGGTCGTGTTTTATTTTATCAGAAGGTGATGTCAGGAGCCTTAGACCGCGTCTTATGGCGCTCGGTTCCCTCTGCCTACCTCGCAAGAGATTTGGCGTGAAGTTATAGATAGATAGATAGACTACAATATAAATATACAATATTTTTATATACAATGTATCGTGAACAATCTTTTATTTATTGGAGCTGTGTCTAATTCTATTATTTTTTCTGCTTATTTTGTGAATGATGTGTTCACCGGTAAATGTGTTGCATGCTGGGCCTAGATTTGAACACATTATCTACATCGAATGACATCATGTAACCTGCATGTAACCTATTGGTATAATAAATAAATAAATATATTTAATAACTAAGTAAATAAATATATATATACCTAAGTAAATTACTAAATAAATAACTATCAAGTCACTCATGGCACAATCAGAAAAGCAAGCCTTGATTTATAATATAACATGTGCATCGACGAAGTTCACGCTATGTTTGCTTGCAGTGGTCAACGCGATCCTCACTTTTGTTTAATAATGCCCACCAATAGCATTTAAGTGTCATACAACAAAAGACTTTTTTACGGACAAGACACCTTTTGTTTATGGAACCGTAATACAGTGGTAGGTTTTTACCTACCATTTTTAGGGTTTAGAAATGTGGATGCAAAATCTGGCATCTGGCAACTTAAAGAAAACCGAAAACAAAGAAATGGTTTCGACTTATTGTCGAATTATTGTTTGAATATTATCATTTATTGTTTTTTCACTAGATGTGGCGAAAGTTTGAAGCTATAAAGTTTAATAACCATAACAAAAAGTCTTACCTTATTGGTTAAAAAATAAAGGGATGGACTAGTTATGAAAACACGTAGGGAGGGTTGTTGCTAAAGGGTCAACGTAGTATACATAGAAGTCTTTGGGGTCAACCGTGAACGTTGCCGTTTGCAATAACTCAAAAATAAAACCTAGCAGAAAACCCCAAATTACAACTCCCTAGAGGATCGTTGCGTTCTTGGAAGTGAGTGAGGTTACCTGTAGAAGTTGCTGTATTATCATCAGGGGTAGCATCGTGCGAGTACTACTAAATGTGATGCAAGAGTACCAGACTACGGTTAGCACTTTACACACATACCGTATGCCTGTATGCCACCGGACGTTATATAAAAAAATAACTAGTCATAACTAGAATGACGTAGGTTCGCACAATTAGGGTGTGACGCACAGAAAATATAGTTATGAATTTAATGAATCGGTAGATTCATTAAATTCATAGTTTCATTTCTGAAACTGAAAACTGCGACAGGCTTCCGTTTATTGGTTTTTCAAGATAAAAAGGCATAAATTATGCTATGTAATGTTTAATTAACTTCGAATCTCACACCTCATATACCATTTAAAAATGTTTTATTTCTTTGCAATCGAAATTTCGACAACTCTGCTCAACCTACTCCGATATAAAACGTATAATGTGTGGATTCCAGTGGCAATGCAATATCATAACAAATTTAATCTTCTATCTTTAAATTCGTCCCTAACCGTGGGACTTAAGAATTTGTTGATTTTATTTTAGTACATATTTTGTTTATCAAGCCAAGACTTTATCACTGAATATTTATTGATTTCTAAGTCCTCAGTCCTGATGCGGCAGGGATACCATCACGAAGGAAGAATAACCTGTGGAGAACCGATGACAAAGATATTACATAGTAATTCAAATTACCTCTACGGGTCGGGGGGTAAAGTATAACGCTCATCTCTTATTGGTTAGTTTACTACATTGGTTAAAATGCCCTCCCAGTCAGTAAGCTCGAATTGCTGACATATATAAGCGCTAAATCACATCGTTTTTGTGAGCGCGGGATAACTACACGCGCATTCAATTGTTTTATTGGTTTGTGGATACCGTCTACTATGACACTTAAGAATTTGTTAATTGTAATTTAGTACTTAAAGTATCGAGACATTCGAGACTAAACTTTTTCAGTTAATACTAATTTCTGACTCCTTAGTCTTGAACATCGACATATCTACGGTATAGACTGAACGAAAAACAAAGAGCGTCACTCGGCTACACTGATGGACTGTGGAAACACTACTAACGCTACGTTATTCGCCATCTGCCGTTGTGAACTGTTTTCGTACGCAGTTTTGTGGAAAGCTTAAGGCAGTCTATACTGTAGGTAATCTATGTCGATGGTCTTGATGCCTTGCATACTTAAGAGCCTTCATTACGGTACTGACTTTCAACTACTGCCTACGTAACTTAACCAGGAGTTTCAAGAATTTGATTTTAATTTAGTAATTGTAACTAAAAGCAAAATAAAAGAACTCAATGTGAGTTTGATCTTAGTTAACAGCAGTTCATAGCATCTAAACCCATGTCATCAACACTGTTAATCATTGATGTCCTCTGGCTTTCATCACCCCGTCAGGGATCCCACCGCCTAAGGTAAAGATGATTCAGATCAATTTATTCCGACTATTGCGATTCAGTTTAGATAAATAACAATCTTCTTATTTTCAGTCAGTAGAGCTCAATGTTGTCTGTCAGTTGAACACGATCGCCATATAAGTCGAAGTTAGATTCTCGGCATCAAAAATTACCGATGTGGCCAGCGACATATCAAAAGGTTTTAAGATTTTAAAATAGCGCAAGTAGTGCTATATCTACGTACATTTATTCATTATTACACTTTGCTCTAACAAAGAGACAAATTATAGGGCATACCTGTCTTAAGAAAGATATGAATAATACATATATCTTAAGTTTATGCTTTGTGGCGAAGTACGTACAGACGCGACGCGAGAGCGTGGTCAACTGAATGCGAGTTGGGCAATTACCTTACTTTCGTATTGCCGTTCTAGAGCGTGTAGAACGTATCTATAACTATAAAAACATCTTAAGATGTGAATCGTATTCACCGGTACCATGTTGTATGTATCTGAACTGAAGTCAATGTTCATACAATATGCAAAAGCAATTGACATTTCATTTCTTCGATACAATACGATACAAAACGTGTTAAAGAAGTGATCGTGTTCAAATAGGAGTGTATTTTGACCATTATTAGGCTTTATATATTAATGTTTCCAGAATGTTATACAGCCTAAGTTCTAAGCTATTACAATCAGTTAATTACATCGGCAATAAGTATATTTGACTAAAGTTTTGCTACACTCCTACAATCAATTTACAAAGCTGTTCTGTAAAATACATTCTGACTACTTTTATGAATATAGGCTCTAAATCAATTACGGTAAAGTCGGATTTGGAATGGCAGATCTCAAAGGCCAATGCCACAAACACATGTTGGCGTTCGTATCCAGCTATATAGACCTGCCTCGCCCCTTTGCTTGAGATGCGAACTCGGGGATAAAGGAGAGTTTGTAAAGAGATTGAGAGGTCAACGTGACTGGCTGCATATAGGAGTGAGGGGGGGGGTAGGACGGAATCAATGAACTTGGTTCGAGCGGCCGACAAAAGGACGTTTCGGCCTGGCAGGTAATTAACTTAATATGAATCCCTATTTTCTTTGGTAGAGTACACACGCATTATGCTTGTAACTATGTTCCAATAGGTCGTAATATGGCGAGCGGTCAACTTTCTCGTCTTCAGGGAAAACGTGTATTAACATGTTTACTGTAAAAGATGTGGTATATATTTTTTTTCTTTTCTTAAATGATTTGGTGTGTTTCTTAATAATATATATAAATATATAAAATACGTAAGTCCCCCCTCTGTTTATCTGTTATTAATTATTATTAGTTTAGTCGACAATAAAACCCATAGATGTTCTGTAAAATACAGAACATCTATGGGTTTTATTGTCAGACAGAAAGTTTCTGTTATCTATGATAAAACCAATTCGGTAGCAGTAAACAAAAAACTCAGACCAAGAACTAGTAGCTTTTATCGCTTAATAGAGTAAGGATGTTCATCCTAACATATTTATTCTATTATCGTGCCAATTTTCATAAAAACATTAAATGTTTATAAGTAATTAACATCAAACATGGAAACTTCCTCACTATTATTTATAATTGTTAGCAAGTTGAATAGAATAGAAAAGTGGAATTTCTTACATTAAATATCCATCCTTACTATATTAAACGATAAAAGCTACTTCTTATGCATAAAAATCCTACTAATATTATAAATGTGAATGTCCGTTTGTTTGTTACGCTTTCACGCGAAAACTACTGAACCGATCATCATGAAACTTTGTACACATATTCTTGGAGGTATCAGAAGCAACATAGGATACTTTTTATTAAAAAAAAAAAAATTTATCAATGCGAGCGAAGCCGCGGGTAAAAGCTTGTAGTATATAAAAATGAAATTTAATAGCAATCTGTAGACTGTATAATATCCTTACCCCTTATAACTCTATGGTTGTACCTATCTATCCTGTTTTAGTTTAACTATCCGATTTTTTATCACTACAAATCTCATTAATATTTTATACTAACGGCGTACCCGGGTCGCCGTGCAGTTCCAAACTGATATATTTTGTCAACACACACAAAAATATGTTTTTTATTCATTTGCACATGTATATGTTCTGTGAAATATGAAAGGAAAAGGGAATGATCGCGGCCATGTGTTTAAAGTCTTTACATGGTAATATTAATTAATTCTTTGCTTGTACTTGATTTGATTACATTTAAAGAATATTCAATTATTACTAACTTTGATATAACTCTAAAAAGCCAGATCCGTTGAGAAAGTAAATTTGGAAGAAGGTTGTAAGGTTGTTGCGTTTCTGCGAGTCAGATTACCAGTAAACTGCTTTGCAGTGTTAGTAACAAAGACTTCTATACATAGAAGTCTTTGGTTAGTAACGGGGGTTGCAACGCGCGGCCGATGCTCCTTGTATTGCAAGCGTTCATAAAGTAACCATTTGACAGCGGATGAGCCGTATGGTGGTTTGCATCCCGATGTCGTATAAAAAAGCAACTTGAATGTCTTCCAGGTAATAAACATGTTCATCAGGAAGCTGACAAGAAGTATATGATGAGCGACCGATATTATATATATTAGGTTTGTCTTATCACCACACATCAGACAAACTGTAGGTACCCATGCTTGTTTACTAAAGACGTAGTATACATAGAAGTCTTTGTTGTTTACCATCCGATGTCATTTTATTTACGTTATTTAATTTTGCCTACCCACAAGGGACTTGATGTGAAGTTACAGATAGTCATATCTAATTGACATAATACTACATAATAATACTGATAGGCCGAGGAATTTATTAACAAAGTTACCATAATTTCTAAAAACCCAACGTTTTTTTAACAAGTAATGTCCAAAACGCATAAACATATGGTGAAAGAAAGCATTTCAACTAAGTCGAAGCACATCAGTGCTATCCTTTACATCGTTCTGTACTACTCTTTACAAGCCACGCTAGACTTTGTATAGTTGTACCCACTTTTCTCAAACACAGAAAACATCAAAGTATATATCAAATAAATTATTCCCCATAAGTCCAGCCGAGAGAGCGCGCTATAACGGACTCGGGACCTTTTTTGTATTAAGTAAAAAAATTACGAAAAAGAAGGACAATTACAATATATGTTTTTTTAGCGTTATTCCGTTTCTCTATCAATTAGAATTAGCCGGGTACGCTATCTAAGACTAAGAATTTGTCGAAGATACTAATTTTTACATAGAGCGACTACCGTCAGACCTCATCAACCCAGAGGGAAAAACCATACCTTGCTTAGGTATCACATGTTTCAAAAATATATTTTTTTGACGTGCTGGTTTCCTCACCGTTAAACTCACGCGTGTTATCGTTCACCGCCGAGCCAGTGATAATTACAAATATGTACATATTTGTAAGTACTATAAAGTAGGCATATGTGAAAGCAGGAAACAATCAATGGTGCGTTGTACTCCGTGGTAACAAGCGATAACATATGTATTAATGCCAATATTGATGTACGGCAGTGAAACATGGGTTTGGCAGAAGAAGCATGAAAGCAGGGTGAACGACGGAGAAATAAGAGCGCTGAGGAGTATGTGTGGAGTGAGAATGATTGATAGAGTAAAAAATAGCACGGTACAAGAACTATGTGGAATGAAAGAGGATACAGTGATAAAAATTGAAAATATCTTATATATAAAATTCTCAATAAAAGTCACAATGTTAGTTACCATATTCCTCCGAAACGGCTTGACCGATTTTGATGAAATTTTATATGCATATTCAGTAGGGTCTGAGAATCGGCTACTATCTATTTTTCATATCCCTAAGTGATAAGGGTGGTCCACCTCAAATTTATTTTTTTATTTTATGTACAAATTTTTTTATTATTATTTTTTTATGATGTGGCATTAAAAATACATACAACCCTAAATTTTCACCGGTTAGACCGGTTCTTTAAATACTGGGGTGTCACTGCTCAATTACGAGACATGTCACAATGTTATAAAGTATACTGGACATTGTCAATATGACAACAGTCCAGTAACATAATATAATACTCCCGTCAGGGAGTATTATATTCTTTGCAACAGTCTGACAAAAATATACGGGACGTATGGCAACGCTACATATTAATCAACAAAATGGAATATAAAAATTGTTGGTAAAATCAAAAGTGTGCAACAAAATAAGTTTCATATTTAGCCAATCCTTTAAATGAAATAAATAACACGAACACACCCCAACACCCACATACATAAGCAGGTATATTTTATAAACAGTTGTACAGCCAAATCTATGATGGCTACATAACAATAATTATTCAAACTGATGCTTATATTCTTAATTAGCATAATTAAGATTTTTTAATTGCTGCTGGAAAAAAAACCTAACATGTATAGTGTATGCGGATGGCCCCTGTAAGACAGGCTTAGCCTAGTTTAGCAATCACAGGAAATTGTAAATTATTTTAAGTTTTTGTATAATATGAATATATTTGTATGTTGTACTTATTACAGTTTTTGATTCTGTATCTCCGTTAAGACGCCAATTAATTCGACTCTTAAGTAAACGACATAGACATCAGTTATTATCATATTCATATGCTGGCAACTTTTGGTAGTATACATATATATGTTCACGCTAAAATTAAAAAAAAGGTGATCAGTGTTCTCGGCATTAATCCCGATCCCTGCCTAAGCTTTCTTTCAGGAGGCCAGAGTCGCTTTCAAAATTTTATTTCTCAACTCATTGGCATACCTTCTTGTAAGACCATAGGCAAGCATGACATTCGTCACGACGTCAGCACTTATTGTACCTACCATTCTAACGAGAACCGGCAGAGGTGGCATGGTTTTACCGCTTAACTTGCCGGTTATCGTAAGACGTAGCCGTGTCTATGCAGCGTAGGTGACACTCATGCAGTTTGTGTGTTCGTCACGGCGGTGTTGACTACCACGAATAGGGGAATTCCACAATCCGTAGGTACATCCAGCGCAGCATATTCATCTCCGTGACCCGCAGTACCTGCTTGTGACCCTCGACTTTCGGCCTCGCTTCGCTGCCATATAAAAGGACAGGTCTGAACCCGTCCTTTCAGCCTAACCGGCGACCAACATTTGACAACAACGGTAAATAATGACCGCTCTCTTCTTACTATCAGTGCTGTCCATACACCCTGTGCTGAAATAAATACGGCCCGTCTGATGTTAAGCTGTTACCGTAGCCTATGAACGGTTGTAATGCTTTAATTATCACTTAAACGAAACATAACGTATTGCAAGCGGTCATAGGCTACGGCAACCACTTTACATCAGGCAGGCCGAACTGGTTTGATTGTCTCCCGACGTTGTATAAGAAAATGCTATAAATTATGTAGATCGCGCTAAACTTCTAGTTAGCTCTGAAGACAGCATCTTTCGTTCGCGCAGTAGTCAGATGCGCAGAACAACTTCAGAGTGAACTAAATATATGCCGCGATTTGTACCTAGATTCCAAGCTCCCCTCCTTCACATATTATGTGTGCATGAATATAAATGTGCATAAATTATTATCAGCCAGCTACGTAAGTCATATTTATATATATTAGTATTAAAACTAGCCAAGTTAATAACTGGATATCGATGAAAGTAATATGTCACGGGAGCAGTAATAGCAGTAGCAGGATATAGAACCGGCCTATTGAAGAACAGGTCCCCTGTTCGAATCCTGGCATGCACCACTAAATTCGTGTTTTCGGATTTATGTACATATTTGTAATTGTCACTAGCTCGGCGGTGAAGGAAAACATCGCGAGGGAACCCGCACGTCCAAGAAATTATATTGCGAAAGACGTGTGGCCTTACCTAAGAATGATCTGGTTTTCCCTCTGGGTTGCGTAGATCTGACGGCAGTCCCTTCATGTAAACATCAGTATCTGCGCTCAATCCTTAGGCTTAGGTAGCGGACCCCGCCCTTCCTAATGTATTAGAAAACAGGATGACACTAAGATGAAGACAATGAAAGTAATATGTCATTTCTAAAGAGTTGAGTACGTTGCACCTTGTTGCAGTTATCACTTAAGAAAGTACTTGGGAACTTGGCACCCGTTCAAATCTCAAATCCTTTATCGGCGTCAACCCCTGATGTTTTTTGTATCGAACTTGGCTTGGTTTTTATTAAGATTTAGTGCGTAAGATTCCATTATGTGGTATACTTAATAAATGCGTGACGACTTTAATGTATGTATTTAGGTAGGCAGAGAGAACCGTTCGCTGCAAGACGCGGTTCTTACATACCTTGCTCGCTTCTTTAACATTTATAGTTCTTTTCATGCTCTCTCACCGGTTCATAGGGCTGTTAATACTACCTTCTGATAAAACACGACCAAGTTGGTCATGATAGGCGAGTCTTGGTCTTTTTCCGCTCCTACATTCTTCTACTATCGCATTATATATCTGTTTCGTCATTCTTTCGTCCTGTATTCTTTCCATATGCTGGATAAGATCATGCTTTTTTGACACCGATGCTCTCTTTCAGACCAACTCTCTTTCTTACACTTTCACCTTCGTACTGTTCTTATGCCGTACGTAATAAGACATACAATCTCACTTCGAGTGTTAACTACAAAGTAATTTAAGGAAATATTAATAAACTAAATTTTAGGATCACTGAGCTGTCAATGCACAAGTGAACATCA
The DNA here is from genome assembly GCA_947507595.1 of Pyralis farinalis. Lineage (NCBI taxonomy): Eukaryota > Metazoa > Arthropoda > Insecta > Lepidoptera > Pyralidae > Pyralis > Pyralis farinalis. The sequence goes on from OX382275.1 coordinate 11,184,386, forward strand.
AGGCCGTATGCTTGTTTGCGACCTTAGTGGTATAAAAATGATAATTTCTCATGCTGAAACTATTTTCTTCAAAGTTAAGTAAGGATACCTTTGTTAATGTATTTTTATAATACCTACGTCTATGATGCAAACAGACATACGTTTCACGTATCGCTTGTTGCCGCCCCCGCTGCTAATAGAGCAATTCCTCGTGAGCTTTCTGACAGCTTCAGTCACTCGCATGAAAAAAACAATCTTGGATCTTGGAACAATCAGGGATTGGTTATTTTACTGCGTCCTCATTTGAGGTAGAGGTACTTCTCCAGTAGGGTGCTTTGATGCGCCATGCCTCTCTTTCTCGGCTGGGCAGTGTTCGGAAAAGTTCTACCTTCCACTTTTCATCCAAAATACTACAATGCTTTAAGACTAACATGAACTGAACTTTCACATGGGCCTTCACTACTAGCCGTATAGTGAAACTCATAATCACTGAGCGTGCTATGGAAAATGAGGTTATCTGCAGTAGACCTAAAGTAAAGACTGACTTATTGAACTGCCTGCTTATCCTTTAGGCTACCCTAAAGGATAAACAGGCTGAAGTAGCAGTGGGCCGGTCACATGGCTGGTAGAACCGATAACGGTTGAGGAAAAAAGGTTCTTGAATGGCGTCCAGTACAGGTATACACAGTGTGAGACCTCCTACTAGATGGAGCGACGACCTCAGAAGATCTGTGGAGAGTCGATGGATGGAGATGGCTCGGGATCGAGGCGAGCGGTTCTCTAGGAGACCTGCCTGTCCAGCAGTGCACTGATATGGGCTGATATAATGACCCCTCTTTCAAAATATGCGGTATTAACATTTCTTATTGTCATTAATATATAATAATTACTTCTAATTTTATACATCTAAATTTAATTTTGACGAGCACGGTGGCTTATTTGTGAATGACGTGACTTTGACACCAACGTTTGTGGGTTCGATTCCCACACAAGACAAACATTTGTGGCCATGATAATGTCTGTTTGTCTTGGTCTGGATATTTTAAGAAAGCTAGGGTGCATCAGAGTAACCCGTCAGGGGAAGTACCACCACCTCGCAGAAAACCGCAGCCAAATAACAACTCCCTGCAGGGTTGTTGTGTCCTGCGTGTGAGTGAGGTCACCAGTAAGCTCCTAAGGAGTTGCTGTGTAAGCAGCAAAGGAAGCATCGCGCGAGTGATACTTAGTATATTACAAGCGTTAATAGGCTACGGTAATCGGTTTACATCAGGTGGGCCGTATGCCTCCCGCCGTTGTATAAAAAAATATAAAAACTATCCCACAGGTTAATGATAATCCTATAAATTACTGTTATTTTCCATATAAATTAATCTTAAAAATACAAATTTAATTCACAGTTCACACATGTAAGCTCAAATACACCAAATGTTGGCACATTTTAAAAAGCCACCCCTTATGTTTAACAATAAACAGATTACTTTGTAGAGAGAGGAGAGAATCTCAAAGGGAGATGGAGCGAAGGGTCCCCGGCTCGGATAATGTAAATATTCAACAGAGGTTAATAGCTAGGTGAACCCATGGTAAAAAGTTGAAGCACGCTTGCCGTATCATAGCCATAGTTTGAAAACAGTTAACTGCGAGTTGGGTCCCGGATTTTATGGGTTCGTTAATGGTTTTTTCTTAGTTCTTTAATTGTATCAACGTGTAAAAGAAAAAAAACGGGGCGTGGCTGTATCATGGCCGTGAGTTTTAATACGTTTTCATAACGGGTAAACGGAAGTAAGTTATACTACTCGTAAAAGGAACTTATGTGATGCAGGGATACGATCCCAAAATGGCGATCATTTCCCCCTCCCCCGCTGCACGTGATGCGTCAAAGTACACTCACTCAACGTAACGAATTCTTTGATTCCTTAGCTATCAAGCGGTGTAATTAAATTTTGGATGTAAATAATAGACATGTAAGTTACAACTGCAAACTGAATTCCCGATTATAGTATTATCAGTTTCCTGAATTGCCCCCCACTGCAAATTTAAAGACGTATGCACGTCAAAATTGTTTGTTTTGGTTGCGACCAAATAATTATGAACGTGTAGCCACTGCTGAGTTCAGCTTTTTATTGTATGTAGGGATCCTAAATATTTTCGGATTAAAAAATAGTCTTCAGGTTCGGAAGAGAGTATTTAACACAACTGAGAAAATACCTCCACCTCACAGAACACCAACTCTATGAAGGGTTAATCTACGTGTAAGTGGCATTGCCAAATGTATTGCAATGTTAGCAGCAGCATTCATAGGCTACGGTAACCATTTTGCATGGTTACCGTAGCATGATGGTAAGCGGTCACCGCAACCTATTGACACTCGCAACACCACGGGGATATTACTCGCGCGCTGCCAATCTTGTGACCTAAGGATGTTTCGTCAAAGTACCCAGTAATTTCTCTGCCATATCTCACCCTTCAAACCGGTACACAGCTTTATAAATATAGCTGCTTGGCGGTAGAAATAGGTGAGACAGAGGTACCCACGCAAACAACTGTTGTACAAAGTCACTCATCATGCATGGATTCTCAATATTCTCTATTTGTGTTTTAAATTTCACCCAAATCAGATCAGCCGTTTTTGATTGAAAGAGTAACAAATCCATACATCCTCATAAACTTTTAGTTTTGTGATAATAACAGGATAGTAATTAATCGTGAAAAAGAGTTCTAACCTAAGTATACGTGACATAGAACCTGGTTAGGTCGCTCGACAGTTCATCCTGCTAACCTATACGACGTTCATCAATCACTAACTTTCCTGACTCTACAGTAATTATTGGTTTAATCTATACCTACTCATTTTCTAAAACGGTAACGGGGGTCTTGTCTGTATATCTTTGAAAATGAATAGAATTCCTTTTACTTTCAAGATCCTACTAATATTATAAATGTGAATGTCCGTTTGTTTGTTACGCTTTCACGCGAAAACTACTGAACCGATCATCTTGAAACTTTGTAGGGGGAAGTCCCGTAACGCCGGGCGGCACCTACCGCCGGGCACCCGCTCTATCCAAGCAAGTATAAACCGGTTCGATTCAAACTACAAGTGAGAGGGGCGCGGGGAGTACACAGATACAGGATCACGCGCCGGGGCACAAGGCCACTACAGGAGCGGCTGTTTGCTGTTTTTGGCGGGAAAGCACGGCGTCACGCAAGATTGAAGTAAGTGATTCTGACACAATTATGTATTTACATTGTAATGGTTGTCGAGAATAGAAGTAGTATTTGATTGTTAACCGTAAACTGATAGAATTTTAACAGATTTCTTAAACAATTTTTGTAGGTACCATCTAATGTTCGATATTGTCTGTCCGTAGTACCGGACACTAAGTTATCCCCTAGCACCGGACAGTAAACAGATTGATATTTCTTGTAGGCATTTACGTTATTTATTCTAATTATATCATTTTGTTTTAGAGTACAGAAGAACGGAGAGAAACGAAATGGAGGAAAAGAAAAAGAAAGGATCGTGGGATCCACAGGCCTTACAAACTGCGATTGATAAGGTTTTGTCCAAGGAACTTAGTGTAATACAAGCGGCACAGCTCCACAACATTCCTAAAAACATTCTACAAGATTAGATAAAGGCACTAAATCGTGGAGCTGGCGTGTTGTCGAACTCAGTCATAGAACAGCCAGGAACTTCCTCAAACACACTGAACATTGAATCGGTTGTCTTGCCTGAATCGACTGTTGCTGGCGGATCAGCTTCAATCTGTCATGCAGAAATGCCTAACAATCCAGTTGAAGAAGTATTTATGGACGAACCTAGACAGTCTGTTTGTGGTGAGCCTATAACCACAAATCCCTAACCGTCGACGAGTTCTGCTCCACATCTTGTTCAGATAATCTATAACTTATCACCGTTGCCTCACGCTGCAAAAGAAAACGAACAACAGCTCGAAAAAGGAAATGTGAACGAAGCGAAGTTCTAACGTGATAGCAGTGGCGTGCACAGAGATTTTTGACAGGGTAGGCAGATTTTTTTTAAAGCTATTAACTTACCAAAAAATACAGATTGTTGATTTTGGTTACCCATTCTTGTGGAAATAATGATGTATGTGATCACTTGTTTTTATTCACCGAACACTACACACACCACATGAACAACTTTCGCAGTGAATATCATCCATATTTATCAACTTTAAAACTTTAAAATCTTATTTCGTCTGCTACCAGTCAATCAATTCAAAACAAAAACAATGGCGGCCGTCTTAAAATCAAAATAAAATTAACATCAATTTTATACGAAAAAAAGAAATGGCAATATCTTTCACTATAATTATATGCAGCAAACTACTTTTTAAAATAGTTACGTAGCAATGCTCGCGACACTTAGGTAATTTACGTTATAGTTCAGCTGAAAAGACATTGTCTATACTATGCGATAGTGTGCGTTATTTGTGTTATTGTGGGCAATGTAATTACAGGAATGCACACTACAGTATTTGTATTAACAACACGGCACACATACGTAAATTTAGACAGAAATAGTTAGTGTCTTCCGCCGTTAAAAGCTGCCAATGCGGCGCTGGTGTAGCGTAGCGCCTAGCTGCGATTTGAATATGACTAGCGATGATTTTAATAACTTACCGATACCGATAGATGGAGCTGTTTTTAATTTTTGTTTTTGATACGAAATATTAGCTAAAAACTATGTTTAAGAATGAAACATCGGATGGTATTTATCAAATTGATAGGGTAGGCAATGTCTTTTTGTCTATATGGAGTGCACGCCACTGCGTGATAGCCATACAAAAAAAATAGTAGAAGAAAAAGAAAATGAAAAGAACCCGAAAGACAAAAAGAAGGAAATAGGATCTAAGTTTAAAGCAGCAATAGGAAGCAAAGAAAACAAACCAAAGGAATTAAAACCAAAGGAGAGATCGTAGACAAGAGAAAACAAGCTAAAGATATGAAGTCCAAAAGAAAAAATGGAGACATAGCTAAGAAAATAGAACCATTAACTGAAATATCTAACACAGATACAACACCTTGCGTAGTTTGTTTAGAAGACAATGACGAAGATTGGATCCAGTGCTCATCCTATCATGGGTGGGCACATGAACCATGTGCAGATGTTCCAGAGAATGCAAATGGCTACATATGTGATCGATGCACGCTGTTCTGAAACGTACGGCGCTAGGGGTATGGCACAAGTATCCGTCCGGTAGTAGGTGCCACTTTTAAAAATATTATTTTTTGTTACCAAAGTTTGATTGATGATAATTATTATTTTTGAGGCAAAGGTTGTGTTTTTTTTCATTTAATTTGAATTCTAACTTTGTTAGCTACTGTAAAACATAAATAAATAAACATTTCTTGAATTAGTTTTTATTTTATTTATAAAAAGCCTTAGGTGCCCGCCACTAGGGGACTTCCCCCTACACATATTCTTGGAGGTATCAGAAGTAAAATAGCATACTTTTTATTAAAAAAAAAAAATTTTTTATCAATGCGAGCTAAGCCGCGGGTAAAAGCTAGTATTATATATTTCACATAGAAGCCAAAATCACGATCGTTTAAAAATCTTGTACGTCTGTCTGTGTAAACATCACTTAAAAACTAGTGGACGGATTTTAATGCAACTTGGCGTTCTCATTATATAGCTCTTTCAAAATGGAATATGTAAATTGAACTAACCTGCTTTGTGTGTTTACGCCACCAATCAGTTCATGCGAACTAGCGCCGGCCGGACAGCGATTAGTAAGACAGTCGTGGAAGCAACGTTGGTGGGTGCATGCGGTTTCTGTTCCAGGTGGCGGACAACCGCAGCAGCCGAGGCGGAGACTACCGGAGCAGCCATTGCAGCGACGCCATGTTGCATCTACTAACGATAGTATGTGGGTGCCGACTGGCGCTAGTCCGCATGAACTAATTGGTGGCGGAAGCACATAGCAGGTTAGATCAAATTGAATGTAAACTTGACTTTCGAAAAATAACGCCTGATTCTATTCTACTAATATTATAAATGCGAAAGTTTGTATGTATAGATGGATGTTTGTTGCTCTCTCACGCTTAAACGGCTGAACGGATTTCATTGAAATTTGGCACGTAGATAGATTATGATCTGGATTAACACATAGGCTACGTTATTTGACTCCACACGGGCGGAGCCGCGGGCAGCAGCTAGTTAACTATAAAATGGAATAATTCCAAGGTCTCAATCGCAAACTAGCTTGGGGTTATATAAATACAAGCGTTTGTGACCTACTTTGAAAAACGTTCTATATGCCTATATATATATATATTATTCAACGAACAATTCAGTCACTGATAATGTGAAATTGAATAGAATTGGGCTAAGTTTGCCCTAGGCTTTTATGTTCGGTGTGGAATTGGGCTTAGTATACGCTATGTTTGGGATAGAATAGGATGTTTTTAGTAATTTTATGCAATGTTTGTGTTCGGGTTCATACTTGAACGCGACTAAACTTGACCAATACCCAATGGTTTTTTGTCCAATTTAGTCTGATTTAAGTATGATCTAAGTCGAGTTTAGTACTGTTTAGGATCAGCTTAGACTCTGTTTGGGTTCGTCTTTAATGCGTCGACATTGTTTATCTTACGAGATCCTTCTTTTTATACAACATCGGGAAACACACAAGTATTGGGCCCACCTGATGTAAACTGGTTATCATAGTCTATGAATAATACTAAGATAATAAATAATGTTAAGATAAGAAAAGGCATGCTCCGTTGGTACGGACATGTAGCAGTATACAACGCAAAAGTGGAAGGATGTAGGAGCCGAGGAAGACCGAGACTATTCTACAATGACCAAATTGGTCGTATTTTATGAATAATACTGCAAAGTAGCGCTCGCGTGTTGCCTACTAATACAGCAACTCGGAAGCTTTTATTCCAAGGAGTTGTTATTTTGTACCGTCTTCTACAATGTGGAGTTACTTCCCTTCTCTTAGTGTAAAGGCGATGTCATCGAGCTTCTCTTGTACATATAATTGTCGTAGAAAATAATCTGGCAATTTACTACACATTTAATTTACGTACTTTTCCATCAGTTTGTTGTAATGCAAACCAGCACATGCCGGTATCTATACTCACTACCTTCAGTTGATGCAGGCCAACGCCATGGCAAAGATAGCTGTTATAGGATTTCTGCGCTTAACCACCATTTATAACTTACAATGCATGCAATGATAGTGATGGAAGCATTATCTAAAAAAACCGCGAAAGGCGAGCCGAGGAAGGCCAAGACTCTCTATCTATCATGTATATCATATCCTATACATCATGACCGAATTCATCATGTTTTATGAGAAAGAGATGTCATCAGCCCTAGAAACCGAGCGTGCATGAAAAGAGCTAAGAATGTTAAAGAAGCTAGTTTTTTTATATAACTAGATTGGCAAACATGCGGCCCGCATCAGATGATAAGCGGTTCCCGCAGCCCATTGGCACTCGCGATACCACGGGGACGTTACTTGTGCGCTGCCAATCTTATGACCTAAGGATGTTTCGTCACAGTACCCAGTAATTTCTCTGTCATATCTCACCCTTCAAACCGGAACACAGCTATATAAATATAGCTGCTTGGCGGTAGAAATAGGTGAGACAGAGGTACCCATGCAGACGACTTTTGTGGAAAGCCTCCCTCTGGTGTAGTAAGGTATGTCAGGACTGAGCGATGTGGCACTCGGTTCTCTCTGCCTACCCTGCAAAGGATTTGGCGTGAAGATATATTTAGACCTGAATCTATTTAACAATTGTTTTAATTTATATATTTTATCTGATAGTTTGCTTTATTTTTGTTAGAGTTGTCCTATACGGACCCCTAGAAATTGCTCTTGAACCCGAACCCTTTGACTGTAACGAGTAGCACGCTAGTTATAGTGATATTTTAACACTTTGATGCAATTAAAGTTGCGTACACATAGGCTTACTACGTGCTACCATTGATTTGTACTTCAGCATTAGGCGTCCTGTACTAGAACTTTACCACAATCCAGAGATATAGCATTAGGATACCTTCAAAGAGCTCGACAGCGGCTTCGAACTCGCAAGCTAAACAACGTCAATCCTAACCTGTCGTTGAATAAATGTATCTATCCCGAGCTTCTCTGAGCTTGAAGGGCACGTTAAGCCGTCGATTCTATATGATAGTCGTTATGCCGGGCAGTGCGAAAGTATTTTCCTCTGCCAGTCCGCATTTGAGCAGCATGGTGCATTATGCTAAACCTCGGTTGAAGGTAAACCCGTATTTCTGCAGTGGGATGAGTTTGGTTTGGTGTGTCTATACCTTTAGAGAAGTATTCGAAATTAACAGTCGTTTTCAGTGAGTGCGCGCCGCTCTACATAATCAGGTCATAGTCCAATCAAATCAGTCTCAATTGGTATTTCGAAATTACTTTACTTTATTTTTATTGTTAGTGGGCCGCTCATTAGCACTATCATTAAATGAGACGCCTTTTAGGATGTCGTGAGCGTTATATTAAAAATGGCCTAAGAACGTTCGTTCAGCTCCTCCTTGTTCTGCATTGTGATTTTTGCTACCGACCCCCAGCCCTACGTAAGTCAACCCTGTTATTTGTTATTTACGACAAAATTACCGACTCTCGTAAATTAAAAGGGGCTTCTTGTGGTATTTATGATAGCACCGAAAACGGGATTTTGCTTAAGATTTCTTGAGAAATCTCGCTTTTGTCAAGACGAGAAAAAGTCTCAAGAACTCATGACTTCTATTGTTAATTAGATTGGCTAGTTTCCTTACTTTAATAGAACAAAAAACGGATGAAAGATTCACGAAAACAAAGTAACGTAGAAACTTGAAATTTTCGTAATTATAGATCAGTAGAAACTGAGTTGCCAAAACTTGAAAACTGTTTAATAACAAGTGAAGCTAACTTTATTAAAATATATGCATATTCAAATACTCACAGGCGACTACGTACAAAAATATTATTTTATACTTTTTATTTTATCATCAAATCTTCACCAAATGACATGAGATCATCGTAGCATCATCGACGAATACTATCAAAGAAAGAAAATATCGAAATACTCAAAGTTTTTTTAACACTTCTATCTAACACGGTTCGCTATACACACTGCAGTGTTGGTCGAAATGCGAGCGTTGCGCAAAATTTGTGGTTACGCCGCAAATTTTGCACGATAGAAATAGACTTGATCTGAAAGAGAGTGTCGTTGTTAAAATAAGAAGAGGTATGCTCCGTTGGTTCAGACATGTAGAAATAATCCAGGAGTTATACGAAACAGATGTACAACGCGAAAGTGGAAGGATGTAAGAGCCGAGAATGGCCGAGACTCATCTTCCATGACCAAATTGATCGTGTTTTATCAGAAGGTGATGTCAGGAGCCTTAGAAATCGGCCAGCGTGCATGAGAAGAGCAATGAAGCGAACGAATGTTAAAGAAGCGAGTGAGGTGTATTGAGTCATGTGGTGCTGTTTTCTTTGCCTACCCAGCAAGGGATTTGGCGGGAAGTTATAGATTTCTATTTAATTCTCATTCTTCGCTAGATTTACCTCCAGATACACAACGAATAGACATTACCGCCCCTTTGTCTGTAAATGAAAAAATAACAACTATTTGTCCCCATTTCAACCGCACCGTACAGGTCCGTCAAATACGCAAAAAAAAACTTTTTTAAAATCGATCTAGTCGTTTCTGAAGAGGTCAGTGACAATATAACTCTACAGAAGAATTTTACTTCAATATAAATCAGGGTAAGTAAAGGACGTTCAACGATACGAGATAAAAATGGTAAACACTTTACCCTTACCATAATTTGTTTTTACTATGTCTTTACTGAGTTTCGTTACAAATCAAGCGAAAAGTATCCCCGTCCTTTTCTTTCGCGGGCAGGAACAGCGACGTAACTGTAGTTAAGTGTTGCCGTCTTTAAATTTTGGTGCTCATGGTGGGAATCATGGTCTGTTCCATGAATTCGTCACATTTGGCAGATCAAGTAATATTTACGTGGTTGAATCGACAATGAACTAAATATGCAATGAATTAAGTAACAAACCCTATGTTCTATGTCTGTTTAAATAGGATTCGTGATATTATTACATATTTAGTAATGACGTGTGACCACAGCTGGACAAAACAGACGTTTATTTTACATTACAATCTGCTTATGTACATACGTAATTTAATATTATATTTTTAATCGTCTATCAATTTATAATAAAAATATACTTTGAAAGCTTATCTATATCTTTTCAGTTAGTTGGCAATTTTTGTACTGCCGCCTAGTTTTGGTTTTTAACCTCAATGTTGTTAATGTAAATACATAATTAGTTATACTAAATAAAAGAGTAGAGATAGCCTAGTGGCGATAACGCTTGGAGCAAGAAAACCACCACCTATTTACTTAAAAAAATCGATTACCCCTGAATGTTTGTTTACGTTTTTTATCTCGGTTACCTGAACGCACTTTAGTAAAAATCACCCTTCTTCTTCTTAGCGTTATTCCGTTTCCTAATCCATTAGGATTGGCGGGGTCCGCCACCTAAGCCTAAGGATTTGGCGAAGATGCTGATTTTTACATGGAGCGACTGCCTCCAGATCTCCACAACCCTTACCCACAACCTTTTAGGGGAAACTATATCATTTCTAGGTAAGGTCATAATTTCTTGCATGAGGGGTTCCTCACGATCTTTTCTTTCACCGCCAAGCAAGCGATAATTACAAATATGTACATAGATCCGGAACCGGAAACCAGTTGGTCCCTAGGCTGGTTCATTGTCCATTGGGCTATCACCGCATGAAAATCACCATATTGCAGTCTTCCTGCGACCACGGACGCGGCAAAGCGTTCGAAAAGTCAGGTTCAACAAAATAAATAAAACACGCGATACTTCCGTTAAAAAAATGTTTAATTCAATGTAATATCAGTTACTACCGAATACTACATATTCTACAGCGACAGTTGAAGCTGAATAACATTACCATACCACTATTACATTATATATGCCGAAAGTAAAAGCCAATAAGTATTAAATGTACTCGTATATACCTATATATACAGACCTTATAGAGGCTCTGTGCACAAAACATAGTCGGTATATAACGTATAACATCCAACATAAATCGACCTTTGTGATCTTTCCAATTGTTCCTCAAAAGAGGCCTTCCAACTGGTTGTATACTTAACTAGGCCTTGAATGGATTGATTCACCTCGCCCGTAGGTGCCAGACTCATTATTTGTATGTTGTTTACCACGCATTTGATGAGTAATTTTATTGGTTATCTAAAAGGCATATAAGTTACCTTTATCGAAGTTTCAAGCATCAGTATTTGATTCATCAGTACAGACATTGTGGGTCTGTTACACAAATTAACAATGTATTATTCAATGTAATGCATAAATTATTGACTGTTTGGGTGTCGATATTGTATGTAATATGAGAGCTGGATAGCGTCGTTGCATGTCATTCTAATTGACACGCAGGTTAAGCAACGTCAACTATTTCGAATCTCTCCGTGCTCGGAGGGCACATTAACTAGTCGGTTCCGGCTGTTGTCGATAGAAGACAGTCGTTAACTTAGTCAGTAGCGTTCGGGCAGCTTAAAAACCCTGGTCTCCGCCAATCTGTAGTTGAGCGGTGGTAGAGCATGCTCTAAATCTCTTCGGTTAAAGGGAATACTACAGTGGAATGAGTTAAGATTGGTGTAGTAATGGTATGTAACTATGCCAATTTAAAGGTCAAACACGTTGTGAGATAAATGTATGTGATAGGCAGACAGACGGACAAATCACACATAGTGAGTAGGACCATTGACAATTGTGGTTTGTCGTGTATGAAACACTAGGAAAAACAACACTGTTACTTCCAAGAATTCCATTTGTTTTCCGTGCGGACTCCTAAAATTGAAAAAACATTGCTCGCTAAATTAAAGGCTAAAAAGCTTCATATGGAATTGACCTATAATTTAAAAGTTTACTCGGTTTCAAAAAAGATCCAGGGAGAAATAAAATACAATGGAGCGTAATTAATAAGAAATACAGTATTATTCAGTACTATTCAGTTAAAACATTTGCCGTCAAGGAAGTTTCTTATCTCCCAATGTCAAGAACGAATGCTTTCCATGTTAATTCTAGTACAGACAACTAACATAGATACAGACTGTCAGTGACATTGAATCGACTAAACAAACGTTGGAGAAACTGAACGAAAATGTAGGTAGAGAATGGTTATAATAAGTTAGGTGACATGTGACTTGGTGCTTAATATTTTTTATAAGCAATTGCTACATAAATTAGAACGAAAACTCTGAAACTATAAACTTGATAGATTCAGGCGTTATTTTGCAAAAGTCAAATTTACATGTAATTTGATCCAAACTGCTTTGAGTTGGTGACGGAATCACAAAGCAGGTTAGATCTAATAGTGTTTAATTAGTCTATTAACGCATCTATTTATTTTCTAAGAGAGGTAGTGCATATCAAAGTTGCCCGTCTGGGGAAGTATCTCCACCTCACCGAAAACCGCGGCCAAATAACATTTCCCTAGAGGTTTGCTGTTGTTGTTCCTGCGTATCAGTGAGGTCACTAGTAAGCTCCTAAGAAGATTCTTAGCAGATTTATTTATTTATTATTAATTATTCTTATACTTATTCTTAGCATCGCATCTAAGATCGCTAGTTCGCATCGCTAGTAGTACATTAAGAGTCCCATACTTAATGTACTACTAGCGTTCTTAGGCTACGAAACCGCTTTACATCAGGTGGGCCGTATGCTTGTATGCCTCCCGACATTGTATAAAAAATATCTATAACTTCACACCAAATCCACTGCGGGGAAGGCTGACAGAACCGAGCGCCACATAACTCAGTCTTTACATATTATATAATCAATGACATGTAAATGCATAATAAATAATTTAATATTTTTAAGGAACACCGTTCCTATACGAAATCTATATGTTTGTCTGCGTGTGCGTGTGTCTGACGCTTTTTGCGAATATTCGAATTTTGACTTCAGATTCGGATTCAGCATAAAAAAGTAGAATAGGAATAGTATTGTCTTAGGTTTTCGCGATTGCTACACATTGAATTAAACAATTTTTAACGGAAGTATCGCGTGTTTTATTTATTTTGTTGAACCTGACGTTGTGTGAATCGGATCATATATAATTAATCCATCCATGTCGGTAGATGTAATAATTGAATAACTAATGTAAGACAAATACCACCTTAGTCTTCCTGCGACCACGGACGCTGCAAAGCGTTCGAAACGTCAGGTTCAACAAAATAAATAAAACACGCGATACTTCCGTTAAAAATTGTTTAATTCAATAGAATAGGAATGTTCTCTTAAGGAACATGGTCAAAATGGCCGACAAATTAAAAAAAAAATGAATTGTTATATAATTGACGAGCCAGGTATTCCTCTGGCAATGCAAGCTTGCGCATTCTCAAGTGGTTTAGTCTGCTTTTTACACGCATTTTCACACTACGTGCTATGGCAAATCGGCATGCGCGTCGCCTGATGTGAAGAGATGCAGTAAATTATAGACACTTGCAACGCAAACAGTATTAGCGTGTCGCGAACCCAATGCTAACGCAGCAACTCCGCAACATATTCCAGGTGGAACTCGTAAGGACACATAACCCTTGAGGGAAGTGTTATTTAGTCTCCTGAGATGTAGTCCTTCTTCCTTGATTATATGTCGAGCTGATTCTTTTGAAATACCATGACTTTGCCGCGCCTCTCTTTCCCTAGAACCTCGTGCGCCGATCGGCGGGATGCATCGCGTAGAGGTGAGTTTTGTTTAAGCGAAAGCCATTTTCACATCGATAATAAATTTGTACATATACAATTCCTTCTGGACGCGTGTACATCACTGAACACCTTCTAAATGGCTGAACCGATTTTAATGAAACTTTGTATATGTGTCTTTGAGAGGATCGTTGGATGGTATAGATTAGATAGACACCGTAGGTACCGATTTTTTTCACACAGCTTACAAAAATCTGATAACCCGATAATTTACAGGATTTTTGTAAGCTGTGTGAAAATATTTGTAAGTTCGACTGTCATTCCCGCTGTTCATGTAGCACTCTTCTTTCATGTATCTTTTCAGTAAGTTGGCAATTTTTGTACTGCCGCCTAGTTTTGGTTTTTAACCTCAATGTTGTTAATGTAAATACATAATTAGTTATACTAAATAAAAGAGAAGAGATAGCTTAGTGGCGATAACGCCTGGAGGAAGAAAACTACTACCAATATACTAAAAAAATCGATTACCCCTGAACGTTTGTTTACGTTTTTTATCTCGGTTACCTGAACGCATTTTAGTAAAAAACACCCTTCTTCTTCTTAGCGTTATTCCGTTTCCTAATCCATTAGGATTGGCGGGGTCCGCCACCTAAGCCTAAGGATTTGGCGAAGATGCTGATTTTTACATGGAGCGACTGCCTCCAGATCTCCACAACCCTTACCCACAACCTTTAACTATATCATTCCTAGGTAAGGTCATAATTTCTTGCATGAGGGGTTCCTCACGATCTTTTCTTTCACCGCCAAGCAAGCGATAATTACAAATATGTACATAGATCCCGAACCGGAAACCAGTTGGTCCCTAGGCTGGTTCATTGTCCATTGGACTATCACTGCATGAAAATCACCATATTGTAATATTAGTTACTACCGAATACTACATATTCTACAGCGAGAGTTGAAGCTGAATAACATTACCAAACCACTATTACATTATATGTGCCGAAAGTAAAAGCCAATAAGTATTAAATGTATATACCTATATACATACAGACCTTATAGTGGCTCTGTGCACGAAACATAGTCGGTATATAACGTATAACATCCAACATAAACGACGCGTGTACATCACTGAACACCTCCTAAATGGCTGAACCGATTTTAATGAAACTTTGTATATGTGTCTTTGAGAGGATCGTTGGATGGTATAGATTAGATAGACACCGTAGGTACCGATTTTTTTCACACAGCTTACAAAAATCTGATAACCCGATAATTTACAGGATTTTTGTAACTGTGTGAAAATATTTGTAAGTTCGACTGTCATTCCCGCTGCTCATGTAGCATTCTTCTTTCATGCTGATGAGTTTGTCCACTGGCCAGAGAACATACCCCTCCTAGGAATAGTTTCACTATATCCTTTCTTAATCGCCAGGGACCACGCGCAAGTAAGTCAAAGCTAACTGTTTTGGCTCTATAAGTAGTAAGCCTCTTGCACTAAAGCTAATTTGTAACTCCGAACTATTCATCGTAAAAATGGTAACCAATAGCAATCAGTGACAAATAAGTGTATTTCACGAAATTTAAAATTTCACGTATGAAATTATAGTCTATAAATAAAATAGTAAACAAAATAACTCATCCCTTGTATGTGAAAGTATGTTTATACCAGAATGGCGTGTGGCATATATCCTGAATTACTGACTCTCATGGGAGTCGGGACTGCCAAAACGAACGAAAGAAATTGCTAAAGCATTACTCTTGCCAGATGCAACGAGTTTTTGCTTTCAGCCGTAACAGCTTTTTATTCGCTAGATACAGCCTCCTTACTGTACCTTTAGTTATATTTTCTGTACTATCACATAGGATGTAAATTTGAAATGTACGTTTATGTAATTGTATAATAGATATTTTTGGAGAGGAACATAAAGTGAGGTTTCTCTATTACCATAACAATATTACACTTTCGTTCCAAAGCAAAGTACGGGATTGAAAATAAAAATAATTGAAGCATTTTTCTGATGTCCAGTAAACGATCAGGTGTGAGTATGACCAGATATATAGTACAAGTGAAGTATTCACAATAGTAGATAGGAATAAATAAATGGACAGATCTGCGGCATTTCCCTCTAATAGATGAGTACCAATGGCACACATGATCTAATGTTTTGTTATATGTTTTAGAAAATAAAAAAAAGTTTTTTTTTGTGTTACCATTTAGTTATTTATTTTATGTAATTGGGAAATAATTAGTACACGAGTGATCAGACAAGCACTGTGGTATCCGAAATGGTTGGAGTTATTGAGTAATCGTATTGTGATCCAATTAAATGGTAAACGAATCGTATAGTAGAATTCTATAACTTTTACTTTTAAATTAATTTTATTTTTCCACCAGCACACCCGCATGACTTTTGGTGCAGTGCAGGTACCATTTGTCTCATGGCTTTTGGTAGCAGCGTGACGCAGCAGCAGCCGAAAGGATCTGACCAACGGGCAGTAGAGCGCAGCGGTCGGCGAACGCGAAGAACCGAGTGCCGCCATCATTCAGATTCCATCATAAAATTTAATTTCCTTTCGCACATTGTAAATGCGCTTCGACGCGATCCGACGCGCGCCGTGCGGTGTTAATCGTCCTTAGTAGTTTAATGTAAATAATCTTGCGGAACCGACAGACATTACAAAAATAAAAACAATAAGTCCTGTAATCCTAGCGCAGTGCTACCTACCGTGTCCAATTGTGAATCTAAACCTTTCTCGAATCGACTTAAATACACAAAAAAATTCATCAAAATCGGTCCAACCTTTTAGGAGCAGTTCAGTAATATGCACACGGACAGAAGACTTATATATAAAAGATAAAATAACAGAATACAAAAGAAAAGAAGCTTGGTATTTAGCGGTCCCCCGATGCGGCGACGCTTGAATAACAAAATATTACTAATTAACAATTTAAATATTAATCTTAAAGGACCTGGCCTACCCAATAAATTTTACTTTATATACTTTTTTTTGCCGGGAGGTTTTTAAATTTTAAATTTAACTTTTATTTTCCATTTATTCTATGGTGAGCTTTTCAGTAAGCTTGTCTTAGTATACATATTTCCGTACGTTTATTATAGCAATGTCTGTACGCTGTTCAGTTTTGTGTTATCTAGCTCTAGCTAACATGAACGAAATAATCAATAAAGAACCGGTGACATGACTTTGCGTAGTAAATGAACTCACCGCTACCGGTCGGGGTAAAGAGGACGCGGATCAAGATTGCGTTACTTATGGGCTTTTTGCTTAAAATTTTCACCAATTGGTTAGTAGGCTCGAATCACTGAGATTTGTAGGCGCTAAAACACTACCTTTTTTGTAAGTGAGGGGATCTTTAAACACCGCCAAGCGGAATATTGGTTTGTGGATGCCACCCACCGGTTTCATGTAATTACTAATTGAGTTGACAAAGAATACATCATCCGCCATCCTTTGATGGCGGTCATATTATGTATGTATGTATGTATATCTTCACTCCAAGTCCCTTGCAGGGTAGGCAGAGACAACCGAGCGCCAAAGGACGCGGACAAATTTTGCGCAATGCTCTCATCTCGACCGCATTTATTCTACTTTTATGCTCTCTCTGCCATACCCAGCTCTCACTTCCATAAGTTAGCGTTGGGATTAGCACCGCGTTGTGTACAACGAGCTGTGCCTTCTGGCTTGGTTGTCTCTCTTTCAAACACCATTATCTTGTTCTCTCTTTCAAACACCATTATCTTGTTCTCTTTCAAACACCATTATCTTCTTCGCATTTAATTGTTATCGGTCATGTTAAAATTATTATATGCTCAATGTTCAATAGCATTGCATGTTGTATTGTTTTGTCAACAAAATCCGTTGGGACGAACTTTTCCGAAACTCAGTAGCTAGATTTGTTCCAAACACTAATAAACAAAATGAAATAAAATGTTGTAATCTTATTACGTTAATCGAGCTATTCATGCATCTCAAACGTCTCTACCGATTTGGATCAAAATTGGTATGTAGGTTTTGCTTGTTAAGTTTATCTCTACAGACTTCCCTAAACAAACGCTGTACGTATTTGGTGGTGTGGTGTCACGGACGTCCCCAATGACTGCAGGGACCTATTCGAAGGATGCATTCAGACGCGATTAATCTTCGGACTCGTCCGCCTGAATGCAGTCTAAACGGGCTCCTTCTGTGCACGTTGTGCTGTCCTGCGTTGTTCCTTCTTCGTAATATGTGCTTTTACACACATTACATTGGCTCAAGCATTTATCCGTGTCCTAAACAAACGCGGTTGCACAAAAATAAAAAACAACAATCAAATGTCTAATCACGCATTAAAACTCCACGCATTAATTCTGAGACAAAACACCGTAGCAATCTGGAATGGTCTTTGAAGGAACAGCAAACACAACTTAGTTGTTCTTCCCAAATGTCACCTTTAAAATCGTCAAATCAACAGAATTAACTACCACAGTTAAGCAAGTTATAACGGGGCATGAGGGATTCGCCGCTTACCTCAACAAGTACAAACGCAAAGACAGTCCATCATGCGAATGTGAACCAGGGAATGAAGAAACCCCCATTTACCTAATTACTGAATGCCCCAAATATAATACTAGTCGTTCCCAGCTGAAGATCGAGCTAGTGATTGAGTGAGTGAAATGAATATAGATAGATCAACGTTACAAGAACCCATAAACTATAACGCAACAAAAAAATATTTTTAGATTTCTGTGACTCAGTTGCAGAGCAAATAATACACAAAATTAAAAATTAACATAAAACCTGATAAGAGAAACACGCTGATAAGACGAATACACGGATGGACAACACTATGAGTATAAAAACTTGCTACCTGAGATACAAAAGCCTCTGGTTAAGCCAGAGAAAAACTTACGAAAAAAAAAACAAAACATCGAGCCCACCTCCAGGTACTTAATTACGAGGTAATGTGTAACATTTCTATTATCCTTACAGAGATCCTGATGGATTTCTCGTTACAAACGCTAAAATGCTTCGTAGTAGAAACGAAACATTATGCTTCGCAAACTTCGCAAATTCTCAGGACATAATAATGTTACTTACCTGTCTCCTAACAAGAAACTTGGTAATGAAAACCCCGATTCTTTACCATTGAAAGAATAACCATTATTGATTTATTGTGTCTATAGTTCATTGAACTACCGAAATGTCTACAGACGCCGCTTTGAACAGAGAATAGAGTTAGTTCACATTGTTATCATGTCTTTAGCAAGTTCTTTTAGGCTTCGTCTTTGTTGATACAAGTTTGTTGATACGTTCTTGTTCTTGTATTCATTTCTAATCACTGTCTAAGTCATTATGGGCGCGAACGGGAGCACAGATGAGTGGACGTATGGTGTAGTTAGTCCGACGTATAAATTAGATATTATGAACTATTCAAATTAGATGTTTCGTAAAGTCCATTTTAGGTATCCGGTAGCCATTACTAGGCTAAATTTATGACCCGGTCAGGTCGGAAATTTAGCCTAGGCATGGCTACAGTTAAAAACTATTTTTTTACAATATCTAGAAACAAACATTACACAACGGCCTACTTGATGTAGATACAAGCAGTATTGATCGCGGATTGCCACCCCCGCTGTTACACATCAGCAGAACTTATACTTGACAGAACTTAAAGCTTGGAATCTCACACACTTGCAGGAAAAGGTGCATGAAAGAAGCTATGAAAATTATGAAAGCGAATTTAGAAGAAATTAAGGTGCGTAATGGCCTAGTAAGGACTATATGTCACTTATATTTTAAATTAATGCAATAATGAGTATATTAGACAAAAAATAATATTATATTTAGTTTCGATTATAGTTATTATTTTAATCATTTGTCACTCACTCAGAGATATTCAGGATTTAGCTGAAGGGCACGGTGTTTATGTGTGGAGATTTGAATTAACGGGTTGAGATCAAACAAGACAGCTACGAAACTGTTCTTGGGTCCGGATTAAAAGGATGTAGGAGTCGAGTAACACCAAGATTTCCCCACTCTAGCCAAATAGATCGTGTTTTATCAGAGGGACATCAAAGACATCAAGAGCTCTAGAACCCGGCGATCGTGCATGAAAAGAGCTATGAATGTTAAAGGAGCGAGTGAAGTGTGTAAGGCATGAAGTTATAGAAATTATAGATTATTTTTCACTCTAAACGTTTTTTTAACAAGATGGTATAAAAAAGGAAATAATGAGTGAAACTTGCGAAAATTCAACAAATCCTATCAGGATACAATGTAGGACTCTTATAGTTAAATATTTTTTTACGATCATGAAAATATATTTCGTGTCTCTTGCCAAGTTTGTGTAACCTCCGGGCTGAACATCCTATTATGAACAATTCATTCTGTATGTCTACGTAGATAAAAATTTTTTTGGAGTAAAGTGTAAAAATTGGCGTAAGCTAAACTCAATTACGTTACTAGTTACTAGGACCACCCGCCTAAGCTTTGTCTAGGTTGATAGAAAGATGAATTAGTACTTTACAAATATGACATACTGCATAATAACAATTCCTTACGTAACTATTTAGTAAGATAAGGATTACTCTTATAATATGAATATCCTAATCTTTTGATCTAGCCGTGCTTTGATTGAACAATTGGGAGAAAAAACGATTGTTGCGAGTAAACTGTAATCGAGGAATTTTTTGTGGGTGAGTAGGTACTATAAACATGTACCTAGTACATTGTTTTTTGTATCATCAATAGATTTCACAGTGCAATAAAATTTTCCTGCAAAAGCCATTATTTAACATAATGGCTTTTGCAGGCAAATTTTTGATACTTTTTTTACAGCAATTTTCATAGGGTCTCTATTTTTTTTAAAACAAAATGTAGGCAACATTTTGATTTCAATGTTACTCGCTGATAATGTAGCTATCTATGTATGAAAGAATTATTTTAATCGGTCAAGTATTTTTTGAGTTTGTCCATTACAAACATGCGTACAAAAAACAAATCTTTTCTCTTTAAAATATTAGTTACGACTATGAAATTTACTATCACGAATGTATATTTGTCGCAGTTCGAGAATCAACCCTGCTGCCATCGATTTTCCTATTTCTACAACATGAACAATGTATTCGTAATAATGACCATGCCTCTAAATACATGGTCTCCTTACAGGTTACCCTGCACAATGAATGAATAAATAAAAACTTACTGCCGCATAAAACGTGTTGAAAATGCGAACCAATTCACAGGTAAGCAATAGGAATCTATACAAATGTATGAACACATGAGGTAACAACACGGCAATGAACTCTTAAACTTGACGGCTCGCATGACGTTATGAGGGACTTATTTTTACAAAGCCTTGGTGGCATGCATGTCTGTCTGAAGTCTAGACTAGACCAAACAGCGAAAGTGATACACTAGAATCGATATTGCAAGTAATTGGGTACAATCTTTGTGTATGTTATTTGTAATGAGGTACGTAACTAACGTATGTGAACTCATTGGTTGTTTGTAAATTAGCGATTCACTCAGTAATTTCAACTTCAGTCTCATTAACATAGACACGGACTCTACGTTAAAAATTGTAAGGGCAGTTTGTTTAACTTGACATTAAGCGAGTCGTTTTTTTCTTACGCCCGACGTAATCGATGATCCACATAAGAAGGACTGATCCACTGCAATCGTGCATAGTCATTCTAAGGGGGCAAGCTATGGGACCCGATGGGACGGACGTAGTGAACTCTCATGAGTATCCTTACGGACGACCGTACGGGTTATGTCAGACTCTTACTGATTAACCTAGGTATTGCGGTTAGCAGTGAAAGCTGACTGATGACTTCTTCGGAGGTGATCACACCAGGGGAAGCGGGGCTACGCAACAAGCTTGTCGACGAGGAAAACCTTCTTAATTGAATCTGTCAGGGCAGCAGGGTCTCCATTTAGAATGACCGATTAGGGAATCCAGTTTAGATCCCTAATTGGTAATTCAAAATGAACGAACGAATGCCATGTTAAGGGTCGGCAACGCATGAGCGACACCCCTGGTGTTGCAAATGTGCATAGGCTACGGTGACTGTTTACCATCAGACAGGCCGTATGCTTGTATGGCAATTAATACACCTTTCGTTTTCTTATTATTACAGCAGAAAAATGTTTTTTTTTTCTATTTTTCTACAACGTCGGGAGACATAAAATCATACGGTCCACCTGAAGTAAAGTGGTTACAGTAGCCTATGAACGTTAGCAATATATTAAGTATCACACGTGCGATGACACCTTTACTGCTAACACAGCAACTTCTTAGGAGCTTGCTGGTGACCGTAAGCACAGGAACGGAACATCTGTTGTTTTCTGTGAGTTGAGGTACTTCCCTAGACGGAATGCTTTGATACGCCCTACCTCTCTAACAATGATACTACAGTGACATATGATGTACAAATGAAATGATAACTCTGTACATCATTATTCTGCGTTCGTAGAATTACATGGGGGCGAGGCAGAGCGAAGCGGAACCATTGCGAAGCCTTTTATCTGCTCATCTCCACTCCGTTCAGTCGAACGAACGGCGTCTTAAGGGTTGGGCGAACTATATATTTGAAGGAGATGCCCAACGATTAAAAGCTAGCATCTCATCCATGGTCACTCTAGAACTTTCCGTTCACATCAACGATTACTCGTTCGACAAGTAAGGACGGCTAATTTTACGTTACCTTCCGAAATCTACCCCTTGAAAGAATTCCAAGTATCTATAGGTCTCACAGTCATTCGCTATATGATTGTCAATCGGAGGAACAGCCCATCCATCACGTCAAGACTTTGCACCGTAGATGAAAAAGGGAAGCACTGGTTAAACACTTTTATGGTATTAGCGAATCAAGACGTGCCCAAATGTCTCAAAATCTGTCTTACCCAATTTGGTGCATAGATTTCTTTGTTACAGTCACCGCGGCCCGGCTGGTATTCATTGATGAAATAAACGTAATCATCCAGTTTTCACATTCCAGTGATATAGATTTCCAAAGCCTAATAATTCTCTCTTGTTGTTGGAACAAGAGAGAATAATCTAAATATAATGCCATCCCGAATTCAGGATAAATTCATCACGCACTTCTAGAAAACTTGTTGATCAATTCAGGAGGAATCCATCACGCACTTCTAGAAAGCGTGTTGATCAAAATCATAATGGTTTAATGTCACACACGAAAAACAAGCAGACGGTCTGCATTATGATAGGCAGTAGCATAATAGATCCTGCACTTTGTGCGTGTTTCTTCTTACACAAAATGCATTGCTCGTCTATTCTTTCTGGGATTCTACAATTGTCTTACAAATTGTGCAATCCCATACTTCTGTATATATGCATTCCATTGTAGCTCCCGTTGTAGAACACCTTATTCCAAGCAACAAATGTCACAAATAAACCATGTGTCAGCTCCTATGAGCATATTCTGTCATTTATATGGACATAATTATCGTAACCTTGATCTTTAGTATTCACTTTCTTATTATGGTAGAGTCTATGATTGGCTCTATCTTATCCAATAGTTGGCGATAATACTATTATTATATATTATATAACATGATACTATGAACAAATAGTTGGATCGCAAATTTTGCTATTTACCTATGTGTTTCATATCATCAGAACATATTGCTGCCCGAATGAATGTTTGTTTTACCACAGACAGATTATTATTTGAGTAGATAAAAAAAGTTCTTAGGAGCTGGCAACGTTCATAATAAAACTTTACTAGTTTCTATAGATATTTCTACCCTCATATCTTCTGACACCACCTCTCTATATTTTCCTGCCATTCATTTCTTTATCTTCTTCTGTCTCTTTTCATTCCTTCTTATTTTTGCACCTCATATTCTCCAACCTACATCTGGTTCTTAAGGAATACGATTTAGATTTTATTAACTCCACCACATTCTTCTTTTAATTGCAATCAATACCAGGTCATTTTTTATACAACATCGGGAGGCATACAAGCACATAGCCCACCTGATGTAAACTGATTACCGTAGCCAATGAACGCTTGCAATGCAGGAAGTATCACTCGCACGTTGCCACCCCTGCCCTGCTACTGCTTATGTGAGAGAGGATACAAATAAGATCTCACTCGCAGAAATACAACAACCTTCCACAGAGTTGTTATTTAACTGCAGTTTTGTGGACGTACTTAGCTGCTTTAATTTTGCTTTACCCTACCTCTTTTAGAAACACTTAGATCAAGACTAATATACATGGTCGTGCACACAAATATTTGTCATATTATTATGTGTAATCTAACCCACGAGCCTTTGTATAAACTTAACGTTGTTAAACACTTCGCCATTGGGCTCATGAAAATGCCTTTGCGCCGTGACAAACAGACATTTTCATGCACGCAAAATGTTTGTCCTGTATGGGAATTTGTGTTAGTGTCAAAGTAGCGTTACTAACTACTGCGCCACCGAGCTCGTCATAATATTATATTTATCTATGTATAACTTCACGCCAAATCCCATGCGGGGTAGGCAGAGAGAACCGAGCGCCATAAGACGCGGTCCTTACAGACTTCACTTGCTTCTTCAACATTCAATTCAATTTTAACATAATATATATATCAAGAATAATAAATAACCCAAGAGACAAAGACCTTTCATTTTAACTCCAAATTATCATAAATTACAGTTTATTAGTAGCATACCATACTAAATAGCAATCTACTCAAACTTCTAAATTATTCTAAAATGAGATCAAAACATTTTAATGAATTTCATAGTAAGTAAAACTTTATTGCCCGTGTTGAACAATACGTAGAGACTGAATGTAAAACCAACATAGTGACAGCGTTGACACCCTGGCACGCTCTGCTTGCAGGTCCGCTACGCTAGTACAGCCAGTGCACGTGCGCGGCGGCCGCGCCCCGAACGCACCCGAAAGCCTCCGAATCATCCACATTAAAACTTCAAAAGACCACATATTTTGCCGCATTTACATTCCAAACTCAACTTTGTAACTTTACGCATAGGTTCATTATAGCTTGCATTCAAATTTGGATATAAAGCTTTGCAACGCAAACACATCATGAACTCTCTTTATTCTTTATATTAAACATCTCATGTTTCTACAATATGTATACAAATTTCAACTGTATTCAGCTTTCATAGAGTTCAATAAATATTGGCATTTAACGATGAATATTCCATTTCTAAATCCATATTTAAGGCATCGCTGCGTGCCGACCGTGGCGCATGCGAAATGGGAATGTAGTATTTTGTTTTGTCCTTCTTCCATTCCATTTTCCGTTCTTAAATCACGTTTTTTTCCACGAAGAGGAGCACCGATGTAATATAATATGAAATATCAACGCACTGTGAACAACAGTGTTTACGGTAGTTGTTAATAGGCCGTTGCAACAGTATACAGCTACGAGTATCATGTTATTTCAAAACCATTTTTGTTAGCAATGTTTTCTCGACAATCGGATAACGTCGTATGTTCAGTTATTGTTCTGTATCTGTAATTTAGCAACGTGTAAACGACGATAAACACATTTAAATAATGCTGTATGCACATACAGTGAAACGATATCGCCTCTCCATTACGTTCGCTTCCACGTCAACCCATACTCATCCCACTGCAGGGATACGGGTCTCCCTTCAACCGAAGGGCTTTAGAGCATACTCCACCACGCTGCTTAAATGCGGATTGGCGGAGGCCAGTGTTTTCAAGCCGCCTGACAGCCTAACATAACGACGGTCTTCTATCGACAACAGCTTGAACCGCCGGCTTATCGCGCCCTTCGAAGCACGGAGAAACTCGAGATAGATAAACCCATCATAAACAGGCTGCGGTCTACGTTGCCTACCCTGCGTGTTCGTGCTCTCATTCGCTTAGGTTCGCGTATTGATAAGAAAATGATAAATAACTTGAAATGTGGATTATACCTATATTAGAATATCATTTGCATTTATTGAATTGTCATCATTGATAAGCATCCATTAGGCAAATTGATAGAAAATTCGTTGTTACGTAATGGTTTGCATTATATTTCTATTCTAAATAAATTAATAACGCGTTTGATGATGAATCTATACTAATACATAAATCGAAAGAGTTTGTTTGAATGTGTTATTCTCCGCAACTACCAGTCGGATTTGAAAAAATATTTATGCCTTTGACAACCCTATTCTTGAGGAAGGTTATAGGTTATTCAGCATCACGATGCGACCCTTAGAAGCCAAGGAATAATAGAAAGTAGAAAGAGCAGCCGCTATTGAAAACTGGAATACGGGCGGACGAAGTCGAGGGGTTTAGCTAGTATGTGGTATTTTAAAAGGGATGCATATGTCCGTGCGACCTTGTCGTATCCCATAGACGTTTGCAATACAGAAAGTATCGCTAGGGCGTCGCAATCCTGTATTAAAAGCAAATTCTCACTCATATTTCCAATGGCCTTACTTGCGGGAACCCACTAATCCTCCAGACGTATATTGCTGCGGACTGCTGTATTGTGGAATTACTTTACTATTCAAACTGAATACATATATACATACATCCCCACGCCTATCTCCCATTGGGATAGGCGAAGACTATGATAGACCAGGTTCACCGATCCAAATACACCTCTCACTTCTTCCCCACTCACGACTTGTTTCAAAGTCAAAGTCAAAATCTTTTTGTTCCGTAAAAATGGCTACATTTGTTTGGAATCGTCACTGATCATGCATGTTCATGTTCTTTGGTTTCTGTTGCTTTTGATTTGGCCCTGCGTCTTCGGCAGTCTCTGCCGACATCTCCTCTCAATGTTGCTATATAGACTCAATAAATATGGTGATATAATCTATACAAATCTCTAACAATAACATGTAAAATCATAAGAATAACAAGTCCTATGTACTATCAATTTTCACGCGACGTAAGCATTTTACACATATATATAAAGACAATATAAAGACAAAAATCACACAGTGGTGCAGTGGTTAATAACGCTAATTTGATACTTCGATGCTTAGATGTAAAGCAGTTACCGTAGCCTAAGGATGCTTACAACGCATTAAGTATCATAATAAGCGCGATCCCACCTCTGCTGTTATTACAGCAACCCCTTCGGAGCTTACTGGTGACCACATTCACATGCAAGAACACTACAATCATCCAGAAAGTTGTTATTTGGCTGCGGTTTTCTGTGACGTGGAGTTTTTCGAAAAATAAAAAGCAGACTAATCCTTGAAATTTGTCATTGATAGGTCTTAATGACGTGCATAGGTTACATGGCGTTGCGCAATTTTTCCATATTTATTTATTTATATTACATTAATAGCCCGAAACTGACTCACTCTTGAGGTGGGTAATTTTATGTTATGTTTAAATGAAAGTGATTCACTCGAGTATAGATCGATTTAAAATGTTTTAAATTTAGAAGCTACTAATTGGGATACTACATTCTTATTTTAAATGAACATACGAATTGTAATTCGGCATCACCTTCAATCGAATCCGATTGCCATCCGACCGGATCCGCCGGACAGCAAATTTATTCACTTTGTCGAATATACGACAAAGTGAATGAATTTGCTGTCGGGCAGTTACGGTTCCAGTAGACTTAGATATCTACTATATAAAATATGACAACTTATTAAAAAGTTTTTACAAAAGATACTTTATGATTTTTTAGAGTTCCGTACCTCAAAAGGAAAAACGGAACCATTATAGAATCACTTTGTTGTCCGTCCGTCTGTCTGTATGTCTGTCATAAATAAAAGTTATTTATGAATTGTTCCTTATGAATTCAACAAAATGGACTTTAGGTTCAAGATTTAGAAGAAGAGGTTTCCAACACTTTCTTTTTAAGTTGACTCCCTGATTGATTTCAAGAAACTGTAGCATTGCATTTTTTTTAATTATAAGTAAAAAAAAACAAGTTGAACGGTTTCATTGACAAGAAATATAATAATGATGTAGATAATGCACTAAAAGCTTGAATATATTCAAATGTATCAGAGCTAAAGACGTGTAAATATTAGATCAATCTGTCAATAGGAAGGCGGTAAAATTATTTAGGTACTAAATTTGACCTAAAAAAAAACTTAAAAATTCATCATTGCTTGGCAGTATCTTATAGCGTCACGTTATAAAATACTGCCAAGCTAACAGCTTGGTAAACCCTGACCCAAATAGAGGGGTGTTACAGAGCTTACTATTGAATAACACCCTTCCCATCCCATTTGTCCACAAATCCCATTGATGGAACGATTTTTGTGTGATATATCGAGTGGATATACTTGTGCTATTCTAATGATATTGATATTTTAACTAAGCCCTTGATATTGCATTATGCGATACTGATCAGCTTTACAGTTGTCAGATAACATTTGTAAATAAAAAATTACTCGATTCATTGTACCACAAACCAATAAAACACCTGACGGCGCATAAAGTCACCCTCCACTCACAAATACGTCGTGTTAATATCTCAGCAATTCTAGCCTAGCGATTCTAACCTAACCAATGAGAAAATATTTTAACACAAGTAGGAGTCAACAAGTACTTGACTTTAAGGTTTTTATTGCATTTAAGTTAAGCCTATTTATATCTTTATCCTTCTTAGCGTTATCTCGTATCCTAATCCATTAGGCTTTGCGAGGTCCGCTAAGGATTTGGCAAAGATACCTATAACGACTGCTGTCAGACATTCACAACCCAGAGAGAAAGCCAGAACTATCTTAGGTAACTTTTCCCGACAATGTTCTCCTTCGCCGCCAAGACAGTGGTAATCCTACTAATATTATAAATGCGAAAGTTTGTATGTATGGATGTTTGTTCCTCTTTCACGCTTAAACGGCTGATCGGATTTGAATGAAATTTGGCACGTAGATAGATTATGATCTGGATTAACACATAGGCTACGTTATTTGACTCCACGCGGGCAGAGCCGCGGGCAGCAGCTACTTACAAATATGTAGGTACATAAATCCGACAACACGAACTTAGTGGTTCCACGAAATTTATGTAGTACATGCCAGGATTCGATTCGGAGACCAGTTGCTCAATATGTCAGTTCTTTATCCACCGGGCTATGACTGCTCTTTACTTCGCATAGAATGAATACCTATAAGTCCATTCGTGGAAAGTAACATTCAATTAACTTCGAATTTGCAATTTATAACAATAGGTTGGTCACACATTTATGTACAAGTTTATTCTAAATGGGACTTGATGGAGGAAGCGCTGTTACAAATTCAAACTCAAATCCTGCTATAAATTTCTTCTATCATATTCTCTTGTTTTTTTTACTGAAATTGATGTTTAAATTACCCACAAGACCAACTTTAAGGTTTACCATGTCCAATATGAGGAACCTTCCTTAAAAGTTCGGGGTCAAAACTAACTTAATTGCTTATTTCCTACTGTATTGTTATTTTTACAGAAATTGGGCATCAAATTATCCACAGGGCCAACTTTAAGGTTTATCCTATCCAATATGATGAACTATCCTTAAAAGTTCGTGCTCAAAACCTGCTTTTCCTTTGTACTATCCTATTGTCTTATAATTTTTAAGGAAATTGATCTTCAAATTATCCACAGGACCAACTTTAAGGTTTATCCTATCCATTATGAGGACCCCTCCTTAAAAGTTCGATGTCAAAACCTGCTTACATAATTATTTCTTATTTTCTTATTATGTATGTATGTATATCTTTACGCCAAGTCCCTTGCGGGGTAGGCAGAGAGAACCGAGCGGCATAAGACGCGCTCCTTACTTACATTACACACTCGCTTCTGTGACATTCATAGATATATACATTTATTATTCATTCTTATTATTTTTACGGAAATTGACTTCAATTTATCCACAGGACCAACTTTGAGGTTAATCCTATCCAATAAGAAGAACCCTCCTCTTCTTTTTTCCAATTATCTTACCTTTACTTATGGAGTTTTAAATTATCTGCAGAACTAATTTCAAGGGTTATCCTATCTCTATCTATTAATATGCACGCATATTTCATTGTACGATTGCCATACTTATAAATATGGTGTCGAATCGAGAAACTACTCCAATTTTGAACTCGGTTAAAATATGAATTAGTTACTGCGACCTTCAGACAACAAATTCTTCGCCAGACAGACAGACAGGTAAAAAATACAGTACAAAAAACTTTATTGCCTAAAGTAACTGCTCATAAAATGTTTGAAGCCTTAAATCTGAATAGCATCTTGGTTTATACCACTATGGTGGTACAAGCGTATAGTCTGTTTGAAGCTACCGTAGCCTATGGACACTTGTGACACCGAGGGCGCCTTTAAAACATAAAGCAAACAGTATCAAAAAGACAGGGACACATGTTTACTGTTATGGATAAAATATATCTATCTATTCATAGATGCAATATTTATTCTATAATATTTACAACTTCACGCCAAGTCCCTGGTAGGCAAAGAGAACCGAACGCTTTATAACTTGGTCCTTATACATCTCACTCGCTTCTTTAACATTCATAGCTCTTTTCATTGTACGCTCACCGTTTTCTAAGCCTCTTGACACCACAGACAGATACAATAATTTTACAATAAATAAAATATCAACAAGCGGACCCTGGGCTCCGAAGGAAGAAAAGCATAGTACGCGACCGGGATGATGATGATGATATAAAATACCAACCCTTACAAGTGACATGACACGCATTATTGATATAAAAGTAGCCTATATGTTCTTCTCCAGATCTCAAAGTATGAAATTCTATTAAGATCCTTTCAGTAGTTCAATAGGAAAAAGACAACAAACAGACAGAAAGAGCTATTTTCACTTCAAACCACCCAAACTTCTCCAAATATATTCACATATATTTGGAGAAGTTTGAGGAATTATTCACGACGTTTAAAGTTTTATTATTATTACCTCAGTTAACCAACATAAAAAATATTACATAACGAAATTTTTACAAGATAGAATATTTTTTTTGTACTTTTTAGATAAATATTGTTGCCAAAATAAGTATAATCAAGAGCACAAAACAAGCATCGTGTTGCTATGCAGGTATTTTGAGCTCATTTGTACTTTAACGGGCACGGGCAGGTGTTTACCAGTTCAGAGAACTTGAACCCACTAACCTGCTATCAATCCTCAGCGAAACTGCGTGGTGGAGTATGTTATAAACACTTACTCAAAACCCGTATCTAAACATATACATAATTTAGTAAGGTATTTAGAGCACACTCCACCACGATACTCTACTGAGGATTGGAGAGTATATCCAATCCTTAGTAGAATATATGTGTATTTCCTGATTTTTAAAAATCATGTGTTCTAGTTTGACTTATTTATAATGCACTAGCTGCTGCCCGCGGCTCCGCCCGCGTTGAGTCAAATAACGTAGCCTATGTGTTAATCCAGATCATAATCTATCTACTTGCCAAATTTCATTCAAATCCGTTCAGCCGTTTAAGCGTGAAAGAGTAACAAACATCCATACATACAAACTTTCGCATTTATAATATTAATAGGATTAACATGTAATTAAATCGTATGAGAACTATTACAACGGAATGTTATATCTGTAATTATATAGGTATAATTAACATGTTATGTAATCAACTTAATATAACTACAGTTGTATTGATCACATGTGCCTTGTTAAGGCAGCATGTACAAACCATCCTTTTACCACTTTGTGCTGTACTAGATATTATATTTTTTATGTGTATGTCTGTATATATGTATCTTCACGCTAGGTCCCTTGCGGGGTAGACAGAGAGGAACGAGCACCATAAGATACGATCCTTACACACCTCACTAGCTTCTTTAACATTCATTGCTATTTTTATGCACCTGCACGTTCTTAGGACTCCTGACATCACCTTCTGATAAAACACACAATTTGGTCATGATAGGTGTGAGCCTTGGTCTTCTTATGCTCCAAAAATCCTTCCACTTTCGCATTGCATATCTGGTTCGTCATTCTTTCATCCTGCATTCTTTCTGCATGTTCAAACTAATGGAGCATGTCTTTTCTCATCTTAAAACCGACACTCTCTTTCAGACTAACTCTCTTCCATGCATCACCTTTAATGCGATCAGCAAGCGTTATGCCACAAATTGTCTCTCTCGCATCTCGACCCATTTATTCTACTTTCATGCTCTCTCTGCCATACGCAGCTTTCAATTCCATAAGTTAGCGTTGGATTAGCACCGCGTTGTGTACAGCGAATTGTGCCTTCAGGCTTAGATTTCGGCTGCTTATAAGTTTACCCAACGCTCCATTCACTCAGTCCCTGCCCTCAGTCTTCTCTTCACATCATAAATTTTATATGAATAAATGAATATGACCAGTTCAATGAGAACCACAGGTTAAAGATTACAGATAGTTATAATGTAAGATGTAAGGTTGACAACGAATCAACACAATACAAATTATGCTCTATGGTCAAACATAATTGTTTATTAAAACAGCCATCAATATGCACTTAAGCCATTAACCATCTAAGGGCGGTGGCACACTGAAGCGGAACCGGGCAGGAAATCGAACCGCCACCGGGTCGCGTGGCAAACATCCGACGCGGTCACTCACCCCGGCAAGATGTAGTGAAAAAAACGCATCCGCCGAGAGGGGTCCCTGGACGGGAATCGATACACTATCGTATTTTTATCATTGTGCAATTAAACCCGGCCAAACGCGTACCTGGAGTGTTAGTCCATTTGAAAAAAATTAGACCTTGCGTGGGCATTTTTTAAAATTCCGTATACAAAAAGATGCTATAGAGTTCCGTTAGTGCCCTTTACTATTCTGTCATTGTTTTAGTAATAATAAAGACTCAGGTGTGTGTTAACGTAGTACAAAAGTCTTACTTATTTAAACCGCAGCCAAATAACAACTCCCTAGAGGGTTGTTGTGTTCTTGCGTGTGAGCGAGGTTACCAGTAAACTCCCAAGGAGTTGCTGTGTAAGCAGCAGAGGTGGCATCGCGCGAGTGACCCTTAATGTATTACAAACGTTTATAGGCTACGGTAACCGCTGTATAGGTGGGCTGTATTCTTGTATGCCTCCTGAAGTTGTATTAAAAAAAGTATTCAAAATTTAATTTGCCACAAGTAAGTACATTAAGGTCTTCAATGGCAAGTTCAGTACAACTTAGTACCTTTTTCAGCTATTGCTAATATGAACATCGCTAATTTCAATATACAAATTATTTTCATTCCTTACATACTTGTATTTTTACGGACTAAAAAATCACAATAAATTAATAAGGATTATTCTGAATGTGAATATCTATATCGTTCATAAATAAGAAGGGTTTAGACTTCATTTAGAGAACATTTTCATATAGTGTTTAAAAAGAAATAGAATTTAGGAAAGGTTTTAAAGTTATATCTAATAGGCTGATGTTAATTTTTTCCGTTCTATATATGAAAAATTTGAACATATAATATATCTTTATGTTGAATCAATAAAACATATCTTTGTGTGTTGTCTTAAAGTAATTTAAATGATTTTATTTATTTATTTTATTTTAATACAAAATCCACAGCCCCTTAGATACATAATGACAATACTTGTATACCAAACATAGGGCCGATAACGAATTTACATTTTATAGTTAACAGATAACAAGCCAAAGAGTAAACAACTAGGTAAAGTATTAAAATACAAAAATAGTGCGAAATTTCTAACTACTCGTATTTGTAGGTTGAATAGTTTCACAAGAAAAATGTTTAAGTATGAAAGTACACCCTCGGCTGTGTTGTGTGTGTGTATATGAGTGATTGCATGTTTGTGTGAGTATGTGTGTGTGTGTGGTCGTATGTGCCTGCCTGCTTATGCGAGCGTATGTGTATGCTGGTCAGAGTGAGTTATTTGTATACCTATGTGTCTATGTGTGTACCTATGTGCATGGGCTACGTTAACACTTAGCTTATGTTTCAAGAACTTACGGCGCTCGGTTCTCTCTGCCTACCCCGCAAGGGACCTGGCGTGAATGAATGAAAAAATGAATATCAGTGGCGCTGCTTTGCTACATCCTATCTCTCACTAAAGTCTGGGTGCATTACGCGTGGGTGAGGTTGGCTTTGATACTAAAGATAATAGTGATTCACTTACCTACACTCCAGATAATGTTATTCTGGTTATTCTAGTGACTAAAATACCTAATCCGGAAGCCTAGAATCTAGTCCTTTATAAAATGTACTGTACTGTAATTACTTTTGAACTGGCATTTTATATATACTGAAAAATCATACCATACATATAAATAAGAAAATATGGTGAGAAATTGTTATTTTCAATATTTATTGTCTATTAAATAAAGCAGTTACACATAATATATGTTAATTTATTTAATACATATTTATAGCCATGTTCATGAGGTAGCTGTGGTCAAGTACTACCTATCCAGACAAAACTGTACATTCCGACAATAGTAAGCGATCATAAGCTTCAGTCACCCTTCTGGTTTCTTTGTCTGTCAGTACGTCAGTCGGAGCCCGAACTCGATCAGAACTGGCCGATGGCGATGGTCAGAGTTAAGTTGTATTGAATTGTATTGCACTTGTATTGAACGCCTCCGTAACTCAACGTTCTTTAAAAGTGCAAAATCCAGAACGGTAGGTCGGTATCCCACTCTCACGGGAAAGTGGGTCGGAGACATGGCGACTATTACGTCAAATCCTTGAGAGTCCTGTAGGCTCTCTAAGATTATGCCGTTTGGTGAAGACGAGTGGCTATTCCACTGGGTGTGCTTACTATTGAAATCTCCAGCCAGAATGGTGGAGTTTTCTAGGGCAAAGAGGGCTTGCAAATCGCTCCGGAGGATGCGCTTGCTAGGAGGAAGGTAGGCGGACGCGATGTTGATCGACTAATGGCCGGTCATCCCTAAACTACAGATGGAGACCTCGAGCTTATCGAGAGCAGGGGTTTCTAATGGAATCCAGTACAAGGACCTTTTGTAATAGAAGATGGTTCCGCCGCGGCTTTCTCTATCATTACGGATGACGGTGTAATTTGCGCGCATTGCAAGGTTTCAAAAAGGTCTCCTGCACTAGGAGGATATCAACCGACCGGTTAGGTACTCGTGTACTTCAACCAGTTGCCATGCAAGACCCTTTGCGTTATAGAACGCAAGGGATAGGGTGCGGGGTACTCTTTGACTCCGTGAACCCATTATTGTTGGGAGAGGCTGGTGCGCCGGAGGTGGGCGGGTGCGCGGTACTCTATAATCGACTCAAATACACTAATTGTGTGCATACTATCTGGAACTGATTTCCCACTCCAGTGTCCTGAAAATCGTGGAGCTCACGTGCAAGGACGAAAAGCCCCGACATGTCGACTTTACTCGCCATGTCGAAGACTATGTCCGTGAGGTGGGGTTTGCGGACTCCCTGAAGGGGAGACTGCTGGGGCAGGGATCATGGATTCGAACGGGGTCGGTTGAGGCGCAAGAGGCTGACTGGTACCCCATGCAGAGACTGCCGGGATGGTTGCCGGGATAAAAGCCTGTGGAACCCGGGTGGGTCGAAGCTGGGGATTATCCGGCGAGCTCTCGGAGGGCGGAGGGAGGGTGTGCGAGCGCCCGTTGGCTTGCGCCGGCCTCATACGCCTCTTCAGCGCTTTGGGGCAGCCGCCATAATTAGCGGTATGCCCCACAGTAACACAGAGTACGCATGCTTGCGGGTCGCGCGAACACTGTCCCTTCTCGTGATCGCCTAA
The DNA here is from genome assembly GCA_947507595.1 of Pyralis farinalis. Classification (NCBI taxonomy): domain Eukaryota; kingdom Metazoa; phylum Arthropoda; class Insecta; order Lepidoptera; family Pyralidae; genus Pyralis; species Pyralis farinalis. The sequence continues at coordinate 11,219,814 of OX382275.1, forward strand.
ACATTTCACGCATCGGAACTTTGAAAAATAATTACGGGCGGAGTGCCCGTAATTATGAGTTATGATACTGTCCTGGAAGCCCACGTTTGTGGGAAAGCTCGACCTTAATATCGAAGAGACCACATATGTTTGTGACTTTGAAGATCTTCTTACCCTCCTGGGTAAAAGGAAGGTGGCAGATCACCATATTATAGACGCCATCCTTTCGGAGCTTTTGGTGATCACTCGGCGTAGCCACCGTGACACTAATGCCAAGGTGGGTGGACTTAGCCTTTATTATGCGAATCTCTCTCGCGGGAAAGTCGACCGCGTAGAGTTTCTACCATACCTTTCCGTCACACATCGTGACGGAAGGCGGGAATTTGGCCCTTAGTGTCTTTTGCGAGAAACCGAGACCATACCTGGCGAATAGGGACGGGCTGCTCCAGTGTTACCCTTTGCACCTTTAGCGGGACGGGAGTCGGTTGAGCGGGGTTTCCGCTTCAGATTGTCCTGGATGGCCCAACCGGTCTCCATATCGGAGTCAGCAACGGACTCTGAATCGAAAAAGGAGTTGTCTGCACCTATGATTTCTACAGCATCTCCTGGGGCCCCGAAGGGCCTACAGAAGGGTCGGATGATGTCTTGCTACCTGAGGCAGCATAAATTGTGGCCTGAAAGGCTGGTCGGGTGCCAGTATTGACCGATGAAGAGGAAGAACAGGATTACACCACATCTGGACAAAGATATTCAGATATTAAGTACCTACCTATTTGAGAATATTTTTCTTTACATAATAAACAAAAGCAGCTAGCTAAAAACAATATTTATTCCCAATAATACGCGGGTGACACCACTGTAAAAGCTCGAATTAACTGTAGGCGAGATAATACAATGTCAAAATGCATCCGTAATCGATGAAGAGGGGTCGCTTAGAAGGGGACTGTCAACATGTTACCGTATTTTTATCACCCTACAATTTAACATGTGACCGCTGCATTATTTTCCATCGGTTTGAATTGAAATATTTTTCTTTCGTTTTTGGTTACATCGACGAGCTCGGTGGCGCAGTGACGCGATTTTGACACCGACGCTCGTGGGTTCGATTCGCACACGAGACAATTGACACACAGGCACACACACACACGGGCATGTTCATGCACACAAACATGCGTATGCATGAACATTCCTGTGTGTCTTGGTCAGGATGTTTCAAGAGGGGTAGGGCGCATCAAAACAGCCCGTCTGGGGAAGTACATCCACCTCACAGAAAACCGCAGCCAAATAACAACTCCATAGAGGATTGTTGTGTTCTTTTTTTGGTTACATCAACGAGCTCGGTGGCGCAGTGGTGAATAACGCGACTTTGACACCGACTGCCAAGACCGACTGTCAAAAGACTGCCTACACCGGAAGGGACCTGGCGTGTAGATATACATACATACATATAGTTCTTTTTTGTTTTTTTTTTTGTTATCTTGAGTAGTTTTTAGTTGCAGGTAACTAAAAACTACTCTACTAAACAACTCGAGTAGTTTTTGGATACTTTAACACATTTTATAAATTAGTCTATCTTAGAAGAAACGTCAGATCATTTATAACATTGACGCAAAGTAAAAGTGATAGTTTTGCGGCTTCAAATAATACACAGGGATAGGATTAATGTATTTTGGCGTTAAATATTTCTCTTATTTCTTTGTTCAATAAAATTCCTACTTGTTTAATAGTGGTATATTTCTATATTGTTAAATAAACCAAAATTGATGACTCGCAAGTCTTTTATTGCATATCGGCGGCGTGCATATCGCACATTTAGGACTCATTTGCGATACGTGTAAGTGGTAGGCATCTCAGAATCAAAAACAAAGTCTTTCTTAGAGTTTTGTATTCTTCTCGACTCTAATAATTGCTCTAAAAAAGACTTTACGTCGGGTGTATGGCCCACCCATTGCAAAGTGACAACTACTATCGCAGCTATAATCTCAGACGGGATTAATCAATAATATGTAGTTGTAGAGACTATCTCTACTACAGCAGTGATAGTGGATAGAGAACCTGTCTATAGACCAACTGGTCGCCGGTTCGAATACAAGCATGTACTGCTAAATTCGTGTTTTCATTTACTCGACGGTGAAGGGAAAGTATAGGGAGGGAACCCGCAAGCCCGAGAAATTACATCGAAAGACATGTAATGTAACCCAAGAAATATTTAGTTTTCCCCCCGGATTGATTTGAAATCGCAGCCAAATAACAACTCCCTCGAGGGTTGTTGTGTTCCTGCGTTTGATTGAGGTCACCAGTATGTTCCCAAGAGGAGGCATCGTGTGAGTGATACTTAATATATTACATGCGTTAATAGGCTACGGTACCCGCTTTACATCAGGTGGGCCGTACGCTTGTATGCCTCCCAACGTAGTATTAAAAAAAAATCCAGTTGAAAATGCGCAAGCTTGCATTGCGAGAGGAACCCCTGGCTCGTCAATTATATAACAATTAAAAATATATTTTTTTTTATTTGTCGGCCATTTTGACCATGTTCCTTAAGAGATAGGAACAGAGTTCCTGAACATTCCTATTCTACTTTTTTGTGCTGAATCCGAATCTGAATTCAAAATTCGAGTATTCGAAAAAAAGCGACAGACAAATTCACAGACAAACGCACGGACAAATGCACAAACAAACATATAGAATTCATATAGGAACGGTGTTCCTGAAAAAAAATTGAGAAGGTCTGACTGACTAACGGCAGTCGCTCTATGTAAGAATCTGTATCTTCGCCAAATCCTTAGGCTTAGGTAACGGACCACGCCAATCCTAATAAATTAGGAATAGGGATAACGCTAAGTAGAAGAGGTAGTAGTATTATATCATGTGTGTGTGTAACCTTGCTTTAACCCTTATCGATTTACGATGTAACGTTATTCAGAACCTGTTTTAGTTTTTCATTCAGTTATCCGTGAATAAATATTGTTCACTAGCTGCTGCCCGCGACTCCGCCCGCGTGGAGTCAAATAACGTAGCCTATGTGTTAATCCAGATCATAATCTATCTACGTGCCAAATTTCATTCAAATCCGTTCTGCTGTTTAAGCGTGAAAGAGCAACAAACATCCATCCAAACTTTGGCATTTATAATATTAGTAGGATTGTAATGGATTCGTGATCCGTTCTCCTTTCAATAGCCATTTGTAGAAGATTAACTTTGGTTTTACATTGAACATAATTACATGGTAGGGGGGAAGTCTCCATGGTTCTCTTGGTACACGTAAATTCAACGCAAATAGGCAATTGGAGGAACGAAAAGGATCTGTAATTCGTAAAGAGATATGTCTGTGTGTATGGAATGGAAGGGCTGTTCTGAATTCGCAATACCTGTAGGGTTACTCTGGAAACCGATACATCGAAATTGGAAGTAAATTCTTAAATTACGACAGTAGCGGCAAATTGGTTTGATATTTTTTTATACAACGCCTGGAGGAATACAAGCATTCGGCGCACCTGATGTTAAGCGGCTACCATAACCGATGAGCGCTTGCAATATATTAGGTATCACACACGATGCCACCTCTGCTGCTAACACGGCAACTCCTTAGGAGCACATTGGAGACATAACAATGGCGCTCCAATTCCAATGTCGAAGTATTGAGTAAAATCTCGTAATTTCGACTTTAATATTGTGAACATATTTTATTCAAGACTAGCTGTGCCCGCGCGGAATAGTTATTTTTTTTATTATTTATTTATGTTAATAAAAATTTCTAAAATAAAACTAGCCTAAGTTACTCCTTATAACATCAGCTGTCTGCCAGTGAAAGTCCCGTCAAAATCGGTCCAGCCGTTTCAGAGATTAACCGGAACAAGCAGACAGACAGGCAAAAATTGAAAAAATATTCATTTTGGTATAATTATGTACCGTGTATACATCCATATCCATTTAGTAAAAAGCGGTTATTTTAATATTACAAACAAACACTCCAATTTTATTTATCTGTATAGATTAAACCAATCTGCGTCACTGTCGTCGATTTAAGAGTTTAATATCAATTCCGTATTTCACAGCAACTATTATACAAAAACTATTTCACGAGCACAGAAATTAAATTTCTCAGTAAGTGATATTCGAAACAAAAAAATCATATTGTTTCTTGGTTTAAAACGTAACCTAGAATTTCATTTTTTTTAAACAAGTATGCGATCTGATGGTAATCAGTTACCCTAGACTATGGACAGTTGCAAACACGAGGGGTGTCTCTGGTGCGTTGCCGACCCTGTGTAAAATGTGATGTAATTAATTAAAAATATTTATATTACGCTCATAAGCCCTACGGCCCTCATTACGTGCTCGTTATGTAGTTACACACATCAAAAGTGTCTAGGGATCAACATATATTTTTGCAATAACTTTTCTCCTGATTGATATTAATTAAAATTTTCTTTAAGGATTCATCAAATAAAGTGTTTTCGTTTGTCTACAGTAACGATAAACCAAGTCACCTTTGCATTAATAAAGAAATTTGCCATTTTCATAATAAAGGGATTTTTGACATTTGAACCACTAACATTAAAGTTCGAAAAAAAGACTGAAATAACAGTTTTCTTTAAAATTTTATTGGGTAACTTAAACAATTAATAATCCGTGTTTCTACCGCGAACACTAACAACACAAGAACATCGGTTTGGCATACTCAAAATGAGTTCATCCAATTCACGCTGTGGAATGGCCGCCCATGTTCGTTGCAACAACAAAAAAAGGTCTTCTTGCGACTGGATACCCTCCATATTCGGCAGAGCTCTTCTCTGTAGCATATCCCATGCATGCTCAATCGGGTTCAAGTCTGGCGACTGAGCAGGCCAGGGCATGACATTGATGTTAGCTGCGGCGAGAGTCTGTCTTACAACTCTTGCGGTGTGCGGTCGTGCATTATCATGCATTAACTGAAATAAGGGACCGATTTGCACTTGTAGAGGAACGATGACGTCTGATACAATCGTCTCAGCATAAATTTGAGCGTTGAGGTTGCCTCTGATCCAAATCAACTCAGTTCTTCCGCCGATCCAAATACCCGCCCATACCATGATGGTTCCACCACTATAAGAATGGACTTCCTGGCAGGATTTTAATCGCTGTTGGCGTCCAGGGGTTCTCCAGTATCGTATACGTCTTGTATCCGGTCTCATACCAAAACGAGACTCATCAGAAAAGCACACGAAACGCCATTGTTCTTCTGCCCAATTTCTGTGTTCAAGAGCCCATTGATATCGAATCCTACGATTGTGCATTGCTATAGGTGGTACCCTTAGCGGTCTTCGGGAATGAAGGTTCACTTCATGCAAGCGGTTTCTGACTGTTTGGTCGCTAATTAAGTTCCCTGAAGAGTGATGAAGCGTCACGACTAACATCATGGCGGTTATTGTTGGAGCTCTTCGAGTTGTGATTTGAATGTATCGGTCTTGTCTCCGTGTGGTGCAGCGATACCGTCCTCCATGGCGCTCAGCCACGGTACCAGTGCTTCGGTAACGTGTCCAAAGTCGACTGATAACACTCTGACTTGTATTCAGAGCTAAAGCCACAGTACGTTGCCGGGAACCAGCTTCTATCATCGTTAGTGTTCGCGGTAGAAACACGGATTATTAATTGTTTAAGTTACCCAATAAAATTTTAAAGAAAACTGTTATTTCAGTCTTTTTTTCGAACTTTAATGTTAGTGGTTCAAATGTCAAAAATCCCTTTATTATGAAAATGGCAAATTTCTTTATTAATGCAAAGGTGACTTGGTTTATCGTTACTGTAGACAAACGAAAACACTTTATTTGATGAATCCTTAAAGAAAATTTTAATTAATATCAATCAGGAGAAAAGTTATTGCAAAAATATATGTTGATCCCTAGACACTTTTGATGTGTGTATTTACGAGTGTGATGAAAAATACAATTACTTTGATACCAAGAAACAATCGCGTGTGGAGTACGTGACACCAATTATTTTCCTATTTTCTAATTAAATCTTCTATTTCCTATTTAAATTACGACGAGCTCAGTGGCGCAGTGGTTAACAACGCTACATTAACATCAACGCTTGTGGGTTCGATTCACACATTTGTACAAACAAACATTTGAGTGCCTGAACATGTCTGTTTGTCTTGGTCTTAGTGATTTTAAAAGAAGCAGGGTGCATCAAAGCAGCCCGTTTGGGGAAATGCCTCCACCTCACATAAAACCGCAGACTAATAACAACTCTGGAAGGTTGTGTGTTTCTTCTTGTGTGTGAGATCACCATTGAATTGCAAGCATTCATAGGCTACGGTAACCGATTAACGTAGACCGGTGGTATGCATGTTTTCCGAACTTCAATTTAGAATAGGATTCGATTAGTTCACTATCTTTATAGACTTACAACATAACATTAAATTTAAGGAAACGTACATACGTAACAACGCGCTTGTCTCCCACTGGGGTAGGCAGAGACTATGGACGCTAGGTGCATCGATTCAATCATACGTGTCTCGTTTCTTCCATTCTCATCATTCTTTCAGAGAACGTTATTTGCCGATTAATTTCTAAATGTGATTGCAAATTCACCACAAATTTAATCACTTCATAATAATACTGCAGATATATCACTAACCACTATCGCAAATAGCACATATAAAGGAGATTCATCCCTCGCAACACTCTAATGTATACATACTCGTATATTTTTTCTCTCCCCCAACACGGGCCGCCATATGGAACAAGCGCCCCATTGAATGCGCCATGGAGGGAACGAGCTCTAATATGGCAGTCCGACAGGTGTGTGGACACAATTACTGGAAATTATTATAAGGCCTGCCTGCCATCACTAACGTCAACTAAATATCTCGTACGGTAAACTATAGTTCAAATCCTACATGCATACTATCGTATAAAGCAGAAGAATTTGTTGTTGTTTGAATTCGCTTTAAGAATTAGACAATTGACGGATGTGGCTACTGCACGCTTAGTCTATTTCAGCTACTTTCATAGCATTATGTCACTTTTTATATTACACAAAAGAGCAATTCGCTCTATTTATACCATGGGCACCAGAGAATCACTCGGGGAACAGTTCAAAGAAATAAATTATAAATATTTCTCAATATAATTACGAGTATGAAAACGTGATGTATGTCCGTTAAAATTTAAAGCCGTTTTCAAACTTTAGCGAAAACTTAGATGTAGAAATAAATTGTGTACATAAATCGGCTTGCTAGGACTGGTAGATCTCTTCTTGTAAATTGTATTGGATTCATAATAAAGTTACCTGAAACAGTTCTGCCCTTTCCTGGCAATGTCTTCAAAACGCATATCAAAAATATTCTTAATAAAAAGGTTTGTTATAGATGTGATGAATATGTAACTAACAAACAGTGCCTGGAAATGGTTCAGCTCCATATATCTTCAATTTTTCTATAAATATTTATTGTAATATCTAATTGACAATTTGAAAAGACCTAAATTGGCAAGCTTCTTTCAGCATTTCTTCATCGTCTATGACCATTTCCTAAATGCTCGTAAATTAAAAAAAAACGAATATATGAGAATTGACTAAGATACTATGAGATTATAATTCATTTAAAAAAGTAAAACGGGTCTATATGCCCGCGCATTGGGAGCCCCAGTTGCAAATAATGAATTTTCATCTTTAAAATAGTGTGGAAAAATAATACAATAGGAAATTCATCTAATATAATCACTGTAGTAGCCTAATCCAGTGAATCTAATCATTGCTATTACATATCATATACCTAGTCCGGCCATAAGTTATGTTCTGTTACAATTGAATATGGATTTATTATTTTATTGAAGTAATGTAATTTCAATAAAACTTATATGTGCATATTTATGGAAGTCTCGGCAAGAAATAAAAAAATGATTTGATGCGAAATGGCCACCTTCAGCTTTGATGCAGCCCTGAAATTTGTCTGGCCATGAATCTATGTATTTACGTACTGTATCCATGGAAAATGTAGCCACTGTCCGCTCCAGAGAAACACAATGTCTGTCGTTTCCAGCAGGCCATGCCCTCTAAAATTGGCCACAATTTGTAGTCTAAGGAGTTCAGATCAGATCTTCATGCCAAATCCCTTGCGGGGTAGGCAGAAAGAACCGAGCGCATAAGACGGCAACGACCATATACGACTTAGTAACTCAATAAAAAGCATGGGAAAATGCACCTCCCAGGCCTAGGTGGGAAAACTCACGAGCTCTTGATTGTAAAGGCGTCGTACAGCGCCATCTACCAAGCAAACAGCTAACGATATCTCTAAACAACTATAAATACAGGCATCCGTAAATATTTTCAATTTGATTACTATACTATAAATAACTCTTTACATCCCATCTAACCCATGTCATAATTTTCAAATTAGTAATTAAAACATTATAATAAATTTTACTTTTGCGACATTCGTACGCATGCAAGAAGAATATTCTTTCGCGTAACAAAACAAACATAACTGCAATAATATAATCCCGCGTGGCAGTAGGTACTGTGCGTTTGTAAAACAAAACGATAATATAATAAATTATTAATTAATTTCATTCACCACCGTATATAATTTAAAGACACTCACTCACGAATACACACACTTATATATTTCATTTGCTCTCAAAAAAAACACGTGTTGTGTAACAATTACCTTAAATATAGTCAGGAACAAACCTTGAGAGACGTTCACCAACCAAATTCGTGGTGTAGATCGGTGTGCGATCAACTTCGTGGTGCCGATTTTAGATGTCGGTGTCGTAAAAATTCACTCTTTTATTAAAACAATGTCTTGTTTTACTTATTATTTTATATTAATTCTTCTGTAGCAATACGCTTTATATGATCGTGTCGATAGTTGAGTGTCTGTATCCATACGTTTGATGATAATATACCACCTGTAGCGACTGTAGCAATACGTTCGATGTTACCGTGCTGTTACCTTCTGTAGCAATACGTTTTATATGATCGTGTCGATAGTTGAGTGTCTGTACCCATACGTTTGATGATAATATACCGCCTGTACCGACTGTAGCAATACGTTCGATGTTACCGTGCTGTTACCTTCTGTAGCAATGCGTTTTATTTGAATGTGTCGTTAGTTGAGTGTCTGTAGCCATAGGTTTGACGTTATCATGCTATTAGCGTCTCTTCTAATATGATTGTAATCGACTATAAGAGCTTCCACATGTTGACCGAATTCCATGTCGTTGTGTAGTTATCCTCGGATATTTGTTGCCAAGCTACATTTTTAATTTCCCTCCTGCACTGCGCTGTCTTTGAAGCTTTTCACGGTCCGAATTGGCACAGTGAATCGTTGAATACCTTTTTAATATCTTTAGAAGTAATTAGTAAAGCAAGATAAATTTAAAAAAGAAAATACATAGTAAAACCAAATCAAGAAAAAACACTCCGTTAATAAACAAAGAACTTTGTTAAATAATTTTAACTAATTCTTAAGCGAACGTGGGACAATGGTGATTGCCCTCGTATGAATACCCATTGGACTATAATATATATATATATATATAATATGTATAGTAAGTGTAAACGTAGTTGATATACGTCATAGGAAATAAGTATCGTGTTATGAAATTTACTGTTGCGGCGAGGTGTACATACAACTACCTACATAAAATATAAGTTTATCTGTTTATCTTAACAGTCAGTACCTATGTACTTTTGGGGAAAATATATTAGTGGAGTTTATATTTGAAATGCCAAATCCTGACTGTACATATTGTTCTACTTTTTAACAATATTGGCAATAACAATTTGGCACTAACAGGACAAACATGTGTGTGCATGAACATCTGTTTGTCTTGGACTGGGTGTTTTTAGAGAAGTAGGGCGCATCAAAGCAGATATGGGGAAGTAACTCCACCTCACACAAAATCATAGTCAAATAATAACTCCATGGGGAGGTTGCTGTGTTCCTGCGTATGTGTGAGGTCATCAGTAAGTTTGAACAGAGTTGCTGTGTTACTGAGTTCTACTTAATATATTGCAAAAGTTCATAGGCTTTAAATAAGTTGGGCCCTATGCCTCTCGACGTTGCATAAAAAACCAGTTGAGAATGCGCAAGCTTGCATTGCCAGAGGAACACCTGGCTCACCATATATATAACAATTCAATTTTTTTTTTGATTGTCGGCCATTTTCATCATGTTCCTTAAGAGATAGGAACGGTGTTCCTGAACATTTCTATTCTACTTTTTTATACTGAATCCGAATCTGAAGTCGAATATTCGAAAGAAGGGACAAACAAACACACAGACAAATATATAGATTTCATATAGAAACGGTGTTCCTGAAAAGAAAAAACATTTTATTGATTTTGAACCAAAGAAGCATATATTCATACATTGCTTGTATTCCTTCAATAGTTTAAACATTTCCCACACGAGGTTTAATTCTCATCTTTTGTTTGAAAAAGGAGATTCAAAGAAGAACTATTTTTAAGTCCGCCACAATTTTCAGCTATTTCCATGGTATCAAAATCAGTGCAGCATTGAACGTAAAAGCAGACCGACTAGACTGACAATCGCATTTGTGATATTAGCATGGATTTCAACAATATGTACTACATACTAACGGTACAAAGGCGATAGTAAAATTCTCACGAGAAATCGTTGAAATTCTCGAATGCGGTACACAAAGTTAGAAAACAAATTGATATTCTGCTCCGCTGCTCAATTACAGCGCAACAATAAATCATTGGTAAAACCAAAAATGCACACCCCGCACGTCTGAGTTGTTTTAATATTTCTATTGATCGTAAAGCAAACAAAGAACGATATTCCATGATAAGCATCCAAACATACGTCACAAGAAAGAAACTTCGTTTAAAGAAATCAACTGAAGAAACTGTAACATGAATTATTTAATGTGGTGCAAGCGTTTATAGGCTACTACCCGCGGCTTTGCTCGCATTGATAAAAATATATATATTTTTTTATATGTGTACAAAGTTTCATGATGACCGGTTCAGTAGTTTTCGCGTGAAAGCGTAACAAATAAACGGAAATTCACATTTATAATATTAGCAAGTATGATAGTAACCGCTTTACATTTGGTGAGCAATGTGATAGGCATAGGTACAGCTTTCTTACGTTGTATAAAAGAAAAATACATACATGCCAGAACAGAAATGAATAAATATAAGTATGATGTAAATCAAAAAAAAATTGTGGCCGTCACGGAACCCCATCTGTGAAACATCTTAGTGAATATCCAAATTTATAACAAATAAAAATCAAAAACCTACATGAAATATGGAGTAAAATAATGTAAAAAAGTAGAGTTTTATTAATAAAATCAATATGTTTTTCTTCCTACACTAATTTTAATAACGGTTCCAAAATAGTACAATAAAGCAAATATTTAATTGAGACAAGACCACAATGCAGCTACGGATTTTACAATGTATGAATTGTGATTGGATCTCAAAATAAAGTAAATATTTAATAGAGACTATAATTATTACCTATTTTACATCAGTGTTGTTAACACGGTGTACCGCCCTTAGTATTCATGTTACAATATAATACGATACTAGCTATATTAGTGAGTTTGGACGAGTGATGCAAACGCTCCAACCAGATTATCCGTTTAACAGTTTATATCGCGTTGTTCACGATAATGCCATCTTTCTTCACGCGGGTATTATTTACATTTCTAACCTCAAATGAACAAATAAAATAGAATCTTACTAAAATGGAATGGTATGTTAACAAATTATTTAGAATGTTGATATTAGTTTTATAATGTTTTTGTTGTAAGTTTTAACATGATCACTGTTGAATTTCTGAACGGAAGTGATAATGGCGACTGATTTAGGTTTGAGTAGTAAAAATGTCGATATTTTTTGTTGTTTGACAGTATAAGCCATTCAGCACTATGGAAATCCTTAAGGGATAAGTCTTGTATACATAAATTTATTGAAAAAAAAAAACAAGAAAAGTACAGCACAAATAAAGACAGAGAGAAAAGGTGCTTTTAAAATACGCCGTGGAGTGAGACAGGGAAACCCAATATCACCAAACTTGTTCACCGCTCTCCTTGAAAATATTTTCAGGAACTTAAACTGGGTTCGATTTGGTATAAGTATAAACGGGTAAAACCTCAACCACCTACGTTTCGCAGACTACATAGTTATTTATAATCAGTGAAAACCATTAAGATCTAGAAACATACAAGAACCAGACAAAGAGAGCAGAAAATATAGCCTGACGATGAACAAACGAAGTGAAAACAACAACCAACATACATAAAAATATTATACAATATGTAGAAAAATATACCTTCTTACCCTCCAAATGTTAGTTTCCATAACCAAATTAACGAAGAGGTCGAACTCCGAATTAATAAATCTTATTCAAATACTGGTCTTTGAAACACATATTTACTATATATAACTTCCGATATCGCTGAAGAAACGATTTTTCGATACACCAATTATACCATCTCTTTTGTATGAATATCAAACGTGGGGTGTGACTCAGAAAATCATTTCAAAAACTAATGTGTTCCATGTGTTCCAAAGAGCAGCCGAAAGAAGCATTTTTTTTATACCACTAAGGTGGCCAAAAAGCATACGGCCTGCCTGATGGTAAACAGTCACCGTAGCCTATGGACATTTGCAACACCAGGGTTGTCACTAATGCGTTGCCGACCCTCTAAAAACCTCTTCATGCATTTCTTGAAGAAATCCATGCTTTAGTCCCTTGGAAAAACCTCGGCTGGGAGCTCATTCCACAGTTTGAGAGTTCTCGGAAGAAAAAGTTACCTGGAACCGCACAGGTCGCATAACCATTGCGATTCCAGCGTGTGTGGTGTGGTGCGGTTATAAAAAGAAGCTGTGGGCATCATTTCGAATAGTTCTTCAGAACACAACCCGTTGTACAATCGGAAGAACGTACAGGGAGGTAAAATCTCTCAAATGCACCATGCTGCAAGCATGCTGCTTGCAAACATTCTGGGTTTACGACTAAAAGATAGAGTCAGAAACGCAAATTTGAGAAGAAGAACTAAATTGACAGATGCACCTGAATTACCGTGCCAGCTAAAATGTAGATAGGCAGGTAATACGGCCAGAACGCAATCGTCGCGGTCGCCGGAATCGCGTGGACTAGAGAAGCACAGGACCGGACACGCTGGAAAGAGTTGGAGAAAGCCTACGCCCGAAAATGGGTGTCCCATTTAATTGACTAATAAAAATATATAATTACACTAATTAAAACTATAACTTCATATCAGTTCAATTGTTTTTAGTTTATATAATATTATTATGTAAACGAATATATCTCAATGTTAATATAAATGACTAATTCATTATTGTAATTCATTTATTTAATTATTCTTTTATTAATTACATTTTTTAAATATAAAAAAGAAATACATTTAAAATATAAAAAAACAGGACTCCCGCCGATAACGAGAACAAGGTCCAAACTATCGGTGGTGAAGATCATAGAAACAGTACCTCCTCACAATACATGCCGTCGCAAGGAGAACTGCCTTCTGTATCTGGCCCTTGATCCAGCTTACCAACGTAAGCCTCTTTAGATGTTGGTCGATGCTGTTGGTTAAACCATTGGCTGTCACAACGATCGTAACAATAATTGTTGAATCGACATCCCACATGTTGGTAATCTCGCGAGCTAAATCAAGATATTTTGTTTGTTTATCTTTTTCAGCTTTTTGGGCAAATTGTTTTTTTTTTGTGACTCGGTACGTTCACCGTGAAGCTATTGAGAAGGAGCTGTTTGCGGCAACAAGCGCAAGATACTGCTTGTATTGCTGGCGTATATAAGCTATTGGTTACAGCTTCATATCGGACAGACCGTATACTTCATTGACACCCAACCAAGTATTATATATTTACAAGTAGAGTACTATAATATATTTATTTATTATTAGCATACATAACAGATTACAATCATGAAAATACATATTAACAGATAAATTATAGTGTTGATCTGGATTATAATCTAAACAAAACGTATGCCTAGAAAGTTTTACAATTTCTTGAGTTAAATAAAACTTAAATACGCTAGAATTACATAATGTGCATGCAATTTTGAGATGTATATAATACTGAACAGAAAATCAATAAACAGTTAAGAAGTTGGATATATACACATATCACAAGATAGCATGCTATCTTCTCTATAATTTACTCGTAGATATATATTTTTCCTGTCTTATCAGGAGAAATACTATTCACCATGTTTCATATTTTATCTTATCTTATCTATACCTATATATTAATAAATGCAGTCTTCTTCGGTAGATACATAAGAGATATAATTACATACAAAAAGAGACTAGCTTGATGGCGCAACGGCGAGCTAGATGGTTAGTGACATTATTTTGACGAGCTCGGTGGCTCAATCGTGAATGACACGACTTTGACACCAACGCTCCTGGGTTCGATTCCCACACAAGGCAAAAATTTGTGTGCATGAACATGTCTGTTTGTCTTATTCTGGATGTTTTAAGAGAGGTAGGGCGCATCAAAGCATCACGTCTGGGGAAGTACCTCCATCTGACAGAAAACCGTAGCCAAATAACAACTCCCTAGAGGGATGTTGTGTTCCTGTGTGTGAATGAGGTCACCAGAAAGCTCCCAAGGAGTTGCTGTGTAAGCAGCAGAGAAGGCATCGCGCGACTGATAATTAAAATATCGCAAGTGGTAATAGGCTACGGTACCCGCTTTACATCAGGTAGTCCGTATACTTGTATACCTCCCGACGTAGTATTAAAAAAAAACTTTGACACCAACACTCGTAGGTTTGATTCCCATACAGGACAAACATTTGTGTCCATGAACATGTTTCTTCGTCTTGATCTGGGTGTTTAAATAAAGAGATATAAGTCATCAAAGCAGCCCGACTGGGGAAATGCGTACACCTCAGGAAACCGCAGCCAAATAACAAATCGCTGGAGCGTTGTTATCCTGCACTTGAGTGAGTTTATCAGTAATCTCCTGAGGAGATTTGTGTTAGCAACGGGGGTGGTAACTCATGAATGATAATTTTAATAAATAAGCTTTCACAGGTTACAGTATTTCAATACAAATGCTCCACTGCCTCACAACATTGTAATAATAAAAATAAGATAGGAACCTAAGTAAATACATGATGATCTCACTATATTATATTCCTAAGTCAAAGTCAAAGTCAAAGTCAAAATCTTTTTATTCCGTAAAAATGGCTACATTTGTTTGGAATCGTCACAATTTTTTTCCCTACCGTGCAGTTCATGACTAGGTGAGCACTGATAAAAATACTGCCAAAAAACTCAGGCATCCCTCTTTTGGTATCCAAACAAATTTACATAATTTATTAATTACATTATAATTGGATCGACTCAATCCCAGGCATTTTTATCATTAATATAGTCAGATACTTTATAATATGCCCTGCTACACAATTTGGCTTTAATAGTAGTTTTAAACTTGTTTATTGACAATTCTCTTATATTGCTGGGAAGTTTGTTATAGAACCGTATACATTGCCCCATAAAAGAATTACTTATTTTGTGGAGACGGCTTGCATGTAACACAAGATTATGCTTATATCTAGTATTTATGTTATGAGTATCACTCTTTTTACAAAATGAGTCTATGTTTTTATGGACATCCTAGTCTAGCAATGGTCCACGTACCTACATAAATATTAATTCAACAAGTTATATTAGTAGCGGGTACACAGAATAGTAATGCATGCATCAAACGGTTCCCAAGATGTTATCGGTCAGCAGTACATCCAACAGTTACAAGAGAAAGTCATAAACGGCAGACTTATCTCCACTTTACATGCTTTATTGAGGCAGTCTGAAGAGTGATGGGATCTTAGCATGCTACCACTTTGGAATAGATGATGTGCAAATGGCATTTAAAAATCCGAAGAGATCCTTATTAGGATTATAAATCTTTCAACAAATTCTATTGGGTCAGCTTCATATAACTCTAAACAGTCGCGAGAAGTTGTGAGTCGGTTGCGTTTTTGTTCCGCTGAAACCAGTCGCGGTACTTACCGCGCAGATACCTTAGAGAATCCAAGTTCAGTAGTAATTATATGATGTGTTCGCTCAGATGAGATGCCTACAGTCTTAGCTATCTCCTCGACAGTCAATCTTCGATCAAATAAAATTAAATCACAGATTTTTTCTTTGTTTTGATCAGTGGAAGCAGTCGAAGGCCGGCCACTACGGGGCTGATCTTGAATGGTCTCACGGCCACGTTTAAACTCTGCCACCCAGTTTAACAGTCGCATACGAAGGAGCGGACTCACCCAAAGTAGCAGACATGTCTTCATGTATAGCTTTTAGAGTTAACCTTTCAAATTCAGGTATTTTATCACTGCACGATGTTCAATTTTATCCATTTTCAAAAATAGCTCTGACTTGACTTACGGTATCACGTGTAAACGAACAATGAGTTACTGTGAATAAACTAAACTGTGCATACTTGTTGCTAAATGATGTAACTACAAAATGAGGGTAGTTATAAAAAAACCAATGACTTTAACCATGTTAGGCTAAGAACTTTTCAAATGACCCTCGTAATAATATACGAGTACAAAGCGGAAGAGTTTGTTTTAGCACGCTACCACTTTGGAATAAAATCGTCGCCTTCAAATCGGAATTAAAATTTGAATAGATCCCTATTAGGAACTAATATACGAGTACAATGTGGAAGTTTGTTTTAAGCACGCTATCGCTTTGGAATATAAGCGTCGCCTTCAAATCGGATTTAAAAATTTGAATAGATCCCTATTAGGAACTAATATACTAGAACAAAGCGGAAGAGTTTGTTTTAGCACGCTACCACTTTGGAATAGATGAAGCGCACATTTGTAGTTCCATCACAAAATAAATACTTTTTATGCGACAAAAACTTGTGAAAAATCTTTTTCCCGGAACCCTCAGAGCGCGAGTCGGACTCGCACTTGGCGCACTTTGTATTTTACAGGACTCGTCGTTTCAGCCAACAATTTATTTATACATAATTAGAACTTCGCCCACAAATAGAGTATATATCTCTATTTGTGGGCAAAGTTTCAAAACCAATACTTTTGTCGGGTTTAAAACGTGTGATGATTGAGAATTTTAACAAGTCCGATGTTGGAGTGATTATTAATGTTACTTTCACACCAAGGTTCGTGGATTCGATTCCCACACAGGACTAATATTTGTGTGCATGGACATGTCTGTTTAACTTGTTCTGGGTGTTTTTAAGAGAGGTTCGCATCAAAGCAGCCCGAATAGGGAAATACCTCCACTTCATAAGAAAACCGTAGCCAAATAACAACTTCCAGGCGGCTGTTGTGCCCTTGCGAGTAAGTGGAGTTACCAGTAAGGTCCTAAGGAGGACTGCGTTAGCAGTAGGGTTGGCAATGAGCGCAGAATACGTATTGCAAGCGTTCGCAGGCCACGGCAATCACTTTACAACAAGACGGCGGTGTGTTTCTCAGGCCACCCGGCTTTATGTAAAAAAACATAAACATGTTCTGATTAAACTAAAAATTTCGTTATCTCGGGAGACATTCCTAAATATTTAAAAGGTACTAAGTTAATTCTAATATATTGAATACGAACTTCCCGGCAGGAATTTATTAACGGATCTCAGAATATTATAAACATGATTTGCGCATGTTGAACAGGCAACGTCACTCCTGAACCTTATTTTGGCAATTGTCCATTGGGGACTATGTACTACTCTTACACTTTAGTTGATAACATAAAATTTAAGTATATCAACTGGCATATATAGTGTTTTGGTTTCCGCGATACATTCGATATATTAAGCCAGCAAATTTTCATAGATTTTTTTAATATTCAAAGAAACCAAATTAATCAGCTTTTTGCAAGGTAAATTTTGTCAAAATATCTGTTAGTTTCCGATTTTTTAATTTAAGATATCTATTTTGCCGTTTTAATTTTTTATTTTTTTCAACTAAAATCTTTTTAGCAGCTGTAATTTTTCTTAATTTCCTTTTTAATACAATTTTTCTAATATAGATTCTGTATCAGATAAATGCACATTTAATAACGAAGTAGGTGAACAGTTTGGGTTATCTTTTGAAACTTGAGGGTTTTCAAATGGTTGAAGGTTTTCAAATGGTACAGCAGACTTTGTGAAATAACGTCGTCCTGTTTTAGTAATATAAAAATCTTCCTTACGAAAATGTTCAGAACAAATACAAGTATGATCCGATGGTAGCCAAGTGTCTTCACTTCTGTTATTTTGTACAAATTTTATCCACTCCTCTCTTTTTCCTTTCCCAAGGCGAGGAAATCTAAAAAAAAACATAAATTATTTTCAAGAGATTATACACACTTGCGTCAACAAAAAATAAATTAAAATGATTATTTTAAATAATATAAATATAATTTAAAATAATCATTTTAATTACATATAGTACATACAGTAAAATATTAAAACTTACTTATGAAAAGTTATTCCTTCAGAAAACTTATTTGTTCTTTGAGAATATTTTTTGCAGTATCTAAGTATGCAATTCGGCATTATTGTGAATATATTGCGATTCAATGGGTACCTAAAATACAAAATCACAGAATTATCTATTTGCATATTAAAATTAAGTTTCTTCCTATTTCCATATCTGTTTGAGCACCTATTACATAGATCTATGATGTGATCGTCGGTAGCGCTACTTACGCTACTAGAGAGTAAACGAGATGGCAATAGTGTCATGGTTATACTCCTGTTTAGGTACAGTTTCATAGTAAAATACAAAAAAAGTAGTTACTTACCAAAAATAACAGTTGAATCACTTGAACAAAGTATTCACGAAAATATAATAATTATTAATTGTTATTTCGTGGCATTTAAAACAAAGAAAGAAACTTATTTGTCGACCGCAACGTTCTCGGTTAATTACGAAACAAAGGAGTGCTTGTCTCGCTTGCTCGCAACCGACTAAAGGAGTTGCGGAGAATTGACCGTAACTTGATGTGCGAAATCCGAGTTCCGCTCAGCCGGTCTAGTGGTATATATAGAAGTCTTTGCATGAAACACGTGCGAAAATTAAGACGTGTAGGATTCGAAAGAGGACCTTAATATGTCCTCTTTCGAATTCTACACGTATTTAAAGTGATGTAAAAATGATCGCAACAAAACGTATAAGCATCTTCTTATTTCTAGCGATGGCCCGTTTCCTAATTCATTAGGATTGACGGGATCCGCTACCTAAAAGGATTTGGCGAAGATACTGATTTTCACAAGTCCGAGTCCGACTCGCGCACCGAGTGTTCTGTAAAAAAATATTTCCGCATTTTTTTTTTGTGACGTAACTACAAATTTACGGTTTTCAAATTTTTCCTTTACTTGTGCTACTGTGACCTTGCTTCTTACCAAATTCCATGATTCGAGGTCAACGGGAAGTACCAAGCCTCGCAACGGAATCGAAACCTATAGTTTTGATTCCCTTGCGAGCGTTTAAAATATGCGCATAATTGGGACATAAGCGGCCGTATCTTTTGATTGCGTTGACTTAGAAGTTTGATTTTTTCACTGCTCGAATGGATTGCAGATCTGAGTATTTGATATTAATTTCAGCGTGATAGCTTCACCCGCCCCTGAGAAAAAGGTTCTTGACAGACAGACGGATGACAAATCTATTTTTCTAGAAATCACATAAAATTCTATAAGGTGTTTGCTATTGACATATGATAATGGAAATTGGAGCAAGGAGCTAGGTCTCATAGTACCGGTATAGCAAAAATACTATAATCGCTTTTTTGTACTTATTATCTGTCTACTTACCAAGAAGTCCTAAATCAAACTACACTCGTTTGTGAGATTGCAATTTAGGTACACTACAATATTGGTCGAATAACATTAAATCCTACACGATTATCCCATGGCTTTTTATACAACTAAAGCTGTATGTATTCTAGGCCCCAAGATATCAATCAATCAATGTCATTACCCTTGTAATCCTAACTAATATCCTAACTAACTTCCCAACTATGTAGTTCCACTAACGTAATAAATGTGAAAGTTTGTGATGATATTTCGATGGTAGATTTCATGATTCAATCAGGCGTTGAATAGCTTTCAACGTATTTAGATCTAGTTTAGTACACAATAATTACATGTTCGGGTCTAACATATAAGGTATTTTTTTCCCCCACCAGTTCAACCGTTGACTTTGGTGAATTCTATTAGGAATCTGGGAAATCCAACTAAACATTTTTTTCAGTGCAGCCTATTAACACTTGTAATATTATACATTTTTTATTAACTTACACAGAAACTCCTTAGGAGCTTACCGGTGACCTCACTCACTCACAGGAACACAACAACCCTATTAAGGGAGTTATTATTTGGCTGCGGTTTTCTGTGAGGTGTAGGTACTTCCCCAGACGGCCTGCTTTGATGCGCCCAACCTTTCTTTAAGCATCCAGACCAAGATAAACAGACATGTTCATGCACACAAATGTTTGTCTTGTGTGGGAAACGAACCCACGAGCGTTGGTGTGAAAGTCGCGTCATTCACGACTGAGCCACCGAGCCTGTCCAAAACGTGACTATAGCAGAGATAACATAAATATAGAATACCCCTGTCGAGATGCGAGCGTTGCGCAAAATTTGTGCTGGAACAATTACTTGAAAGGAAAATTGGTCTAAAAGAGAGAGTATCAGAAAAGGCATGCTCTATCAGTTGTGACAAAGAATGACGAAACAAATATACGCGAAAGTGGAGAGATGTAGCTAACGAAGGCCAAGACTCGGCTACCACAACCAAATTAGTTGTATTTTCTCAGGTGTATAGATAATGAGCGTAACTTTAAAAACTCGAGATTAGCCGCAATTTAGTTTTGCGAATGCGAATATTCGCCCGATTGTTCGGCAAAGCAATTTTTAGCTGAATAATATCCAATATTTGGCTAATTATTCGACATAACTTATGCTTATACAAAATACAGGATTATTTAGTTGCCTAATGCAACAAACATCATCCTATTTGAAAGGGTAATACGAGTACAATACATTAAAAAAAACGCAGCCATTTGTGACAAGACTGTCAATTTATGAACAGCTAAATGACAATATAGCCTCAGGTCGCAAGTCAAAGTCAAAGTCAAAATCTTTTTATTCCGTAAAAATGGCAACATTTGTTTGGAATCGTCAGAATTTTTTTCCCTACCGTGCAGTTCATGACTAGGTGAGCACTGATAAAAATACTACCAAAAAACTCAGGCATCCCTCTTTTGGTGTCCAAATAAATTTACATAATTTATTAATTAAATTATAATCGACTCAATCCCAGGCGTTTTTATCATTAATATAGTCAGATACTTTATAATATGCCCTGCTACACAATTTGGCTTTAATAGTAGGTAGTTTTAAATTTGTTTATTGACAATTCTCTTATATTGCTGGGAAGTTTGTTATAGAACCGTATACATTGCCCCATAAAAGAATTACTTATTTTGTGGCTTGCATGTAACACAAGATTATGCTTATATCTAGTATTTATGTTATGAGTATCACTTGAGTCTAATGAGTCTAAGCAAATGACTTACCTATAAAATATTATCCAATATTTCGTTTGGACATTATTTAATTATGGTAAATAATTTTCGTACTAAACAAATTACTATTCTTCCTGAAAATATTTCGAAAAAACCGGCCGTTTCGCTGAAGGAATCACTGAAAATTTTAACCTTAAGAAGTATTTGAGTAAGCTGCATTAAGTATTTGATTAGGTTAGTTTAAAGCTTTTTTCCCGATTAAATACTATCATTTACTTATATTGACTATCGGTACTTCGTATGATAACTTGACAGTGTGTGCAGTTTTAGCTTGCGATTGGAACGCAAGGTGTTTTTGAGAGATTTTATCTTAATGACACTGTTGTGATCCAAAGATGCAAGAATTTTGAGGCATTTGACGAGTTATTTAATTAATGTCAGGCATTCTAAGCGAAGCTATTGTAATAATCTTAACTGTTGAAATTGGAATTTTCCCATCGCGTTCTAGGATCATAAATTAAATCGATGGTTGTGAGCAAATCCGTATGTGAATGTGTCAGCGTGTGTATTCTTATTATACGCGGCGTTACTGCGTGCGTGCGTACGTACTTACGTACTGCACGAATGCCGGCTTGCTTGCGTATGTCAGCACGAGCGTGCATGCAAGCGTGTGCAAGGACGCGTGTGTGTATGTGGCTGTGTTTGTGCGTTAGTCACCGACATACTTGCATAAAATATGTTCGTGGGCAAGTACTTACTCGTAATTGCAATTTAGAATTCAATTTTTCCCCATTGCTAAAGCAATTGAATTGATGTTTTACAGTGAGCATATCTTATCTAGATGTTCAGTAGCTTTTTTAGTATTTTGAACATGCATTTTTTATGGGAAATCTTTCCTAGTGTTATTATTTATGTGTGTTAATTAGAAAATCCTTCGAATTTAATATTTTTCCCAAGGTCACGGGTAGACATGGATTCGTTAATGTCATTGAGCTGCTATCAGGTAATCACCCAATGGTTTATGTAGACAAGACAATATATGTTTCGTTTCTTTGAATATTCAAGCAAAAAGAATCACATTAAAAGTAATCTGATTGAACGCAGAGGTACATAATATATAAATAACTCAACGTCTCAATGGCTTCCCTAACAACGAACATTCATTGAGTCATACAAGAAAAAGTATTGTTTGCCTCCATTCCATTCGAGAACGATACTCTTCACTCTTAGCACAAAGAAAGACGAAACCACACGAGTGACCGAAAGCTGCCTAATGTACGCTTACGTGGAGACCCTAATCTCCTAAAGGTTTATATTGAAGTGCCCCTTAAAGTTAATTTTCGTAAAATCTTACGGTCGGTTGTTTTCGTAACCGTTATTTCTGGACCCTATCCGTCGATTAATTCACCCTTTTTGTCTCCAAATCTGTAGAGTCACAAAGGACGCGGGAGGTGTTGTTATTTTGGGGAAGATCTATGGAGCCACCAGTTTGTCCATAGGATTGGTTGGTCGATTTATCCACAAATCAGTTGAGCATTCGTAGCGAGAACGAATAAACCAGAGTGTTTCGCACAAAATAAAATACGTTGCGACACTGCCTTTTTAATGTCAATTTTCATGGTGATATTTTATGTAAATAATTTGTCTAATGAAGTCTTTTGTTCTTTTTTACTTGCATACCTGACTTATTTGATTAGTAGTTTTGACGTGCTCGGTGGCGGAGTGGTTAATAACTCTACTTTGACACCAACGCTCGTAGGTTCGATTCCCACACAGGACAAACATTTGTGTGTATGGTACATGTCTGTTTGTCTTAGTCTGGATGTTTTAAGAGAGGTGGGGTTCATCAAAGTAGTCTTATCCAGTGAAGTACCTACACCACCCCCGTCTCGACTAAAGGCAAATTTCTCGAGAATTTTTGAGCAGAAACCATAGCCCTACCTCTCTTAAAATGTGCATTACATCTCTCGGCGAAAATTGAGATACCAGTAATAATCGGGTGGTGAAAAATTAGTTAACAATTAGTTCATATAAGATAACATTTATCGATGCGCAGTGATAGCCCAGTGGATAAGACCTATTGACGAACTGTTCCCAGGTTCGAATTGCGGCGTTACTAAAATTCGTGTTTTCGCATTTATGTACATATTTATAATATTACTAGCTCGGCGGTGAAGGAAAACATCACGAAGACAAATTATATTTCGAACGACAGGTGGCTAAGAAAAGTCTGGTTTTTCCTCTGGGTGAAGGAGGTCTGGCGGCTGTCGCCCCTGTAAAAATGAGGATCTTCGCCAAATCCTTAGGCTTAGGTATCGGATCTCGCCGATACTAATAGATTAGGAAACGAGATAACGCTAAGAAGAAGAAACGATATAGCATTTATTGTTGTTATTTATTTAATACGACGTCGGGAGGCATACAAGCATACGTTCCACATGATATCACCGGTTACATACGGTAATCGCCTATTACCGCCTATGAATGCATGCAACGCATTAAGTATAACTCGCACGATGCCACCTCTACTATTAACATTGCAATTCCTTAGGAGCTTCCTCACTCACTCGCAAGAACCGAACAACCCCCGTGAGTGTCATTATTTGGCTGCGGTTTCTGTGGAATCGGGTTGCTTTGATGCGCTCTACCTACGAGTATATTAAGAAGATAGACCTAGACAAATAGATATGTTTATGTACATGTATGTGCATATGTCTGTGCGTTTGTCTGTGTGTTTGTATGTCGTTTTATTTCGAAAATTCGAATTTTGACTTCAGATTCGGATTCAGCATAAAAAAGTAGAATAGGAAAGTTCAGGAACACCGTACCCATCTCTTAAGGAATATAGTCAAAATGGCCGACAAATATTTAAAAAAAAATGAATTGTTATATAATTGACGAGCCAGGTGTTCCTCTGGCAATGCAAGCTTGCGCATTCTGAACTTGTTTTTTGTTTGTAAATATATACTTATAGCACATAGAAAACTCACAGACCAAGACTTCAGTCATGCACACATTAACTATTAAATTAAATAATTGACTTTTAAATTAACCTCCAATCTCATCATAGTGCTCTATTGTGGTGATTTTCAGTCGATTAAAATAATAATTACACTGGTAGGCGCAAACATGCATACGTGCATAAGTACAAGCCAATGGACGGTGGAGATATTCGTTTTCAGCGGCAAATTTAGCCCTCATTAAACATTTTTAATAATTCGACAATGTTATTAGTTTATAGAATAAGATATTTCTTTCTATAAAACTACATTAAAAGTTGTCTAGCAGGACTAATTTGTCATAGAAACCGACGTGCGTACATGAGAAGAGCTATGAATGTTAAAGAAGCGAGTGAGGTATGTAAGGACCGAGTTATGTGGCGCACGGTTCTCTCTGCCTACCCTGTAAGGTATTTGCCATGAAGTTATAGTATAGTAGTAGACTAATTAGTTGTTGAAATCGAGGGGGGCGAATTTGTGAGTAGTAAAGAAAACCAAAGCAGCACCAAGCATTGAACTACTATGGTAGTACATAATACCTCAACAGCACCAAGTCAGCAAATTTTGCCCATTCTTCTCAGATAGTCCCTTTTAGGGATGTGAAAATATAATCGATTACTTTAAAAAAACAAATGTGAATATATTTTCACTTGCGAAGAAATCGATTTTCAATAAATCGATGTTTTGATAAATTAAAATGTTATCGTTTTTTTAAATACTGCCATATATTAATTCTTTAGTGTATTGTTATAAAATGATGGACTTCATCAGTAAAAAAAATATTCATCGGTAAATAACAGACGAACGTTTGACAGAGATATCCTCATATTTATTTATAATAATTACTTTTTTTATAGTTATTCTGTGGAGCTACTTATGGTAAATACATATTTTTTTAGTAAAATTGATTATTAAAAGTTCATTATAAATGATTTTTTTTCTATCTGACTAGTGACGAGCTCTGTGGCGCAGTGGTGAAACGCGCTGTTACGCTACTTTGACACCAACGCTCGTGGGTTCGATTCCCACACAATACAAACATTTGTGTGCATGAACATGTCTGTTTGTCTTGATCTGAGTATTTTCTATGTATAATAAGTATGTATTTACAAAAAAAAAAGTATTTACCTATGTCTATCAGTTGTCTAGTACCTACACTGAAAAAACTGGGTTCCGTTCTTCATTAAATATTATCAGGAATAACGATTCTTAATTGTGATACTTAAATAATGTCAATTTCACGAAAATATGTCGATTTATACCAACAGGTTTACATTACGCAACGATTGTAGTTCATGATGCATCATGATGCTTCCTCAGAATCCTTAGACCTGTCTTTTTTCACTTCCTTACCATTATTTTAAAGTGAAGCATGATTTTCTGTTAGGAATTTATTGATATTAAGTTCGAACCTTGTACTGAAAAACATAAATGAAAGTAACGCTAATTTTGCACGATCGTTTATGAAAATTGTAATTCCATCACATTATCGTATAAGTAATCACGATTGTTTAAAGGTAACTTAATGAGAATACAACTCTCCATTACTTTATTTTCATCGTGACATAAAACTAGAAAATTATTGGGAATATTCCAATATTTCATAAATCTTCCTAAAATATAATCATACTTTCCCGTAGAAATAACGTTCCTTTAGCTTGATAGCGTATCGTGTTGTTCATGACATTTCATCGGTAGTATAACGATTTTATATTGGAACATCATATAAAATCGTCATGCTTCACTAAGAAATTTCAGTTTGTAATGGTATTTTGACATGATTCATAATATTTTGTTAGTACTTAACGAAGAAGTATCATGACCGTCATGACGTTTCATTATAACAGAACCAAAAAGTACCGTGATCGTTACGACACTTCGCCGGGAAGGGAATAACCTGTCTGTATTAGCAAAACACTTAGTGTTGCCGAATTAAAAAGATATTTTAGGTAATGGGTAATTTTCAAAATCTTTAGGGTACTTTTTGTTTACTTTGCCTAGGACTATGAAGTAAGAAGCAAAGTCTTACGGCACAAGAAGTCCGAAAATTGTTACTGTCTTTCTAGTTATACATATATGAAATAAATAAGTAGGTACTTTTTTTGCGATTTTGGAGCACCATCCGTGATTATATATTTCAATAGATGTAGGGTCTAATGTCGCGTTACAAGTGTATAGCTTGATGTGGTCTTGAGTATACGTGGTATGGAAGTTGGAATCCTCGATACGCTCTAGACTGACTTCCCGTGGAATAAGAAAACGCCACCATCCCCGTAGGAATTTCGAGATACCAAGTATCTCAGTTTTTAAGTTAGACAATAAGCAGAAACAACTGCATCAAAATCTCTCCAGTAGTTTTAGCGTGATGCCCGAACAAACAGAAAAACAGATAAAAAAATAAAAAAAGGAAATATTTTTGAGTTACGGTGTCAGTTGCCAGTATCCTATCCCACATATTTTTTCTGGAGTATCTATCTTCAGTATACAGACACAGCTCATTTACGGCTTTATAATAGTATCGCCAGATTAAGAAGACACGGCCATAGTATGTTCCCGTGGGAATTCCGGGATAAAAATATCTTATTTTGGCTCAGTTATGTCCCAGTATCTTATCGCACCTATTTCTTCTGGAATATCTCCAAGGTACAGATACGGCTCTTTTACAATTTTATAATAGTATCTAGATTGATAGATAGGTATATAAGAGAAAAACAATTCATTGTTGTACATAATATTTATAGCATTACTAGTGAGTAGTACATAAACGCGACTTTTTTAAATATTGACAAAAAGGGGCTAAAAAGTATCCGCTAGTCCAGGACATGAAATACTTCTACCCGTAATATCAGATTTCAGTCGCCTAAGCGTGGTTGAGAAAATAAATAAACAAATATGCACTTCACATTTATAATATAACTAGTGACCGCCCGCGCCTTCGCCCGCGTTTAATGTGGGTTCATGCTTTATTTATGCTATTAATTTTTTCATTCATTCAGTCATTTAGGCGTGATTGTGTAACCAATTAACTTTCACATTAATAATATTAGTAGTAGGTAGGAAGTTTTTGTAGAATTAAAGATCTTTTTACTGTTCATATTGTTACTTTATTTTGTTTTTTTTGAAGTGATAACTTCTTATGGGAGGGTAAAACGTAACGCGTTACGTAACGAGGCGCTTAAACTAATGCGCTGCCGTATGCGTGGCTTCCCTTTCTCTCACGCATGCGGCAGCGGATTAATTTAAGTTATCACTTCTGTCGGGCGTCCCGAGACGCACATTTATTTTTATTTTTAATACCTAATGTACCTACCTAATTCTTCATTGGTTTAAAAAATTAAAGTGCTTCTTTTTTTAAATGAAAAATATATTTATTTCCTACAAACACATATTATTACAATTTAAAAGTACAGTAATAAAGTGGATGTAGATTTAAATTAAATAAACAAGATTTGCATTGGTTTCTCCACTAGGCAAGCCTGTATCGGAGAAACCTTTATACCAGTTTACACTTTTATAAATATAAAACGTTCGCCTCAGCACTTACAGAAACTTATGCATAAAATAATATACTAAAATTAACAATGAAATGAAAATTAGGAAATAATTTTCAGCATATCCTCTGTGCTCTCGTATGATAGTGACTTTAACCATGTGCGTATGATATATTTTGCTTCATTAATATTTTTATTTTTAATGTTACATGCCTTTATAACTACACCATAAACCTTTGAAATAAGAAAATCTCCAAAACGTTGAGCAAAACTGGTTTTGATGACAGGTTTAGGTATTTTATACACTCGGCGATTTGCGATCAATTCATAGTTAGGAGAAGATAACAATGATCTATGTGCCTTCAACGATGTCTGAAGAATGAAAAGTTGCCTTACATTAAGTACATCAGCCTCTTCATACACGTTTTCGGTTGGATATAAAAAGGGTTTTCGAAGCATTACCTTCAAAACAGATCTTTGCGCTGTTTCGGCCCGAATCATGTGAGATTTAGCTGCACTCCCCCAACATGTTATGCAATATATTATCAAAGATTGGCATAGTCCATAGTATACTTGTTTTAAGGTATCCCTGCATGCGGCATTGCGTAAATTTCTCATGATATTGACGACCTTCCTTTATATAGATATACTCGTATACTTAATGTTTTATTATTTTAGGCAAATGCATTTTCAATGCCCTTTGAAGGTTACGAAAAGGGTAATGTGAACAAATTTTTGAAGAGATTTTGAATAACTTAATGGGGAACTTTACGCAGCCATCTGGCAACATTGAGTGCCATGCCATTTTGTTATATTTAATTTTTTTTGTGAATTGAAGTCTACATTACATCCATGATCCAAGAAAACAGTAGGCGTAGTATATTATTATACCATGATTACATCTATCTACTTGGTCAGTACTTAAGTAGTAAATCAATGGTGTTTAGCTAAAATGCTAAAAAAATATGGATTCCTTTATACGGTTTAAGATTCTTTATTTCTCATATGAATATTGGTGTTGGTAAAAGATAACATTTTGTGTTTGTTTTTAGGTTCATCTTACTTAAGAGAGATGTGGCAGAATTCTAACCTGTATCAATCAGAATCACCCGGTACTTAGGTACAACAAGAATACGTATCTAACACCAGGTGGATCAGTATACTACAGATTTGATAATGAAATGGGTATTGCTAGATTATGTTTCTGCATTTGCGCGTAGGTAAGTTTATTTTCTTCTATTCAGTCAGTATTCAATAGGTAACCCAGTGTTGCTTTTACTAACTAAAAGTGTTTTTACTAAAACTATAGATTGCTGGGTAAAATTGTCTGTTTTATAACATTGTACTACCTAATTTCAGTAAAATAAGTGAGTGCCTGAGGTTGCATGATGCTGACTGATGGTGGCAGAAGAGAGAAGGATGCAAAGGTGGTGATTAATCATTTATCCCATTGATAATGAGAGTCAAAAATCACATTGCAGGTGTAAGCTTAACGGATTGATAGTGTCTGTCTGTGTGTGCCTATTAGGATTGTGTGTTTGCATCATTTGTATGTTGAGGTCCTTGATTATTCTTAGCTAGTATAGGTAGGATTATAGTAGCCCGAAAAATTTCGTAGTTAATTTACAATTGCTCGGTTTTTGTCATTCGCCTCAATTTCATACAATATCATGGACAGGTTTCCATTAAGTTGACAATTGCTATACACAAATAAATGGTAATGCTCCAATAGAATAATAATTTAAATTGGACATTAATATTGTATGAAACAAAGACAAAAAACCATGCAATAATAATTAATTCAACTAGAGAAATTATAATTTCACAGGTTTGACTAATTACCTACATACATATATATATATATATACATAGTTCACAACCATAATTTATAGTGGTCAGAGAGGCACAAATTCTAACTAAAATCGTCTTATGAGCTTTCTAAGTATTATTTAATTAACTAAACCAAAATTTGTTGCATGTTTTAGAAGCACGAATTGATATAACAACACTCCAATGGCTTGGGGAAAGTGAAATTGCTTTGCTAATTGGTCCGATTGGCGACTGGTTGCGGCTAAAAGCAAATTATTCTTATGGCGTCAAGAGATAAGCAATGCATATACCCAGAGGACCACGGCTTCAAATTCAACAAAGAAAATTAATGAACCAGCTACAGCAAAAGTAGTCACAACCAAAGATGTTACCATAAAGAAAGCAATCCAAGAGTTTCTTGATGTAATTGATGGTAAGCATCTACACTTTTTAAGTTCTTCGTTCTTTCCACACTGCATATTTGATTTTTTGGTTAGGTATGTTAGTTTGCTTTATGCCATCTGTGAAGATGAACTTACTTTCACATAGTCCTGGTGGAGAATAAATTAATCTTTGAAAAGGGATTGATAAAGAGGAAGGCGTATTTAAAAAAAAATACATGATGTTCATTATTTAAAAGATTTGACAGCTATAGAAAGAAACCGACTATGTTTGAGTTGTGCAGAATATTTTTTTGCTGTTTAAAGCATAATGAAATATTTCAATTTGTTACAGAAAACCACGAGGCAACAGAAATCAGTGCCAGTCTTCTTCTGCTGCCGTTTATTATTAATATTCCCCTAGTAAAGAAAAAAGGAGCCTAGAAACCATCTCATACTGAATTTAGGGACGGCTTTATCCCTTATGCACTCAGTTCCTGTGACGTGCTGGCCAAATTAGCTGAGCGTCGCGAAAAGTTATTAAGAAATAGCACTACATTCCAACAATAGAATTCGTATTGGTAAAATATAATATAAATTTTGGTATAAACTTGGTCATAAATTTTATATGTAAATAAAAGTAATCTTGATTGAAAATCTGATGTTGGATACCCGAACATTGCTAGTTGTACTTTGCACTTGTACTGAGTAATTTTGTGTTCGGATTTTGGAGATACTTGAATTTGTCTTGTGTTGTGTATAACTTTGAATTCAGTTCTCCAATTTTACGTTCTTGAGGAACCAATTGTTGTATTAGTCTAGAATTTATTTTATTCTCTATTTTGTTTGGCTTACTTATAATTTGAATACTAGATGGGCAAGCTAGCAATAATTTAAAATAATACCTAAGTATTTTGTTTTAAGTAAGCTTTTCACTAACTGGCTAGTGTTTATATTTTTTTTGTTTGGTAACAATTTACTGTATTACGTGACCTTGCTTCCTACTGCTTATTGATTTTGGAAATATGATTTTACCATTTTGTTTGAGTATTTTGTGTTATTCTATGCTCAGAAGAATCACTGACATTATTTTGTTCTAAGGTTATTACATTGCTGATGGTTATGCCTTTGGCTTATAATTTTTATATTCACTTGCTATAAATGGGTTGGCTTGTCAGTGATTATTCACTCAAATTGAATTTTATACTAAATGTTGCAATTGTTGTCTCTTGCTAGTTAAGAATCTGGTTCACCTGTTTCAACCTCAATGTTTGGATTGAACTTCCAATGACATTTGTTTGCTTGGCCATTGTATTGTTTTGTTAACTTACTCTAAAGTTCTTTTAAAATTGTAATTGAAACTGTCTATCGCAGGTAGATTATAAATAATATGCCTAGGCTGATAACAAACGACCTAGGCAGACTGTAAAGCTCATTCAAAATTTAGGTTGTGTTATTATTCCAAATTAAATTTAAAAGCGTCAATGAGGGCAACCGTTTTTGTGCTCACCAGTTGGCGCCACTATCGACTAAGATTCTGAAATAGCTGTCAAAGTTTGTTATCGCGGGCGTGAAAACAAAGTTTATACCTATTTAAATCATATGTAGTACCGTAAAAATATCGAGCATGCCGCAGTGCTGCGCAGTCCCGTTTTGCTCGGAGAAAAAAAGAGGACATAAATTTCCGAAAGGTAAAAACTGTCACAAACCCGACATGTGACCTGTAATTCATATTTGCCATAATTAACCTCAGGTTTTGCAAAATATTCATAACATTATTCTAATTAGAAATAAACCCGCGTAATCCACTCACAAACGATGACATTTCGGACACCTCCCGCTACTCTAGCGCCGAACTCACACACATACGCACAATAATGCCTAGCGAGCTCGCCTACAATCGAATTTTTAAATCCCCATTTTACGATCTGCCTGGGACGCATATAATATAAATTACAATCAACCTACAATTTACAATATGCCTAGCAATTCTATTACCATGTCTAGGTACACACTAATAATATAGTTGTTTTATAGACGTTAACCCAATGTTTTTCCCACACTGTAATCTAATTTAAGTACCTACCACTTTTTAATAAAGTAAGTAAATTAAATAGCTTTTTATTGATCACGTAAAATTCAAATAAATGTATGTGTCAGTGATATTTTATAAGGATGTATAATTTAATTGTTTTAAATATTGTCGATATTTTACCGTTAATTTTGCATGCTATCATGACGTTTGCCCGATACTTTACTGCACTTCCAGGGCTTCTGCAGGATACAGGGAGTAATTTGATCACCGCAAAAATTTCAATAGTTCAGACCATCGAACAATTTTCACTATGGGCCAACTCTGAAATTGCGAAAATAAATTAGTTGCCTCAAACATTTCGATTTTTCACGATTTAGAGCTGGTCCCATAGTGAACGTTTGTTGGACTGAACAACCTCCTGAAATTTTTGTGGTGATCATATTACTCCCTGTATACTGCAGAATCATCTGGAAGTCCTATAAAGTGTCGGCAAAACGTCATGATAGCATGCAAAATTAACGGTAAAATATCGATTATAGATCCTTAAATTACTGACACAGTGTCATTACGACACGTAAAATTATTGGATAGGTACCGTAAATATACCAAGACAGAACAAGGATCTATCATTACAGTACTGGCAGAATATCATATCATCACGAAAAATTATTGGTAAGATACTGTAAATATAACAAGATAGACCAAGACTCTATCCAAAAATTAAAGACCCAATGTCATGACATCACGTAAAATTATTGGCTAGGTACCACAAATATTTCAGGACGGAGCAAGGATCTATCATTACAGTACTGGCACAATGTCATAACATCATGCAATATTATTGGGAAGATACCGTAAATATAGCAAGACAGAGCAAGGCTCTATCCTGAAAATACCGACATAGTGTCAATACGCATGACAAATATCACAATAAATAATAATAACCGTCACGACGATTTGCTGTGATGCGTAGACTAATTAACAGTACCGTAATGTTCTACGAAAGTTGTAGCCTGCAGTCAGCACGATAATTCATCATGACGCTTCACGTATTATTATTGGGTTTTGCAAGCATTTTAAACGTTCTCTATACTGATAGTTCACTGATACAAATTCATGACAAAATATTAGGATTTTCGGTTAATTTACCCATAAGGACTGTTGATCGGTTTTTTTCGTGAATATAGATGAAAATATCGGAACTCCGCATAATTTATCCGTAATCACGACTTCTATTTTTCTCAGTGTATCCATAACACAAGCTTCGCTTACTCTGGGGCTAGATGTCACTGTGTAATTTGTCCGACACTATTTATTTATTTATATCTGTAACTTCACACCAAATCCCTGCGGGGTAGGCAGAGAGAACCGAGCGCCACATGACTCGATCTTTACTTACACCTCACTCGCTTCTTTAACATTCATGGCTCTTCTCATGCACGCTTGTCGGTTTCTAAGGCTCCTGACATCGCCTGATAAAACACGATCAATTTGGCCATGGCAGGTAAGTCTTGGCCTTCCTCGGCTCCAACTTCCTTCTTCTTACGCGTCGTATATCTATATACA
Source organism: Pyralis farinalis (assembly GCA_947507595.1). Classification (NCBI taxonomy): domain Eukaryota; kingdom Metazoa; phylum Arthropoda; class Insecta; order Lepidoptera; family Pyralidae; genus Pyralis; species Pyralis farinalis. The sequence continues at coordinate 11,253,585 of OX382275.1, forward strand.
ACGCGAAATATATAAATCGATTTTAAAAATAGAGAAAAGCTCGGTGGCTCCGTCGGGAATAACGCGACTTTGTCACAACACTCGTGAGTTCGATTCCCACGCAAGGCAAACATTTGTGTGCATGAACATGTCTGTTTGTCTTGGTCTGGACGTTTTAAGAGAGGTAGGACGCATCAAAGCAGCCCGTCTGGAGAAGTACCTCCACCTCACAAAAAAACCCAAGCAAACAACAACTTCCTAGAGGGTTGTTGTTGTGTTTCTGCGTGTGAGTGAGGTCACCAGTAAGGTCCCAAGGAGTTGCTGTGTAAGCAGCAGAGGAGGCATCGCGCGAGTGATACTTAATATATCGCAAGCGTTAATAGGCTACGGTACCCGCTTTACATCAGGTGGGTCGTATGCTTGTATGCCTCTCGACGTAGTATAATATATATATATATATATATTACATTAATCGTTTTTTTTTAAATCCCATTTTTGTAAAAAGTAGGTAATCACTACATATAAATTCAATAGCAACGGATTTGGTTGAATCTTTTAACTGAAAACTACGTAATTGTATGTGAGTTTTACACATAAAAATACGCTATAAATGTTTATGCACCGGAGAGCACCGCTCAATACACTCTCATATTTAGAGGCATAACGCCGGCAAATCCAATAAGACCAATCCTTTGACATCACACGCGCTCTGAATATGAAGTTTACAGGTGGATTGATGTGCCAGGCAACCACTCGAATCTCATTAAGTAGTATGTTTTTACGTATCTAAATTTCTTGACTTAACACGAAAACATCGAACCCTAAAATCTCATTAATAGTGTGTGTACTGACGAGTCCAGTGATCCAATGGTTAGCAATTGCTACATGATGAGTTATTACCCACTTATTTATTATTACATAATTTAATTTAAGGCTAGGTGTCACTGTTTAATTTATCCGCAGATATTTATTCATTACATCTCTGACAGGGAATACTGGTTGACCGGGTAACTTCAACCGAGAGATCGATAGACGCATTGGACAGTAAGACTGCACTTGGGAATCTTAGGCACGTTCTCATCGCATAAATACATCAATGCTAGAAGATAAAAGTATTTAACTATTGCCTACTCTCGACGATGCTGATATATTTGGACCACAGCTATTCGGCTGAACTACGGGGTAACTTCAAACAACGTGCGATGTAGAGAGTTTTCGGTTGTGTGAATTGGCTTGTCTAATCAGAAAATAAGCTTTCCCTCTCTTGGTGTCTTTTACCGACTGTACATAGAGTTTATAGTAGTTGGTCGATGTGAAGCCGACAACTTCCTTCTGTCATCGGATACACTAAGAGAATGGATTAAAAATGAGAGGGAAATTCCATGAAGATCAAAGTCAACAAGTTGACCTAGCAGTCTACCAATCACGTCTACTGAGTCGCGGATGTCAGATTGGTGAATGTTGAATTGATGTAAATAGAATACCATGTTTTTATATCATTTGAGTATTGTAATTTTACTTTCTACTCTACACCTTTCACCAGATGAGTAATATGTATGTATGTTTTAATTCACTACGAAAATACGTTAGCTCGAAATCTATACTTCAGTTTCACATAGTCCTTCACTAGTGTACGTGGGTACTTATTATAAATAAAATTAACTGCTAATTTTGGCACATCAATGTATTTATAGTACATGATGAAATCGATATATAAATATATCGATGTTGTACAGAAGTTTGAAGCGATTTTAACAACGAAATTAAAGGTAGCATAGAAACAAATTTTTCAGATAAAATAGAGTAACATCACTAAAGTTGATGGTAATTCATATTGTTGCTTTATCTTTATTTATATTTGTATTTCATAACCTTTTAGTTTATTATCAAGTTTTAACTAAAGCTACCATGAAATAATCGAAAGAAAAATGGCAAGCAAGGAGGAAGGGAGAAGCACGCAGTTCTTTATGACTTTCGTTATTTTCATGTCGGTTCTTAACTTATCATTATCCCTTTTTCTAATCCATTAGGATCGGCGGGGTCCAATATCTACGCATTAGGATTTAGTGAAGATAATTATTTTTACATGGGGCGACTACCGTCATCCTCCACAACACAGAGGGAAGTCCAAATCTTTCCTATGTAACAAGTCTTACGGAATATAATTTCTTGGGTGTGCAGGCTTCCTTATTTCCTTCACCGCCGAGTTAGTAATAACTACATATATGTGCATAAATCCGAAAACACTAATTTAGTGGTACTTTTATGCCAGGATTCGAACCGAGGACCAGTTGGTCTCAACTTTTTAACAATTTTCTTCAACAATTTTATATGGCACTAGCTATCCGACCCCGGCTTCGCACGGTTGATATTATCGCTACCAAACTTCACAGGATCACCTGCTGGGTTAACCTGAAGATTCACTGAAAATTTCATCAAAATCTGCCCAGCCGTTTTAGAGTCCATAGAGGACATACAGACAAACATTCATTTTTATATATATAGATAATCTACCATAATAAGAGTAGATACCATCCTCCGCTCCCTATCTTTGAAATTTGTAAAACAACGCAATTAATCTAAGGTTCGGTAAATGTTACAGAAAATAATGATACGCTTTTATGTAAATACTAGCTTTTATGCGCGGCTTCGCTCGCATTGATAAAAAATTTTTTTTTTTAATAAAAAGTATCCTATTTTACTTCTGATACCTCCAAGAATATGTGTACAAAGTTTCATGATGATCGGTTCAGTAGTTTTCACGTGAAAGCATAACAAACAAACGGACATTCTCATTTATAATATTAGTACGAGGATTACAGTAAAATAGCACACTTTTATAGACTTCAGTAATAACTCTGTGTTTCGCAATATCCTGTAGCTATATTAGCCATGGCTTTTCTTCGACTTTTAAATGTCAGTAATTTGAAACAACATAAGGGGCTGAAGTAAATTAGCCGTCAGAAATTTCCGCCCGCGTCAAATGATCTAGAAACGTCTATGAAATCCGGGGCTCCGCAAACTCGTAGCTGTAAGCATAACAATAACTTTGAACCATTTACGTCGGCTTAAACAACGAAAAATATGCATCCATGCTGATTTGTTTTTCACGCTTACAATTTAAGAATATAATATTGGCTTTTTATTTGTATCTAAGAGCAGATAATGTTTGACACTCGAACTGCTAATTTACCTCTTATTACGTACGGAATAAGACCAGTACAAAGGTCAAAGTGTCAACCTTGAGGTGCACTTAGTTGTACTTATTTGATTTTGTAAAACAGCAATAATTTAGCAAAATGCAACATATTAAGTAAATTGACAAAATTTAAAAATCATATAAAAAGTATGTTCTTTTATATGATTCTTTACGTTTACGTCAACATGTAAATTCCAACATATCGGCAACACCTTTATCTATCTGTCTATAACGGGGACTCGTAGAGATGCTTACCCTCTCTTTCCACCTAAATAGAACCGAGAACCAATAACTTGGTCCTTACACTGCTCACTCGCTTCTTCAACTTCCTGTTTTTTTCATGCACGCTCGCCGGTTCCTAGAGATCGCGTATCGCCAGGCCATTTGCTAAAGCAACGCATTGCCAGTTCAATTCTAATGTCAATTGCTACGATTCGATATTATATAAACATTATTGAAGATGCTACATATGCGTGTTTTTTACCATTTAAAACAATACCTATCCATGTTCTAAAGTTCTATGACAAAATTAACATTGCTTATCCAATGCCAGTTGGCAATAGACACACGTCCAATTGTGGTTAGGCCAAAAAGAAGATGCTGAGACCTCTGACATCAAAGACATACAACAGAATATTTTTTCAAGATTTATATCTTGCCGACTTTAGTTTTTTTTTTAATATTGTGAATTATTTCATTTGATTCGCCCCTAAATATCACTGACTTTTCATTTCATATCTAATAAAAAAAATTAACTTAAGTAACAATTATTTTAACCATTTAAAAAATTTAATATATAAATTAAAGGTAAAATTACACAATGAGGAATAAAACAGCGAAAAGAAATTACTATATAACGGTGAACTAAAAATAAAATACGCATGTAATAAAATTATAAAATGGAAATATCAGTTCTAGACAAATAATAGATTTAAAAAGATGTCTAAATCAAGAACAATATAGAAACTTTTGAACACTCTAGTACCTACTCGAACATTGGTTGAGGTTAATCGCGATTGTGTTCAGTTAAGGAACCCTGAAACGCTAACGATTGAAGAAAAGAAGAACTAATCCAAACCTAAGTACGATAATCGGTATCAATAAAATCGATATGAATCGTCTTCATGTTACACTCAGTCGGTCCCCTGAATAGGTTTTTTTTTATACCATTAAGGTGGTGTATGGTGCCACAGTTATAACTAGGTAGAGTTATAACATAGTTATAACTACTACCTAGTTATAACTTGTAATTTTCTAAATAGGTTGAGACAGTCACACAAACATAAAGGAAAAACAAACGTATCGAACATGAAACCTCCTACTTTAACTTTTACTTTAAAGTCGTAAAAAAACAAAAAGTTTTGTAAATTATTTTATTATTATGAGCCTGGTTCAAAATCAATTTTCAATTCAAACACCAAACTTCGAAAATCAAACATGTTAGCGAATCAAGTGCGAATAAGTTCATAAAGAAGTTCTAATGTAACGCTAGTAGGTAAGTGAGATCTGCGAGGGGCGGGAGCAGTGCGGCGGCGCGGGGAGCGGTGGCGGGAATAATCGATACCCCCATAGAACCATAAGTAGGGTGGACATACGGGATGGATTATATGGCTTTTTTACGGTAAAAGTAGCAAAAAGTGTTTGCATTTTGTAGCTGGTAAATATTATTCAAAGACATCAATAAGCAGTGATGTCACTGTTTTTATTTAGGCAATCTATGATACCGTAAGATTGGTGTGTGTACGAAGCGGGAAAATTATTTTATATACTGGCAATAATGTGTGTGTTTAATAAGTATTGATTATGTATCTATTATAATAAATAATATATGTATGACGCGGAAGAGTTTGAACGCGTTAAGCCCTGAAACGACAAGTCTGATTTAAAAAAAATGTATTTTCTCATTTGATAACCCAATTCCTGAAGGCTATTCAACATCATGACACAACCCTTAGAAGCCGAGGAAAAAGACAGAAAGTAGAAAAAGCGATTCCCAGAGGTATTTCAAAATAGATTAACTATAATATGGATTATAAGTTAAATAATCCCCTGTTACGACTTCACAAGTTATATGATAGTTCTAACCGCTTCTAACATGGTACTCGTACCTAATAAAAATGTACAAAATAAATTTAATGTAGTAGGTGTATCAAAATTTTTGTTTCATTAGTCTTTGTCAGTGGCTTCGCCTACGTCGGATTCGTTTTTTTAACCGAAACTTTTAAGTGTTAACTTATTAACCTTTTCTTCAAGAAAGGCGGAGGAGGAGGCGGAGGTTCTATGTTCGACTCTATGTATTTTTATGTATGTTCGCCAATTTCAATGTCTCCGCTAATTGTGAACTGATTTTAAAAAATATTTTTTTGTCCCAGTGTGGTCCTATTATCACTAAATCAGTAGCTGATAAAGGAATCTCATGACAATCAAGGAAAATCCTCAAATTTTACAGGCATGAACAGTGCAAATTATGTAAGAGTTTGCATCTGGAATACTGCTGGGTGGATGATGCAGAAAAACTTTTTAAAGACGCCTTTTTTAAGTGTTTGTTTTGTTTACGATGTAATGTTGTTTTTTCTCGCAAGAGTATAGGCCTCCAATGATCCCATGTGAATATTTATGACCAAGAATTACTAATAAACTAAAAAGTTATGAAAAATATTTTTAAATTAAAACGTGGAACCAAGGTCATTGCAGTCGACGTCTATTTACATAGTTTGTTATATATATGCTAGCTTCGATTTTAATGAAGTCAGTTCCAAAATTTTATTTAAAAAGTAGTGTTATTGCTCGACGGCGTCCATAAGCGTGGAAATAAATCGAATAAACAAGTTAATAAACGTCGTTCGCAGCCTGTAAATAGATTTATACAAATAGATAATAGATTTTAGTTCTTCCGTGTATGGAATGCATCTTTAGGCATGTTAGTCCTACGGGCCCAACTATCGATAGCAGTCGTTAAGTACCTCAATGAAAACCGTAGCCAAATAACAGCTTTGAATGTTTGTTGTGTTTCTGTGAGTTAGCGACGTTATCAGTAAGTTCCTGAGGAGTTACTGTGTTAGCAGCGGTAGTTGTAATGCGGGAGCAACGTCCTGTATTTCAAGTGTTACCCCGTTACATCAGACACCTGTCTCCAGACGTTACATAAAGAACCTTTTTTAATTTCCTTATTTTCCAATTAAATGAACCCTTTAAATTAAATGTCCCTTTATTCTATATTTTAACAATATTCTGAAAGCTTATTGCCTTCAAACTTACAAGCTTTATGCGCGCTATCTGCGGAATATAGAAAATATTTACTTAAGTTACTAATGCAAACACGGCAACTCCTTAGGAGCTTACTGCTAACCCCACTCACTCGCAGGAATTTCCTATGAAGTGGAAGTATTTCTACATGGTTCGACATCAATGTTGCCTTCCCCTTCCACGACGATCGGTCTTATTTGCATTCATCAGCTCCCTGCGATCTTCGCCAGACCGTCGGTTCATTAGGTAGGCTGTCCTACGCAGCTTACACTCTATATATTGATTGGCACCGGTCTAATAAAAGACAAATATTAGGAGTCCATTATTTTTTACCACATTAAAAAAAAATTGTCACCCCAATCGGCATAACTAAAACATCCCTAAATAGTTCCCCGATATGTCGTCCACATCCGAGGCGCGATGCACCGCGGGTCAACGAACCCTGCCCAGGGGAGAATCTCGGTGTCAAAATCTGGCTATCGGTGTCAAAATGCCAATATTGAGTGTCAATAGACCTAATGAAATTAGATGCTGTTTTAGTCTATAAGCAATATTTTATTAGGAAAAGATTTTTATTAGCCATACTATAAACTAAATCTCAATTTCAAGTTGAATAATCCTTAGGTATATGTTCCCTATTGGATAGCGACGTTGCTCGATCTATTTGGGCCTGAAAGGTCATTGAAATCGTTCAATTCAAGAGACACGTTCATGCACACAAATATTTGTCCTGAGTGCGAATCGTACCTACGAGCGTTAATGTCAAAGTCGCCTTATTAGCCGCTGCGCCAACGAGCTCGTAAAAATTTGTAAATAATCAATTTATTTAAACACTTTATCATTTTTCCTTGAAGGAAGTTCAATAATACGTAGGTAACCTGTTCTCCATGGATAGCAACGTTGCTTGATCTATTTGGGCCTGAAAGTCATTGAAATTATATATGTATCCTCATTCAGTGGTGATTTTGTCCCACTACTAAAACAAACATCCTTGTTGGGCTTATTGGCTAGCCTACCGACGTTGTATGTGTGAAATGTGTGATTTTATTTCTCACTAGCTGTGCCCGCGACTTCGTCCGCGCGGAATAGTTATTTTTTTATTATTTATTTATATTAATAAAAATAAATAAAATATCTAAAATAAAAATAGCCCTAGTTACTCCTTATTACATCAGCTATTTGCCAGTGAAAGTCCCGTCAAAATCGGTCCAGCCGTTTCAGAGATTAGCCGGAACAAACAGACAGACAGACAGACAAAAATTGTAAAAATATTCATTTTGATATATGTACCGTGTATACATCCATATGCATTTAGTAAAAAGCGGTTATTTTAATATTACAAACAGACACTCCAATTTTATTTATCTGTATAGATAATCTCATTACTCTTTAATCCTCTTAATAAATAAAAGGTTTCATGCAAAAATCTATACATACATACAACTCTCACAGGGAGCCGCTGGTATCATTTACATCTTAATATTATAATTGTAGCTAAATTTCACAATAACAATGTAAAAAAAAATACTCGGCGAACGTTCGAGCCTGTTACTTTTTAAAATAAATAGTCAAACGTGATTTGAGTACTGATTTTACTATAAAAACGTATACCTAAGTGTTATATATTATTCAAGCTAAGAAAATATAACAAAGCAGCGTAAACATTATTAATTTACAAAGGAAAAGACAAGACATAAAAGCAACACTTTGTCCAGGTCCAAATAATGCTTACTTACATTTTCACTGCGGTCTAAATAGTCAACAGCAAAAATAGGTGAACATGACATGTGCTCAATACTGAAATCTTAATGCTGGAGTTAAATGTGTAACCGTAGCTTATGATCAGTTGCAACACCAGGGCTCACTTACTTCTACTACCTATGTTCATACATTTCTTGTTGAAATTCAAAATATGAAAATTATGTGAGTAATTAACGTACAGACAATAAGATGAAAAAGTACTTTCATGACTTAATATTTTTCTATTTGTCTATAACTTTACGCCAAAACCCTCGCGGGGTAGGCAGACAAAAACAAAAAAAGAGAAATAAATAAATAGTTTTCATAACCGGAAAATGCTTTTAATTTAAATTAATTAATGTTTAGATGATTTAATTGCATTAATCTCTTATTACCCGCGGGCCGCTTTTCCGCCAAGAAATGTATGTGAAAACGTATATAACGGGGTCTGACAGCTTAAGAGAGGTACGGTGTATCAAAGCAGCCCGATTGGGGAAGTACCTCTACCTCATAGAAAACCGCAGTCAAATAACAACTCCCTAGAGGGTTTCTGCGTGTAAGTGAGGTCACCAGTAAGCTCCTAAGGAGTTGCTGTGTTAGCGGAGGTGGCATCGTGCGAGTAATACTTAATGTGCCACAAGCGTAAGCTACGGTAACTACATTGCATCAAGTTGACCGTATGCTTGTATGTCTCCCGACGTTGTATAGTAAAATAATTGATTGAACAAGATAATTCTTCGCATAAATGCACATAAAGACAGATAGGGCGCATCAAAGCAGCCCGATTGGAGAATACTGGCTTACTTCCACTTTTAATGGATTACTACTTACAGAAAACCGTCGAGTTCACTAACTCGCAGAATTATTGCATGTTAGTGAGGCTACCAGCTCCTGATGTCCTGCTGTGTTAGCAACAGGACAACGCAAGACCTATACTTCTACGGTTCTACCTATCTCTCCACTTCTGCTGCAAACATTTCTAGGGTACGATAACCACTTTACATCAGGTTTATGTTTATATGCCTCCCCGCGTTAAATAAAACATAGCTTTACCTACCTTGACATGCTACTCAAAACATTTTACCATACGTGACCTCAGCCAAAAGATATCAAATTAGTAAATAATCAGTTTATATAATCACTTCATTATTTTCCTTGAAGGAAATAGGGCATTGACGGTAATCGATTCATTGAAAGACGCACAGCGGAGCGATGGCTTCGCCCCGTGTTGGGACTGCGGCCGTGTTATTGAGTTTCTAAGAAATAATTTTCCACTTGTAAGTACAAACTGAAAGGGAGAATAATTTTCGATCGCAGCGTGATCACGTTTCGAGCCGGCCGGAGCCCCGTAATGAAAGTAACGGAAAAATAAATAAGTTAGAAAGGAAGCTTCCAGATGTTTATGAATTATATTTGTTTAAACAAGACTTATGTAAGATACGTCGGGAGGTAATAAGCATACGTGATATTCAATACAGGAAGTATCAGTCGCGTGTTGCGACACCTGGTGCTTGCACAACGGCTTCTTAGGAGCTTACTTGCTTACTCGAAGTACAAGAACCTTCCAGGAGTTGCTATTTGAATGCGTTCGTCTGTGAAATGGAGGTACTGTGTCAGGTAGACACGCCCTACCTCTCTTAACTCTCTTAACACCCTGTAGCCGTTGCAGATCGCTGGGTGGTATTATAAAAACAGCGTATAAACTTGAAATATACTATATTAGAGCGAACAGATACAACTTATAAGAAAACCATTGAAAATCTAAATCATATTGCGGACAGAGACAAACGTCAGTCATAAAAAGAAAACCAAAACAGTCACTGTTCAGAATAAATTAATATGTTAAACCAAACTCCTTAGAGGCAGCAGTGTGGCATCGCCAACACACCCTGACCAAGACAAACAGACATGTTCATGCACACAAATATTTGTACTGTGTGGGAATCGAACCCACGAGCGTTGGTGTCAAAGTAGCGTAACAGCGCGTTCCACCACTGCGCCACCGAGCTCGTCGTGTATGTATATACTCGTATACCTATATCTTGACACCAATTCCCTTCACAACTCCCCAATTTACGTTTATTTGTTGTGTTCCTTCTTGCGAGTAAATCCAGTATAGGGATATGCTGCATTGCCAGCGGGGGAACTCCTAAACGTTATTGTGGCATCACAAACATAAGCATTATTGGTAGCATTGTATTTTAGAGCTATACTATCCCCTGTCCACGGCACTCGCGTTCATAGGAACTCTGAATAAGATAAAAAAACTGTGCAAAATAGCACTAACGTATAAGGATATAGGACTTCATACGAGTAAAATAATATCATAACTGGATAAATAATAAAATAAATTAACTGTTCATCTAAATAAACTTAAAAACTTCACATGATGCCTATGAAAATGCCGATTTTTAATACCAGCTAATGTGAAGACGGATATTTTTAATTCTACTTGTAATGAGTACAAGTACCTATAGCTGTGCCATAGTAAAATGAAATTTTATTTTCAAGTTTGATTATACTATGGCTGTGCCATTTCGTCTGATAATGAGCTGTTATTCGTTTACTCGTCGTTCGATTTATATAGCAAAATGAGCGGGAAAAATCTAAAATATTCGTTATTATCCTATAGTAATCCCATCAAGACACAATAAAAATACGGTGCGATTTTGATTGGTTCTTTTCTGGAACAATGAGCCCCCATGGCTGACGGCAGATAAAAATCAATAAAGATGCATTGAAAGCGATTGTAGAAGTAATCTCATCTCTAACCATTATTCAATGTAAACTAATATATAATAAAAACTAATATATGTATACGGATTCATTTATGTTAAACGAGGTCTTTATCTTTTCAGTTTAAAAGTATGAAACAACAACAACAAAATCGCATCAAAGCTTGCCTTTGACGTGTTAAATAACCATTCAAATGAAATGAATTTGTAATAAAAATCTTAGAGAACAAAGGGAAACGTCCGTCCCACTGGTTCACACGCGAGGTTCTTCGAGAATCACATCAAGAGCTTTTACAGCATCAGAAAAGTGCAAATCTTTCTATATGCACCATTATCTAGCATCATGAATGGCGCAAACAAAGACTTCTATACATAGAAGTCTTTGGGCGCAAACGATACTACTAGGTATCATTTGCACTATTAATATACTTCCTTTGCTCTATTTTTTTGCCAATCTGTTGCGCTGATCTATATTGCACCATTGTTTGCCATTTGTGGTATACAAAAATACATTATATTAGATTACACAGGGACAAGTCTAATAAACTCTGCACTGACATAAGCTCCTAAGCTGATAATGATATTGCGTAGTCCTGGAAGGATTACGTATTCCTTTGTGCATGGAAGAACGACTTCGTACGAAGTCTATTTCTAGTATATATTACGGTTACTTACTACACGGATCTCAAAAGCAGTAACAGGTATTACCTACCGATTATCCTGAATAACCTAATAATATTTTGTTTAATATCTAATATGTCAAAAATTTTAATTACGGTTTGTATGTCAGTATGGACTCTTAAAATCTATAATAGACTTACGACTGAAATAAAGCAGATTACCACTAACCATACCATAGCACATTTTGACGAGCTCAGTGGCCCAGTGACGAAACGCGTAAGATCGGATGGAGTTGTTGTATTAGCAGCAGAGGTCGCCTCGCGCTAGTAATACTTAATGTATTATTATAAGCGCTTATAGGCTACGGTAACCGCTTTACATCAGGTGGGCCGTATGCTAGTATGCCTCCCGACGTTGTATAAAAAAAATAGCAGCTAGGACTGAGCTGTGAGAATGGTCGAGGATCGACGACGCAACGACGCCACCGAGCTCTCCTATGGTGATCGCGACACCAAAAATCCCATTGCTTTGGCGACAATAAGAGGTGTGTTCTTGAATTGAAGAACAATAGCAAATATATATGCCAACTGAAATTGAGGGTACTTTGACTAAAGTATCTGACTATAATATATCGCGGCTTTCTTTCACAATGGAACAACGGATGTTAGCGGATATGAGCAGTGATAGCCCAGGGGATAAAGAACCGGCCTATTGGCCAACTGGTCCCCAGTTCGAATCCTGACATGTACCACTAAATTCGGATTTATGTACATATTTGTAATTATCACTTGCTCAGCGGTGAAGGAAAACACCGCGAGGAAAGCCGCACGTCCAATAAATTATATGTGACCTCACTTACACACAGGAACATAACAACCCTCCAGGGAGTTGCTATTTGGGTGCGGTTCAGTGAGGTGGAGGTACTTTCCCAGACGGGGCTGCTTTGATGCGCACTACATCTCTTAAAAACACCGAGACTAACGACATGTTCATGCACACAAATGTATGCCCTGTGTGGGAATCGATCTCACTAGCGTTGGTGTCAAAATAAAGTAATAGCGCGTTTCGCCACTACGCCACCGAGTTCGTAGTCTACCACGGCGATTACACACATGCCGTACAAGAATTTGACAATTCATTTGCACAAACCCTCGAACTTACCATCAGACAGGCTGTAGTACACTTGATTGTTTTAGTGGTATATAAAAAAAATAACTAGAGATCGATTTTGAAATCGGGAACTCTGAACCGAGTCGTCTTTCTATTCAAATAAGGATGTGCAGAGCCACTGCTTCCTGCAAAGGTGAGGACTTCGAATCATGGTGATGACGATGGTGTTTCCTTACCTTTAAATTAACAACAGGTTTAATCTTCTACTCATAAACGGTATTAAAACATTGGCTTTCATACACAACGCAATCAGCTGATTGACCAGTTTCTATGGGAACCCCAAATTGTTTTTATCGATTTTGCAGTTGCTCGCATGAAAAGTTATTTGTGCCGATGGATTCACGCCGCAGCAGATATGATTATTGTTGTATCAACCTCTCATAGAAACTTATTAATATTTATGTCTCAACCGTTGTATTCCGTTAGTTATCTGCAATGATACAGGCCGTAAATAAATCTCAGCGCACGCCTCAAAAATTAAAAAACTTTGCCTATTGTCTCTGGCGAAATTTCCTCTGGGTGTTTGTTTACTGTGTTGCTTAGTTATTAAATTCGTTTATCATCAAGTTTGCATTGTTGCTGGACTTAAAGGTCGAACACCACGTAACCTTGTTATAGGTCAAAGCCTGCGCGCGTAGGTGTTTACCATTGATTTGAATAAATTGATATATAAGTACAATAAATAAGTAAGAAATTTTAGGGTTTTATAAAAAATACTCATGATGCTACTTCGTGCGCCCGTCTGCCTGTCTGTCATACCTTTTACTATATTAGTTCAAGTAATTGAATTCAAAGTAAGAGAATTTCGACTATGCTTTCCCCCGATTACTGCTAATAAAAAAGGATAAAAATATATTTAATAAAACATAGTGTTAATTTCTTTGTCCTTTAGACGCTCATGTAAGCTCACTAAAATTTATCATTCATGCTTAATCATGAATTATAATTTCCTAACAAAATTATTTCGCCTTTAAATTGCTCGTTCTGATTGATCATCGGGCACATAGCAATTCGTTACCATATTATTAACAGAATCAGGACTGCAATCACTAGTGACGATGATGAAAAACCATTGTTTAAAGAAAGAATTAAAATTGTATGCAAATAAAACCAATGTAATGTAACCAGAATGTATACGAGTATTACGGGTGATGATTTGAGTAGTGGTTTTAAGAAGGATGTGACCAGAGTGAGTGCAGGGTATGAAGGTACGCCCATAACATTTGTCCCATCGAACAGAACCATACTCGGAAGCCCTACTTATAACGCCAAGTAAAAAAAAGTGTTTTAAAGAGTTACGACGTTTTTAAGGGTTACGAGTTTTAATGATAATGGTGGGCCAAAAATATGGAGCCATTATACTTTCGCATAGGGCGTACTGGCGGTTGGCAAAATCTGTTCGTTCCGTTCAAAATCTGATCACCCAATGTTCTTCTCAGACTCAATCAGACGAAGCGACAGTGTTCCATGATGAAGAGAAAAGGATGGAAGCTGAGAGAACCAATGCTTATTGTAGAATCGGTTGCCAATGAGTAGTTGACTTCTCAGTAGAGGGAATCGAGCGATAAGCTCATTCTGATATTTAAGAATAGTAGAATGTCTACAAAACCGGCGTCCGCTTCATCCCCACACACAGCGCGTTCTCACCTAACTAAGCTTCACATCACCCAAAACGGGTTTGCCCCCAATGCATCAGTGCTACCCGTTGTTCCAATGTTACTGAAGAAAGAAGCGTCTAGGCGCTACTTCGAAGCTACCTCCCAGCACCCGAACCCAAAGATAGCCTGCGTTACCAATTACACCCTACGAATCGACGCCGGGGGTTCCAAAGACCGTGCAATTCAGTCTTTAATCCTGATGACATTACTGTTATCTTATCTCTCCAACTCCGACCTCAACACTTCCCATTGCACACCGCACGCAGTGGATCCGAGTGCGAAGACTAAGGACTCCTGTGCAATACACCAAGTACCGAATAGCGCATGTACGCCTGCTTGTGGGGTGCTTTACTCCTTATTACATTCAGTTATGGAATCCACGTAGTACCGATTATTTAACTCTCGCGAGGCCCTAAGGTGAGGTCCGACCCCTCTCGGGGGTTCTTAGGCTGATCGTTTTTTTCTTTTTCTTCAGACGCCTCACAGCCATCTCTCAAATTCGACGACGAGGCAACGGTCCACAGGAACTAACTACATAGTGCGTGTAAAAAAAGGTACGTTGTTGGCAGCGTCAGGGGAGTTAGTTTTATCCTAATAGTATGGCAAAATACGTACCTATAATATTCTTTCTAAATATAAAAAAGCGTGAAGGTAAATGTGTTTTTAGGTTATTAATTTACTAGGTGCGCCTCGCTAGCGAACATTGCTAATAAAACGTCAAAGTTGAGTGTTAATATAAAGTTCTGTTCCGGTTATAAATAACATCATTAGACATACTCGTAGTCGGAAGCATCGGAGAAAGTGTGTCGGAGGGTGCGTGGAAGGCATTGACGCAAGCATTTTTAAGTATAACAATATAAAAAGATTTCGTATACTTAGAAAATGAAATTTACAGACAATTTGATTTAAACTACTTTGTGTGCTTACGCTACCTATAAGTTCATGCGAACTAGCGCCGTCCGAAACCCATCCATATGTGCGGTCATATCTGCGAATGCATGAATGCAATGAATGATCTTAAACATGAATCGCATGCACCCGCCACCGTTGCTGCCCTGACTGCTCCGGTCGTCTGCGCACGTGTTTCGCCTCTCCACGAGGCATCCTCAGGCACTGCAGCTGTTAGTCATTAGAATAACTAACATTGCATGAACTAATCGGTAGCGGAAGCTCGCAAAGTAGTTTAGATCAAATCGTGTGTGGTTTCGGATTATTTGATTTAAAATCTTTGCTTATAGATTGTTACGCATACATCATGTTGCAAAATTTAAATAAAAACCCAGTGTTCTCATAACTGTAAAGTTATAAAGGCCAACCGCTCCGCTTTTCGTGCACATTGTTAGGGTATTACAAGCATGTGTGATGTAATTTATAACAGTAGTCACCGCATTAAACTATTTAACAGCTCAAGCTGCAACATAAAAGCCTGCCTTCTCAAATATGCTACATAGGTACTCGTAAATCAAACCTATCGTAGTAGATCATATTAATTCGAGACCATTTGCCCTATATGGCAATTACTATTGTAATGCATCCTAATGCAAACGGAGAGCAGCTTTGTTGCAAGGCATCTGCCATCCATCATGTTCAAGCAGGTTATTAGATGGTGTAATTGTTCAATGGTCGTGCTCGGGCCAGCCTTGGATGCGCACCTACAGAGAATTACATTATAACTTTTGTTCTCCATGTCAAGAAATTCGCCGCTCAAATGCATTATTCGGCGCAAATGCATTAGTTGTAGATGAAGAATTCACTAGGATTTTAAAATGATAAAATAAATGGCGACATTAGCCGACCTTCATGAATTAATAATTCTGGTTAGAGTGAATCGTATTGCCAAGGTGTCGAGGACGACTGCCGAACGACGTGCATCGCACGCGTTACTCAACAACTCTAGTATTAGATTTACGTATTAAATAGTATTTTTTATGTAACGTATTACTGGGGCGTCTACTTAAACATTCCATAAGAAATTCTCTAAACGATAGCGAAACTCGCATTAAAATTCATTGCGTAGTTCAGAAGAACTAAGTGGACAAATAGATAAACGCGAACAGCTACTTTTATTTATGTTGTATATGTAAGGTTACTTTTGACGTGAATACGTCTTTAAATTTGCTTCCATAGTGGGAGGCAATTCCGAAAACTAATGATAATGAAATCGGGGTATACAATTAATATTGCACCTACATACCTATCTATCATTTTCGTCCAAAATTTAATTACCCCACTTGATAACTAAATAATCAAAGAATTCGTTCCGTTGAGTTTAGACTGTGACGCACGCGCGGCGGGGGAATAGCGCCGCCATTTTGAAATCATTTCACTGCATTGTATCATTTTCTTTTGTTATAATTTAGTTCTGTTTATCCGTTATGATGACGTATTCACGTAAACTACACGGCCTTGTCCACCACCCAGCTACACCCCGTTTAGTGCTGCCCGATAAAAATCTCTCAAAGGGTCTCACTTCGATATCTGTTACATCAGTAACAAGCGAACGGTCTGAAATTTAGTAAGTTTATTGATGTACCTATATAAGTTAAAATGAATTGCTGTATGTTGATAAGCGCAACGGTTAGAAGGACTCAACTTGTTAGGCTGATTCTTTTTTATAATGTCAGTAATAGGCGATAGGCGGCCTCTATTACAGAAATTATGGAGTAAGTTTTATAGGAGAATAATTATTGGAAATGGATGGCTTACTAATAGCCACCCATCGCCACGTAGAGCGAAATATAAAATCAATTTAAATAATGAAAGTAGACAGCAGGGTTGAATTAGTAATAGGACGAAGACGGTAAAAAAGGAGAAATGTGTGGAGGTGAAAAAAGCTGGGATTATGATTCTAAAATACCAATTTTTAAGTTTTCATTCTTTTTATCTGCCACTCGATACGAATGAAGGAAACAATGATGATTGGATAACGAAATCTGGCCAAAAGTACACGTAGTCGAGAAAAATTTAGCTATTTTGTTATAAAAGCGCATGTTGAATATGATCGGTAGACGCATGAGGGATGCCCTTGATGTTTGTAAATTCAGACACTCCAATAACTGGTTACCGGCAGGATATACATCTATGCATTAAACAATTAGGATTTTCTCATAAACTTCTGAATGTTGTTCTTCAAAACCAGCAGAATTAACAAAAAATCGACAAAACCATGTTAAGACTTAACATTATAAATGTCAAAAGCAATATTACTTGCCATGAAACAGACTTCATACTTGTTTCCCAAGGTAAAGTTTAAAAACACTAAAATGGATATCAAATGTAACTTAGTTTAAGAATAAACCCCAGGGAGTGGGACGGGCAATAGTAAATAGTAAATTAATTCACAAACAAGTCCCCGGACTACCGCTAGCAACTTACGACGTAACCCTAGAGATGTGGTTTCTGTACTTATAGAATGAAACTTCTACTTGCTTTATAAACCTGTCTCGCAAACATTTCAGGAAACCTTATTTGTAAGGTTTCCTGAAATGGCTCTATCTATAGAGCGCAGGTATTTACATCGGATGTCCTATTCGTTAACTAAAATGAAAGCGAAAATCTGAGATTGTTTCATACAACGTCGGCAGACATTACAAACATACAGCTCATCTGATTTAAAGCGGTTACCAAAGTATATGAACGCTTGCAATACAGGAAGTATCACTCACGCGTTCTACCTATTGCCATCCCTGCAGCTAAAACAGTAACTCCTTTGGAGTTTACTGGTAATCTCAATCACTCGCAGAAACAAAACAACACTTCAGGGAGTTGTTATTTGGCTGCGAATGTCTGTGAGGTGGAGGTACTTCCTCAGTCGAACTGCTTTGATGCGCTCTACCTCTCAAAAACACCCAGGCCAAGGCAAACAGACATATTCATCATCATCATCACCAGCCTGTATCTACCCACTGTTGGATATAGGCCTTCCCTAATGCCTTCCACCATATGCGATCCTCCGCTATCCGCATCGAGCCGATATTTAAAAATGTAAGCTTTATTATAAATTATTTAGATTGTGTAATAAATTGCATGAAATAGTGATTTCAATCGCATCGCTCGCTGGCGATGGCTGGGAATTCATCCTCGCACACCGAAACCGCAATGATCACGTAGTGTGCGGTTCCAGAGATTTTTTCTATCAAAAACTTCATTATCTAATCTTAAATTGTGGAATAACCTCCCTGTCGGGGTTTTCTCTAGACACTACGAAATGAGATTCTTCAAACAATTGCTCATGAAGTATAAGCATGAATAACCTTATGATCAATTTGATCTAAAATTACTTCGTGTGCTTCCACTGCTGATTAGTTCATGAGTACTAGTGCCGGCCGGCATCCACACACTACCATCAGTAGATGCATGTCGCCCCGGTAGTCTGCCTCGACTGGTTGCGGTTGTCCCTGCGATTGGCTGCCATCTGAAAAATCTCGTTGCTGATCCGGTCGTCTCTGCGACACGAGTTTCACCTATCCACGAAGCATCCTCGATGGATATTAGTCGTAAGAATAACATGCAACGAATCATGTTTCTCACACAAAGTAGTTTGGATCAAATTGCCTGTAAATTTGACTTTCACAAAATAACACCTGTTACTGTTATATTTCATGAGCAATGATTCTAATTTTATGTGCCAATAGATTGCAAAAAAAGTCAAATGATTTCTATTTCAATCCTCAAATCGTCTCAGTCCAATGCCAACGTAAACAAAATGTCACATGAACCCGACCAAAATCCGACAAGTATAATTGCAAAATATAGCCAAATAATCTGAATTTCATCTAGATTCCATAACGGGTGTAACTGAGGTCGTTGACGACGGACAGATAAAGTCAATCGAGTTTTTGGGCTACATTAACGCTTCTGAAAATATTTATCAAAATCTTGAAGCCGGAAAACATCACGATAATAACACCTAGTCTGGTCCAAGTCGGGCAAAACCGGATCTGGCCCTGAGGTACTCGAACTAAGATCAATTGTCACATAACAACACATTTACTCTTTATCTATGAAAATAGAGCTTCCTTTTTTGCTGAATTTGGTTAAAAGCATTTTCTAAAGTTGGTGGTCACGTATTTGGCAATCAAAACTTCTTTGTTTTTGAATGTACTTTGGTATTAGCCCGCTTTAAAACTGTGATGTTAAGTCCAATAAGTAACTCAAGATTTTCAACTACTTTTGTCTCTAAGGTTTCGCGGTAACTATTGCGATCTGTTACCTACAGTTTTACGTAAAACATTTCTATAATTTAAAACGTTTACCGTTTTAAATTAGAGAAATGTTTGATGTAAGGTAAGATATTATGTAATTAATTAATAAAAACCGGCAAACGAGTCAGAGTCACATATTATGGATTCCGTACACCTTCTAAAAAAACGGAAATAAACTAGCTTTCCTAGTGTTGTTTGCTTTTAGTTTTCACTTTATTTTACTTTTATTATTTGATATAGTACAATTTCAAGCGTCTGCCAATAACTATTCAAAAGATACAGTCCTGAATGCGAAGTATGATGATAGAGGAACGTACAGACAACAGGAGCCTTACGAAAACAGTCCCGTTGGCTGATACCGTTGAAACACTTACAAAGGTATTTGTGCTTTTCTTACATATAATATGTTTGACAAGTAACTATGCTGAAAAATATTTTTAATTATATTTATTAATTTAATAATATGACATTTCATAATTATTCATTTCATATTTGCGCTAATCCGCGCAAACTAAACAACGGATGATTGGTAGATAGTTAATATTATATCACAACTAACTATCCGCCCCGGCTTCGCACGGGTGATATGATCGCTACCAAACTTCACAGGATCACCTGCTGGGCTAACCTGAAGATTCACTGAAAATTTCATCAAAATCTGCCCAGCCGTTTTTGAGTCCATAGAGGACATACACACAAACATTCATTTTTATATATATAGATTATGTAATTAGGTTCTGCCGCGACTATGTCCGTGCGTATCCCGTGGGAACGCTTTTTCTTGCTTTCTTTCTTTTTATCGACTTCTAAAGATCGTATCTTAATGTTAAACAGCCTGTAAACCTTCGTCAAGAATTGGGATATCAAATGCAAGAAGAATTTTTTAAATCCACCTAGTAGTTCGGATTAGCGCGTTCAAACAAATAAACCAACTCTTCCGCTTATATATTAGTATGAATTTGCTTCAGCTTGAACTCCAAAGTCGCTTCTAAGGCCTAGAGAATGAAGTAGTCTTAGACTTAGGCTGATGGGTCCTTAGATCGCTAGGTGGAGAGAACGAAATCTGCCTAGAGGTTGGTCTCTTTGCAAGGCCGCGCTCGTCTCTTTAATACGAAAGGTATTGCAGTTGCGTTGAATCACGATAAAGGCTACAAAGTGTTCGCAATGAACATATCATTTGTTTGAAGCCACTAAAACAGCGTAAGACCAACAAAAGGCAAAATTATACCGTACAAACCAGAGGTCTTGAGGGAGAAAGAAATTTTCTATGAACAGTTTTATACCAAACTAGCACCCCGCGACTTCGTTCGCGCATATCCCGGTATCCCAGAGAAGTCGCTTTTTCTTATTTTCTTTCTTTTTCTCTTCTAAGAGTCTATTGTGATGTTGAACAGCCTATAAACCTTCCACAAGAATGGAGCTATCAAAAGCAATTTTTTTTCGTCAAATTCGTCCGGTAGCTCCAGAGAGAAGCGCATTCAAACAAACAAACAATCAAAACTCTTTGGCTTTATATATTAGTATAAATACCAGTACCACATAATCAGAGCCCGCTTCTGGTTCGACATCAACCCCAATAACAATATTGACCCGACACTTCAACGTTCCTGAATTCAGTCTGTACGTCATTAAGATTGACCAATTCTTTCTAATTCAGAAACTCTTCAACTCCGTAATACTCGAGGGCTAAGCGCCATAAGCGTGGGGCAGAAGCATAGTAGTGTTATTTTAAGAAAAGTGATAAAAGAAGGATTTCTATTCGATAGATCAGTCTCTTCAGCGGTGCCGCATTGATTACAGGTATAGAACGAAGTGTTGACAAGTAATACGAAAACGCTACCATGTCGATTCAACAGAATCAGAGCAGTAAACCTATAAATTGTGCTTCTTGTGTTTTTTTCGTTCACTCTTCTAATGTTATTGCTTCATAATCATAAACAAAATGAAATCCGAAACAAGACTCCAAAATTAGAAATAATCCTCAAATCCTGAACCTAAACAACAAATAGAACACGAGGCACTGCCACTCTTCATAGCTGTTGATTTATTAACGCTCAAAAACCACAATGTGAACAATACGCCACTGCTTTTACCTACTATTACGCTCGGAATGTAGTCTAAACTTCTGTTACAATGCTATGCGATGTCTTCTAAACCCATAACGTTGTCTACAATAAATTTAGATATTACTTCCTACCGCTTTAGAGCACAAATTCGTATATCATTGCTTGTAGTTATTTTTTAACAAACGCAAAGCTAACTTTGTTTTTATCTACACACGATCTTTTGTAATTAGATATGTGTTATGTGTTTTATTTCTTACGTCATAAAGATTATTACAGCATGTCTCAGGGGTCAGATTACGTTAGTGGTGTCTCTTCGCGGTGGCCAACGATGATATGAGTCACGTCACTATCGACTTGCATTCTTCGGCCGGGTCGTATCCGTTTGGAGCTTTTTATTTCGTTTTACTTTTGAACTCCCGTGTTGACGCGTCTAATGGGTCATTGCTTTAACTTGTTGATCACGCGTTTATTAGGGTTCGGAGACCCGAGTTATAATCTCATCATTTGACATGTAAATTAAATAAACGTCTTTGAAGTGAAACAAGGACAGAGTTTTGTACAAAATCGCAGTAAGAGAGGCGACAATAATTTTAAATCCACATTAATATAAATGTCCAAGTAAACTAGTCTGTTTGTTACCACATGACCAAACCGCTAAATGGCTCGTAAAATTGTTTGGTACCTACATTGAGATACTATATACCTACTCGTTAGTTCTTTCATCCTCTGCTGCTTACACAGCAACTCCTTGGTAGCTTACTGGTGACCTCACTCACACGCAGGAACATAGTACATAGTAGTTCAATGAGTACCTACCTAGTAGGTATACTTGAATTTCTGGAGAGACCTTTCTCATCTTCATACTTAATTCGTCTCTGATTCTATATATTCATATGCAGCTAACTCGAGATATTCCTCGCATGCGTGATAAGGAGTGTAAAATGCTATAATGTAACAAAAACAATTATGTAAGTAAGTAAATATAAAAAAAAGTATGATCAAAAATTTGGTTGTTATCGATATAGTACGAATTTATTACCCTTTTTTATTTATTTTTACCAGCTCTCTTCCTAAATTGTCATACGCACAAACATACACCCACATCAAAATGTGGGTGTATGTAGCAAACTACACTACACAATTTACCACACACAAACACACATACCCACATGCACACACTCACGCATATACGCACACTCATACACACACACACACACACACTCCCATACACACTAAGTAATTTAGTTAGTCGTATAAAATTATGTTTTTGTTTGTATTAGTATTGTTTTAAATTTTCATTGTTTTACTATACATACTCGTAGTTCTAAAAAACTGTTTTAGTACCTAATCATGAAAATATTAGCGCTAAGAAAGAGCGGAGCCTCCTGGCACAAGCATACTTTTTGCTTAAAAGGAGACTCCAGCAACTACCATTGTTTTTGTATCTCAAGTTATTGAAATAAATTATTTTGTAATTTTTGTAATTGTAATTTGTAATTTTAATTTACTTCAGATTCCAGCCCCACAAAGGTTTTCTTTAAATTGTACATATACCTATATGTACAATTAAAAAAAAAAACCTTTGTAGGACAATACATCTACAACTAATAATCACCAATTCTAAAAGCTACAAATAAAAAAGCTGAAAGAAACGAACTGGAAATATATTGCCTCCCTTTTCAGTTTTAAAACCTACTAAATTCAAATTCGAAGCCACATATCGTTTTGCAAGGAATATGCGTATTTACTACTTAAAACATTAATTAGAGCATTCTAATTTACATAATTAGTCATGCTGCTACGACACTCCGAGTGTAAGCAAATCATAGTTAACAGGTGGCATTTGGGGCTAAATGCTTTTAAAACAACCTATTACCTATCACAATTCAACTTTGTTATAATCAAACTGAAAACGTCGTCATACAAAAACCTACCTTACTCAAGAACGTTATGTTTCATTTTCCAGTGATGTTCCGTCCCCAGCAATATAAGCAGCAGCCCTATTGTTGCTTACGCAAAGATGTAATCTCTTATTTTATTATTACCTGAGTGGAAAGGGACCGAGTATGCTCAAGTTTAATAACTAAAATTATACTTTGTAATGTTGCATTAAGGTTTATATTGAAATGAAGTGGGATGTATAAATTTAAAATGTTTTGTGTTAATAGTGTCGTGGACTGTGGGCCAATATGGAGATAAGATAATGTTTTTAGCTCATCTGTCTATCACTTCTCAGTAACTGCTGCTTGAAAAATTGTGGTATTTCTATTTTAAATTAGTAATTGATTTGCGCCAGGTCAAGAAAAACGTCTACTTCTTGATCTGAGAATTTGGATACATTTGTAGTATACGTATACATAGAAGTCTTTGACATTTATTCCTACTAGCGTGGCCCCAATGAATGGTAAAAATTCGAGAACAATCATTATCGAAAATTTGTGAAAAACGTTTATGAATTTGCATACTTCCAACTTTTTTTTAATGATTCCATTTTTGTATTGATAACAATAAAGCTCGTCAGTCATAGTGTATGAGCTTAAACAAAAAAAAAGAAAATCCTTTGTTAAACAGCGGAAGAAAAGATGCTGATTTATTATTTATGTATAATTAGTCATAATTTTGATTATTGCTATAAGTGGCCACAATAAGCAATAATTAAAATTTTGGTATTGTTTATGGTAATTATTTCGAGGAAGGCCAAGACTTACCTATCATGATCAAATTGGTCGTATTCTATCAGAAGGTGATGTCAGGAGCCCTAGAAACCGGCGAGCGTGCATGAAAAAAACAATGAACGTTAAAGAAGCGAGTGAGGTATGTAAGGATCGAGTCACGTGGCGCTCGGTTCACTCTGCCTACCCCGTAAAGTAACGCGTGAAGTTATAGATAGATAAAATTTTGGTTACTTTTACATAGATAATAAATACAAGATATGTTTAAAAAAAACATAACAGTGCCAGTATTGAGCGTTTTTTGGAATTGATCTTAAATTCAACGTTATAAATGAAAACAAAATGAGGGCGCCTCTTAGCTTTATAGGCCCTCTTAATTTACGAATATGGTAGCTTATTTTCGTAAGATGTTCCTAAATTTTAGAACATCTTTTTCTTCCTAGCGTTATCTCGTTTCCTAATCCATTAAGATTGGCGGAGTCCGAATTTGGCAAAGATACTGATTTTGAGATGGAACGACTGCTGTAGCCCAAGGAACAGGCGAGCGTGCGTGAAAACAACGTTGAATGTTAAAGAAGCGAGCGAGGTGTGTAAAGACCATGTCTTATGGCCAAAGACTTCTATGTATACTACATAGAAGTCTTTGCTTATGTCGCTCGGTTCTTTATGCCTATCCCCAAGGACCTGGTGTGACGAAATACATACATACAATTGCTGTGGGACCTCCACAACCCAGAGGAAAACCATACCTTTCTCAGGTTATGACACATTTCTTCTGAAATATAATTTCTGGAACGTGTGCACCGTGTAGATTTCCTCGTGATATTTTCATTCACTGTCGAGCAAGTGATAATTACATAAATTCGAAAATATCAATATAGTGGTACTTTCACTCGCCAGGATTCGAACCATAACCGTCGGCCAATAACCTGGTTTTATCCACTGAGCTATCACTGCTAGAATGTAACCTTAAATGATCTCTCTTTCTTTTGGTAAAAACCATCTGAAATTATCCCGAACAGACACAACTCATTGCATTGCACTTAATGTATTGTGAGTTTTCATATACTACGGTAGTTACTTACATCGGGTGGTCTAAATGATGTATGTCTCACTACATTGTATAAAAAAGCTACTTATATATATTCAATAACGCCGTGCCATATATGTCTTATCAGATCCCCGTTAATTGTCAACACGTCCAGATGAGGGTTCGGATGATAGTAACTTACACCCTTAAAGAAAAACATATAGTAGTAATAAGTACAGTAAATATAAGTGATAGCTCAGTGGATAAAGAGCCACCTGGTTCGACTCCTGGCGTGGGGCATGTATCACTAAATCCGTGTTTCTCACGAAAACACGGATTTAGTGATACAGAGATCTAAGATAGGTCAAGTTTTCCCATGGGTCATACAGGTCTGACTGCATCGCTTTATGTATAATATGTTTCTTCGCCACATCCTTAGGTTTAGATAGGTAGGTTTGGTAGCGGAACCCGCCTTAAAGTTTAATGGAATGGGAGAACTTAGGAAGAAGAAGATATAAATTATAAAGTAAAAATATATAAAATAAGGCAAATGATCACAAACATCTATAAAAGAACGAGAAACCGGAGAGTATCTCGGAAAAGTATCTAGGTAATTCTCTAGGGGTGGACGAGAACCTTAACGAAGTCCCTTCGGACAGGCTTATTCCTAAATTATCCCAAACATGCAATCTCTTGAACAGTGGTTTCAGAAATCAGATATATTATGTACTTAAACATGATAATCATATTAATGTCTTTTATTTAATGATCTTAACTCTTTTAAGAATTAAAAAAATATGTTTTTGTAACAACATGTCAAAAACTACCTACTAAACGTTACAAATTTGGGGCAGATGGTAATTTTTATAATGGAAGGAATTTTAATAGGAAATAGAAAACGAGTTTGTCACATTGTCGTAAAATTCCACTGTTACATTCATAGCTCCATTTTTAGGGCTTGGGGTTGAATTTTTAAATACACCACAAAAACTACTAAAGCCAAGGCCATTAATAATTTACATTGACATATTGTACTGTATTTTATTTTTTAGAACTAATGTATTAATTAATGTATGGATATTCAGTATCCGAAATAAAGGATTATTATGTCTTTTCAATCACGGTCGTTAACCCCGGTCGTTAACCCCGGTCATTTAATAGACGTTACATAATCCCTATATGTATCCAACGCGTAGAGGCCCTTTCGAAAAGACTGATGTAATTATACCTGCTGTAACTTGCTCCAGGGGATATCACTGGGACAAAATATCCATGAACAGGTCACGGCAGGTATTGGGACTATTGGAAATATGTCGGAAAAAAGTGGACAATTGAAATGAGATCTGGAGGTATTATTAGCTGGGTTATTGCAGAAGAGGGATTAGCACTTCCACCCCTAGAGCATATCGTCTGATAAAGCAATATGTTCCATCGACTCCTCTTTAGACGGCCAATGAAGGCAAGCCAGAGCTGAGAGTCCTGCGGGCCTTCTTGTCTTTCCACTTCGACCGACGAAGAGTCCTGATCGACTCTCTGGAGCACTCGGGTACCCGTGGTGTCGACGCACCAACAGCTCGCCACAAGCTGCCCTGCGGGATTTATTATAATTATTATAATAATGTCATTAATATTTTTAATATGTAGGTACATTTTAGAAGTCCATCTTTATTTCTTTAACATTAGTATGAGAAGAAAATATATATCACTAGCGGCCTGCCCCAGCTTCGTAACTAACTACGCACGTTAACGTAATAGTAATAGACATTATTCCTACGAATCTTTATTAAATAAGTTCTCACTTCCATATCTGAAGACAAGGAGAGAATTTTTGGATTCAATGGTGTTGTACAACATTTGCCACAACAAGTATGACGGCGCTTCTATGATTTTCGATTATCGATATAACTTGATCGAGTATGGGAAACAAATCGAGTGACAAGAAAGCGAATGACAGTATCGATTCGCTTGACGTAACGCAGAGCGCTGGACGCATGTGGCCGTTGCGCTTGCGCGGGATTCATTATCCTTTTGCATCGAGTGCGCGCTGCGCGCACCACGGGTTCTGCGGAACGTTGTCGATTTATTTCGGATAAATGTATCATGGTTAATTGTACTAGCTGATTTCTGTAATTATTTGCATAAATTAAAGAAGACAATCATTGTAATTACAGTATTGTGCAATTATTTCTTCTCGCCCGTTTACCTACGCCTGCTTCACATATAATGGACGATAGTGGTACTCCTGACATGGACCAGGTGCCTATAAATATAATTGTATCGATCCGCGTCGGCAAATAGTATATCGAATACCCCGCGGTAGTATTACGCGTGAAGCACATCCGAATCGTCTGTTTATGCCTAACTTCTGTAAAACAAACGCAGGTGAGCGTGCCTCTCACTAGGGTAATGAAGTTTTACAATGAACGCTTAAATCACCTGGATTTATTTAATATGAAGCCGGCTATGTTTAAAAAAATTTACTGCTCAATAGTACCTAAAAGAAAAGTTTTATTTACTATCACTTTCTTTATGTTTATGGTAAAATTGTTATTACTTACTTTGTGGATACAGTTGTTGGTTGCACAATTAATGTTATTAATACTACACCATATGAATTTGTTAAATAAGTATTGTGTAATTATTTTTTATCCCAAATAAACCAAACAAAACGTAAGGATTAATACTGTGTATCCGTATAATATCCGATGAAGGCTCCCAGACGGCTTGACTTTTTCTGACATTTTCAACAATTATCATCATATTTCAATCGATTTACACAAAACCTTAACAAATTATACACCTAAACCTTCGTCAAGAATCACTCTATCTATTTGTGAAAATCGCATGAAAATCCGTTTAAGTTTTAGAGCTTATCGCAAACAGACAGACGGCGTGGGTCTTCGTTTCATAACATGTAGTGATATATTATGCTTGTATGAAAGCCCCTGTCCATTTTAAAAATAGAGATAATTCTGTAAAATTCTTTCTATATATTTGTATAGTAATGATGTACCATGAACATTAGACTATTGACTTAGCGGTAATTATTGACAATAAACAGGCTCACATACAGACACCTTTATTCGAGTATACTGGAAATATTAATAAAACATATAGGTACTTTCGTATGTAAATTACTTAATGTTGACATATAATTATAAGTGAACATTACATAATGTATCGTATAGGATATTTAATTAATTCTGTTGCCAGTTAATAATTTTCCGCTTATTTTTAACTACGTTTTTATTTTTTCACTATCAAAATGCGAATATTTCATACAAATGTTCAATGTTTTTCATGACATGACTATGCGTATATATGTAATGTATGTATATCTTCACGCCAGATCCCTTGCGGGGTAAGCATTTACGGTGAAAATTGTATAGCATGAGTCTGCCCCAAGGTCCAGTGCTTCGCTCTACTTCGTCTATCACCACAAACCAATAAACCATTTGTCTGCGCGTGAAGGCACCAACTTATGTTAAGGCCTAAATATATCAGCGATTCGAGCCTACTGATCAATGAGAGAATATTTTAACCAATAAGCCGATAAGTGCCGCGATGTTGTTACGTAAACGAGCCAATGAGAGCTGCACGTTCTACTTTACGCCCCGACACGTAGCGGTGAATTTAGTTACTACGTAAAATCGCTCTCCTTGGTTGTACATGAGTTATTTCCTCCATGCCTACTACGTTACTTGGACAGGTTGATAGTTTGATTTTTTCCTTCAGGTAAATTTGGAACAAACTTTGTTGGAGATTTCAAAACACGTGGTGATGACGTGTTCTGAAATTGAGGAACGGTTCGAAACTATAGGACCGCAGAGCTTCAAGGATTGTTAAGAATTATTGTTACACGGGGCTTACTATGACTCAGTTATGGCGGGAAACGTACCAAACCTATATCATTCTCCAAGCCACCTCTGTACTAAATTTCATTACCATCCGTTCAGCGGTTTAGTCGTGTACAGATAATAAACAGACAAACACATAGAGTAATAGAGTTATCTTTGCAATTATAACATTCAGGTCGATGTATATTAAATAAGCCAGTCTATTTAAAGAAAACAAAAGCAATTACTATTTCTAAACAGGTGTTAATATTACTGAAACAAAAATAGTGAAGGGAGTATCTATTCATGGAAAATTTTAATTAATCCGATTGAACAACATAGACGCTATTAAAAAGCTCGTACAGCTAGCTGGGGTGCAGTAATTTAGTGCAGAACAAGTGTCGTTACATTTCCAACACACAGAGCCATCTGTTGAAGATTTGGAAAAATAAACGTTTAGCAATATGGTCATTGGAAAAATAACACTTATCATTAATAGTTAAACGTGATGTTTAAACATTTCATAAATAATTAAATATTATGTTACGTACATAAACTTATTATATTTTTTATTATTACAGTATAAATAAATGACGTAAACATAGCCGAACAAATTACGGAGCGCCATCTATGTAGTGGCTACCAAACTAAGCAAAGCTTCTGTTGTAGTACCAGTAACTTAACTAAAATGATATATATGTTTGTGCGTATATACCTTTTTTTATAAATATATGTTTGTAATTATATAGAATGTACCCAGACGTAGACTAACAAACACAATAATGCATACAGTTTTGTATGGGAATTTTCCACCAAATCGCACAACAACCATACAGGTTCTTATTCGTTTTGGGGTATATTTAATGATATGTCTGCATAGTCATTTTGGACTAATATGTCTATAGTGTTAATTTCTGAACAGTTCGAATAAACACGTGATATTAATTTAAAATATTATTTTTTTAATTAACTAATTTAAAAAAATACATAGTTATAACACTATACATAGTTTTTTTTAATATTATAATTAGATCTCAGACCTTGTAAAACTGATTTAAAACAACATTACCAAGTAGAATATGGCCTTGTCAAGTTATTAAAAAAATCAATTCACTGGAAGCGTGAACGAGTGTTCGAGTGGAAAATTTGTTATTTATCGATTGTGCTTACTCTACTTTCATCCTGTCTTAAAAGTTAGCGTTATATCAGCACAGAGTTATGTATTTCGAACTGTGCCCCATGCTACCTAGAAGTTTTTCCAACAATACAATTATTCTCATCCGTATCTTAATATAAACTAAAATGATAAATAATGGCAATCATAATTAATTTTTTTATAGGTGCATTTCTCAGTGTGTAGAGTTCCACAGCATCTTTTTATGTCGAGCCCAAAGCGTGCCAATGGGATCCTATTGCTAAGGCTCGTCCTTGTCTGTTCATCCATCAGTCTATATTTGTTGAACAGTAATAGGTAGATACTTGAAATTATTGTAGATAGTGTATTGATGTGACCGTTATAACCACAAATAAGATATGAAAATTTTAAGGGCGTATACTAAGAAGCGTATTTTACGACGCTTTTTTGCTAAACTAATATTAAAAAAACTATATAGTTATAACTATCGACTTATATTACCTACGGTATATAAGTCGATGGTTATAACACTATATATTCTTAAATATTATAATAAATCACAGATCTTGCATCGGATTTAAAACAGCATTACCGAGTAAAAATGACCTTGCCAAGTCATTAAAAAGAACTCAATTCACTGGAAATGTGAACGAGTGTTTGAGTGGAGTATTTGTTATTTAGCATTGCGCTAACTCTACTTTCATACATACCTATCGTTCCTAAATGTTAGCGTTAGATCAGCACTGAGTAATATATATCGAGCTGTCCCTGCTGCCTAGAAATTTTCTCAATACTTCATTCAACATATAACTATTGTCTGTACTCACCCGTATCTTTACATCAGCGGTTACCTTCTCCACTAAAAGCACATCCAATGTACACAATATCATTCTTTTTTTTCAGCACAACATTATTAAGCGTAATCACTGCATTCATTCTACTTTCCTCTCTTTCAAATACCATTATGTCAGTTTCCTTCACATTCAACAACAAAGTTACGCACATTGCCGCAAAAATTAAATGTAAAGCATTTTTCGCTGTCAAACTATTTTCTCGCTTTTAAAATAATGTCGAAAATCGATCAACGCCTTTCACGTGTAATCGCATCAATGCCTCGATGTACTTTTTGTTGTGTTAATTGATTTTCGGCATCACTCCGAAGAGAGCGACATGAAATTAATTTGACAGTGAAAATAAGTCTGCATTGAACTTGCTGCTTTTCTCAACACGTCACTTATTTTAATACTCGTTTTTTTGCTTTAAAATGGCGGCCTAATTACAGCTGTGTTCCATTTAAGACTAAAAATAGACATTCGCCATATAACCAAAGCTGTCTAACGTCATCGTAATAAAATCTTTTAATATATCGCCACGTTATTTGAGAAAAACTTTGTACCTCAGTTAGGAATGCGATTACTGGCTTCTTAGCAGCCGGGCTCGTCTACAGCTAACTCAGCTAACAATGTACTCGTCCATCAACCGCTATTTATCTGGCCTCTATAGTAATGTAGGGTATATTACCACAAAGCAAAGTAAAACACTGAAATATATTTGTATTATTCTACGCTATTTTTTTATTCACTCTACACTAAATACCTTTTCTCGTTCTCATCATTTTTATGTATAATTTTACTATCACGGTTGTTTATATCAATTTATATTTATGGTGCTTGAAAGTTATATCAATTTAGAAGTATAAATGTACAAATAATTACTTGTAAAATTTTTAAAGGCCAGGTCAAGAGTACCCTAAATCGAAGAGCATGTATGGAGGGAATAATGAGAGTGGACGAAGCGAAACAAGTATGTAAGGATCGTAGCAAGTGGAAAGAAGTGGTCTCTGCCTAACCCTACGGGATAGAGGCGTGATTATATGTATGAATGTATGTAAAATTTTCTTAATATTCTCACGTTCGCTTTTAAAGCTTTTTAAAGAGTATTTGAAAACATTTTTAAAGTTTGAGTATATGAAAATCACCTTTAATATATAATATAAGAACCTTGTAAAACACTGTACTGTATGTAATACGAAGAATTCCTCGCATGATTTGTTTGTATGAGAGCCTCGATTAATATACAGACCAGATAAAAAAATAATAAAAAAAATTCAAAAACAAATGTACTCTTTCTAATTAAAGTTTCATCAATATATATACAAGGCTATACTGTTTTTCCCCCCTTTTTATATACAATGTCGGAAGGCATTCAAGCGTACGGTCCACCTGACTTAAAGCGGTTACCGTAGCCTATGAACGCTTGTAATAACATTAAGTATCACTCGCGCGATGCCTTCTCTGTTGCTAACACAGCAACTTTTAGGAGCTTACTGGTGACCTCACTCATATGCAGGAATACAACAACCCTCTAGGGCGTTGTTATTTGGCTGCGGTTTCCTTTGAGATGGAGGTACTTCCCCAGACGGGCTACTTTGATGCGCCCTACCTCTCTTAAAACATCTAGACCAACATAAACAGACATGTTCCTGCACACAAATGTCTTGTATGGGAATCCACAAGCGTTGGTGTCAAAGTCGCGTCATTCACGACTGAGCAACCGAGCTCGTCAAAACTATATCTAACCTGCAGAATTCCGGAACCGTGTTATTAGTGAAAAAGCTCCTTGTGTAAAGTACCTATCAGTAGGGTGAGTAAGTTTAGTATGGTGTATGTATATATTAATGAATCTCTTATAAATACGTACGTCAATGCCATAGAATTAATATTTTTAATTATGTACTCAAATATGACACTGTCTGCGAGGATTGTATTGTTCATTGCATATTACCCATTTTAATTTTACATGTTAAAATATCGTTTGATATCGTAGCTTCTCCTAATGTACAAGTTAAAAAAAATTAAAATAAAACCTGTGCTAGGTAACCTCATTAATTTTACTGTAACAAAAGAAACACTTCTATTTAAAGTGATAGCAGAAAGGGTTTTAATCCAGATTTCTCTCTAAGATTTCTTTTATCTAAAATTTTTGAAACTCCGTCAATCACAATCCTATTTCCTTAAATTAAACTTTTATTTTTTGAAATAATCTTGAGTACATAATTAATATTACAAAGTCAATGGGTGTGTAATGACCGAGTCACGTGACGCTCATTTTCCTCTACCCCGGAAGAGACGTGATGTGAATAGTTAAAAAATAGATAGACGGAAAATAAAAATAAAAAAGCCGTCAAGTGCTAGCCTGTCTCGCGCACCGAGGGTTCCGTAAAAAATATTTTCGCAAATTATTATTTTTTGTATCTAGCACAAAATTTATGGGTTTTAGATTTTTTCCTTTACTTGTACTACATGGCATTATTTCTTACCAAATTTCATGATTCTAGGTCAACGGGAAGTACGCTATAGGATTTAATTCCCTTGCGAGTGTCAAAATATGCGCATAAACGAGGCATAAACAGCCGTATCTTTTGATTGGGTGGATTCAGAAGTTTGATTTTTTCACTATTCGAAGGGATTGTAGATCGGAGTATTTGATATTAATTTAAGCTTGATAGCTCCACCCGTCCCTGAGAAATGTGTTGACAGACAGACAGACGGACAACATAGTGATCTAATAAGGGTTCTGTTTTTCCTTATGAGGTACGGAACCCTAAAAATGATATAGAATTTTGAGTATGAGAGGAAAAAAATATTGTACAGAAATTAAAAATTTAATTTTATCTTAATATTAATGATTGTGTAATTAATTCCCTCTTATATTTTAGTATGCACTTTTTCTTCAGTTTATTTGTATGCAAGTACCACTTCGTAAAGAAAGTATGTTTCAACTGTTTACTTCAAATTTCAATAAAAATCAGACTTATTTTCCTTCAATTTACTATTTGCGTCTTAGTATAAAACCGTGACCCATGGAGAGATCTAATCAACCAAATTATTATAAGTTAACCTAAAACGTGCAACTCACTTAAATATTCCTCTGACTCTTCGCTCTACCAATCTACCAACTCATCGTCCAAATACTCCACAGCGAAAATCCACAAACACGACAATTATTATTCGTTGTATTCTACGTAGGTATACATTGCGTTTTATGCACACTAACAAAACAAAACACTCTACTGTAACAAGAGATTGTAACATTAATCATAATAATTTTCGTAGTGGATTTTCTTTGTCGTTTTCCAGTGGTAACTTCGACGATGCTACGACGCTTTAATTATGCTAGTAATATTTTATTACTTTTGCTTTAGTAGCGTTATTTATTATTTTTGGTCCCATAAAGTTCTTTGTTGATTGATGTAAGTAACTTAAAATTAATCGTTGTAATCATTTTCAACAGTGTAAGAAATGACCCGATATAAATTTTACCACATAACTATAATATATTGTTTGTCTAGTCTTTTGTTTAAATTTCGATTGCATTTTTTTCTAACTGGAGTTCTCAGTTTCGGAGACTCGAGAGAGTCGTCTCTACTGTGTAGCAAGGTCGTACATAATTACCACATTTATCCATACATTACAGGAAAGTGTAGAGTAATCCAGTAAAATGTGGATAAAAGTAAGCCTTTCCCCCCAGCTTTTTTGAAATGTATGCTTTGGCGATAGAGCATTATATTCACTTTTTTTATACAACGTCGGGAGACAAACAAGTCTGCCGCTGCTATCTACCTGTAAAGTGAATATAATGCTCTATCGCCAAAGCATACATTTCAAAAAAGCTGGGGGGAAAGGCTTACTTTTATCCACATTTTACTGGATTACTCTACATTTTCCTGTAAAGTATGGATAAAGTCTGCCGCTGCTATCTACCTGTAAAAAACCTGTAAAGTGGTTACCGTAGCCAATTAACTGTTGCAATACAGGAATTATCACATCGCAGCGCATTGACGCCCCGCTTTGCTACACCTTTCCATTATTGGGAGAGTTTTCGAAAGAGGTGCTGAATGGTAAAGGATTTGTTATAGTAAAAAGCCAAAAAGGGGTATTTACTATTATTGTGCGATATTTTGAACTTAATTAAATCGGTTCAAAGAATACCGACAGTTCCGTACGTTACTGCGTCTATATAGTGAAATTTCTTGATAAGTATACTTGTATCAGTCAGAAAAAATATGGGACCATAAACCGAACGTAGATTACAGCGAAAACTAAAAAGATTAAAAGGAATCTAATCCATTTAGAAATTATACCGATTTTTCGTATTCCAAACTACTTTAAGTCGACCTATATCAATTTCGAAAATATAATATTAAAAAACTAGCTATCGAAACAAACGATTGTTTAAAAATGTGTTCGGTAAACTTAATATATATAATTCTTTATTAATAATTCTTTATTTACCACAAAAATTACAAGGTTTACAGAGTGGCTAAGACACCCACACTAGGCTAGGCCTGTCCTGTGGGAATCTTTACATTCTCGAATCGATTCTATTGCGGTACTATAAACAGAATTATAAGACTATAATTGTTGATTACCAAATACAAAATTAGATTACAAAATACATAATGTTTAAGAATCCTGTATAATATCAGTCATGAATGTGCTATGAATTTTATTTACATTTTATTTGTAGTTTGTAATTATTAGTTTAACAACATTATAAATTAAATTGGGATAGTTGAGTTGACATTGTAATAGTTATTTGAAATAATTTGATTGACATTATATGTAATTTAAAATAATGAAATTTTAACTGCTCAAGGCATTAAATTATTCTACGCTAATCAAAATGTCCTCTGAGTCCCGGTAGGTCCAGTTTTGCACTTCCCTTTCGATTTTAAATTTTGCATCACGGGTATTTAAATTGTGTATCTTACACATAGCATTAATTTTATTATATATGAAGGGTTTCCGAAAATTGCTAAAACGCTTGGCAAAAGTGGATTTTACCTGAGGAAGAGGAAGTCGAAATGTACGTTTTTTTAACAAACTGGGATAGGCAGTGGATGAGAGCACTTCCTTGTGAGTTTGGCAGATTATCTTTAGGAGGTATAGCCTTCTTACGCTCAGGACTTGAGTTTCCCTGTATAGGAGAGTGGTCGGAAAGCGTATAGGCTTTTTTAGGTACGTTTTAAGCACTGCTCTTTGAGCTCTCTCCAACGTGATTAAATGAGTTGAAGCAGCACCACCCCATGCCGATATGCAATACGAGAGAACTGATTGACATAAAGTGACGTAAATGGTTTTCAGAAGTCTCAAGGAAGCAGCATCGCTCAACAGTCTCATAACGTAAATTAACTTTCTGGTTCTATTTGCTGTTGCTATTATGTGATCTCTAAACGAGAGTCTTTCATCAACGGTAACACCCAGATACCTCGCACTGGCCACTCTCCGTATTTTTTCACAGGAACACATCAATCCTGGTGCTGTGCTATAACTATTTGTGCATACATGTATTCTAATGATGGGATCGGATGGCGGTGGTGATGAGGCTGTCTTGTGGAAGCAGATGAAATTCGTCTTGGCCGAGTTTAGAGTGAGCAGATTATCGTTCAGCCATACCGTTACCCGATTAAGACCATCCTGAGCAACGCCAAACAAAGTATCCCATGATCGTTCATGAAATAAGACAATGGTATCGTCAGCATAATTTATGATGTCTGCCTTCTCCAAACCAAGCATCGAGAGATCATTTATGTAAACTAGGAACAGGGTAGGACCAAGGATGCTACCCTGAGGAACACCAAACGACACGTCAGACCGGGAACTGACGAAGGCACCGACCCTTGTACGCTGACTCCTACCGGAGAGGTAACTACGGAACCAATCAAGGCATATCCCTCGAATTCCGATCAGTTCCAGTCTCTTAAGGAGAATAGGAATTGAAACCGTGTCGAATGCCTTCGCCAGATCCAGGAATACGCCCACACAGTGTTGACCCTCATCTAGATACGATGTTATGGTGTCAGTCAGTCGAGTGACCGCCTGTTCGGTAGATTTACCCTGCCTAAACCCATACTGATTTGCTGAAAGTATCTTGTTCCTTTCCAGGAATTTCACTAGACGTTGGTTTACTAGTTTTTCCAGAAGTTTCGAGATTGTGCTCAGTAGCGAAATGGGCCGGTAATTATTTGGAGCATCCGTACTCCCTCCCTTGTGGACTGGTATCACTACTGCAGTTTTCCAGGTGTCCGGAAAGATTCCAGTGGAAATACTGAGATTAAAAATATGTGTAAGTGGAGCAACGATGTATTCTAAGACAGCTTTCAAAAGTTCATTTGTGAATCCATCCAGACCAGGCTCACTTATAGTCCATACATATCCCATGTCTGTTTATAAATTAAAATATGTTATATACTTATTTTTGGATATCTTCATATTTTACATGATATTATACGAAAATATGTTAGTTTCATATTATGCAACTAAATCAAGTTTCGTGACATACAAAAGTATGACAAATACTCTCTGAGAGAAATGTTGTGAAAAACTGACAGATAAACCGACACATTAAATAAATAAATATTGTTGGACAAATTACATAGCGCCATCTAGCCCCAAAGTAAGCGAAGCTTGTGTTATGGTTACTAGACAACTGATAAACATACGTAAATACATTTTTTTTTTGTAAACACATACTTATTATACATAGAAAATACCCAGACCAAGACAAATAGACATGTTCATGCACACAAATGTTTGTACTGTGTGGGAATCGAACCCACAAGCGTTGGTGTCAAAGTACACGCTAGTTTGCAGCGCGTTTCACCACTACGCCACCGAGCTCGTCTTAATTATCTTTATTAATGATCATAAAGGGTTAAAACTTTTTTCTTTATGTAAGTACGGAACAAAAAAACTAATAACTAATATTAATGAAATATTTTTTGAATGCACATTTCAGTTCATTTCAAATCGTATACATATAGCAGAATTTCTCAACTCCTCAGTATGTTTTCAGGAACACCGTTCCTATATGAAATCTATATGTTTGTCTGTGCGTTTTTTTCGAATATATTCGAATTTTGACTTCAGATTCGGATTCAGCATAAAAAAGTAGAATAGGAATGTTCAGGAACACCGTTCCTATGTCTTAAGTAACATGGTCAAAATGGCCGCCAAATTAAAAAAAAAATGAATTGTTATATCATTGACGAGCCAGGTGTTCCTCTGGCAATGCAAGCTTGCGCATTCTCAACTGGTAAATTTTGTGCTTGTTACGCCATAGCCTCTACATTCGGTATAAAATTGTAATCCAATCTTGAAAACTGCTCTTTCGTTGGAACCCTTTCACCTGGCGTAATTGGCCCCATTTAAATTTATTGAAATTACGATGTCGTTTAAGTCGATTTTCGGGAATATTGAACATTCATAATAAGTATTCTTTAGTATTCCATTTATGTTTATATTGTTGTAAAGTCTATACATAAATCTATACTGTAAAACGAGAGAGTTTGTATGTCTAAACGGGACTACCAGTGGGATTTGAAAAACTGTTTACCAAACCAAACCGAGGCTTACCAAGGTACGAGCGATGGAAGTCTCGTGGTGCAGCTAGTTCGTATATAAAGAACATGAAAAATTTACAGTAACTAGTGTATGCCTCAATGGTCTAAATTTGACCACAATCATTATAGAAAGTATTAGGACAATATAGGAACGTTCCCAACTTTTTTTCTACTGATCCCAATTTTTTTTTATTAATCAGTCTAAAGCCCGTCCATAGTGCTACAGAGCACGAAAAGGAAATGAACCATTTTGTCCTTGACTATGTATATTATCTATTTTATCTATCTACAACTAAATTTGATGATACTTGGTTTGTTATTTGTAACACCGAAAATTCTTTTTGGTATGTTCATATTAATCGACAGGGAAATTTATAATGAATAGACACATGTTTCAAAATATTAGAAATAACTATTTTTTTATTTTTCAGAAACAAAAACCAAGTCAATTCTAAAACTTCCTACTCCTACAAATTTCTTCTGATTAAATTCGTTGTGAGTTCCAAGGCAGCTGTAGTTTAACCCCCGGGACGGCAATGGATTTCACTGTTTATTGCCTTCTTGTTGGTCGCCGCTGTTAATTCTGGCTACACAGGAAACAGTGGTGGGTATGAGTGGTGGGCCTGTCCCGATAAAAAAAAACCAAACGCAGGGAACGAGCCAAATATTTAAGAGTAGACCTCGGTGGCGATCCATCACGCAGCATTCAGTTTGGTGGGTCGAGGTGATTGAATTTTTTTTAGATAGTATTACGTAATCACGATATTAATACAATACAAAAAAGAGTCATTCACTCTAATTATAACATGGGCTCCAGAGAATCCCTCAAGTAACTGTTCAAAGAAATAAATATCATCACTATTACTTCTCAATATATTTATGAAAACATAATGTATGTCAGTAAATTTTTAAAGTCATTCAAACTTTAGCGAAAAACTTAGAAATAGAAATAAGTTGTGTATGCCGGTACAACAGCTTGCTAGGACTAGCAGATCTTTTCTTGTAAATTGTATTCGATTTTATAATAAGTTGCCTGAAGCAGTCCTATCTTTTCCTGACAATGTATTCAAAATACTCTCAGTAAAAGGGTTTGTTATAGAATTGATGAATATGTAATTGACAAAGATGTCTGGAAATAATTCAGCACAGATGACCTGTCCTTAATAATCTTCAATTCTAACATTTGATATCATTGTATGTATGTATGTATATCTTCACGCCAAGTCCCTTGCGGGGTAGGCAGAGAGAACCGAGCGCCATAAGACGCGGTCCTTGCATACTTCACTCGCTTCTGTGACTTTCATGCACGCTCGCCGGTTCCTGGGGCTTCTGACATTACCTTCTGATAAAACACGACCAATTTGGTCATGGTAGGTTAGTCTCGGCCTTCCTCGGCTCCTACATCCTTCCACTTTTGCATTGTATATCTGTTTCGTCATTCTTTCGTCCCGCATTCTTTCTACATGTCCGAATCAACGGAGCATGCCCTTTCTTATCTTAACACCGACACTCTCTTTTAGACCAACTCTTTCTCTCACGTCTTCATTACGAACGCGGTCAGCAAGCGTTATGCCACAAATTTTGCGCAATGCTCGCATCTCGACCGCATTTATTCTACTTTCATTTGATATCATTATTGTTCCAATATGCTGATGTGAATTTATTGTAATATTTAATCGACAATTTTAAAAAACCTACATTGGCAAGTTTCTTTCGGGATTTCTTCTTCACCAGTGGTTCCTGAAATGCTAGCAGTTTAAACTAGAAAAATAGTAACATAAGACAATTGAATAAGCCACAATAAAATTATATTTAAAAAAATGTAAGATGTGCCTTGAAATGCCCGTGAAGGCGCAATGAAAAATAAAGAAATAGTTAATAGATTCAGGCGTTATTTTGCGAAAGTCAAACTTACATGCAATTTGATCTAACCTGATTTGTGTGCTTCCGCCACCAAAAAAAATAACATACATGTTGCTCTCAAATCCCGTAATTCACTCAAATCACTTTGTAACACTAAAGATAAAATCCCGCCCAATAAAAAATCCGGCGTCTATAAGCTGTTCTGCGATGAATGTGAACACGTTTATATCGGTCAAACGGGACGTAACTTTATAACACGATTTCACGAACACGTATCGGCGTATAAAAACAATCGCCCAGAAAGGTCACACTTCGCTGAGCATCTCATAGACAAAGGACATAACTTATCCCCCACTAATACATATCAAATTTTACACACCATAGACAAAGGTTTAAAACTAAATTAGGGAACAATTAGAAATTAATAAACATAAAAATTCTAAAATCACTCTCATGAACAAACAGACTGACGTAAACCATTCCCCACTATTAAATATCTTTTCGCTCACACCATCCACCCCCACCCTCAATTCAATATAAGGGACGGCACTGCGATGGATTTGTCACTTGTAGCATGTTATTCTTACGATTAACGTCTACAACGCCTGATGATGCCTCGTGGAGAGGCGAAACACGTGTCGCAGCGACGACCAGGCCAGTCGTGGCAGCGACGGTGGTGGAGGGGGCATGCGGATTCTGTTCCAGATGGCGGACGACCGCAGCAGCCGAGGCAGAGACTACCGGAGCAGCCATGGCAGCGTCGGCATGTTGCACGCACTAACAGTAGTGGGTGGGTGCCGGCCGGCGCTAGGCCGCATGAACTAATTGGTGGCGGAAGCACACAAAGTAGGTTAGATCAAATTGCAAATAAAGAAATTTTATCTTTAGGTAAGACAACTATACCTACAGATAAACTTAAATACCTTACCTAATTACAAAATCTGATCCTGATTGTTAAAGCCGTTTTCGAGATACATGAATTATATTCATATAATATAAAGAATTGGTTTTAAAATAATAATATAACCCTATTCTGAATAACTTCCTTTCATGCATTCTTTAGTGGAAGAGACTGGAAGACATCCCTTATATATACACTTGTGCAAAATCCGTTGCTTATTTTATTTTAAAGTGTACAAATGATTTTACATTGCAAAACGATAGAATACAACTCAATAGTACGAGTATAATGAAGATAAAAGCCACCAGTATCATTTGCGGATATCGAAATTATTTTTAAATAAATTAAATGTTACGATTAACTCTTTGGTAATACCTAAAAATAACATTGGCTGAAATAACAATATTATAGTGAGCGTAGCAACAGTGCAGCGAAATGCAATAAATACGTTACGGGTCAATTGCCGAACGTAAAATACCGTGAAATGCGCAACTGATTCCGCTGCAATGTTACACAAATTATTTATACATCACAAGCACACTATGCCCATTAATATACACATCACGTATATTTACTATTGAATATTATTGTGATATCGGTATCTATCAATGTCGTTAAAAATGTAAAATAATAAATATCCTTAAATGTGGCAAAAGAGCCTTCAAGAAAAGAATCTCCTCCCCTAACCCCCACCCAACCGCATACATACATGCATACGTGGGACACCACTCAGAAAGTATTGCTAAAATAAAAAAAGTGTTCTATAGGTAAATATTTTTAAAGTACCTACTCTCCACCAGCCTCTATACGAAGTTTCATGAATCTGTACTAGATTTCGAAACATTTTTTCCAGTCCGCCGCAGACACCTCATTTACAGCCTACTCGAACGCTGACAGCGCATCTTCCGGCGACGCAAATTGTATCCCTTTGAGCTGATTTTTTTATTTTCGAGAATAAAAAGAAGTCACGCGGTGTAGGTCAAGGCTGCAAAGAAGGTGACCCAGGAGTTTGACCGGCGTGCTGTCCAGGAAGTCCCTCGTTTTGGTATGGCGGAACCCTGTGTTTGGTCGCTTGTTGCTCACAACAGAGAAAAATTCTGCCGAGCATTTGGTAGTATACTATTCGGTGTTGATGCTCTTTGGTTCTGTAAAGAAATTCATACCAGTCAAATTGAAAAATTGACGATCAAAATCTTCCGCCCCGCTTCTAGATCGCTTCACTTTGGTAGGCGTTGATTCGTTTTGAAACACCCAAACCATCGACTAGCGCTTCGTTTTTGGATCGTATCGATAAATTCAAGACTCATCACCTGTAATGATGTCTTAAACACGCCGAGACGAGCCTGCTTGTTTATCATATCACGGCACCATTCCACCTGGGCCCGCTTCTGAACAACGGTGAGCTAATGCGGCATCCAGCGTGAAGCTATCCTCCTCACGCAAGTGTAGAATCTCGTGAAAGCTTTCCGATCCAATCTGCAGTATGTGCTGAATCTCCCGATACGTAACTCGCCTATTGTCTTGAATTAAATCTTTTATGTTCTCTGCCGTAACAGTCGTCAAAGGGCGACCACTTCTTTCTTCATCCCCCAAAGTTAGTCGACCGCGCTTGAATTCGTTATACCAATGGTACACGGTTGCCTTGAAACGGAAAGGCCTTCATCCATAAATGCTATTTCAAGTCTATCGTACGATTCGTCCGGTTTCAGGCTACACTTGAAATCGTAAAAAATCATAGGGCAAAAATGTTCCCGGCGCAGATCCATTTTTCAATGAGACACGATAATTTAAATTAGCTCGCAAAAAATGTGAAGGGAAATTTTGAAATTGGAACGTACCTATT
This sequence comes from Pyralis farinalis, assembly GCA_947507595.1. Lineage (NCBI taxonomy): Eukaryota > Metazoa > Arthropoda > Insecta > Lepidoptera > Pyralidae > Pyralis > Pyralis farinalis. The sequence continues at coordinate 11,296,887 of OX382275.1, forward strand.
TTTACTTAAAAATAATCATATTTCCAAAATAGATTAGAACTGGCTAGTCTCTCATACATAAAAACTTTTTTTCGCAATACTTTCTGAGTGGCGTGGTATATAATATTAAAAACCGCTTAAGTAAGAGTCGCACTCGCGCCTTTAGAGATCCGGAACATTTTTGAAATTAAAATGATTAAGAAAAAGACAAGGCTTCTGCTATTTCACGTTATCCCGTTTCGTAATCCATTAGGATCGGCGGGGTTCGCTGCCTAAACCTAAGGGCATTTAACAATGAGCGACTGCCGTTAGATATCCACAACCCAGGGGGGAAATCAGACCTTTCTTGTAAAAGTCACAAGTCTTTCAAAACGTGCGGGTTCCCTAACGATGTTTTCCTTCACCGCCGAGCCTCATCTATTTTAAATGTTTTTCCGCCATCCATTGGCATACGATTGTGTTCTATAATTTTCCTGTAAAGATGATAAAATTACACCAACATTATATCTAAACCTCATAAACGACTACTTCGCTCAGTTTTTTGATGTGATATCCCAAGATACAAGATCTATTTAAGGTACTTACACCAGATTTTTGATAAATTAATATTGGTAAGCATATGAGAAAGACATTCCATGCAAAGTTCTTGCCGGTTTTGAAATAAATTTCGCAATTAAAAAAATAATTGTTATATAATTCTTTCATGAATTTGTTTCATTACATTTAATGTTTCCTTATAAATGATTGATGACATTTATTGGCAGTTTTATACATGTACTAGCGACCCGCCCTGGCTTCGGAAGGGTTGTAGAGCATATTATGCCTACTGATTTTGATGAAATTTTGTGTGTGGATGTGAGTGGGTCCCTGGATCGTTTAGATTCATAATTGGAGCCGGTAGGTAGTGCAGCAATCGAGTTCTAGGCAAAAAAAATAGCAGGCATGCCAACGGCAACGTTCAGGCAGCACGCCTGTCGGGTCCATCATTTAAATTATCAGGTGTGAAAGGATTAAACAATTTTTAACGGAAATATCGCGTATTTTATTTATTTTGTTGTACCTGACGTTGTGACTGAAGTCTTCCTGCGACCACGGACGCTGCAAAGCGTTCGAAACGTCAGGTTCAACAAAATAAATAAAATACGCGATACTTCCGTTAAAAATTGTTTAATTCAATGTGTAACAATCGCGAAAACCTAAGACAATACTGTGAAAGGATTATCATATTGTGCATGGAATGTTTAAGGTAACTGATGTATTTTAGTTGATAAGATACTGTATATCCGTATAATATCCAATGAATGCTCCCAGTCGGCTTGACTTTTTCCGGCATTTTCGACAATTATCATCATATTTCAACCGATTTACACAAAACCTTAACAAATTATACACCTAAACCTTCCTCTAGAATCACTCTGTCTATGGGTGAAAACCGCTTGAAAATCCGTTTAGTAGTTTTTGAGTTTATCGCGAACAGACAGACGCGGCGTGGGATGGGCGTGTTTTATAATACGAGTACGTAGTGATTACAGAAGAGATCTCTTCCAAAAAAAAAAAAATTCTTTTTTTTATACTACGTCGGGAGGCACACAAGCATACGGTGGATACCGTAGCCTATTAACGCTTACGATATATTAAGTATCACTCGCGCGATGCCTCCTCTGCTGCTTACACAGCAACTCTTTGGGAGCTTACTGGTGACCTCACCCACACGCAGGAATACAGCAACCCTCTAGGGAGTTGTTATTTGGCTGCGGTTTTCTGTGAGGTGGAGGTACTTCCCCAGATGGGCTGCTTTGATGCGCCCTACCTCTCTTAACCCTTCGAAACCCGGCTGGTCGTATACGACCGCGAAATGTATGGGAAAACGTATATAACGGTTTCTGACTGCTCAAGAGCTTACCGGTAACATCTTTTACTCGCAGGAACACAAAAAACCTCTCAGGAGTTGCTAATTGGCGGCAGCTTTATATGAGGTGGAGGTACTTCCTCAGCCGGGCAGCTTCGTTGTGACCACTCTCAAAAAAAAATCTTTATATAATTTAATATAAAGTCATGTTAAAAATGACTGAATCAGCAATTATTTGATCGCGCATAATGGCTGGCAGGCCTATGTCAATAAAGGTTTGTTTAAACCAGTGTCGTATCGCAGAAAAAAGGTGCGACGTCGAAATGGTAGGAAAGAATTGAATTAAATCCGGTTTCGTTCAATATTTACAGGTAGTACCAATTGTAGACTTTGAATTAGCTCCTTGCGCGCCATGCACACACCTGTACTTAGCAATTTGAGCGCTAGTAGAGTTCTGGATGCAGGTGTATTTAAGGAACATTTTCATAGATCTATTGAGGAACCGAACACCATTGATGCATACCAGAGGGGCTTGTCGTGTGAAGGGTTAAATGGCAAAAAAGAAGCCTACCACGTATGGCGTGTGTCCTACGTTCCTGTTATTTTTAGCTCGTAGTAAAGCGAGAGGAGATAATTAAAATAGATTATAGTTTGAGAAAATATGTAGTTTTAGTAAGGATTAATGATTTGCTATGTTTACCGAAGAAGTGCCAACGTGCGAGAATTACTTATAGACCAGTTCAGACTTAAACAACGACTTCCAGAAATTCATTAGCCTACTAACTAACCTAATCAGTAAATATTTGTAACGGAATACACAACGCCTGAAGTTGAACATTTTTATAAGTACTTTTAACATAAATGCCACGTCATATAGTTTGTTAACGTTGTAATAGCATTATTTAAAAGAATGCTGTGAAATTCTTTGAAATCACCTAATGTGTTATTTTCATTCGTTAAAGTTATTAAATATCGGAAACTACTTTAAAACTGAAACGTAGGTACTTATGTTTGACATAACATGGAACGAACTGTTGCGAGCGTCATAAATTCTTGCGAACCATGTAAGAAAGTGAAATACGTTAAAAATTCAAACCCGATTTCGAGATTCTACAAACTAAATTGAAACATTATCAAAAATTATTTATGGACAAACTTTAACGGAAAATACTATTTAACTATAGTATTTTTGGAAAAATACGACATTGATATTTTATGTATGACAGAGCATTGGATAAAAAAGAGTGAAATGTTATTTAGCATTAATAATTGTAGTCAATTGCTTTAACAGAGTCTTCAGTAAAAGGTAGTATGATTGTGTTAATCATACTACCAAAAAGCTACAGAGACAAATAACGTTCAGAGTGCGTATACTTTTAATAACTACAGGCATTTTAAATTATTGTAAGGTGTTACTCATACCTGCATTTAATACTTTTGCACAATGAGGTTAAAACTTAATCGCTCAAAGAGACGCCATGTAGATAGGCAATGAGTAAGTTTTGACAAGCTGCTTAAAACTAGCACTCGTGGACCTGCATTACACTTTTACATTAATGAGAATATTGAAGAAGTAGAAAATTGTTTCGAAACTGCCATAGTTATGTATCGTTTTTGGACCTCTACTTCTTTCAGTAATCATTTTCGTACTTACTAATAACAAAAGCTTAAAAGATCCAAAGGCAAAATCTTTAGACAAGGTTGGACTGTATCATTGAACTGTTATGGCAATTAGCCGTCAACATATCAAGAATAGGAAATAAACAATTATTTCCTATTAATTTTAATATTATTACAACACATTAGTCGCCACAATTTCTTGCGTCGACAATTTTAAGGAAATGCGTTTCCTATTAATACGAACTTTTATTTGAATTAATCAAAAAATATCAGATCGCAAATAACACAGACGTCCACTGATTCTCCAAGTACGGAATGAAGACAGTTCATTAGTTTTAAGATAGAGGAATACTATATCAATGTTTTTTTAACTATCGTAAATCCATTAAAACTATTTATACAGGTGACCAAATAAAATGATGTTGAAAGTTTTAATTAAAATGGTTTTTACACCAAAAAAAAATACCAGCTTTTTTCCATGAATAATAATTAGGCCTGGCAATTTTATCTCGAATATAATACCTGCCAAATGACTGCTTCTAGCATTTTTATAACACATTTACGTATACATAATTCCTGTGAATTAGAGATATACTCTAACAGCGTCTCGTATATTTTGCTTTACAGATTATGATTCATCGACCTCGGCAACGCCTCAATTTACCCTCGTGGTGTATATTCAAGATATGTTTCACTAACAGCTGTATTTTTGTTGGTGTATCTTATTCTACATTCTAAAAATTTCAGTGCAAGTCTAGTAGTAGAACCTTCAGTTAATTAGTACTAGATTATTATGAAAATGTGCTGTTGCGTAGTTGTATAATTTACACTCATATATTGTAAAGACTTTTGTTGACCCTAGGTTATAGCTGAAAAACATTGTTTAGTTCTTACATACTAATAATGCTAATACTAAGCTGTGTGTTTTTGGTCTCATTACTTAAAATTTTGCGAGGATTTTCAACAAGTGGTAAGCCCTACTGTATATACGTTGTAACACATTTAATCTTTTTTATTTTAATTATTAAAATATTGTGAAATTAAGATTCCAATAATTTTAAAGACTAAATCAAATCAATGGAAAGATTAAGCAACGTCGCCCGACGTTGTTTAACGTGTTCTGCGTATTCGATTCGGTTAGGGTGATACACGCAACAGCGATATCGAGCACTGTTACATGAAAATTAAAAAATATATGGATTTTTATTTCTATAGATCAAACCTTGTCCTAATTAGGTCGAAGTCCTCAGGGACATGTTTCCATCCACCCTGGAATAAAACTACACTGAGCGTTATAAACACGAGATGCAGGATCAAATAAGATATTTTTACATTATACTCGTATAAAGTATTTTTTTCAAGATGACCAATGGCGTAGCCGTTTTTAAACAAATGCTCATGACTTGTACTAGTGCCTCATTTGATAACCGACAGTGCGCATCATGCGGAGATTAGGTTGATGTTAAATATGAGCTCTTTAACGATCTTTAAGGATAGAGGCACATCATCTGTCAGGCTATTCCTTATTAACATAATATAGATTCCTAACTCAATCAATCAAGCCCTTCAGGGCCAGACTCCAATATCAAGGCTAAAAATGTAACAAAGAATTAAAAATGTTATTACCTATGTAACAATGAGTAGTCAGGTATCTTTGTATTTTATAATCTTTAATATTAATGTAACAATTGTATTGAACGAGTGATCTTACCATACTGTAAGTAAACCGTGTCTGTTTTTTTTTTGCAAATGGTCTGTTTATGTACCAAATATATTTATATATAAAAATCTGTCTTTGCGGTTACCTCATTCCACTATTAATGGAGTACATCCTGTGTATAGGTGAGGTTGACATTGGCTCTAAAGATGATGTTGACTCGCTTATTATACTTATATACTTTTTATACTTTAGATCAAAACGACAAGATAATAATTGCCACTAGACTAGTGGTCTACTTGGAAACCTCTTGTAAGGCAAACTTAGCTATAATGTCTGTAAGTTGGATGATAAAACTAACATCGACAAAGTTTCAAAATGGAAAATCTTCTCACAAAATATCGCACGTCCTTGGGACTGCTGTGAATCTTGGCGGATTAATTTTTGATAAAGATACAGAAGATTAGGGCGTGAAAGTTTGCAAATTACGAGGAACATTCTTTTTTAGGGCGCCATTGTTTAAGATGCAAGATATTGGGGTGAGGGGAATATGTCATGAGAAATAAATTATTACTAGCTTCTGCCTACGCGTTGGCTAGTTGATTCCATTTCGCGATAAAGTAGCATATGTTCAGTGTCAAATGCCCAGATTCCACTTTTTGCCAAATGTCATCACGATCAAAAATTGCTGTTATTTTTTGTTTTGGTGCAAAAACCATTTTAATTAAAACTTTCAACGTTTCTTATTTGGTCACCTGTATGTTCATGGATTTACGGTAGTTAAAAAACAATGATATAGTATACCTCTATCTTAAAACTAATGAACTGTCTGCATTCCGTTTCGTCTGCACTGCATTCATTTGTGATCTGATATTATGATTAATTCAAATTAAAGTTCGTATTAATAGGAAACGCATTTCTTTAAAATTGTCGACGCATAAAATTGTGGCAACTAACGTGTAGTAATTATACTGAAATAAATAGGAAATATTTGCTGATTTTCTATTCTTAATACTAGATATGTTAATTGCCATAGCAGTTCAACGATACAGTCCAACATTGTCTAAAGATTTTGCCTTTGGATCTTTTAAGTTTCTATTTTTAGTAAGTACGAAAATGATTACTGAAAGACGTAGAGGTACAAAAATTATACATAACTATGATTAAAATACTAGCACCGGCAGTTTCCAAACAATTTTCTACTTCTTCAATATTCTCATTAAACGCTGCTGTGTGTAATGCAGGTCGACGAGTGCTAGTTTTAAGCTGCTTGCCAAAACTTATTCATTGCCCATCTACATGGCGTCTCGTTTAGCGATTAAGTTTTATCCTTATTGTGCAAATGTATTAAATACAGGTATGGTTAACACCTTACAATAATTAAAAATGCCTGTTGTTATTAAAAGTATAAGCACACTGAACGTCATTTTTCTCTGTTTAAAATACGCTCGCAACCGCCACTATGAGGTCTATATACACAAATAATTACATAATTCTCTTCACCACATGACACCTCGATAGTGCACTCAATAGAGAGCCTAACAATATCTAAACGATCTTTGGCTTTTTGGTATTTTTTTAACACAATCATACTACCTATTATTGAAGACTCCCTATTAAAGCAACTGACTATTTTATAATTATTAATGCTAAATAACATTTTTTTTTTTAACCAATTCTCTGTCTAACATAAAATATCAATGTTGTATTTTTCCAAAAATACAATACTTAAATAGTATTTTCCGTTAAAGTATCTATATAAATATTTTGAGAAAGTTTCAATTGAGCTTCTAGAAGCTCTAAATCGGGTTTGAATTTTCTATCGTATGTCATTTTCTTACATGTTTCGCAAGAATTTATGATGCTCGCTACAGTTTGTTCCGTGTTATGTCAAACATAAGTACGTTTCAGTTTTAAAGTAGTTTCCGATATTTAATAATTTTACCGACTGAAAATAACACGTTAGGTGATTTCAAAGAATTTCACTGTGTCCTTTTTAAATTTATTTATTTATTATGTATGTATATGTATGTATATCTCCACGCTAAGTCCCTTGCGGGGTAGGCAGAGAGAACCGAGCGCCTTAAGACGCGGTCCTTGCATACTTCACTCGCTTCTGTGACATTCATAGCTCTTTGCATGCACGCTCGCCGGTTCCTGGGGCTTCTGACATCACCTTCTGATAAAACACGACCAATTTGGTCATGGTAGGTTAGTCTCGGCCTTCCTCGGCTCCTACATCCTTCCACTTTTGCATTGTATATTTGTTTCTTCATTCTTTCGTCCCGCATTCTTTCTACATGTCTGAACCAACGGAGCATGCCCTTTCTTATCTTAACACCGACACTCTCTTTTAGACCAACTCTTTCTCTCACGTCTTCATTACGAACGCGGTCAGCAAGCGTTATGCCACACATTTTGCGCAATGCTCTCATCTCGACCGCATTTATTCTACTTTCATGCTCTCTCTGCCATACCCAGCTCTCACTTCCATAAGTTAGCGTTGGAATTAGCACCGCGTTGTGTACAGCGAGCTGTGCCTTCTGGCTTAGATTTCGGCTGCCTAGAAGTTTACCCAACGCTCCATTCACCCTCTTCCCGGCACTCACTCGTCTCTCCACATCAGCGGTGTACCTTCCATTGCTGCTAAAAGCACTTCCAAGATATACAATCTTATTCACTTTCTCCAACACTACATCATCAACCATAATCCTAGTGTTCGTTCTGGTTGTCTCTCTTTCAAATACCATTATCTTGGTTTTCATCGCATTCAATTATAAGCCTTTCTTCATACAATCATCTTTCATTGTTGTAACTAGTGTTTGCAGTTCGGATGGTGATTCTGTTATTAATGCCGCATCGTCTGCATAAAGCAGGCAGTTGACCACTGAGTCACCCATTCGCATTCCCACATTCATATTTCTTATTCTCATATTATATATTATTTATTTATTCATATATTATTTATTATTAGCATACATAACAGGTTACAATCATGGAAATAGTATTAACAGATAAATGTATAGTGTTGATCTGGATTAGGTATAATCCAAACAAAACGTATACCTAGAAAGATTTACAATTTCTTGAGTTAAATAAAATTAAAATGCGCTAGAATTACATAAAGTGCATGCAATTTTGAGAAGTACATAATACTGAACGAAAATCAATAAACAGTTAAGTAGGATAGTGCCATAATTATGTTACTTTTTTAAATGAGTCATTATTTGCCAATGAGAATTGATAAATATCTATATTTCTATTAGAGATAAGAATTTCATTATATTGGTCACACATCCTAACGATGGGGTCATAATATGAGGTGTTATTTGAGTAAAACTGCAGAACGAATGCATTATAATACGGTTACGAAACCTAAATTGAGTGTTAAAGTTAAGCAGTGAAAGAAGAGTGGGAGATTCAAGAAGTCCATGGGTAATTTTGTAAAGGAGTATGATATCAATATAATCTTGTTGCATGCTCAGAGAAATCACCTGAAAGTACTTTAAACGTTCGTCATAGCAGTGGCGTGCACAGAGATTTTTGACAGGGTAGGCAGATTTTTTTTAAAGCTATTAACTTACCAAAAAATACAGAATGTTGATTTTGGTTACCCAGTCTTGTGGAAATAATGATGTATGTGATCACTTGTTTTTATTCACCGAACACTACACACACCACATGAACAACTTTCGCAGTGAATATCATCCATATTTATCAACTTTAAAATCTTATTTCGTCTGCTACCAGTCAATCGATTCAAAACAAAAACAATGGCGGCCGTCTTAAAATCAAAATAAAATTAACATCAATTTTATACGAAAAAAAGAAATGGCAATATCTTTCACTATAATTATATTCAGCAAACTACTTTTTAAAATAGTTACGTAGCAATGCTCGCGACACTTAAGTAATTTACGTTATAGTTCAGCTGAAAAGACATTGTCTATACTATGCGATAGTGTGCGTTATTTGTGTTATTGTGGGCAATGTAATTACAGGAATGCACACTACAGTATTTGTATTAACAACACGGCACACATACGTAAATTTAGACAGAAATAGTTAGCGTCTTCCGCCGTTAAAAGCTGCCAATGCGGCGCTGGTGTAGCGTAGCGCCTAGCTGCGATTTGAATATGATTAGCGATGATTTTAATAACTTACCGATACCGATAGATGGAGCTGTTTTTAATTTCTTGTTTTTGATACGAAATATTAGTTAAAAACTATGTTTAAGAATGAAACATCGGATGGTATTTATCAAATTGATAGGGTAGGCAATGTCTTTTTGTCTATATGGAGTGCACGCCACTGCGTCATAGGTAGTCATCTTACGACCCATGCCACATCTGTAACTAAGAATCGCGAACTACGCCCGACGATATACTCATAGTGATCATGAAAAGAAAGTTTACAGTCGAATAGCACACCAAGATCCTTTAACACATTTTTACGTTCCAGCGTTTTGTTATTCAGGGTGTAATCATAAGTGCTTGTGTTGAGCTTTCTTGTGAAAGTTATGACAAAGTACTTATTTATATTAGGCTGCATGTAATTTTGATGACACCAATCCGAGAGCACACACAAGGCCGTTTGCAGTTTATGTGAGTAAAACGCGTCTTCCACGGTAGTAAAAATTTTGAGATCGTCGGCGTAAAGGAGACAAGGGCTCGAGAATTTCTCAATCAGGTAATTTACAAAAATTACGAATAGTAGAGGCCTTAAATGACTTCCCTGTGGAACCCCATATTTCACTGTAACAGGCCTTGAAATATAACCCCTAACTGTAATAAGCTGGCTTCTGCGATTCAGATAAGATCTAATCCATTGTAATAAGTTGCCATACATCTCTCAGTATTCTACGTCTTTTTACGCATCCACATGCTTCTTTCGCACTGTCCACCATACTTTCTTTCAGAACTTTCCAACATTCGTCTGCATCGGAGTCGGAAAGTCTCGCGTTCGCAAGTCTTTCACTGACTAGACGTAACTACATATGTCCTCCTTACACCTTCTTTTTCCAATTTTTCACTCCTCATTTTTCATGATCTCCGAAAGTAATACGCACTCGCCACTGTCTCCACTTCTTGAAAAGGCCCACAAAACGGCTTATCACCAGATAGTGGTCCGTTTCAAGAGTGAGACCTCTGAAGGCTCTTGTATCCATTAACGACTTTCAGAGACGTCCATCTATCAAAATCAAATCAATCACACTTTTCCGTCTCCATGTGTAAAATATTTACTATACTTGGGATGGAAGAGCGTGTTCGACACAAGGAGGTTATAAGGTATAACTTTATAATAAAATAAATCCAAAATTTGGACTGCAATGAAGAAAGAACTTTAAAAAGACTGTTATATTATTATTACTAATGATACTTAGTATTAAGACTAAGATATTCTTAGAAACGTATCATCGTGTACGTACAACCGTCATGAAAATCTGCAACTTATAATATAGAGTGTAACCTAAAACACCCGTTTTTATTTGATGAGAATGGGACTTGTAATATATTAATTATTTCAGTAACTTAATTATGCAAGTGGGAAAAAAAATATAAAGTAGTTGTGTGGCCATATAAACTTTAATAAACGATCAAGTGGTCGGGTCTCGCTCTTTTGTGGTTTCGTAATTCGTATTGCTTCTTTCAGAATTAGTTAATAGATTCAGGCGTTATTTTGCGAAAGTCAAACTTACATGCAATTTGATCCAACCTGCTTTGTGTGCTTCCGCCACCAATTAGTTCATGCGGCCTAGCGCCGGCCGGCACCCACCCACTACTGTTAGTGCGTGCATCATGCCGACGCTGCCATGGCTGCTCCGGTAGTCTCTGCCTCGGCTGCTGCGGTCGTCCGCCATCTGGAACAGAATCCGCATGCCCCCTCCACCACCGTCGCTGCCACGACTGGCCTGGTCGTCGCTGCGACACGTGTTTCGCCTCTCCACGAGGCATCATCAGGCGTTGTAGACGTTAATCGTAAGAATGCATTATAATACGGTTACGAGACCTAAATTGAGTGTTAAAGTTAAGCAGTGAAAGAAGAGTGGGAGATTCAATAAGTCCATGGGTAATCTTGTAAAGGATTATGATATCAATATAATCTTGTCGCATGCTCAGAGAAGTCACCTGAAAGTACTTTAAACGTTCGTCATAGGTGGTCATCTTACGACCCATGCCACATCTGTAACTAAGAATCCTTAACCATCGTCTCTGGATTCTCTCAATTCTGTCACTGTGCACAACATAGAAGAGAGACCAAATCGTCGAGTTGTACTCCAGAATACTGCATAACAGAGTAAATATAGGTAAAGCTTTAGGTCTTTTTAAAACCTTTTGTTACTCTGCAGATAAAACCGAGCAGACGCGAACTACGCACGACGATATACTCATAGTGATCATGAAAAGAAAGTTTACAATCGAATAGCACACCAAGATCCTTTAACACATTTTTGCGTTCCAGCGTTTTGTTATTCAGGGTGTAATCATAAGTGCTTGTGTTGAGCTTTCTTGTGAAAGTTATGACAAAGTACTTATTTATATTAGGCTGCATGTAATTTTGATGACACCAATCCGAGAGCACACACAAGGCAGTTTGCAGTTTATGTGAGTAAAACGCGTCTTCCACGGTAGTAAAAATTTTGAGATCGTCGGCGTAAAGGAGACAAGGGCTCGAGAGTTTCTCAATCAGGTAATTTACAAAAATTACGAATAGTAGAGGCCTTAAATGACTTCCCTGTGGAACCCCATATTTCACTGTAACAGGCCTTGAAATATAACCACTAACTGTAATAAGCTGGCTTCTGCGATTCAGATAAGATCTAATCCATTGTAATAAGTTGCCATGCATCTCCTCTCAGTATTCTACGTCTTTTTACGCATCCACATGCTTCTTTCGCACTGTCCACCATACTTTCTTTCAGAACTTTCCAACATTCGTCTGCATCGGAGTCGGAAAGACTCGCGTTCGCAAGTCTTTCACTGACTAGACGTAACTACATATGTACTCCTTACACCTTCTTTTTCCAATTTTTCACTCCTCATTTTTCATGATCTCCGAAAGTAATACTCACTCGCCACTGTCTCCACTTCTTGAAAAGGCCCACAAACGGCTTATCACCAGATAGTGGTCCGTTTCAAGAGTGAGACCTCTGAAGGCTCTTGTATCCATTAACGACTTTCAGAGACGTCCATCTATCAAAATCAAATCAATCACAATTTCCGTCTCCATGTGTAAGATATTTACTATACTTGGGATGGAAGAGCGTGTTGGACACAAGGAGGTTATAAGGTATAACTTTATAATAAAATAAATCCGAAATTTGGACTGCAATGAAGAAAGAACTTTAAAAGACTGTTATATTATTATTACTAATGATACTTAGTATTAAGACTAAGATATTCTTAGTAACATATCATCGTGTACGTACAACCGTCATGAAAATCTGCAACTTATAATATAGAGTGTAACCTAAAACACCCGTTTTTATTTGATGAGAATGGGACTTGTAATATATTAATTATTTCAGTAACTTAATTATGCAAGTGGGGAAAAAAAAAATAAAGTAGTTGTGTGGCCATATAAACTTTAATAAACGATCAAGTGGTTGAGTCTCGCTCTTTTGTGGTTTCGTAATTCGTATTGCTTGTTTCAGAATACTCTACTTAATACGAGTAGCAGCAATTTGTGAAATAAAAATGAAATGCTTGATTATTTACACACCGTAGCCAAATGGAAAGGTATGATCTATCAAGCTATGTAGGTATTTTACGAACAATATTTATTTTGGCTCCTTTTTAGTATGAAAACATTTCGAAATGAATATTCACTAGTTCATCCCACACAAAATATTCAAAGTGCTCTGACTCATTTCATTTACGTGCTATCACTGACTGACGGACAGCAGACATGCAAGAGCGCTCTTGCTTTTGTGGCACGAAACGCTAAAAATCCAAAACCTCATCAGCAAATTTTACTTTCGGGAAAGTAAGAGTTTTGCGAAATGACTTTATTTAAAATATATATGTCGTATAAGGTCGCTAGCTGCACCCCGCGATTTCATACGCGCGGCTCCCGGTATCCTGTTGAAACGCTTTTCTTCCTCGGCATCGCAAGATCGTATCGTAATGTTAAATAGCCAATAACCTTCCTCGGGAATTAGGCTATCCGCACATGGAGTACTGTAGTCACTTTTGGGCGGGAGCTTCTGGATACCAGCTAGAACCGTGTGATTCGGTTCAGAGACGAGTTGTGAGAATTGTCGACGATCCCAAGTTTACATGAGGTATTGAGGAGATATTTTGACTCTCTTTGTGTGTTCTATTGATTGTACATCGGGTTGTGTTGCAAATAATTATTCAATATGATGCCGACAACTTCTTTTTACAACCGTATCACTCGCCGACGACGACGGCGGGGAGCTCACTTTTTTTTTTTTTTTATTTTAATCACTTGTACTAAAAGTACCAACTGGTACATTTTACGTGTATTTTTACGTGCTATTAAACAAATCATCAAGTGGTTAAAGTTAAAAAAATATTGGAAAATATGAAAGAAATTAATTTGAGTCGTAACAAAGAAGAATCCCAAAAACACGTAAATCCGGTTAAGGCGACACCTCGATCGTGAAGCTTTAAAATGGCTCCGCCCAATCACCCCGCGCCCCTCAATTGACACTCGACGCTCGATTTGTAAAATTTGAAATTAGCGCCTAATAGGTAACCTGGGGTCAACGTATAGTCAATGCAAACGAACAGAAAAGCTACAGAGTCGCGTCACACTTAAATAAAATTTATAATATCAATATTTAATAAAAATTATTGATTTAATTATTATTTAGCTTTATACATACTGAACCAAACATATTTATTTAAGCTAGACGGAAAACAATAGTAATAATAGTAATAAAAAACTACAGAAACGTATTCACTTTTAAAAGTTTATTGAAAGAGAAATCAATGACATCGTTTTATGTTTATATCTCTACAAGTTAACATGTCTTGGTATCTATGTTGTTCTTACTTAGGTCTCGTCCAGTGGCGCCCTCATTGAATAAAAAAACATATTATAGCATAGAAGATAAACATTATGAAATCTTATGTTGCATTTATTACGAAGATAGTAAAGTATTTTTACGTCATTAAACCAACACTCAAAATATTCCACTATCGTTGTTATAAGCAAAAGTGCTAAAAGAGGCCGTTTTTTGGCAATTATGCCTATAACAACGAAAGCAAAACATTTCAATTGTTGGTTTAATGACGTAAAAGTACGTTATTGTATTTGTAACACACGCAACACATGACTTTATAATGTTTATCTTCCACGCTAAGATACGATATTTTATTCCTTGAGGCGCCACTGGACGGCATGTATCCCCCTTAAGAAGAATGAAACACCAGCTACATAATACAACATTGTTTATCGAGAGGCTAAAGCGGGCCATTTGTTGATTCGGACACATATGTTTAGTTAGCAGATACACCATCTAAACTGCAAACACTGGTCACAGCGATGAAAGACGACTGTATGGAGAAAGGCTTACTATTGAATGCGAAGAAAACAAAGATAATGGTATTTGAAAGAGAAGAATCCAGAACTAATGTAAGGATTACGATTGATGATGAAGTGTTGGAACAAGTGGATGAGTTTGTATATCTTGGATGCGCTTTCAGCAGGGATGGAAGGTACACCGCAGATGTGGAAAGACGAGTGAGTGCTGGGAATAGTGTGAATGGAGCGTTGGGAAAACTTCTTGGTAGTAAAATCCTGAGCCAGAAGGCACAACTCGCTATACACAATGCAGTGTTGGTCCCAACGCTAACTTATGGAAGCGAGAGTTGGGTATGGCAGAAAGAGCATGAAAGTAGAATAAACGCGGTTGAAATGCGAGCGCTGCGCAAAATTTGTGGCGTAAGGCTTGTAGACCGTATTCGTAATGATGATGTTAGAAATAGAGTTGGTCTGAAAGAGAGCGTCGGTGTTAAAATAAGAAGAGGCATGCTCCGATGGTTCGGGCATGTAGAAAGAATGCAAGATGAAAGAATGACGAAGCAGATATACAATGCAAAAGTGAAAGGATGTAGGAGCCGGGGAAGGCCAAGACTTACCTACCATGACCAAATTGGTCATGTTCTATCAGAAGGTGATGTCAGGAGACCTAGAAACCGGCGTACGTGCATGAGAAGAGCAATGAATGTTAAAGAAGCGAGTGAGATATGTAAGGATCGAGTCACGTGGCGCTCGGCTCTCTCTGCCTACCCCGCAAGGGATTTGGCTTGAAGTTATAGATGTTCGAGTGTCATAATGGCTGATAGCGCCGAGTAAACACAGGATTTTTTTATTTCGAATAAATAAGAGAAATAAAATTATCAGATTGAATTAGATTGAAATTGAAATAGAAAATTGGAATTTTTTTGCAACTCCCTCCTGGTGAAGATTCACAAGTTATTTTACACAGTTAGGTATAGCTCTGGTAGGGATCCTAGCTTTTTCCCTAAATATAATACACTCTCGAATGACTAGGTAAGCGCTTTCACTAACAGTCAATTTAACTTCGCGAATTTTATAAAAAAGTACAGGAAGAACTTGACGGTTAGACGGTAATTTTGCGCCTATTATTTGATAATTTACGTCTCCAACTAAGAAAATACTTGATTTATTGCTTCTCAATTCCACTGCCATCTTATAAAAGTTAAAACATTACGTATTAATCACGAGAATAACTGACATTCAAAATTAATAGACGGTTAGGTAATTATGACGAAGTTAACGATGCTCTCTCTAAAGTTATTCATTGGTTTAGTGTTAATAATCTGCTTTTAAATGATAAAAAGACTAAAGTAATTAAGTTCTCAACACCTAATGTAAGGCAGGTGGCTACCAATGTACATGTTAATGGAACTAATTTAGCCTCTGTGGAGACAACTGTGTTCTTGGGTATAACAATTGACTCCAGACTACAAAGGGGCCCACAAATTGAAAAATTATCAGGAAAACTAAGTTCTGCAGCTTATGCAGTGAAAACTATTAGACGGCTCACTGATATTGATACGGCTAGAATAGTTTATTTCAGCTACTTTCATAGTATTATGTCATATGGAATTCTTCTTTGGGGTAACTCCGCGGATATTAACACCATCTTTTTATTGCAAAAGAGAGCCATAAGAGCTATCTACAAACTTGGTCCCCGGGAGAGCCTTAGAGAAAAATTCAAAGAAATAAATATTTTAACAGTCGCATCGCAATATATCTATGAAAATCTTTTGTATGTCCATAAAAACATAGACTCATTTTGTAAAAAGAGTGATACTCATAGCATAAATACTAGCTATAAGCATAATCTTGTGTTATATGCAAGCCGTCTCCACAAAACAAGTAATTATTTTATGGGGCAAAGTATACGGTTCTATAACAAACTTCCCAGCAATATAAGAGATTTGTCAATAAACAAATTTAAAACTACTATTAAAGCCAAATTGTGTAGCAGGGCATATTATAAAGTATCTGACTATATTAATGATAAAAATGCCTGGGAGTGAGTCGATCCAATTATAATGTAATTAACAAAATATGTAAATTTGTTTGGATACCAAAAGAGGGATGCCTGAGTTTTTTGGCAGTATTTTTATCAGTGCTCACCTAGTCATAAACTGCACGGTAGGGAAAAAAAATGTGACGATTCCAAACAAATGTAGCCATTTTTACGGAATAAAAAGATTTTGACTTTGAATTTGAACAAATGAATACCGCGAGTACGTGCGGCACTGCCGCGCAACTTGTATGAACATGTTTCGATGTAATTCGGCACGGATTATCGTAATCCAAATAAGTTAAAAATTAATTTCCGAGTGTTTTAAAAGCAAATGAACAAAACTAAGACATATGCGTTAGAAAATAAAAACTTTGAAAAATAAGGGACACCCTAATATACATATATACAAATAGATTTTATAATCTATTCATATTTAAAAAAAACATGTGACAAATGATTTTCTTGCTGTTTCATAACTTTAACTTCAGTATAATGACATTTATTGTATTTTACTTATGTATACTCTGTGTTTTGTATTGTGTACGTTTTCTTGTTATTTATTAAACTCTCAAGAAGAAAGAACCAGGACCATCTCTGATGTTGCAAAATAAATCTAATCCGTACAATAGTTCAATACTAACCACAATGTATAGAATAGATGATTTTTTTGTGTTTTCAGTGTTGGTTCATAGTAAATATTATTTGTTTTCACGAGTACCATGGGTATAAGTATACTATCTATCTATATCTTCACGCTAAATCCCTCGTGAGCGCCACATGACTCGGTACTTACACACCTCGCTCGCTTCTTTAACATGAAACATACCGAGTTTTTTTTAAAAACTATCAAAATATACTATTTTACTAGTAATTGTTTTAATACAAAAAAAAAAAAAAAACCTCCACTGGTTTTCTATCTTCTGATTGGATAAATTTCCAACGTAAACTAACCTTCACCTACGTACAATGTCTAAGTCGGAGTTCGGTGAGCTTATAATGGTTACTATGAGTTTGTCGTCCCGTATGACACTTACGTTAAAGTAGCATATAAATCGAGTAGTGATTCTTCTAGTGGAATATGTTTATTTAGTAAGTTTCTCCTAAAAAACAAAACAGCAAAAATATTCTATTTTATAAGTTTTTATTTTAATACAAAGAAATAAAGAGTCTCCACTGGTTGCTATGTGCTGAGAGCGCGAACCTTATTGGTATAAATTTCCAACGTAACCTGACCTCCACCGACGTACAACTTCTAAGTCGGAGTTCGGTCAGATTATAATGGACATAATAGGAGTTTGGCGTCCTATATAGGTACGCGGTCAGCCTGTGGATAATGTATACCAATTATCAAATGTTACTGTTTATTCCTGCAAAAAATAACTCTTATTTAATGCAGTTTTATATAGAGTTATTAAGTAAGCAAAATTAAAAAAAAGTTTGAAGAGGAATAAATAGCTTGGGCCAACCATACCTAGGAACTGTTCTAAAAACTAGAAATATGTCTACACAATGTTATTATAATATGTTTAATGAATACAATAATTAAAAAAAATAAATACCTTGTCTTGTTCGCCTCCGCCATTCTACGAACATTTTCTTTGTATTTTTATTCTATATATTTTCTTTTTAGTGTTCCCCATTATTACAACAGTATAATAAATATATATAAACCTATAATATTATTTACTACTTATATCTAATAATAATACACTTACGCTAAATACTATAATATTGAATATTTACAACTATTAATTATAAAAACTTCGGTGTCGCGATGTAAATGGAGCGAGCTCGAGCAGACAGTCGACATAGGTCTTACCTCGAAGCGGGCTGCAGCCGGACTGGCTGGATGTAGTTAGTCAACGCGTTTATAATCCTCATTACCGCACAATAAGGTCGAAAACACGTAGCACCCAAGACGAATGTGATCGCTTAGAAATTGTCAGAAACTTAAAATATTTTAAAAAAATTTCATGTTTCACTTATCAAAATATGCAGCAACCATATTATAAACATAGATATTACTAATAGATTTAAGTAATTTTGAAGCGTATAAACAGAACAACTTCGTTGTAATTTCATAAATAATGAATTTCAGGAGGTGTTTTCGAAAGTAATTATTATCGAATCAATTTTACACAATCGCGTATTTGAGCAAGCAAATTCAAGATAAAGAAATGAAGTTATTTATATTAAAATCTTAGATCCGTCAGTTTAGTCATTAGCCTATACTATTCGATGAAAGTTGGTCTAATTTTTCGATGTGTCGCCTTAAATCGTAAGTCTGTAGGATACGAACTATAGTTCACATTTATGAATAATACAAATTTTATTCTTATTATTTCAGAAGATAGAACACGACCAATTTGATCATGGTAGGTAAGTCTTGGTAGGTGATGACAGGAGCCCTAGAAACCGGCGAGCGTGCATGAAAAGAGCAATGAATGTTAAAGAAGCGAGTGAGTTATGTAAGGATCGAGTCACGCGGCGCTCGGTTCTCTCTGCCTACCCCGTAAGGGATTTGGCGTGAAGTTATAGATAGATAAATAGATTTCAGAAGATGCATTCATTTACCCTCTTTTTCTATTCAATATATATCATAATTATCATTCGTAATGAGTAAACTCCAGTCGTGCGTCGGACGTCGTGCTGACACACACACACACTTGTTTTTTTGTTAACGCGTTCACTTGATTTTACTCCTCATAAAATTTCAGAACGGGACCTTCTAACTCAAAATGGTTTCTTAAGGAGTAAACTCCAAAAGAATTTCAAATACAACTGGTTGTTCCAGAGATTAGTGTATTCAAACAAACTGAAAGAGTTTGTTTGTATGAATTCATGCTTTATATATTAATATAGAGTATAGATGTAAAAAGTATTATTTACCTATATCAGTGAAATGCAACAATTTTACTAGTTGTATTCAATTTCTGCGGGTTCGTTCTACCTCAGGCATCTACGAGATCACTCTTGACGTTTACAGCGAACAACACTCACCACCCCACCCTACCTACACTCACCCTCTGATATCCGGGGGAGGTTTATCGGGCAAATCTTTTTGCTCATTGCGGTGTCCGATCCATCAGTTAATTTCTCGCTATTTGTGTTTTGTCTACCTGGAAGTCACCTAATGTTCTACTTTATCATTCTAGGAAATTACATCAGTAACTTTAAAATACATATATTGTATATATTTAACGCTTCCTGACCGCGTTCGTAATGATGACGTAAGAAAAGTTGGTCTGAAAGAGAGTGTCAGTGTTAAGATAACAAAAGGCATGCTAATTTGGTTCGTACATGTAGAAAGTATGCAGGATGAAAAAATGACGAAACAGATATAGTTACAATGCGAAAGTGCAAGGATGTAGGAGCCGAGGAATACCAAGACTAACCTATCACTGTTTTATCAGAAGGTGATGAACCGGCAAGCGTGCATGAAAAGAGCTATGAACTGCATCTTATGACGTTCGGTTCTCTCTGCCTACTCCGCAGGGGACCTGGCCTGAAGATATACATACATACAACTTTAAAATATACATGATGTCACACCAACAACGAATATTTTAATCATAATCATCATCTCAGACTGTATTCGTCTACTGCTGAATATAGGCCTCCCCTATAGAGAGCCATTCGTCTCGATCCTGTGCCACCTACATCCATCGATTTCTACAAACTTCTTGAGGTCGTCGCACCATCTCGTGGTGAGTCGTCCCACACTGCGTCGTTCGCCTTAACCCTTCTTCCCCGGCGGTTGTCGGTTCTACGAACTATGTAACCGGCTACCGCCACTTCCATGCTTATCTTTTGGGCTACGTCTGTTATCTTAGTTCTACTGTGGAGATCCCCATTTCTGATTCTATCATGCAGAGAAACCCCGAGCATAGCTCTTTCAATAGCACGCTGAGCGACTTTGAGCTTCCCCATACGGCCCGCAGTGACGGGCCACGTCTCAATTCCGTGTGTACTGGCAACACACATTGTTCAAAGACCTTGCTCTGCAGGCGTTGAGGTATTTCGGACGAGGTACTTTGATCAAAGGCAAAGATGATTTGATGTATCATCTTTGCCCTTAAATGAAAGTATGAGAGAGAAGAAGAAAGAAATGTACCGTCAATGCAAGAATGAAACCAAGGCTTTAGTGAAAGAGAAGCGTGAAAGACAAATTATGAATGAGGAAGAGAGGCTAACGAGAAACTTCGAGGCAAATACCAAACTCTTTTGGAGAGAGGTAAAGAAGTCTCGGGGTGGTTCGTCGGCATCCAGTATGAACAAGATTAAGTCTAAAGCTGGTATCATTCTTGCAAACACTCAGGAAGTGTTAGAACGGTGGAGTGAATATTTTGAAGAAATGTACGAATATGCCTCGGACGCTGACAATGAGAGTGAGTCTGATGCTCACTCCACGTTGACGGCGTCCGATGAAGGTATAACTATGGATGAGATAGAATGGTCGATACGAAGTTTGAAAAATGGAAAGTCTGCGGGAATTGATATGATTACAGCTGAGATGATCAAACTAGGTGGCACTTACGTCCCGGACGCCTTCTGGTACTTATGCAACCTATGCTGGAGAACTGGAAGGGTCCCAATGGACTGGGGACGCGCAGTCATCGTACCCTTGTATAAAGGTAAGGGATCACGCATGGACTGCGCCAACTATAGGGCCATCAGTTTGATCAGCTTAGCAGCAAAAGTATATGGAAAGATAATTGAAAGGAGAATGAGGGTGAAATCTGACGAAATGCTATGGGAGCCACATGGAGGATTCCGAAATGGAAGGGGATGTACGGATCAAGTTTTCTCGCTCCGCAATATCGTAGAGAAGCATCTGGCCACAGACCAGAAGGTTTTCTGCGGTTTTGTGGATCTTGAGAAGGCATTTGATAGGGTTGTGCGAAAGGAACTGTGGTGCATATTGCCGAGATATGGGATTGATGGCTCACTGCTGCGTGCTGTGCAGTCCACCTACAAGGATTGCTCAGCATGTGTGCGAATAGATGGCAACATGTCACCCTGGTTTGATGTCAAAATTGGTGTCAAACAGGGTTGCATGTTGTCTGCTAGGCTGTTTATTCTGTATCTCGATAGTTGTCTACAGAGAATAAGATCGACGAATGTAGGATTACGCATGGGTGACCTAGTGGTGAACTGTCTGCTGTATGCAGATGATGCCGTCCTGTTAGCAGAAACACCATCTGAGCTGCAAACACTAGTCACAATGATGAAAGACGAATGTATGAAGGAAGGCTTACTATTGAATGCGAAGAAAACAAAGATTATGGTATTTGAAAGAGAAGAAACCAGAACCAATGTAAGAATTACGGTAGATGATGAAGTGTTGGAACAAGTGAATGAGTTTGTATATCTTGGATGCGCTTTCAGCAGGGGTGGAAGGTACACCGCAGATGTGGAAAGGCGAGTGAGTGCTGGGAATAGTGTGAATGGAGCGTTGGGAAAACTTCTTGGCAGTAAAAACCTGAGCCAGAAGGCGCAGCTGGCTATACACAATGCAGTACTGGTCCCAACGCTTACTTATGGAAGCGAGAGCTGGGTATGGCAGAGAGAGCAGGAAAGTAGGATAAACGCGGTTGAAATGCGAACGTTGCGCAAAATCTGTGGTGTAACGCTTGCAGACCGTATCCGCAATGATGAGGTTAGAAGCAGAGTTGGTCTGAAAGAGAGCGTCGGTGTTAAAATAAGAAGAGGCATGCTCCGTTGGTTCGGACATGTAGAAAGAACGCAGGATGAAAGAATGACGAAGCAGATATACAATGCAAAAGTGGAAGGATGTAGGAACCGAGGAAGGCCAAGACTTACCTATCATGATCAGATTGGTCGTGTTCTATCAGAAGGTGATGTCAGGAGCCCTAGAAACCGGCGAGCGTGCATGAAAAGAGCAATGAATGTGAAAGAAGCGAGTGAGGTATGTAAGGATCGAGTCGCGTGGCGCTCGGTTCTCTCTGCCTACTCCGTAAGGGATTTGGCGTGAAGTTATAGATAGATAGATACTTTGATACAGGGTCATACATTTATTCTATTTATTGGAAAAGCACTTCAACATTTAATTTAACAAGCTGAGTGAGTTGGTATGATTACTTTAACACCAAGTGCTTCAATTCCCTCACAACCTTTGAGTACATGAATATATCTCTATTTTTTTATTCAACGTCAGGAGACATACACACATACGGCACACATGATTTAAAGTGGTTACAGTGACTTATGACCGCTTGCCATACATTAAGTATGCCACGTCTGCTGCTAACACAGCAACCCCTTAGGAGCTGGCAAGAACACAACAACCATCCAGGGAGTTGTTATTGGCCTACGGTGTTCTGTAAGGTGGAGTTCTTCAAACAGTCTGCTTTGATGCGCCCTACCTCTCCTATAGTTATCTGTATGTCTTGTACTGGCTGTTTTTTATGTATTATGAGTATGTATTCACTGAAAAGCAGTGGTAACTTAGTGGATAAAGAACCAGCCTGTTAATCTACCAGTACCTTGTTCGAATCCTGGTCTTGGTGTATGTAAAAGAAACCATCGTGAGGAAACCCGCGCCTCCAAGGACTTATATTTCGAAAAACGTGTAACCTGACCTAAGAAAGGTGTGGTTTTCCCTCTGGGTTTAGAGGTCTGACGACCGCAGCAACTTACTGATTGTGATTAGTCATAGGTTTAGTAGTTGGTAGCATGACGTTGAACGTGATGTTGCCTGTTAATTGACAACATCGTTCATATTTATATTCTTCTGTTTTAAATTGTAGACAATGTGCGCACTACTGAATGACAGACAGACAAACAACGACTGACGAGCTCGGTGGCGCAGTGGTAAAACGCGCTGTTACGTTACTTTAATGCGCTAGTGTGCGTGTCGTGCACACTAGTCGTGAGTCGTGCGGGTTCGATTCCCACACAGGGCAAACATTTATCTCCATGAACATGCTTGTTTGTCGTCATGGTAGGTTACTCTTGGTCTTCCTCGGCTCCTACATCCTTACACTTTCGTATTGTATATCTGTTTCGTCATTCTTTAATCTTGCATTCTTTCTGCATATCCGAACCAACGGAGCATGCCCTACTCTTAACACCGACGCTATCTTTCAGACTAACTCTCTTTCGTACGTTATCATTTCATGAATTTCTTGGACGTGCAAATTATCTCAATATTTCTCCTTCACCACCGAGCTAGTGTTAATTGTAAATATTTATATAAATCTGAAAACACGAACTTGGTTGTAACATATCAATGCCAGGACAAGAAACGGGACCAATAGAAGAATAGGTAGCTCCATCTATCTAACATTCTCTATTGTACCATAATTAATCAAATATGTTCATGTTCTCTTTATTAATACTTGGTAGATTTCACCTACTTACTACAGTCGAGTACTGTACTAAAAATTGTAAACTAACATGCTAGACTTCTTCGACTCGTCTCTCGATAAGTCGGCCGACTAGTTGACCAGACGGCCAACAAAAGGAACATATCCGGTAACAGGGGTGAATTATTGCAACTTCATTTACTATGACGCGGGGCGTATTTCGCACGATGAATGTAGAGTACCTATTAGGTAGTACAGCAGTGTGTTTCCTTGTTATCAAATATCAAATGTAGCATATTCATTGATTGTATATGGTCTATAAATTATTTATTTTACATATTTCATTAAGGAAGGTGGCAGAGAAGCGTAGTAATGGCCTGTAAGGAAGGCTGGATACTTGCAACACTCTTCGTATTATCGATCCTGTTAAAACCTATTCACGTCTTTTCAAGAGAGGTAGGGCGCATTAAAGTATGAGGAAGTACCTCCACCAAAATCGCGGCGAAATTACTACCCCCTGGGTTGTTGTGTTCCTGCGAGTGAGTGAGGTTACATGTGGGCTCCTAAGGGGTTATTGCGTTAGCAGCAGACTGATACTTAAAGTGTTCCAAGCGTTCGTAGGCCACGGTAGCTGCTTTACAAAAGGGCGGCCTTATGCTTGTATGCCTCCCGACGTTGTATAAAAATAAACACGTTTTTGCAGGATCTCATAGTGCCTTGGGAAAATATCGATAAAATTCCTCCAAATTCATTATTCACGGAAGAAACCCCTTGCTGTGAGAATACACAGTACCATAACCAGTACGATTCTAACAACTATTCCTTGTTTGAACAGAGTAGCTGACGATGGTTAGGGGTACCTACAATTGTAGAACAAAGTTCTAGTTGTCATATCGAACTGCTCCGAACTGAACCCGTATGAACATGGGAGAGGCATATAACTAGAATGCACCTCAACTGCTGGACCAGGAGAGCCTTAGAATGGAGGCGGAGAGCAGACACTCGAGGACGAGGCCGAATCGCTGGGTGGATGACATTAGACGACAAGGAGATCATGACTGGATGAGGCGAGCACAAGATCATCAAGAATGGGGAAGGAGGGCTTATATCCAAAACTGGATCTCATAAGGCCGTCGTGATGACGATGATATTTAGAATTAAACCTTACTAACCTCAACACAAGCTGCTCGAAGAATAACAGGAGACACCTCAAATACTGTAATATTTGTCTGTCTCCAATTACAAATTTTCCTCTATTATAACTAAAATAAAAGCTATTGATTTTTTTATACCACTAAGGTAGCGAACTAACATACGGTCTGCCTGATGGTAAACAATCGCCGTAGCCTACATTTGTAACGCCAGGGGTGCCACTCATACGTTGCCAACCCTCTAAAAACCACTTCACGCCAAGAACCCCGCTGCTATAGTGCCTTGATGATGACGATGTGCTACCACTACCCACTTGCGTCTTCTACTATAGCAATATTCGGTGGTCAATGTACACGTGGTCACCATAAGACAGGGACAAACGCACAGAAATCTGCAGACAACAATTCCATAGAGAGTTGTTGTGTTCCTGCGTGTGAATGAGGCCACCAGTAAGCTCCTAAGGCGTTGCTGTGTTACCAGCAGAGGTGGCATCACGAGAGTGATACTTAATGTATTACCAGCATTCATAAGCTACGATAACCACTTTATTCCACTCGAATGATACCGTTGTCGTAATTAAAATAATTAAGATTCAAGTATTTATATCGCTTTACGTACGTTTTGCGTTTGGATAAAGAATGGCTTTAGGTAGACAAAATTTTTGGTGCGTAAAATACTATTCAGTGATGGATGCTTCAGTTCAGTAAATGATCTGCGATGGCTGATCCTGTTCGCCTGACCATCTTTAACGACTGTACTCCGACTCGCTTTGTTTGTCCTACATACGAACCACCATAGCTACATTATATATTAGAACCTAGAACCCTAGCACGTTATAAGATCCGGCGACATCAGTATGACGGCGTACTTCGAGGTTCCCTTGAGGTTTGCTATTTTGCATAGAGGAATATGTAGTTTTGCTGGAGTTATTTTTAAGTTACAAACTCCAAATATACCGGTTGCCTATTTACATCCAGACGTTTCACTAAGCTTTACTCGTTTACCTATATGCTTTTTAATCCGATAGCAACAAGCTCGGTGGCGGAGCGGAACGACAACGACGTTCGTGGGTTCGATTCCCACTGTTTGTCTTAGTTTGGGTGTTTTTAAGAGATGAGCAAGTAGCCCGTTTGGGGAAGCGCCAGTGCCACTACCTCACAGAAAAACGCAGCCAAATAACAATTCGCTGGAGTGAGGTCACCGATATCTAAGTTTCTAAGAGGCAGCTGTGTTAACTGCAGAGGTGGCATAGTGCGAGAAATACTCAATGTCTTGCAAGCGTTCGTAGGCTACGATAACAGGTTTACATTAGGTGAATCGTATGCTTGCTATGATGCTGATAGCTTCTTTTTACATCCGCTCCACTCGCCGACGGCGGGGAGTACACCCTCACACACTGGAACCGCAATGGTTGCGTACTGTGCGGTTCTAGCGAAGTTTTCTTCCGAGAACTTTCAAGTTGTAGAATGAACTCCCATCCGAGGTTTTCTCAAGGGACTACAGCATGGATTTCTTCAAAAAAGGCCTGTAGAGGTTTTTACAGGGTCGGCAACGCATGAGTGGCGTCCCTGGTGTTGCAAATGTCCATAGGCTACGGAAACTGCTTACCATCAGACTGACCGTACGATTGATTGCCACATTAGTGGTATAAAAAAATGCTTGTATGCCTCGCGACGTTGTATGAAGGCGTTCTAGACATGTGCTGTCCTTTAGTTATGTAATGTGTTAGCACATAAGTCATGCACTCCGTTGGTAAAAGCTGATACGACCGATTTTAGGTGACGAGAAGATATCTGTCACAGAGTACGCGAGTGGCCATCTCCTGTTACTGCCAATTTGATATCCAAAAAAGACTAGAACCTCTAAATCTGACCTAAAGTTGTTCTACTGTTACGAGGAAATTGCAGAAGATACCGTCAACCAAACCACCAAAATCCAACCGTCCTAAATCGTACCGTCAGAAAACTCATTACTACACATTTTTTTTTTATACAACATCGGGAGGCTTACAAGCATACGGCCCACCTGATGTAAAGTATCACTCGCGTGATGCCTCTGTTGCTAACACAGCTACTCCTTAGGAGCTTAATGGTGACCTCACTCTTTTGTGTGAATACAACCTTACAGAAAGTGTTATTTGGCTGCGGTTTTATTTGAGGTAGAGGTGCTCCCCGTGCTTTGATGTGCCATACCTCTCTTAAAACATCCAGACCAAGACAAACAGACATGTCCATGCACACAAATGTTTGCCCTATGTAGGAACCCACGAGCGTAGGTGTCAAAGTGTCGTTACTAACCACTGCGCCACCGAGCTGTACATGACCTAAAATAGTATCAGGTACCTACTGCATGATACCAGAGAACTGCCTGTAAAGTTTTTCCAAGAGATTCATCCAACAATCTCAGCAACATGAGGTTCTTCAAAAAGTATGTAGATATATTTACTGTGTCAGTTAAGCACGAATGATGCCGCTGGTCTCACAAGCGTCCATAAACTAGGTACCTACTGCCACTTTTTTTACTATTAGTAATTTAACTCTGCCTACTGCCTTTGCTCGCCCATGCCTTTTGTTATACTTATTTTTATTTCTTAGATAATATGTTAGTTATGTTGATCCGTAAGTGGTTTGTATTAAAAACTGTACTACCACAAGGCAGATCGAGACTTTGACAATTATGATGACTATTAGTAACATTAAAAATAATTCTTTAAAACGCAAACGGACACGTAAGTCGCATTGTCAGGTTGATAATTTCTAGGATCAGTACAAGCAAAAACTCTTCATTTTTCATGTTTCTTGTTGATTATATTCCATGCGATCGAATATCATAATTTTATATAAAGCTTCTTTTCTTTATAATTTTTTTTTCTCCCAGTCTTTAAAGTCAAATTGTTATTTGCCAGAATACATACAGTTATAAGATCTTAATTAATAATGCAGTTCCTGTATTCATAGTCTGCGCGCAGACGTGCAAAATTAATTAGAAATAATTTAAGGAAAATTTTATTATTATCACATTATATTGACGTCCTTAAATAATTACTGTATTGATTTCATTACTCTTCATTTACATATCATCGAATTTTGCAATTTATGATCTAAATACTCGTTACTTTTTGATCTAAATACTTTATGCAATCCATCTCTATCATTGTACCACTAAATTTGGTTATAGGTTTGGTTTATAAGAAGTATCTACCGTTTTCCTTTTGATAATTTTCATTTTACGTTCTATGTTTTAAAATATCGTATTCATAATTTCATATAAAGCTTCTTTATGAATTTTTTCTCTGATTCTATATGTAATCCATCTTTATCATAAATATCAACCTATTTTCTTTTTGATAATATTCGTTCTACGTTTTGCGAAGCTTCTGTTACAGCACGCCATCTATCAGTGGATAGCCTTATACAGAGCGGCTGCTGTTATAAACATAAACCAGTATCGGCAGCAAGAGAGTACTTCGAAATTCCAGATTAGTTGGTAATTCTGCTCTTAATAGTTCTCTAAGTCGACGGTAGATGGTGTTATTTTTATTGCACGATTTTATTGATAAAGCCGGCAGTTTACATTATCAGTGAGACTTTCAGACGTAGTAAGTAGCTACGAGGTGGCGAAGATGGTGCATAAAAAATATTTTGCTCTATACCAGGGGTTTCCAAAGTATGCGCTGTAAAGTGTACAGAGGGGAGCCGTGCGAAGCTCTTGTTTACCATTGCCAAGAAACGAAATTTAGGTAATCGCGTCTACGCGTAAAATATGCATGGATCCAACGTCGTTTTCATGCACAAGCTACATCAGAGTTCCCTTCCCAAGAAGAAGAGTCCTATTGAACTTTCTTGCGACAGAAACCTGAAAACGAGATTTCACGTGTTCCAATTTGGTGGATTTTGGACATCGGGTCAAAATGAATACCCAGCTTTAAGTTTATACAAATTAAGAATTCTCATTCTCTTTACAACATCTTATTTATGTGAGGCCGAATTTTCAACTGTAGCTGTAATAAAAAGCTAATATCGTTCAAAGATAAATGTGGAGCACGAAATGAGTAGAGATATTAAACCGCGCTTTGAAAAATGTGTAGAGATCACCAAGCTCACACGTCACATTAATAAAGTTGTCATTGTATTTTATATACTATTTTTCATATATTAAAAAGGTTTCTTGCATGTCAATGAAAATGTAATAACTGTTTCATATTGCGGATGTTTTAATTTTTTGCCTGTCTACCTAGAATCCTTGTACTTCTTCCGAGTACTAACGACTACGAGGTGCCGAGACAAAATATTAAATCTGTAAGTGCGCCGCGATCTGAAAAAGTTATTTATATACATAAACCAGACAAAGATCAGACAAATACAAATTATCACTTTTGTTTGAAAATGTTTTGAACAAAGATTTAAACTGTATGTAATGACAGAAATTATATTTCTGTATACGGGTGTGATCAAAAAGGTTACTTTTTTTATGTACTACGTCGGGAGGCGTAACAAGCATACGGCTCACCTGATGTAAAGCGGGTACCGTAGCCTATTAACACTTGCGATATATTAAGTATCACTCGCGCGATGCCTCCTCTACTGCTTACACAGCAACTCCTTGGGAGCTTACAACCCTCTAGGGAGTTGTTATTCGGCTGCGGTTTTCTGTGAGGTGGAGGTACTTCCCTAGCGGGCTGCTTTGATGCGCCTTACCTCTCTTAAAACATCCAGACCAAGACAACCAGACATGTTTATGCACACAAATGTTTGCCTTGTGTGGAAATCGATCCCACGAGCGTTGGTGTTAAAGTCACGACTGAGCCACCGAGCTCGTCACACTTGAAATTTAAGTCGTGGCTCAATCGTTTATGAACTTCGCGCGCTCTGTACACTCAAATTTCAAATTCCTTTTTGTTGTGTTACACTCGTCTCTGTCATATACACAATTTTGACTATATAGCAAATAGCATATGTTGTTTTTTATGTGAGAGGTATAAAGGTTGAACTCGTGCTTGCGTGCTCGGCGATTGCTGTTGAAAATAAGGGAACAGAGTTTGTATTTATAGTTTTTATGTAAAAAATGGTATTTAGTGCTCAAAAACTCTTGAAATGTTGACGGTGGTGTACGGTGAGTTAACTCTGAGCAAAAAAAAATATATAAGTTATTCCAAGAGGGGCGAGAAAATGTTAACGATGAACCTCGTTCCGGGCGCCCCAGCACATCAAAAACTGACGAAAATGTTCAGAAAGTGAAGATCTGCTGAAAAATCGTCTAATCGCGATTAAAGAAGTAATCGTAGCTGATGATCCTAATATATCGTTTGGTTCATGCCAATCAATTTTAACTTAAAAAAAAACAATTTTTAATAAAACGAAAAAAAGAATGGATTTTGCATCATGGTGCAAAATCCATTCTTTTTTTCGTTTTTTTTTTAGATTTGTTAGATTTTGGACAATAACAATACTACCATTATGCCTCAGCCACCGTATTCGCCAGACTTGCCCCCTGCGAGTTTTTCCTCTTCCCAAAATTGAAAAAGCCCATGAAAGGACGAATGAGGAGGATTGAGGAGATTAAGGCTGCATTGCTGGAGAAGCTCAAGGCAATACCCAAAAGTGCATTTCAGAAGACTGGAAAAAGCGCTGGCACAAGTGCATTGTATCAGAGGCATTATTTTTAAGGGATAACATAATTTTGGTTGAATAAATTAATATTTCTTTATAAAAATAAAGTCACCTTATCTTTGATCACACAGATTTTTAAAACTTTTAATTATTAAGGTGGCAGTGATTGGTGTTACTTCTACACTTGAATTACTTATACAGATATAGAACTAACACCAAGCATTATCAACTTTAATAATTCGTTTTTTATAATAATATGCCATTCCTAATTATCGAGCTCGGGTGGTAGAAGGCAAGTGATGGCTACTTTAGCGCTAAAGTTCTTGAGGTTGGATTGCCACAAAAGGGATTTTTTTCTGTAGACGAACATGTCTATCTCGTTCTGTATGTATTTACAAAAAAAAACGTATTTACGTATGTTTATCAGTTGTATAGCAACGATAGCACAAGTTTTACTTAGTTTCAGACTAGATGGGACTGTGTAATTTATCTACAATATTCTTTATATTGTCTTTTTTCTTATGCTCATTTGTGGAAATCAATAAATTAAAGTCAAATTTAAATAATAATATTTTTACTATATCGCTTCACAAACTTGTATTTACACGATTGCTTACATAACACATTATTAATATCGAAAAACAACGATTAAAAATACTCTATGGGTGTACTTATAATGACCTCGAGCTCTTTACAGCGTTTAATAAAAGCCTTTATAAATTAATTCCTGTCTCTATTAAAAAATATGATGGAATGCTTACGTAGACACCTAAGCAACAGGACTTTCTGTATATCTTTTGCGAACCTCGACATAGAAGATTAATATTAACATGTCCAAGCGAGTTATAACGTTAACATGACAACAATACAGTATTTACAAAACGTAGTGAACACTGCAATTATTATTTGTACAGTCAAGTTGAAAATTGGAAGCATAAGAATAAATAACAACCTACAGCCTTCCATTCCGTATTAGTTGATATATATAATTTCAAACTAATGAAGTGATTACAATTATACCTTGTGGGCTCTACTGATCACATAATAGGCCTCATTATAATTCCTTATAGGTATTATTTAATCTTACAAGTAACAACAAACTATTTTTGAAGTTGCATTCCGCTTGACTTCTCTCGTCTATGCACGAGATGTATAGGTTTCATGGAGTTTAGAACAAGACATCGTCTTCTTGATCGTCGAGAAGATTTGAAGTAGGGTCGCTGATACTCGCTCCGGATTCCAGCTCTTCTAGTCTTTTCTGTAAATACAGTGTCGTTAAGTATATACTTAACACACAGAATATCTGCCTTCAGTAAAGCGCTACTTTATATACTAGCTCATTTCCAAACTAAAACAAAAAACCCCTACTCTCTCCATTTGTCCATTTCAATAACCTTACAAAAACATCTAGAATTTGTAGTCCTACAGATTTGAAGCAAATTAAATCTATTAATTATTAGAGGGTTGTTGTGTTTCTGTGTGTGAATGAGGTTACCAGTAAGCTACTAACGAGTTGCTGTGTTAGCAGCAGAGGTGGCAATCACGCGGGTGATACTTAATGTGTTGCAAGCGTTTATAGGTAACCACTTTATATTATATAATAAAAAAAAACACTAGCGTATTACTAAACACTTTATATTGTATTATTTTAGCTTATTTTGAGACTACCTGTACAATGGCAGTAATTTGATTTGATTTTGATTCTTTTCTGATTTTTCTTTAGAATAAATATAACTTCTATTAAATTTAAATCATTTTGTACAAGGCCTTTAAATGTAATATGGCCAAGAAAACACGGAGATTCACTACAAATGGAGTGTGTCCGTCGATAAAAATTGAACTGGTACAACCCTTAAAATAGCGCTGAACTGAAGAAAAGCTTGTAAAAAAATTACATGTAAGCACTGAATGTTCGATTCTGAACATACAAAAAATTGCGTGAAAGGCAAAGCTTTTAAAAAAACAAATTGAATACAGTGCTACCACCAAATACACCAATTTTTATTTAAATGTATGTTTAATTAATAAATTAACTTTAACCTTTTAATAGCTGATTCTATCTCTCCTTACATTAGTAAAAAATAAAAACATTAAGGAAGTACATTGAAAACAAAGATAATAATTTAGGAAACATGGACAATATGAAAAACATAACACAAACTTAAGATGTTTCGATAATTTTGACAAACCGTATTCAGAGAAAAAATAATAATTTCAACATTACAAGGCGAGCTCGGTGGAGCAGTGGTGAAACGCGCTCGTGGGTTCGATTCCCACACAGGACAAACATGTGTATGCATGAACATGTCTGTTTGCCTTGGTCTGGGTATTTTTAATAGGTAGGGCGCATCAGAGCAGCCCATCTGAGGAAGTAACTTCACCTCACAGAAAACCGCACCCAAATAACAACTCCCTAGACGATTGTTGTGTTCCTGCGTGTGATTAATGTCTTCAGTAAGCTTCTAAGGAGATGCTGTGTTAGCACCAGAGGTGGCATCGCGCTAGTAATACTTAATGTATTGCAAGCGTTTATAGGTAACGGTAACCGATTTAAATCAGGTGGGCCGTATGCTTGTAAGCCTCCCGACGTTACATAAAAAAGAAACATTAAATATCAATTCACAATGTCACAAACAAAAAAAAAAAAATGTAGACAAAGAATGTCATCATTTATTTTATTTCCACTGTTTACTACACTCATTTGCAAAAAATATACATATGTACCGATAATTTTCTTACAAATGACTTGTTTGTTAATTATATTAGATCGCGAGTGCGAAATTTCATAAGAAAACTACTTTCAACTTCTTCTATTTGTTGTATTATGAACAAAGAAGTCTGACAATTAAGTGTAGTACAGAATATGGCACCGGAGAGTTGGTTTTTTTGATGGATACCGAAGATGCCCATAGAGACTCTTCAATGATTAAAAGTAAGTTCATCTAGTTTTGACATATACTACTAGGTTCAATTAGTGCTTTGGCTACTCAGAGTTTATAGCCTATAATTATTTTATTCTTTGCAAAAGTCGTAGGCACTATAATTATAAAAAGAGGATAATCGATTAGGGTCTACGTTTATACGCAAAAGTTATGTTTTACAATTTTTAATGAAATGGGAGTTTAGATGGGATTGATTCAATAATCTCAAAAAATGTGAAGACAAATAATTAGTATTATTATGTATTAGTATTGCCAGGTAGGTATGTATATGCAAAACAAAATCCATTAGGAACATTTCACTAAACGACAAAACTTATGAGTTTTAGAAACAAGTCTTGGAATTTTTAAATTCGTGAAAATTATAAGTTAGGTGTCTACTACTAATTCAAAACAATCTTTCAGAGAATTTTTATTGTTACGTAACAAATTATAAAATATTATTATCCGATTTAATCTAACATTTTTCTCTGAACACAAGTGTCCACTTTATAGATGACAAAGCCAATTAGTACATAATAAAAACCACAATGAAACCCATGTAAATGAACATGAACACATGGTGTTCATAATCGGACAGTTTCCAATAACATTATTTGACTGTACATTGAAGCAATGTCAAGGAGGGATCAATGTCGCAGAATTACGTTTAGAAAACCACACTATATGGCTCACTAGAATTACGTATACAAGTCGTAAGATAGCTTTGGTAGAACGTGCTCTAAACTCCTGCAATGGAAGGGTTTATTCCAGGAGTAAAATGAATATGGGATGATGTGAGATATCGTAGCCGTCTCTTGTCTCTGCATCACGATGAGCATTTTTTTGTCCATTAAATGAGTTATTGTGATACTCACCCTTTCGAACCTAGCCAAAGGTCTGGCGACCCATCAGTTACAGTAATCCTATATCGCTTACTTTCGACGCAGATATCATAGCTAAAGAAACTAAATTAATACAATCACAAGCATGCGACATTAAACCCTCTGATGTACATAGAATAAACTATGTTAGTAGACCAAACACAACCACCACCGCACAGGACCCGGCGGCATAAGGCCGACGACACACGGACAAGCTGCACCTATACCCCCGCCCAATACATACATCATCTACTGTACGCTGTGATTGGTGCATTTTACTTAGAACAGTAGGTCTTCGTCACCCTCGTCTAGAAGGTTTGCGATCCCGCGCACCTCAGTGCCAGCGGCTAGAAGTTCCTCTTTTTTCTGCAATAATAACAAAACCTGTCAAGCGCGATTGCCGCACATGAGGGTTCCGTCGGTGGCTTTACAAATAAATTACTTCATATTGGTCTCGGTACATTCGTCAATAGATTCGTGGTATATTTACATTAATGTTAACAAAAAAAAAATGTTATGTGACCTTGAAACAGTACCGGTCCTGTGGGAGGGCAACATGGATTATTTTTGGTTAAAGTAGACATCTATACTTTTGGTTATAATATACCTTAACATCACAGACTACTAACTAACACACGTGTTATGTATAGCCTTACATAATACAATGTCGGTCTTTTAGTGAATAAAATTGTTTTCAACTGGATACATATATTAGTCTTATTAACTTTGGCCACTTTTACAGAAACACCTCACAATTTAGTAACACAGAAACATTTAAGTTAAATTTTGCATAATTTATGAAATACAGGGTCCTTTTAACACTTATAGAAATAACTTTCATTGTGAACTCAACGTGAAAATCTTGGGCTCAAAATCTGCTATTTCTCACGAAATACAAACATATGCAAAATACATTAAATAGGCGAATTTTCGAGTTGATCCAATAGTAGAAGTCGTTAAACTATATTGCACAGTGTCAATGCTCAAAAAGGCACTATATAAAAAGACCCTGTATAGTGTGAAATATTGGTGTGATAATAAGTGCAAATAATTATTTTGTGCAAGAAGCGTGACCACGCGTTCAGAGTTAGAAAGCCAAATAACACAAGTTTACAATCAATTAATACAGATGTCTAATACTGGAAAATCATTCAAGCGGCAACACTTCCTATCATCTCTCCGCGCTGAGACACCCTAAAAATACGGAAATAAAAATGGCCGTAAGCGGTTAAATACTTTTCTTTAAACTTCGGTAGTCATAAATACAAATTTATTGGATAAGAGCTTTTTACCACTACAAAACTGGGTTTCATATGCGCTCTCAAATTCATTTGAATTAATAGCGGTAGAAAAATATAGAACTAATAAACATTTAAGATTTTTATCTTTCGCGGTTACGAACCGCAATTTAATTGTTTTCTATTTTTATTTATACAATCAGATATACAACGCATAAATAATGTAAATGGTTTCGTTTAATAATATCAAAAGCGAGAATCAAGGAAATACCTATATGCAGCAATGTAAATGTAAAGTCATTTTGAAATACAGTAAAAACCATTTCAAACACATAATAAACTTAGTAAAATATAAAGATTTTATTTTTCTTTGCGTGTGAAATTAAAAATATTGACGTACAAATGTCTAAATGCAAAAATTGATCTATTATCTATTTTATGCACAACAGATTCTTCAACAAATGCGTATAAATACAGGTCTCAAACATCCGAATAGTTTGATGAAGTCTACAAAACTTTTATGAATAGTAAAAAAAAGATTCAGAAAATAAAACATTTTTGCAATACATTTTATTACAGTGTATTGTAATGATGTGTACGACGACGTAGTTTTTGGGATAAAGTGGTGAAGGTGAAGTAACCGTGTATTCAATCAACGTACACGGTTACGGGGACGGTACATACAAATGAGGCTAAGGCGCCCAGAGCAAACTTAATAAATGAAGAAATAAATACTCGTAAACAAAAAGTAGATGATGTATTTAAAAAATGTCAAAACATTACGTCTATTGACAGAATGTTTCTGGAACACAATGCAGCAAAATACGTAATAATTTTGATTCCCCATAAGTATGCTCATAGTCTGTTACCATTTAGTTGTGTGCCAAACCTTCTCCTGCACAGTGCATCAACGGCTCAATCTCGAAATCTACAAATAATTGTTAGTAAAATTGCTAATACAATATTATTAGCAATAATTTAAGTTATTTGCACACAACACAAGATTAATTCTCTATCTAAGGTTACACGTAATTTTATGTAAAACATATAGAATATAAAACATCTAGAAACATCGCGCGCTAGTCGTACCACCTCAGAGAGCTACAGGAGTAAGCCCATCTTATTTGTGGTAATAATAATATTACCATATATATTACCAAATATGAAAATGACAGTAGATTGTTACACGATACGAGTATATATATGCATGAAATCTCTTGTGTAATAATATCCTCACTGAGACATGAATTTTCCCCTGTACATCATTTCATTGAATTTCTAGGCACCGAGAATAGTCGTGCGGGATGTTTTTGTATCCCTAACTAAGGTGGTAACCAAACTTGGCCGCGCTTGCATGATGGTAAATTGTCTGCTCAAAAATTAACAGCAACGAAAAATTAGGAAACGAGTATCAATTATGTAGTTTTGCGAATTAGTTTAATACAATATCACTTAGGTTCCGATTTTAAGGATCGTGCATATAAATTGCAGCAAATTATGTCTAGCCCACACTCCAAAACAATGTGTATTTATCTCACGCATATATTAAAAGATTTCAACCAACTCAGTATTTCATTCCGTTAATGAGGAGAATATGAATCTTAGTTTATTAATTACAAATTAGTAATAAAAAAAATGTTGGATGCACTGACACAAAACGTAAATTTATTGATATAAAAACAATATAAATGGTAATATACTTAGTCTGGCCATAAATACTGTTACAATTAAAAATAAACAAAATATTACATTTGAATTTGGAATCTGTCATTTTTATATGATTGTTCATTGAAGTTTCTCATTTTGGCGCCAATACATTGTACAATATTTTGCGATATTAAAATGGAGTGGGGTGATAAAGAGAATCGAATCGCTGTGATTGCATTACACAAAGTAGGTATGGAGCCAAATGCAATTTTTAAAACTCTCCATACGCTTGGTATTATTACTAAAATGTTTGTGTACCGGGCTATTAATAGATACAATGAGACCTCCTCTGTTTGTGACAGAAAAAGATCTAGCCGTCCACGTAGTGTTCGTACGAAATAGGTAGTCAAAGCAGTAAGGGAAAGAATTCGAAGAAATCCTGTCCGAAAGCATAAGATTTTATCTCGGAAGATGAAGATAGCACCTAGAACCATGTCGCGTATTTTAAAAGATGACTTAGGACTTGCAGCCTATAAGAGACGTACTGGTCATTTCTTAACTGATAATTTAAAAAAGAATAGGGTGGTAAAATCGAAACAACTACTGAAGCGGTACCCAAAGGGAGGTCACAGGAAAATTTTATTTACGGATGAGAAATTTTTTACAAATGAGCAACATTTTAACAAACAAAATGGCCGTATTTATGCTCAAAGCTCTAAGGAAGCTTTCCAATTAGTCGACAGAGTGCAACGTGGGCACTATCCGACTTCAGTGATGGTTTGGTGGGGTATTAGCTATGAAGGAGTGACTGAGCCATACTTTTGTAAAAAAGGTATCAAAACATCGGCACAAGTGTGCCAAGATACCATTCTTGAGAAGGTAGTGAAGCCCCTTAACAACACCATGTTCAATAACCAAGAACGGTCCTTCCAGCAAGACTCGGCGCCGGGTCATAAAGCTCGGCCTACGCAGTCTTGGTTGGAAACGAACGTTTCGGACTTCATCAGAGCTGAAGACTGGCCGTCGTCTAGTCCCGATCTTAATCCGCTGGATTATGATTTATGGTCTGTTTTAGAGAGTACGGCTTGCTCCAAACGCCAGGATAATTTGGAGCCTCTAAAACAATCCGTACGATTGGCAGTGAAGAATTTTCCCACTGAAACCTTCGGTATAAGCAAAGTGAATTATAATTATTTACCAGTTAATAAGGCATTTATTAATTGGTAAAGAATTATAATTCACTTTTCAAGCTCCCGGTAGCTTGGGCATCGACGATTGATCGTCACCAAAGTGACCCCAAGAGGCAGCGCAGCGTCTAGGAGCGGATAAGTCGGAAAGACCAGCATAACTAGGAACAGCGCGGCATCGACCAGTCCACGGAGTGACTGCAACTAATAGCGCGGCGCCGGCGACCAGTCGTCGATATAGTATGTCAGTAGCACTAACTGGTTGGGAATATAACTCTATTTCTAGCCGTCAGCGGGTGCTGATGGAGCCAGGCCGCGGGTCAATGCGCCTTACAGATAAGCTGCTTACTATATACGACGATATTCTTCACGTGGTTTTTTTTTAGTGGCTGGGAGGAACCAGCTGGAAAGCTACTCAACATCCTGCAGTTCACCTTGAGCATAACTGACTAGCACGCGATGTTTGGATGACGACACTTACCTTCACAGCTTTTGCCTTAATAGCCTTCTTCTTGTCCTGGATCTTCTTCAGCCGGTAGAACTCTTCACGCTCCATCTCGTCCAGCTCAGAGATGATGTAATGCAGAGTGCACTCCAGTCGGGGAATGATTACTGCAATATAATAAAGTTTGCACTTAAAATGATAAAAGTAGACAATGGCGACTCAATAGAATAATCATAGCACGTGGAGCCGAAATAAGATCGTAAGTTACAATATTGTGTCTCATGCAGAGGATGAAGTTGAGTATATCGAGAGATACCGCTAATGGCATCTTAAGCAATAATACGATATATATTGCAAAACACTTTAAAGTCTCCTTAAGAAGCTCTTCTTAGCAATATTTCTTTTCCCTTTCCTAATTCATTGGGATCCTCTACTATGAATACGAAGATACTGATTTTTACATGGGGCGACTGCCGTCAGACCACCACAACCCAGAGGGAAAAGTACACGTTTCTTACATTAGGTGACACGTCTTTCGAAATATAATTTCATGGACGAGCGGGTTTCCTCACGATGTTTTCCTTCACCGCAGAGCCACGTCATCATAACAAATATTTACATAAATCCTACTGTCACTGCTCTCTGCAACTGCCATCAAACACAGTCTCATCAAATTAGATTTCAGATAAAAACTGCGTCGTAATCGATCCACCCAGCAGCCATGACACCAGACTGATGATGGCGGGTCTTGAAAAAGGGCAGCAATTATTATTATTTGTAACAGAGAATATTATAAAAATGGGGGCATTATAAAATTTTTAATTCTCAAAGTTATAGTTAACCAGTTGAGAATGCGCAAGCTTGCATTACCAGAGGAGCACCTGGATTCGTCAATTATATAACAATTCAAATTTTTTTTTTTTATTTGTCGGCCATTTTGACCATGTTCCTTAAAAGATAGGAACGGTGTTCCTGAACATTCCTATTCTACTTTTTTATGCTGAATCCGAATCTGAAGTCAAAATTCGAATATTCGAAAAAAAAGGGACAGACAAACGCACAGACAAACATAGAATTCATATAGGAACGGTGTTCCTGAAAATATAATATAGTAAAAATTGCGGTAGAGTGATTAATTAAAAGTGAAATTTAAAAATAGTAATACCGTGCTCAATAGCATTGACACGCCTGTTGGTGACCTTGATAACTTCATCGAGAGTAACAAATGAGGTTTGCAGCGATGCCAACTCAACCAGTAACTTGACAGCACTCTGGAAGTTCTTCTTCAGCTTGGCCAGTTGCTGCCCACCTCTTGCCAGACCCGCCAGCTCGTATGTATCTGCACCAT
This sequence comes from Pyralis farinalis, assembly GCA_947507595.1. Classification (NCBI taxonomy): domain Eukaryota; kingdom Metazoa; phylum Arthropoda; class Insecta; order Lepidoptera; family Pyralidae; genus Pyralis; species Pyralis farinalis. The sequence continues at coordinate 11,337,281 of OX382275.1, forward strand.
CTTGGTAAGACTCGAAAATCGGGAGTGTGACACCTGAAATATTACATAATAGACATTAGAGGGGTCCTTAGCTTGAGTTTAAAACGCAACTTCTTATCCACAAAGTAAAGCAGATTTTATCTTTAGCAACATTATGCCGGTATTTTCACATTTATTGGCTGGCAAGATCATGAAGCACAAGATTTAGTGAATTTTGTATTTAATTTTATTCAAATTTGTTGAAATTACTTTTTCCCTAGTCTTCAATTCTGAAACAAATTTGATAGTTCGTTTTTAGGGTTCCGTACCCAAAGGGTGAAACGGAACCCTATTACTGAGACTCCGCTGTCCGTCCGTCCGTCTGTCACCAGGCTGTATCTCATGGACCGTGATAGTTAGACAGTTCAATTTTTCACAAATGATGTATTTCTGTTGCCGCTATAACAACAAATACTAAAAACTAGAATAAAATAAATATTTAAGGGGGCTCCCATACAACAAACGTGATTTTTTTGCTCGATATAACGGCAACAGGTAGATGCTTGAAATATTCACAGAATATTTACTTATATATTCACTTTAAGAATAAATAACTAAATTAAAATAAAACAAATATTTAAGGGGAGCTCCCATACAACAAACGTGATTTTTTGCCGTTTTTATAGATAATTGTACGGTACCCTTAGTGCGCGAGTCCGACTCGCACTTGGCCGATTTTTAATTACTTGGAGCAGACCCGACATACACCGTCCTGCCCGTAAAAGAAAAAAAAATTTGATCTCAATTACAGCGCCAATTACGGGCCCATTTACCATTTACAAATCTAAACCATCCAGGGACACACTCAAACACACACAAAATGTCAACTACATCGATCCAGACATATAAGAGAATTTCAGAGACATACACACATACAGAAGAACAATAAAGATTAACTGAACTAAGTAGCCTATTTTTAATATTAGTCTATGTTATATAGGTTGATCAATTCTTATTCAGTGTAGTTCAGAGGTGCTATGGAGTTGGTCTGATGATGAAGGTCGAAGGTTATAATTGTGGTGTCATCATACAACTGTGCGCTGCGTAATTGCATGCGGTTTTGATGAAAATACAGTAGTATATTTGTAGTGAGATCTGCGTCAATAATGCATGGCCATACTCGGTATGTTGGCTCATCTAGAATGTGCAGTGCCCTTTTGATTTTACTAAAGATAACCACAGTACCGCGGTAAACCGCAGTTTATCGTAATTTTTGACAATAATTCGTATCGTAAAAGCCATTACAATTTATAATGATTTATGAAATTTCATTTGATGTTATATTTGGCATGGAGATGAGCACATTGATCTGGGGAACTTAAATGTTCTGGAAAAAAGAGAGAGTTCTGGTCCTGGACCCTTCACTTGGACAAAAATATTTAGAATGTTAATTATATAATATATAATTATTGTTTCTTAATAAAAACAATACATGAAAGTTGTTACATATAAATAAATCATTTGTATTGGTATTGAAATAAAAATATTGTTGCATCCCTAGACTTGACTATTAATTGTAAAGTTCTGTATATAATGTAATATATGCATTACATAATTTGTTTAAAAATATATATAAAATAAACTGCAACCAAAATCTTATTTGTCCAATGGAAATTAATGTATTATAGGTTAACAACAGGAAAATCAGAAACTCCCAATACATAGATAATATCAACTTAGTTATAACAATACATAACACATGTCTTCTGAAAATATATTTTTAAATGGCCTAGTGATAGTTAACTACTGATTCATTAAAGGCATTCTTAAATTATACTATGAGGTTGTACTTAAAGTTAACTGAAATGAGAAGTAAATGTGAACAACGTCATAAAAACATAAGTACATTGTGTGACATTTTAAGAGCTCTAAATAAAGAAACAATGACATCAAACAAAAATATGGTTTGTTCTAGACTTTTGCAAGTACTATACCTAACAATTATTAGAATTTATAAAAGATTATTGCATTATTAAGGCAGTTTTGGTAGGGTGCCCACCCTTTCTTTTTAGTCCAATTGGAATCTATTTTGCCTCTAAAGGTGGAGTGATTAGTTTCAGCCATGTGGCAAGACCCAATATATGATTACAAGTAAATATTTTAAAGAATTGAGCACAATTGCATGTGTGTTGCCGGCGTTTTCATTAAATAATGACTATTATTTTTAGTACGCGTTTTCTATTTTACAGCTGCTTGCAAATCACAGGCTGAAAGTGTTATATGGAAGCCTGTAGTTGCCTATATAATGTTTGTTATGTTGTATATATTAGTAGCCATGTCACTGTTTATAGTACCTCGCCTATGATTTCAAAGAGGCCTGTTTAATATGTTCGCTACCCTAAAGTAGCAGTCATTATTTAGTTTTTATAATTCCTTGCATTTTGAAGCTCATCTAATATAATTATAGCTAAACTATTTAATCGCTGCCAAGTTATTTTTTTAGTAGCAAACAGTTTGTCACCATTTAAATTGTTAGTTGCCTCCAAAATATTTAACCCTTTTATGAATAAAATATTTATTATTTAGCCTTTGATATATCGAAGTTGTAAAAAAGCTAACAACATGGCTAATAGATAGGGATTACAATGATATTGAGGCATTGATACATTATATTACATAATATAAACTGAATCACATAAATACATACCATACACATGAATACACTTTAATAGTGTAAAAAAGTATTGTATCCTCACACACAATTCATCAAACCCACATAAGACACACATAGTTATATTAACTATAAATCACCCATACAGACACTACACATTCTTACATAAATTCACAATCAGACCAATTTTTATATTTTGCAAAGTGTATTATTTTTACTATTCCTCTGTTCTTTTTGTTACCTCATTATAGACATAGTACATCATTATATAAACATGTTTAACATAATATAGAAGAGCAGATACCCCTGACGCAAGTATTCATTTACTTAAAAGGGGTGCTCAATTGAAACAAATTATTTATGCTGTTTAATGTGATTTAATTTCAATTCAAAATTGAGTTCTATGCATGACGAAAAACCAAAATTATGGGTTTAAAATATTTTTTTGTTTAATTTACATATCTGTTAGTTAAGATAGTGTTTAATTTAAGATGTGTGCAACATTATGTTTTAGGTTCATGTTACGGTTTTGTGTCATTTCTACAAAATACTCAACATACACTGTTTCTGTAAGTGATGTGAGTATAAGGAACATGATTAACACTAACTGCATGCATCTATCAGCAAAAGCACTTGTCATGAAAAATATGCTTTGAAAAATTAAGGCATTTTTATCTATTACTGAATATTTAATTTTTATTTTTAGTCAAAAAAAGTAGATTGCAAATAAATTTGTTATAAAGTTTTCATTTTTGATATAGGAGTATTAAAATACATAAAAGTTTTATAAGAATGGTTTTCAACTTTTATCATCAGCATCATATTCAGCTCATGTTGTTATTGTTATAATGTAAGTTGGTTAATTAATTATGTTTTGATTAAGAATTATTCATTTGACTATGATAACAAACAACATATTACAGTATGAAATGAATATCTGAAACAACATAAATCAAAATAAATACCAGCAACATTGTCTTTTTTCGAGCGAATCTTGATCTGAGCTTTGGTGACATTCTGAAGCACTACTTGGTTGAAGTCTCCTGTGGTAAACTTGGCTTCAGCGAGAGAGAATGCTGCCTCTTTCATCACTTCACCCATAAGGGTTTTTGTCTGTAAGATAGAAACATCACTTTACTATTTTTTCACAATAAACTAAAAAGACACCATCCAACATACAACAAATGGAAAATGTTAAGTTAATGTATTATTAGTTTTTCATTCTGGCTTATAGATGGTATTGAGTCCTAAAGTTTAAGGTGAGATTTTCCTCCTTTTGTGTGTTCTACCGATTGTACAACAGATGGTGTTCTGAAGAATTGTTTGATATGATCAGACAGCTCCTTTTTACAACCACAGTGCTCGCCGACGGCGGGGAGTTCACCCTTGCTCACTGGAACTGCAATAGTTGCATACTATGCGGTTCCAGCGAAGTTTTCTTCCGAGAACTCTCAAGTTGTGGAATGAACTCCCAGCCAAGGTTTTTCTAAGGGACTGCAGCATGGGTTTCTTTAAAAAAGGCATCAAGAGGTTTTTACTTGCAATGCATGAGTGATACCCCTGGTGTTGCACATGCCAATAGACTATGGTAACCGGTAACTGCGACTGCTGTACTTCTTGCCACCAAAAATTTAAGAATTACAATTGTAGTAGCTTTGAAATTTAAATTGATTATTACAACCTAATCTAATAATTATATAATTTTAGGTTCCCCATACTGACCCTTCTCTTTACCACATCATGAATGTGAGTTACGATAATTAAGTAAATTCCAATTAGAATAAGACTAAGATTTAACATTATACTCTGTGAATATAGGACAACTTTGACAAACTTACCTCAATAATTTTACTCAGGATCATACGAAACCTGACTTGTAACGCATCAGCCTTCTTCTTGAGAAGTCCATGACCTTTTACTGCGCCAGCCAAGCGACCCTTTATCAACATTTGAGCCCTAAAACGAGTAATTTGTTGTAAAAACTTTATCACACTCCCAGCTTCAAAGAAATTTTCCAATTTAGCGAACGGGGACACTTATTGACCATAAAACTTACCCCCGAGAAGGGAAAATCGGTAGTTTATCCTTTTGAGACATTTTGATTTAGAAAAATATTTGCGTTTTATCCCTTTTTCGGATTCTAGGCTCACAATCCTGATCACCTGATTGACAGCAGAAGATGACAAAAAAATTGTCTATGATAGGTCTTGTGATCGCGCTCAATAAAAAAAAAATAATGATGGCACAGGAAATAGAAGTGCAATTGCACAGTAGCACAGGGAAAGCAAAGGGATCTTACCCCATACAACACAAATCTTCAGTTCAGAGGGGGTTCACATTGCCTCGGAAAGCCCTAGGTATTCGAAAAGTTGTCACTCTGATTCCATACATTTTCGCAGATAATTTCTCGATTCTGATTCGAATGTAGTGTTTAGACACAATGTGAATACACATATTACTATTTCAAAATCTTTTCAATTCTAGATGTTCCAACTGCATGTACATAGTCTCTCCCTACGCAATGGGACACAGGCGTGACAGAAAATGTATTTATGTAAAGTTGAGAACAACATATTTTTAATAGTGGCTGAATATTATTTATTTTTGTCCGTAGTTAAGAGAATGGATAATCGTTTTTCTGAATTCTTGCCGTTCTATTACATAAGTCACCAGAGCATTACCATTTATTTTGTATAACTATGCGATACATATCATACTTAAATTGTAGATCGTGCGTTGCCACCTCTGCTGTTAACACAGCAGCTTCTTAGGAGTTTAGTAGTAACCTCACTCGTTTGCAGGAACAAAATAACCATCCAGAGAGTTGTTATTTGGCTGCGGTACTCTGTGATGTGGAGGTACTTCCCCAAACTGACTGCTTTGATGCACCGAACCGCTAACTGTTAAAACACTCAGATAAAGACAAATATACATGTTTATACACACAAATATTTGTATGTATGTATGTATATCTTCACGCCAAGTCCCTTGCGGGGTAGACAGAGAGAACCGAGCGCCATAAGATTACATACTTCAGTCGGTTCTGTGACCTTCATAGCTCTTTTCATGCACGCTCGCCGGTTCCTGGGGCTTCTGACATCACCTTCTGATAAATCTGGTAGGTTAGTCTCGGCCTTCCTCGGCTCCTACATCCTTCCACTTTTGCATTGTATATCTGTTTCGTCATTCTTTCGTCCCGCATTCTTTCTACATGTCCGAACCAACGGAGCATGCCCATTTCTTATCTTAACACCGACACTCTCTTTTAGACCAAATCTTTCTCTCACGTCTTCATTACGAACGCGGTCAGCAAGCGTTATGCCACAAATTTTGCGCAATGCTCTCATCTCGACCGCATTTATTCTAATTCTAAAAGACCGACACGCCTTAACGCAACCTTCGAGGCAATTAGTGACACGAGATATCTGATTCTCAGATGAACCCTTCTATAGACATGCTGCACTCCACGTGCTGCTATTCAGTGCTGCGTTGCTGCGTGTTCAGTTAGATACACGCGCTACAACGTCATCGAGCTCTCGTGATGCACGCGCACTAACAATACCGTCAAATGTCTGTCTTCTCGGGCTATGCGAATTGCTGGTAGGTGTGCGGAGATAAGTACGACCCACTCACTAGAGATGGGCAAATATACATGTCGATAAGTATCGAATCGACATTTAAAAAACATCTTCATAATATAATAATCTGTAAAAAGTATCGATACTTATGCCTCAATACATAAATCATATAAAAGCAAATCCAGCAATATTCTATCAACTTTTGTCAAATCGTGTCAAAAAAAATACTCTCAGGAACAAATTGTACATAGATTACGCCTAAAATAGTCTATGTAATGTATGTGGGAAGTGTTAACACATTGTACTCATTGTAGCAGTAGATAAATTAATAAAGAACGAATAATGTGAAATATTAGTGTGGATATTGCTGTTTTTGATCTTGACTTCTGGATAATGCTGCATTTGCACTTTATGACAAGGGATGTTGCTGTGTTTGTTGCAAAAGACGCCGTTTTAAATATTGGTTTTATAAGGATCAAACTATTTTGATACTTATGGTCATCTTCAACTTGAACTACAAATGAATAGATTTTTATTTTTCCTAAGTAAGCTCCTAAGGAGTTACTGTGTAAGCAGCAGAGTAGGCATCGCGCGAGTGATACTTAATATATTACAAGCGTTAATAGGCTACGGCCAATGCATTACACCAGATGGGCCGTATGCATGTATGCCTTCCGACGTTATATATAAAAAAATAACTGCATGAATGTTTCGTTTAGGTGTAAAAGATATAACAATCGATATCGAACTATAGTTATTAAATTTTTTATCTGTACATAATATTATTGATTGTACAGTCAAAAGCACGTCAGGTTCCGCATTTTGGACTGTGTGTTGGGGGTTTAGGGGCATAAGTGCTATTATCGAAATGCAAGTATTTGATCGTGATGCACTGTTGACCGTACATACCTAATGCTAATATAAATTTTTATTATGTTACAACCATAATGAAAATGAATCAATGTAGGTATCTACTACGTAAGTAAAAGATATTTATTAGATACTGTGTAACCTATTTTGAAAAATTTCAACATTGCATGGTTAGACTATACAAATGGGTACAAACTTTTGAATTTTTGCTACATTTCTCTTCCAATTTTCGGGATGATCAACACGTTTCCGAGCTGAACTGCTATCTACTAGACATGGGGAACAATCCATTGCACCAATTTTTAAGTTTATTTAGGTCAAAACGTCGTAATTGTTCTAAAAATACGAGACCGTATGCAGTGTCAAAACAAGTAATCGCCTTGTTCGGCAGCGCGTTCTCATTGGCTGATTCGGTGATTGCTATGAACTGTGATATTTGGGACAAATTTCTATGGGAAATTGCTGTTTTTGAAGCAATGGCACTTCGTTGACAACCTGACAGAAAACACGGCGCAATTAAAATTCTACTTTTGAAAAAAAGGGGATATTGCTGATTTTGCTTTTATATGATTCACATGGTTAAAGTGCGTTTCACGAAATAGGTCCCTTGGATGTCATGTTGGCCACACTGATATTCGCCCATAACATACAGCTTGGCAGCAGCAAAAAAGAGTTTGCCGTGATGACAGCTGGAACTAATATTTTTTTTATGGCAACACTACTTTCGTGTCGGATTTATGATCGTTTCGTTCAAAGAATATAATACTCCCTGACGGGAGTTTCGTTATACTTTTTTATTCTATATTATTATACACACCTACCTAATGTCATAAATATTATGGTCTTTATCAAAAATTGTAAAAGTAATAAAAGTATCACTATCGTTTTGGTCGTCGTCTAAAGGGTGACCATCAGGGAGTATTATATTCTTTGGCCATGCCAACTTCCGTCACGGCAAACGGTTCGATTTTACTGCTAAAGCGCGCCAATAGATGTTTCACATCAAAAAGAATATGCTTCGCCAATAATAAGGTACCTACTGTACAACTGTAACTAATATTATTATGAGTAAGTGGCACAGGCATAAGGTAAATTCTACATTTGAAAGCTATCTATAGATAAAAAGATTCAGGTTTCTTTCGTTATGTTGGCAGCTCCGCCAATACGTCTATGTCAAATTTGTCTTATCTTTCGCCTTTGTATTTATTTTCTAAAAGTTTTTATTAGTTAATATAATCATAACATGTACCCGTAACAACAAAGTTTAACCAAATGGCATTTGAATTAGTCTTACTTTCTTTATCGTCTATCGAACTACAAATTTTGTAATGGTATGATTTGGAAAAGAAAGTAATGATCTCCGATTTTGTGATGGATGAGCAAAATTCTAACACAATATGCAGAGTTTGTCTCAGAGATGGTGCTTTTTTACCAATATTTGAAACGCAGGAAAAAGAAAGTGTTTACTTGAAGTTAACAAAATGTCTGAAAGAAAAGGTAAAAATAGTAGCAAATAGTAAACTATTCAAATTGTTTTCCCATTTAGTTGGCCATTGTCGAGTAAACTATTCTGTATGTATGTTTAATCACGATGATATGTAAGTATACGAATTATAGCCTAAAAGTGAGTTCAGGTAGCCAAGATAAAGAATGTAAACAAACATCCAGGGATGCACAACATATTTTCATTGAATATAGTAGTCTTCTTTCTCCTGGCTTTATCACCACTAGGCTATTTCTACTGCTTTATTTAGTGTAACTTATTATGTGAGTATTTCATTTAATAAAATTACTATAAATAATTAATACAAAAATTGCCTTCCTACTGAAAACATAAATAAGACTTCAAAGTAGTCACGTTTTTATGTACTTATGTATTGCAAATTTTTTATAGAACATTTATGACCAACAATACTTTTTCCCTATCCATTTTATGTTTAGTTTACGAGGACAACCCTGTACTTATATTATATTATTATTTATAGCATTTCATAAAACTTTAGTGTTGTTGGCAGCTTTGTCAATAGATGCATGCTTTTCTAAAATCTAGATATTTGTCATAATTAATATTCATTATATTTACTATTGACATAATGAAGGTTTATTTGTTTTTAGTATTTCACACATAAAATCATTTTTTATACTATGTCTGGTGCCAAACAACAGCACACTTGCATCATGTGAATCTGTTACAGTAGACTATAAAGTACATTAATGGAAGCAATTACCTACGCTATACAATGCCCACTAATAATCTCACACGATTGCCAGTTCCCAGAAACCCTTCAGCTAGTTGTTATTTCCTGCGACTTCTGTAAGGTTGAATGTATTTTATCCTTGCCTCTCTGCTGGAGCCTTGTTTTTTATTGGTAGTATTTACGGTTGTGTTTGTAGAGGTCCGAAAGACTATAAGCAAACACAACTGTGTCACTAGCCTTATATAACTGACTGGTACAATAAAAAAGCATTTCATTTTCGTAACAAAAGGGCAATGGTTTTATCAGGTTTTTGGTTTGCTTGCTGCTGTTAGACCCTTGGTGAATGCCAATTGAGACAGGCTCAGTGACTACAGTGAGGTGGAACTACTCTAATTCCTATGCTATACTACAGTTTCTTTCCTAATTCCTATACATCTTGTCAATAAGTTTAGTCAATGTGCCAATTACATGGATAATTTTATATTTCCCAGATCGAAGATGTAGATGGCTATCCCCGTTCTATATGCAATAACTGCAATAATATCTTAGACACCATATGCAATTTTATTACCAAATATGAAGAATCTTCAAAGATACTAGAAAGTGGACTAATGAGAGTTATCAAAAATGAAGATTATGACAGATTAAATACTGATATCAATATTTCTGATATAGATATTAAAATTAAAACTGAGTCAACCTGTTGCTTTGATGATGGTCTTGTTTATGTGGAACCTGTTGAAGATTTATTAAAACCCTACGAAAATTTAAAGCCTATTACAATAAATAAGCTAAAAAAGGAAAGTAGAAAAAAGAGAAAACCTAAATTTACCAAAAAAACATCCCTAAACAAAACCAATAAAATTGCATCAAGTATATTAGAAGGTGAATTTTTATGGAATGGAGAGCACTGGAGGTAATATCAGCTGTACTTTTTACACATATCACCTCAGTACATGTCTCTGTCTGTAACAAGTGATGAATTATTAAGTGTTTTAAATTATATCACTTACAGTAATATCATATTTCATTGTATCCTCATAAAACCATGTTGCTGATCACTCCATGTGCTGCAAGTAGCATTTTAGGACGCAAACATAGGGAAGCATTTATTATATTAATAAATATTTTGTTGACATGTTTAAATCATTAGTAAAACCAAAAATCTCATATAACACTTGGTGAATGGAAAAACATATGGAGTTTGGACAACATTCTCACTACTAATTATGTCTTAGTATTGAATAGGTACTGATTATTATTTATTTGGAACCTTGAAAAAAAGACTGTGTCTGTCATTCAATTTATGATGGTTTATGTTCATATTAATATGATGTTGAATAAAATATAAACATAATAACAATAAAAGCGACATGTATTTCACAACTCATATCTATTATTACTTACACATACATTACATATCCTTATTATAAAAATATACACAGGTACATATCATTTCTTTTGTGAATATGGATTACATTAAGTGCAATTTCAGGTAGTACCACTGAAGAAACTGAGTATCACTGAAACTCCATATTACTTTTGTCACATCTTTGTATTAATTTCAAGGTCACATATTTTTTGTTCTAGCTATAGCCTTTCTCTGAATTAATTTTTTCACACTTGATTTTACAATTTCAAGGTCCAACTTCAAGCTCCTAAGAAGTTGCTGGGATAGCAGCATGGGTGGCAATGCGTGAGCTACATTTTCTGTATTGCAAGCATTCATAAGTTACGGAACTACTTTACATCAGGTGGAATTTTTTCTTTCACTTTTCGAAATACATAGATCTCTAAGACGTGGAGGTGATATCCAGTTTTACTCATTTCTTCGTCCTAAAAATGTCCTTTTTGAGACACTGAGATGAGCAAAATTGTCTAAGGGCAAATATAGACAACTTCAATAATTGTTTATCATTTCAAATGCAAGACATAGAATAAGCCTCCCATAAGACAACTATAAATATTGGTCCTATGCTATTTGCATTCATGGGCTCCCTGTGAACTTCTGCCCTGCGATCGTTCATCATGTGCCAAATTTCAGCTCCTCTCTGGATGTATTATTTAATCTATAACACAGAAACACACTTAACATGATCCTCCATCACACACTGTGCAAATTAGAACTTCTATGTGAAGCCCATAGTTAGGATAATGTTTCTGTGCTGTAGTCATCACTGGCATCACAGACTAGTTGAAGACATTCATCTTAAGATATTGAAGTGTTTTGTACGTGAAGATTTTTCTAACACTGTCATCAGAGTTTATCCAAGCAAGCTCATCAATAACTGCGAGAAACGAGCTCTCAACTAAAACTGGCGTGGGTACAACATGTACTGATCTAGTCAAATGATATGGCAGCTAAAATATAATCTTCAAGAGTCAGAACGTCAAAGCGACTGAAAAGCGGCCCAGATCTCAATACAATCGAAGATTTCCTCATAGTCCACAATTCTAAACATAGCTTCCGGTTATACTTCTCACTTTATCACCTGATGCCATCGGAGAAATCAGCTTGATCAGAGAATTTGGAGTTATTAAACCTGCGTGAAAAACGATTTGTGATGACTCTGAACAATTGACTTATAGTGATGTATGTTATGACTCAGAAGTGAAATGGATCAATAATTTTTGAATAGCATTTTATCATCTTTCTTAAAAATCAATACCACCACCTTTCTTCACAATGCCTCCATAGATGCGTGATAGTGTAGTTTTTCATTCTTGAAAGCAAAGTCCCACCACTTTGTCCTTCAAGGATGACGTAATTGAAATTTTCTAAATCACTTTTAAATTAACTTGAATTTTAAATAACGGATTTCCACCCGCTTTCAAAAGTTCAGATGTGATTGCGACATCTTGCTTGCTTTGTTATTGTAACTTCTTTAAGAATATCAATTGTAATATTGACCTGACACCTGGGATATGCTCGGGATAGAGAAGCGTGTCAATTTGGCTCTCGAATCCAAAAAAGAAGGTTCTATTTTATTGGTTTATTTATAGCTATACAAAGAAACTATTAATCTCCTTCAAGACCTCTGGCTTGCACGAGACAATATCGCCTTTGTTACTATTCAGTTTTTTGCAAAAGTTATTAGTAATAATTATTTCATCTTTTACAAATATATAAATTTAAATACTTCCTTATATTGCTTCCTCAATTACCGGTCAAATGCTATAGTAAATTTATGAAAAAAACAATTATAGCAACCGCTGTACTTTCACCTGTAATTTTAATATGACATTATTATTTGCAGTTTAAGCTCCATCATTAACGCACCACCTCGTCAAGTTCATCCGCCACTTCGTAAGAAACATTCTCACAACATAGACAAGAAAATTCCATCTAAAAAAACACCAAAAAATCCCCAGCCTGATCCATCGAAACTATGCGATCTTTGTGGACAGCTTTTCGAAGACAGCCATCGGTTAACACTACATAAGAAGAAAACACATTTCAGTCACCCAACCAAATGTCCAAAGTGCCCAAGAATTTTAGCTTCAGCCCATTACTTGAATAAACATATGAAAAGGAAGCATGATCAAAACCCAGACTTTATTTGCTCCATATGCAATCATCGGTTTGCATTTAAGGGTGAACTGGCATCTCACCATAAAAAAGTGCATAATAAACATTTGCAGCCCAAGAAGATATTTAAATGTAAATTTTGTGACAAGACCTATAAGTGTCAAAAATCGGTGACAGTTCATGAGAGATCAGCTCATACAGGTAAGAAACATAATTGTCTTTAGCACAATCACAAGGTCATTTTCACACAGAGTTAGATGTTAAAGCATGCCATTAGCAATATCATAAGGATCGCATTAGCAATATCATAAGGATCGCCAGACCTGGGACTGGTGGTTTGGACAGATTCGGAATTATGAGGCGCGCGATCATAAGCGACACCCTCCTTGTGGTAATTTACCTTCGTAATAAGGCGGCGCTAGGGTTGGACAGCTGCAGACGACCGCGGGCCCAAGGAGCCTCGCTAAAGTTTGTACAAATTGATTAAGTTCCATTATGCTCATTTATTACCATGTGTCGAAGATAGGTTATCCAGAGTTATATCCAGAACGCTTGACGAGCTTGATGGCGGACAGGTTAGCAATGCTCCTTAAACTTAACACCAAGGCTTGTTTTGTGGGTTCCCACGCAGGACAAACATTTGTGTGCATAAACATGTCTGCTTGTGTGGGTGTTTATAAGAGAGGTAAGTAGTCAGAGCACCCCATGTGGTGAACTACCTCTACCTCACAGAAAACCGCTGCCAAATAATAACTCCCTGGAGAGTTGTTGTTCGAGTGAGTTAGGATACCAGTAAGTGCCTGATGTGTTGCTGTGCTAACAGAAGGGGCGGCATTGCGCTAGCGATACTTAGTGTATGGCTACATGAAGGGCTAGAAAGTACACAAAATTGCTTTATTTCAGGGCAAAGACCAGCCGTATGTAGCGTGTGTGATTCAAGTTTCTATCATGAAGATTACCTGAAAGAACACATGCGTCTCCACACAGGAGAAAAACCATTTAAATGCCCTATATGTGGTAGGGGCTACGCTCAGAGGTGTAATATGAAGAGCCATCTCAGGATACACAGAATTTCTGAAATAGCCCCCGACATACTGAGTAACCTAAAACCCAATTATTTAAAATTGTTAAAAGTGTCTCGTTAGTTTAGTACATACGTAGATTTTTTACATTTAATGTAATTTACGACATTTAATGTTCGTATGTGCAATATGTGTATGTTTTCGGTTAACTAGTGCCCAACAGTAGTCAAACGGTTTCCAATTGTCCAGTTCTATAATTGTCCAACGCCCAAATCGCCAATTTCCGAATTGTCGAATTCCCAAGTGCTAAGGCAACTATTCTGCTTAGATCTACAAGTTTGAAGGCATCTTAGGATGCCATTAGTTTTAAGGAATGGAAAGGGTCTCTTTCCATCCAATACCAATGCAGATTCTACACAATCTTCATTTTGTAACTTTTAATATGTAATAATCCAACCAATAACCATCAAATATTGTTACTTATTTCATTAGATTGGTCAAATTGGACAATCCGGGAAATTAACAATTTGGTTTTGAGTCTTGTACACTTAAGGAATTGGACACATAGGGAATTGAACAATTTTAAACCGTTTAACGATTCGGGAAGTGGACATAACGAACCGACAGGCTTAGTGTCCATAACGCAAGCTCTGCTTGATTTGGGATTAGATGGCGCACTGTTTAATTCGTCGAGAAATATTTTTTACAAATTATTATAATTATATTTACCGTATCTTTTAACCAGACCGAGGATGGTATTATGTTAATAATTGATAATAACACATGTCACACTTTGCTCCATTCCAATTATGAAGTCCCATAACGATTACACGAACGCACTGCGCATGTTTCATATATATAAATAAATAAACAGTATTTTTAATAAATTTCCATTTGAAGTGTTGAGAGCAAAAAGAGATATAAATGTTAAAGTAGCGAGTGAGGTGTCCAAGGACCGCATCTTATGGCGCTCGGTTGTCTTTGCCTACCCCGAAAGGAACTCGGCATGACATAGTATACATACATACGTATGTATATAGATTTCTATTTGAATTTATTGAGAAATTAGTTTATTATAGGAAATCAACATATTTTAACAAGTTTCGTAATTTGAATGGAGTGTAGACTAGTTTTTAGTAAGATTCTTTCCTCCATTTTGACCACTGTGTGACATAATTTATATACTAGTTATATCATAAATAGTTAATAGATTCGGTTAATTTGCGGAATTCAAATTCACGAATTCAGTTCATCTATACTACTTTGAGGACTTCCGCCTCCAGTTGATTGATGCGAACTTGCGTACGACGACTAGAGTTGCCAAGGCAGCGACGGTAACTGTACGCATTTACTAACGGAAGTGGGTGGATCTAACAAGTTGCGGAACCATATGAAATAGTATAAATCATGTGATTTATTATACCATCACTTATAAATTTTACTTCCGCAAAATAACACCCGAATCTATAAACTTGAATGTCCTGTTTCTCGTTTTTGCAATTTGATGGTTTCCCTTGAAAATATGTTTTAAGAACAGCGATAAACCAGTAGATAAGGACCCGGCTGACCAACGTGAGGAAACCCGCACGTCCAAGAATATTTCGAAAGAAGGGTGGCCTAATCTAATAAAGGTCTGGGTTGTGGAAGTCTGACGGCAGTGTCATATGGAATTCTTCTTTGGGGTAACTCTGCGGACATTAACACCATCTTTTTATTACAAAAGAGAGCCATAAGAGCTATCTACAAACTTGGTCCCCGGGAGAGCCTTAGAGAAAAATTCAAAGAAATAAATATTTTAACAGTCGCATCGCAATATATCTATGAAAATCTTTTGTATGTCCATAAAAACATAGACTCATTTTGTAAAAAGAGTGATACTCATAGCATAAATACTAGATATAAGCATAATCTTGTGTTACATGCAAGCCGTCTCCACAAAATAAGTAATTCTTTTATGGGGCAATGTAGTCGGTTCTATAGCAAACTTCCCAGCAATATAAGAGAATTGTCAATAAACAAATTTAAAACTACTGTTAAAGCCAAATTGTGTAGCAGGGCATATTATAAAGTATCTGACTATATTAATGATAAAAATGCCTGGGAGTGAGTCGATCCAATTATAATGTAATTAATAAAATATGTAAATTTGTTTGGATACCAAAAGAGGGATGCCTGAGTTTTTTGGCAGTATTTTTATCAGTGCTCACCTAGTCATGAACTGCACGGTAGGGAAAAAAATTGTGACGATTCCAAACAAATGTAGCCATTTTTACGGAATAAAAAGATTTTGACTTTGCAGTCGCTCTATGTCAAAATCAGTATGTATCGCCAAATTCTTAGAATTAGGTACCGACCCCGCCAATCCTAATGAATTAGGAAACAGGTTAACGCTAGGAAAAAGAAGAAAATATGTTTGACACAGATTATATCCTATATATTTATAGACATATTATTTTTTTAATCCATATGGACGGATCAGAAGAGGGAAACTAAACAGAGTATAAATACAGGGCATCCGCCGATGAAATCGGCATGTAGAACCGTGATAATATAAAATTAATAATTATATGTTTTTATATGATATATGTTTTTATATCTTCACTGCAGTCTCTTTTATAGAACTTACATTAGTTCTATAAAAGAGCGTGTTATTTAGTTATTAAATTAGCGTGTTTTTTATCACTTAATTAGTGTAAGCCTCACCTGAACATGGTGCATCCTGCTATTTAATAAACGAAGCCCTGTTGAAATAGAAAGGGAACATTGAACTAGTCCACCACCTCGTAAAAGACAGCAATCAAATAACAACTACGTAGAGGGTTGTGTTGTTCCTGCGAATGTGTGAGATTACCAGTGAACTCGAAATATAATGAATTCTTTAGAATTCATCATATTTCAAATTACAAGCCTCATTGCGAATAACTTACTTACATTCAGACAAATCTTCTGTACGCTTTCTGGTTATTGAGCCATCCGGACTTGATCGTCGTCAATTTTTTTTCTACTCTTAAATACCATAATTAAAAAAACTACCTTCAATCTAAATAATATTTAAATAAAGCTGCCATAGCGGCAAGATAAGACCACTAATTTGCTATAAAAAATACACTTGGCGCGACATCATATATATAATAAATTTGAATATGTATCTCTAGGTTTAAATCATTATATTTAATTTTCAAGTTATTCAGTAAACAACCTAGCAAATTACTGGCCTTGTCATCGACACTGCGGCGGGACCACTAGCTTTGTTAAATATCATTTAGATTGAAGGAAATGTTTGCAACGATGGTATTAATTAGGAGAAAAAATGTTTTCATATCTAATCACAAGGTAATTAAGAAACCAGACGGTATCCCGTCATCTTGACGTTCGTTGGTGATAAATATCTTCTATACGTTTTGTCTGGGCCATTTTACATAGTTCTGTTTGGCATTGGAGTCCATAATATATATAATGTGTGCATGGAAAGGCACACTTAAGGGCGTGTTTCCACGAGGCGTGACCTTAAAGTCAACCTAACAGCATAGCACCAAGTGAACATAGCACCGGCAAAAGTCCATATAACCTAAACACCTGCGAAATTTACACGAATGTTCACAATTTACTAATTTATTAGGAGAATATGCTATAAGTATGTCTGCATGCTAAATATTAGGTGATATAAATTTACGTATACGTCTCGCTACACTTCGTAGAAAAATGCCGTTGTATTGTTGGTATAAAATGTGAGAATTGCATAAACTAAGAATGATTGTTATGTACATATAATAATGGAAAAGTTTTAGGGAGAAAAATTAAATTTTATTTTAAAAACTATTATTGAAAAGAATGTTGTTGATTTTGTTAATTAAAAAATTAATTATTAAAAAAATAAATACTACGTAAAGCATCCTGTGTTTTACTTATCATGAAATGATATGGAAGACTAAACATTAGAATCTAATAATGGTGATTACAATATTAAATTATGTTAGGAAATCGTATATTTCCATTTCTGGATCTCTCCAACAACCTGCAATCACAAAATATTACATTATGAAATCACACAAATATGATTTTCAGTTTGTAACTGACATTAAGATTGAACTATAAAATATCTGCAATAAATGTGTTCTTGGTGCCAAACCTATATTATATAACTCCAGTCGGAGTACGGGCTGAGGAATGGAGGGCATGCGAAAGAGACATCACCAACAAGGACTTGGTCTGAGGTTGATTTGAAGTAGTTGCCAGACTTTTATTTATACCACGTCGGGAGGCATGCAAGCATACGGCCCAGCTGATGGAAAGCGGTTGCTGTAGCATGTGAAGGCTCGTAACAAATTAAGTATCACTCGCCCGATGCCACCTCTGCTGCTAACACGGCAACTCCTTCCTCCGAATCAATTTTAAAATTGTGCCACAAATAAATCGGCTGAATATTAAAATATAACATAGACCCAAATAATACATTCCAATTGCCCCCCCAATTGACAGTCGCCTCGAATCGCTGAGGTATTTAGGCGTTAAAACAATATACATATACTTACTCTTTCAATGATGACGAAATTTCTCTAAAACATTTTAGTTTTTCTTCTTCTATATTAGTGAGGTAGTTTATTTTATTCATTTCCATCTCTTTTAGTCGCAGCTCTTCACCCTTTAACTTCAATTCCAAGGCTCGTAATCTTAATTCCTCAGATTTGTGATGGGCTTTCTCTTTTTCCAATATTAAAGCAGTCTTTAATTTAATATCATGTAGTGACTTTTTCTTTTTAAATTTTTGTCCTATAAAAATAAATGTTATACTTATAAATATATATTCCGCATTGACAGTTTTGCGCTACTGGCTGCTCATAACTGTTTAAAATTCGAATATCATATTAGTTTAAAGCAAAACCGTGAAACAGTCCTTTTTCAAAAATTGGCAGATAGTCGTTTTTCAACTGTTTTTTTCATACAACGTTCGCAGTCTATAGTGAAAACGAAATTAACGAGAAAATATTCCAGGGCGAGGACTTTTTTTATATTATTTCATAAAATCATACGGCCCACCTAATGTAAAGTGGTTTCCATAGCCTATGAACGCTTGCAATACAGAAAGTATATAGATGCAGATGACACAGGATCAAGGCGAATGGCTCTTTAGAGCTGAGTGCTATGTTCAGCAGTGGACGAATACAGGCTGAAATGATGAATAAATTATGATGTATCATATGAATACCGTGAGACGTTGGTACGCGGAATTTGAGCCCGGGTGTTTGTATGTTGCGGTTATTCCAGGACATTTGGGAGTAGTTTCAAGAAAACTATAAAAAAAAAATACATGAATATTTATGTTAGATAACTGTTTTCGAATTTCTAGAGCAGCTCGATGGCGTCGACGCCTATCTATGGATGAGTTTAGTCGTGTCGCGTTCCTTTATATACAGAGACATGTTACTAAAGGACCAGCCTCGTAGGATCATTCCCCTCTGTCATGGTACAAGATATTGTGATCCATTGCGCGCATAAATACTTCGTGCGTAATCGATCCTCTAACAGTCTTGTAATCGTTATCGCTCAGGTAACATAAAGTGTTACACTAAAAATGCCAAACTGTGCAGTTATGTCATGCAAAAAAAGGTCGAACACTTCTAGTTTGCAAAAATATTGAGTTACCTTTCACATGCAAGTATTATTTTATTTGCTTTCATATAAAAGAAATTAAAATGGTGTGATAACGATTAATACATGAGAAATCGATTCAGTAATCGAGTACTGATGCAATCAAATCATATTCCGCGACTTTGGTCGCATATCTCCTATCGCAAATTAGCGTAAATTATACAAACTGCAAAACAATACAGTCCTTCATGCTGTATAATAGAGTTCATTTAGCTAAAGACAAAAAAAAAGTATACAAGACATTTCGTAATTTTGAATCTACCAGCTTCGATTTACGAAGTTCAGCTATTCCACAACAGATGGCAGGCAGCGGACGAAAATAACTTTGAACGGTAGATGCCTCGAAATAAGGTTGACATTTCCTTAAAACATTATTTTCGTTTCTATGTAGTAGTTACCTCGTCCCCCGTCAAAAATGGCAGAATTATTTACTAACAGAATCACGCGTATGGCGAGTCCTTTAGTAACATGTCTCTGTTTATATAATATACAAATAATACATAGAACAATTTTCCACATACTTATAGACAAATGTTAAAAATGTTCACCGCTCCATTTATTGGCGTTACGTTGCTCCCGAGTTTCGAGTGACCAAAATTTGCATGTCCTTGCCGAGAATAATTGGTCTTATAATATCGTCTACAGAAGCAAATTGTAATTGAAATGTGAAGTTGCTTAGGATTAATGTATCAACTACGATTATTCGCATTAACGACTGAACGAATTTGATTTTTTATTCCAAAAACAATTATATATTATTAATAAGTAGGACAGCAATTTTTTTATAGATATTATTTATGTGACGCACAAACTGATAAGTTAAAACTTGTGTCACTTTTATTCTGGGCAAATGCACGGCTCCTGTGGAATAGATCTAGAGTGTAGAGAATCATAAAGTCCAAATGTCTTAGAGGTGTTCGGAAGCCGCGGGTAACAGTTAGTTTTATAATAAACCAGTTGAGAATGCGCAAGCTGGCATTGCCAGAGGAACACCTGGCTCGTCAATTATATAACAATTAATTTTTTTTTTAATTTGTCGGCCATTTTGACCGTGTTCCTTAAGAGGATAGGAACGGTGTTCCTGAACATTCCTATTCTACCTTTTCATGCTGAATCTGAAGTCAAAATTCGAATATTCGAAAAAAACTCACAGACAAACGCACACACAGACCAACATATAGATTTCATATAGGAACGGTGTTCCTGAAAAGACTGTCTTATAGGTTCTACATTCAAGTTTTGGAGAGTGGTTCAACATAATAAAAAGAGAGTTCAAAAAACATAAAATGCATGTTTTGCCATTAACTTCTTTTATTAATGAGTTATGCAAAGCTTACAGTACACCATCCTAATAACTAATAAAATAAGTAAATGATCTAAATAATGAGTCTTACTTACCTTTTATTTTACATTTTTTCTCAGAACCTGACGATTCTTCCACTAGTTGAAATTTTTCACTGCCTAAACACAAATAATATTCATCAATGAAAACTCTTTGAATATATCAATCTATCTATCTATATGATTAAATTCAAAACAACTCCTACTATACCACTACCTACCTACTATACACTATAACTTCACGCCAAATCCCTTGCAGGGTAGGCAGAGAACCGAGCGCCACGTGACTCGATCCTTACACACCTCACTCGTTTCTTTAACATTCATTGCTCTTGATGACAAGAGCCTTAGAAACCCGGTTTCTAAGGCTCCTGACGTCACCTTCTGATAGAACAACAACAACTCACAATTACAATTAAAAATAATAAATAATAAAAATAAACAATTTTAAAACCTTACAATTGGATACTTCATCTTCATCACAAAATTTGCTTCCATTCTGATTGAAATACTTTGCATTACCATTATCTTCTTCTATTGAGGTCATTTTGCTATGAGAGTTATTGTATTCAACATTGAAATAATCAGTTTCCACCTTATCATTATCTTCTGGTAATTCTACCTTATTTACTACCTGAAATCCATAATTATCATGTCAAAAAAGTAAAAATATATAAGTATCGTATCTCTCACAACTTTTCACAACCTTTATATGTGTTCAAGCATGATTGTGTCAAATTGAACTTTAAAAATGAAAATAATGTAAAAGAGTGTATTATGAAAAACAACAAATATATTTTTTGTTTTTAACTTGTTTTATATGATATAAGCAAAAAATTAAACCCACAATTCTATTCCACCCGTATCAAATTAATTTAATACATTTGAATGATACAAATGCAAGGACTAGTGACAAATACAAACATGTAAGAATAAAGTAAATAAGAATTTCTACAGCAAGCCCATATATACAGTAAATTTCAGAAGGTAGAACAATTTGAATGTTGTAAACAGTAACAGGAATATATGATTCTATTATTTACTTTATCAAAATCAGTGCCTGCAAAATCTATCTTATATTGTATTTACCATTTCCAAAATAAGTGCATCTTTCTTCTCCTCCACTGGGTAATCAATCATCTTCAGTAGTCTCAGTTCTAGCATAGTGAGGGTTGGACATGGGTGTTCCAAGCTGTAGCTCCTTCGTCGCAGCAGTATGTTGGCTTTCTTCTTTGTCTTGTTTTTCCAGTCTGCCCACATCTGATATATCAACAATATAAATACAATACCACCAAATCAAAATAGTGCAGTATAGCAGTGATAGCCCAGTGAATAAAGAACCAGCCTAGTAATCAGCTGTTCCCTGGTTCAAATCCTGACATGTGCATGCACCACTAACTTTGTGATTTTCAGATTTATGTATGTATTTGTAATTACTTGGTTGTGGAAGAAAAGAGTTCACACATCCAAGAAATAAAATTCCTGTGCACATAAAAGCAACTCAACTGAAGAAGTACCTCTCCCTCACAGAAAATTGCAGCCAAATAACAACTTCCTAGAGGGTTGTTGTGTTCCTGCGACTTAGCGAGGTTACCACTAAGCTCCTAAGCAGTTTCTGAGGAGGATGCAGGAGAGGTAGCATTGAAAGAGCGATACTTAATGTATAGCAAGTACATGTCTCCCAACATTGAATAAAAATGAAAAAAAACCCAAGAAAGATCTGATTTTTCTTTTGGATTATAAAGGTCCAATGGCAATAGCTTCATATCAAAATTAGTACCTTCACCTGAATACTAATAACTTCAGACTGAATACTAATAACTTTGGTTGGCATGTTTCCCCTTTCTCATGGAGGTTCACTCCAGAACTTGCCTGTGGTCCATGATATTTGACACATTAGGGCCGTGCTACCCAAAGACTAAAGCTATATTGGCCCTATGGGGTCGATTGCAGTAAGGGGTCCATCAGATTTAAACATTACTTAGGCAAGGGGTCTACGGAGAGCAGAAAATGTATAGGCAAGAGGTCTACGCGACAAAAATTATTGATCTCTGCATTAGAGGAAGCATGTTATTTTACAAGATTTCCTGTAAATGCCTTGAGCTCTTTTCCTTAAGGTCTCTTAGTTTAATCAGGATCAATTAAGTGTACCATCTCACCGTGTTGAAAGGAAATATAGTGAGGTATAATTTTTCATTGACATGCTATACACTGATATGAGAATGATTTATCTTTTGATTTGATAACATTTGGGACATATTCTTCATATTTTCACAGGATAGAGTGTTGCAAGCACAGTCATAATAAAAATGTATAAATAACTTATTGCTTTATTTTTATTATTATTTCATTATTGAAGTGGACATGGTGTTTTTTTTAGAGGGTGCTATCTTCCATGCGTACTCCTTCAAGTTTCTCATCTGGATTTGCCAGCTGTATATGAAGATATATTATTTCTTAAGGCCCGTTCGCATTTTGATTAGTGTTAAGTGCGAGTGTAGCATGTAGTGTTTCATGACAAGTGTTAATGTTTAGTCTATGCCCATTGCTGATAAGTAGTTCTATTTAATACAGCTTAAAAGTTCCTAAGGAGTACCCGTGAGGCCAATCAACAATATGGACGAAGAAGTGCAGTGGGAACTGCACAAATGTGTTAAAGATATATTAAAAATTGTCTTGGATCAAATCGAAGAAGCAATCGAAATTAAGCGTATGAGACCTCAAAAACTATGGCAATGAAAGTGGATAGCCAGGAGGTCAAGTCGCGGAGCTAGTTATCAACTATTAAAATAATTAGCCGTGGAAGATCCATTGGAATATTATTATCCAGATGTGTTTAGTGAGAAGCGCGCTGCCATTGAGGGATGGAGAAAAGTGGGCGAGGGTGGTGGCACTCGCAAAAAAATAGAATTGGCTTCTAAATACGAATCACTTAACACTAAGCAAATACTAAACACTCGCACTATTCATTGCCTGTTCAAATAGTGTATCTACTAATCACTTAACACTTACAATTGACACTTGCACTTAATTTGCGAACGGGGCTTTACTGTGCAAGATGTGAAGAAGCACCATATTTATATCTAGGTATTCTTCAGTTTATGGTTTGGACAAATGATGACGACTACTGTTAGTTTGATCTTCAGCTATCGTCATGTGGAATAGACTCTTAAAGTCGTAATAATGTTTATTAAGGCAAAGTAAAAAAAGAAACTGGACACATACTTTACACCATTTCCATGTGTTTTTATAAACGCCGCCTTCTACAGCGTTTAACTCCGACGCTATACGCTTCCAGAAGTTCTGTTTATTGGTATTTGTATAAGCCACTTTGCCATTTACGAGCACTCCTTCTTCATTTAGAAGATCCAATAATTTCTCCATCTGTAAAGCATTTACGCGACTCATCGCTATAAGCTGTTTCATCAATTTTACAAATAATTACATGAAACGCTTAAAACTGCGATAGAATTTGTTTAGTAACAGATATATTTAGAGTAGTGAGTTTGTTAATATTTTGTTTTCATTTCGATGTGATGATGATGATTATTTTTGTTGTACAGCTCGGTCGTCGCGCTTAGGGATAGTGATGCCGCTCGATAGGTCACTATCGATATATAAGCTGGCAATAATGACAATAAAGATATATATAGATACTATCGATAGGACAAAATGTGGTAATACTACTAAATTGCAATACTATTGCTATCGATGGTATCGATACTGTCGACAGTTTTAGCCAATCAATACTTACTGAATAAATAATCTTATTGTAATTGTATAAATACAACAAATAATGTAAATCTAGATTACTAGTAACATTTGATGGGTAATTGCTATCACATTTAAGGCGTAAATAAAAAAGAAATACTAGCCATAATCTAACTCGATAATCTAATATAAATCGGTTGTGTCCATACTATCGTGAGGATTGATATTATCAATGGAAAAGCGACTATCGGTGCTCCATTCTATCGATAGTATTGCCATTACTCAACAGTATTTCTACACTTTGTGCTATCGATACCATCGATCTCCTAACTGATTTTCCAAGTCAACTATTTATATCTTACATTCAGTTATCTGAAGAGATGCCTCTCTAGAATTGGATAGTGAAAGTATTCTCAACATCGACACATAAATTTTGTTACGCAGATAAAGAACTAACGTATAAAAGTTGACAAAAGCCCGCTTTTCACAGTACAGACTATACTAATAATCTATCCATAAAAACATAGACTTATTTAGTAAAAAGAGTGATACTCATAGCATAAATACTAGATATAAGCATAATCTTGTGTTACATGCAAGCCGTCTCCACAAGATAAGTAATTCTTTTATGGGGCAATGTATACGGTTCTATAACAAACTTCCCAGCAATATAAGAGAATTGTCAATAAACAAATTTAAAACTACTATTAAAGCCAAATTGTGTAGCAGGGCATATTATAAAGTATCTGACTATATTAATGATAAAAATGCCTGGGAGTGAGTCGATCCAATTATAATGTAATTAATAAATTATGTAAATTTGTTTGGATACCAAAAGAGGGATGCCTGAGTCTTTTGGCAGTATTTTTATCAGTGCTCACCTAGTCATAAACTGCACGGTAGGGAAAAAAATTGTGACGATTCTATACAAATGTAGCCATTTTTACGGAAAAAAAAGATTTTGACTTTGACTTTATCAAATTACATTAAAAGTCATTAAAGTCTAACCCTATATAAGGTCTATATAGGCATAAAGGAAGTATTGATCATTGTATGAGTTATATTTCTTTTCAATTTCAATCTACTGTTCAGGATCTGACTCGGTTGAAGCTGCAGTACATGGTCCCGATCCCTAAAATTAGAAACTGAGTAGTGTCGATATCATAACCCTCGATACCACACGAGTACTTGATAGCGGGACGCCCGCCCCGCCGTACCGCTTAGGGATGGGCAAGTCAAAAGTAATCTGTATTTTTAAATCATCGAGTACGTAACCTAATAGAGAGAAATTTTACCTATTTTGTTTGACAATAATAACGGCAAATCATTGATGTGACCGCTGTGCTCCAATTGGCCGACGCTAGGTCATACGTCACCCTAAAGTTGGGCACGCGATATTATTATCGATATCGGTAAATAGACAGTGTATGGGCATGCCATAGTATATTAGTACTAAAATATTTGTTTTACTATGGTAATAAGTGTAAACATGTAACAATAAATGTTATAACTGAAATAGTTTTGTGACATGTTGGAATTAATACAAGAAAAAGTGTTGCATTATGGTCAGTGCGGAAGCCAAGATTCAGATCTTTTATCTTTTGAATACTGATAATACCTACTGCACATTTTCGCCTTATGCTTACTCGGAACGGTGACTTACATAGTATGTAACTCAAATGGGAAAATGAAAAATTCGTCGAAGGTTGTATTTAATTTAAAAACCATGTTCAGTTCAGATTACGTTTAATATTAGAAAAAGGTTAAATAAAAAAGTGTATGTCTTTATTTACGCACGTAAGAAATGTTCGCGTAACAAAATAAAAAAGCTACATAAATTTAAAGACACACACCAATGTACACCAAGGTACATGTTTATACATAAATATATTTTATCTATATTGATATAAAACACGTGTTGTATATGTATTTATAAATATGTGTATTTAATATTTGTTCCTTAACGCGCCAAAAAAAATACAACTTTAATAATGTTACAGTTGTTCTTTATTAAGAACACCAATTTTATTTAAAATATCAGCGTCTTCTGCATTTATGAGACTTTTCTTTTCTAATTCCTTATTATAACTTGTAAAGACGCTACGCTTTTTTTACAGTAGCGCACTTTGTCTCGTAATATCTTAATGGTTTTATTTGTATGCTCAACTTGATGTGATAATGCTTAAACGTCTACAAAGACGTTTTTGTTCGATGAATGAAACTGTAAAGGAGTTTCAAGATCGGTAGTAGCTTTTCGTTTATTTGTCTTGGGTGTACTTGATATCAGTTCGTATTGATATGATAATGATGATGGTATCGGTATACAAAAAAAATTAAAATAAGCAACAGTTAATTTTTGCTACTCGTGACAGAACGTATAGTCATACACTGCCAGTGTAAGCAGACTACGCGATATTCTGTGTGAGACCACAACAGGGACGCCTACTAAGACCTATCGTGTATATCGTGTCATGTGATCATGTCTATATAAAAAGCAAATATAGACACGGATAGACACGGATATACACAGCATTACTGAATTAGAATTATACAATTCCAGATGGTCGTCGGCGTCGGTCTTAATTGCAGCTTTAAGTAATCACAAATCATAATCATACATATTATGACTACAAAAAATATTTTAAAGTCACAATGCGTTGCCAAAACAAAATGATGAACGATGTCACCATGAAAACAAAAAGTATAAAAACTGAAATAAAAACGGCTTCTTCCCGCGCTTTTGACGAGTGACATTGTTCTTATACTTGAAATTTTTACAATTCAGTATAAAATTAGTTTTATGTGACAATTTTGATAGTATTTTGTAACATAAGTGCTAGTGAAATTATACAGTAATGAAAAAACTCAAATATACGTTTATGCACTTTTTGAAAGACGTGAATAAGTTCATCAAGAAAACCTTGTAAAAATCGCTATCGTTTTACGGGTGGTATTTAAATTGGGTTGATTGGGAAGGGTTTCCCAAGTATTTTTTCAGCACAGTTCCTGAAGCTGGAACATAGAATTAAGATTTTCAAATGGTTCTAAACTGAAGACTTGGCTGTATGGGCTAGATCCCTTTGCCTTTCCCCTCGGGGATAAAATGAACAAAAAAAAAAAATGAAAAAAAAACTGACAAACAAACAATATCTGTCGCTAAAAAATAAATAAACTCAATTGTGGTTTGTCGCTACGGTAAATTTGCAAATGTTTTGATTTGCAAATGCCGATCTTGTGAACTTATTTAATTTACAATCAAATTTACTATAACAGGAGATTATGTACAGAGACTAGAGTATATTCCTATAGAAAGAAATTGTTGCGCTCCGTGCTTGCATTTTCTAGATCTTTGGAGGCAGTAGGGATTGTATATTCTACATTTTGTAGTCAGTAAAGATGCTACGCACTAAAATTCACATAGCGATAAGCGCCTTCGGGATTGCGTTGGGATTATCCGCGTTCATATGTTTTTGCATTGTTTACGCAAATATAGAGGCAGGAATGTGGGCACTTATGTCTGGTGAGTGTTTCGTGTTTGAAACTAATGTAGTATTTTTTGGGTAAGTCAAAGTAAGTTAGTTCTAGTTGTAATGTCTTGAGCAGTCAGAACCCGTTATATACGTTTTCCCATACATTTCGCGGTCGTATACGACCACCCGGGTTTCGAAGGGTTAATCAACTGTTTATCGGAGACTCTCTGTTTCATCAGAGTGCTTTTTGATGAGATTATGTTGTTTATTGGTCTTCTCTAATGAACTATGTATTAGTTGTACCTGGTCTTCAAGCTACTTTTTTTTCTCTGGACACATTCCTTGTGAAAGTTGAACTGAAACTATTATTATAAATATGCGGATGGCTTTTGATTGATATTTAATAATAACTACATTTATTTTGTAAAATAGATAAATAAGGTAACACTTACCAAGTTGAAACTTGTAGTATGATACTATTGAGTCACTCATTTACTTAGAATTGTGTTGATTATTAATAGCTACTGATATATTGATAAGATTGGATACAATGGCTCTATATTATTTTTGGTGTCAAAGCCAAGACACAAACATGGTGCACCATGGTAATTAACTAACAAGGGTCTGGCAAATGAGGCAAAGCATGTTAAATCAGGCTGACCTCCACCACAGTCAAAATAACAATTATATGATATGGTGTGTGGGGTGCGGCAACGGCATCAAATGTGTTGCGATAAATCTCTTATATTAAAAATCTTAACATGTTATTAAGTAATGTTTTATATTACTATGAACCAATGTATTTGTTGACTTACAATTCATCTAATGGGGTAATCAGGTCACTTGAATGTGACATGGTTTTAGTGTGGTGATCGAAAACAGATCAGCTGTTTTGTAAACGGAAACAGTTACATTTACTCGAGTGAATATTTGCTATCAATTGGACAATCGGAAGTGGCCACACATGCTTCGTCCAAATCACTCACCATTTTTTCCAAAATTATGCAAACTACATCACAATTGTATATACTTCGCACGGTCCTTAAAAAACATACACAACTACCATACGACCCTAATATTCGGAAAGAAAAACTGAGAAAAGACATAGTCTGCCGGTTACCCAAAAACAATACAGCTACCTCACAAAAATTCTTCGGTTACCTTGGCCCCTACCTCTACAATAAACTCAACAAAATCCTAAATATATATGCACTAAATAAGCTTCCTGCAAAATGACACTGATAAAATATTTAGAAACATTAGATTATGAAGATATCGAAAACTTTATA
Source organism: Pyralis farinalis (assembly GCA_947507595.1). Lineage (NCBI taxonomy): Eukaryota > Metazoa > Arthropoda > Insecta > Lepidoptera > Pyralidae > Pyralis > Pyralis farinalis. Next base: position 11,366,567 of record OX382275.1, read on the forward strand.
CGCCCAATAACATAACGATATATAAATATACATACTTACATCACCTAGCAGAATCATTCTAGGTACTCACTTAGTCTCACAAGACTAAAGACTAGTATTATAGTATGTTCGCGGGAGGGCCTGGGGACCTGTTATACAAGTTCTTTTGAACTCACATCAGCCACCAGTCTCACCCAAAAAGAGAGAGGTTAGGTATTAGTGTATTTACTAATACTCTTTCCAGATAACAAATGTATTGTATAGTACTTATGTACTTTGTGAGAGAAAATAATAAACAATATAATTAATTAATTAATCAAAAATATGAAAACATTAATATTTTTTATTTTTTTTATTATTATCACACATAACAGATTACAACTATTATAAAACCAAATATACAAATCAAAACATTACAATCTAGGTTGCATTCCACAATCATGTGTGTACATAAGAACTATCAAGAAGAATCTCTAATACTATGGATTAAACTATATAAAAGTAAAAACATATATTTTAAATCTATGGCTAAAATTTCAAGTAGGAGTTTTTAGATTGTCGTCAGCTTGTGATAAAGAATATCTTTAAGAATTTTAGTATATAAGCCAGTTTAGGTAGAAAAATGTCAAATACTGTGTTGTCCTTGGCGATTTCATTGCACTGAGGAGCCATCCTAAACAGGGGGTTGTAAAAGGACGTATTATTTTGGTAAACTTGTAGAGCAAAAAGTCCTGTTTGATTGGATCTATTGGACTACCGTATTCTAAAATGCTTCTGGCGAGTGTATTGTACAAGTAGAGAAAAGAATGGGTGCCTCTGAAATCTTTAGTGGATCCGAAAATAAACCCAAGAAGTTGATTGGCTTTTGTCACTATGTGCTGGTAATGTTCCCGAAATGTAAGTTTATTGTCAAAAATAATTCCCAGATCTTTAGCGACATGAGACCTCCTAAGGACCTGGCCGTCAATGGTGTAATCATTAACAATCCCTTGACGCTTGTTAGTGAACGAGATAACGAAGCAAATGATCGCAGACATCACGAGATTTTATTGTTTTAAAAATTTTTAAGTCGTCGGCGTATAAGAGACATTCACAAAATAATATTCAATAGTTTATATCATTCAATTTAATAATCTCTGATATGTCCATGTATGTATATTACATACATCAGCCGAATTTCACCTACATACTCATATATTAGTTGACAATACAATAAGGTATCCAGCAAGGCTGCTGTTATGATAAATTTCTCAATTTCAAATTTTCAATAAATTCAAATAGTGACTTAGTACCATAAACAAAGGCTGTTTATTTATTTATGAATGTGAAATGTATAGGGTACTGAATGGAGTATATTTGTCATATCATTGAAGTATATTGAAAGTTGACAATTGAGTATGGTTTTGATAACAATGTAATAATATGCCACCATCAAGATTGTGGCATCCTTTGGGCTGTATGATCATAGTGATTATGACATAGAGCCCAGAGGACGCCACGGGATCTCTTAAAAATTTAATAGCAAATCAAACACACACTCATAGCTCTTTGTAAGCCCTTTGTCCATGTAGCGTGTTTTTAACTGAAATTACCTTTATTTTGTGTAATTTAACAAAATATTTTTTATGCAGGTATGCACGCAGCATTAGCCTTAATGCTGCACTGTCATTATTTGAAAGAGTCTCTGCACGTCAATTTTTCCCGCAAAGCGCTACAGTACATCGGTGATTTTGGAATTGTTGGCTTTGTTTCGGGGGCAGCCCTTACTTTGTTCTACCTGTTTTTAGAGATTTATTACAAAGCTGGTATGTAAATACATTTCATTTAAATATTTTATTTATAGTTTACGAATTCTATCTTTAAAAGGATGCAATCCTATCTGTAAGCATACTACTACGCCGTTGGTCTGTCTGTCCATCTGTCACAGGTCTGTGTTTATACAGTATGTATGGTCACCGTTATTGAAGTCGACATGCAAAACACAGGAGAAAAATTAATTCGATAATACGACAAGGTGATGATCAGACGGCTCTACGCGACATATCTCAATAAGAGCAACAACATGTCACCAACGCCGAGGTCATTTCCACAATTGCTGTTTTTATTTCGTTGTCAATTAAAAGTAATAAATACCATGATTTTCTCAAATTATTTTATTTTCATAATCATATTCTTTTTTTCAACTCTTGTCTGCTGCCGTGATCTAACTTGTTGCTAGAAGTTACGTATTTGTTTTTAGTAAACGTCCTATATTGTTACCTAGATTAAAAAAACATTAATTAATAAAAAAGAAGAAAGAGAAAAGGCCGTTAATGAAACATTTTGTGAAATGTTTGCCATCCATTAATTGCCTACATTTTTTCGGCTCCGACACCGGTGACCGGACACACTGTATACTCATAACAGGCCACAGCAATGTTAATTAGGAGCATGCGACTGGGAAAGCACCACCACCATACATATAATTAAAGCAAAATTATTTCCCTCCACACTTTTTAGAGTTTATCTTTATACCTGAAATCCTCAATTGCCCATTCTTTTATATACTACTAAGGCGACAAACAACAAGCTACCATTAATAGCACTCAGCATCCGAGTGGGTGCCATGCCATTACTTATTGTACCATGTTTTCTTTTCAACAAAAGACGTTGGCAAGTTTCTTTCTGCACTTTTTCTCCGAAAATGATAGGTAATTTTCGAAATGTGCGAGATTAAAAAAAGAAAATAACATTATGAGAAAAGAACAACAAGTTCTATTTAAAATAATGTACTTAGGACATGTCTGCTTGCGAGGGATCATGTGCAAAGAACGATCTGCATGTGATGGAAAACGCAAAATAGCATAGATTTAAATGCGTGTAAATTAGACTTAAGGCAACAGCTGAATTATATTATATTTGTAAGCGTCCATAGTTTACGATAACCGTTTTACACCAAAATTGTATTAAAATGGACTTATGTGCTAAAACCACCTAAGGAGGGCTAAATTAAGTCAACAACTTGCTACAAAAATCTGTTTAATTGGGTTTTTTTTATTCTACTCGGGAGGCATACAAGCATACGGCCCACCTTATGTAAAGCGGGTACCGTAGCCTATTAACGCTTGCCATATATTAAGTATCAATCGCGCCATGCCTCCGCTGCTGCTTACAGAGCAACTCCTTGGGAGCTTACTGGTGACCTCACTCACACGCAGGAACACAACAACCCTCTAGGGAGTTGTTATTTCGCTGCGGTTTTCTGTGAGGTGGAGGTACTTCCCCAGACGGGCTGCTTTGATGCGCCCTACCCCTCTTGTGTACAATGTGCGACAATAAAACTTAAGAGAGCGGCAGAAAATATAGCACAAAACTTTGTTTACGTGCCCAAGGGCATGTTATATATTTCTATCATTCCTTGCAGATATCGTACCGATTCAAACAAGCATCATCATTCGGCTTGTGTGGTCATTCATTATGATGAAGTGGGGCCTCATGCTGTACCTGACCACTAAGAAGTATCTCCGAACTTACAATGACCATCAATTGTTCTCTGAAAACCCAAATATTGAAGAAACATAAGCCTTTATTTATCTGGTATGTAACGTATGACTCCAAATTATGCTTTCTATTTTATTTAAGAGATACCTGCTTATTGTTTAATTAGAGGATAGTTGTTTATAGATTTTATTAATTGAATAGTAATATACCTTATAAAAAATGTGTTGTGGTTAATATCACAGGTGGAAATAGATAGTTTACAGTAGCTTACGATACTGTCATATAAAGTTACGATTGTTATGAAATTACATTTCTTGTTTTTATTTTACTTTTCATACACTTATACACTTTTACGATTACTTACACTATTTCTATTTAAATACAACTTAATTAAAAAATACAGTCTGATTACACCAATGTATCGGTTCCCTATGAATTAGTAACTGAAGTATTACTGGGTATAGACTAATTTACTTTCTTTAACTTTACAATAGTATTTCTCGATTTCCAGTTAGTGCTTGCCATAACCTTGTCTGTCTTGCTACTGCTGACCGTTCGCTACTCGGAATGAAATTTATAGCAACCGCTTTCAAAATGAAATTTCCCATCCTGCTCGGGAGGTAAGGTTGTCAACATTAGTTGTACTTACTTTTACCCAGCAGCCGCTTTCAAAATGAATTTTACTCATCCTGCTCGGGAGGCAACGGTTGTCAACATTAGCTGTACTAAATTTTACCCAGCAGCCGCTTTTAAAATGAAATTTACTCATCCTGTTCGGGAGGCAACGGTTGTCAACATTAGCTGTACTTACTTGTACCCAGCAGGAGCAATCTTTTAACCCTTAGTATGGGTTTGGATTTTGTTTGTTTATGGTTAAAAAGGATCTCCAATGTGATTGAATGAGCGACTCGGAATCTGTTTTCAGTCTGTACACGCCCAAAAGTTTGCATATACCTATCTTCAGAAAATATAACTGTGTTAAATTCGTACTCTACGATAAAAAAAAAATGAAGCGGTATCATGAAAAAGGTTGATTACAAATACCTAATAAAATAAATTGGGAAACTGACTGATTTGATCTCACACTCTCCCCAAGATAGTGCCAATAATGCTAATGTTTCGCCATTTAATAGTAAATTACTTAAGACCGTCTACCATGTAATTTGCCGATCATGGACAAAGTACTGCTTAACAATATGGGGCGGCGGTGCTTAGATCAGATTCTACAGGTGAAGTGGGCGTAGAGCGACTTTATAATTCGGTGTTCTATCCTCTTCCAAAAGTCTACCATGAGTCACCACACAACACCACAGAAAATGGGATATACCGTTTGGCAATATTTCATCCTCTCAACTATTCCTACAGTGCAAATTCGGAGATGAGCTTGTATGGTACATCTCGTATTCTCATCGGATAATTAACTAACCAAGAGATACCAGAGCAAATTTAGTAGTCCATGTAGTCAGTGGGCCGAGAACTAAGTCACTCAGTGTAGTGAGGGTCAAAGTTTCCTAAAACCTTACATACATACACATACAGTTTGATGATTTAGTCGACTAAAGGCTTTGTCAGCGAGCTCGGAGGTAGCGTGGCGCTAGCGCGACGCGAGGCTGGCGGTTCGTAAGCGCGGCGCGATAGTCACACTGCATGCAACACGCCACGCCGCGCTAGCGCCCCGCCAGCATCCCGTCGCGCCAACCAGGAAAGCGTTACTTTTTATCTAATAATACAGTGCAACCTTAATATAACGTACCTCAATATAACGACTTCCTCGATTTAACAAATTCTTCGTAATCCCCTTGAATTGTCCATAAGAGTCAATGTAAAATATACCTTTACATTGCGAACATTTTTTGCGAACAACCTCTTTATAACGAATTTTCAACTATCAAGAAAAGTGTAAATACCTCTAATTAAACGAATTTTGTTAACCCAAAACCTTTATATAACGTTCCTACCAATGTATGCCTCAATCCCATAGTATGTGATTCATGTCGCGACAGGTTTCGACACGCTTTTTTTCGTAAAACAATTAGTGTTTTTTGATGGAAAGTAATGTAAACACTGCTGGTCGTCACTATTGTTAAATATTCCTCTATCAATCTATCTATCAATCTAACCTCAACATAACAAAACTCAGTTTAACGAATTACTTCATATAACGAATATTTACTTGTTCCCTTCCGATTTGTTATATCGAGGTTGCACTGTAATAATATAATAATAGAGCTATATGTACTTGAAATTTTTCGAGTAAAGAGGCTTGGGTCCATGCCTGCTCGCTGAGACCAATATTAATAATGGATTCAATTTGTAATTTCAAAATATTTTCGATAGGTTGAACCAAATTGGGGAATTCCCAAATGGAGCAACAGCGGAGCAGCTTAGTAAAATTTGAGAACGAACAAAGCACAGTGACTACTATTTTTGATGAGACGATCCGAATGTCTATTAAATTTGAAATTAAATTACTTTAATCGTAAAGAATTGAATTTTGCCGTAAACAAATAATAAATTTTTCAACGTTCATGTTCGTCTTTGCACAAAAATCTGTAAAATTTTACAAATTACAAATTTTACCGCGCGTGGCGCGGCGCGCGCACGCCACGCTACCGTCGAGCCCAGCCACGCTCGCTGTTTGACAAAGCCTTTAGTTAATCTACTTGCAGTCGCTCAATTTCCTGCTAAAATACCGACAGGTCCAGATGAACATGCAAACCTTGGCATAATATATATAAATATAGCGAAGCGTGTAGTCAGAGTAATGTATAGCAGGAAGGATATTTGCAGGAAGATTTTGGTAAGAAGTAGAATAGTCAGCCGAGCGGTCTGAAGGTGTTGGTGAATAGCGCTAGTGTTAGAGTGAAGCCCCCCGATGTTGTATAAATACACATTTATTCTGGAGGGACCGACTCGTATTAACATTCATTTTTAATTAATTTAGCAACAAGAAAAGAAAATGTTAAAGGAAAGTTCACGTGAAATTAGAGAAATTATAATGCTGACAATGCAAGGAAATAAAGTGTGATGTCTTCTGCCACAGCATAGTGCTTGAGCCCTCATTTTTGCAGCATTATCATCATCGTTTCTTTACCCGGCCCAACTACCACAACAGGTTGTTTCAATCTCTCGGAGAGGAGATTGTTACGGTTTTAGGAACCGGCCAGCTGAGAGTGTTACGGTTTTAGGAACCAGCCAACTGACAATCGTTACACCGGATCACTATGGGTTAAGACAGCATAATCGATTACGATCATAAGGGATCATAGGGGTTAGATAAGAGTAGTTAAATGTTGTTGAATTCCACTTGTATCCTATTCACGAGATCTTTTCTATCAGTAGCCTCAGCTTTACGTTTGAATATAGTGTTGCTGAGCAGAATTATTTCTCCCGTTCGCACTATTCATAGTCGATGAAGAACTGAACTCGACCCATTTGCTCTTATCACTACTAATATTGAAATCCTAAAAGTAAAATGTATATACCTAGTCTGGCCATAAGTTCTGTTACAAATGAATATGCATTATTTTTTTTATGAAGTGATGTACCTAATTTTAATCTTATGAACATATTTAAGTCTCAGCAAAAAAAAAAGATAATGATTCTATTCGAACCGGCCACCATTTTGCTTTGATATAGGCCTTTAATCTGTCTGGCTACGATCTATGGATTTATGCACTGTTTCCATGGCAAATTTAGCCACTGCTTGCTCTAGAGATTTTTAAGAGACACAATGTCGACGTGTCGTCTCGAGCAGGCCATGTCCGCTAAAACTGACCATAATTTGTAGTCTAAGGAGTTCAGATCTGGGCTAGACGAGAGCCACAAACTTCAGCTCTTGTAAAGTCCGGAACGTTGGTTTCGAGCCAGACTTAGGAAGTTCCTGCCTTGTGACAAGGTGCAGAGACAAGTTCACTCCTTTTTCATAAAAATGAAGCTTTGTGACTTACTTCCACCACCAAACCATTACAGACGCAGGATGATGATCACGTTGTACTTTTCCGACCACTTGTACGGCTTCTTTAGAACTGTGTGCGTACACATTGTCATTTTGCTTGTTGTTTGCGCTTTAATCGTGAAAATGTTTTCATCGGTAAAGAGGATATTTCTGTGCCTTTCACCTGTGTATCGGGACAGAAGGCGTTTTGATCGATCCACTTTCTTCAATTGTAGTGATTGATTTAGGGAATATCCTGTATATCGACGATACGCGCCGCGCTTCAGGTCTTATTTTATTATACGTGACAAAGCAGGAATCTTCATTTCACGCGATAAGATTTTTTGGTTCCTAATGGGATTTCGGGGAACTCTGGCTTTAACAGCATTAACAGTCTTTGTAGTTCTAACAGCAGCAGCTGGTATATCGTCTATAGTACAATATACGAGCATACGGCTGATACCAAGCTTTTGAAGTGTCATGAATATGACCGACGGCTTCATACCCACGTTGTGCAAGGCACCCACTGCAATCCTATTTTCTTTAACACCCCATTTCATATTGTAATTCGATAATAAACACAAAAAAAATATAAAACGGCGGGAGATCGAAAGAAGTTTTTAACATAATAAACGCGTTCCAAATTCAAAGAAAAGTTTCTATGTAACGGATAGTATTTATGGTCAGATTAGTTATTTTAATCAAATATGATAATAATTAGAGTGACGAGGATTATTCGAAGAAACACTAGGTTTGGTGAAAAATGTCCGTAGCTATTTCCTTCTTCTTACGATGGGAGAGGTCTACAATCTCAAAATGTTGAAAGAACATCGGTACGACATAATACCTAATTATGCGCAGTATCATACGCTAGTTTTACTACATACAGTCATATAAAAGTATGTTAGCGAAGTAAATAATACATACCATGGCCACAAATAGGGTTATTTCTCCCTCTATATTAATTGTATTGACCGAGTTTTATTGACGGCTTGCATTGGATTCGAGAATATGCCGTGTTATCATATTATACACAACACAGGATTCTTGGACATTGTCAGTCAGTCAATTAATTTATAATAAAGTAATAATAACTTTGGCGCACAAAAAATAATTAGGTACGCGATAGGCACCGCGCCGATAGAAAATAAAAAGTTCATTCATTTGTTGTCTTGTTTTCAATACGTTATTTGTAAATTACAATGGTTGTAGATGGTATACATTCAATTATTAATTGTAAAAATTAGTGTCGTACGTTGTCACCCACGTCACCGTTTCGACTTATTTCAATCTGGTAATGTTATTCGGCATATGTTCTTTGTCATATATTAAACTAGCAGAAGCCCGCGGCTTCGCACGCATGAGATTTGGGCTTTTTGTAGCCTTTATTTCTCTGTAGATATGAAATTGTTTATGTTTAAAAAAAAACAAAGTTCAGGGTCGTAGATGCAACCATAGAGCGATTCAATTTTCGTACAGCACCATCTATTGACCTTTACAGGAGGCAACGTATATGTATTTTATTTATATTACATAAAAAATGCGTAGGTAGTTATTTTATGTTACAAAAAATAAGTATTCCATGAAAATAATAAAAATATAATTGCAAAGTCCCCCGAAGGGGAAGATATTTCCCCTTAAACTTTGCATCCCCGTTTTACCGCCCTTGAGGGATGATTTTTGAGAAAAATATTTTACTCGTGTTTCATGCCTTTCCATAAAGAACCTTCATGCTGAATTTCATTCGAATAACTTTAAAAACGGCTAAGTTTCATACTAACGTTGCATACCCGTTTTACCGCCCTTAAGGGATGATTTTTGAGAAAAATATTTTACTCGTGTTTCATGCCTTTGAATAAAGAACCTTCATGCTGAATTTGATTCGAATAACTTCAAAAACGGCAAAGTTTCATACTAACTTTGCGCCCCCGTTTAACCCCCTAAGGGATGAATTTTGAAAAAAATATTTTACTCATGTTTCATGTCTATCAGTAGAGAACCTTCATGCTGAATTTCATTCGAATAACTTCAAAAACAGCAAAGTTTCATACTAAATTTGCACCCCCGTTTTACCCCCTTAGGGGATGAACTTCCAAAAGTCCTTTCTTAGTGCTCCCCTACGTTAATAAAGGAACCCCTGTGCAAAATTTCAAGTTTCTAACCCTTATAGTTTAGGCCCTGCGTTGATATGTCAGTCAGTCAGCTTCTCCTTTTATATATATAGATTTGTATTTTTTGTATTCATAGTCGCCTATATAAAAATATGAATGAAACACTTTCTATACTTGATTTTGTCCGTAAAAAAACAGATATCTATTAAATTCGTGATACTTTGTTGTATTTGTATTAATTATTATTTATTATTTTATTGTTAGCTGTCTCCTACTTAATATGTTATGCCAAAATACGTGTCTATTATTCCTTTAGAACCAATATATGATTATTTGTAGAACGTGCTGCACTACATAGGCAGTAAGTCAAAATGAAGTTATAAAACTAAAACCAGAGCCCGGAAAAGTCGGAAACAAGTTCAAACGATCCGTACTTACAATTCTGGGTCGGAAACATTAGAATTAATTATTACTTTATTTCCTACCTTTATGTAGTTGGGTTTTAGTTTTATAACATTTTTATTTTTAATTTGAGATCAACTAAGGTGGATATGTTCAGCAGTGAACAGAAAAACAGTGAGGTGGATATAAGATAAAAAAGAATCTAATAAATTTTAATAGTTTTATCGAAATATAATTTAGTACTTACGTTAGTTTAGTTGAAAAATGATCAATGTATCCTTTTATTGATTTTAAAAACCCTTTAAAATGATATACCAAACTACATTGTTGCAACAAACAGGCGTACGGCCTGCCTTATGGTAAGTAGTTACCGTAGCCTATGGACATTTGCAACACCAGGGTGTCACTCTTGCGCTGCCGACCCTGTTACTCAGTACTTTTTCAAAAACCCCATGCTGTAGTCCCTGGGGCAAAACCTCGGGAAGGAACTAATTCCACAACTTAAGAGTTCTTGGTAGAAAACTAAACTGAAACCGCACAGTACGCGATTGTAAAATTAGTAAAACTTAATTTTATTTTTCTGCGTAAACTACCAGTATAATAAATACGAGGAAGTTACAGTAACTATAATATAATTTATTTAGTCAATTTACAAAAACAATCTCTTTCCCTAAGTACTAGTAATGTCATGGAAGGTTTTTCTTTCCCTTGACTCTACTTTTCTCATTGGCTGATTTATCTCGTGTATGAAAACGCACAGTGGATTAACTTATTGGCCCGTGACACTATTGTTGACACTATTATTGTTTTATTTAATTGGCACTATATGGCGATTTGTTACAAATCCTCGCTAGTTAAATACCGTCTAAGGGATTTTTTGAAGAAATCTATCTACCTATCTATAACTTAACGCCAGATCCCTCATGGGGTAGGCAGAGAGAACCGGGCGCCACTTGACTAGGTCCTTACACACCTCACTCGCTTCTTTAACATTCAAAGCTCTTCTCATGCTATTGACATCACCTGTCAAAAAAAAAACGTTCATCCTTCTACTTTTGCGTTGTAAATCGCGTTGCAAATTATAGATTCTTTCTACATGTCCGAACCAACGGAGCATTCTCTCTTGTTTTAACGCCACACTTTATTTTAGACCAACTCTGTTTCTTGCATCGAGATTGCGAACGCGGTTTACATGCGTCACGAAAGAGAGGTAAAACTATTTTTGAAAATGCATAGCTAAATAACCAATATTGATTGGCAGAGCTGCGATAGCCAGCGGAGCCACATTACCCTCAAAATTGCCGTTTGGGGTATACTGATGTCATCCAGCTAGCGTTTAGACGGTAATAGTGAGAAACTCCAAAATCGACACACTAATAGCTAACATATTGTAGTTTTGTATCCTTTAATTTGAAATTTAAATGTTCGTTGGTGAGGAAGAACGGTCCAAAATCGTTCCAATTAGAAAAAAAAAACATATGGGAAAACGTATGGCCGGCCACTCTGCAGTGCAGAGTCTGCACTGCACTCCCATCAACAGAAAAAGTAACAGCACTCGTCGCTAGATGTCGTACAGGGTTCCATTTAAAAAAAACTTAAAAAAAATGAAAAAATTAAAAATAAAATATTTAAATATTTTTTAAATTTAAAAAATATCAGCTCTGCCTACACAGCTTGCTGTTATTTACTAGTAATAATAAGGGCAGGGCAGCTTGTGGTGAGCTGTTGGTGCGTAACGACACCACGGGTACCCGAGTGCTCCAGAGAGTCGATCAGGGCCTTCGTCTCCGGCGTGTCTTCGTCGGTCGGAGTCGAAAGTCAAGAAGGCCCGCAGGACTCTCAGCTCTGGCTTGCCTTCATTGGCCGTCCAGAGAGGAGTCGAAAGCATATTGCTTTATCAGGTGATATGCTCCAGGGTTGGAAGTGTTAAAGGGCATAACGCCGCGAGTAACTTCGGAGAAAGCGCAGCACACCTCTCGACACCCCCGAGTCACTCACACCGGTGTTGCCCCCGGCCGACTTTCTCTGGCATTTCGGGGGTCCATCTAGTGAGTGGCGAGCCACCGCCTGCCGAAGTAACATCAGATATGATAGTTATGGCAGGTGTCCGTCTCTCTTCTGTAATAGTCCAGTACTAATAATCCCTCCAGATCTCATGTCAATAGCTCAATTATTTCCGACACATTTGCAATAGTCCCAATACCTGCCGTGACCTGTTCGTGGGTATATCCTCCCATTGATCCCTTGGAGCAGGTCACAGCGGGTATAATACATTACATCATTCTTTTCGAAGGGGCCTCTACGCGTTGGATTCATATCCCCGCGCACGCCTATCAAATGACCGGGATTAAAGCCCGTGGAATAAGAAAGAATAATAAATACGTAAACAAATGTAACGTATTTTCTTGTGATAATATAATAACCTACCTAACAAAAAGTTAAGTAGTATATTATCACCCGCTGCTACGCTCACGTGAGGCTCCGTTATCGCGGTACTAAATAACCTATGCCCTCTGATTCCCAGATTATCTCAGTACCAAATTTCATTACCTACGTTACTTTATTAAAATGTAATGAAACCGATAGACAGAGTTACTTTCGCATTTATGATTGACTAGCTGTGCCCGCGACTTCGGCCTCGTTGAATATTATTTATTTATATTAATAAAAATAAATGAAATTTCTAAAATAAAAAGTAGCCTAAGTTACTCCTTATTACATCAGCTATCTGCCAGTGAAAGTCCTGTCAAAATCGGTCCAGCCGTTTCAGAGATTAGCCGGAACATTCAGACAGACAAAAATTGTAAAAATATTCATTTTGGTATATGTAGCGTATATACATCCATATGCATTTAGTAAAAAGCGGTTATTTAAATATTACAAATAGACACTCCAATTTTATTTATCTGTATAGATTGAATTGTGTTTGTGTTGATTTAGAACAAAACCGTGGTATAAATCTACTTGGATTTGGAAAAATAAAAAAAAAACAAGCACACTTTACAGCTATGAATAGTAGTAGAATTTTTGAGTTTACATTAAAAAATAATTATTGTGTTTCCAATGGGTTTTTTGTTTTCTTATATATTAGGTCGGGTAAAAAGTTTTTGCGTGTTTATATCCACATACAAGATATTTTTTATCACCGTTTATTTACATTTGATTGTAATATATGTGTGCCATTTTGATCAAATCAAAAAACAACGACAAGTAGTTTTGACAGTCTTCTCTTGATGTTAACCTAACACTATCTAAGGGTGTAAGGTCAGGGCTATATGGTGGATGCTTTAACACTTCTAATATTTGCTGAGTGACTAAAGATGTGTAGACTGGCGTTATCATGATGAAAACCCACAACCTTTATGTGGATCAATTCGGGCTTTTTTTCTCTATTTTTGTTACTTGAGTCTCATTAGTTGTTGATAGTAAAGATCCGAATCGATGGTTTTGCCTGGCTCATAATGAAAGATGCCCTTTCAATTCCATCATACACACAGCCACCTTGTTGTCAATTTTTTCAAAAACGATTTAGTTTTATAACGTTTCAAAAGAGAACCTACCTATCTACGAGTATCTAACTTTTCATTAGGTGTCATTCAGTGAGCTCGTGTGGCACCCAAATATCGTGTTTTTCTTTGTATATCCAGATTTTTTAAATGTGTCAAAACTGTTTTGTGGTTAACCCCTAGCTCTTCAACTATGTCGTAATTACTACTACTAATATGCCGACCTTACTTCACTTTTTCAAAAATGGCATCGACTGTATCCGTAACAGGTCGACTGGAGCGAGCGTCATCCTTTGATCTGTAAACTCTTGAACCAATTTTTTGCTACTCTTACTGACACTGCTTTAAGGTTATAAATATCATAATATTTTTCGCCGTTTGTGTCAATTTTTCCCCTTTTTTGTAATAAAAGTTGGAAATATATCGAATTTCATCGTTAAATTCACTCTCTTTGGCGGACATAAAAACAATAGAAAAATCGCAAGAAAGCGTTTTTATTTTTATTTTATTGTTTTCAAAATGTCATCTATTTAATGATATAATATATCAAAACCAGCCAGCCAGCAAACTGTACAACCAAAGAGATTTTACTGCAACTGTTATAAAATATGAAAAATCTTTTTCCCGATTTATTATTTACTTTTCTTATCACAAGATTTAAATAACCCAAGACATTGCGTAAATTTTATGTATTTACCTACATATGAAAATATAGAATGCTAATTTATCTGATTTTATAAAAAATAACATATAATCTTATAACATTTTTTTTGGTTCTGTTTTTTAAAAAGTATCTATAATTTAGTTACCATTGTTGTCAACTGCAGGCGAGGAAATTTAGAAATTATGAGACTAAAAAATCTGACTAATAATCATAGCACTAATATATTACAGGGAATATTTGAAATTTAAATAGATAAGTATGTCAATAAAATATCAGATGTGAATTGTGTCATTCTGATATTAATATTTTATGTGTAACGAACAAACTGTATTTGAAGTTATTTAGTACATAACACTTATATTAGATACTGGTTGTAAAATATTTATTTTTAAATTAATTGCTGTTATAAATGTCAACAATTAACATAGTGAGTATGGATTTAGATATTCAATTTTATTTACGATTAAAAAGATTATGTTTGTAAGCCATTTGTCAATTGTTAAGTGATGACAACAGCATGTTTAAATAAATCAGAGCTGGATAATTTGTTAGTGTTTTAATTAATTAAATCCTATATTGCGGAATGCGTTAAAGCATCCCGTTAACACGACAGGTGGTAGGCAGCGAGCGTCTAGAGGAATATCAAAAGAAAACATTTCAGTACATAGATGAGCGCGCAGCTCGACGCACGCAAGACGCTCGCCGCTCCAATCCTATAACACGCGCGTCAGTAATCGTGTTTATGACTTTAAAAAAAAAACTGTGCACTGATGAGGTTCTATGCAGCCTTAAAATAAGTGGACTACCAGCCAATGTGGAGGCTAGGGATTCTTCTGTAATAACTTAAGTAGTGGTAAGTAAAACAGGATTGCTTGGATGCATGTTTGCGCCTCGACATAGAAAAACATGTTTATACTAATATTGCCAGTGCATATTTACAGGGGTTTAAGGTCCCTAGTCTTTCCGTTCTTCAAGAAACTATTTTCTTTATATTTTGTTTGACATTGTTGGGCATTGTGTTCCTTAATCCTATCATTACTCGACTACTTACAAGTTCCTATGAACAAGGGTAATTTAATGAAGAAATTAGGGTATGTTTTTTTGTATGGGGTCAAATACCACTGTAAGGTTTGGTGTAAATTTGAAAATATCGTTGTATCTGATGTGTGTATCCCTTCAAGTTCGGCCAGGCCTTTAACAAAAGGTTTAAAATGGTACCCCAAGTAACATCATAAAAGAAATTAACTTGCTACTATAACTTTGTAAATTAACAATATTTTTTAGGAGCGATTGGTTAAATTTTAAAGTTTGGGATTTATTCATACAACGTTGGGAGACATACAATCTACGGCCCACCTGATGTAAAGGGGTTACCGTGGCCCATGAACGTTTGTAATACAGGAAGTAACGCTCGCGCGTTATCAGCCCTGCTGCTATCAGAGCAACACCTTAGGAGCTTACTGGTAGCCTCACCCACTCGCAGGAACACAACAACCCTCCAGGGAGTGGTGATTTACTCCCCTGTTTATATGTAATCAACGTACTTGCTCCCTGTAGTAGGGCGCTGTTTTCAAGGTAACAGATGTCCGTACGTTGTTAACCAAATAGTAATCCATTGACACTGAAAATTGTAGCTAGGCGGTTTTCAGTCATTCTGACAAA
The DNA here is from genome assembly GCA_947507595.1 of Pyralis farinalis. NCBI lineage: Eukaryota > Metazoa > Arthropoda > Insecta > Lepidoptera > Pyralidae > Pyralis > Pyralis farinalis. Next base: position 11,382,308 of record OX382275.1, read on the forward strand.
CACGTAGGTACATAATATTATATAATAAAAATCATTTTTTTTTGTAACGGAAGGCTATCTGATGTAGTTACTTAGCCTACGCTTTTAACACAAGGAATATCACTCGCGTCTTACCAGTACCAACCTCGCTACTAATACAGCAACTATTAGTGATTTGATGGTAACCTCACTTACTCGCAGGAACATAGCAACTCTGCAGGGAGTTGTTATTTATCTGCAGTTTTCTGTGAGTTACAGATCATGTGACGGTTGCTTAAATGCACTCTTTGGTAAAATTGTTAATAAACGTGAAATAAAAATTTTTATTTAATAAACTCTTCAATAAAAATATATTTTATATATTTGATTGCACCAAATTTTTCGAAACCGTTTTGTAAATAGTCTGCATTTGGAAATTAGTTTTTAAAATAAACTCCTACATACATATCTTCACGCCTTTCTCCCGTTGGGTTAGGCAGAAACTATGGAAAGCCAGGTGCACCGATCCAAACATACCCCTCTCGCTTTTTTCACACTCTTCAACCTCTTCATGCATGCTCTTCGGTTTTGGGTGCTTTTGATTGGGCCCTTTTTCAATGAGCTTCAATATATAACATGAGTAGCTCAAACTCAAACTTGATGGCTTACTATATTTAGTAATGAGATTCAAACTCAGTCATCGCCGTGACACCATAATTGCATTGTAAGTTGAATGATTACTTAACAGATAACGATACAAGAAAGAGTTCCTTCGATTTCTCTAGAATTCTATCATAAGAGCCTGACCTGATGACCAAGGGACCACCGGGGAAGTTATACCCTTTCAAACAAAAAAAGAATTTTTAAAATCAGTCTAGACGTCTTCGAGTAATAGGGGAACATACATAAAAACAAAGATTCCGATGAATTGAAAACCTCCTCCTTTTTCGTCGGTTAAAAATACAAATAAGATGTGGTATCATGTATCGTAGCCTAAATCTTGTGATAACAGGGATCGGTGTTAATCGCGAGTTGACGCGCGCATATATTCCACAATTCTCCAGTGCGGAAGAGATTCCTTTTAGAAAGAACATTGTTTCATGTTGATCATTGCATTGTACGTCGTGGGATGATGATGAATACGAAGTAAAGATCCGATGTGCCAAGTCCATGAGCATCAGTTTGTTTCAGCAAACGAAACAAGTAAAGGAAATGTGTAGTTAGCAGTTTCGCGTAACATTATTTTCTTGAATGAAAACTGAATAACAGACCTACGAAATTATAAGATAACTGTGCCCATGGCTCGATTTTTTTTTTGTAAAGCCAGTTCTTTTATTTATACAATATTCTCACAAACTATATTTTGTATTTGAAATGAAATACTCTTTTTCCTAGCGTTATCCTTTTTTCTAATCCCTAATAGGCAGTGAGAACTAGGTACTAACTTAGTTTACTTATGCCATAGTTAGGGACTCGTTTTATAATAATTATTAAAATTATCCCTTTTTCACACAAGAAATAACCGGGCAGATTCGCACAACAAGACTGTACTCTGTACCAAAAATACAAAATTAAGTCGAGGATAATTTTTATCGAGTTTCTTTCATAGTGTCAGGACGGCCACTTTTATGCGCGTAAATAATTAAGTTTATAGTTCCTAAAGTAATTAAGTTTATGCTTCTTAATAATATGCTCCAAATACAAATGTTTTTTCTGACAAGGGTTGATATTATACACATTTATAGCTAATTAATTAACACCAGTGAACTTGAAACTATACAAACAATTCTTACAGCAAGTTATTTAATAAATATCACACGTTGAAACTGAAAACCAAGTAAAAATATATTTCTCGTTATTGATAAGCGATATTTTGAACTCTAGACTCTAATATAATTCCCAGGGAAAATTCCGGCAAGCCGATCAGAGATCAGACAGTGTAATTCAAAGTGTATGTACACTCTGTTCTCTCTGCCTACCCCGCACGCAAGGTACCTGGCGTGAAGATATAGATAAATACGAGTATATGCATCGTCTTAAATATATTCCATGTACAGACTTTTCGACCTTTACAATTTTATTATTTAGTGTATTTAAATAAGCCCCTTATCTTTAACATTTAAGTTTTAATTCCCACACAATACAAATACTTGTATGTAGTAACATGTTTGCTTGTCTTGGTGTTCTATGTGTGTTTTTACTAAAACTCATAATATATTAGTAAAGTAAAACCTACAGTATGGCCCGTGCTTATGACTGCTGGGCGCTGTGTAATTTGACTTACAAATATTATAATTAATATGAATCTATCGAATGTGGCTTGCATGACGATAAGTAGCTGTTCATCGCATTCGTGATATACTCGTAAGTAGCTATACGTCGTTAATGATTCATTCGTGTATTTGTCATTGCACTTCCTCGACATGTCCGTTTTAGCCTTTTTCTATTGTTTCGTTACCAAACGAGTGATTACTACACGATGATAATGGTATAGCGCACCTATCAATTCAACTGTCTAATAACATTTTATTTGGCGAAAGTTACGTAGTGTTGATTTGATACTTTTACACAAATAGCAATATCTACTCGTAAAGATGAATACAAAGGTGGTTTCTTTCTTTGCCTATTCTGTTACGCTACACTGAACAATTTTTGAATGATAAAGAAAAAACTATTTTTTAGTCTATGGTATTACTAGCGCCTACTATATTTTTTGCTGTCAAGAACGAAAGTTCACGTACTTCGAATTGAAAGGCAAAGCAAACTTTTATATTAAATAGGCGAATTAAAAGAAAAATCTGTTAAGAATATTGAAATATACGTGTATAGTATTGTCTTAGGTTTTCGCGATTGTTACACATTGATATTAAACTATTTTTAACGGAAGTATCGAAATAAGAAAACACCCCAATTTCAATAGAGAAGATGGTTGGCAAGTACCACCTGCTTGGGATCCAGTCCTAAAAATAATCAAGTCACAAATCCAAAGATCTACTAAAAAATGTTCGGACGCTGTGAGCGATTTTTGTGTGAATCGGAACATATATAATTAATCCATCCATGTCGGTAGATGTAATAATTGAATAACTAATGTAAGACAAATACCACCTTAGTCTTTCCTGCGACCACGGACGCTGCAAAGCGTTCGAAACGTCAGGTTTCAACAAAATAAATAAAACACGCGATACTTCCGTTAAAAATAGTTTAATTTCAATATACGTGTATAGTTTAAATAATATACTATAGATTGTTTTTTATACAACGTCAGGAAGCATACAAGCATACACCTGACGTAAAGTGGTTATCGTAGCCTATGAATGCTGGTAATACATTAAGTATTATTCGCGCGATTCCCCACCTCTGCTACTAAGACAGCAACTCCTTAGGAGCTTAGTGGTGACCTCACTCACACGCAGGAACATAACAACCCTCTAGGGAGTTGTTATTTGGCTACGGTTTATTGTTAGGTGGAGGTACTTCCCCAGATGGGCTGCTTTAATGCACCATACTTCTCTTATTATATATTTTTTTAAGTTAAAAATAGCTAGCCCCCCATGGCCATTTCAGACGCCCGTAATTTGGGCGCTTGATGTGACGTCATTGTCCATGACAACAAACAAACGAGTGGAGAGATTATATTGAAGAAGTATTGTGTTCTGCTGCTATTTTACAGTGTTTTTCTATTTTCGACTAATACATTATATGGAACAACCTTCTTCCTCCATCCCATGCCCTATTCAGCAAGTCGTTACAGGAATATAGATGTTAAGGTACCCAGTCACATATTTGGGTGTCACCCAAAATAGTATTTAGTTTACTACTAAAACTATTTTATAAAATCCATTGTAAATTTATAATATTTATAAGATGCACAAACTTGCGTATGCTCTAATAAAATAACGAAAAGAAGTAGGTAGTAAATTCGTTTGGGAGCCCCATGATTTCGCAGGTTAACAAATTACGCGTACAGAAATCTGTGCTTATTTCTGTCGGTCTGCGGATGGGTACGCTTAATTAAAAAAAAAACTATATTATCTATGTAGGAATTAGGATGTCAGAGACAAACAAAGGCTTAAAACTGATAACACCTGGTACCTTGTACCCATAGTTTACATTAAAATGATTTTATATTAGGTTTAATTAAAAATATCATCTTTTTAAACTTGTAATGTACACACAGCGTCAAGTCATGACACTTGCAGTGCCATTTTTAGTCTTACTGTGTGCGCTATAAGAACTTAAGGTTTTAGACCTTATAAACTGAAAAGGTCGCTGTGTGTACACTATTGGATTTAACCAACTTTTATTCTTCGTTAAGCCCGGTACCGACCGAGCTTCGGCGTATTTTATGCGTTTTAATGTGAAATCAAGTTCATTTTTCAGGGAATACACCTATATAAATACAAAATTCGATCCAAATTATTAGAGACGTTTTCGAGATACATCTATACAGATAAATAAAATTGGAGTGTCTGTCTGTAATATTGAAATAACCGCTTTTTACTAAATGCATATGGATGTATACACGGTACATATACCAAAATGAATATTTTTACAATTTTTGTCTGACTGCCTGTCCGTCTGTTCCGGCTAATCTCTGAAACGGCTGGTACGATTTTGATGGGACTTTCACTGGCAGATAGCTGATGTAATAAGGAGTAACTTAGGCTACTTTTATTTAAGAAATTTTATTGATTTTTATTAATATAAATATATAATATTTCACGCGGACGAAGTCGCGGGCATAGCTAATCATATATATTATATATATATATATATATATATACAATGATTACTCGTTTAAAGTATGTATTAGAATATTACGTAATAATGACACATGCAATTTGTCAGCGTGTACTGCATGGAGCTGGCTGTAAGCAACTGACGGTGTAAGTATGATGATTACTTGCTATTACCATAAAACCGGTTCGATGGCAACGATCGAATCAAAGTAGCAAATTCAATTCATATTCTCAGTAGAATCCGGAACTGGTTTATTAGGGCCCGTTCACACGAATACTAGTATTTTTTTCTCTAAAACGTATGGATTTAATTTTTTACAACATTGGAAGGCATACAGGCATACGACACACCTGATATAAAAAGGTTATTGCATAAACCAATTAGCGAATTAAGAAACGTTGTGAGACCAATGGGAGAATATTTTAACCAATAATCCGATATGTTAATCCGATGTTGATCCTTAAACTAGCCAATAAGAGCTGCGCGTTCTTCTTTGCCCCCGACTCGTAGCGCTGAATTGAGTTAGTAATATCGGTCTTATCGGCTCTCCATATAACCCATGAAGGAAATAACCTATTTCCTTCATGGGTTTTTTTTATTTATTTATACACAACAACAATACATACAAAATTATATTTCGACCATTAGCAAAAACCAGCAATGGTTTATCCGCTAAAGGAATCTTGTTCTGTTTGTTTGTTTTGGAATATATATAAAATGTTAATATAAATAAAATGTTTTTTTTTATGTATTAAGGTGGCTCTTTATATAAAAATATTTTTTAAGTGTTTTTCTACATTTCGCGTATGGATTTGGATTTGACCCGGAGTGATCTATCGCCAAACTCAATATATTTGGCGGTAAATCATTCAAAGTGTTCGGTAACATATATTCCCATGTCCTCGTTCCATACATATTTCTATAACACGGTAGTACATACGAAGGAAGGCTTGCGATCTGACGCAAATTACTTGTACGATTTCTTTTTTCTAAATATTGAATATTATCAAAATGTTCGTAAATAATTGGTTGTTTTACTTTATCTACAACGTTAACAACTTGGCAAAAGTTAAATAAACCTTTATAGCTTTCTTCCTTGTATTTCTTCCTACTTAATATTCTTTGGTACAATGTTTTTCAAAATCCTTAATTGTAAGTCATAAACCTTATTCAAGTGTGTTTTGAAGGTGCGGCCGTAACTACTGAAGACTATAAACGCGTGCAATACATTAAGTATCACTCACGCTTATACCACCTCTGCTGCTAACCAGCTGCTCCGTAAGACCTAACAGATGAACCCACTCACTCGCAGGCACACAAAAACACTCCCAAGGAGTTGTTGTTTGGCTGCGGTTTTCAATGAGATGGAGGTACTTCCCCTGACAGGCTGCTTTGATGTGCCCTATCTCACTTAATACTAATAAACATACATAAATACTTTTTCTATATACCACTAAGGTAATAAACATGCATATGGACTGCCTGATGGTAATCAATTATCGTGGTCTATGAACATTTGCCCTGCCGACTCTGTAGAAACGTTTTTTTTAAGAATCTTATGCTGTAAGTACGTGCAGTGCATCAGGAAGAAATCCCAGCCGTCTCAGCGAATGGTGCGGTTATAAAACGAGGCTGTTGGCATCATATTGAACAACTCCTGGGAATACAACTCGTTGTACAAGCAGTTACATGTTAGCAGCGATACTTCCTGTATTACAAGCGTTCATAGGCTGTGGTAACCACTACATCCGGGTGCCGTATGCGTATGTATCCAGACATAGTATAAAAAATGAGTTTGATTAGAAAGCGTTTGAGTAGGTGCTGCGTTGCTAAATGGAATGGAAACGAGCTATCGATATTTCTTTTCATATATAACTAGCGCCCCCCGCGGATACATCCACGTGAAATTTGAATTTGTTCACAATTTCATTTTATAGGTTTTCCTTTTTAAAGAACAATTTTTTTTTTCTTAAATTACAGTAGCCTACACATGCCTTATAACATCAGCTATCTGCCAGTGAAAAAAATGATATTTAGATATAAGTATATTCATAAACATTTAGTAAAAAGCCGTTTGTTTGGACATTACAAACAGTCACTTCAACTTTACTTATTTGTATGGATAACTTATATAAGGGCCGTATGCTTTACCCAATGTTGCCTAAGAATATGTATAAAGGACATTCGACTGTGGCCTGTGGACACGACCTTTACTTAATAGGTGTACAGACAGACTGCATTAGCGACATTTTTCCCACTTTACATGTTTCACGGTAAGCTGCTCTCCGCTCTAATGCCTCCTAATCACACGTTTCCATTTACATCATCACGAGCTATTTTTAATTCCTATTCCTGTCTAATATTATCTCCTCGGAACATCATCACTGCTTTGGAAGATAATTCTAAGCTTCTGGACTGGGTGTATATTAATAGCAACTCTTCTTCTTTGTCGCGTTTTCCCGTTTCCTAATCCGATAGGATTGGCGGGGTCCGCTACCTAAGCTAATGATTTGGCGAAGACACTGATGTTTATAGGGAGCGACTGCCGTCAGACCTCCACAACCCAAAGGGAAAATAGACCTTTCTTAGGTTTGGTCAGTCATTCGAAATATAATTTATTGGATGTGTGGGTTATCTGACGATGTTTTCCTTCATCGCTGAGCAAGTGATAAATATGTATACCTATATATGCCCCCGCCAGGATTCGAACCGGGGAGCAGGTGGTCAATAGGCCAGTTCCTTATCCACTGGGCTATCTCTGCTTTACTATCAACAGCAACATCGCCCCTTTAATTTGGCCATGATAGAGTTATCATAACGGGATTGCAATACTACAGGATCCTAGATTAATCCTTGAAGAAAAGTGGATTTTAATATCTATATTTATCTTTACGCTAGGTGCATTACGATATAGGCAGAGAGAACGAGTGTTTCATGATACGGTTGTTACATACTTCATTAGCTTCTTTAACGTTCATAGCGCTTTTCGTGTACTTGCATCGCTTCCTATGGTTTCTGACACCTTCTTAGCGTTCTCCCGTTTCCTAATCCATTAGGATTGGCGGGGTCCGCTACCTAAGCCTAAGGATTTGGCGATGACACTGATTTTTACACGGAGCGGCTACAGTCGGACCTACACAACCCAAAGGAAAAACAGGACTACCTTAGATTAGGTTAGTTTTCCGAAATATATATTTTTGGACATGCGTCTTCGCGATGTTTCGTACGGTGTACATCACTTTGAAGACACGAATTTAGTGGAAAGCTGCGAGTGATTTGTATCTGAAATGAGAGTACTTTGATTAGAGTATCCAGTTGAGGGCGTTTGAACGTGGGTCTAATTGAACTCCTCCAAGTCACAGGTCCGTGCGTTCATTTCTATGAAAACCCCTTTGCTGTAGCTTTGCAAATAGTGAACACATTTTTGCTAGAAAAATCGCAAGTTCAACCATACCTACATGAAGTATTGCTCTTACGTTTGGGTCAGATCACCTGGATACCAGCTTGGATTTGAGGCTCGGTTTAAGATATTTGCTGTGAGAATTATTAGTGATCCCAACCTTACATACGTTTTTGAGGCTTTAAGTTTAATAAGAGACTTTGACTTTCTTTCTGTATTGTACAAATTGTACAATCGGTTTCTTTCGGAAGTGCTGTGTCATAATGTTTATATAAAATGTAGTGTTCGCTATCTACAGAGAATTTATCACACGTTGGAACCAAAATGGTCGCATACTGTGCGATTTTAGAAAGGTTTTTGAGGATTAAGTTGTAGAAGGAACTTCCTGTCTGTTTTGGGGAACCAAGGAACTATAGAGGTTCACATAACCGTATGCTACGGGGCTCTTCGAAAAAGGTGCTAAGTTATTTTTCCTTTTTTTTTGTTTGCTTGACTCTTGGCGCTGAAAGTGTCCATTGGCTACGGTAACTGCGTACCATCAGACTGGTCATACGCTTGTTATCCACCTTCATTTTATAAAAAATATCTATTAAAAATGTGCCACGTAATCATATTCGTAATCGAAAGAAATCGAAGAGAATCGTAAGAAAATCTGCATTTGCTAAATGTGATCATAAAGTAATTTGATCGGTCATAATATTGTTAACGACAGAAGGATTTAGCATATGCTGAGCATTTTACTACTTAGCTATCTGGTTGACATCCTCGTTTGACTTGTGGTTTAACCGTCAATTAAGCACCAGTGAATATTTATTTATAAACATTAAAATGGTAATTTCGTGGAACACTTGTATAGAAATCAGGATTTCCTAGTGCTAAATAATCTAACGGGCAAATTTTTAGGAATAATCTAAGATAAGTTCCAGTCGCTATTTAGAAAATGAATGAGTTGTTCATGCATTGTGTATGTGAATAAGAAAAAGATTTCAAATTAAACGTTGTCCTCTGCTGTAGTCAATACCATTCAGAATCCAGTTTTTTACTAGAACCTAAAAAAATCTACAGAAATTAATCTGTATTGGATATGCTCCCCTATTCACTGCCGTGAGAGACTTGTCTCTGATCTTGCCTTTTATAGAAAACACTGCAATAATGGAGACTTTATTTTCTGAATATGGAATCTAATGGGTTCGACAATGCTTTTAATGCCAATGAACTGTTCTGTATGGTCTCTATGGTCACTTTATTACTTTTACGTGGTTGTTTGGTTTGTTTCAGATTAATTTCATGTGCCCGCGTATTTATACATCTTTTACCACCATACCATATACCACCACTACCATTCGTAAGCCAGCTCGACTTGCACTTGGCCGAATTTTTAATTATCTGCGTAACAAAGGGTAAATGGCACATACACACGTATTACATAAAATTTATGTTATGAAAATACATATTTTATGAATAAATTAAGAAACTCCGATAGACCGTGGAAACAATTGTATTATAAGCAAGTAATATTATGTTGTAATGCACGTAATATCATGATAGGAATAGACATTGTCGGCACTACACGCAATAAACACTACAAGTTATCCGTTCCGTTTCGCCAGAGAAGGTAATGGTTCATCGTTTGTTATTCAGCTGTGGCTGTCTGCAGGAAGAGGGAAACAACAAACATTCCAACCATTTGTTTTTGCATACCTTTTTACTAGCTAGAAGTTGGCAAACGGCGAATTCATTGCTATTCGTAATAGGCTTGTTCATGTAATATTGTTTGAATACCGAAATTCATGAAACTTACTCCCGGTGACAATTTGGCTCTTTGACCTTGTGAGTTGAAAATAACAAGAGATACAAAAACGATACAAAAACCTTTATTTTCCATTGGGCCCTCGCGGGCACATAAACACGTCTTACACTTTCCGAAATATAGTCTTATTGTATCTTATTCAGTTCTCTTATTGTACTTTTTCTTTTTTAATCTGCTAGCATTTCGGAAATGACCATTGGCGAAGAAGAAACGCCGAAAGAAACTTGCCAAACTTGTCTCTTTTCAAATTGTCAATTAGATATTACAACAAATTCACACCAGCATATTGGTACAATAATGATATCAACTGTAGAATTAAAGACAGGTCGCCTGTGCTGAATTATTTCCGGACATCTTTGTCGGTTACATATTCATCAATTCTATAATAAGCCCTTTTACACAGAGTATTTTTTATTTGCTTTTTGTATACATTGTGAGGAAAGGACAGAACCGTTTCAGGCAACTTATTATAAAATCGAATACAATTTACAAGAAAAGATCTACCAGTCCTAGCAAGCCGGTGTACACACACAACTTATTTCTACTTCTAAGTTTTTCACTGAAGCTCGAAAACGACTTAAATTTTTTATGGACATACATTATGTTTTCATAAATATATTGAGAAGTATCAGTGAGGATATTTTTTTTTCCTTTAATAGTTCCCTGAGCGGTTCTCTGGAGCGAATAGCTCTTTTTTGTGAGATAAAAATTGTTTCAAAGTCAGCCGACGTTCCCCACAATAGTATAAGATACGACACAATGCTGTGAATGTCTGATTCTCCTAATTGCATATGCAGCAGAGCTGAGCTTACCGGATTTATTTATTTATTTGGGGAGCATTCTAATTTACACGTGTTATTATTCCCAATGAGAACCTCTGTATTGGCAAAAGTCACATTTGGACAATGAGTACAAAACTTGTTGTTTTCTAGTTATTATATATTTATTAAATACTGCTTTCAATCATTATTTTGTCTATCTCAGCAAGTACCTACTGATATATTTTACAATAATTTTCATCCCACTCTTGAGGTCACGGTCTACATTTGTGCGCCTTTTTTATTGAATTAGAAATCAGGAACAGTTTCTAGCTTGCAGCATTGTGCCCACGGCCTCGGAAGTTCTAATTAATCTTCTTTGTTGGTAATCACACGTATTAGCTAAGTGCGAATTTCCTACAAGTAAGGCATGGGTGCGATCAACATGAACATCAACACGAATGGTATACGGATTAAACTAAATTATCGGCTATAAATTATGTGAAATGGTCGCTTATTCCGGCGTTAGTTGTTAACATACAATATACAAGGAAATTAAAAATATAAATCCAAATCATTGTTTATTGCACCGCAACATCGTGGAGAAGCATCTGGTTATGGACCAGAAGATTTTCTGCAGTTTTGTAGATCTTGAGAAAAGCATTTGTAGAGCCGTGCGAAAGGATCATTTTACCCGGATATGGGGTTGGCGGTGACCTGCCCCGTGCTGTGCAATTCATTTATGAGGATTGTACATCATGCGCGCAAGTGGACGGTAGCGTGTCGCCCTGGTTTGACACCAACATTGGTGTTAGACAGACGCGTGCTGTCGGCTTAGCTGTTCAATATGTATCTGGACAGTTGTCTTCAGAGAATAAGAAATATGACAGTGAGAAACTGAATGGGTCACTCAGTGGTCAACTGCCTGCTTTGTTACGTTAGACAGATGCGTCTTATGGCGATCGGTTATCTTCCTACCCCGCAAGAGACATGGCGTGAAGACATACACCTATATATATATGCATACATACCAACTTACATAGTTTATTCTTTTTGATTTTGGAATAATAATAGAACTGGCTACTAATAAAGCTTAAGTTCATGCGCTTAAGGTAAATGGCGCCAAAAACTTCTGTTTATTGCGAAAATGGAAGCTTAGAACATTTATATTGTAAAAAGGCAAATAATTACATAAGGTCCAGAAAGAAGAAAGGTACAGAATGTTGAATAATTACAGACGATTGCAGGCTTAACTTGATCGAATTAAACCCCATGCAGACACAAGTTTGCGCTAAGAAAATCCCATTTGCTGTGGTTCCTGAATTCCAGAACACACCTCTTACCATCGCCAACAGTATTAGGATACTTGGTGTCGAGATCTCCAGTGACGTTCAATATTGAAGTCACCTGGAGGAAAAGATCAAGCTGGCGTCCAAAAAACTTGGTGTGCTCAACAGAACAAAACAGTACGGGTCAAAGACTTACAAAGACTTATGTTGTATAAGTCTCAAGTTAGACCGCACGTGGAGTACTGCAGTCACCTTAGGGTGTTGACCAGCCAGCTTGAACCGTGTGACGCGAGCGAGGCGAGGCGAGAGGCGAGCTTTGAGAATTGTCGACGATCCTAAGCTTACACACGGTATTGAACCCTTAAGTTTAAGGAGAGATTTTGCCTCCCTTTGTGTGGTCTTCCGATTGTAAAACGGGTTGTGTTCTAAAGAATTTTAAAATAATGCCGACACTTTTTTTTATAACCGCACCGCTCGCCGATGGCGGGTAGTTCACCCTCACAAGCTGGAACCACAATGATCGCGAACTGTCCGATTCCAGAGATGTTTTCTTCCAAGAACTCTCAAGTTGTGGAATGAACTCCCAGCCGAAGTTTTCCCAAGGGACTACAGCTTGGGGTTCTTCCAAAAGGATAAGAGAGTCGGCAAGGCATGAGTGACCAAAGCTATGGTGACTGTTTATTTACCATCAGGCAGGCCGTATGCTTGTTTTCAACCTTAGTGATAAAAAAATTTAGTTCATTTATACATTCTAATGGATCTTTTCGCTAAGGTTCAGTAACCTCTTTAAAGCAAGGAAATGAAGTTGTGAGGTAGTTAAGTTTGTTATTATAACCATTATCTACTGGAATAAAATACTCAATGCTGATGTTGAATTAATCGTGATTTAGAATAAGGTGTATGAAGAACTAAAATCTGCCTGTATTCCTTTAGGAACGCTATATCACACGCTTTTATACAGTACAGTGTGCGGCTTTGTTCTACACTTCAAATCAAATTAGACTTCAAATCTACCAATATTGTTATTTAATTATTTTGACACCAATGGCTTACATAAAAATAGAAACAATATTATCTACATAAATTATGAGAATAAAACAAAAAAAGATGACAGAAAATGGTTTCCTGCAGTAAACAACGGTTCAACAAATTGACCATCAGTACAATAGTGCGGTTTTGCTAACTATGATGCGTGGGAATGGAATATTAGATCGACTCTACAAAAAACCACAACATTTAATCCAGGATATTGTCAACCAGTATTTAAACTTTCACATGGAGATGTTTCACAAGTAGGAAGAAGACCAAAATAGATTTTCTTCTTTCTAAATAAATTATCATTGGATTGGGTTTAATTATGCCACTTTTATCTTAATTTTCTTGGAATAATTGGTTTTACCTGAGACCTGTTTAAAATCATAAGGCTAGGCTACACATGCTTCATCTTTGCCGATATTGTCACTTTCTGTCAGCTGTAATTGAGGACAAACGTGCTGCTGCTTTTGTCGAAAAAAAAGCGTAGTAGATACGTTAAGCTATCGGTACCAGTTTTTAAGTCGCCGGTGACGGTTTGAGATATTTATGAGATACTGATCGAATTTATCATTCACAAATGCCTGCAACCTCTGACTTTGTTGTAGAGATGCCTGAGAATGAATGTAGCGTGAAAGTAAGTTATAATTTCCTTTTCTCACAATGTAGTTCCGATGACACGTGTTTGATCTTTTTATAAGAGATAGAAGATAAAAAAAGTTATATAAAGGTTGATCAATCGTAAATACTAGATTATGAGAAAGTCTTCATAAAACTCAGAGATATATTTTACTCAGCATGCATGTACTAATCTCGATATTTGAAGGTATGTATAGTTGCGGTGCTCGGGGTTTCTCTAAAGGATGGTGAAAGTGAGTGGTGGCCACTAATCGGATGACGAAGGACTAAGGAGACAAACGAACTTTCTGATGGTAAGCCGTTTAATTTAGCCTAGCCTTACAACATTACGGAATGGATGTGGGAGATCAAAAGCCGTCTCAATTGTTAATGAGGATGACGGAAGCAGATGTATTAACGTGGATACCGTGATTTAATATTAATGAGGTAATTTCCTCTCTCAGCTACTATGATGTTTGCAGTTAATGGCGATTGACGTTAGATAAATTGAGCCGGACTGAATGACTTCAAACGTGCGGCCGATTGGGACTGCTGCGGAAGGCGTATCTTATTTGAAAACATAGTCAATTCACTCTTATGTCACATGGTCAAATCAAAACATTAGGAATATAACCTACATTATTAGGATATAAGTAGTTCAATGTCATCTTAGAAGTCCGTGCTAACCTCACTTACACGCATGCTCCCTGCTAATGAACAAACGATGCTCTGACGTGAGGCAGGTCGTATTAGAGCATCCCGCCAGCAGAAGTATCATCTCACAGAAGACCGCAACTAAATAACAACTCTCTGGAGGGTATTTGTGTTCTTGTCAGTGACTAAAGTTACCCGTAAGCTTCTAGGTATCGGCTGGCAACGTATGAGCGATACTCCTTGTATTGCAAGCGATCATAAGCTACGTTAATTACTTCATATCGGGTTGATTGTTACGCGTAATAATAAGCGATATCGTCATCGTCGTATCGCTAATACTATATATATCCCTTCGACCTATTTTTTTTAAACTAAACTAAATTACCTACTTATGATAATTCGATGTAAAATTATTGACAAAATAAAATGATTATTTTTATTGTTTAAAACTTATCGAAAACGATTTTTCACAGCAGTGTTCTGGTTACAATCGTGTTCACCAACGAATCATAATCTGGATATAATGTCGGTATAAGTTACATAAAAGATTTTCAAAAAGAATAAATAAAACAGAAGTTTGGAGGCCGTTCTACAGCCACTGTGCCATTGGATATGACCCTGACCCTGCTGGTGCACTGAGTACGAGTTGTAGCTGGGACCGTAAAATAAAATAGCACTTTGCTTACAAAATCCGGTAACTTTCTTCAAAATAAACGCAAGTTGATTTATTGCCGTAAAATTACACAATTGAAGTAATTTTATGCTAAGGTTACTGAAATGTAATTACTGATGTAACTAAGAACCGTGGTGATACATACTAATGTGTGTAGTAATTGGGTCAAATGCTGCCGATAATGCCTTGCAAAAGATCCGGCCGTCGGGACCACCATCTTCGACCATTGTCTTTATAAAACCTATTCTACCATTACCCAGTCTGTTCTACCATCGCATTGTTTCTTACGAAACTTACTTGGATGTCCAACTAAACAATATATGTTACCATAACGTGTAGGTCAGCATGTAAATATTCAAGTTAAGTAATGTATTTACTGAAAGTGAAGTTTAGTGTAAGCCGCACGGGTAAACGCAATGTTTATGTTAATTCTGGAGACTTGGCGTTCACTTTTTCGGAACGCGTCAAATTTCGCACAAAAGGCAAAAGGAGTTCAGGGGCAGTCTTTGTTAGAACCGCACATTCATTATTTGGCATACATTATTTGGCTTTTGTATACTTCCTAGTGAATCTGCTTAATGTGCAGAGTCATTAGTCATTTCAGGGGAAATGCACTTTCCTCGTGGCTTGACAATGACGAGATCATTGTAAATCGAAGACAATACTATTATCGCTTTCATACGTGTCTTCTTTTAACTCTCACTAAGATTTTTACTACAAAACCGCGGTAATTACGGTTGGAGCGAACTAACCAATATGGATAAGAATGGCCACTGCAAATGGCTACCATTTCCTCTGTATATCTTGATATTCAATTCCCACTTTAATAAATAACTTTAGCCACAACTAGAATTTGAATACACTATATTGCTTATCAAGGACGTAGTCCATAAAGAGTTAAATATCTTCCTTATATTTTCGTTATCGAAAACATCAAGTTATCTGGCAACTTAAGAAGTTGGCAATCGGTTAGGTATGTTCGTGATCACAATAAATGATTAGGTGACAGTTCCACAAATTTCTCTTTTAATAAGACGCTGTAAGACAAAATAGCGATAGGGTAGGGTTGTGCGGAAGAATCATCTTCATACAGGGTCGATGACTCAAAGCGAACTTGACCAAACTAGACTTTTTCTGTTATCAACATTCTGATACAATGTTATATTGAAATAGAGTTGACATAAACTAATGAATCAAGTGATCATGTTTACGTAAGTTTAGTAATACCTTCCCAACATACTAAGGGCAAGAGTTGTTGTTAAGAGATGAAAAAAGCTGGGGTCTTTTATTAAGGAGTGAAGGAAATAATCTATGTATACCCAAGGACACGATTTTACGTAGTAAAAATACTCACACCTACGGGTAAGGGGGTAAAGTAGAAAGCGCAGCTCTTATTGGCTAGTTCACGGATCAACATCGTGTCACTTAACGGCTTATTGGTTAAAATATCCTCCGATTGGTCAGTAGGCTCGAATCGCTGAGTGTGAGAGTGAGATATTTAGTCGTTAAAATACTACGTTTTGGAGAGTGAGGTGTAGCTTTTATGCGACGTCAAGTAGTTTTTTGGTTTGTATCATAAGCATACAGGTCATCTGATTTAAAGTTGTTACATCAGCCTATACGCTTTCAGTACAAGGAATACATTGTCACACCCGCTGCTAACAGTACAAGGAATACGTTGTCACACCCGCTGCTGACAGTACAAGTCTTTGTGAGCTTACTGGTATAAGCAACTATTATTTAGTTGCGATTTTCTGTGAGATACTTACCCATTCAAGCTTCTTATCTGCGCCCTACCTCCCTTAAAACGTCCCTTAAACCATTTTATCAAGGAACTGTTATTTAGCCCATATATCAATATACCTAATTTTACTCTGCTTTAGATATCCTAGGATCTGACAACATGGCAGAGCGTGATTTGCGTACCTCCCGCGGTTCTACAAAATGTTGTACTTAGGTACCTACGTGTAAAGGAAAAACAGCTGTGAACGTATTTCCTTCTACTCTTAGATCCACGATTTTAACTGTAGCATAGAATAAAAGTACCTATTACGTACCGTATGGGAATACGTGACGTCATCGTCACGGTCACCAATCGCTCATAGATTACCGATTGATGATGAGAGTGACTTCGTCGCTCCCACCGTGATAATACTTCGTTATATACAACAAAAAAATCGCCAAGTGCGAGTTGGACTCGCAAGCAAAGGGGAACTTATCGTAAAATATTAACACTCCATATTTTTTTAAATAGTTCAGTAAAAAATAAACTACATTATGAATCAGCGTATTTTTTTGTATAAATACAGTTGATCATGGTATAAAGAAATTCTAAATTACCTAGTTTAGTTCATTCCATGTGAAATCGATCGATGTCTCAAAAATTCTTTTCCTGCTTTTGTGTGCTTGCATAATAACAAATAATAAAATTTACTTATCAAATTAATTTTCAGTATTCAAATCTCTGGTCTATATATAACTCATTTCGCTTACGAGTTATAAAATTTGGATGTAATAGTGTTATCTTTACCTACGGAATCCTAAAACTGAAGAGGTTCGTTGGGACGCCGATTTTATAAGATATTATCTTAGCGAAATAAAGTAGCTGTTGTGTTCCAATGGTGGAGGTATGTTACATACCTAATTGTACACCTCTTTACATTCATTTAATTTGAAACTTTTTGGTAAATTTTTCATGCAATCAAATTGTATGCTTGAATATGAATATTAATTAGATAAATATGTTCAATTTATATATGTTTAGTTCACATTATTTGCATTTTCAGACGCTCTTTGTTAACAACTCTGATTTTTTTTTACATTCTCAATTGTATATTTGAATATTGTATTTATTAGGTAACTGTATTTGTCGGAACAGCTAAATATTCATTTAGCATTGTACAGTATTACGTGAGCACTTTGTTCAAATAGAGATCGATTGAACATTTTACTTTCTATGCTACATCTTGAATTTAAATCTCCTTAGCTATTTATTCTTCTTTCTTGTTCGTATAAAACATAATGTGACTGGTTTTTGGTATACTGAGTCCATAATCAAGCTATAGGAGTAACGAGTTCACGGAGAGTGGTTTTCTTCCCACCGAAGTAGTTAGTATTTTTTTTTATACATCGTCGGGAGACATACGAGCATACAGCCCACCTGATGTAAAGCGGGTACCATAGCCTATTAACGCTTGTAATATATTAAGTATCATTCGCGCGATGCCTCCTTTGCTGCTTACAAGTTTTTAACTTTTCCTCGACAATCGTAAATCAGTCTTTCTGTGAATCAGTCACAGAATTATATTGGCGTTGATAATGCCAATTGAAGCTTTTATAAATATAGGTTATAAATATAAAAAAAAACATAAAGCCGAAATAATAACCTCTTTCTTTCTTAAGTCGGTTAAAAAGTTTTCGTTCTGTAGAATGTGAAAGAAACCAGGAATAATGTAAAACGAGGAAGTTTATCTACCAACCGCATCAAAGCAATTAAGATGGCTTATGTTTTTTAATCACGTTCACCCGTATCCACTGTATTAGAACGTGGGCACAGGGAATCGACTTATTATTCCATTAACTTCTTAGATTGTTTTAATTGCGTTTGTTATATTACGGAAACTTCCTTATGCATACGAGAAATCAATTACAATATTGTTTTGTTTTTAAATCAATGCAGAATGTGCCAGCAAGAGTTCAATAGCAAATAAAGATTTTTGTATCCTAATATACCTAATTGTCTGCAGTATTATACACTATTTATCGGCACTCGTAGAAAAGTAATTCAGTGAAATAACTGATATACAAGCTGTAACATTTCAGAAGTTGGAGTTTCTTCATCTTAGTTTGCGGCTTCAGGGAAATATGTGGGGGCATGAAACTACCGTCACTATTGAATTCTTGTAAGTACATTGTCACTCAGTCAATTAAAACTAACAACGACAATTTGAAGCAGCCACTGCGCCTGTTTGCCACCATGTTCGACACAGATAGTGAAAAATTTCAGTTACTGATAAGACACATGAATAAGTCAGTCTCAAAAACTGTAAAAGTAAGGCCTGGTACAACGCGGCCATTGATAGAATATCTCTCGCTAGAAGGAGGCCCTTCCAGCGACTTGCATTGTAACCATGTATGTTGTAACAACTTGTTTTATAATACGCTTACAAATACAGATAGATCTCATTAAATCTTCTAATATATATTGTTTAATTAGTAATGTGAAAATTACGATGTGGGTGGAGACAAAATTGTTAATAGTTTGAAGATTTCACAGCCTACAGTGTTCAGGTATTATAATGTTATCTAATTATTTTCTAAATATTCAAATGCTAAAATGAGTTTTTATTTTAGCATAGGTATAGGTGAATTTTCTCTTATAAAATCATAGTATATTGGCCAAATGCAATTATATATAATAATATCGAAGCATATAGGCCTAGGAAAACATCCATTAATTCTGGCTAAGTACATTAAATTACATTATATCTGGGAATTTTTCCATTAAACATTTTGATCTACAAGACCGACAGTAAAGTCAAATTCTTCTCGATTTGTAACTAGTCGTAACAGAGTAACACAATTCTTGTTTAAACTTTTTTCCTGTGAACACAAAGAAGTCATTACGAGCCTCGCCGACCACGCGTTAACGCATTTTGATTCTTTTATTTGCTGTCTTTTGTTTCGGTGTTATACCGCTTTGAGTAATCCAGTGAACTCAACTTAGTTTAAAACGTATGTGCATCGTTGTTCACGTTTCATTTATTAAATCGATGAACCGAAGAAAAATGGTAATCTATAGTATAAATATCAAATGAAATAAATTTTCGTTTTCGTAGTAGACTCACTGTTTCTTGTAACCAAGTTGTTCTTGTAGACATAATACCTAATGCATGTAAATCAAAACTAAGATATGGTACTTTAAGCATTCGGATTCGCTCGGGTGCACGCTTTCGCATTATGCAATATTCAATTGAACCTATTCACGCGTTGTCATCAACTTTAACTCGACAGAATAGAGTTGGAATTGTAATGTAGAGTTTTTTAGAAGATGTTGCATGTCGTAGACAAGGTCGTTAAGAAAAGAGGACAGTACTTTATTTGAATCCCAATTTTTTGTTTTGTTTAATTAATGGCGTTAATTGTGTTGTTTATTCAAATTGAATTGATTAATACGTAGTATTGTGAAAACCTGTTTGCTTGAATCTTTTCAAAGAGAATTGCATTATCAAAGCGTACGAGTAATTCCACAATGATTATGTGTTCTTTCCTCTTTGAAATGTTACACCGTCCATCACGCTACGCAAGTACAGTGACCCGACCGAGAGCCAGCATTGAAATATAATTATATTCTTCTTCAATGTTGATACTTTAGGTGTCTCTAAAGAGTGACATAAAAATCAGCCCTGCTAAGATGACGTTGAAGAGTCCCGGCTTACGAAACGTGTTTGACCAAGCGAATTTCATAGCGATTCGTGTTTACGTTTGCGAACTATTCTTTCTTTTTTAAAAGGCAACATTAGCAATGAATGTCCGTGTAACTATTTTTCATGTCTTTTTTGGATGCGTCTAGTCTGTTGAATCTGCTTTATGTAGAGCTTTCGTGCGATTCTTTTTCTCACGGATATAATCCGTCAGCCAGAGAGCAGTGAGATACTTGATTTTAATCAGACGAATGAGCGCATGCACATCGTGAAGTTGTACAAGGAGGAAATTAAAAATTATATTATTTCCTAGCTGTTACCAGCGATTTCATCCGCGTGGAAACAAAACGCATTATTCCTTGGGAGTGAGCTATCACAGATATAAACAGTAGCCTTGGTTAGTCTCGAGCCCTCCCACTATCTCCATACAAAGAATCAGACCATTCCGTTGCTCTGTTTTAATGTGAAAGAAAGAGAAATAAATACTCTTTAAGAGCCCACTGGCGACCTCACACTACAACAACACTCCAAGGAATAGATATTTGGTTGCGGCTTTCTATGAGGCGGAGGTAGGTCCCCAGAAGGGCTGCTTTAATACGTCCTGCCTCTCTTAAAATATCCAGACCAAGACAAACGGACATGTTGATGGACGGACACAAATGTTTGTCCGGTGATAGAAACGATCCCTCGAGCGTTGGTGTCAAAGTAACGTTTCTAACCACTGCGCCACAAAGCTCCTTACGTGAGTGCTATTCTTTGCCTCAGAAGGTCTGAGTTTGTAGCGGGTTGGTAACGAACGAGCTATGTTGCTTATGCTACAAGCGTCCATTGTAGTTAGTCAGCGACGGCCGCTGCATGTCAGGTGGGCTGCCAGATGCTTTTTTGACAGAGTGTCGACCTCAAGACGTTTGTAGTTTCACAGATCTGTGTTAATATGGCAGCTATAACAACTAACATTTCTTTTTATACAACGTCGGGAGGCATACAAACATACGGCTCACCTGACATAAAACGGTTACCGTAGCTTATGAACGCTTGCAATATTATACTAAGTATTACTTGCGCGATGCCATCTTTGCTGTTAACACAGCAACTCCTACGGAGCTTACTGGTGACCTCACTCACTCGGGACACAACAACCCTCCGGGGTGTCGTTATTTAGCTCTGGTTTTCTGTAAGGCGTACCTCCTCCCCAGGAAGAGCTTTAATGCGCCATACCTCTCTTTAAAAAATCATATATGGGTCCCAATACAAACAACGTGTTTTTCAGTGAGTTTTTACTAAAATATTCTTAAATAGTCTTCTTCTTTCTAGTGTTATCCCGTTTCTTAATCCATTAAGATTGGCGGGGTCCGCTACCACAGCCTAAGGATTTGGCGAAGATACTGATTTTCAGACATTCACAACCCACAGGGAAATTTAGGCCTTTCTTAGTCATTATGTCACACATCGTTTGAAATATAAATTTACGGACGTGCTTTGTTTTCCTTCACCGAAAAGCATGTGACAATTTCAAATATGCACATTAATCCGAAAAGAAGAATTTTGTGGTACACGCCAGGATTGAAACCAGGATACATTTCCTTGATCAATATAAAAATATTATATAATAGGCTCGTCCTTTATCCACTGTGCTGTCACAACTCGCAAATATTCGCACAATCTGTAGTGTTAAATATTGTATGATGACTTTCAACTAGAGGGAGACTTTGTACAAAAGTCGTACCTCTGTCTCACCTATTTCTACCGTCAAGCAGCTGTGTTTATATAGCTATGTTACGGTTCGAAGAGTGAGATATGGCAAAGAAATTACTGGGCACTGTGACGAAACAGCTTTAGGTCACAAGATTGGCAGCGCGCTAGTAACATCCAAGTGGTGTTGCGAACGTCAATAGGCTGACCGCTTCTAATGCGGGCCGCATGCTTGTTTGCCAATCTAGTTATACACAAAAAAAATAGAAGACTTGCACTATGCCGGTTTTTTATAAATTGAAAATTATTCCCCTCCGTTCATTTTTCTTTGCGCGCGAGTTGTTTAATAAGTAGTTAATACCTGATGGATTATGTATCGCAGATAAATTATTCTGCGTTTAAATTACATCACTGTGTAATTAACATAAATATACATCTTCACATGACCTAATACATCTTTCATTTCCTACTTTCACACGATACACAAGTGTAACATAGTGTTGGCGATCAAGAATGGCGACTCGTAAATATGATGATTTAACACGTTATTTTCTCGTTAAAAACTGGTCAAGTACGGGACGGATACGCGCTCTGAAGGTTCCGTTATCAGTACCTTCTTTAAGCTTCGCACGGCGTTTTTTTTTTATTTTTTTTGTGTAAACTCGCGATTTTTCAGGCAAGACACCCTGTGTAGATAAACTGAAAAAGCAAAACTTGTTTAAATACAAAATTAGATCAAATTATTAGGTGCCGTTTTGTAAATATATTTAAATACTAGCGAACCTCCCGCGATCTCTTCCGAGTGGGATATGTTCACAATTTAATTGGTTTTATTTTTTCCTGCGCAACCCTAAAAAAGTAGTCTAAGTTACTCCTTGTAGCATCAACTATCTGCCAATGAAAGTCATGTTAAAATTGGATCCGCCGTTTCGGAGATTACTGTTCTAACAGACAAAAAGAAAGCAAAACATTCGTAGAGTCCAGCTGTATCCTAAAAATATTTCATTATTACCTCGAATCTGCCATGATTTCATTATAGCTTATGCATAGATTTGTCACTTTACAAATTTCGGAGCTGGACCTCTTGAATTGGATTGGATTTAGTGAAGATTGCAGGGAACCGAGAGACACAAGCGGTGCAGGACCGATCAGATATGTTCGTCTCTCGCAGCTTTTCTTCCAAGAGTTACCCTTTTCCTGATCCATTAGGATAGGAAAACCATGCCTTTTTTAGCATACGTCTTTCATAAATACATTTTTTGGCGTAAGAGTTTCTGACAATGTGTTCTTTCACTGCAGAGCAAGTGATGATTACGAATACGGGCCCAGCCGGCTAATAGGCTCATTCCTTAAGCAAACGGTTATCACTGTTCATCTGTAACACCGTACCTCCTAAATTATTTGTTATAGATTTTTCTGACAGGCCCACCACTCATAGCCACCACTGAGCCACCTGTGTAGCCAGAATTAACAGCGGCGACCACCAAAAAGGCAATGAACTACAGCTGCCTTGGAACTCACAACGAATTTAATCAGAAAACATATGTAGGAGTAGGAAGTTTTGGAATAGATTTCCTTGACTTTTATTATAGATTAACAAATATTTTTTTTATATACGCTCAGCATAGTGGCCTCTCTTAGCCTGATGGTAAGTGAAAGAGGTAAGGGAGAGCAACAATGCTACTTATGGTGGCCATAAAATACTACTACATGCATAATTATAAAAAAAGTTTTCAGTCGTGTTGACGCGACTTTGATACCTACGCTCGTGGGCTCGATTCCCACATCGTACAAACATTTGTGTGCATGAACATTTCTGTTTCTCCTGATCTGGGTGTTTTAAGAGAGATGGGGCGCATCAAAGCAGCCCGTCTAGGGAAGTACCTCCACCTCATAGAAAACCGCAGCGAAATAACAGCTCTCTGGAGGGTTGTTGTGTTTCTGCATGTGAGTGAGGTCACTAGTAAGCGCCTAAGGAGTTGCAGTATTAGAAGGAGAGGTGGCATCGCTTGAGTCATACTTAATGTACATAGACTACGGTAACCACTTTACATCATGTGTGGATCGTATGCTCGATAGCCATCTACGGTATGGATCCCTAAAAGTGGCGTTGCATTCTGAGAATCGGCGCGACACTGCGATCCCGCTCGGCGTGTAACGGTGATGCCATTAGGCGTCGCCGGTATGCGGCACAGCATGCTGGCATGGTATGCGACAATACGCTGCCATCCGTTTTTGCAGATAATGTCATTAAACCATGGGAGTTCTCAGACGTGACATTAGATGCCTGTGGGGCTTCTCTCGAACCTAAATGCAATAACAATCCAATTCCATTGTCAAGGTCGATTATAAAGTCAAGATATTGACAATATCTCGTAAAATCGAATACGATTTTGCCAACTGTAGATTATATTTAACTATCTGTTACCCGCGGCTTCGCCAGCTTGATCAATAGGACACAAAGCGTATTTTCCTGGAGGAGTAAAATATTTTGGCGCCGTAAAAAGTAGGTTATGAAACTGTCGAGCCCTCCGTTAAAAATAAATCTCCGTACATAAAAAAATATATCAATCCGTCGCTTCGTTTCGATTTGAAAAAGCACTAACCGACAAATAGATACCCCTCTAAGATTTTTGGACTCTATGAATTCTATGATTCGCTTCGCTCTAGATCAATTCCACACCAACCATGCATTTGCCCAGAATAAAAGTGACACATGTTTTAACTTATCAATTTATGCGTCACATGAACAATCTCTATACAAAAATAACTATCCTACAAAAGTTATAAATGTTTCCGGAATCTTCTTCTTAATATATAAAAATGAATGTTTGTCTGTATGTTCTCTATGGACTCGAAAATGGCTGGACCGATTTTGATGAAATTTTCAGGGAATCTTTATATTAGCTAAGCGCGGGTTCCTGTTCAGTTTGGTAGCGATCGGATCACCCGTGCGAAGCCGACGCCGGTCTAGAAATAAAATCCGTTCAGTCGTACGATGATTGTAGTTGATAATATTATGATATATCCTAAGCAATTACACATTCCTCTAGAGGTTAGACTGGCTCCCTCCATAGATTCCTTCAAACTCCGAGTCAAAAACATTTTAATTGGTGAATTAAGAGCATTTTTGGATGCATACTCTATACCTATGTCATGTTTGTTTGTATTTAATGTTTGTATATATTCCTATTTCTTTCTTTTTTCATCTTTGTTTATTGTATTGTTTATGTATAATTTCGTAATAAGTATTAGGTAAAGTTGCTGTGCGTTAGTTTTATGAAATTTGTGATAATGTTGTAGACAATTAGTGTACGTTTGTTCTCTCGCCCATTTATGTTATTATATCAATAGTTCTGGGTTGGCTGGAAGAGATCCCTTTTAGGGATAAGTCCGCCTTTGTAACATAAAATTAATTTCATTGTAATATGTATATTTTTAAATTTATTGTACAATAAAGATATTACAACAACAACAACATTTCAATTACAATATGCTTCTGTAGACGATATTATAAGACAGATTGCTTTCGGCGAGCACATGCAAATTTTGGGTACTCGAAACTCTGGAGCAACCTACATAAAGCTGACCATACGAGAAGCATGAGGTGCCTAAATGCATCCCTGGTCCTTTATTTATCGTCATACAGAAAACTATTGTTAAAGGAAATTGTAAGCGTTTATTACATTGAAATGGCAATTGTTGGAGATTATAGGTTTTTTTTTTTTTTTATACTACTAAGGTGGCAATCAAGCTTACGGCCTGCCTGATGTTAAACAGTCACCGTAGCCTATGGACATTTGCAACACCAGGGGCGTCACTCATGCGTTGCCGACCCTCTAAAAACCTCTTCACGCATTTCTTGAAGAACTCCATGCTGTAGTTCCTTGGAAAAACCTCGGCTGGGAGCTCATTCCACAGCTTGAGTGTTCTCGGAAGAAAACTTCTCTGGAACCGCACCGTACGCGACCATAGCGGTTCAAGCGTGTGAGGGTGAACTCCCCGCCGTCGGGTATTCGAGGAATCAAAACTTCCTCCCCTTTGGCTGTACCGGTCAGTATACTGGCTTTGATCACATTTCTTCTCGGCTCTACACATAGTCTAGTGCCATTGCTTAATTTGGGAGGGTCGAGATTACGCATCAGCAATACTGAGACACCCACTTTCATGGTTCGAGTTTTGTAAAAGATTTCATTTTCGTTTTTTCGTCATGATTGTAATACGGCTGCTCACATTCGTTATAGGACTGTGACAATAGTAAATAATAGAACATTAATGAGAAACTACTATAATTCTTAAACATGAAGGATAATGATACCATAGCGCCATACACATACATTATAATGCCACCTATTGACAATTTACAGTTAACAACTTCAAATCACTAAATAAAAATAATATATAAAAATATATATAAAAAGTTTCCCTTTTTATTCCGGTGATATGTTCCTGTGGGATAAGAGTAGGTCAAAAGCTGTTGATAAGTGAAAACGAAATAAAAATCCATATATAGTAAGATTCAAACATCTAAACATCCAAACTATCCCACGGGAACCGGGATAAAAAAAAGTAGCCTATATGTTAATCCAGTACCTCATCTATCTATCTACCAAATTTTATCCAAACATCCATACTTTCACATTATATTAGTATGATTAATAGCGTTTAGTTCTACAATACATAATATTAGTATGATTAATAGCGTTTAGTTCTACAATCCGTACAAAAATATTTAACCGTTTTTTTATTCAATGTCGTGATATACCTTCTGATTTTAACTATATTTGTACGCTTGCTATACGAAGAGTATCGTTCTCGCGTTGCCTCCACCGACCACTTCTAATACAATTTAGGAACTAGTTAATAGATTCAGGCGTTATTTTGCGAAAGTCAAATTTACATGCAATTTGATCTTCAGATCAAATTGCATGTAATTTAGGAACTTTCTGTTACTACTGTTAACTTCGCTTACTCGTAGGAACACAACCATTCTCCAGGGAATTGTTTTTTAGCCGCAGATTTCTATGGTAGAGGTAGGCTCAGCAGCCCGACTGGTGAAGTACCTCCTACTTCCCCCATAGTTTTTGGTTTGAGGCCCTCCGGCTGTCTTTGTCAGAGCCTCGTTAATTAATTGGTAGAGAACACCACATGCAGGTGAAGTTAGCTGTCACTCTAAATATAAGTAGTCTTTCCAAAGGAGTAAGTGAATCACTTACACTCCTAGTATTTAGTTCGCCACCCAATAGAGTTCAGTTTAGCTCAATTTAATCATTGAACAAGATGAAAATCGCCACGTTTAAACTCTAAAGCGCCAGTAAAGCCAGATTTTTTCCCCATCCATTTCCGATCGGTTGGAATTGTTTGCAGGAATAACGTGTTGGACTGCGAAATATTCCCTACACAGTGCTTCGTACCATTCTACCTAACATAATTTATTTTAGCACGGACATTCTACAATGTAAAACAACGATGCGCAACATTGCAGTGAACAATGTATTCCACAATGTTGCACCTCGTAGCAATTGTGGAAGCATTGTTTGTATTCCTAACAATTTTCTAGGTAGAAAACATACAAAACATCTCTTACAGCGATGGTACGTCTTATTCTGTTTTGTTCGTGAAGAACTCGCTTGACAAGATATTGAGCCTAAGTAATAAAAACTTTGCAGTCGATATAAGTGATGAAGTTAATTTAGGCGTCAAATTCAATGAAGTTGTTTTCAGTTTTTTACAAAACGCTTTTTTACATATTTCATAACTTTTTATGTAGTTACATAAATATAAATTATACACAAATATAGGATTGGCGAAACATCGACATTAAATTTCAAATTATAACTGAAAGTGGACTGTAAACAACGGCGTTCCTAGTCTATGGAACAAACATACGAAGGAACTGCTTTGAAGAAATAATTTCCCCTTTAAAAATAACGTACATTTTCGAAGTGTTCATACGAATGGACAAATTCAATTTTCTACAGTAATTGTGATTTAGGTTAATTGTAACAAATAAAAACATACTAATTTATTAAAAAATATGGTGATAAGTGCATAATTATATTAGTTTTGTGGCGCTTGGTCCTCTTTGCCTACTATAATCTATACGTAACTAGCGGACCCGACAGACGTTGCCTTGACTGTCCGAAAATAAAAACAATAAATCCTGTAACCCGATTACAGCGCCTCCTACCGGGTCCAATTGTGAATCTAAACCATTCTCGAATACCCTTTAACACACACAAAAAAATTCACCGAAGTCGGTCCAGTCGTTTAGGAGGAGTTCAGTCACATACACACGTACAGTAGAATTATATATATATATATATATATATATATATATATATATATATATATTGGACCCGGTAGGAGGCGCTGTAATCGGGTTACAGGATTTATTGTTTATATATATATATATACAAGTATTGCTCGTGTGCATTATTAACAAGATAATATGGAATTTGACAAAACTTCTATCGCGCACTAAATATTATATTCGCATGCTTATCACATTAGCTTGGATGGGATTTCACACTATTCAATGAACATCATGTATTCGATTCGTTAGGAAACTCGAAAATAAACTGATGAGGTAAAAAGTTCATGGATTTACCAGAAGCCATTGAACAGTTCCACCATCCATTCTCTGGTTTCATCATCAGATTAGCCAGCTGGACTGAAATTGCATTGTCATCTGTTTTACGTACATATGCGAAGTTTTAATTTTATTAGAGAATTAGTTCAGTGGTTAAATTCGATTTCCGAGATTTGTCCAAAACATAAAAGCTTGTAAAATACACTCGAATTGCGAACGTTCTCTTTTTTGACGGCAGTTAATAAATTTAATTTCAGAACGGAGTCGTGATAATAAATAAACGACCAAGTTTTCTGTGCTGACCCGCACAAACAAGCAAGTATCGCAGAATCAATTCAATAACCCATTATTTCTCATATATAAAGCAATCCGTTATCTGTATCGTGCATCCTAGTTCACGTGGACCTTAGGAAATGCAATCCCTTCTCCCCACTGCCAATTTAGCTGTGCCTCGTCGGTGGGATAGATCAGATACGGCTCGTGGCCCGGCTAGAACAATGGGTTCAGGTTGATTGCACTTGACTATGAATAGGGTGCAAGTTGCTACTTCCGCGCCGCGGGTTCTATCATGCAATTCACGCATAAGATCGCATGAGAAAATGGTTTAATGGCCATAGATTCATCGGAACATAGAAATCGTATGTCTTGGAGAACACAGTTAGGGCGTTAGTGATTATTTTAGGAACATAGAAATCGTATGTTTTGGAAAACACAGTTAAATATCCAAATCCAGCCTTAATTGCACATGATGCACCGTACAGATTACTATACAGAACTCTGGCGAAAATACATTGTTTAAGAAAATAAAATAAACAATGTTGGATACACACTAATACGAGATACGCTTTAATAACAATACCCTCTTTGGGTAGAAAGAGAGGTACGGCATAGCGACATATAATAAGCAGGCTACCAGAAGTGCTCTTACAAAAGACCACTGCCAAATAACATTTCCCTGGTGTGTTGTGTTCCTGTTCCTACGTATGATTAAGGTTACCAGATAGAAAGTTCTTAAGCAGATTTTGCGATACAGATACCCTTATAGATTATCACTGCACACCAAGCGGACGGTATCCTGGTTTGTCGCTGTCGTAGCTTTTTTTTTAATTTAGCTTAAGCGCCTTAATTAATTTAGTTTTGATATTTAGGTAATAATAAATATCAAGAGTTATTTTATTTTTTTGCAGACGATTACAATTTATTAATTTTATGTAGATGATCACAAAATTAATTTCTACATTAACTGTAAAGTCCTATCCTCTCCAACGACTCCAACCGAGATACGCTGTACTATGAGAGAATAGGTTTTCCGCTCAATGATGATTTGATAAATTGTTAAATTTAATTTTATACGATACTAGCGCACCTGACAGACGTTATCCTGCCCGAAAATGAAATAAAAAATCGGCCAAGTGCGAGTCGAACTCGCACATGAAGGGTTCCGTACCATTATCGATAAAAACGGCAAAAAAAATCACGTTTGTTGTATGGGAGCCCCCTTAAATATTTATTTTATTCTATTTTTTAGTATTTGTTGTTATAGCGGCAATAGAAATACCTACATCATCTGTGAAAATTTCAACTGTCTAACTATCACGGTTCATGAGATACAGCCTGGTGACAGACTGACGGACGGACAGCGGAGCCTCAGTAATAGGGTTCCGTTTTTACCCTTTGGGTACGGAACCCTAAAAATTAGAGACCTCGAGCGCAGCGCAGGCCACCTGCCGGGTCCAATTGTGAATACATGTAAGTCCATAGTTCTAAAACTCAAACACACACACAAAGTTTCATTGAAATCGTTGAATTATATATGTATAAAGATAAAAGAAGTACGAGTAAGTTAACAACTCACTGACACATTCAAAATTTGTAACACCCCTCTTTTAAGAGAGGTAGGGTGGAAGAATTGTTCCCTATTTGGAACTGTGACTGGACACATATATATTTATATATTATTTATTTATATTTATATATATATAAATATATATATATAGATGCGTATGGAGGCCTATGCGCTAGGTAGTTGGTATTTGGATAGGTTCTGAGGAATCTAAACTGTAATCGTGACTTAGGTTACTTCCCACTAGCTATTATGATATTTTATTGCCCTAATCTCACGTAAAGCTAATGTTATAATGATGGTGCAGCCGTGAGCCTTCAATACGATCGGTACCTTGCTATTTTACCGACAGTCTCTCCCGTACAATATTATCACGACCGGTCCATGGTATCAAATTAGCGAGTGATCTTCCGTGTGGCTTGGCTAACGGAACTTGGTACCCGTTGATAGTACAGGTTAGTTGATAGTACTTGTGGTATATGTGTAGAACTAGAATGAGAGATAGAGTGAGATATGAAAGGGTTGAGAATTGGCGAGCTCGGAGTGTTTAGTAACGCTTTGACACTAACGTTCGTGGATTCGATACCTACACAGGAGAAACATTTGTGTGCATGGACATGTCTGTTTGTCTTGGTCTGGATGTTTTCAAGGCAGGTAGAGCGCATCAAAACAGCCCATGTAGAATGATACCAACATAAAAAACAAAACGTAACTCGTTCTAATATTAGAGATTAAGTCACTTACCGTGATTGTTAATCGATATCCATGTATGTATGTAAATCATTATAATTAATCAGTTACAATTAAATGATGTCAATAAACAACGTAAACCCAATGCTGATAAACCATAAATAAATAAACATCGACAATTTGTATCTTTTCATACTTACTTCGTAATTCTCATACATAATTAATTAGCTTGGTTTGAAATTCATAAATGTCATTCAAAACTCGTGTTCCTGAATATTCATTCAGGAAGATAATTGCACCGTTTTGACATTTCATCAGTCGAGGTAAAAATAACTCAACCATTGGTCGTAAACGCAAAATCGAAGGCGAAGTAAGTAGACCACATTACCGGGAGAGCAGTTTACATAGTTCTGACACGAGACCTGTCAGGTATATTAGTATTAGCTCGTTTCCACATCTTGCTGTAACGGTACGGACGAGGCTGGTTTGTGGTTCGTAGATTAAGGTAAACGACTCTTGTACTGCTAGTCTTGTAACTAGGAAATTGAAGTCGCAATGTGTGCAAGTGTGTAGGTAGGTACAACGTAAATTTTAGAATAAAAAATAAGATAAAATTCTAAATTGTTCGTGTTTTCCCGGTGAGCGTGCATGAGAATGTTAAAGAAGCGAGTGAGGTCCTGCAAGGGATTTGGCCTGAAGTTATAGACAGATAGATAAAATTCTTTAATTGCCATTGCTCCCTCGCAGTCACTTAAGCACGTCTTACAATTTTTGAATATAATCTATCTTTTTTTTATATATCACTCAGGTGACAAACAAGCGTACGGTTTGCCTGATGGTAAGCAGTTACCGTAGCCTATGGACATTTGCAACACCACGGGGGGTCACTTATGCGTTGCCGACTCTAAGGTCTTATCTTATCAATTCTCATAATTATTACTTTTCTTTTTTAATCACTAGCGACCATTAGCGAAGAAGAAATGCTGATAGAAACTTGCTAATGTAGGTCTCCCTTCAATGGTATATATGCATTACAATAAAGTATCAGCATATTTGTATCTACAATAATATTGACGTGAAGTGGTACGATTATTTCCATCCATCAATGCGTCGTTAATATCCATATGCGCGAATGATATCGACATTCTAATCCCAAAATCCCAAAATAATATATAAAAAATTTGTTCACGTTTTTCTGAACGAATAACATATCGTACTAATTTACTGGTGTTTCGTTAAGGGGAATTATGCTCCATTCAAATTAGTCCTAATACGTACCTGAGTGATTGAACTTCGCTCAGTGTTCTTATGTTCGTTTTCAGGAAAGATTTCATGTTTACATAAACTAAAAAACTATATAGCCTAATGAAATTTGACGTTATATTTAAATACAAAATTTTATCAAAACCGATACAGTCATTTCCGATATACATTAAATATATTGATACAAGAACATTTTATGTAATAGAATAATAAACGACAATGATTAATTTTTAACAAGGAATTTGCACATGCACATATCGAAATCATGCGCATGAAATTTCACTGTGTAACTATACAATGCCCATTACATACCTTCCTTATAAAGATTTCTACTCAAATCACCCATATTTTTTCTGTGCTAACACATGGCGCCTGCGTGAGCAGCCATGCAATTCTGTAAGAGCAAACATCCTTACATCCTCGGAAACATCGGCTGTTACAGCCTTGAACACAAAATTGCAATTCTTTGGTGTCGCTTTTCATGGTTGTGCGACACTAGCGCCGCAAGGCTGCGTTTGGAATTGGAATTCTACAAGGCAAACAGCCTCGCGTACGCTTACAGCCTTATAGAATACCGAATAATTTAGCCGTGATCGCAGTAGACGATGTCAAAGCTGTGACATCTGTGATCACAGCGACGCACACAGTCATTACGAGTCGCTTAGAGAATTGCATGGCTGAACGCAGTTACAAATATTTATATATGTACTCGTATATATATCATTGTGGTAAAAGAACCACAAAGTAAAATAATAGATCTCGTTTTGTACTCAGTTCTAAAAGCTGTTAATCTTTAAATTTATCTTCATAAAAAATCCATACGCAAGAATTTCTTGTACGTAAGAATGGCGCGTTTAAATAGAATGCCGGAGGCGAGAGACGAGTGCTGTGATGCCAGTGTTATGCCGCACAAGCCCATTATAAGAGAACCGACATTTAACAATACTCATAAATTGCGTAACAACGCATAATATTCAACTTCAGTAATTGGATGAAGCTATTTCTGGTGCGATAATTAAGATTTTAGGATTCGCAGCCATTTTGTTTTGAAAAGTGTGTGAGAAAAATATCTAGAGCATTTCAAACGTTTTAATTAACATGTTGCCTAAAGTATTACAAAGTATAATGTATCTATAATCAGTGTAACGTACCTATGAATATACAAATATATAAAGCGGAAGAGTTTTTGTTTGTTTGAAGTGCTAATCTCTGGAACTACCAATCGGATGAAGCCGCCTTTTTTCATTTGATAGTTTTAATTATTATGGAAAGTTATAGGCTATTCAACATCATGATACGACCTTTAAACGAAGTTTACGAACTTTAAGTCGAACAATAAGAAAGAAAGTAAAATAAAACCGCTCCCACGGGATATACGCGGACGTTATACAAAGAAAAAAAAGTTAAACTAAGATATACAAAGACGACCAAGACTTACCTACCACGATCGAATTGGTCGTGTTCTATCAGAAGGTGACGTCAAGAGCCCTAGAAACCGGCGAGCGTGCATGAAAAAAGCAATGAATATTAAAGAAGCGAGTGAGGTATGTAAGGATCGAGTCACGTGGCGCTCGGTTCTCTCTGCCTACCCCGTAAGGGATTTGGCGTGAAGTTATAGATAGATAGAAGTCGCAGACTACGGCTAGTAATGCTATAAAATAAGTATCGAATAAAAATGTATCTTTTCAACATTTTAAAAATCATGTATTGAATCGTTTTGGTCAAGTAGTAAGGTATGATTTGAATTAACAATCCTACCAAAATTTATAATTTTTTCATTCCTATTATAATAGAAATCAGAATCTCGAATGAACGTTTTAAAAATCATGTATTGATCGTTTAGGTAAAGTAGTATAGTATGATTTGAATTAACAATCCGACCAAAATTTATAATTATTAATTCCTATTATAATAGAAGTTTGATTATAAATATTGCTGAATCTTTGTTAGGCGTAGGTGATAAGTGTGGTAACGCCTCTGGATTGAAACGATGTTGAATACGAAACTATACAATT
Source organism: Pyralis farinalis (assembly GCA_947507595.1). Taxonomy (NCBI): domain Eukaryota; kingdom Metazoa; phylum Arthropoda; class Insecta; order Lepidoptera; family Pyralidae; genus Pyralis; species Pyralis farinalis. Next base: position 11,416,761 of record OX382275.1, read on the forward strand.
CACTAGAATGCCATGAGTCCGGGTACAAGTCGGAAATTAAGGACCCGCTTCCAAGCACATTCATCTCGTCTAACGGAATACGCGACCTACATAAGGGCCGGCGCACACTCATTACATCACGATGCGGCGCTCTGTGGCCAGTATTGACATAACATTTACTACTCTTAACTTCACTGGAATTTTCGACCTTGCGTCGTTAGAATACAGTTGATTCGGGTGTTCCTTGCCTGTGAAATATTGTACGGTGGGAAGGTAAAAATACTATAGTCATCGTTCAACGCCATGGTCATGGTCAAATAACGGTATTGATAGCCAGGAAAAAGGGTTCATCATCTTAAAATTAGCGATGTACGTTTTTATTAGTTAATAGCTTAGTGATTAGTACTCACTATGTTAAACTTAGAAAAGTTTTATTTTTTATTGATGTGTGATATCTTTCCTCTCGCTTTCCTGCAATCTATGGGAGCGATTTCGTGAAAATGGACGAAAGTGTGTAACAGGAAACTGGGAAAGCGTGCGCGGTGGTAGAGTTAACTATGGTTAGGTGTCAGATGGTACCAACCCATTTTCCGAGACGTTTGTACTCAATCGGTATTTTGTTGCATTTGTAAAAGTATTAATCAAATAAATACGTATTTCATTGTACTTGAATTCTCAATTTATAGCTAAATATGTAATTAGTCACGCTGCTGTTGTAAACGAATAATTTTTTACTGAACGTTATTTCCGTTTGAAAACGTTATTTTCGTCCGATAAATCTGAATTACTCGTCGTATCGCGTCGTAAGACGGATAAGTTCTTTGATATTAATAATTTCTTAAATATTTAATTTTATTCTAGTTGGTTATTACCAAGTGAGTTTAACGAACCCGGTGGCGCAGCGGTTTCAAACGCAACTTTGTCACCGTTACTTGTGGGTTTGATTGCTACACAAAGCAAACATTTGTGTGCATGAACATGTTTGTTTGTCTTGGTCTGGGTGTTTTTAAGAGGGATGGGGCGCATCAAAGCAGCTCATCGGGGGAAGTACCTTCATCTCATAGAAAACTGTAGCCAAATAACAACTCTCTGGAGGGTTGTTGTGTTCCTGCGTGTGAGTGAGGTCACCAGTAAGCTTCTAAGGAGTTGATGTGTTAGCAGCAGAGGTGACATCGCAAGGGTGATACTTAATGTATCACAAGTGTTCATAGGCTACGGTAACCACTTTAAACCAGGTGGGCCGTACGCTTGTATGCCTCCACACTGCAACGTTCGTTTGTTTGGACATTAACACACTGAATATTGTTACATAAAATGCTTTTTTTATACAACTAGATTGGCAAACAACCATGCGGCTCGCATCATATGTTAAGCGGTCACCGCAGCCTGTTGACGATCGCAACAGCACGGGGTTGTTACTCGCGCTCTGCCAATATTGTGACCTAGGGCTGTTTCGTCACAGTACCCAGTAATTTCTCTGCCATATCTCACCATACAAACCGGAACACAGCTATAAAAATATAGCTGCTTGGCGGTAGAAATAGGTATGACAGAGGTACCATAGAGGTGTATGAAGACGACTTTTGTACAAAGGCGAGATTATCTCTACAAAAGATCAGTTCCAGCCAACTCCACATGGTAAAATGAATCGTATTTTGTCGGGTGACAAAGAAATATTTACAAGTTTGATTCCTAGACAGCTAATACTTTACCTCAATAGATAAACATACGTCCACACACATTTATAATACTATTTGAGAAATATAGTATTATTTGAAACTTTCTTTTTTTTACATTGTGTCTGATGAATCTCTAATTTGCGGTGGCAGTTTATTTCAGAACAGTGCTGCACGAATAGTGAAGGAGATACTTCAATAAATAATTGGTGTGTGATATGGGATAGTTCAAGATGAAATTTAAATTTCTAATTACTTCCTAATAAAGTTAAATTCATTCTCTTTACTTACATATACTTCATACTTACTTAATCATAATAATAATTGTTTATATTTCAAAAATTTAGATAGCTTGAAACAATATCAGATTTACAATAAGATAGATCACAATGAATCAGCTCATGTTGCGTGAGCTAGAATTTTCTTGTTTGAACAAGCATACGGCTCAGCTGACGTAAAGGACTTACCGTAGCCTATGAACGCCTGCAACACGTTAGACAGCTACTCCTTAGGAACTTACTGGTGACCTTATTCACTCCCAGAAACACTACTCGCCTGGGAGTTGTTGTTTGGTTTTCTGTTAGGTGGGAGTACTTCCCAAGACCGGCTGCTTAGATGCGCCCTACCATACTTAAATGTATGTGTGTGTCTTCTTCGTCTTAGCAATCCTGTTTACTAATTCACTAAAGTTGCCGATGTCGGCGATACTGGATTTTGACATGGAGCGTCTGGCGTCAGACCTCCACAACCCAGCCGAAAAACCAGACCTGTCTTAGGTTAGATCACAAGTCTTCTGAAACATAATGTCTTCAACTTGCGGGTTTCCTTACGATATTTTCCATCACCGCCAAGTAATTAATTTTTTTTAAGAGAGGTAAAGCGCATCGAAACGGCCCGTCTGGGGAAGTACGTACGTAGTCCACCTCACAGAAAACCGCAGCCAAATAACAACTCCCTAGAGGGTTGTTGTGTTTCTGCGTGTCACTGAGGTGACCAGTAAGCTCCCAAGGAGTTGCTGTGTAGCAGTAGTGGAGGCATGGCGCGAGTGATACTTAATATATCGCAAGCGTTAATAGGCTACGGTACCCGTTCTACATCAGGTGGGCCGTATGCTTGTATGTCTTGTATGTATGTCATGAAAAAATTAAAATTAATTATAAATATGTACATAAATCGGAAAACATGAAATCAGTAGTATATGCAGGATTCGATCTATGGACCAATTGGTTAACAGTCCGGTACTTTATCCACTAGGCCATCACAGCTGTTAAAATATGTATGTGTATGAATGTACGCATATCTGTCACACATTAAACATCTCGGTAGGTAAATGGTAGTGAAAGTGAAACAACCATCAGCGTGTAATACTAAATAACGTTACGTGACAAACAAACATACTGTGTGACGTGCTTTTATTACTATTGACATTATGCAAAAGGCTTTATTTCATTTCATTTTCTTCATTTTATTTTTTCTTATATTTGTACAATTTCGGGAGACATATTGAAGTGATAACTTCTTATGGGAGGGTAAACCGCTTCGTTACGTAACGCGTTACGGCGCCAGTCTAGGCTTCCCTTACTCTCACGCATACGGCAGCGGATTAGTTTAAGTTATCACTTCTGTCGGGCGTCCCGTGACGCACATGTTTTTTTTTGTTTTTCTAGCAGTAGGTAATAAATCAGTGATCGAAGTAAATATATAAATAAATAAATAAATATTGTCGGACAAATTACACAGCGCCATCTAGCCCCAAAGTAGAAAGTTGTGTTATGGGTACTAGACAACTGATAAACATAGGTAATTCCTTTTTTTTTTTGTAAATACATACTTATCATACATAGATAATACCCAGACCAAGACAAACAGACATGTTCATGCACACAAATGTTTATGCTGTGTGGGAATCGAACCCACGAGCGTTGGTGTCAAAGTAGTGTAACAACGCGTTTCACCACTGCCCACCGAGCTCGTCATGAGTAGTCTCTCTCGTCAAGGTAGAGCTATTTCTAGAAATAAATCTACCTAAGGTTTATTTCTAGAAATAGTTCTACCCACTCCGATCACTGGTATCCCAGTGGATATGGAACTATTGATCTACTGGTCCCCGGTTTGCGTCCTGACGTGGCCTGTAATTTGTGTTTTCTGATTTATGTACATATTTGTAACTATCACTCGCGCGGCGGTGAAGGAAGACATCGTGAGGAAACCCGTACGTCCAAGAAATTATATTTCGATAGATGTGTGACCTAACCTAAGAGTTGTTTCTCCTCTGGCTTGTCGAGGTCTGACGGCAATCGCTTCTTGTAAAAATTAGTACCATCGCCGAATCCTTAGGCTTAGGTAGCGGACCTCGCCAATTCTCATGCGTTAGAAAAAGAGATAACACAAGGAAAAGTTTAAGTAGGTATCACTAGGATACCTATAAGGATGTAAAAATGTTTTGTTTTAATTTAAACCCCAGTCATTATAAATTAGTGAGACATTAGTGAGGATAGTACTTAACCTACGAGTACGTACGTATGAGTTTAGTATCATTAAGTAGTACTATATGTGATTTTTTATACAACGTCAGGCATACCTACGGTCAACTTAATGTAAAATGGTTACCGTAGCCTATGAACGCATGGAATACATTAGTATCGATCGCGTGATCTGCTGCTAACACTACAAGTGTTCTGGAGGTTACTGGTAACCTCACTCACTCGCGGAAACACAATAACCCTCCAGGGAGTTGTTATTTGGCTGCTATTTTCCGAAGAGGAGGTACTTCTCCGTACGATGTGATTTGATGCGGCCTAATTAACAACACCCAGACCTGGACAAAGCAACGTGTTCATATACACAAATATTTGTCCTGTGTGGAAAGACTACATATATGAGCAGATTGTAATTAAAACCAGTTGAGAATGTGCAAGCTTGCATTGCCAGAGGAACACCTGGCTCGTCAATTATATAACAATTTTTTTTTTAATTTGTCGGCCACTTTTACCATGTTCCTTGAGATAGGAACGGTGTTCCGGAGCATTCCTATTCTACTTTGTTATGCTGAATCAGAATCTATAGTCAAAATTCGAAAAATACGCACACTGACAAGGGCACACACAAACATATAGATTTCATATAGGAACGGAGTTCCTGATAAACGTTATGGTGTATGCGGGCAATACAGCTCCGTACTGTCCCCACTCATGCACAAGAATACAACAATCTTCAAGGAGATGTTATTTTTTTGCGATTTTCTGTGAGATGGAAGTACTTCCTCAGTCAAGCTTTAACGTCATATAAGTTTCTTAAAAAAATAAATTAGTAAATTCCTTTTACTGTATTAAATTATCATATCATCGTCACCTGTGATGTATGAGTCTGATTCAGAACAAATACTAAAAATGTGGGGAACAATTTTCAATTAGCATTTTTTTAATTATATTTATATCTCTGTTTAGGTTAGGTTAGGTTAGTTAGGTTACAGTTTTGAATACTGGTATTCAAAACTGTAATTCTGTTTGCAATTTAAATTATATAAAAATATATATATTTTATATAGTTGTAGTTTATATACCTACCTACCTTTTATATACTAACATGAAAATCAAGCATACGTCATTAGTCATTATTTACGTTTGTAACTCTAGGGGGGCATCACTCGCGCGATACCACCATGAGTTATATCCACGATGTGTTCAGAATACTATCCTCCACGGCTAAAGCCCAAAATAAAACAAAATCTAATTAGAGTAATGTTCCACCCACGCACAAAGCTTGACAAAAAAATATATACGAGTACACATATTTTCAGATATGACTTTACATATCAACTACCCTTCGTATCAATCTGAACAACTACAAATCCAAATCATAGCTCATTAGGATCACCTGTAACCACAGATATCAAATATCTATGCCAGTGATATCAATACCAGACGATCAAAACTTATAAACTCTACACAAGCTACAAATATCGTATCGGACGTAATAAAACCGATTGCGTCTTCCGAACTGTACTATACCCTGACCCTAAATTCAAAAATCTCGTATTAGAGAAATGTATACCACTTAGCGTGCTCCCATTCCACCTTTTCCCGACTTTCACAAAACTCAAATCAAGGTTTAGGTTACAAGCGCAAGGGGTCGCCGCTCGAGCCCCATATCAATCGATCTTCTACCGCGATATCAAACAACTTTCCAAACAATAACATCTGAATATAGAACTCTATGTCTTGTTAATAAGTCATGCAGTGTACTTTACAAACTGAAAATAGAAGTCCAAACGTGACAAGACTGTCAAATCTGGGAAGTAGTGAATAGCGGTGCCTCTGTACTCTAGACTCGAATTCAATGATTAACGACTCAATGAAATTAAGTAAGCAGTTTTAACTTCCTGCAATGATAACATCGTAAAATTGTATTAGAGGAAGTTTTCTTATACGGAATTAATTAGCTCAAATTGTAGACTTTACAATCATTAATTTACCTAAAATAGAATAAAATGATGCATTGTTTTGTTCTGTTGCATCAACACGAACAAAGCCAATGTTGTTTGTATTGTTTCTTTATTGAAAGTCGAGCTTGCGGCACTGTAAATAGCTTTGTTTGCTAGCTTTAGATTTACCCTGTAATTTACGCGTTCTTCTTTCTAGTGTTATCCCGTTTCCTAATCCATTAGGACTGGTGGGGGGTCCGCTATCCGAATCAAAATATTTAACGAAGATAATTGTTTTTAACATATAACGACTACCGCACCGTCAAACCAAAAAAATAAACAGAAAAGAGGGCAACTCAGGTCTTTTCATAGGTTCAGGTTTCCTCACCGCAATGCTAAAAATATTTACTAATATGTACATAAATTCGACGCGACCTTAGTGACACACGCCCGCACAAGAATTGAAATCGGGACCTGTCGGTTAATCAGCTGGTTCTTTATCCACTAGGCTATTACGACTTTTACCCTGTAATTTAAGTATGTAAATACTTATTGAAAAGGCCCACAAGTCGGCTTACTACCAAATAGTGGTCCGTCCCAAATGAGGCTTTTGTATAAAAATCTCAAAAAGCTAGTGACCTAAATGTAATACTACTAGCAATTGTTACTTAATTTCGGTATTCTCTTTTTGGATTGGCGAAAATTCTGTGATATGATATATTCTATATATATATATATATATAGAATAATATGTATTCTATGCTGAGATGGTTTGGCCATGTCGAGAGAATGAACGATTGACGAAAAAAGTGTATAAGGCGAGTGTGAATGAAATTGTTGGAAGGAGTAGACCTAGGCGGACGTTTCGAGATCAAATCAGGGACGTCCTGAAAAAAGGCCAGGTCAAGAGTACCCTAAACCGAAGAGCATGTATGAAGGGAATAATAGGAGTGGACGAAGCGAAACAAGTATGTAAGGATCGTAGCAAGTGGAAAGAAGTGGTCTCTGCCTACCCCTACGGGATAGAGGCGTGATTATATGTATGTATGTATGTAAAATTATGTCACCTGTAAATCTCCAGTCAGGTTTCTCCTCTTAATATGATCCTGATCTTTGCATAAGATTCCCATTTGCCAATCTGCCGGAGGCATCAGGGGCAGATGATATTAGTTCTAACTAGAGTCATTACACCTGGATGCTTTTACATAGGTGATATGGTTCCAAGCTGAAATGAAGACACCAAAGACCTAGTTCACCTAGGTTCTATGTTCACCTAGGCGATTCATCTGGGTGAAGAAAGTGGACTTCACCCAGATGAATCACCTAGGCGAACATAGTGGAATAATCCATAATTATGGTAATTCGAGTCCCACAAATGGTGATTTGGATATAGAAAAAGAAGAAAAAGAAAAGATATATCGCGGCTTTATTGCCAGTCAGCCTACAAAAGACATCAACGATCAAAGAGCCACACTGTCTTCTCTCTCTTTTCAAGATTCTTATTATTTACTATATAAACATGCGACGTTGCCGTACCTTATGATTGCTTGCAATACATGTAGTAAGACCCCGCGTTGCTCAGGAACTATCTGGTAAAACTTGCCCAGTAGAGTTGCTTATTAAATATCCACGAGCTACCTCTCTAATCCTCTCTTACCTTAATTGCAATATAAGAGACGCCACAACATAACAGTTAGTTAGATAACAATCAAAAGAAGCCGCGCGGTGTCGAGAGTGAAAGCAGTTCGCTTCACGTGTGATCTTGACTCTTACGTGATATGTAACTGTCGTCAGATTAACCGCTTCAAGTTACTGTAACACGGTTACAGCGAATCCTATTCGAAGTTGATTAATTAGCGTTGTTAAATGATTATAAATGCAGTAAAACTGGTAGGTACGACGAGCTCAGTGGCGCAGTTGTTAGTAACGCTACTTTGACACCAATGCTCGTGTTCGATTTCCATACATAAGAAACATTTGTGTGCATAAATATTTTTGTTTTGCCATGGTCCGGATGAGATGAGAGATATGAGAGGCTGGTTACATCAAAGCAGTCCAATGGGGAAGTACCTTCACCTCACAGAAAACTGCCGCCAAATAACAATGCCCTGGAGGGTTGCTGTGTTTCTGCGAGTGATTGAGGTCGCGAGTAAGCTTCTAAGGAGTAGCAATTATAAGCTACGGTAATCACTTTACATCCGTTGGGGGGTAAACTTGTATGTCTCTCGACGTTGAAAAAAAAGAGGATGGCACATAATTGCTTCACGTAGTTTAAAATTAATTATTTTTGTACTTACTATACAAATAGAATATAATCCTCCTATCAAAATTCACAACTCATATTTCTTTACTAGCTGTAAAATTTTATCAAAATGTATCATTAGTCCTTGGGTGTTCCATGCAAACTGTATAAACCAACAGGAATTTTAGAAATGACTATTTTGGCTTCTCTTGCGAAAGTAGAGCCCCGTTGTATCATTATTAAAAAAATATTCAAGTAGAAATATCCTGCCACTAATTACTATTAATTAAGCTGAATATGGCTTGGATTATTCTAGCTTGAACAGCATAACTATCTCTGTGAAGGAGTTTAGGTTATTTCTAAAAATCTGTAGCCATTTAGAAATATCACTTTATTTTTCCTATAATCTGCTAATATTATAAAGGGAATATATTTGATTTTTTGTATGTTTGTTTGTATTTGGTAAACCTAGAAAAACCTTATCCGAATTAAAAAATTCTTTAACCTATAGAAAGCTACATTATCGGCGACTAGGGTGTATATTTAAATTTTCGGAAATTTGAGATCCTGGAAAAATTGCAATAACGTAACCCAAGGTATCAAACATTTATCTTTCTATCTACCCTTGCGAAGTCGGAGCGGGTAGTTACATTGCTATAAACTTTTGTCTACTGCTATATAACTTTAAATTTTGGTATTGCTGACTATATAATTTGTAATTAAGAGTATTTGATTTTCTGACTTGGAGATTCGACTGTCTGTATCCATGGACACAAGTTCAAATTTAAAATATAGGTTTGTCGAGTGAAATAAAAAGTAAATTGAGTTAGAAACCTCAATTTCAATCGGACGATTAGCGCTAGGTGTATACGAGTATAACTAATGCTAGTATTACCTTATTAAGTATTACGAGTACTAGCCTTTGCAAGTTTGCACTTTCACCGCTAAGAGAACCCCATTTGCTGTGGTTCTTAAATTCAAGAACACACCTCTTACATTCACTAACAGCATTAGGATGCTTGGCGTCGAGATCTCCAGTGACGTTCAATATAGAAGTCACCTAGAGGAAAAGGTCAAGCTGGTGTCCAAAAAATTTGGTGTGCTGCTCCACAGAGCAAAGCAGTACTTCAGTGCCCGCACTGAAAGACTTATCTATACATATAAATAAAATTGAAGTGTCTGTCTGTGATTTCAAAATAAAGCCTTTATCTTAAGCTCATATTATTATTTTCACGTTACCAAAGCCTAAATACGCATTTTTAACTTTTTGTCTGTCTGTCTGTTTGTTTGTCCGGGCTAATCTTCGAAATGGCTGAACCGATTTTAACGGGACTTTCACTGGTAGGTAGAGGACTGTTCAGAGCAAAATATAGGGTACTTTTTATCCCGTAAATATTTAGGGTTCCTGCGTAAAAAATGAAAAACTGTTAAAATTAGGGGGAAATATCTTCCCCTTCGGGGGACTTTGCAATTTTATTTTTATTATTTTCATAGAATACGTATTTTTTGTAACATAAAATAACTACGCATTTTTTATGTAATATAAATAAAATACATATACGTTGCCTCCTGTAAAGGTCAATAGATGGCGCTGTACAAAAATTGAATCGCTGTATGATTGCATCTACGACCCTGAACTTTTTTTTTAAACAGTAACAATTTCATGTCTACAGAGAAATAAAGGCTACTAAAAGCCCAAATCTCATGCATGCGAAGCCGCGGACTTCTGCTAGTGTTATATAAGTCTTAAGTTTAAGGAGAGATTTTGCTTCCCTCTGTGTGTTCTACCGATTGTACTATGGGTTGTGTTCTGAAGAATTGTTTGATACTCGTATGATGCCGACAGCTACTTTTTATAACTCACATGCTGCAACCGCAATGGTCGCGTACTGTTCGGTTCCAGACATGTTTTCTTCCGAGAACTCTCAATTTGGGGAATGAACTCCCAGCCGAGGTTTCTCAAGATACTACAGCATGGGGCTCTTCAAGAAAAATGTGAAGAGGTTTTTAGAGGGTCGGCAACGCCTTAGTGACACCTCTGGTGTTGCAAATGTCCATAGGCTATGGTGGCTGTTTACTATCAGACAGGTCGTATGCTTATTTGCCACCTTAGTGGAATAAAAAAAATAGTAATACCTCATTATTTGGTATAAATTTCATCTTGAAATTTTTATTAATCATATTTTTTTTTTATATTGTCGGACAAATTACACAGCGCCATCTAGCCCCAAAGTAAGCGAAGCTTGTGTTATGGGTACATGACAACTGATAAACATACGCAAATACATTCCTTTTTTTTGTAAATATATACTTATTATACTCGTACATAGAAAATACCCAGACCAAGACAAACAGACATGTTCATACACACAAATGTTTGTCCTGTGTGGGAATCGAACCCACGAGCGTCGGTGTCAAAGTAGCGTAACAACGCGTTTCACCACTGCGCCACCGAGCTCGTCAAAATTTGGAGAAGAAATATGTAATACAAGTGCCTTGTAATGACAGCTGATCTTTATATATTTTTCAGATCTCCTCTTCAATTTGTTATTCAAGGTCGAAAGCATATGGCCACCAATAAGCATATGCCAATGTCTAAAGACAACAAGAATACGACTCAATTGTTGTAAATTGTTTACCGTAGTACATGAATGTTTGCAATACACTGAATATCTCTCGCGGGTTGGTACCCCTGCTATTTATTAGTTGTTACAGGACCTGCAATCTCACACAAAAAAAACCCACTGCGGTACTTTGCAATATAGACGTGTATTTTCTTTGCTCCGTGATTTTTGTGTAAATTTGAGTAAAAAGTTGTTATTCAGAAATTAACTTTATATAAACCGATACGTAAAGAGCCAAGCTATTTAGAAGTGAAATTTGTTGTCAAAAATATTGAAGCAGTAAGATTTTACAACCAAATTAAGTTCAAAAATTTTAAATAACGTTTGCCGTCCATGACCTACCCCAACCCGCGGTCGCTCCACTGAGGTGAATCATCGTGTAACGCACATCGCCCGTGCTGCGTTGAAGCGTGCAAGTGAACTGGTCGTGCGTAGCTTTGTTTGAGCGCACTTACTACACTTCCATCAAGATGTCATCTGTTAGAAAAACCAACTGCAACGCGTGTGGTAAGAGTGTTAAATCACTTTATTATATGGACTGCGCTGATTGTAAGGAATTATACGACCTGGAATGTCTAAACATCACTATAGCCAATTTTGAAAAGTTCTCAGAAGAGCATAAGAAAAACTGGATATGCCCAACTTGCATGTGCGCAAGACCGAAAACTAGTGACACTAGTACGCCTATTCGAGCATTAAATAACACGTACACTAATATCAATAAGACCCGCGGAAACCGTAACAAGCATGCTCCTTCGGATGGAACGGAAAACGAGGAGCTCACTCTCTTATCAATTATGCAAGAACTGCGTCTCTTGAGACAAGATGTGCTGACTCTGACGCACCAAATTAATAATTATGACAAAAAACTTGAATCGAGAGATCGCGAAATAAGTGATATGAAACTCACCATTCATGTACTGACACAAAAAATCGAAGCACAAGAACAGCTTAACTTAAAGAACGATATAGAAATTCTCGGAGTCTCTGAGGAAAATAATGAAAACTTAACTCATATAGCAATGGTCGCATCGAAAAAACTTGGCATGGATCTGCGGGAGTCTGATATCGACGAAGCTTTCAGGGCGGGACCTAAGCGCTCTAACCACTCTACAACCGCAAGTACAAGAGTTAGACCAATTGTTGTAAGGTTCCTCAGAAAAAAGACACGAGATGAAGTTCTTGCTGCAGCCAGGGTCAGGCGAAATCTGTCATCTGAAGACATTGTAAATGGAACAGCGACAACTATTTACTTTAACGAACGGCTATCATACTCTAATCGCCAGTTATTTCGTGAGGCGAGGATTCGAGCTAAATTACACAATTTCAGCTACTGCTGGATACGAAATGGAACCGTGTATATCCGAAAAGCCGCCAATACAAATATTGATAAATATCCAGCAATCCCGATTCGTAGCTTGGATGACCTCAACACTCGTATTGGTCCTGCTAATGTCTCGGCGGCCTCTGCTGACCTGCCGTCCTTGGTCGCCCAGCCCAGCTCCGACTCCATGCTGCCTTGTGACACCGTACCAGCCCCCGCCACTCTGCCTGTGTCGGGAGCCCTGTCAGCCGTGTCTGTACTACGCCATTGACGGTATGCCTTCCAATTGTAGTGTAATATATCATTCATGGATATTAATGCTAACAAAATTTGTAACTAATTATCACTATACATTGTTCATCATTAATCTAAAGATCAATTATATTCGCACTGTTCCTCATGCAACAGATGTATTTAAAGTTGTTACAATCTTAAGTTATTGTGCTTATTACAATTATAAACTTATTTTATACGTAGGTAAACAATTTACTGCAGTTTACCTTGTGGCTCCATATGTGTTCAACTACATTCATAATATATATTCCAACTTTAGATAACAAACTTTTTGAAAGATATAGATAATACGCTTAGTGTCACATGCCACAAGGTAGATGTTGCAGAGCAGTGTAAAAGTATTGTTTCGGAGTATAGGCTTAAGATTCTTACTTACAACATCAGGAGTATACAGCGTAATCTGAATGGGTTTTTGATTGTGCTTAAGAGACTAAACATAGACTTTGATGTGCTTGTCCTGACTGAATGCTGGATAGGCCATGATTCGGTAGTAGGCGACATTGATGGCTTTCTTTCTTTTTCCACCACCAAATATATAAACCAATCGGGTGGTGTTGTTGTATATGTTAAAAGTAGCTTGAACCCCATTGTAAGCGAACCTGACTTGGCTGAAGCGAATTCTCTGCTTGTTCATGTACCAAATTTTGTTACAGTTCTGGGAGTATACCGTTCTCCCTCCTTCAGGAGCACTGACAATTTTTTATGTTCCTTGGAGAAGATAGCTCTTACTATACCAGGTAGTCCATGCTGTATAATTGCCGGAGATATTAATATAGATTTAATGAGCGATGCATCTAGCTCTGACTATCTATGTTTGATGGCACACCTCGGGTTTAAACCAGCTGTAGATAAGCCTACCCGTAATGATGCCTGTCTCGACCACATTTTTGCAAAGACAATGGCTAAACTAGAATCCGTCGTTTGCTCAACATCAGTAACAGACCATGATTTGGTTCTATTAGGGACTGACACAAGACCTCCTAATATACGTTGCCCTGTAAGAACCCTAACGATATTGAACCATGAAGCCATAGAAAAGGAGTTAGAATGTATGGATTGGTCTGTAGTACTTAGTAACTCCTGTCCGTCTATAGCGGCGCGTGAATTTGAGGGGATTTTGACCCAAGTAATGAGCAAACATAGCAAAGTGAGACAGACAAGCCGATCAAAACAGCCACTAAAACCATGGATGACACCTGGGCTGATTAGATGTTCTGTACATAAGGACAAACTACATAATGACTCTAGAAAAAATCCACAAGATGCTTTAAAGTTACACATATATAAGCGGTACAGAAATTTTTATTACTCACTTATTCGTAAAATAAAAAAGGACTTTGACAGAGATGATCTTGAACGAAACAAAAATACCCCGGATAAATTGTGGAATACCATTAAACGCATTACTTATTCAAACAAAATAAGCAACTCAGCACTCCAACTATATAAATCAAGAGAATCATTGGACAATACAAACCGCTTCTTCTGTTCTACTGGTCAACGCCTTGCAAACGGTATCATGAATCGTAACAATACAACGCAAGAATCTCTAGCTTCACAAGTGAAAACATCTAATCGACCAGTTGATTCCTTCTTTATGTTTCCCACAACTGAAAAAGAAGTTGACAATTTGATACTTCAACTGAAGAATAAAAGTGCATCTGGGCTGGACGGGTTTACACACAATCTTATTAAGACCATAAGAAAACACATTGTGGTTCCCCTTACTCACATCTTCAACCAGAGCATTGCCACTGGTATCTTTCCGGATATCTGGAAAATAGCCGTTGTTGTTCCAGTTCATAAGGGGGGTTGTAAAGATAACCCAAACAACTACAGACCCATCTCTCTCCTAAGTACTCTCTCAAAACTATTGGAGAAATTAGTTAACAAAAGACTAATTACATTTTTGGAACTGAACAACATTTTGTCGCCCAATCAATTCGGTTTTCGCCAAGGACGATCCACTGAGCAAGCCGTCACCAAATTGACTGACGCTGTAGCGGCTTACCTTGACAATGGTCTCAGTTGCGCTGGAATTTTTCTCGACTTGGCGAGGGCTTTCGACACGGTTTCTGTGCCTATTCTTTTGAGAAAACTTGAGCTTATTGGTATCAGGGGCATACCTCTTGACTGGTTTCGTACTTATCTCTCGGGCAGAAATCAACGTACGAAAGTCGACAATATCGTCAGTAGTGCATGTGAAGTACCCTATGGCGTTCCGCAAGGGAGTATTCTGGGGCCCACGCTGTTTCTTATCTATCTCAATGATCTCTCGTCGATAAAACTCCAAAATGTAGATGTTATTAATTACGCCGATGATACTGTCATTATCTTCCATGATCGCTCTTGGGATAGGTTGATTCAGACTGCTGAAGATGGTCTTGGTGTTATTACGGACTGGTTTAATGGTAATCTCTTAACACTAAACACAGCCAAAACTAATCTGGTCTGTTTTCACAAAAATGCTTGTTCTAGTCCTCCACGAAATCTGGAAATTAGAGTTCACTCTTGCAATTGGAACAGTAATCACTCAATGTTGAGCTCGTGCAACTGTGAGAAGCTACAAAAAGTAACTAGTACGAAATATCTAGGCGTCATTATAGACGAGAAGCTCAACTTCAAGGACCACATAATTGCGATGTCCGCTAGAACGAGAAAATTCATTTACATGATGAGACTGTTGCGTGATGTTGCACCTCAGGCCTTGCTGAGAACCGTTTATATGACACTGTGTCAATCAATACTCTCATATTGTGTCTTGACCTGGGGAGGCGTGGCCTCAACTAATTTAATCCTGCTGGAACGTGCTCAACGTGCAGTACTTAAAACAATGCTGAGAAAGCCCGTACGTTTCCCAACTACTCTGCTCTATAAAGAGACCAAGGTACTTAGCGTGAGGAGATTATATCTTTTCGCTATAACCCTGCTGACACACAAAGAAGTTCGTTCATCGGCAAATTATGAAAGAATGCTAGCTAATCGTACATTTAGACTCCCGATACCCAAACTAAATACCACCTTTGCGCAACGTTTCTCCATTTTTAGAAAGCCCTTTATTTATAATAAGATGAATAATCTGTTTCCCCTTTGCAAGTCTACCTATTGCGAAGCAAAATCAAGGATTCAAGCTGAATTACTTAACTGGACCTACCGGTATTCGGAGGATTTTTTATGTACATTGCAATAATATTGAAACAGAATAAATTATTAATGAATGATAATGTTCAAGAATTTATAGATTAAAATTAAGAAAGAAAAAAAAAAAAATATAAAGAATTAAATGGGGTTGATTGGTTCAAGTGCATTTAAAATGAATTTAAATGCATTTGAACTAATTAATTTGATTTAATTATTATTGTTTTGGCTATATGTATAATTCGATTTATTGAATCTCGCAAATCTTTTTCTTTATTTGTATTATTGTTATTAAGATTTTAATTTGCATGATTTGAATTTAATTGTAATATAATTCACCGCAAGTATTGTTATAGCAAAAGTAATTAGTCTAGTTCCCACAGGACAGGCTTAGCCTAGTGTGGGTAATAAGGTTAAATTTAAATACCTGTAACAATTTTTGCAATAAAGTATTTATTATTATTATTATTATTATTATTACTTATACTTGTTGTTATTTGCCTGAAGTCATCGGTAAGGTACTTAACCAATTGTTTTGATTCACCATATCTCTCTTTAATTTCTTATGATTTCTATAAAATACTATATGGCAATGATAAAAGGAAAAAGACAAATCAATTTCAATATTTTTTCAAATGTTTTAAGAGAGGTAACACGCATCAAAGCAGTCCAACTGGGAAAGTATCTCCATCTCACAGAAACCTCAGTTAAAATAACGTGTACCCGAAGAGTAGTCGTGTTCCCGCGATTGAGTGGAGTTACCAGTAAGCTTCTAAGGAGTTGCTTTGTTAGCAGCGGTGGTGGCATTTTGCAATACTTGATTTACTCGTATTACAAGCGTTCATAGGCTACGGTAATCGCTTTCTAGCAGGTGGGCCGTACTTGCACGCGTCCCGACGTTGTATGAAAAAATATAAACACAAACCTAGCCTATATCACCGGCGGTGATGTAGGGATTCCAAAGACATGCCCAACATCTAATCCGGTGTAGACATTTAGAGGTTAAGTTAAAATACTCGTACATGAATACTGAAGTAAATAAACTCTTTATTGAGCAATAGTATTTCCCAAAGTTTAATAAAGAAATCAATTTATATTGCGAATGCCCGTTTAATAATATCAAATGCAACAATTGCAATTGCGATTAGCAGTGATCGATAACTCGTACTATTTAAATTGATCGATGCACAGCACGACCCCGGCATAAGTTATCGAAGAAATCGATTAGAATTGATAGCCGTCGAATTCACATTTTTACTATATTACGTTACAAAAACTGCATTAAATAGACATCGTTCTATAACAATTGCATCAATTACTATTAATTATCATTCTTATATCCGAAAACAATATCTACAATAAATATGAATACGCTTGGGATATAACGTTTGAAGTAACTGGCTTACTTTACCGGTACGTTCCCGAAGAGTTGGAACCATAGTCTACCGTAGCCACATCCGGTGGGTCGTAATAATGCGGTCGCAATGCTAGCGTTGCACAAAATTAACTACGTAACGTGTGTAGATCAAGTACGTACTGATGATATAACAAAATTGATCTCAAAGAGATCGGTATTAAGAAGAGGCATGCTCTGTTGCTTCGGACTTGTTAATTTTTTGTAGAGAGAGAGAAGCAAGAGGAAATAATGACGAAACAGATACACAACACGAAATTCGAAGCCGATTACGAGCCGAGGAAGACCAGACACGTCTATTATGATCAAATTAGCCGTGTTTTATTAGCTGTTGGTGCCTGGAGTCCTTGAAACCAAGGCAAGTGCATAAATGTTGAATGTTGTCAGGTATGCAAGTGCCGAGTCATGTTGAGTTCAGTTCCGTCTACCTACCCCGCAAGGAACTTGTTGTGAAGATATAGATGATGGATATTAGCTTCCAAATAAACATAGATTATAGGCTGATTATAATAATATTCTTTGTCATTTCAAAAGTTAATCAATTCTTTTACGTCAATGTCAAATAAAAGACCTGAAAGGTCATCTGTGAACAATCACTCCAATCAAACATCCATTCATAAATCAATCATTCGTTGTTTCATTCCAAACATAAAATCGGCAACCGCTGGTTGTAATTTCCTTTTTAAATGTTTGTTGTTTTTTTTTGCAAATTAATCTAATGATGTGGTTTTACGACATCGTATAACCGTCATATAGTCGTCATGACATATTAAGATGTATCCGCATTGTACGTGGTCTGTACTAGACTCGCTACCACTGCCTCGTCAACACATTGCACCTAAATTACCTGGCTAGACCAAATATATATATATATATATAAGGTATATATGTAAAATTGTTTATGTGCGATTTTGTAGTACTCGTGTGACTTGTATTATTAGTTTGAAGTAATAGTTTTGCTTAAGGATGTGTCACACTTTTCAGATTATATTTTGTTTGTTTGTTTTCAAAAAAGGGAGGAATATTGTAGAGGTATACACAGATAGGTACTTTAGTGAAAGTACGTTTATTTGTTTTAAATTAACCATTTAAATTGATCGATGCACAGCATGACCCCGGCAAAAGTTATCGAAGAAATCGATTAGAATTGATAGCCGTCGAATTCACATTTTTATTATTTTACATATTACGTTACAAAAACTGCATTAAATAGACATCGTTCTATAACACTTGCATCAATTACTATTAATTATCATTCTTATATCCGAAAGCAATATCTACAATAAATATCAATACACTTAGGATATAACGTGTGAAGTAACTGGCTTACAATCATCTTCACCGCTACGTTCCCGAAGAGTTGGAACCATAGTCTACCGTAGGTCGTAATTTATAATAATAAATAAACGTACTATCGTGACTCTCTCCCTCTCTCCGACCCTGCTCCCTATACTCCACATATACACCGCACTCGGCGAATCCGAGTGAAGTGAGTTCAGACTTCCGCGCGATACACCAGGTAGCGAATAGCTCTGGTACCTGGATGTCTCTCTACATAGTCCCTTCTTGGCATAACCCGCGTGTTCGATTGTTTAGTTCCACGACGCCCTAAGCCGAAGTTCGATCCCTCCCGGGGGCCCTTAGGCAGTCGCTTTTTTGTTTTCAGGCTGTGGCGCCACACGTTCGCCTCTCCCTTCCGGTGACGTAGTAACGCAGGCTGTGGCGCCTCACGCCCGCGTCTCTCTTCCGGTGACGTAGTAACAGCCCACAGGGGCCAACTGTAGTGTCAAAAAAAAAGTGTCATAATAAAGTAAATATTAATTGTCTTTGCCGTGATTTCATTGTCGCCTCTCCTAAAAATATGTTGGAAGCGCTCATAAGCTACTGTAAAGTGGGTAGCATGCTTGTATGCCTCCCACATTGTACAAAAATTCAAAATATTTAAATTAATTAAAGAGTAATCCGATCAGACTTAGTACTTAAAAGTCATAAGAGGAAACTCCATATCGGGTTTCAATTACCTATTTATAACTCGCCATTTGTCGTCTAAAATATCATTAGTGACATTTTGTATCTATCTATGACTTCACGCCAAATCCCTTGCGGGGTAGGCGGAGAGAACCGAGCGCCACGTGGCTCGATCCTTACATATCTCACTCGCTTCTTTAACATTCATTGCTCTTCTCATGCACGCTCGCCGGTTTCTAGGGCTCCTGACATCACCTTCTGATAGAACACGACCAATTTGGTCATGGTAGGTAAGTCTTGGCCTTCCCCGGCTCCTACATCCTTCCACTTTTGCATTGTATATCTGCTTCGTCATTCTTTCATCTTGCATTCTTTCTACATGTCCGAACCATCGAAGCATGCCTCTTCTTATTTTTATTTTTTAAATTAATGTTAGTGAAATTTTGTATTGCTTTATTATTGCGGTATTAAGAAGAGGCATGCTCTGTTGCTTCGGACTTGTTAATTTTTTGTAGAGAGAGAGAAGCAAGAGGAAATAATGACGAAACAGATACACAACACGAAATTCGAAGCCGATTACGAGCCGAGGAAGACCAGACACGTCTATTATGATCAAATTAGCCGTGTTTTATTAGCTGTTGGTGCCTGGAGTCCTTGAAACCAAGGCAAGTGCATAAATGTTGAATGTTGTCAGGTATGCAAGTGCCGAGTCATGTTGAGTTCAGTTCCGTCTACCTACCCCGCAAGGAATTTGTTGTGAAGATATAGATGATGGATATTAGCTTCCAAATAAACATAGATTATAGGCTGATTATAATAATATTCTTTGTCATTTCAAAAGTTAATCAATTCTTTTACGTCAATGTCAAATAAAAGACCTGAAAGGTCATCTGTGAACAATCACTCCAATCAAACATCCATTCATAAATCAATCATTCGTTGTTTCATTCCAAACATAAAATCGGCAACCGCTGGTTGTAATTTCCTTTCTAAATGTTTGTTGTTTTTTTTTGCAAATTAATCTAATGATGTGGTTTTACGACATCGTATAACCGTCATATAGTCGTCATGACATATTAAGATGTATCCGCATTGTACGTGGTCTGTACTAGACTCGCTACCACTGCCTCGTCAACACATTGCACCTAAATTACCTGGCTAGACCAAATATATATATATATATAAGGTATATATGTAAAATTGTTTATGTGCGATTTTGTAGTACTCGTGTGACTTGTATTATTAGTTTGAAGTAATAGTTTTGCTTAAGGATGTGTCACACTTTTCAGATTATATTTTGTTTGTTTGTTTTCAAAAAAGGGAGGAATATTGTAGAGGTACACACAGATAGGTACTTTAGTGAAAGTACGTTTATTTGTTTTAAATTAACCATTTAAATTGATCGATGCACAGCATGACCCCGGCAAAAGTTATCGAAGAAATCGATTAGAATTGATAGCCGTCGAATTCACATTTTTATTATTTTACATATTACGTTACAAAAACTGCATTAAATAGACATCGTTCTATAACACTTGCATCAATTACTATTAATTATCATTCTTATATCCGAAAGCAATATCTACAATAAATATCAATACACTTAGGATATAACGTGTGAAGTAACTGGCTTACAATCATCTTCACCGCTACGTTCCCGAAGAGTTGGAACCATAGTCTACCGTAGGTCGTAATTTATAATAATAAATAAACGTACTATCGTGACTCTCTCCCTCTCTCCGACCCTGCTCCCTATACTCCACATATACACCGCACTCGGCGAATCCGAGTGAAGTGAGTTCAGACTTCCGCGCGATACACCAGGTAGCGAATAGCTCTGGTACCTGGATGTCTCTCTACATAGTCCCTTCTTGGCATAACCCGCGTGTTCGATTGTTTAGTTCCACGACGCCCTAAGCCGAAGTTCGATCCCTCTCGGGGGCCCTTAGGCAGTCGCTTTTTTGTTTTCAGGCTGTGGCGCCACACGTTCGCCTCTCCCTTCCGGTGACGTAGTAACGCAGGCTGTGGCGCCTCACGCCCGCGTCTCTCTTCCGGTGACGTAGTAACAGCCCACAGGGGCCAACTGTAGTGTCAAAAAAAAAGTGTCATAATAAAGTAAATATTAATTGTCTTTGCCGTGATTTCATTGTCGCCTCTCCTAAAAATATGTTGGAAGCGCTCATAAGCTACTGTAAAGTGGGTAGCATGCTTGTATGCCTCCCACATTGTACAAAAATTCAAAATATTTAAATTAATTAAAGAGTAATCCGATCAGACTTAGTACTTAAAAGTCATAAGAGGAAACTCCATATCGGGTTTCAATTACCTATTTATAACTCGCCATTTGTCGTCTAAAATATCATTAGTGACATTTTGTATCTATCTATGACTTCACGCCAAATCCCTTGCGGGGTAGGCGGAGAGAACCGAGCGCCACGTGGCTCGATCCTTACATATCTCACTCGCTTCTTTAACATTCATTGCTCTTCTCATGCACGCTCGCCGGTTTCTAGGACTCCTGACATCACCTTCTGATAGAACACGATCAATTTGGTCATGGTAGGTAAGTCTTGGCCTTCCCCGGCTCCTAGATCCTTCCACTTTTGCATTGTATATATCTGCTTCGTCATTCTTTCATCTTGCATTCTTTCTACATGTCCGAACCATCGGAGCATGCCTCTTCTTATTTTTATTTTTTAAATTAATGTTAGTGACATTTTGTATTGCTTTATTAGTGCTGTTAATGTATATGTTTCATTGACAAATACCTGATTAAACTAAGTATGATGACATCTATCGCTTTAATAAAAGGTAGGCGCGAACTGGCGTTAACCGATAAGGATATAGTTGTTTTTGATAGGATGCCCACTTCCTCCTTCTCTAATTCCACTAGCGCCATAACCGTTAACTGGTATTTTATATACCCTCAGTATCTTCATCTATTATCAGGTCCAGTTTTGTGCTGTTTCAGAAAAACTTTTTCCCCTACAGACCCTACAGCCGCTCAGCTATATTTTAAGTAAGAAATCCTTTCTTCTTCTTAGCTTTATTCCGTTTCCTAACCCATTAACTGATACTGATTTCTACATAAAGCGACTGCCGTCAGACCTCTACAACCCAGACGGAAAAATCAGACCTTTCTTGACGCCTTGAGGCCCGTTATATATAGGTATATGGCGCGGTAACGCGCATTGCGGGATTCAGCCACGCGGGCCTCAACGGGTTAGGTTAGGCTAGTCCACACGTCTTTTGAAATATAATTTCTTGGACTTAGGTTTCTTCACGATGTTTTCCTTCATCGCCGAGCGAGGGATAATTACAAATATACATATATCCAAAAATCCGAATTAGTGCTACATGCCAAGATTCGAACCGGGGATCATTAATTATTATATTTTATTTTTCTTATTTTTTAATAATAAATCCTTTATGCGTAATAAATGTAAAGTTTATTTTGTACCCTCACAGAATACCGTAGTCAAATAAGATCTCCCTAGAGGGTTGCTGTATTCCTGCGTGTGGTTGAGATCACCAGTAAGCTCCTATGGAGTTCCTGTGTTACAGCAGAGGCGGCATCGATTGAGTGATAGTTAATGTAACACAAGCGAGTATAGGCTACGATAACCGCTTTACAGGTGACCCGCATGCTTGTATGCCTCCCGATGTTGTAAAAAAAAGACAGCAAGTACTTAGGAGCTTCCTGGTAATCTCAATTGCAGGAACACAACCAGAGAGTCGTTAATTGCCGCAGTCTTCATTGCACGCTCAGTCTTCATTGTGGGCACTTCCACAATCCGGCTATTTCTATGCGTCTCACCTCTTTGAATATAACTCCTTTTTAAATAATGTGTACAAAGATTGGAACTTTCTTTAAAAAATATTATTTCATGTTAGGAGGGAGAAGTCGTGTTATACATAATACAGATAACCAGGTTGTGAAATGAACGTCTTGCCCTGTGATCCTGTCATAAATTATCTGTATTTTACGGTCGCTAAAACAAATCTGTTTGTTTTGGCGACAGCGCTTCGCTCCACGGTTTTTATATTGTTTTTTGTCTAATGTATTGATGAATTTGAAAAGCAAAATCTTCTTTCTTCTTCAAAATAATTATTTCAATTTATCTTATATATAATTTTATTTACCTATGTCTGATTATTCCTGTGTATACGAAATAGTACCAAACCATCTAGTATAAGTAGTAAGCTACTTGTTTTGTTCTGAAACCTTAAAATTATTGTCTTTGAGTTTCAAGACAGACAGACATTCGTTCCCATGGCTCGTTAGCGCTTTTGGCATTGTTTAGTCGGCCTAACGGGGAACTTGTAACTGTTTGGTCTCTGCCTTCGCGTACCAGTTGTTCGTTTAATGGGTTCCGCTAGTTCGACGTGTTTCCAAAATATTGGGTTACTAGATTGCTTGGACATATTATAACTTTGCTTCATTTTATGTGTTCTACCCACAGTATGATGGGCTGCGTTCTGTGAAATTGTTCGATATACCATCTTACTTTTGTCTACGATCACACCGCTCGCCGTAGGCGGTGAATTCGTCCTCACACACTGAAGTCGCATACCGTAAATATCCTCGCGGTTACTTCTCAGTATATTTATGAGAACATAATGTATGCTCGTAAATATGAGAACATAATGTATGCTCGTAAATATGAGAACATAATGTATGCTCGTAAATATGAGAAAATAATGTATGCTCGTAGTGAAAATCTTGAAAGTAGGAATAGATTGCGTTTGTATTCGATTATATAATAAATTACCTGAAACAGTTCTGTCCTTGCCTGACAATATGTTCATAAGCCATATCAAAAATACTCTATGTAAGAAGGGTTATTACAGAATAGATGAATATCTGACTGACAGAGATATTTGGAAATGAGCCTGTACATGTATTTATATATCTTTAATTGTACCACTTGATATCACTATATGTACACTGACATTTATATATTGTAATATAAATTGACGATTTCAAAAAAGACCTATATTGGCCCACTTTCTTTTGGCATTTATTCTTTGCCAATGATTTTTATCTTTATCTACGGTTCCAGCGACGTTTTCTTTCGAAAACTCTTGTTGTAGACTAAACTCCCTGCTGCGGTTTTCCCCAAGGTTCAAAGCATGAGGTTCTTCACAATAATTAGAGTTGTGCCACTAAGGTTGACATTAATTTTATCTGGTATTTCCATCAATTTACCAGAGTTATCTGAGGAATCTATCAGTTAACTTGAATATGTATAATAGCCCTCCACAAGCGATGTGTAAGTGGAAACATCAACAATAAGGTGAAATCATTGATTATTGCGCAGCAAAGGAAACCTAACAATAGCTGTGAGAAAACATACGTAACCATCAATTGTGGTGATAAGGGTGGAAAGTGAGGGAACTGGTGGTTTTGGCCGCATGACGTATGCCTTTCCATCACTCTATTTCGTAACGAGAAAGGTACTGAAATGCCCTTTGACCTAACCTACTACGCGAGGAAGACATATGACGACTCTACAAATTATAATATGACCGTGTGGTGGAAACTATGTTATATATTTGTGCCACAAATCTTCTCTTCCTTGGTTCCGCGGCTGTAGTACGGCAATGAATAGCTGCCTTTATGCCGTATGATGATTACCGTAGCTTATGGCTTGCTACATATGAAATACTGGTTCACGCGTAGCCACCCTCGTTTCTAAAGCAGCAGTTCCCGAGGATCTTTCTGTTAACCTCACTTACTTGCAGAGCACAACACTCTGGGTGGTAAACAAGCATTGGTTCATTCTAATATGATGCAGTTTCCTACGAATGCTTGCAAAACGCGGAACACCTTTCGCACGTAGCCTTCCGCATCTATTACAACAATTCGCGAGGATCTTACTTTTAACCTCACTCACTCGCAGGAATCCAACCTAGCAGGTAGTGCTTATTTGGCTGCGCTCCTATATTATATACTTTATGGTAGGGTACCTCCGCAAACGAACTGTTGGTACAAATTACGCATGCACTTCTCTTTCATAGTTCAACGTAATATACATCCGCACTCACAAAAAACCTAAAGGTTACTTCAATTTTGTACATTTTCCTTCAGCTCTAAGGCCATTTATTGTCGTTCTGACGCCGGTATTAACGGCACACGGCATTACAACCGTTTTAGCCGTGATCATGATTAACATGGCGGAATAACGCCTCATTTCTGGCACGATTCCGTCGCGATACGGTACCGGCTCGGTCGCAGGTCGCCCTAACTGTACATGAATAAATAAAAATACTGATGGCTACCTATTAAATTTATCACGAAATTATGTAGAATCTGTGTTTACAGCTTGGACGCCCACGTTCTAAAAGTCGCTTGTCTTGGACCGTAGCATGCATAGAAACAGTTATCTGCGACTCGAAGTTTCCGTTGAATTGTCTATAAGTTGAGATCCCGTACCCCAAAATGACGAGTGAACTCTTATGTCACTCTGTTGTTGATATGTATGTCTACAATGGCAAGAAATTACATGTCATAACCTATGAAGTACTTACTTTTGACTTAGGATTATGAAATTTGGTAAGAAGTGAGGTAAGGCGCATCAAAATATTCCGACTAAAGAAGTACCTCCACCTCACTGAAAACCGTAGCCAAATTACTCCTTGGGGGATTCTTGTATTCATGATTGTTAGTGAGGTTACCGGAAAGCTCCTAAATAGTCACTACGTGAGCAGTAGAGGTGATGACGGGCGGGCGGTACTTCCTGCATTGCAAGCATTTAAACGGTAATCACTTTACCTCGGATGGGCTGTAAGGTTGTTTGCCTTCCGACGTTGTACAACAAGAAGTAGCTCGCCTGTATTGAAAATTTCAAATATAAAAACCCTCTCTATCCTATCTGAAAAATATAGGTATATAAATCATTTACACCACCACCATTCCAACCCTTTCAGTGGGATGCCACTGCAGTGGTATGGATCTCCCTTCAGCCGACGGAGCATGCTTCACAATAATCGGGAAATAGAAGCTCGATATAGATCAACCCATCCATAGACAGGCTGCACTCAATATTGCTTAACTTGCGTGTTTTAAAACTAACAGGCATAACTATGTCATCGTGTCGTTTAATTACATACCAATACTTGTGAAATATTTCTTATATTATTCTATACCACATCTATTGGCTAGGAACGAAACAACAAGTATCTGCATGATCTTGCTAATATCGATCACAGACTTGAACTAAGAAGTATAATAACAACAGTTGTAACAAGTATTAGATAAAAAGAATTCTCCTGCGCACACGTGCCATATATATATCTATATTAAGTGTATTTTAAAACTAAATTCATAAATTCTCCGGCACAATAATAGCAACGTCTTTGTGAGCATTACGCATATCGAAATTACCAGAACACATCGGCAAAACTTGAAAATAAACCGCAAGCGTATCATATATTCGCGTCGCTTATTCGTTTCCGACGAAAGAAGCTGGATATTTTACAATAAACTCTCCTATAATTACGAAATCACACTTACAATATAAATCGATTATTAGATACCTTACAAAATTGGTCATTAACTTGATGCCGTAAAATTGGGTGGCAATGAACTTCACGCTGAGCTCAAATAGCAATGGAAGAAAATTATAAATGCTATTATTTGCCGACGTTCTATTACCAGTAGAATTTATAGCATGTTGTATGAAACTGGATTTAACTCGCTATTTGTATTGCAAGTACCGAGGATGTTAGTGACTTGACGGGATTAGATCCGTCATGGAATTGGACCTGATGCATACAGCGTGCAATTATTTATAGTGGCCATCTCGCCGCAATTAAATTTATCTTTCGTTTAGTAATAAAAGTACTCGGGCAATCGAGTTATTTACGTCGTTTTTTATAAAAGCGCGATTTCTCATTAAAGTAATAGGATAAAGTGTGTAAAAGGACAATGCTGTTAGTGCGTTTGCGATTGTACAAGATAGACCCGCACATGGTGGGACCAAATACGCAATAACCATAACGTCGAATAACTAGTATTAATGTTTAGCACTATCTGATGTATTTTTATGTATTTTGCTCGCTTAAATATATTTTAGTAATAAAATATCTTCGGAGTCCTATGTAAATTATATATTATCACTACATATTATAAAACAAAGTCCTCCGCCGCGTCTGTCTGTCTGATCTCGATAAACTCAAAAACTACTGCACCGATTTTCGTGCTGTTTTCACCAGTGGATAGAGTGGTTCTCGAGGAAGATTATAGTATATAATTTGTTAAGTTTTTGTATACATTAACGATATTTGTTGGGGGTGTTGGAAAAAAATAAGCCGTCTGGGACCTTTCAACGAAAACGCTGCCTAAACGCATTTAGATATAACAAAATAATGTGTGGTATGGAATTATGTATCTTATATAGAGCTACAGAAAAGTCCGCGATGGCATATGTCTATCTCTTAAGTATAACATACTACATCCATTTTAATACTTTAAAAAATGGGCAATTATAAAGCGGTAATTGGAAAGCTATTTACACAAATACGGAATTAATGCTTATCATTTTAAATGCGTTAGTGAGCTTGAGCATTTCATTAAGATTATTTTTTCCCTTTACATTATGCTAATTAAAAGAATACCTTAGGAGATATAGCAAAATCAAAATAATGCGCAACGAAATTAATTTCTTGCCGCCGTGACTCGAGCGGGCCGCGCGTGCGCCCCGTGACCCCGCGCCTCGCGTCCGAGCTGGTGGGCTCCGAAAGTTTATGTAGTGTATCAATGTATGGTGGAATTGTGTATCTTATATATGCCTACAGAAAAGTCCGCGATGGCATATGTCTATATGTTAAAGATAACACACTCCCTATATCCATTTTAATACGTTAAAAAAAATATATTATAAAGCGGTAATGTAGTAACATAAGGTATTTTATATTTTATGTAAAGGGAGATGTAAAGAGAGCGTCGGTGTTAAAATAAGAAGAGGCATGCTCCGATGGTTCGGGCATGTAGAAAGAATGCAAGATGAAAGAATGACGAAGCAGATATACAATGCAAAAGTGGAAGGATGTAGGAGCCGGGGAAGGCCAAGTCTTACCTATCATGACCAAATTGGTCATGTTCTATCAGAAGGTGATGTCAGGAGCCCTAGAAACCGGCGTGCGTGCATGAGAAGAGCAATGAATGTTAAAGAAGCGAGTGAGATATGTAAGGATCGAGTCATGTGGCGCTCGGTACTCTCTGCCTACCCCGCAAGGGATTTGGCGTGAAGTTATAGATAGAAAACACGCAAATGCCTCCCTCAAACTTTCAATGTGGTCGAGTCTCGTATCGGGGCGAAAACTAGTTACAGGAAAAAGTCATAATGAACATTTTTTATTTTGCATTGAATTATTTTTATTTATTTTCAACCGCTTCTGTTGCGTTCTTTTTCCTTAGTTGTCAATCTAAGTAAAAAAAAGCACAGTGTAAAATAATTTTAACAACCTAATAAAAACCTAACAAAAATTAAAAAAAAAAATAAAAAAAAAAAAATAAAAAAAAAAAAAAAAAGGTTAAAACAAAAGTTATTAAAATATTAAAATAATAAACCCCATCAGTTCAAAAATACTACAAGGCATAAAACTTCTTAAAAGTCCTTAAACTTGGACTTATGCGATCAAAGTTCATTAACGCTATAATCATATTTATTTAAAGACATACAATAATTAACAGGATTTTTAATTGATAACTTAAAATTTGAGCAACTGTAATCTACTCAAACAAGTCATTTCCTTTTATACAGAGAGGCCGCTCATTTAGCATTACGAATCATTTATTACTAAAATAATAAAAAGTATCTTATTTCACAAATCATTCCATTTATTCGGTTGAGTCAACTAACTACATAGTCCGAATAAAGGAAATGATCCTATTGAGATTACAGTAAATACGAAGACCATTAAAAAAGCAGTCATTTGATATTGTAATGTTATTAACATTACTGATAAAATTAAATTGTATTTAATTTAGTAGAATGTAATCAGCCATCTTACAGACGAAAATACTATAACCTAGTAAAATAAGTATTGTGAGTATATCGTCACGCATAAGGAACTAAAAAGCTGAATTATTAGAGACCACATTATCTAAATGAAGAGTAGGCTTAATGAATAAAAATCTTGCAAAATCAAGCGAATAATGTTGGTCGATAATCAGCATATTTAAGCGAGTCTGAAATTTGAAATTCTGCACGAAACCTTACGAGGATTTTGCGTGTGGACATAAGTCAGCCAGTATATGAAGAAGTCAAAGATGTGTTATTGATTAATTATAAAAAAAATTGGATTCGTAAGTTCGTATTTCCAAATTTCAGAATGAAATCAGCCATTGCCTATTTTCTTGAATTGTGCAATAATGTTTAAATATGAGAAATATTTTACGCTCAACTCACACGCAGAAAGACAACAACCCATCAGATAGCTGTTATTGGGGTCTGTAATTTAATGGTACTTTCACATTTAGACTGTTATCACCGTGTCCTACCTCTCTTAAAAAGTTCGTATTTCGTATCGTTGATGCAAGTACATGAATAAGTATTATAACTTTCATTAGACAGCGCCATCTAGTCTCAAACTTAGCAAAGCTTGCATCAGTACTAGTTAACCGAAAAACATAACGTATCATTTCGATCTTTCAAACATCTTTTCATATTTACTATATTTCTTATATTGTTAAGTGAATCGTTTTTCTTTTCCTGGGTTCATTTTTTCTGAGTGGCGTCAGTTCTATAGACTGTATCTATATTATGTTTATGTTCTTATTAATTTATATAGTTGCTATATCTTTTTCAAATTTGCACTGCAGCACCCTCCCTTCTGTTGGCTGTCTGCAAAAGATGGCATTGCGATAAAACAGCCGTACTATTTTATTTTTAATGTATTTTTATTTGGTTGTGACGAAGTGTATTTTGCGAATACTTCCTTTTTTTTGTAAATACATACATGATACAGTGATACACGGACAATATGCAAACCATCAAGAAAAAGATATATTCATGCACATGAATGTTTATGTTATTGCGAGAATTGTATCCATTTTATTTAACTAACCAATATATTGGTAGGCTTATATTCATCAGCCAAATAATATACCGACATACATATACTCTTGGTATTAATTAGTCATAGATAACCACTAGATCACCGGGCTTGTCAAATTTTGGATTACACCAATACGGTTAGTGGTAGATCACGCGCCGTCATGGTTTCATATACCGGATCATAAATAATTGTGTGATCCAGTTTTCCCGCGCAAAATTGGACCACACGCGCGTCCAAAATTGCTTTCGCCCAAATTTAACCAATTGTGCTGGTTCTGGGTGAATAGGTCGAGGTTGCGTGTCTAGCGGTCTTCAATCCTCTGATGATGCTTCTTACTGACCTTGGCCTACATGTAGAGAATAGATTTTACATTAGTAGACTCGCTTACCAGTATGAGTGTTAATTTACACTTATCCGATCATTTTGAGGAGCGTGAGAAAGAGACTAAAGACTTTAAGTTACTTAAAGAGACCTGACAGTACTGCATGGAGATGGATGACATGTCGAAATTTTAACTTTGTTACGAGAAATAAAGTTGAGATTAAGTAAAAATTATGGATTTTGGCGGCGGCTGCTGTGAGGAGAAGGACCGAGACGCTCGGTACTCTCTGTCTACCCAGCAAGGGACTTGAAAATAAAAGATAAAAATTATTTATTTGCCATTGGGCCTACATTTTTTTAAATATAATCTTGCATCTTATTCAATTCTCTTATGTTACTACAAGTGCTGGAGTTCGCGCTTCGCGCAAATCCCACCACTACTTTTACAAAATGTACTTTTTTAAATACTTTCGGTTATCAAATTAACTCCATTTTGATACCATTAGAAAAATGCAATTTAGTTTGACTTTCTGGTGAAAACCGCATCTCAATCGCATTTATAGTTTTATTTCTAGAGGCCAAAATGTCAGTGCAGAGAAATAGAGGGAGAAACTGTACTATTTTATGGGTTAGGGATTTTTTTTTATCTGCCTGGGTTTCGGAAATGACCATTGGCAAAGAAGAAATGCGGAAAGAAACTTGTCAATATAGGTCTCTTTTCAAATTGTCACTTAGATATTACAGTAAATTCATTTCAGCATATGATTAGATACAATAATGATATTAAATAGTTGAATTAAAGAGTAGCAAGAAAGGGTTCTCTGTGCTGAATTATTTCCAGATATCTTTGTCACTTACATATTTATCAATTCTATAATAAGCCCTTCCTTTTACAGGCAGTATTTTAGATGTGCTTTTTGAATACATTGTCAGGAAAGGACAGAATTGTTTTAGGCAATTTATAATATAATCGAATGCAATTTACAAGAAAAGATCTACCAGTTCTAGCAAGCCGATGTAACGACATACACAACTTATTTTTACTTGTAAGTTTTTTGCTAAAGATTGAAAACGACTTCAATTTTTTACGGATATACGTTATGTTTTCATGAATATATTGAGAAGTAACAGTGAGGATATTCATTTATTTTAACAGTTCCCAGAAAGATTTTCTGGAGCCCATGTTATAAATAGAGCGAATAGCTCCTTTTTGTAAGATATAAATTGTCTCAATGTCAGTCATCTTATGGGGTACATAAGATATAATGCTGTGAAAGTAGCTAAAATAGACTAAGCGCGCAGTAGCCACATCCGTCAATTGTCTAATTTTCCTAACTGTATATGCAGCGGAGCTGAACTTACCGGCAAGTTTATTTATGTGGGGGTCCCATTGTAATTTGGAGCCTACTGTAATTCCAAAAAACACACTATTATTAACAAATTCTGATTTATTATTCTCAATGAGAACTTCTGTATCGGCAGAGTTCACATTTGGAAGACTAAATTTAATGCATTAGGTTTTAGCCGAGTTTAGAAAAAGATTATTACGTGTGAACCAGTTTGGATTTTTTTATACTACATCGGAAGGTATACAAGCATACGACAGTTACCGTAGCCTATTAATGCGTGTAATATATTAAGTATTACTCGCGCGATGCCTCCTCTGCTGTTTAGACAGCGACTCCTTAGGAGCTTACTGGTGACCTCACTCACACGCCGGAACACAACAACCCTCTAGGGAGTTGTTATTTGGCTGCGGTTTTCTGTGAGGAGGAGGTACTTCCCCAGACGGGCTGCTTTGATGCGCACTACCTCTCTTAAAACATCCAGACCAAAACAAACAGACAATGCCATGCACATAATTTTTTGTCTTGTGTGGGAATCGAACCCACGAGCGTTGGTGTCAAAGTCGCGTCATTCACGACGGAGTCACCGAGCTTGTCAGAAGAAGAATAGCAGACACAACACCATTTACCTTGTCAATATTTTCACACCGGCGGGCTACATTAAAAATAAGAGAGGTATCATCAGCAAATAGTACTATATCCACCATTTTCTGAAGCACGTAGGGCAGATCGTTCGGATATACTAAAATTAAAAAGGGATCCAAAATAGAACCCTGGAGCACCCCAATAACTATATCTATAACGTGAAGGTATAGATAGTTTCTACAAGACGTGCAACGAATATTTATTACGAACGCGTCCTGACCAATTAATCAATTTGTACGATCCATGCATTATTCATTATCTATAAGTCCGTTTAAATATATACATATCGATTGCGTATGTATATATTCGTTCATTCGTAATTCGTACTTTATGGTTTCGCTTAAGCGTTTACAAATAGTAATCGTGAATGTGCATTTTGTTAGCTAATCTCATCCCTTTTCAAAACGATTCTGAAGATTTCCATTCACGGAGTCATCAAAGTCGCAGGTTGCTCACGTTGTCTGCAAGTTCGTGTCTTCAATTGTGAGAATGTAACGAAGGTTAATTCTTTCGTGATGGTACTGTTAGATTCGTGATGAGTTTGTGCATGGAAACCAGTCAATTTGTCTTCTTTAGCGTTCTAGCGATTATACAATCAATTCAAATACGAGTATAACGTTACTGGTTTCTCTCTGTATAATCCTTTAAGTACTCGGGCGGTGATTTTTCAAGATAGGTATATAGTCGTAGATTAATTAAAAAAGCAATTCTTAACTAAATAAAAAATTATCATTTCAGTCGTTTCTGAGATACAAAATATAGGTTTATGTAAGAATTGCTCGATAAAATAATAAAAAACATATGCAAAAGCAATGTCCGAATCGGGAGTCTTGGTGAACGTGTAGTTTAGACGGTGCACGCAGCGACGTATCAAAAGGTAGACACGTTATACACCAACATTATTGTATTTTAAAATGGCGCAAGTAGTACTATATTTACGTACAGTTATTTGTTATGATACTTTGCTCTAACAAAGAGACAAAGGATAGGGCATACCTGTCGTTAGAAAGAAATGAATATATATCTTAAGACATTTATGCTTTGTGGCGAAATACGTATAGAAGCGACGCGAGAGCGTGGCCAACTGAATGCGAGTTGGGCAATTACCTTACTTTCGTATTGCCATTCTAGAGCGTGTACGACGTATCTATAACTATAAAAACATCTTAGGGTACACGCGTATAAATATTAAATAATTGTATTGTCGAATAGGCTGGTTTTACTTGGACAACCGAGCATCACTCGTTTTGACGTGAATACGTGTTTAAATTTTCTTTCCATAGTGGGAGGCAATTCAGAAAATGATGATAACAAAATCGGGTGATACACTTCGGTGTTGTAACTACTCGTACATATCTATCGTTTACATCAAAAATTTAATTACACCATTTGATAGCTTAAGAATTAATGTATAATTTCCTTTTAGTATAATATAACATACTTTCGTTTACCCGTTACAAAGACATTCACGTAAAACTCACAGCCTTGTCCACAACACAGCCACACCCCGTTTTTTTATATTTTTGGGTAAAATCTTGTTTTTTCAGGTAGGTAGGACACCTATCATAGAATCGTTAGAGCCGTTCCCGAGATACTTGAAATGTATTTATATATATACAAGAATTGCTCATTTAAATAAAAAAATATAACAATATGGTGTAAGTGACATACTTTAGAATCGAAACCAATCTCGAGATGTGCCCTGTCGATCAATGGAGCTCTAGCGAAAGAAGGGTAAAGTGTATTCAAGCTGCCCGATTGGAGAAGTATTTTCACTTCACATCTTCTGTGAAAGCGAAGAGCCAAGTAACAATAACATTTTTCTAGAGCGATGTTATGCTCTCTGAAGCTCGCATACAAGACGACATTTTCCGCCATAATTATGATATCTATCAGAGCAATCTTAGCAGCAACTTATTTTCGAAAAATGCTTATGAATTACACTTAGTAAAGATATCTCTTTCTATTCGTGAAATCCGTATGATATCAACGAACACAAAGACAGACATTAATTTATAATATGCAGTAATTCTCATTGTGAGGTAATTAATGTGAATTGACAAACAAATTATTAATTTAATTCTTTATTACGGCGAATCAACAAATCCGTTGAAACGGCATTCGAAAATCATCCAGGTAGGGTAGAGCTTAAATAAACAAAGTTTTAAAGAGTCAGCAAACTTAAGATACAGATCTGCATCTATCGCTTCCCATTGTTTGTGCATCTGGCTATTAACTTTACGATGTACGTAACGTCCACCCTTAAAACTCTACATAATTCACGTTTCATTCGCACGGCGAGGCATTCCGCTATGAAGTCCCACACCGGTACTGTTTTAATTACTTCTAATTAGAAATTACGCAATGTGACATAGCTGTTTATGTAATTCGATCGCTGGTAAATAAAGCTTAGCTTAGCTTGTAGACTGTACATTAAGTGCCGTGGAAAAATGCGTACGTATTTTTTTTTATACAACGTCGGGAGGCATACAAGCATTCGGTTCACCTGATGTAAAGCAGTTACCGTAGCCTATTAACGCTTATAACATCTATCACTCGCGCGATGCCTCCTCTGCTGCTTATACAGGAACTCCTTAGGAGCTTACTGGTGACCTCACTCACTCGCAGGAACACAACAACCCTCTAATGAGTTGTTATTTTGGCTGCGGTTTTCTGTGAGGTGGAGGTACTTTCCCAGACGGGCTTGCTTTGGTGCGCCCTGCCTCTCTTAAAATATCCAGACCAAGACAAACAGACATGTTCATGCACATAAATGTTTGTTTTGTGTGGGAATCGAACCCACGAGCGTTGGTGTCAAAGCCGCGTTTTTCACGACTGAGCCACCGAGCTCGTCAAACCACGTAGTTCTCGCAACAGTCAACGAACTAAATAACATATATATTATCGTTGTAGTTATAGGTCTATACGCCGTCAATAATCTATTGTAATATTAAATGTTTGAAAAAAATGTACATTGCAAATTTCTTCGGACATTATTTTCTTCACCAATGGTCATTTCCGAAATTATTGTAGCTAAAAAATAAAGGCTATTAAAAATGAATAAGGTATTCTTCCTAATGTTACCCCGTATCCTAATTACTTAGGCCTAAGGATTTGGTGAAGATACTGATTTTTACACGGAACAACTGCTGTCAAACCTCCATAATCCTTGGGAAAATTTGGGCCTCATGTTATTTATCGCAGATATTTTTGTGTTAAAGGGATGTCAGAAATATTGCCGCAGTATTTAACAAATAATAAAAGCTAGCAGAAAATGTTTCGCGGTTGTTTTGATAATTTTTTGACGTGAGAGTAATGACAGTGGTGCTACGTGTAAAAAAAAAGCCAAATGTCACGCGTCAGAAATTAAGCATACACAATGACAAAGGCATATAGGTCATATTCGTATTTTTACCAGGCTATATTTATCTAAACATGTCAGACATAATGAAAGTCGCTGAATTATTTCTAGTCACGTCGTACCATCAGAATGAATCATCTAATATGAAGCAATTACCCCAGTCTGCTGATGGTTCCAAAAAATAAAATATCATCTTGTCATGTCACCTTTGGTATTAACAAGGCGCTTCCTTCGAAGCTTCCTAGTAACCACTATCAAGCCTGAAATCTGTCAATCTCGCAGAACCACAAACAATTCTTTGCTAGTCATATAGTAACTCTAATGTCATTCATTCTTTCACTACATCATCTTTCACTCCACATAATTCTCGTATCGTGCTATTTCTTACTCTATCAATCACTCCTCAGCGCTCTCATTTCTACAGCGTTCACCCTACATTCATGCTTCTTCTGCCATACACATGTTTTTTTTTTATACCACTAAGGTGGCAATCAAGCATACGTCCTGCCTGATGTTAAACAGTCACCGTAACCTATGGACATTTGCAACACCAGAGGCGTCACTCATGCGTTGCCGACCCTCTAAAAACCTGTTCACGCATTTCTTGAAGAACTCCATGCTGTAGTCTCTTGGAAAAACCTCGGCTGGGAGCTCATTCCACAGCTTGAGTGTTCTCGGAAGAAAACTTCTCTGGAACCGCACCATCCGCGACCATTGCAAGCGTGTGAGGGTGAACTCCCCGCCGTCGGCGAGCGGTGCAGTTATATGTTTATATGTTTCACTGCAGTACACCAATGTAGACGTTAATGCACTCTGAATGATAGCAAGGTGAGCTTTGCCCGATGTGTACTATACTGTTTGTCAATACCGAGTACTACGGACCATTGATTTCCTGTTTTCTTTTCGTTCAAACGTCTCTTCCAATTTATCCTCTCGGAATTATCTGAATTTGGTTCAGCGAGTTAAATTAGACTACCGATTTAATTTAACAAAAAATGCATTCTGTGTTCTTCTCCTTGGTGAACGGAGATGGAACAAAAACAGGTAATAAAAATTGCCCGTAGTTCACCGTTGTGAACTGAGGTGGTCTACATCATTATAATTTCCTTTTAGTATAACTTACTTCCGTTTACCCCTTACGAAGACGTATTCACGTAAAACTAACGGTCGTGTCTATGACAGAGCCATACCCCGTCATTTCACCCAAATTAACGTTCACATTATGTTTGGGCTAAGAAGAGAATTATATATATATATATATATATATATATTCTCTATATATTCTATATATATATATATATATATAATTATAATATTGGATTATTTCCCTTTATAGCCCAAAGATCGGAGGGTAGTTTGTCGGGTGTATGTTTTATGTGTGATTTTAATATATGATGTATTGTTACATTCGTCTTAAGTATTAAGACTACATTTCAATTCTTGTCCATATCCTTCTCAGTTCAAGTGGTACGCCTTAAAACGTTCCGCCGTTTAATCTCCGGAGTGCTCAAACCCATTCCTTCTTTTTTCTGATCTTGTGGTGTTACGGTTGCTGGTAAGGGGCCTATTATCATCTTTAGACTCAATGTTATTTGGACATGGAAAACCTCGCTACTTAACAAAGGAAGCTTCGGCAAATAAGCGGTAGGTCGCATGAAAGCAACCTAACTGGGAGTACCAGTACCTTACAGAAACCCGCAGCCAAATAACAAATCCTCGGAGAGCTATTGTTTTTTAAGTGAGTGAGCGAGGTTACCAGTAAGTTACTAAGGAGTTAGCTATGTCAGCAGCGGGGATAGCAAAGCGCGAGCGATACTCATTTAAGCAATTTTATTATAGACCTGTATAACCACTTTAAATCAGGTTGGTCGTATACTTGTTTACCTCCCGACGTCGTATATAACAAGAATATTATTCTTATCTATCTATTATTCTACATAACTGTTGTATGGTACTGGACGTCATAAATAAATGAACATATCTTTCTTGAGAAAATCTACTAAGCATGTAACAAAGGATAACAACAATTATAACGTTTCCAGGTAGGTATAACATATAACTATATACTAGTAAGAAAAATAATTACACTGTTATTCTCACATTCTAGCGGTCTACAATTTTGATATTTTACCATTATGATTTATCGCTTTATAATCTATTTTGGTACACAGTAGAGGCCAAATAATCCATAGAGATAGGCGCATAGACAATTTAATTGTACTCTAAACGGTCTAATCGAAGTAGAGTATCAGAGAGTGGAGCAGGGAGCGGAAATGTAGCGGTATCCGCAACAAACAATATAGAGTACCAACTGTATTCTAGTTTCTCACAGTGTTATGAAATGCTTATTGTTAAAATACTCTAAATTAGATATTGTATAAGTATACCTACATTTTATTTTATCTTGTAGATACTACCGAATGCTTTACGTATTAACTTATTTTCGACAGGTCATACTCATCCATGATTCCTGATAATAGGTTTATCCGTATTCAAAGAGGACTCATTGTAATGTTATCTTTTATCAAAGTAACGTAACGAATTGTTATCCAGAATTTTAACCTTGTTTAGAATTTTGAATTATGACCTGTGTCCTATGTGTTCAAGTTCGATATATTCGATTCAACTAAGTATTCTTAAGCTTAGCCAACTGAATTAAAATAATTAAGCGAATCAGACTACTCGAATAATCCAAAAGAAACTGGCTACAAGCTTATTAATAATTCTTTGCTATTTCATTTTACTTGGGAAGATGAGGAAGAAGGAACGGAATATAAACTTTTTTGGAAGACATAGCCAACAGCACGTTCCGTTTCAGCGTTCGTTCAGCGTTTCCATTGTAATCGACTTAGCCATTAAATTTATTCATGAGATACAAGTACATGAAAGTTACATTAGTTTTCACTCATGGTAATACTTCTTGTTGTAGGTAACGTCGGGTAAAATAATTTAACGTATATATATTTAATAACGTAACCTATATACAATATCTTACAAATTTTCATCAAAATCCGTGCAGTAATTTCCAAATAATGTGTTACAATTAAAAAATCCTTTATCTGATCTCTATATCGTCATTGAAAATCATAGGAAATTATAAAGGTAATTGATTTAAGACAACTCACAAGAGAGTTTAAGTATTAAACTTCAACTGTAAAATCCGAAACTACAGTCTCTTGATTACCAGATCTGGATCGAGTGATCTTCAATCGGAGCTAGCAGGCAGTTTTTCAATGGTGACAAGTTTTCTATTCTAATTTATTGCTGTGAAGCCTCAGTATAGCGCCATCTACCGACGAAGTATATGGACTACTAAGTGAACATTAAATAGCAGCACATTGTTACAGAGATTCAATTTTATTGAATCTTTGTAACAATGTGCTGCTATGCAGTTACGATGAAATTAAACAAGCAATACAAAACTGAATATTGTAAAATTTGTACACAAGTGAACACAGTAACAGCTAAAAAGCTGATGGATTGGATTAAGCTAAGCTAAAAAATATATAGCTAACAGTTCAAAGGTGGACTATAAAACAATATGTTACTTGGGCTCTTTCACTTGAACTCTATTAACTTGATGGTGGAGTGGACCAAGTGCAGGTGAGGTTTACAATGACTCTAAAGACTAGCTCGCCATATTTTTTTTTATTGAAGTAAACTTCTTTATGCACGCTTGACTTGGGGAGTAAGCTGGTGAATGAGAGGGAGATATAAGTTAGTGAAGATAGAAAGAGAGAGAGTTACGTTTCGTATATTACTGTAGGGGCAAGAGAGAGAGGTGCGAGCACACTCTTTTTCTCTTTCTCTCATAACCAGTTACGTTTCCTAAAACCATATCAGACACAGTGCAGGCCTATTGAGCAGTCAGAACCCGTTATATACGTTTTCCCATACATTTCGCGGTCGTATACGACCACCCGGGTTTTGAAGGCTTAATTAAGCACACTCGTTTTTTTTCCTTGTACACATGTAGGTACCTTTACATTTACAGTATTAGGTATAACTCGTGGAGTGTTAGTCTTTAAGTTAATGTACTTATATGTTTTCCGATGAGTTTTTAATGGGAAGATATTTCCAGTTACCTCTTTACCGAAGATATTATATTTAAATGCTTCCTCTTCCTGTGGTTGCAAGATTATCGCATAATGTTTCTTGATGTCTGCTGTAGGTATTTGGCTTAAGTCGTTTTTTGCATAATACAAGGCGATAATATTTTATTCACTGTCTGATCAAGATCTGAATATCTTCACAATAAACGTTTCCCATGGAAGTACCTCGAAATCAATAAAAAAAGAAACAGAACTTCCAATGCAAAAAACAATCAGCCTATGGAACAGTTTACGTGGGAATTCCAGTCGTTTTTCATCGACATCGAAGTTAACATAGACGTTTTTTTTATTAATGTAGGGTACTGTCGTCCCTTAAAGTTTGGACAATATACCTATATAAATAGCGGAATAATATTAAACTAATATATGACATTCCCCAAACCACATTTCCTTCACTCCATACAAAAACCTCTTGATTCATCGAGCTTTTTTTGTGAGTCACTGTCATTTTTATACAATAAACTATACTCTTCCTTGACGATGACACCGGTGCCCAAATACTTAATGGTCACTCTATTTGCAGGTTCGATTGCATGGAATTCTTCAAGAAATGCGTGCCGACCCTCTAAAAACCTCTTCACACATTTCTTGAAGAATACCATGCTGTAGTCCCGTGAAAAAGCCTCGGCTGGGAGCTCAGCTTGAGAGTTCTCGGAAGAAAACTTCTCTGGAACCGCA
This sequence comes from Pyralis farinalis, assembly GCA_947507595.1. NCBI lineage: Eukaryota > Metazoa > Arthropoda > Insecta > Lepidoptera > Pyralidae > Pyralis > Pyralis farinalis. The sequence goes on from OX382275.1 coordinate 11,457,370, forward strand.
CAGTACGCGACCATTGCGGTTCCAGCGTGTGAGGGGGAACTCCCCGCAGTCGGCGAGCTGTGCGGTTATCAAAACATACGTTACATCATCCATATACTTTTGTTTGCGCCCCAAAACTTGTAAATATCATCCGTGTCATTGATAACGATAAAAAAATTTAATAGGGCGCGTCAGAGCGACTCATCCGGGGAAGTACCTCCACCAAACTTTTGTCGAGCTCGGTGACTCAGTCGTGAATGACGCGACTTTGACACCAACGCTCGCGGGTTCGATTCCCACACAAAACAAACATTTGTGTGCATGGACATGTCTGTTTGTGTTGGCCTGGATGTTTTAAGAGAGGTAGGGCGCATCAAAGCAGCCCGTCTGGGGAAGTACCTCCACCTCCCAGAAAACCGCAGCCAAACAACAACCTAAACAACTCCCTAGAGGGTTGTTGTGTTCCTGCGTGTAAGTGAGGTCACCAGTAAGCTCCTAATGACTTGCTGTGTTAACAGCAGAGGAAGCATCGCGCAAGTGATACTTAATGTGTTACAAGCGTTTATAGCCTACGGTAACCGCTTTACATCAGGTGGACCGTATGCTTGTATGCCTTTCGACGTTGTATAAAGAAAAACCTCACAGAAAATCGCAGTCAAAAAGTAACTCCTTGGAGACTTGTTATGGTAACAGCAGAGGTCATCACGCGATTTCATAAGCTACGGTAACCACTTTTCAACAAGTGGACCATTTGCTTGTGTGCCTCCCAACGTTGTATAAAAAGAAATTACAACCAATATCTTTTTATTTTCCAGAGCGCGCCAAGATGTGGCGCGCAGTACTGCTGGCAAGTATCATGATGGTCACCGGGCAGCAGACGAGGCCCAACCGGGTGGTCGACCTGTCCACCACCTGCGACAAAGGAGCTGTCACTGTTCATCTGGACATGGAGCAACCCTTCAAAGGACTCGTTTTCAGTAAGGACTTCTCCAGGGAATGTCGAGCCCAAGGTAATTGGTATTATTTTACCAACTTTAATATTTTTATACTCTATATTATTAGATCAAAGATCAATGATAGCATAGTGGATATAGAAGAAAAAGTCGCTGCCATGACTGACCTAATAGTGTCTGCCTCGGCTGCTGCGGTCATCCAGGCGATTCCCCGCCATCTGGAACAGAAACTGCATGCACCCGCCACCATACCAGAGGGAGACTTTGTACAAAAGTCGTCTGCATGGGTACCTCTGTCTCACCTATTTCTACCGCCGAACAGCTACATTTATATAGCTATGCTCCGGTTTGAAGGGTGAGATATACCGGAGAACTTACTGGGTACTGTGACGAATCATCCTTAGGTCACAAGATTGGCAGCGCGCGAGTAACATCCCCGTGGTGTAGCGAGCGTCAATAGGCTGCGGTGACCGCTAACTATCTAATGCGGGCCGCATGCTTGTTTGTCAATCTAGTTGTATAAAAAAACCATCGTTGCCATGACTACGAAATAGTAGATATTTAATATATACAATGCTACCCATCTACATTACAGGAAATCTCCAAAAGAGAGTATCGCTTCACTTGCCATCGAACGCTTGCGGAGTGAGGACCTCTACTCTCAACAGCACCATCGAAGAGCCGGAGGATGATAGTGATTTATATTATAACGTCGAGTTGGTAGTTCAGATGGACAAACATCTACAGCAGTCCTCGGACCAGGAATTGTTAATCAGGTGAAGAACAGTGCCTCCAGTGATAAGCAAATGACCCCAAAGGTGAAAGATATTGCATAGGGATATTTTCCTCAATATTTGAACCGTCCGACTAGAGAAGTACAGTTACTTTACAGAATATTCCAGCAAACTAACAATCTATTGAGTCAATTTCATCTACCTATACTATTTTGTATCCTCGCCATTGGTCAATTCATGTGAACCAACATCGGTGCTACCAGCCGGTACCGCTAGTAGATCCATCGCGCGAGTGACAGCTGCTGTGGTCCGCTTATCCACGCAGCTGTCCCGACAGCTGTACTCGCTTCTCAGACTCTCTTATTTAAGTAAAGTAATATCGAGATTGCGCTTTCTAAATCGATACAGAAACTTTCTGCCCATTGAAACTAAGGTCACAGTAGTTTAATTTCTTATTATTATAGTTCCACTAATTGATTATTGTGATGTGTGTTATCCTGATCTTCACGAAGATCTTCTTAATAAGCTGAACCGGTTCATCAACAGTGCTATCCGATTCATCTTCTGTCTTCGGAAATATGACCATATTTCGTTCTACCAGTCAAAGCTTGGATGACTTCCCATTCGTCAACGTCGACATTTAAGATTACTCAGCACACTTTTTACTATTCTTTTTAATCCTCATTCTCCTTAATACTGGAAATGTAAGTTTCAGTACCTTAGTGATTCTCATGACCGTCAACTTCGATCAAATGACTCCCATTACTCTTAATACCACTTTTCCGTTCGGGCTTTATGTCTAATTCCTTTGCTTTACAAGCTTCACGACTCTGGAATGCGTTGCCAGAATCCATTAGAGATTCTCCAAACAAGTTTACTTTTAAAAAGAAGTTACGTGCCTATCTTTTAGAGAGCCTGTCCAAGCAATAAGCATCCGACTTGTGTTATATAATTAGTATATATTACGAGTATATTATTTATAGATTAAATATGTATGTATTACTAGGGTCTTGTATGTATTATCGTAGTTATTTGTTATGTATTCTTATATTTCGGATTTTCGGATCGATTAATATTTTATTTTAATTTTAATAAAAACCGCAATCTTGTTTTTTTTTCACCCCCGATGGTTGACTGGTAGAGAATGCAATTAGCATTAAGTCCGCCTTTTGAACCAAGTGTATTGTGGTCAATAAAGTATTAAATAGTTAATAGATTCAGGCGTTATTTTGTGAAAGTCAAATTTACATGCAATTTGATCTAACCTGCTTTGCTTTGTGGCGGAAGCACACAAAGCAGGTTAGATCAAATTGCAAATAAAGTATTAAATAAACAAATAAATAAATAAAATTGTCCAAAACACAAAAAAATGGTAGACAATTGGAGCAAGGTCTGGCGACTACGGAGAATGACGCATGGTCTCTAACTACAGCTCTACTGCTTGACCAGACCTGAGAAAGCTATAGTGAATAACGCCATGAAGAGACCACCAAACAGTTACCTATAAGCTTTGCTTTAGGGCACTGTTGCGGCGTTTGACCTGGGGTCAGCCATTGCATTATTTGTAATTATCATTTGCTCAGCGGTGAAGGAAAACATCGTGAGGAAACCCGCATGTCTAAGAAACCATATTTCGAGTGATGTATGACCTAACCTAAGGAAGGTCTGGTTTTCCTTTCGCCAAATCCTTAGGCTTAGCGAACCCCGCCAATCCTAGTGAATTAGGAAACGGGATAACACAAAGCAAAAGGCAGACACGCAGCTATAGGCAAACTTACAACAGTCCATTTTAGTGCCCCGGGTTAATAAATATGTACTTTCATTTCAGATGTAAATTACAACCTCGAGCAGTGCGTATCAATAGCTCAGCACTTGAAGGTGTCATAAACACAAAGTTACGTGAAATGATCGGCCATGACAACAAGAAAGTCAGGTGAGTCAGTATCATCTACTGTCATATATAACACATCTACTAACTATGTTCGTGTTTTCGGATTTATGTACATATTTATAATTGGCAGAGCTGCGATAGCCAGCGGAGCCACATTACCCTCAAAATTGTCGTTTGGGGTAGACTGATGTCATCCAGCTAGCGTTTAGACGGTAATAGTGAGAAACTCCAAAATCGACACACTAATAGCTAACATATTGTAGTTTTGTATCCTTTAATTTGAAATTTAAATGTTCGTTGGTGAGGAAGAACGGTCCAAAATCGTTCCAATTGGAAAAAAAAACATATGGGAAAACGTATGGCCGGCCACTCTGCAGTGCAGAGTCTGCACTGCACTCCCATCAACAGAAAAAGTAACAGCACTCGGCATCACTTGCTCGGCGGTGAAAGAACACATCGTGAGGAAACCCGCATGTCCATATCATGTACCAGTATCCAGTAAGCCCCTAATGAGTTGCTGTGTTAGCAGCAAAGGTGGCATGGCGCGAATATACTTAATGTATTGCAAGCGTTCATACTACGTAACCACATTACATCAGGTGTCCCATACGCCTCCTGACGATGTATAAAAAACATGTTTGTAATATAGTGTCTTCAGAAAAAATACTTTTTTGGAGTGAAAACTTCTTTAGCGGAGTTGTGCACTTTTTTGGATAAGTAAAAAATGCTAAACTCGCGTCAGGCCGTCAGGACACGTGACCTTGACCGTAAGATTTTGGTGAGAATTAGAACTTAAGTCCGCTGCAGCGCTAAAACATTAGTTCGCTCTAATTACCTAAATAATTAAAACGTCGTTCATAGGGCATTATTTTGTCGCGACCAAAACGTTGTAAGCGCTATGAAATTGTTGGCGTTTACGCATTTCGTTCAACGTAGTTTATCAACATCGCTGTTTGGTTTATGCGGCGCAGGTCGCTTGCGCGAGTGTGCGTGTGTGTTTGAATTTTAGAGATTTGCGATAATAATGATGGTGAGTCGTTGAAATTATGGATGAAAGTTGATTTTTCTGAGAGATAAACTTTATAAAGTAAAATAATTGGTATAGTTGTGAAGTGTTAAATTTTTAATGTAATATAAATTGTCATGTTTGTGTACGATAGCGCAATAAATGAATATTGTATTTTACCACATACATGATAGTACTTTTATACTGATAAATAAAGCAATTCGTGCGAAATTATTCCCTAACCATTCCAAAATATTCAAAAATGCACAACGTTAATGTTCAAGTTTTCACTTCTGCCGGCACTCCCGAAGTGCAACCCGTTTATTTTTAATGTTATTCATGGCTCTCAATAACTTAAAAAAATCATAATTACCTAGCAATTTTATATTATTTTATTAATAGTATTTTATTTGGAAACCATATGGATTGCAGGACTGGTCGCAACCGCCAAGGGTTCGTGAACTCCGCAGAGTTGGAACAGAGAGAGTGGCTGATGGAGGCAGCTAGAGCCTGGATGGAGCTGTCCCCGGCTGTCAGTGCCAGTGAGCCGGCTACGGTGGAAGTCGGTCAGCCCACGCGGTTGCTCATACAGTGCACGCTACCAGGTATAAATGAGGGTGATCAAATGCAAAAGATAGGGATTTCGGCAAAGAATGAACAGAGAGAAGGGGACTGCAGTTAAAAATGCTGTCATGAAACATGGGTCACAGAAGGGGGGGGCGATTCTCTCGACTCCCATACAGGACAAACATTTGTGTGCATGAACATGCCTGTTTGCGCATCAAACGCATCAAACAGTCCGTCTCGGGAAGTACCTCCACCTCACATAAAACAGGAGCCTTATAACATCTCCCTAGAGGGTTCTTGTGAGTGAGGTATCCAGTGAGAGTGAGCTCCTAAGGAGTTGTTGTGTTAGCAGCAGAGGTCGCATCGGGCGAGTGATGCTTAATGCATTGGAAGCTGTGCACGAGCTTTCATATACAGTATAGAGGCGTTGTTAAGGTTGCGACTTCGAGGGGGGATATCGAAACAATATTTGCGGCATGCGATTTTATCAAAATTGCGAATCCTGTATAAATCTTTCAGTCAATGAAAATAATTTCTTACCAAATTCAGTACCCGTCTCTCATACCGCAGATGAATATTTAGAGTGCAAGCTGTATTATTAGCTTCTTTCACTCTTTCAAAGGCTGCAGTTGAAAATTTTCAGTACAGTTGACCGATTCTACTAAAAAACTGCAACTGCAATGCAGCGCGGCGTGTGTCAAAATGCGTAAATTTTGACGTTTCGTTAAACGTTGCCGCTGTCAGATCGCTTAACGAAACGTCAAAACATACGCATTTTGACACACGCTGCGCAGCAGTGCAGTTGTAGTTTTTTTAGCAGAATCGGCCTACTGGATTCCATTATGTGACAGCTGTGATCTGGTCCTTCGACCCAAGGAGAATATACTTGGATTTAGTAGGATTAAGGATCCAGAAGTTGTTAGATGATCATTCTGCTATTCGATTCAGATCCTCTAGCATTTTATCCACGGCTGGTAATATTTTGTTCGGGGACTCTGATATATATACTTGCAAGTCCTTGCAGTTACAATACATACAGTATTTACTTTAGTAAGATCATCGCTGTAAATGATGAACAAGAGCACTCGACGATTGCTATAATTAAATAACTGACACGCATGTATTACCCGTTGTCGCCTTGTCACTAAAAACGCACACTCTCTGTACGCCGTAATGAAAAAAATGAAAACACATACTTTTTATTAACGTAACGCGAATAAATTCCATATGCTAGATAAGTGGGTTGTATAGGTAATTATACGAATATTATATAGTATTATTGCAGAAAAAAATTGTATTTCTACAAGTTTTTATAAGATTCTTGAATTTTTGCGGTCACCATGTAGGTGGAGAAGTAGTTAATGCATTTGTAACATAGGTTACACTCCTTTTATTGTCAAACCACGCTATGTAGTGTAAATATAACAGACGAGCCAATGATTATCATCTATGCATAAGGCGCAAATCCGTTGCCAGACGTTTACTTATCGAAAAATACATTTAGTACAACAGTACGTATTCTTGTATGTATATATGTCAAAGTATGTCAACAATGTTTAATTAAATTGCAGTTGGTGTTGGTCTTCGAGTTACCAATTGCATCGCTCACGACGGCTTAGGCGAAGCATCCCAGAAACTTTTAGACGAAGCAGGTTGTCCAATCGACGAGGCCATATTCAACAAGCCAACCATTCACCGCCACAAACATAGAAGCAGCGAGATAGATATATCAGATTTAGAACCGGTCGATCCACAACGTAATATTGACGAGAATCTCAACATAAGGTTGGCAAGATCGGACCCTGATTATATGTTTAAAAATATAATGACATATCAGCATGCCGTTACCACGTTCGCCGCATTCAAGTTTCCTGATAGAGCGAAACTGCATTTATCGTGTGGTATCGAGTTATGCAAAGGACATTGCCCGCCTGTCGACTGCAAGGCTTTACAGAAACCACAGCAAACGAGAGATGGGCTGGTCAGAAAAGCACGACTAGATAAAGACGCGAAAGGAGTCGTAATAGATAGACTCGAGGTGTATAACAGCATTGAAGTGTTAGCGCCTAACATCGAGTTGGAGGATGAAGCGTCGATTAGAGGTAAGGATTATGAGGGCAATGCCCAAAAGGGGGCTTAAACGTTTATGCTCATCCCCTTCATTCAAATTATTATGTCACACATTTTTATGTTTGGTACAGGAGTGCGTGTTTAAAATTTGACTGTTAACTTATTTGGAATTGCAGTTAGTGTAGCAATATGGGGCTTTTGTAAATGGTATTTGACCATAGCGAGTGAGTAACAAGTAAATAGTTCTCTCTCTCTCTTCTATTCTAAACTGGTGGGGTACAGAGAACAATGACAACAGAAAATAACCTGTCAATGGTATTTGGTGACAACGAGCGAGCAAGCAATAAAAATGATTCTATCATAGCATTAGCAATTATAGCTGATGCAATGCAACGGCGCCTACATAAATAAAGTTCCGCCGCTAATGCCGTCACAAAAAGTAGGTATTTGACGAACGTGGCTACTGCGTTTAGTCCACTACTGCACTAACTCTAACTCATCCCACTACAGGGATACGGGTCTCTCTTCAGCCGAAGGGTTTTAGATTCCATCTGCTCAACTGTAGTGTTTTCAAGCCGCCCGAAGGCCATTGTCTTAGAACATTCTTCTTCGCCCAAGATTAAATTCGAAATGCAGAGAGACAAAATTATCTATGTATATCTTCACACCAAGTCTTTCGAGGGAAAATCTTTGTTGATTAATAATATTTATAAAAAAAAACAAAACAGTGGTTGTGTTTCTGCGAAGGGAGAGAGTTTACCAGTGTTACTAAAGATTTACTATGTTAGCAGCAGGGATGACAACTCGCGAGCGATACCCACTGTATTGTAAGCTTACATAGGTTACAGTAGCCACTTTACATCAGATATTTTGTATGATTGAATGCCTTCCGACGTTGTTTAAAAGAAATTATAAGAAAGGTCAATATGAGCTCAATAAATCGGTCATTCAAAGCTCAATAATAAGGTTTTTTACGCTAACATATTTAGGTATGTATAACTAAGTGTACGTTAAGCTTGACACTTTGACTTTCATACAGTTCTTATGCCGTATGTAATAAGAAATACATTCGCACTTCGAATGTCATGCATGGTCTGTTCTTAACTGTACTCAAAACTTTTTTTAGGTTCAAGAAGAATAGAAGCTGAAGAGGATGACTTATTACGAAGATTTTCGCCCGGAGACAAAACAATTTGTCTCTCACCAGGGAAAATGGCCTTAGCGTTCTGCGTCTTAGGGGTCATATTCCTCTGCGCCATAGCTGTAGCTTTTGTCTCTTTGGTGCGAGCAAGAAGAAGACTAGGGAGAGAACCGCTGCATACATCTCTTTCTTTCTATACTGGGAGCAAAAGCATGTTCTCTTCTAGCGAGAGTTCAAGTTCAGGTCTCAGTGGCAGCAAACTTCTACTCACTGACAGTCCATATTTAGATCATCATTCATCATCAAGCAATAACTGGCCATATTCCAGGGCCTTCTAGAGTGTAATTTCTAATTAATTTTGTTACACAAAATACGGAAAATAGACTAGAAAGTTCTTACCTCTGACGGCGTTAATACACATTTTTTTAATATAGTTAATTATGTAATATCTGTCAACGCATAATTTACTTAGAATGATATTTTATACGAACCGTCCACCTAATTAATGTGACCATTTTTGCACCGTGCCACCAACACAAAGCATACTAAATGGCCCGGTGGCATATATGCATGTAACTTCTAAAAATACTTATTTCCCATCTTAGTAGTATAAAAGAACTTGTCAGACCACTTAGCAAGGCCCTATCTCTCATAACTTTAGTGAAACACATGAAGTCTGTACAAATACGGCTACAATTCTAAAGTTGCAATACAAATTTTTGATCTCGTTAATTTTGACATCGAATGTATAGGAAAAATTATTGTGTGTGAAAAATCTTTACTATCATGGCACTGGCTACGTAGATCCTATAACAATAACCATTTGTATTTATCTCTCTAATATGCAAGCATTCACAATGACACGGTAAATTCACTTTTAATAAATATTAATAAAATTTTACATTGTATGAAATGCCTTTAGTTATATCTCTACTCTCTGAAAGGCATTAACTATCTATAGACCGTATAATACGATAGCCCAAGTGAAACCCATTCAATTACGATAGCAAGGAGCAACGTTGCTATAAGCTATGTTCATTCTGCTTACAATGTAAATCAATCAATTACAAAAATATGCTTCCTCTTATGTTTCAACGACAGAAGTACCTAATGTATCAAGAATTTTTGTTACATACAGTTTAACCGCAGTGTTTGAAGTATATTTTCTTAACTAAATAATTTAATTAAGACTGCTTCATGTAAATCATGTTCATCGTTTCTATTCGTATGCAATTTCCTATTTATTTAAATTAAGTAGTTTACCTGTATTTATAAAATGAAACTTATTTGAGGGGCTGCTTTTGAAAAATTACTTAATATCAGTTTTGATACTAATCTTCTTATTATCTCAACTGATCAAGGGATTGGGTTACGGTAGTATAATTAGAACTAGGTACGTTAGCCTTTTTAGAATCATTAGCACCCCCTCGAACTTTAGGAACTAAGTTTTTTACTTTATTATGCCTTGAATAGAACGTAAATTCGACGACAATTATTGTGATATGACGATGTGTAAGGAATGTATGTTTGAATATTTTATACATTTATACAAACGCATTTGATATAAAATAAATACGAAAATTTTACTGTAATTGTTTTATTCACCAAGCTTTAGGTATCTTATTTTCATGAGTATGTCAAAAACATGTCGATGCATTACATCTATCAGTTCATTAATCTTATCTTTCGTTCTTCCCTTAACATTGTGGCTCTCCTTGCCCCGCCTGACTTGGCACTTTGGATTGGCACACGGATGCGCACCCACCGCCACACACCAAGCTACGTAGTTTGTCCATTTCATTGTTCAATCATTCAATTTCGAGAACCATCGTAGAATATAGCCGCCATATTGCGGTCTGTTTGAATGAAAAAAAAATCATATTCTGCAGCAGATTCTACTACATAAAGTAAAACGAGAAGTTGTTAGCCAGGATTTGATTCGATTAATAATAATTGATATTTATTAAAGGAGCAATGCTAGGCAAATAACCTTCATGAGCAATTTTGGAATAGTAACGATAAACGCCCGTCTCAAAATTGGGGTAAAAGATGTTGAGACTATGATAAAAACATGGCGGTGCTGTACTTTGGTATATCATCATCTTTGGGATCGTGGGAGTGTCATTTGGATCCCTAAATATGACCAAAATTTTTAATAATGTTTTTCCAAATCTTATTGGCATATACACTTTTAATGTAGGTACCTATAAATGTAATTATCATTCTTTTGCCTCCTAGCGTTATCCCGTTTTCTAACCCAGTAGGAATAGCCGGGTCCGCTACCTAAGCCTAAGAATTTGGAGAAGATACTGATTTAGACATGGAGCGACTACCATCAGAACTCCACATCAATCACCCGGTCCGCGATTCGAATCCTGGCGAGGGCATGTCCCACTAAATTCATATTTTCGGATTTATGTACATATTTAACACTTGCTCGGCGGTGAAGGAAAATATCGTGAGGAAACCCACACGTCCAAAAGAGATCTGGTTTTCCCTCTGGGTTGTGGAGCTCTGACGGCAGTCGCTCTATGTAAAAATCTGTGACTACGCCAAATCGAAGCTCAGTTTGCGAACCCCGCCAATGGCGCCAATCCTTACGTATTAGGAAACGGGATAACGCGAAGAAGAAGATGTCAGGAATCATAAGAATCCCGACCACAGAAAAAAGGCAAGGCAGTTTGATTTTGATGAAGCTTGACAACGCTCGACAATCTCGACATTTTATAACATTCGCTAGTGTTGCTCACATTAAGCATGCCAGTCGATTGATTTAACGATTGAGTAAACTAGTGACTAGAAATAATCTTGTCAATTAATGAGAAACTACATAATGTAAAGGTATAAAAATAAATGTAAACATTGTATACCAACTAGGTAATGTAAGTCTCGTGAAAACCGATTTCAATACCATGCAAATATTCATTATTGCAGCAAATTCAAATTTAAGACAAATGATACTTATGAACAAACTTATCATACTTATGAAAGTACAATATGTGGTCTTATAGCTAATTGATCTGATCCAGACAACCATACGCTAAGAGAAAACTATTATCTTAAAACAACGCAGGTGCACCACCAGAGCAAATCATATGAATAAAAACAAAGTTATCATATACATAATATTATAGCTTTAACAGATACTGTAATTGCTGCTAGTATATCGAGATAAAATGATGATTGTGAAAGGGGAGAAAGAAAGGGAACATACATAGGGTTATAGAGTAATAGGAAAGGTAGTTTCCTTTGACAAGAGATTTAAAAGAAGAAAGAGTTTGGACTTTAGGCACAACGAATATTAAGTGGTAGAGCATTCCAGAGACGCAACACTTGAACTGAAAATGATTTATTATAGAATTTAATTATTATATATTTTTGAATAGCTCGTTGACGCAGTCGTGAATGACGCGACTTTGACACTAATGCCCGTGGGTTCGATTCCCACACAAGACAAAAATGTGTGCGCCTGAATATGTCTGTTCGTGTTGGTCTCAATGTTAAAGAGAAGTAGACCGCATCAAAGCAGCCGTCTCGAAGTATCTCCACCTCATAGCAAACCACAGCCAATTAACAAATAGAGGATTGTTGTATTCCTGCGTGTGAGTGACCAGTAAGCTACTAAGGAGTTGCTGTGTAAGTAGCAGAGAAGGTATCGCGCGAGTGATACTTAATGTATTACAAGCGTTAATAGGTTACGATACCCTCTTTATATCAGGTCGGCCATATGCTTGTATGACTTACGACGTTGTATAAAAAAAAGCAATTGAGAGGAGTGTAATGGTGGCATAATGTCCGTTACTGTAAAATACGGTCATTTAGATAGGAGAAGCGGCATTGAAGAAAATAGAATAAAGAAGAGATAGCAAATTCTATTCATGGTGGAACATTAACAAGTCTATACTTTATACATTTATTTACGCGTGAGTGTAATGAGCCAGCTAGTTCAGTAATTGTAACAATGTTTGAGACCTGTTGCCAGATGGCGCTGAATCGTTAGTGTACTTTAAATACCAAAAGCCTGTAACGTTTTAACCGCGCATAGGGGCAACTGCATAGCCAATGTTAAAAGAATGTGGCGGTACACGTGCGCCTCTCAAATTCAGTTACGCAGTAACAGCCTACAAGGGCAATCCGCAAAGTCAATATAAATAAAAACTTTCTGGCAAAACCTGGGCGGTGTTTCGTCAGGAAGAAGCTGTCATAACCGTCGTGGTTGGAACGAAGATATGTATGAGCATTCAGCATCTCCTACCTCGGAGGATGTCCGTCCGGTATTTTGTTAATAGCCGCGATATAAGTTTAACTATCACACTCCTGCACTGATACCTTTCCTTTGAAAATTGGAGTGATGAGACTCAATCTCCATTGGTCGGGGATTTTTCCGGTGAAGAGTATGCGGTTATATAGGTCGGTTAATATGCTTACACCACGAGGCCCCATCGCCTTCCAGGTTTCGATTGGAACTCCATCGACTCTGACTGCCTTCCTATTCTTCATGCGATGGCCTTCTTCAGGGGTTATAAGTAGCACTAGTCCATGATAAGAAGGGTAGCCAGTGGCTGCACCTGCACCTCACCACTACAACTCAACCAACCCAACCAACCTCCATATGCGGCTTATTCAGCAACTCCTATGAATATGAGAGCCATTTCTCTTTCACCATGAGGTCTTCGCATAATAAGTTGCCGCGTAGGTCTCTTACACTGCGGCACTAAGATATATCCGGTGCCGTTTTGACCCCAGAACATTCGTTTATGAGCTTTTACCCCTCAGATGATTCCAACTTATCATAAATAGGTTGTAGGTAGTCTCGTCTGGCTCTGGCTATAGCTCTTTTAGTGACATGTTTTGCGGCTCTATGTGCGTCATGGTCTTCGGAAGCTCTGGACCCTTGCGACTTTTTAAAGAGCGCTTTCTTCACCCTAATCTCCCTCCGGACTGTGTCGTTCCTCCACCAAGTCTGGGCTGTTCCAGTGACAGCCGTTTGAATCCTATCCCAGTAGTGCTGGACTGGTTGTACCAACGTAGATATCGCAGGTAGCCAAGGCGAACTCCTTAAAGCAACTCTCCTTGTGCTTCGCACAGAGGTCCATGACAAGGAGACGATGATGTGCAGTAAGTAACTCCCTGGGTATGATCTTGCAGTCGGCTACTACCGATGTGGTGTTTCCTGGTGAGTAAGAAATTCAATTTGGGTAGCATGCCTTTCGCTCCTCTAGGTGATGAAATGTTCGGATATGAAGTATGTATTCACGATGGCTATATCGGTAGCCGTACACATCCGGAGGATATCCTCCCCCTCCACGTTACGACTACTGTATCCAAAGCCACCGTGAATACGTTCAAACTCCTCCCACGCCTCACCCACGTGACCGTTAAGATCACTATCCAAAACGATCACCTGACAACGGAATACCACAAAACACTGTACCGAATTGATTCCAGAACGTTATCCTATCGGCTTCGTCACAACTAATTAGTCATAATTTTTATTATTGCTATAAGTGGCCACAATAGGCAATAATTAAAATTTTGGTTACTTGTACATAGTTAATAAATACAAGATATATTTAAAAAAAAACATAAACATGATTAGTCAGTGCCTGTATTGAGCGATTTTTGGAATTGTTCTTAAATTCAACTTTATTATTAAAAACAAAATGAGGGCGCCACTTAGCTTTGTGCGCCTTCTTAACTGCAATAATTATCAAATCTTCGTCAATTAGACGTATTCACATACCTCAGAAAGTCATATTAGAAAGGAATAAACTCGGCATGCAACCAATTTACATTGCAATCACTACGTATTGTTAATCGAGCAGTCGATGTATTCTGTAGTTAAAGAAGACTTCCCATCACTAAAGTATGCCAGGGCAGGGTATGTATGACATCATTTTCGCCAATGAATCGATAATTAGAAACAGACAGACATGTCAGTATTAGGCAGCAGGTTTCTGCCTACGTTTATGCGAATATTTAATTATTTACATTTTTTCATGTATTTGACTACCTTTCGGCTCATTTACATTGCATAACACTATTTTAGAATCAGAATCGAAAAGTTATCTTTCAAAATGTATGGAGTCTAAGACAAAACTTTTCGAATGTGTTTCGAATATGACTTTCCGAGCCATTGTGAATACTGGTGCTGGTTTGGTATTTCCAACTATTATCAAGATGAAACAAATGTTATGCTCTTATGTCGTAGAATGATGCTCTCCAGTTACGAAATCATTATTGTAATTTCCTTTTATAACAATAGTAACTGAATTCAGTGATAATAAATACATATTTCTTGTTTGTCCTAGTCATTATACAACACTCAAGTCGTATAGTCAGAATATTCAATATTTACAATAGCGATGATGCATTGCCGAAATAAAAAAATGGATTTCAAATGGTTGGCCGATCTATTTTATATTTAGTCTGTGACATGGGCGTACAGAAAGGTGCTTGAAATCGTGTGATGCTTTCGCGACGATCTTTCGCCTCGCCTTCGATGCCGTGCTCGTACTCAGCCACGCATAATTTAGCTGCGTTTACATGAATTGTGATTACCTTAAGAAAAGGTTATGTTTTTGAAATTAAAAGTCGGTTCGGGAACTATTTTTCGAGTGTTTGTGCCGTGAGTTGTGAAATTCACAATTGGATACGATTGACCAGTCTCCGGAATAAAGTGTGATATTTTACGTGTGCCGACAAATTTGTGTGTATAACTGACCTGGAATAGCATTCCTGAACTTATCATAGGTAAGTGATAAAATATATTGAGTTTATTTAAAAAAAACATAATTATGAATATAGATTTTCTTTTGATTCCAATTTCAATTCCAATATCTTTCGAGTAGGTAGGTACACTTCGATTCTTTGATCGGGTCGTATTCGGCCCTCAGATTAATTTCGTCCGAAGAAAACAAAGTTCCAATCATGAGTATTCGTGAGATGTTCAGTTGTCGGCCCTTGATTACTTTCAATTGACTTAATTGTTTCTTTTTCGTCATTTTCATGTACCTAATAAGCTAGATAAGCTCCCAAGGAATTGCTGTGTAAGCAGCAGAGGAGGTATCGTGCGAGTGATACTTAATATATTTAAAGCGTTAATAGGCTACGGTACCCGCTTTACGTCAGGTGGTCCGTATGCTTGTATGCCTCCCGATGTAGTATAAAAAAAAAGTGCCTACACCTACACTTTATGTGTTTAATTGTTTATGATTTATATAATAGGATTATTGTAAAAACACATATTGGGGCGCTTGTGAAAATATTTATTACTTTTGATGACCTTGGTGGCGCAGTGGTGAAACGCGTTGTTACACTACTTTGACACCGACGCTCGTGGGTTCGATTCCCACACAGTACAAACATTTGTGTGCATGAATATGTCTGTTTGTCTTGGTCTGGGTATTTTCTATGTATGATAAGTATGTATTTACAAAAAAAAAAAATGTATTTACGTATGTTTATCAGTTGTCTAGTACCCATAACACAAGCTTCGCTTACTTTGGGGCTAGATGGCGCTGTGTAATTTGTCCGACAATATTTATTTATTTATTATTTATTTATTTGCATAGTATTTACACTATAAAATGCTCATTGTCTTTAACTTGGTTTACTTTTTTTTATAGTTTTGGATACTCAATTACGGGTTAAAAGTTTGTTCAGAGCCTTAGGCTTCTGCCACTTGCTCCTAACGGAGTTGGTAAAAGTTATAGGGAGGTGTATGATTAATAACTAGAGTTACAAGATGGTCAGAAAATTGAGGAAAACCTTTGAATTTTACAACTGATCCCAGATTCTATATTCCGTTTTGCAGTTGGAGAAATACTCAAATAGTAGTTTTTGTTTCATAATAACTTCACTGAAGAGCAAAGATAGAAATTCACATTACAGACGCGCATTTTCCTGCAAAATGATATCAAATATTTGAAATAGAGTATGATTTGGAGTAATGCAGTTTAATAAAAGTTTGAATTATTGTGTAAATTCCATTCCGTTAAATCAAGAAATTTAAATTGACATGACACAAGCTCAAAAAAATATGTTAGTTTTGTGTTATTTATTCCAACAAGATTTTGTTGGAGAATCTGTTTGTCAAATAAGTCTGTACTACAAACTAGTCTACATTTTGAAGAGTTCCTATTTGTTAGTTTTGTACAGTACTTTTAAAAAAACTGTAAAATTACAGCTTTATTATTTTCTACCAAATTATGTTTTAAGTTAAAAATTGTTACTAAAATCTAGTATTGAACTTGACGAGCTTGGTGGCTCAGTTTTGAATGACACGACTTTGACACCAACGTTCATGGGACGATTCCCACACAAGACAAACATTTGTGTGCATAAATATGTCTGTTTATCTTGGTCTGGATGTTTAATAGGCTACACTAACTGCTTTACATCAGATGGGCCGTATGCTTGAAGGCCTCCAGACATTGTATAGAAAAAAATTTTTGTTTATGTTATGAATTTCTATTTTTTATCATGAAATTAAGAGGTGGGCGATAAAATGTGGGTCTAGCTCACATCCTCCTCATCCTCCCAAGAGGATTAAGGTTAGGTTCACAAAATACTCATACCTACCATCAGTAATAGTTGGTTGAATTTCTGAAAATAGCTTAAATAAATTTTTGATTCTAAGTGCAATGGCTATATATTGTTCTGATTATTCTATAACATAATTATACAAGTTTTCAATTACATTCTAAATATTTATTACACAAAGTAGTAGGAAAGGAAAATATGAAAAATGTATTTTACAGTAGTTGTATTTATTTTATTTTTTGTAAGTCACGCCCACTACACACATCATTCCTACTTTCTATTAGTTTAGTAGTAGTTTGAATATTGTGCATTTTGAATGCTGTACAGCATAATGTCTATCTATAACTTGACGCCAAATCCCTTGCTGGGTAGGCAGATAAGGTATGTATATAATGGTCATTAGTAATCAAGAAAATGATTTAACAATTACCTATTGACTTATAAATGGTGATTCTATCTACCCACACCAATGAAACATTTGTAATACCATCCAAATATACATAATTTTCAATATTTTAATAGTCTGACTTTTGAAATCATAGTGGAACTCCTACTTCTTTGAGCAATGATATATGTCAATTACATATATTGTACAATAAAAAGCAAGGACAAAGATGAAGATTGAGATCAGATGAAAATTCAGTAAAAAGCAATACTCAAAATCTGTCATTTAATGCTCACAATGAAAGTGAAAGAATGTAGGTCTGAAGCATCAGAGTTATGAGCAGAAAAGAATAACCAAAACAGAGAACAATGTGAAAGCGTGAGGATGTATTAGCCAAGACTCACCTATCACAGTCAAATTGGTTGAGTTTTATCAGAAGATGATGTCAGAAGCCCCAAGAACTGGAGGTTGTGTACAAAAAGAGATATAGAGATAAAGAGAGGTTTGTTAGGACCAAGTCATATGATAGCAATGAGAGTGATTTATTTATTTATTTATTTAATAAGGCAACACATCAGGTACTAAATATATACAGTATTACACAATTCTGGTCACAAAAGTTAATTTTCCAATTCAGTACCCTAAGCGTGTATGCTCAAAGAGACTAGCGGATTAATAATCAACTTGCCACAGAAATATCTCTAAGAACCAACAAATCAATATGTATAAGTTGGATATTCAGTTAATTGAATCTCCAAAAAATCTGGTGTGCGGCCAGTGACATTGACAGTTAGATACATTGTTATGTGGGTCATGATTAAGTTGCAGAGCTGAGGATGCTTAGGCATGACTTTTTAAACGTATTTAATCGGTTACTAAAGATGTCAAGATCACCATCTTTTGAGACTTCATTGTACTTCCGACACATTCTTGCTAAATTGCTTGCTAATTGTAAACTATTATCACATTTATTGACAAATCATTTGCTCATTATAATATTAACTTGGTAACAGGTTGCTTCCCTACTCTTCTAAAAAGAAAAAAGTAATAGTGATACCTGTATTCAAGAGTGACAACACACACAATATAGTTTACTAACTAATTTATACTTATTTCTTTGCTCACAGTTATTACTAAAATAAATGAGAATTGTATAAAGAAAGGCAGATAATAAATTTGGTTTCTACAGAGGTTGCACGATTATTAAATGGTGATGCTGTATTGATTATTATGGTATTGGGGCAATGAAATGTTCAAGGAGTAACTCACTAAAATTGTGCCTTAGTTATTCTTCTGAGGGGGGCACCCTCCGGGCTTTTAAGGGAGGGTGGTGGTGAATCCTCATGGATACCTTTTCGGCTGGCCAAATGAGTTATGTTAGACTCATACTGACTAAACACCACCTAGGGACTGCCTTTAGCCAGGAAGGCTTTAAAGACTTCGATGGAGTTCAAAGTCAAAGTCAATTTCCGAATGCAAATATTATGTGGTCACCATAATCTCTACAGTTCATTTCATTCCTAGGGGTTTAAGAAAGTAAACCTCTCTCACAGTATGTAGTAGTGTGATTGTTGGAACAGATGGCAGATATCATATTAAGCATCTTGTTTAAACACAACTTATTCTAGAATGTGTAGAAAACATAAAGGGAAGCAGTCTCTATTTAGACTCGAGGGTTTGTATTATTGTTATTTGTTATTCACCATAAAGATATTGTGTTTTCTGAACTTTTGTCTGTTGACTTGAACCTCATGAATATGATTCAGTAGTATTTGCCCCCCATGAGATATAAAAAAACAACCTTATAATTCAACAAGGTAAAATAATATTGTCTATTTCATAGTATTATTTTCTTTCCCAATGATCTAAAATCATGAAATTTGGTAAGAAGTGAATTCTTACAGCATCCTTAAATCCTAAAGCAAAGAAGAAAGAACAACAATCAAAAATTTGTAACTATTTTTTATAAATTTAACTAGCGAAATCGGTATTCAGTTCTTTGCTATTGAGGTCTGTAAGTGATCACCATAACTTTTAGAGCCAAAGATAACGTCAGATGCATGCAGTGTATGCTGCCGATTCACAAACAGGCCTCCTCTCGTCTTACAAAAGAATGCAAACAAATTACAAATGAAGACATAAATGGAAAGTGTTAAGTAGCATTTATTTGATTTTCTGTTTTTTTGACCCCATTAATCCTACTAATATTATAAATGCGAAAGTTTGTATGTATGGATGGAATTTGTTGCTCTTTCACGCTTAAACGGCTGAACGGATTTGAATGAAATTTGGCACGTAGATAGATTATGATCTGGTTTAACACATAGGCTATGTTATTTAACTCCACGCGGTCGGAGCCGCAGGCAGCAGCTAGTATATCATATTTTTCTTAGACCCTTAAATACTCCAAGAAACACTTAATAGTCCTAATGTTATAAAAGTATTAGCATAATATCTCTTGAGTCACATATTTCTGTAAATAAAAATATTTACCTGCAATTTACACTACTAAGTTATGTTTTTGTATCAAATCACCTCCATCCTTTTTTTAATTTACCTGGTCGGTTGTTGTGTTCTGTTCTGAAAGTTTGATGAGAACCTGCATTAGCAGTGGCAACATGAGTGTTGCACTGCACCTTATGATACAAGTGCTGTATGCCCTGCTGTTTAAGAAAAAATTGATAAATTTTTTTTCACTTCGAAATTCAAACTGATTAAGGGAAGCTGGCTACCAGCTAAGTCGAAGACAATAATGAGTACCATAAACTGCGCACAATTTATAGAATACAAAAATCGCTATCAGAGCCTCGCCTCGAAATTTGCATCTATTGGAACCATCATACATTGTTATCCTTATGATAGGTAAGTTATTTTATCTTCTTCTTACGTATACAATTCAATGTGTATGTAGCCTATTAACTCCAAAATGGCTTGACCGATTTTAATGAAATTTTCAGACAATCTTCAGATTAGCCCAGTGGGTGATCCTGTGAGGTTTGGTAGCGATTGGATCACCCGTGTGAAGCCGGTGCGGGTCACTAGTATTGTATAAGCTTTTTCGGTTTGATTCAATGGCATTGTAATGACTTTTTAAAATGACACATTGGGTCTTATCTTATGACACATTGTCACGACAAATCCAAAGATGTTATTAGTTCCGTTGATTGTATGATATTACAAAATTATTTAATTAATTCATTTTGCAGCTAAAAGCAAATCACCCTTGACATTTAAAGTGGGATTGTAAATATTATTACATACAGCATAAGAATGGTACAAAGGTCAAAGTGCCATGCACCCACGAGAATACAATTAGTGAATAATAATAATAATATTACATTGCTCCCACTCTCTGAAAAAGAATTAACTTCGGGGGGAATTGTTATTAGGTTGTGGTCTTCTGCAAGGCAGTGGTACATGTCGTTCGTTATTATGTGACCTACTTTTTATCGCTAGCGTCTTGTTAGCTACACCACGTGCAGTTAAGGTTGTCTTTGTCTCTAAGGACGATAGTGAGCCAGTTACAACAGTATTGACGAGCCCAATGGCGGAGTGGTCAGTAATGCTACTTTAACATCACGTTTCGTGGATTCGATTCCCACATAGGAAGCCTCAAACTAGACTATTTGACCTTTGTACCATTCTTATGGCACACACAATAAGAGGAAAAATGGTGCTTAAAGTGTCTAACATGACTTGTCGCTGTGTATATATGAACAAGTCTGTCTGTAAGAGTGTTCCTGTGGGTAAGTGGGGTTACCAGTACTCTTTTAAGCACTTGCTGTGTTAGCAGCAGAGGCAACGCGCAATACTTCCTGCAAAGCAAAGGAAGTTTGTAAGCTTACATTAGTGTTTTGGTAACCACTTTACATCAGGTGATTTGTATGCTTGTTTGTATACCTGCAGAGGTTGTATAAAAAACCAGTTGAGTATGCGCAAGCTTGCATTGCCAGAGGAACACCTGGCTCGTCAATAATATAACAATTCAATTATTTTTTTTGAATTTGTCCGCCATTTTGACCATGTTCCTTAAGAGATGGGAACGGTGTTCCTGAACATTCCTATTCTACTTTTTTATGCTGAATCCGAATCTGAAGTCAAAATTCGAAAAAAAAGCGACAGACAAACGCACAGACAAACGCACGGACAAACGCACAGACAAACGCACGGACAAACGCACAGACAAACATATAGAATTCACATAGGAACGGTGTTCCTGAAAAGATTGTGAAGAAGTGAGCCAGTTATAGTATAAAATACTGAATTAAGTATCTACTTAACAATGGCCTTTATTTTAACGAAGGCCATCATGCAGTAGTCAATGGGACATCGAAGGTTGTTGTTATCAATACTTGAATACAAATCCTTATTCATCACATGTTCGTCATACATTAACGTCCAAAGAGCATTCGTAATGAGAGATTTTAATTTGTGCGTTCCAAAGACTGCTTGGTGCAGGCATCGTATGTGTTTGGTCCTGCGAAGCAAGCAATGTGCCTCGGGCGTACGTGAGACGAATCATGTATGCACTGTTATCTTTCGAGATTGTAACCTGTACACGTTTTTTTTAGTTTGTTTAGGTCTTTTTCCTTTGACAAGAAAACCAAGATGAAATACGCAAATGATTGTATAAAATATTGTATTGCTTACATATCCAAACTCAGTCAAATTTATACTATTTTCTGTTGACGTGTGAGCACACGTCAGTAGCGTTGAGGTCGTTCAAGGTTTTGACGAGCTCGATGGCGGGGTGGTTAACAATGCTATTTTAAGATCGACGTTCGTGGGTTCGATTCTCACACAGGACAATCATTTGAGGCCTGTTTCTATTGGGGAACCCTCACAAAAATCGCGGCGTCTAAGAAACTTGGTGTGCTGAGTAGAGAGCATCAGTATAACTTGGTACAAAGACTGCTATGCAATTGAAGATATCTTCCATGGTCACACTTAGGGTCAATTCTCACTGAAAGAGCGAGGCGCGCAGCGGCTTTACGGGGCCAAAAAATTACCACGTACATTGAATCTTATTAACTAAAAAAAAAAAATCTATATTATTTGAAGTGATAAATGAGGTAGCGCCGTCTTGAGCGGCGCAAGGAGCAGTCGCGAGACCGCAGGAGCCTAGTCGACGAAGGTATCGCGCGGCAGCACACTGCCGCTGCTCTTTCTGTGGGAATTGACCCATAAATTGTGAAATGAAGTACCTACTTGCCGAGACTTTCCCTACTATAGCATGCGGCCTTCTCAAAAATAATATGAACGTTTATACAGATTTAGCAAAGCGTGAGTGATGCACCTGGTGTTGCCAGCGGCCATCCTCTATAATTGAGTACCATGAGCTAGGCTTGATTGCCACCTTAATGGTATAAAAAATAAAAACGTGGGACCGGTGGCTCCTTTAAATCGGCTTGAAAGGCTATCCAATTCATCCTTCGACATGAAAAGTACGGAAAGAATATAGCTATCGTTTGCTCTTCTCTTTCTGGCGTTATGCCGTTTCATAACCCATTAGGATTGATGGGGTCCGATACTGATGTTGACATGGACGGACTGCCGTCAGACCTGCACTACTCAGAGGGAAAACTAGACGTTCGTTTGGTGGCTTATCACTAGTTATCACTCGGCTTACGATATACAATTTCTTGTTTTTCTTCGCCGCCGCAAGTGATAATTACAAATCCGAAAAACGAATTAATACAAGCCCACGCCAGGATTGGAAACAAGGGACTTAGCTGGTTCCTAATCATATCCATATACATAATTTGGTATAGGTAGTGCAAAAAACTTATTCAAGAGTGTGTGTCGTAGTAGACGTTCAACATTTGTTGATGGAGTGTGTCAAGTACAAGGAAAAGGGAGACTCGCTGTTGAGAAAATTAAAATTAAATATTAAAGACGTGGGATTAGCTCAATCCATATTGGCTTAACCTTTCTCAGTGGTTGCAAGAATATTCTATGAACTGATTACCATATCTCAACACTAAATCTCTCTTTAGCTTAGGGTACGGTGGGGTTGGCATATCTAATACAGATAAAAGCCTCTCTCAAAATAAAGATTAAAAAAAAGTGTGTGTGGGTGTAGCAATAGTTGGTATATATCTTACTAGGTTTCCCTGTTGCCTCAATTAAAAAACGCGACCTTTGTTTACAGCCTTCAGGCACGCCCTAGCCACTTGACTCGTTTTCGTTCCCCAGTTAAATATAGGAAGGTTTTTGTAAGCATTTGTGATGCTGTATATCCATCATCAGATGGCTTAGTAATTTCACATATATTCCAAATCTATCCATACTTATTGCACTAATGGAATATTGGTCTCATTACGACGAGCTCGTTGGCGCATTAGTTAGTAACGCTACTGGGTTGACACCAACGCTCGTGGGTTCGACTCCCACACAGCAGTTAACGCCCACTTCGAATGACGGTTTACAAATATTAGAATTCACTATTTTAGTTTATTCCATTGTTATTTCGTCATTTATTCGTAACAAAGCCCAAGTTAAGCCGTCTGCCCCGGCTGTTGTTATTGGCTTGAAATCATTGACCTACGCCAATCTGGTCAGTACCTACGCATAGAAACGGAAACAGAGGTTAAAGGGAACAGTGAGACATATAGCAAAGAGTTGGAATATAAATACCCTATTGTGTTGTCCTCTTTACTCAATGAGTCTTGAGAAAAACTACGTATCATAAAAATAAACATCGTAAAACACCTTCATGTAATCCATCATGATTCATGACAAACATGTTGATGTTGAAGCTTTTATTACATTATCGACCTAAATCTTCGAATGAAAACTGATTATGTTGGAGGTCAAAGACTCTTCTTATCCACTTAAACTGGTATCCATAATACTATATAGGTTTGGGCCGGACAAATTATATAAAGGAGTTCCCAGTCTAGGGGGTAACGGGGCCTGCGGGGCATGACAAGGTCGCGCAGTGTGGGGAGGTTCGGGTGTTACCAGTTTTGGCATTGACTTCGCAAAAAGTTCGTCAACTTTATTCGACTTCAGTCTTTTTTAAATTTCAAGCTCGTGAACTTCATATGCGCAAAAACTGCTAGGTTTATAAAGTTTTTGAAATGTAGTCACGATATCACTTCCCTGGTATTAAGGGTGTATTGTACAAGGGTGGTAAGCTGGGGGAGGCGGGGCGTGCGTGCACTAGGGATATGCGGCTCCGCGGCGCCAGGAGCCCGATCGATATTGCGGCCGCGCGCTCACTCCGTTTCGTACGGCCCACCTCGCGCCTGTGTGCCGGTTCGTTTCGTGCACAGTGTGTTCGTACCTTTACAGTTTTACAAATACTCTGTGTAGTGAATACTCTATTGGATGTGCAGAAATGAGATAGTCTTCGTTTACCATTGGTATGTTGCCTTGGATTAGTCATACAGTCGAGTTACAAGTCCCGGCCAGGTTTCCGGTGTTCAGTGCTTGTGTTTAAGGATCAATAGCTGAGGTTTGACTGATTGTGTCAAGGAAGTATTGTAGTCTGTCACATTTTACTTTTGTATCGTTATCTGAAAGTCCTATTTCTCTTTAGAAGGAACAGATTTCTGAAGATAGAAACCTATATGCATGTTCCCAATTTCTGTGTTATTTAGTCGCTAACTATTTTATCTTACTTAAATATGTATGTAAGTAGCGTTCATTATCTGAATTGAAACACATTTAATTCCCTCTCTTATAGTCAATTTCAAGTATCTACCTACTTTATAACACGGTAAAAAAATATTAGCATAAAAATTGTCCTCTGGAGTCATACCACTACTGATAAAATTCGAGGTCTTTGCTAAGTGTTACAATAATACTGCGGTTAAGTTGCTATATGTATAGCTTGGTTGGGTAACTTCTTATCGAAGTATGTAAAAATATTGTAAATGTTTTTTAACCCGCATGTATTTGACCAACTAAGATAAACGCACATCTGTTATGATGTTAAACTGTTCTAGAGAAGAGCAGTTTATTTATTAAACGACTTCACAAAGTGAGGGGGGATGCTTAATTCGGTGCCATAATTATGCAGACAGGTGTCCCTTTAAAATAGTGTCAAGCGGAAGCCCGGGCTCCCCTAGGGCTACCCAAATCACCTTGTATTTTTAGCTACTTTTGTAGTTTTTGTGTTAGTTGTTTTTTATTTTTTTGAGGATTTCACAATTGAGTGCGTTCGAAAAATATATATTTTATGGGTTATATTTTCGTGGTGTTTTTTTGTGTAAAGTAAAACATGCAATAATTTTTGGTGTATAAGTTACGAGAATTTTAACCGAAAATAAATTTATTTTCGGTTACGTTTGATCAGTACAGATTGAAACAAAATGTACGTCCGAATCCCGATTTCGATTTTTATTATTACATGTTCAGCTAGGAACTGATCAAGGCTTTAGCAGGAGTATAGTCTGACATAGAGATATTTTAGTAGAAAATGGAAAAGGCCTCTGTGTAGACTAAAAAGGTGAAGGTGAAGATGGATCGATGGTCAGTGTTGCAACATCGAAATATTTACGAAGGAAAACCAAATAAGTAAACACAAGGCTGTATGATCATACCTCAGCGTGCTGATTATTAGGCTACATAAACAAAAATGGCTCGAAACTTATTTGTTCTCTCAACATTATAAATTCTTTAAGTTCACGAAATGCAACCATTTCGGACCGTGGGATGCAACTCGTGAGCCATATTCCCGTAGCCGGCATACATGCAGACTTTCCAGACCAAACTTGTTGGGCCGCCCGCTCCCCACTACAGACCCGCCCCCTGCCGTCATTGAGGTCACCCGCGCAGACGTAGTGATGACTTATCAGACGTCCTGGTGGGCTGATATTATCTGGATTTTGATATTTCATTTTAGTTGTGCTCAGCTGACTTATCCTTAAAAGCTGGTTCATTTTTAATTTTTCTAATAACTTTGAGTTTATTAACAGGTTTGTTGTTAAAAGTAATATTGTTTTTATTTTGTTACTAATAGAGCCAGCCAAATACCTATAATATTGACGACGCAATGGACATGCGGTTGCAAAATACACAGTCTACTTGCTTCACTTTATCCGCTCGGATAGTTACAGGATATCTTTGTTATGTGATTACTTTGCACTGACTTCTTTACATTACTGGACTGGCTGTTGACAAATTTTCTTTTAAATCCGTTTGATTATCCCCATTTTGGGGCTGAAGGCTTAGAAATTATTAAGCGAGTGTACAAGGATCTACAATTGACAAATCACTGTGCTCTGTTGCACTAGTCACAGCTTCAAAATAATTTTGTATGTCATCTCAAATTGGTCCAGTATCCAATGTTTGTAAGAAAGTAATTCAGTTTCATATTATTTAGGTCGACTGTTTATGTCCGATGTAACCCCTGACCACTGATTTTATTTTTACAGAAGGTTCTATCATGTTTTAAAAATTCTGCCCGACTCATTCCCGATAACGGGGCTAGTTTTACAGATCCTTATCACATTTATGATAGATGCTATGTAACATCTTCACGGCCATTTGTTTGAAAAATAAAAAGGTTGAATAGGTCCCAACCTTTTTATTTTTCTGTACGTTTTATTTTAAATAGAGTCTCCTCGCTTTACCCCTGACCTCTGGTTTCTTTTTACAGATCGTCTCTGAGCATTCGTTAGTTTTTACAGCACATCCTATCAGCATTTTGGACTTGTCCCACATCACTCGTTTATTTATACAAATTATCGCTGTTAACTTTAACGGACTTTAAAAAAGATAGAGGTCCCTATGGTCACCTCTTATGTTTTTT
The DNA here is from genome assembly GCA_947507595.1 of Pyralis farinalis. Taxonomy (NCBI): domain Eukaryota; kingdom Metazoa; phylum Arthropoda; class Insecta; order Lepidoptera; family Pyralidae; genus Pyralis; species Pyralis farinalis. Next base: position 11,484,400 of record OX382275.1, read on the forward strand.
ACTGTTCAATATGTTTACTGATATCTGTGGACATTTTTAGGGTATTCTCAAATTTGCTATATACCTATATTCGGTTAATATATCATGATTAATTAAAAATGTATGCAAAAAAGTGTAGTTCCATTTAAGTGGACGACAGTAAAGATAAACCAGCTATGTAAATGAAGTAAGCCTAAGGATTTGGCTCAGATACTGATAACATGGAGCGACTGCCGCCATACCTTCACAAGCCAGAGGGAAAACTTGATCTCTCTTGGGTTAGGTCACACGTTAGGAAATGTTATTCAGTTAACAGTAGTAGTAATTGGCCGACCTTTTTGTGTAAAATCGTGTTAAAAAGCAAAATCTTACTAAATGCAAAATTTGATCCAAATCGTTACAGCAACACGAAATATATATATATATATATATATATATATATATATATATATATATATATATATATATATATATATATATATATTTACACAATAATTGCTCGTGGCAGATATTATTCATTATTATATATTTTTGAATCGTTCTTCTTATACACGCTCGCCGGTTTCTAAGGTACTTGACGTCAACTTCTGATAAAACACGATCAATTTGGTTATGGTAGGTAAGACTTGGCCTTCCTCAGCTCCTACATCCTTCTACTTCCGCATTGTGTATCTGTTTCGTAATTCCTTTTTCATGCATTCTTTCTACATGTCCGAACCAACGGAGCATACCTCTTCTTATTTTAACACCGACACTCTTTCAGACCAGCTCTGTTTCTAACATTATCATTGCGAATACGATCTACAAGCGTTACGCCACAAATTTGGGGCAAAGCTCGCATTTCGATCCCGTTTATTCTACTTTCATGCTTACTGTGCTATACCGAGCTCTCGCTTCCATAAGTAAGTGTTGAGACCAGCACTGCACTGTGTATAGCGAGCTGTGCCTTCTGGCTTAAGCTTTTACTGCCAAGAAGTTTTCCCTACGCTCCATTCACATTATTCCCAGCACTCACTAGTCTTTCCACATCAGCGGTGTACCTTCCATCCCTGCTGAAAGCGGATCTAAGATATACAATCTCATTCTCTTGTTCCAACACTTCGTCATCAATCGTAATTCTTACTTTGGTTCTGGTTTCTTCTCTTCCAAATACCATAATTTTTGCCTTCTTCGCATTCAATAGTAAGCCTTTCTCCATACAATCGTCTTTCGTTATTGTGACCAGTCTTTGCAGTTCAGACGATGTTTCTGCTAATAGTACGGCATCGTTTCCATAAAGAAGACAGTTCGCCACTAGGTCATCCAGGCGTAAAATCCTACATTTGTCGATCTTATTCTGTAGACAACTGTCGATATCCAGAATAAACAGCCTAGCAGACAACACGCAATCTGTTTGACACCAAATTTTACATCAAACCAGGCTGACATGTTGCCATCTATCCGCACACATGCTGTGCAATTCTTGTAGCTGGACTGCACAGCACGGAGCAGTGCACCGTCAATCCCATATCTCGGCAATATGTCTTACAGACCCTTTCGCACAACCCCCATCATTGATTTCTCAAGATCCACAAAACCACAGAAAACCTTCTGCTATATGGCCAGATGCTTCTCCACGATATTGCGGAGCGAGAAAAATTGATCCGTACATCATTTCCATTTCGGGATCCTCCCTGTGCTTGCCACAGCATTTCGTCAGATTTCACCCTCATTATCCTTTCAATTACCTTTCCATGTGCTTTTCCTGCTAAGCTAATCAAATTGATGGCCCTATCGCTGATGCAATCCATACGTGACCCCAAGGGCACGATGACTTCGCGTCTCCAATCCATTGGAACTCTTCCAGTTCTCCATCATAGATTGTTTAAGTACCAGAAGGCGTCCCGGACGTAAGTGCCACCTAATTTGATCATCTCAACTGTGATCATATAAATTCGCGCAGACTTCCATTCTTCAAGCTTCGTATCGAGCATTCGATCTCATCCGTAGTTATACCTTCATCGGACGCCGTCAACGTAGAGTGAGCACGGACTCACTCTCATTGTCAACGTCCGAGACATATTCATACATTTCTCCAAAAATTCACTCCACCGATCTAACACTTCCTGAGTGTTAGCAAGAATGAGACACTCAATAGATTTTATTTTGTCCATTCTGGATGCCGACGAACCACTCCGAGACTTCTTTGCCACTCTCCAAAGGAGTTTGGTATTTGCCTCGAAGTTTTTCGCCAGTCACTCTTCCTCATTCATTATTTTTCTTTCACGCTTCTCTTTCAGTAAAGCCTTCGTTTCATTCTTACATAGACGATACATTTCTTTCTTCTTCTCTCATACTTCCATTTAAGTGCAAAGATGATACATAATCCCGACACGTTTTCCTCTTTCTTGCTACGGAGTATTCAACCTCCGCATCTCATCAGGCATCTCTTTTCAATATTTTATACCTCTTGCGCATCCACATGCTTCTTTTGCACTATCCACCATACTTTCTTTCAGACCTTTCCTGCAATTATCCTCGACCCACCGGAATTGGCGCTGCGTGGTGGGTGGCGGCCTCCACCGCCGCGTGCACCTATGTTCGCGCCGACGGGGGCTTCCGGTGGACGCCCTTACCCGCACATCGGTGCGGTTTCGGTTCAGGATTGCAATCTAATTGATTGGCATGGGTCGTGAACGCTTCTGGCGTATGACCCCCAAATCTGAATTGCTCTCTGAATGCAACCGTTTCATGTGAAGTGCAATGTTCCCAAGGTCTGAGTTATTGCGAGGCTGATTGTTTCATATTTTGATGATATCACACTAGGTCTCTATTTTTATATAGTTGCATAATGATGTCATCTGCTAATTTGTAATGTTTGCAACCCGATATAGCAATGTGTTGCGACGTCTGCTATAAAGATTGTCTCATGATATCTGCGTTAATGAAAACATTCGAATCTCCACAAAAGGTAAAGAAATAAATACTGATAAATAATAAAAATATTTATTGAGGAAAGAATCATTTTCTGTCCTAAAAATTGTTCGTGCATATTCCCTATTATTAATTATTTATCTTCGTATGACATTTCAATCAAAAATTGCTAAGTCAAGTTTTTCTTGGCATCATAACATGTTGTGTTAATAAATTATTATATAATGTCATACGAAGATAAATAATTAATAATAGGGAATATGCACGAACAATTTTTAGGACAGATTTTTAAAGGAGAGATGTAGATTGGAAGATATCTCAAATTTTTTCTGTAATTTTTTTCTACGATTATTACTTTGCGAGGTAATGCTCGTGCATGCATTGAAAGTGGCATTTCATCACGTGACCTGAAAACGCTTCATACTAAAAGGCCGCGGCAGATGACGTCACAAGCCGTGTGGCTGTGAAGAAATGTATCGCTTGTATATATGTATATCTTCACGCCTGGTCCCTTGCGGGGTAGGCAGAGATAACCGAGCGCCATAAGACGCGGTCCTTATACACTTCACTCGCTTCTTTAACATTCATAGCTCTTTTCATGCACGCTCGCTGCTGATATCTATCACAATCAATCGTCACAATCACAGTTTATCGACTTCATTAAAATATTAGCTGTATTTCCGCAATTCAAGCATTTACATTGATACTGTCATAGTAAAACATATATATATATATATATATATATATAAATATATATAAACGAGATACATGAAATATATTTGTTTATATATATTTATATATATATAAATATATATAAACAAATATATTTCATGTATCTCGTAAACGGCTCTTACGATTTGGATGATATTTTATGTGTACACTCTATCTTATACAGACACGAAAGTCCTCTGTTCGAATTCCACTAACACCACTGTCTGTTTGTTAATTTTTTCATTTTTCTTATTACTTCACTCGAGCAAATCTTGTTTAATATATAAACATATTCTGTGTATCTCGGAAAGTACTTTAACCATTTGGATCAATTTTGTATTAAGATAAGTTTTGCTTTTTAAATTTAAGTCTTTCCTTAGATGGGATTTTATATAAAAAAAAACACAAAAATGCCGAGCGGAACTCGGTCGCCCAGGTAATATTCTTTTAATAAGTGAAGCGTTTGCCCTAGTCTTGAACGATGGCAATAGAAGAAGAGGCACTCACTCGTTGACACCTGCGCCTCTAACACAGAGGCTGCAGAGGAGCTTACTACCAATCTCACCTACTCCCAGGAACACAACAACCCTCCACAGAGTTGTTGATTGGCTCTCTTTTCTGTGAGACGGAGATACTTTCCCAGTCGTGCTGATTCTATGTCTCTTTCGCCAGAGCCTCGTATGTTTATTAACAGTGTTCACCACGTGCAGGTGGCTTTTACTCTGAAGATCGTAATGAGGCATATTCACCCCAATTAAACTCCAATACATCGGATTCAAACCCTCTGATCACATGTACGTTCTCTACTAATGTTTCAAATAAGCATCTCTCCATACTCTACACATATACATACATAACTAGATAATATACCTCATATACACTACTCCAAATTTATTTTAAAACCAGTTGTTATGGTACTTATCTGTTCATTGGTTACGCAACTATCATTATCAAGGCATGAACCACGCCCGTTGTTTTGCTCAAGCACATGAGCGAGTATACTCGCCTATAAATATGAATTTATGAAGTACTCTACGAATGAGTCAAGCTCAAGCGTACTTGCTGGGCGTGATAATACGATACTCCTTCGTGCGCTAATGACAAAAATGAGGGTGATGTCATCATGATGTCCGCATTGAGAGACTATTCGATAAATGTCTTGTGATACCGGATTTTTGACTAAAAATCTTAGCGTTTATTCAAATTGTGGGCGTAGTATTTAAATTAGCACATTCTTTGATAATGGCCGATGGGGAATTACCATTTTTTGCCGTTGCGAATAAAAAGTGAAAATTCATTTTGTAACATTAGTGTAATCGTAACACGATATTGCCTTACTTACGGCTATCTATAACGTTCTTTATTTGCGAAGCGATAATTACGATAAAATGCCATCAGTACACTCACTTTGGCGCTGTCTATGAATCGATCGTCTTGACCTCTTATAAAGTTTTATGCACAGCTTGTGTAATAGTGCATGCAGTAACCGGTTTGCAAGGATAAAGTATAAACGGCGCTTCCAATATGGTTTAACTTTGTGCGCCTTTTAACGAGCGATTTGAGAATTTCGGCCACTGATAACTACCCTACATAATCGTATGACCCCTCAATTGACCTCGAGACATAGCTTCTCGATGACTTAATGGAATGATACATACATTCGAAAGCAATTGATTAGACCATTCAACTTGAATCATTTTTAGATGTTTCAATGTATAGGTATTCGGGAGTACTCTACATGAATTGATTAAGTGTTAATATTTATTTATTTATTGTTGTTATTGATTATATTTTATTTTAGTCAATCATCAATGACCCATATGGAGAGTGATGTGATGACTGGTACCAGCTACCTACCTAAATATTTGTTAGCTTCTAGTACATTATCTGCATCATCATTATGTTTCTTTACAATAAAGCGTTTCACTTTTTTTTACTTATTAAACGTGTGTTCAATTATTTTTATTTGTATATTAAGTATTCAGACAAGGTTATGCTTTTTATATTAAGTGACTTTTCTGAAAAAAAAACCCGATCTTACACAAAAAAAAACATGGAATACGCGAAGAGGCACTGACCAGTGAGGTTTGTAGACTGAGTCATGTGGCGCTCGGTTCTCTGCCTACCCCGCACAGCCTTGGCTTAAAGAAATAGATAGATTAGTGTTAATCAAATATTTTCTTTGATTACAGGTGAGCACATTAATGAAGATAAATATTTATGGATCATACCATGCGACACCATTAACGTGAGTAAACACGTAATGAAACGTGTATCTTTTATTGATCATGTGTATAATCGAGTCAGAATACGTGCTCAAATATCAATCGGATTATTATCAACATTTTTTACTACTAAGGTAAACAAGCGTACGGTCTGCCTGATAAACAGTTACCATAGCCTATACTCATGCGTTCCCTACCCTGTAAAACCTCTTCACGCCTTTTAAGAACCTTATGTGCTATGTTGTATGAGAATCTAGTCAGGCAAGTTCATTCATCAACTTGAGATTATAATTTTGTAAATACAAAAGACGGTAAAACAGTTTTAAGCCAATATCAAAAGTAACTAATAAATTAACCAAGGCGTATATTTAAATCTTTAAGGACAAAGTACTAATAAAATATTGTCCTTAAACAACTAATACTAATTACATGGTACGTAATGAAATGTAATCTAGCAATTTCCTTATCCATAAACGTTTTTTTTATCGTCGGAGCCATGTATGCATATGGCCCACCTGATATAGTGGTACTGTAGCCTAGGAACGCTTGTAATACATTAAGTATCACTCCTGTGATGCCACCGCTACTGCTAATATAGCAACTCCTTAGGACACGAATGATCTCACTCGCACGCAGGAACACAACGACCCTCAAGGGATTTGTCATTTTGCTGCGGTTTTCTGTGAGGTGGAGGTACTTCCCCAGAGTGGCTGCTTTTGTGCGCTTTACCTCTCTTAAAAACACACAGATCAAGACAAACGGACGTGTCCATGCACACAAATGTTTGTGCTGTGTGGGAATCGAACCGACGAGCGTTGGTGTCAAAGTTGCCTCATTTATCACTGCGCCACCGAGCGAGTCAATAGTGGTCAATAACCCCACTCAACAGCCCTCCAGGGAGGCTGTGATTTTTTGTAAGGTGGAGGGAGGTACTCTGAGTCGGGTTGCTTTGATGCGTCCTACCTCTTAACAACACCCAGACCAATACAATTTTTATTGTACGTACGCATTAACACTGCGTCTTCCGACTACCATACGTACGTATTCCAACTTTCAAGGCATCTATTTTGTATTCAATGTTTATTATTTAGTTTTTATTTATTTAGACGTCAGTTGCCCTAAACCTTCGTAAAGTTTTTAAACAGAGATTCACATCGCTACTCAGTTCCATTGGAATCCAACGGTCTTTTTTTAGCCTTCTAATTATAGAATTATGGGCCAGAAGTACACACCGCTGCGGGCCGTGACTGGACGAAGGTGTTTCATGAATAGATTATTTCTAAGCAATATCTGATTGATATATCGGCATTTCTAAAAGGCGAAGAGCACTATTATGTTGTCTAACGAGCTCCCTGCCGAGGTTTTCCCAAGGGATTACAGCATGGCGTTCTTCAAGAAAGACGTGAAACACTTGGGGTTTGCAAATGTCTGTAGACTATGGTAACTGCTTACCATCAGGCAGACCGAACGCTAGTTTGTCACCTTAGTGGTATAAAAATCGACTAAGTGCGAGTCGGACTCGCACACGAAGGGTTCCGTACCATTATCTATAAAAACGGCAAAAAAAAATCACGTTTGTTATATGGGAGCCCCCCTTAAATATTTGTTTTATTTTACTTTAATTATTTATTCTTAAAGTGAATATATAACTAAATATTCTGTGAATATTTCAAGCGTCTACCTGTTCCAGTTATCAATATCGAGCAAAAATTAGCAAAAAAATCACGTTTGTTGTATGGGAGCCCCCTTAAATATTTATTTTATTCTATTTTTTATTATTTGTTGTTATAGCGGCAACAGAAATACATCATCTGTGAAAATTTCAACTGTCTAACTATCACGGTTCATGATACAGCCTGGTGACAGACGGACGCACGGACGGACGGACAACGGAGTCTCAGTAATAGGGTTCCGTTTTACCCTTTGGGTACGGAACCCTAAAAATGAATGTTTGTCTGTATGTCCTTTATGGATTTGAAAACGACAGGCGCGATTTTGATAAAATTTTTAGGGAATCTTGAGATTAGCCCGGCGGGTGATCCTGTGAAGTTTGGTGGCGATCGGATCACCCGTGCGAAGGCGGGGTGGGTAGCTAGTATGTACATAAATACGAAAACACGAATTTAGTGGTGCATGCCAGGATTCGAATCGAGGTCCAGTTGGTCAATAGGCTGGTTTTTTATCCACTAGGCTGTCAGTGCTGGTGCAAAGAGCATGTCGTTTTTGTCACCAGCGTCTTTTATTAAACGGTCTATCTCAACTGTAGTCCTACACAGCGTGTTGTTGATTCGAAGAAAAATCTCATATCTATTTTTATGTTTACTGTTTTGACTCTGACATCATTGTTTTTTTATAGAACTTCGGAAGGCATGGTAGCATATGGCCCTCCTGATGTGAAACGATTACCGTACCCGATGAACGCTTGCAATACATCGAGTTTCGCTCGCGCGATGCCACGTCTGTTGATAACACAGCAACTCCTTAGGAGCTTACTGGTGACCTCACTCACGCAGGAACACAGGTTATCTGTGGCCACTTTATTTATATAGCAGGTGCTTTGTAACTATTATATATAGCTCTAATATATGTATACAGGTTTGGCTCTGACATCACTTTTTCATATTTACGATATAAGATCATCAATCGATCCGAAAACTACCTCATTTTCGATACATTGCAGTTATTGTAAAGGGCAAATTTGAATATTAATAAATAAATATTAAATATAAATATTGTCGGACAAATTACACAGCGCCATCTAGCCCCAAAGTAAGCGAAGCTTGTGTTATGGGTACTAGACAACTGATAAACATACGTAAATACATTTTTTTTTTGTAAATACATACTTATCATACATAGAAAATACCCAGATCAAGACAAACAGACATGTTCATGCACACAAATGTTTGTACTGTGTGGGAATCGAACCCACGAGCGTTGGTGTCAAAGTAGTGTAATATTACTCATATTATAAATACTTGGTTGATACAATTTCTTGGTACCGATATAGAAAAATCAACGTTAAATAGCCGACGTCCGTGGCCCTTTCACGGTTGAGTTGAGCAAGCAAGCGTTAATTATACTAACAAAAGGGGCGTGCTCAAGTGTGCTTTCTACTGTAGGTTTGGCTGCGAAGGCATTGTGAGCCCCTCGTTCATTTCTGTATGCTCTCTCTGGCAATGAAACGGGAGCTTATTAATGTTTTCGATGTCGCTTATTATGTTCAAACTTGATATTGTGTTTATTACTTATTCACATCTTATTCATGATTTGACCTCGAATGACTCAGATTTTGTCTCTAGCGCATTACGTAACTATTTAGAAGAGGATTGTTTATATATATATATATATATATACAAGGTCGAGAGGCATACATACGGTCTAACTGATGAACTGATGTAAAGCGGTTACCGCAGCTATGGACGCTTGTAAGACATTAAGTTTCGTTCGAACGATGCCATCTCTGATGTTAACACTCCTTAGGAGCTTACTGGTGACTTCATTCACTCGCAAGGGCACTATAACAACTCCTTGGAGGGCCATGGAGCTATTTGGCTGTGGTTTTCTGTGAAGTGGAGGTACTTCCTCAGACGATGTACAATGTTTGTTCCAATGTTTGTTCCAATGTACAGCTAGCTACACGTCAAGCTTAACACTTTGATATTTGTACTATTCTTATTCCGTGCCTTATAAGAGCTGCAATCGCACCTTGAGTGTCAAGCGTAATTTGTTATTTGCTGTACAACTTTACGTGGAAACCAATAGTCCCAATACCCCGAGACCTGTTCATGTGTATATTGTTCCATTGATATCCCCTGAAGCGGACGCGGCCCGTGTATTTATTACATCTTCTCGAAGGGACCTCTACGTTTTGGATCCGTGTGCCTGCACTCGCTAATTCATTGACTGGGAATCGATCCGTAATTTAAGCAAAGCGGTAACCTGAATTCATGTTTTTTCTTATTTTAGTAGCTATTAAAAATATGCAAAGACAACCATTTCATAATCTTTTTCTCGTGTGGTTGTCACCAAAAAAAGTCAAAGTCAAAAGTTTCAAAACCTCCTTTCTGGTTGTTACCTAATTTTCTTTTTTTTTCTTGTTCAATTTTAGTGGCTATTGACGGTATTTAATTTTATGTACCTTTTTGGTAACAGTTAAAAAAAAGGTAGAAAATTTGCGACTTCGTAGATGTTTCCTCCAAGAACGATGTGGTCAAATTTCGACCATTGGGACGACAACTACTATAAGTAAACCTTCGATTCAACAAAGCTATAGGAACATTGAAAATGGCACTTAATATTCCGACGGTGGAGTCCTGAGTCCCGCTCTATCGGGGTCGACGAACTCGAATCCAGTCCATGTCTTGCGCTTGCCGGCTCACGTAACAACCGCTTTCTGTACATGTACACAGAATTTCTACACACGTTTGTTTGTACGTTGAACATCTAAACTACTAAATCACGTTCTAATCAGCCTACTTTTGGAATATGATTTAACGGTTTTCCGATTTATATCTATTTATTTTTACTGCTACGACATAATATGTATGGTGGTATAGTTTTATCTGTTGTTGTCTGTACATATATTGCAACTAGCTGCACCTGCGACTAACTCGCGCGTGTCCCCGTATCCCACGGAAACCGATTTTTCTTACTTCTTCATCGCGAGAGGCAAGCCTCCTCGCGATTCTTCCTAGGTGATAGCTTAAAACTTGTCTTAACGCATGTAATTCACTGAGTTGTAAGCCCTTTCGTTTTTAATCGATACACACGATATTACACCAGTTACCTTATATATACATTGTGTCTACTTTATTTGTGTCAGTACGTATAGGTGTGCCTCTGTGTGTTCATCTATCCATATTTTTAATTCAGTACTCCTTTGTAGTTCCAATATTTATTAATTGAATGCAGTGATAATGTGAGGAGCGTAGTGCTGACACTGCCCTTCGCTTCTTATTGTAATGTCCCTTATTGTAATGCTGTTGTACTGTATGTTTCATTGTTAAATGCGCAGCTCTTATTGGGTAGTTCACGGACCAACATCGCGGCACTATTGGTTAAAATATTCTCCCGTTGGTCAGTAGGCTCGAATCGCTTCATTGGACTGTGCCTTCACTTCACATAAGACTGCAGACAAATCACAGTTCAATGTAGGGTGGTTATGTTTCTGCAAGTGAATTTGTCTGCTGGGTAGCTTAGTGGTAGGCGGTTCTGAAGAATTTACTAGCTTCTCGAGAGCAACTTTGTAGTAGCAACGATAGCAACGCGCGAATGGATCTCCTTATATTGCGAGCGTTCATATCCTACGGTAATCATCAGACGGGCTGTATACTTGTTTGGTTCCCGATGTATAAGTAACACGAGTAGTCAATAGAGCTTATGGATTTATTGGTAGCTTGCTTGAGCTTTGTAATGATCACTCGTTCGACGGTGAAGGAATAAATTGTGAGGAAACCCGCACGTCCAAGAAATTATATTTCGAAAGACGTGTGACCTAACCTAAGAAAAAATATGGCTTTCCCTCTGGGTTGTGGAGGTATGACGGCAGTCATGTACAAATCAGTATCTACACCAAATCCTTAGGCATAGGTAGCGGAACCCGCCAATCACTCTACACAGATCACTCTAGTGTGGGTACCACTGGACAATGATATACCAATAATTCTCACAACACAACAGCAGGGAATACGCATTTGTTATCTACCTTCATGATATACTTTACCTACCTACTAGAAACAACCTACAAGCGGAAACTGAATGTCTAATTTATTACGGAAGTAGGTATAGTATAATAAGTTATATTGTATGTCAAACGTAGTTAATATTGTAACCTGTTTTTGTTGTTGTAAATAAATATTTTTGTATTTGTACTTTGTAATCCTATGGATTAGGAAACGGGAAATTTCGAGAAATTTAAGGAGAAGAAGAGCGCCCAAGTGATCTTGAACATTACAGATTAGTGCTATTTATTTGCTTTCGCGTTCCTTGTCGTAGGTAATGGCCAATCTTGATTATTTCTATGCTTGAATTTGGGAACGCGTTTCATCAGTTTTATCTCTGTTATATCCAGTTTCACTTGTTTCTTTTAGTAGCTTTCTAAAATCTAAAAGCAATTTGTGTTTTTAGGAAGTGATCAATTAAATGTTATGTGCCTGTTGTGAAACTTTCAAATCGTCCATATTTGTTTTTTTTTTAATTTTCATAAAATTACATGCAATTTGAACTAACCTGTTTTGCGTGCTTCCACCATCAATGTGTTCATGCGAAAAGTTGTCTATATTAATGTATAAAGCGGAAGAGTTTGTTTGTTTGAACCTAATCTCTGGAACTTCCAGTTGGATTTGAAATTTCTCATTTGGTAGCCCAATTCTTGAGGAAGGTTATACGCTATTCATCATCACTATACGGCACTTAGGAGCCGAGGAAAAATAATGTAGAAAAATAGGTTCCTACGGGATACCGGGCATTCGCGCGTACTTAAATCTTACACCCCTCCTGATGTAAAATAGGTACCGTGGTCTATGAACGTTTGCTTTACAAAAAATATTGGGCGTTCCCACCCCTGCCGCTAATACAGCAACTCCTTCGGTGCTACAGGAAACCGCACTCACTCGCAGAACCACTGCAACCCTCCAGGAACTTTTTATTTTGCTGCGGTTATCTGTGAGGTGGTGGTACTTCCTAACACTTCTTCTTCTTTCTAACATTAACCCGTTTCCTAATCCATTAGGATTGGCGGGGTCCGCTATCAAATCAGACTTCCTCAACCCAGAGGGGAAACCAGTAGGCCGATTTCACTAAAAAACTGCAACTGCACTGCAGCGCGACTTGTGTCAAAATGCGTACATTTTGACGTTTCGTTAAGCGATCTGACAGCAGCGACGTTTAACGAAACGTCAAAATGTACGCATTTTGACACACGCCGCGCTACAGTGCAGTTGCAGTTTTTTAGTGGAATCGGCCTACAGACATTTCTTAGGTTAGGTAACACGTGCGTTTTTCCTCATGATGTTCACCATCGCCGAGCAAGTGATAATTACAATACAAAAATGTACATAAATCTAAAAACACGACTTTAGTGGTAGTATTCGAATTGTTCTTCAATAGATTGGTTCCATAACCCCTGAGATATCCCGGCTCCCCACACTTTTATGGTCACATAATGTAATTTAAACATAGTATTGTCTTAGGTTTTCGCGATTGTAGCTGGTCCAGTGTATGTTCACAAACTGCAGAGTCAAAAACTCTGCAGTTTGTGAACATACACTGGACCAGCCTAACCATTACATCCGGTTTGATAAACCACAAATCCTCGCCAAGGAGAATCGCTACATGCCGAGAATGTTGCGCGAGGCTATTGAAATAAGAAAACACCCCAATTTCAATAGAGAAGATGGTTGGCAAGTACCACCTGCTTGGGATCCAGTCCTAAAAATAATCAAATCCCAAACCCAAAGATCTAAAAAATGTTCGGACACTGTGAGCGATTTTTGTGTGAATCGGAACATATATAATTAATCCATCCATGTCGGTAGATGTAATAATTGAATAACTAATGTAAGACAAATATCACCTTAGTCTTCCTGCGACCACGGACGCTGCAAAGCGTTCGAAACGTCAGGTTCAACAAAATAAATAAAATACGCGATACTTCCGTTAAAAATTGTTTAATTTAAACATATTAAGAGTACTATTAAAATATGAACCATTGATATTATGTAACTATGTTTCAAATACGATGTTTAATAGTGGCCTAGTTTCCTTTCGTTGTAACAATTTGCTGGTTGTTGGCTAGTAATTTACCACAATCAAGCCAGCGAGCGCTCGGACTCCACTGGTACATAACTATCACACTATAATAATTTGTTGTGAATGGATGTGATGTCATCCCATACATGTATACCCTTGAAAATATCGTCGAAAGATATTCAACTTACTGTTTTGTGTTTAGCATCTTGTTAGCGAAATTTTTTGCTCTCCATTCAATTTAAGTTAGTCAAAAATTGACTTAGATATCGTCATTTTATGTTATAACTAGCTGCAGGCTCAGAGCTGACGAGCTAGGTGGTGTAGTGGCGTAGTGGTCAGTAACGCTACTTCAGTTGCACCAACGCTCGTGTGTTCGATTCTCACACAGGGCAAACATTTGTGTACACGAACATTGTGTCTGTTTGTCTTTGTCTAGGTGTTGAGAGGTAGAGGTAGGACACATCAAAGCAACCCGTCTGGGGAAGTACCTTCACCACAGAAAATCGGAGCTAAATAACCAACTCCTGGAGGATTGTTGTATTTCTGCGAGTGAGTGAGGTCACCAGTAACTGTGTTAAGGGGTGGCAACGCACGAGTAAATACTTCCTGTATTGCAAGCATTCATAGGTACGTAACGACTTTCCATAAGTGGGCTGTTTGTTGATATGTCTCTCGGCGTTGTATAAAAAAAGTCAATTACGTGTCTAAAATTTATTTTAATCTATGTTTAATATTTATGTCTAGGTAAAGATTACGTAATTGGTACTTAATTTGAAAATGTTATTATGAGCTATTGTCATCACAGCTCCTGTGTTTCATATGCCAGTTGTGGCTATTAGTCGGATAATTAATTATTTATTTAGCATTACGGTAAGGCTACTTCTTTTTTCTCGTACAATATACCTCGTTGAGGTCGTAGGTATAATACCGCACTGGCGCGCTATAAAAAGAGTCTTTATTTTTCGAGACAATGGTAGCTTTATTCTTCCCAGTTTCATACTTCCTGCGCGGAATCGCGCGCTGCCATTCATGGTGACCTTATTTGTTACTTTATTTATATTACTAAGATAAATAAACGTGCCTTTATGGTAAGTAGTTGTCTTATTGTGAACACTTGCTCTCCAGAGCTAGCTACAGCTAAGAGAGGTTTTTAGATGATTGTGAGGAATCCCGCACGTCCCAGAAACTATCTTTTTTTAAATATATATGGCAATAGTGTTGCTACTTTATGCCAGTGTCAAAGTCTTGAGTTTTAGAACCGTTTGAAAATCTTAATTCTATGTTCCAGCTTCAGGAACTGTGCTGAAAAAATACTTGGGAAGGGTACCTAGACCCAATCAACCCAATTTAAATACCACCCGTAAGATAGTGATTTTTACAAGGTTTTCTTGAAGAACTTATTCACGTCTTCCAAAAAAGTGCATAAACGTGTTATATTTGAGTTTTTTCATTACTGTATAATTTCACTAGCACTTATGTTACAAAATACTATCGAAATTGTCACACAAAACTAATTTTATACGGAATTGTAAAAATTTCAAGTAAAACAACAATGTCACTCGTCAAAAGCGCGGGAAGAATTGAAACTATCTTTCTTAAGACATGGGAGCTGACGAAAGAAAGGTGTGGTTTTCCCTATGGGTTGTGGTGGTCTGACAGCAGTATGTAAAAATCTGTATCTTTGCCAAATCCTTAGTCTTGAATAGCAGCCACCGCTTATCCTAATGGATTAGGAAACTGGATTATGCTAGAAAGAAGAAGGTTCCTTAAAACTTTACAGAAAACCGCAGATTTAACGACTTCATGGATGGTTGCTATTAGGATACCAGTAAGCAGCTGCTGTATTAGCAGCAGGGGTCACAACGCACGATCAATACTTCCTGTATCGCAAGCTTCGTTGACGACTTTACATCAGATAGACCGTATGCTTGTATGTCTCCTGACGTGGTATAGGTATAAACAAAAAAAAACTTGGTCAAACTCTGCTTTGATTTTTAGGCTTTTAAAATACATAATATATCTTTAAACGTTATCAGTATTAATTTCTATGCGAGTTAATACGTTTAGTAACTTCTGCAAATAAATCATCCTTATCATCTGATTGATTAGTGGTTTCTGACATAGCTTTCTCTTCACTATTATCTATTGATATTATGGAAAGTGATGCACAACTTCGCGCCGTGTTGCACAGAGATTTTCATTGTGTACTCACAGCTAGTGAATAATTCATATCGCGTTTATTAACACGGACGGTTAGTACATTGGCAGAGTCACCTATTTTCTTTTCTGGGAACCATTGTACCGTTTTCCAATATTAGGTTAATGGATAAATGATATCGAAGTCTTGATTCTTTGCATATCGTCATTTATTTTAACTAGACCGTCGGTTACATTTAGATCAGTTTTTATCAGTAAGGTTGCTTCTTAGAATGCAGTGCTCGACCTGTATACCTGATGGTAAACTAGTGCTTAGCCGACCGTATACAAACCAATTCATGCAGTTTTTGAGGAACTACTGTAGCACCTTTAAAAAGCATAGCCACAACTTAAGAGTTACGAGAAGAAAACTTCTCTTGTGCCGCCCAAACCGCGACGATTGCGGTTCCACTGTGTGGGGATGAATTCTCGCTATCGGGGGGTCGGTTGTAGAAGGAAGGTTTTGGCGTCAGAACTACTCATTATACAATCGGTAAAACATCGGAGAGGCATAGTCTCCTCTTAAACTCAAGTTCTCAATATCGTTTGTAAGCCTATCCGAGCGTCCTAGCTGGTTTCCAGGTGCTCAAAGGCGACTAAACTGTTCAGTGCAGTGTAACTTGCGTCTTATAACGTAACTGCCCGAATATTATTGGTTTTAAGTCATACTGTGACGTGTAATTGTTTCTATGTTAAAATAGCTTGTAAGTTGATACATGCTGTTTGTTTTGCGCCTTGTAATTTAATAGCATACTGTTGGGCACGGCTTTGACCTGATGAAACGTCCATTTGATAAATTAATATTGACTTTACTTGTTACTCTGCGGTTTCATGTTTCCTGTCTCTTGTTTAATACAAATGGCTTCCAAGATGTGTCGGATATTTCTTAAAGAAATCACAGTATGTTACATATTTTGTCTTCTTCTTATTCATATATTTTTTGTATCATGTTTGTTATGTATGTGGTTACGTTTACAATGATTACAGCAGCAATTTGTTTGTTATCTTCCTCATAAGATTCATGAATATTCGTACTTTCTTTTCTTATATTCGTTACGCTGCTCAGGTAGTGTTTTGGTGAATAATAAATTTAAAATGGTCTTATTTCGATTATAAGATAATTATTTCGAATGACATCATCGTTTTTTAACTTCCAACACATATAAATGAGTGTTACAAGTTTCACATGTGTATCTGTTGTGTGTGCGTATGTGTATATTTTTGATTTCGATTTCTTTATTTTATATGTGACTTGATGGAGAGCGTTCGTAGCTATGATTCAAAGAAAATCTGCTTAGCGGTTTGAAGGTCTTCAGCTCTTTTCAAGCTGATAAAGCAACTTTTACAGTTCTCATTCATCCGAAATTTGGTGTTTGTTACTTCAATGATATTGCAAAGAAATAGTAGTTTTGATGATGCTGTAGCATCGTCCAGAATCTACAATATACTATAATTCTCATCAATATGTTGGAGAGGTATTGTGATTGGGTTTATTGAAACGGTGTCTACAAAAAGGTTACAGATAGGCGCTGATCAGTGTGCTAGTTACAAAACTATATTACATTTTGGTATGTAGTATCATTTGTGGTGTATCAGAGTATGAATGTGTGAAGAGAATGCAAGAATGAATGGGATTCAGTAAACGAATTAACACCATTTGATGTAATAGACCATTTGATGTAGTAGATACGGTGCTGAATATAATATGCACGCATGAGGACGGTATGGATAGTGGGAGGTGATTAAATGGAATTAACCTAATGAATGATTACGATTCTGTACGGAGGTTTCTTTTTGTGTCGAGGGTTATTTTTTTTTATTTGTGTTCTATGGAAAATAACTAGAGCTATAGTGGATAAAACTAGCCTATTAACAGACTGATCCTAGTTCGTATCCTGATATGGGCATGTACCACTAAATTGGTATTTTTAGATTTATGTACATATTTGTAATTACCACTTGCAATTGTAAAGGAAAACAACGTGAGGAGACCCGCACGTCCAAGAAATTATGATTCGAATTCGAAAGGCGTGTGAGTTAACGTAGTGGTAGTCTGACGGTAGTCTCTCCATGACCGAATCTTCACCAAATCATTATGCTCACCGGACCCCGCCAATCCACCAATCGTAGATAAGGTAACGGGAAAAGGTTAGGAAGAAGAAAAGATGTCCTATTGAAAATCACTTCAGATGTATAGTAATATTGTTGGAAATCCAGGCCAATCTACACTTAATGTCGGATTGCTCTGTAATTTTTATGGCCAATTCGCATTACGTTGACCTAAATAAGATGATAGCGTCATCGCGCGCTGAGGCAGAGCGCTTGCATGTAGGCGTGGTGAGTGCACATTGCGCCATCTACATGGACTTAAATTGAAACAAAGTAAGTTGGGTACTCGGAGGAATAAACTCTAAGCGGGGGGAATATACGTGTTACAATGCTGTATCATCGAAAACAAGTGACGAGCACCATTAAGCAGTCAGAACCCGTTATATACGTTACCTTGTGATAGGAATGAAAGAATACTGAAATCAGTACAGTCGATTAAAGTCATACGCCAGTCAATGGGGTCAGTTTGTCATTGTAAATTAGATTTACATTACATTAAATGTATTTTGTTAAGATTTCACAAAATTCAATACAAAGTTCAAGATCCCGTACCAAAACACGAAATGTAGTCAAAATCTGTCGTTGAATTGTGTGTAGAAAACACGGTCTGTATGCCGTCGCTGTATACATTCCTGCCTTGGCGTGCGGTGCATGTGTCTGCATTAAAACCGGTCGTTCGCGCACAAACAGCGCCGGCCTTCGCCACAGTTGCCGAACGACGCGCGGTGACGTCACCACGCTTATGTCATATCATCACCGAGTAATGGCTCTACAACACCAGATAGTTGGAAACTTGACCCTCACTCGGTTCTCTTGATTTATCAGTAGCTTCTCGTTGCCAAGACGATAACGATCACTTGTTTTACACCTTCACGCTCGATCGGCTGGCCACGAACGTTTTCTTAGCCGTAAAGATAATTCGTTCTGCATGACGGTTTGTACGGAGTGACGTCACAACGATTCATTTAGAACAATGTGTCTGCTATGTTGGTCAAGTGATGCTCGATCGCCATATAAATGGCGCTTGCGTCATTATACCGTAGGGTGTTTATTGAAAAATCTGCAATGAATGAGAATTACTTTGAATCATCTTGCTGTGATACGCTACCGTTTCTCTAGCATCCCGATTTTATTTACCGTCTTGAATAATATTAGTTAGATTTATCCTATATTATCCTATTACTTTAAATGGGTACGGATATATGACCGAGTCATGTGGCGTTCGGGCCTCTCTGCCTACCCCGGATGGCATTGGACTTAAAATTAAGTTTTATATATAAGTTTACATATATTTCGAGTATCTCGAAAACGACTAAAGATTTGATCAAACGTTGTATTTCGATCAGGTTTTGCTTTAAGTCTATATTATAGGCGTCTTCTCTGAAAAAAAAAACCATTTTCTACAAAAGATAAAAACGCTGAGCGAAGATAGCTTGCCCGGTTACTAAAGTCTACTCAATGCTCTGTGGGAAATACATTTAAATTAGCATCGTCAGATTTTGATAAAGATTAAATACTTTGCATCAATAAAGATTACCTACATTAGGGTTCTTTATTGAAAAGTCTGAGTTAGTGTAGGTATCAGTGTCTTCTTGAGTCAGGGGTCGCATAGCATTAGCATTAAATACGTGGATGGCGACAAATGAGTCGTATCCTACTCTACAAAGTTCAGTGCCGACGCCTACGCTCCACACTCATTGACTCCTATCTCACCCGAAGATTTAGATATGGTGCAACGTTAATATGACGTAGATTCTATTTTGATACGTGACGGAACTCGACCGTCTCAATTGTTAAAAATATTATAAAACCAGTGAATGTGGCGTCTTGGTTTTGGGCGGGTCGTTTACAACCACTAGATATGATTCCTACCATTCAATTTGTTCCCGAAAAACTCCTTAGGGTCGAAATTCACCTTTGATGAAAAAAGTTTCATTGAAATTGGCCCAGCCGTTTCCAGCGATTCTTGTTGAATCAAACAGGCAATTTGATAAGAATAATAAACATATTGTTTTGGCCTCTGCTCAATGTCAGCCGTCCCGCAATGCAATTGTTTGAAGAAACATTAAATGGACAAATTTAGCGCCTTTCACTATTTCATTATTATTTATAGAATTTAGAGTTTGTCTGCAACTTAGTCTTTGTTTAGGTATAGTATTCCGTGAGAATTTTTGAATGATAAACGAATTTTAGGTGGGGAGGAACATCCGAACATTCACCGACAACATTCCTAAATATTTTTCAACGGAAAATATCACCTCCACTTCTAGGTGGAGTTCGAACTCATAAAATATTAAGGAATTTCCTGGCGAGTTGTGTCGAAAGCAACTATAAAACTGTACATAAACTTAGTTTAGTGTTTAAGGTTATAACTAATATTATATTTATATCATAAGGTGCTAAAATGCAAAATTTGTACACACTGCGGCAATAACTACCGCGGTGATAGAGAGAACGCGTAGCTCTGCGATCTACAGTTAGCGTAAATTGAAATCCCTCAAACTTACACGAAATAACGTCATTCAGTGAAACGGCCAGACATAAACACAGAAACTGTGCGCTTAAATCACCGACCTCGTTTCCAGCTATCTCAAAGTTTGAGTACACGCGGACATCTAAAAATAATCTGGGCATTCTGCGTATACCGTACATTTGACTAATGAAATGACCTGCCAACGCTGGCTTGCTATCTCCGGTCACTGACGTTCATCGGAACGTTGGCGCCTCCCCTGCTAATTATCAAGGTAGGGTGGTCAAAGGTGGGTGGGTACCTATTCTACACTTTGCTTGGTTAGTGACACGTTCAATTATCCGCTTTGTTTGCTATGTGGGCCATTGCTAATTTGAAAGCAATGAAATTCATGTATGATTTTAATATTTTAATGGGGTTACTCTTGAAGCTAACAATGATAATTCAATTCTAATGATTAATGTTTCAAATAGTTAAGTTTAGTTCTACATTTCATTCTGTGGTGTTGTATGGATAATAGGAGTCCTGTTGCCTATGCAGCATATACGGAATTCTCCTGAGTAGCACACACAATGACCTATTTATAGGACAATATGATAGGGGGATGACATGTGTGAAACCTTGGGAATTAGTTCTAAGCACATGAATGTATTGGTTAGTGACAACTGTTATATTTATATGTTTAATTCCAGTTCTATTGTATTAGAATTTATTTATAGATTGGATTTCTAGATTAATCTACTGCTCTATTATCTTATGATTTTAATATATCAAATATTTTATATAAAAAAGATTTATCTTTTTATTCATTTCAAATGCTATGAAAAATATTATATATAGCAAGCGAGATACATGTACGAGTATTACAAACCCCAGTCATAAACTCTTCGCCATAGTAGAAGAATGCCGTTGGCCTAGGGTTACTAAAAAACCTCTTGTACTTTTTTATACTACTACTGTAGCTATAGGTACATAACTAATGGTGACCTGTTATCACAGCCTGTGGATACTTGTGTTACAGGTTACCAGGGGGTATCACTAGCACATTACAGACTTTGAAATAACTCTTCACTCTCTTGTTGAAGAACTTCATTCATAGAGACTCCTGTAAAAATTTAAACAGGGGCTCATTCAATTACAGAGTTTAGAAATTGCTAAATTACCGTTGCAATATAAAAATGTAGCTTTCTATTTCTCGTTTGTAAACAGCGCCAGACCGGATATCCTTTTGTTTCTGTGTGGTGCCATGTTTCGTGTCAGCGCACAGTTTGTTTATTATTTATATCAAGCGGTTGCGGCCTGCCGAGGGGAGCGTTTTAACGTACGGGAACCTTTTGATTACCACGGCTTGTTAGGCTTCTGCCCATCAGTTCGCAGTGATGGTAAAGTAAACGCGATTTAAACTTCATGTCACATTTACATTTGGAGATTCCAGCATGGTACTCTTTAAAAAGGGCGTAAAGAAGTTTTTACAAAGTCGGCAAGTCACAAGTCGCACCCACGATGTTGCAAGTGTTACTTGCTAAGGCTTACAGGCAGACTGTACGCTTGTCTGAAATCTTAGTGCTTTGAAAAAGTATGCAATATGTTTTAGGACAAATCCCTTCCAATTCGTAGTTACTATACGAGTCGTAGGTTCTAAATGGGAATAAAGCTTAGATGTTTGTTTACGATTATACTTTGACCTAAACATCTATCTATCTATCACTTGACTCGATCCTTACACACCTCACTCGCTTCTTTAACATTCATTGCTCTTCTCAAGTCGCCGGTTTCTAAGGCTCCTGCAAAAACCTTCTGATAAAACACGATCAATTTGGTTATGGTAGGTAAGACTTGGTCTTCCTTGGCTCCTACATCCTTCTACTTTCGCGTTGTATATCTGTTTCGTAAGTTCCGTAGCTAAAGAACATAACGGTAATCGGTGCCGGCCGTAAGTACCTGCGTTCAGAGCAACCTCGAATGAATATAATATATTAGATAACTAGCTATCCGCCGCCGCTTAGCACGGGTGATATAATCGCTACCAATCTTCACAGGATCACCTACTGGGCTAACCTGAAGATTCACTGAAAATTTCATCAAAATCTACCCAGCCGTTTTTGAGTCCATAGAGGACATACAGACAAACATTCATTTTTATATATATAGATGTGGAACATTGGAGGAAAAAGCGGTACGTAACTTTAACAAAGCGTGGCAAGCTAGCTCTTAATTTTTAAGCAAAGTATGGTTAAATCGTGAAATCTTAAAGATAGATCATAGTCTAGTTAATGAAAGTTCTGGACAGTCACAACTATTTGGCATGAATAACATTGTGTTGGTGTATGTAAATATAAACCATTTCGAACAGTGATGTCAGGAAGTTTTGAGTAGCGCATTGATTCACGAATTCACAATTAAACGTTCAACGGTTTGTGTATGTATGTATGTATATATTCACGCCAGGTCCCTTGCGGGGTAGGCAGAGAGAACCGAGCGCCATAAGACGCGGTCCTTACACACTTCACTCGCTTCTTTCACATTCATAGCTCTTTTCATGCACGCTCGCCGGTTCCTAAGGCTCCTGACATCACCTTCTGATAAAACACGACCAATTTGGTCATCGGAGGTTAGTCTTGGTCTTCCTCGGCTCCTACATCCTTCCACTTTCGCATTGTATATCTGTTTGGTCATTCTTTCATCTTGCATTCTTTCTACATGTCCGAACCAACGGAGCATGCCCTTTCTTATCTTAACACCGACACTCTCTTTCAGTCCAACTCTCTTTCGTACGTCATCATTTCGAACGCGGTCAGCAAGCGTTATGCCACAAATTTTCAACGGTTTGTGTGATGGTCTGTTATAGGGGTATTATTAGGTTTCTGCTTAGACTTGACCATTTATACGCTTCCATATGCAAAGGGTTCCAACAGGACCCTATTTCTAAGGCTCCGCTGTCTATGCGTCTGTTTCTGGCCTTAATGTAGGACTTTTGCACCATAATGTGTAGACACTTAAAGAACAGTGATACGCCTAGTGAATAAATAACCCCTATTAACCGACTTCGGATTTGTGTACATATTTGGAATCATCACTAGCTCGATGGTGGAGGAAAACATCCTGAGGAAACCCGCACGTCCCAAGAAATTATATGTAGAAAGAAGTGTGACTTAATGTAAGAAAAGGTTTGGTTTTCCCTCGGGCTTGTGGAGGTCTGACAGCTGTCGCTCCATGTAATAATCAGTATATCCGCCGAATACTTAGGCGTAGGCAGCGGACCGCCAATTGTAACGGATTAGGAAACGAGCTAACGTTAGGAAGATAAAAATGTAGACACTTAAAATTTTCATAAAGTAAATATAACTTATGGCCGCTATAAAATAAATAATAAAGATTAAATAAAGCTATAAAAATATATTAAGATATACGATGTACGCATACCTGAAAACGGTTGTATGGTGGTATGAAACCATTGTATTTGACACTCGCACTTGGCCATTTTTTGCACGGAACCTTCTTTCGATGTTCCCTTTATCCTCCCGCCTCGCTGTCTAAATTGTCAACACTCCCAAAAATCCCAAGCTTCCTTACAAACATGTCTATATGTGAGTGCGTGCAAACAACGCTAACTAAATATTGGTCTCATTTCGTTGTTTTTAACGTGTTGAATGCATTAGGCACGAGGGTGTGATGACACATCCCGGAGGTGGACAGTGGAACAATGGTTACTAGTAAACCCCTCGAATTTGGGTTTATTTGGTTTGCTCTAACGAATCGAATATGTTATACTCGGTGATGAGGGTCTGATGATTTCAATCAATGCTGTGGACTATGTGATTCCACCGAAGTCAAAGTGAGAAAGGTATCAAGTGTTTAGTTCGCGATAAAAGCGGTTTTCTTAGTTGCCTGTTTTTTAAACTACATAATATTTATTAAAACTTTGCTACGAAACTCACAGGGTTTATCACACAGCGAGATTAAATAGCGAGTTGTCACTCTGTTAAATCACAGCTGTGTAATGTAATGTTTTTTTAATTTATTATTAGTCGTACCACAACTAAAAAGGTCGTATTTTATCAGAAGGTTATGTCAAGAGCCATAGGAACTTGTGAGCGTGCACGAAAAGAGCTATTAATGTTAAAAATGGGAGCGACCTTCCGCTATATAATTGATTCTCTCCGTCTATCCTGGACCTGGCGTAAAGATATAGATAAATCAATTTTACATAAACTGCGTTTTATTTTCCGTAGGTATACTTGTTGTAACTCACAGTTCGTTATAATATATCGCAGTTAGGTAGGTCACGTGATAACCCGCTGTATACATTATTTATTTTTGGTAGAACATACTTATTGTTATGTGAGATGTTTCGGTCTGTTATCCATGTTTATGGGTATCTCGAAGTTGTTCTCCTCAGTCAGTATTGAAAATGTAACATTGTCTTTGACGACTTTACAGTGTTTATTAATTCCTCATCATTATATCAAGAGCCTTAGAAACAGCGAGCGTGCATGAGAAGAGCAATGAATGTTAAAGAAGCGAGTGAGGTTTGTAAGGATCGAGTCATGTTGCGCTCGGTACTTTCTGTCTACCCAGCAAGGGATTTGGCGTGATGTTATTAGTAGATTATGTGTGAATTTGGCGTTTGCAGACTTGCAGTTGTTTGTAATGAAATTAAAACATGCCTTCTACGTTGGTTTTATATTACGTTTTATCATAACTGCTTATTCTGTAATTGAATACATATTACACTAATACTAATACGGAATAAAATGTATACTTATTATGATGTTCAAATAATTTTGTAGTAATAATCATTTTTGACAGGGTAATTTTAATGACTTAAATTGGTTAAGTAATTTTTTTATGTGTTGTTGATATAATGTCTATAATGTACGCTAAATTAAAAATAAATTACAATGAAAGTAAAGCTAGTGTTAATAACTCTCGCTAAGAGACATCTTCCAGTCAATCTAGAGCAATTGATGAAATAATATGACATTGGCGAGGGAACATTCATGCACAAATTCACTACAACATTATAAATTTCAATGTATTTTGTAAGACAACGTAACTATTTCGAAATTATATACTTCACCGTACGTATCATTATAGGACTGTATACATGGACTGAACTGGCATTTTTAACGTTATCATACGGTATGATAACACAACAACGTTCGTCGTCCCTCTGGCATAATTTGACATTAGACGTCTTCCGCCTCTTAGCTTATCTAATCCAACGGGATACGGTTCCCCACGCTGCCGTATTGCAGATTAAGTGTGGTTTTGACTCTTAAATGTAAAGAAGGTAGCGTGCCACATAGACTTTCACATCTGTGGGCCGATTCTACTAAAAACTGCAACTGCACTGCAGCGCGGCGTGTGTCAAAATGCGTACATTTTGACGTTTCGGTATTCTGTTAAACGATCTGACAGCAGCGACGTTGCAGGAATGTTGCAGTAAATGAATCGCTATTCTGTTAAAAAACCTGCACTGCAACTGCACGTTTCCTGCAATATAATCGTATTCTGATAAATTGTTTTGACATTTGTATACCGGTGACAGATGTTTTGAAGGAGTTTACTTGCAGTTTTGTTAATGTTACTCTTGAGCAACTTTTGCGAAGTGAAATTAATATTCTGAGGCGGTGAATTATATTTGCTTTGTTTTGGGAGATGTTTGTGGATAAATATAATTAAGTAAAGCTTCTTTTCGGTTAGAAATACCTCCACTCCGGCAACCAAGGTCAATAGTAAAACCATAGGAGTCAACATTAAATAAAAATTCAGTTTTATTAGACTGAAATATGGCAACATTTAAGGTTTTAAGTAGTTTACTTGCAGGATACGTACAGTTGCAGCGTAGTTGCAGTGCAGCATACGCGCAGTTCCAGCGCAGCTGCAGTGCAGGATATTTTAGTAGAATACACCAATCGGCACTGCACTATTCCTGCACGACTCAAGTGACAGGCGTAAACGTGCAGTTGCAGTTATTTAGCAGAATTGGCCCACTGGGCTGAATATGACAAGACGAGGATTCAGATCGTTTTTTTTATTCTGATAATCTAAGTTCATTTCAGCTTGATGGCAATCGTTTTCAACTAACGAGCTAACGGCCAGACCCTAGAGTTCTACTGGTTGAACGAAAGAAGATGATTTAATTAATTAATTTTGATAAGCTCGATAGTCGAGTGGTTAACAATGCTATTTTAACACTTAGTCTCGTGGGTTCTTTTACCTCTGCTACCAGCACCAATATTTGTGTGCATGAACATATCTGTTTGTCTTGTTATGGGTGTTTGTAACAGAGGTGCATCAAAGCGACATCAAATTGGGGAAATACCTCAACCTCACAGAAAACGTCAGCTAAATAACAGCTCCCTGGAGCGTTGTTGTGTTCCTGCGAGTGACTGACGTTATCAGTAAACACCTAATTAGTTGTTATGTTAACAGCTGAAGTGGCAACAGGCAAGCGATAATTCCTGTAGAGTAAGCAGAGCGAGTTCATAGTCTACCGTAATCACTTTACACTACAGGTGGGCCATATGATTATATGCCTCTTGATATTGTAGGAGGAGTTTGTTTGCTTGCAATCCGACTGCTAGATCAAGAGATTAGCGCTAATCTCTGGAATTACCTGTTGGATTTGAAAATATATATTCCATTTGATAGCCCAATTCTTACGGAAGTTCATAGTCTATTCCATGTCACGACTCTTTGAAGCCGAGCAAAAAGAATGTAAGAAGTGGTTCCCACAGGGCACTGGGGTACGCGCGGGCGATTTCTCGCGCAACACCACCTCTGCTGTTAAGACAGCTACTCCTTAGGAGCTTACTGGTGACTTCACCCATTCGTAAGAACACAACAACCCTCCAAAAAGTTGTTATTAGGTTGCGGTTTTTCTGTTAGGTGAAGTTATTTCACCGGCGAGCTGCTTTGATGCACCCTACCTCTCTTAAAAACACCCAGACCAAAACAAACGGATATGTTTATACACATGAATGTTTGTCTTGTGTGGGAATTGAACACACGAACGTTGGTGTCAAGGTAGCGTCACTAAACACTCCGCCACCGAGCTCGTCAAATTTGTGTGAATGATTTTACATGGTTCCAGCTCACGCGAGTTGGTTCGGGCGCGGTTCTATATTTGGGTTAATGGATTCGTCCGCACGCCGCCACCAGCATGGGAAGTGCCTGTTAGCTACCGTCCGCTTCACTAGCTCCACTAGACAACTCTAGCTAGAGAAACACGGGCTGATCTCGATTTTATTGGAATAATAGCTTCATGCCCGCGTTTTCGGCTGTATGAATCCCGTTGTCGCGATAAAAAATGGCATTTAGTGGCTTTTTTTATATTGGCTCATCATAGTGGCTCCGCTTCACCTGTTGGCCTGAACCCAAATTGCAGCGGCGATTGACAATGGACTACAGTGTCCTGTCAGTTGAAAGAGGTATATTCGTAATTTGATGCCCCTTTCTCTGTGGGATTATAGGTCTCATACAGAGGGACCCATATCAGCATGGTTTTTACCGTGTGGATTATTTGATCGGCATGGTTGTTTAAAAGCGAGGATGTCGGGAGTATGGTGATGTTATTATAATTGACCGTTGAAATTTAAATTTTGTTTATATGTTCCGTTACTAATATGCCATAAAGTAAAATAAGAAGTAAATTAAATTAGACTAATCTAACTATGGAATAAGAACATGTAGCCCATGACACTTCGGACATAAACAGGAATCTAACAATACTCCACACGTCAAAATTGCTCAAACTGTTTAGGTTACAGAGCGTGCCATAGTATATACATCCCTACATACGCTTGAAAGACATTAACCTTCTTCAGCAGTCGGGTAAAATAATACACGTCTAATGGAATATACAGATTTTATGTAATAACAAATATATTTTTATCTTCACATCAGGTCCCTTGCGGTCCCAGACGGACCCGAGCGCCAAAAGACGCGGATCTTACATATATGGCACTCGCTTCTTTAACGTCCGTAGCTTTTTTATGCACGCTTGTCGGTTCCTAGGGATCTTCCTAAAAAAATCATTAAGTAATGATTACAATTAAATTATTCAATCAATGTTGCTCAAATCCAATCTTAACTATATTCATTTTCGTACGACTTTATCAAGATATAGGATGATATAAGACTAACTAAGACACTGGCCCTGTAAAGGAAGATCTTCCGGTGCCTTGATGTGTGTGAGAAACCCCGGTCGCGTATTTTATTGGGAAGTCAGCAGTTCTCTTTTGATTATGATGTTCTGTACACAACAGTATAATCATCCAATTGGGGTCGGTATGTTACTAGTTACTATTTATTTACAATCTTACACAAACGGGTACATTTTTGGAGTATAAGTATAATGTAATCAGTCACCAGGTGGATGCACCTGGTGGCAGATTAGCAAAAAAGTTTTGACAAAAGATAGAAGCACATCGATGGAAAGTACTCCCATCTTATAGAAGAAAAAAAGATAGCGGCGAAATAAAAAATAACATTCTTTTTTCGCGAAGGTCTTAGGCGTTATATAATATAATCCTGTTTAATTTATTGCTCAAGTTTTCTCTACGGGTTAATTATTTGTTCAGATAGAATTATTCTTAGTGACGAAACCGTTCGGTGTGCTCACAGTCTGACAAGACAAGACGGATATGTCCGACTAAACCGGACGGACGTTTATCCCAAACCCGATGTGGCATTAAAAAATCAATAATACCATTGTATTCACAAGGTTTGGTATTCGGTTTTACGCGCAATTCATCTGTACACACTGGCAATGGTCGTGTACTGTGCGATACTATATTTTTCTGAGAAACGTTAGGTTACGGAATTGCGAGTATCTCTACCCTGAGATTTTTCCAAGGAACTACAGTATGATGTTCTTCAAAAAACCATCAGAGATTTTCACTGGGTTCGGCGACACTACGCTGTAGATAATGGTAACTGCTTAGCATCTTGAAGTTGGAAATTATGACTTTGATATAGCATTTGCGTTAATTTATACATTTAGGATACCCATAGTTTCATACTACTCTATATACACTTTTTGGCGTAGCTCTGCTTGAAAACATTATATTTGTTTATTTTTCATCCTTAAGTTCTTTGAACATAATCTGCTATGGTTATAAATATTCCCTCTACATTAGAGCTCCCCGGCCCGAGAGATATTTCAGGATTAGCACTAATTACCAAACGAAATTGCCGCCGAAACGAATAATTATTTGTGGCAACTCCAAAATTATGAGGTTGCAGTGTTTCTGCGAGAGAATCAAGTTATGAGTAAGGTCCTGACTAGTTGCTGTGTTAGCAGAAGGAATGACAACACGTGACCGATATTTCCTGCGTCGGCATTCTTGTATGCCTTCCGACCTTGTATAAAAATATACTGTAATATTTTTTTATACAACGTCGGGAGGCATACAAGGATAAGGTCCACCTGATGTAAAGCGGTCACCGTGGCCTATGAACGCTGGTAATACATTAAGTGTCACCACTCGCGTGGTGCCACCTCTGCTGCTAACGCAGCAACTCCTTGGCAGCTTACTGGTGACCTCACTCACACCCAGGAACGCAACAACAACCCTTAAGGGAGTTGTTATTTGGCTGCGGTTTTCCATGTGGTGGAGGTACTTCCCCAGTCGCGTTGTTTTGATGCACTCTACCTCTCTTCTCTGTTTATAGTTAACTATTATAACAAAAACAATATGATGTCTCTGATGATTCGGACATGTAGAAAGAATACAGGATGAAAGAATCACAAAACAGATATACAAAGCGAATGTAGGAGGATGTAGGAGCCGAGGAAGGCCAAGACTCATCTACCATAACCAAATCGGTCGTGTTTTATCAGATGATGATGTCAGGCGGATGCATGAGAAGAGCTATGTTAGTAAAGCGAGTGATCCTCTATGCCTACCCCGCAAGAGACTTGGTGTGAAGACATAGTAGTATAGCACATTTTTTGTTGAATTACAAAAACAAATAAGGGCATGACTGCGGTTAGAAATGCAGCAATGCTGTTTGCGAAACTTTTCCGACACGCTGCGTACTGTGACAGGCCAAAGCTGCATCCGCACAAAAATTAACAGTTATCCGATGCCATAACAAAATAAACTCTATTGCCTTATGATTACAGATTTCAAAACTGTCGATTGTAATGATATAAATCGTTTTGCATCCTGTCGTTTTGAATGGGGTTTGTAAATGCACATAGTAATGAGTCGCTGATTTGTATGCTTCGATGGCTAGATAATCTTGTCTACTGGCTACCATTTATGTGGGCCAATGACAAATAGGGCGTGGTTCCTTTTATTTATGACTGTCTACCAGTTCAGAGGCTAACTGCATCAATACATAGTTCAGAGTTCAAGACAGGAATCTAGGTATGGCTTAGAAATCGATAGTGTTATTGCAAATTGAAGTTATCTGGGTTAACTACGTGTATATATTGGACAATGGGCCATATTTTCCCATGTCTCGTTATCTAAGTTTGTAAGTATGAACCCTGCAATCTTTAGCGTATTTACCTTAGAATATTATCGTATCTGTGTCATCATTTATATGGAATGATTTATTAGAGGTGGTTGAAATTGTTTTTATATCTAACGAAACTAAGAAAAAGCACTATGGAATCGTATCTACACGAATTACGTTTTTTGTCTAATTAGGAGTTTCGTCATGATAAACAATATTTCTTAAAAATCTATCTACCTATATTGTCAAGCGAGATGACCTGCGCCACAAGATGCCACAAAGTCCCTACACTTCTCGCCCTCTTGTTCAAATTTCACAGCTCTTTGCGTGCACCTTTGTCGGCCTAGACTTCTCCTTGTGATAAAAGAAGACTAATTTGTTCATGGTAGGTGACTCGAACCTTCCTCATCGTTCCACATTCGCATTGCATAGCGGTTACGTCATTCTTTCGTGCCGCGTTCTTCCTACGTGCACGAACCAACGCAGCATGCCTTTTTTATCTTAAAAATCTCTATGTTAATAAATTGGTTATTATATGATACGGGTATATATTACACACAATAAAGGTACTGTGTTTGACAGAAGTGAGAATATAGTGTTAAAATTAGAATCACTCATTGATTAAAATTTCTAAAAAACGATATTTCAACGCGTCTAACGAAGTTTTCATTTCAATATGGCGTATTGAGAACCTTTCTCCCTTTTTGACGTTGGCTATAAAGCGTGTTAGAGTGGTTGTTACGTGATGTTGTAAATAATAGAGGTGTAAGTTGCCATTGGCGGTAGGTACTGTCATGTTTATTCTTACTTCACTTACATAACGCAAAAGTAAACGTAATGTACAATAGTTACATAGTGACTCGTTTAAGTGGAGTTGTTTACTATTACTGTACGTATCAATCGTTATATTTAAAATGTAAAATTGGGAAAGTATGTACGACATTCTGTTTTGGCTGTAAATTGCTCCACATAATCATTATTTCCACCGAAGGAGGTCCACCGCTGTACATAGGCGTCACCCTTAGACTTCCACAGCGGTAGATCCTGTGCTGCTTGCATTTATGCTCTCTGCGATCTTTACGAGATCGTCGGTCCGGACTTTTGTCTTGAGACATTGAGGTATTTTCAACGAGAAAATCTTTCGCAACTTCCGAAACGCCGATCTGAGTTGAACTCGACGAGAAACTTCTTTCTCGAAATTCGACCTACCTAGTGGACTGTTTGTCCTAGGTAGACATATTCGTAAACAACTTCGAGAATTAAGCTCCCAAATGGAGTGGCTACGACATCTACTCGTACATTCCGCATAATCTTTGTGTTGCCCATGTTCAATTTAAGACTCATTCGTTGGTGTGCTCTGTCGACGTTTTCGAGCTTTGTGCTCAGGTCCTCCAGCGATTCCACTATGATTAATATCATCGGCAAATCGAAGGTGAGTGATATACTCGCCGTTGATGTTGACGCCGTATTGTTACCAGTCAATACGGCATCAACATCTTCCAACGCAGCGGTGAACTATTTCGGAGAAATAACTACTCCACGTAATAGAGAGCAAAAATGTAACGCCGGGTAAAGAACTAAAGTAGATATGAGGTAGGAAGTTTTTCAACGGCGAAGAAAAGCGAGAGCAAATATATCCGCATTCATTTCGATAGAACGCGTTGCGTTACGCTCCGTTGTAACAGTGATAGCGTGACGGCTAGTTCTTTGATAGACAAACAGCATAAATAGTTATCGAATTAAAGGATCAATAACACTCAGTGCAAAAGAAAACTACGAGGAACATTTATATAGAAGATCTTCTAGTAGGAAATTTTAAGATCAGCGACGATGGGCGCATGGATATTTATGTACACTTAGTCATAATTTTGATTATTGCTACAAATGGCCACAATTAGCAATAATTAAAACTTAGGTTACTTGTACATAGATAATGAATTCAAGATATGTTTAAAAAAAAAACAAAAGTATGGTTCTTCAGTGCCTGTATTAAGCGTTTTTTGGGACTGGTTAGGACGTACCTAGGATGTTGTATTTAAAAAGTTTTCGGCGATCATTGTGTCCGATAGGCAATATATTTAATCTCTCATTACCCGCGGACAGCTTTTCCGCCAAGAAATGTATGGGAAAACGTATATAACGGGGTCTGACAGGTTTTTTTTTTTTTTTTTTTTTATCTTACACCCCTGCCGTGGGCAAGGCAGTTTTTGCACAATATAACTAGTTTTATTCACATTTGTTTTAATATAAATAAACGCATTCATACATCACACTCGCTTTCATATTCCACAAATCATTCTTACATTCATCATCTTTCAGTTTAATTTCCGAAATTTTTGATTTGCCCGTTTTAGAACGCCGGTGAAATATCTTCATATGTTTCCAACTTCCCTCCCCATACTGCATCAGTCCAGCCACGGGCGTCAGCGAGCTTCGCAGCTCCACCTAGCCACCGCGGGGTCTGACAGGTTATATGCTTTCGTCTTATTTGACCTTCATAGTAGTATTTGATATTCGTATTAGGTGGCATTAAATAATATTGGATCACAGACCTATGCTGTAATGTTCAATACTTTTTCTCAATAAAGATTTTCATTACTGCCATGTATAAGAATCATGTCGAAGGTAATTATTTGATCGTCTGACTGTTTATCATGTAGATTATACACATCAATACCGTCACATAATCAATTTTGATTGTGACCGTTGTAGCGTGACACGTAATCGATACTGATTGAACAAATTCTCGTTCGATTTAGACCACAGACTTAGAATGATTCCTACATCTATTCAGATGTTATCTTAAGCACGACTTCTTAAGGCGACGATTGACGTCAATTCTGAAAAGGAAACGCTTTGTACACACTTCCAATACAAGCGATTTTTAGCGTAGGCGATGTTGCAACTAAACCACCGCGACGTTGCTGCATCGCCGAGAGGTCGACCACGATTTTAAGTGCAGCCGTGGCATCGCAACTGCATCTTGGATATCGTCTGGTCAACGCTTCAAAATCGCAATCTGTATTAAATCGCTGATTCGTAATTAAATTTTTCGTAGAATAATGTACTTTTAGATTGAATCGGAACATAGCCTTCGATCCTCACAATTTTCATTTCTTTTATACTAAGTCATCAGGCACACAAGCATACGGTCCACCTGATGTACAGCGGGTACCGTAGTAGCCTATTAACGCTTGCGATATATCAAGTATCACTCGCGCGAAGCCTCCTCTGCTGCTTACACAGCAACTCCTTGGGAGCTTACTGGTGACCTCACTCACACGCAGGAACACAACAACCCTCTAAGGAGTTGTTATTCAGCTGCTTATATGCTTATACTTCCCCAGATGGGCTGCTTTGAAGCGCCCTACCTCGCCTGAAACATCCAGACCAAGACAAACAGACACGTTCATGCACACAAATATTTGCCTTGTGTGGGAATCGAACTCACGAGCGTTGGTCTCAAAGTCGCGTCATTCACGACTGAACCACCGAGCTCGTAAATCTACGAAAATAAATATAAATAGTCATTTTACATTGTATCTTCGTGATTATGTAAATTAATTAAAAACAAAATACCCGTATTTTACGTTTCACCACCACCGCCAGCGACGGACATATTCTTCATAAGATAACCGCCAAAGACGGATCAATCCGCGGAATGATACAGTAATATGTAACCCATTCGTATACAATAACTTCTATATATATATAACGAATTATTTAAATAAATAGAATAATATAATTTATGTCATTGTAATCGGCTTTTAACGTCAAACAGTGAGTGGCGACTTATTTATTTGACGTGGATTTAAAGGATTTTTTAGCCAAAAGTCTATAACATTTTGACCGCTTTAATTTAATGTATATGTGTATAAATGAGAATAACTTTTATCAGTCTATAAGTTTGAAGCTTGAATATCGCCTACGTAGGGAGTTACTACTTCATGGTGCCTTTGTTACTGTTGTAGCCGTGCCGTTTTGGCTATTGTAACATTTTTTCGCGTTCGAAAACGTGACGGTCGTGAACTGTAACCGACCATTAAGGCAGCGGCCATTTAACGCTACGTTCAAATTATTATTTTGTTCATAGGGTTTCCGGGCCGCCATTATAGTTTTATCTTCAATTTTATGCCCTGTCTCTCGTAGTACCGGTACTTGTACAGTTTATTACCCTGTTTTATTATACGATTTCAAAAAGAAGGATGCAGTTATTTCCACGCATACGTCTTTGTTTTTTTCTTCCCGCGCTTTTGACGAGTGACATTGTTGTTATACTGAAATTTTTACAATTCAGTATAAAATTAGTTTTATATGACATTTTCGATAGAATTTTGTAACATAAGTGCTAGTGAAATCATGCAGCAATGAAAAAACTCAAATACAACACGTCTATGCACTTTTTGGAAGACGTGAATAAGTTCATCAAGAAAACCTTGTAAAAGCCACTATTGTTTTACGGATGATATTTAAACTGGGTTGATTGGGTCTGGGTACACTTCCCAAGTATTTTTTCAGTACAGTTCCTGAAGCTGGAACATAGAATTAAGATTTTCAAATGGTTCTAAACTGAAGACTTGGCTGTATGGGCTAGATCCTATTGCCTTACCCCTTGGGGATAAAAAGAACCAAAAAAAAAGCATACGTTTTTGAAGTAAAGCTTTTTTTACGCACGCTTGACTTGGGGAGTATGCTGGTGAATGCGTGACGAGATCGTTACGAAAAGTGTGATCCGGCGAAGCGAACGGAAGTTGAGAGGGAGATATAAGTTAGTGAAGATAGAAAGAGATAGAGTTACGCTTCGTATATTACTGTAGGGGCAAGAGAGAGAGGTGCGAGCACACATTTTCTTTCTTTCTTTCTCTTACAGCCAGTTACATTTCGTATATCTAAAACACAGTGCAGGCCTATTGTCTGTATCACACTATGGAGTTAAAGAAGTTTCAGTTGTATGGTCTAAAGCACACTCGTTTTTTTTTGTGTGGGTGTTACACGATATATCGTATGCGGTAGTAAACAAACGTACAGCTTGATGGTAAGGAGTTACCGCACGAGTGACGCCTCTGGTGTTCCAACTAGAGGTCGCTTGTGCGTCACCGACCCTATAAAAAGCGCCATAAAAAGCATCGCCAATTGTAAAACTATTTTGATAGTTCTCTTTTTTATTGAGTTGTACCATCGATGAGTTGTACTGTCCAATAGATCTCATAAATTCGATAAATTGACGACTTCACTGAAGTCAGTTTTAGAGCTTTTGAATCATTGAAATTATGTAAAGTCTATTTTTGTTTTGAATTTAGCATTCGATTAGATCGTGACACGACTACGTCATATAAAAGTTTTACGGTGTTATTTGGAATAAGTTTGACTTTATTGAAGTATGCTATAACGATTTTTAAACCGTTTTTTTTTTGTTTGTTTGTAAAACTTTATTGCTTTCAGTTCAGAATTATTAGCTATATCAAAAGTTTCTATGTCGTAAGGGACTTTTAGTTATCTTCATCTGATGCCGCCATTCTTTCCCGTTTCAATGGATCTTTTGTAGTACCTTGATTACAGTTTAACCGCAGTGCCGCCATGGTTCTATGGTGGCGTTTGATGGCTATGGTGTACCGACGTCGCCATGTCTGCCGTCTCGGGTCGACGACCTCGCCTCGCCTGTTCGATAAGTCGCGTTCACTGCCTTCAGCCGGCTTCATTTACGCTTATTGCTTCGTTAATCTAGGTTTATGTGCTTCTTCTATAAATGTACTGAGATAAAACTGATGCGTCGTAGAACTGAGTGGTTCAATTCTCAGTGAGTCAACATTCTACTTACCGTTTATTATGATTCAATTTTTTCATGCAACATTAGGAGGAATATAAGTATACGGCCCACCTGATGTTAAGTGGTTCCGTAGCCCATGAACGCTTGCAATATAGGGCGCCGGCCGGCATTAGTTCCTACGTGAACTAATCGGTAGCGGAAGCACATAATGTAGTTTAGATTAAATTGCCTGTAAATTTGCTTTCGCGAAATAACGCCTGAATCTATTTTATTACAGGATGCATTGCTCGCCCGTTACCACCACCCCTGTTGTTAACACAGCAACTGCTTAAGTGCTTACTGATAATCCCATTCACTCGCAGGAACGCAACAATCGCCCGGGAAGTTGTAATATGGTTTTCTGTGGGGTGAGGGCTCTTCCGTAATCGTGGTAATCTTCCGTAAGGGTGTATTAAGTGATTTGATTGCAATTTCAAATATTTGTCGGGGCGTAATGAATGATATGAATTGTTTTAAAACTTCTAATAGCATCTGATATTGTTAGCTCCATTTGATTAAGTAAGTGAATGCTTAAATTCATATGTGTTGAATAATGTTGATTGAAGACGCGTAGCTTAGGTACATTACATTATTTCTAAAAGATCACAGGCCTGCCGGCAAATTACACACCGCCATCTAGCCCCAAAGTAAGCGAAGCTTGTGTTATGGGTACTAGACAGCTGATAAACATACGTAAATACATTTTTTTTTTTTTGTAAATACATACTTATTATACATATAAAATATTTATTCGAACTAGAATTTAAGAGAAGTAGGGCGCATCAAAGCAGCGCTTCTGTAAGAAAAGCCCACAGCCCACCTCACAGAAAAACAGCAGCCCAATAACAACTCCCTAGAGGGTTGTTGTGTTCCTGCGTGTGAGTTGAGGTCGCCAGGAAGCTCCTACGGAGTTGCTGTGTTAGCAGCAGAGGTGGCATCGCGCTAGTGATACTTTATGCATTGCAAACGTTTTTAGCCTACGGTAAATGTTGACAGAAGTTTATGAACACCGGTACATTAACGCAACTGTATGCCATGTCCGCAGAAATTGTCCTTACCTGTCCAACTCTCCACGCCGAATAAAATTTACCCAGCGAACAGCCATGCAATTCTGTAAGAGCAAACATCCTTACATCCTCGGGAACATCGGCTGTTATAGCCTTAAACACAAAATTGCAATTCGTTAGTGTCGCTTTTCATGGTTGTGCGACACTAGCGCCACAAGGCTGCGTTTGGAATTGGAATTCTACAAGGCAAACAGCCTCGCGTACGCTTACATCCCTATAGAATACCAAATAAAAAGCCGTGATCGCAGCAGACGATGTCAAAAGCTGTGACATCTGTGATCACAGCGACGCACACAGCCATTACGAGTCGCTTAGAGAGTTGCATGGCTGTGGCGAATTTGCTGTCAATAATGAAGCATTACAATGGCATACCCCTCGGAGATTTCCCCACTTTCCATCACGTAGTCAGGTCACGATCCCAATTTAGAAATATTGTTGGATACAGCGATACATACAATAATACGAGAATGTGTGCATACTTTTTTTTATTATACAACGTCGGGAGGTATACAAGCATACAACCCACCTGATGTAAAGCGGTTACCATAGCCTATGAACGCTTGTAATACATTTAACTATCACTCGCGCGATGCCTTCTCTGCTGGCTAACACAGCAACTCCTTCGGAGCTTACTGGTGACCTCCCACACACGCAGGATAACAACCCTCTAGGTCACTTCCCCAGTAGGGCTGCTTTGATGCGCCCTACCTCTCTTAAAAATCTATCCGAAACCATGAATTTAGTGGTATTTGCCGACTCCAGTACTCAAACCAGGGACCGTTTGGTCAATAAGCTGGTTCTTTATCGACTATTCTATCACTGCTGTAAGCTGTTGACTGCTTAAAAACTATCCAACTGTTACAGAATATTTCCAACAGTTGTAAACATTATGATACTTTAAACATCCCACGTATGCTGAGTTATGGTTTGATTAGAATTGAATACGACTTTCTTAACATAATAAACCTACTCTCATACACAGCTACATCTAGGGTCATAAACTTGATTATTTTATTAATCATGTTTTGTGCCGTTTGTAAATAGTAGTAGGTATATTAGTATAGGTAGGGCGCATTAAAGCTGCCCGTCTGGGGAAGTACCTCTCCACCTCTCAGAACACCGTTGGAGCCGAAGGAGTTGCTGTGTTAGCACAGAGGTGGCATCCCGCGAGCGATACTTAATGTATTGTAAGCCTTCATAGGCTACGGTAACCGCTTTACAATCAGGTGGGCCGTATGCGTGTATGCCTCCCGACGTTGTATATAAAAATATATATTACTAAATTATGTTAATCAAGTGTAACTTGTTTAATGGTGATTCACGATATGCCGCGTAATTGGAATGGACGACACAATATCTCAGATTTTTTTTACCGTAGAATGACGTGTTGGTATTATTTTTAGGGTTTCGGGTGCAATTGTTCGTTCCTCCGTCCCAGGACTGCATTTTCTAAACCGTAATAGGTATGTATGTAAAAACAAATAATAAATAAATATAACAAAAAATAGTTATGTGATATATACTCGTATAAATACCACAAA
The DNA here is from genome assembly GCA_947507595.1 of Pyralis farinalis. Classification (NCBI taxonomy): domain Eukaryota; kingdom Metazoa; phylum Arthropoda; class Insecta; order Lepidoptera; family Pyralidae; genus Pyralis; species Pyralis farinalis. Next base: position 11,523,642 of record OX382275.1, read on the forward strand.
CATGTTTTTGGAACTTTTTCCTATCCTATTTGAGTAATTTGGTCGGTTTTTGATTTAACCTCTAAAGTGGGGAGTTGTAAATTTTATGTCCGTCTGTAGTATCATAGCTCCTAACAATACAAACAAATTTTAATTAAGTTGTTGGTGAATTTTATGAATTTCTGATATAAACTCGTGAATTTTCACCATCATCATCTCAGCCTGTATTCGTCCACTGCTGACACACTGCTTTTGCCATAGTTGCCATGCTTGGCCGGCGGGTTGGCAACCGCAGTAAGTTATTAAAGTACACAGGAGACGCTGCTGCCCGTCACTTTTACGACACCCACGGGTTGAAATGGGATGGCGTATTCCTACGTCGAGGTCACACGGCCCATTTGTGGATAATGGTGGATTGTCTGACAGAATGTTCTCATGTCTGTTTACAAACCTATAGCGGCCTCCTACACACGGATTTTAGTACTCTCATCTCTGTTTTTACGATTCCAGTATTTTTTTCTATTGTAACATCTAATGTCAATGCCTATGTGTATATTCATAATTCGTGAACGAAGCATTCTATTAACGTTTTTAAATATAGCTGTGCGAACCGGATTTTCAGTGTGCTGTCTTATCCTATCCGAGCGAGAGAGAGAGAGAGATTTAAGAAGTAATAAATACCAAAAAAAATAGAACTAGCATATTAATTTGGCAACATAGGTTAGTGAGGTAGAGAAAATAAGTAGAAAGTCAGGAGAAAAGAGAAGTAAATTGGGGAGATGGATTGAATAACAATAAAACATCGATGCAATAAACATAACGATAATAGAGTTACAAGAGAGAGATATTGTACAAAAGTCGTCTGCGTGGGTACCTCTGTCTCATCTATTTCTACCGGCAAGCAGCTATATTTATATAGCTGTATTCCGGTTTGAAGGGTGATATATGTCAGAGAAATTACTAGGTACTGTGACGACACAGCTTTAGGTCACAAGATAGGCATCGCGGGAGTAGATTTTACCGATTTGTCGGAGGAGATGCACGCAAAACTGCAGACTCTAGAGGTAATAGTACTCGTATTATAACGTCCAGTATGGTTCCAGTTAGTATGTATATGTACCAGCCTGTATCGTTCTCAGGCGTTACCATCCTTTTCAGGAACACCGTTCCTATATGAAATCTATATCTTTGTCTGTGTGTGCGTGTGTCCGTCGCATTTTTCGAATATTCGAATTTTGACTTCAGATTCGGATTCAGTAAAATATAATAAGTAAAAAAGTAGAATAGGAATGTTCAGGAACACCGTTCCTATCTCTTAAGAAACATGGTCAAAATGGCCGACAAATTAAAAAAAAAAAATTGTTATATAATTGACGAGCCAGGTGTTCCTCTGTCAATGCAAGCTTGCGCATTATCAACTGGTTATCTATGTTTTTACAATGTCATTGTTTTATATCGTGAAATGAAACCTATGTTAATTAGATTGTTATCATGTTCATGTCTGTTGATTCTAAGACTGCGACATAGTAACATCGCTTACGACAATACAGATAACAAAGATTTCACACAAGATTATTAGCAATAACGTGCGCAAAAAGTCGACGGGATGTTTTTATTATGTGTTAACCAGCGGTCCCAAGAGTATTCTTTTTTCTTTTATACTACGTCGGGAGGCATACAAGCATACGGCCCACCTGATATAAAGCGGGTACCGTAGCCTATTAACGCTTGAGATATATTAAGTATCACAGCCACCGACCTCGTCATTCAGGGGTTGTTGATGAATTAGTAATAGTTTAAAAGTCGCAGTACCGCACCACACTCCTCAATCCCCCTAATGACACTAGTTATGCTCCCGGTTGACTTTCCTTAGCATTTGATGTGGCTGAATATGGTCAGTGGATGTTCACATTGCCTAGGAAAGTCATATTCGAATCGGAATCGAAAGATTATCCGACGAAATGTATGGAAACTGCATACATTTTGACAGATAACTTTCCAAACTATGACAGGCGCGTACCTTGTTTGTAATAGTGTAATTAACATATCCATAATGTTTGCAGTCCATTTAATCAAAATGGCCCCTATACCTGTCGAGAACTGCTCATTCCATTGATATTCACTACTTCGATCTTCTCATAGCGGCTTCTACGTGTTGGATTCATATTTTTTATACAACAACGTCGGGAGGCATACAAACATACGGCCCACCTGATATAAAACGATTATAGTAGCCTTTAAACGCTTGCAATACATTAAGTATTACCTACTCGCGTGATGCCACCTCTGCTGTTAATACAGCAACTCCACAGGAGCTTACAGGTGATCCCACTCGCACGCAGGAACACAACAACCCGCTAGAGAGTTGTTATTTGGCTGCGGGCTGCTTTGGTGTGTCCTACCTTTCTTAAAAGGCTCCATGTACTAATAAGATAATGTCCAAGGAAGCGAGGTACCTCGCTTCCTTGGACATGCATTATTTGATCTTGTACAAGTAACATCTGAAAAATAATTAAAAGTAACGTCTGAAAAATAATGTGGATATATACAAAAAAGTTTACATAATATTGTCTATAGTCTAGATTTGTTTAGATCATGTTGCGAGTAAATACTTCGACAAAATCACACCAAAATCTATTATCCAGATTATAAGTTTGCCAATAGCTGGGGCGTTACGATCTATTGTAATTTTCTCGCTATTAGCAAATTTAAAATTGTAACACAGATTCACAATCGGAATATCACCGTAGTGATCGACAATTGGTCACTCAATATTGAACCAATCTACCACTATTGTCGAGGTTTAATAGGTTCATTCCAATTACGATCGATGGGAAAAGACTTAAGGAGTTCCTGGCGTTATACCGTTTTGTAATCCATTGGGATCGACGGTGTCCGCTACCTAAGCCTAAGGATTTGGCGAAGATAGTTATTATTACATAGAGCCTTTCACAATCTAGAGGGGAAATCAATCATTTCTTAGGTTAGGTCACACGTCTTTTGAAAATATTTTTTTTTAACATGCGGGGTTTCCTCACGATGTTTTCCTTCACCGCCGAGCAAGAGATAATTACAAATATGTACCTACATAAATCCGTAAACATGAATTTAGCGCTACATGCCCACACCGAAATACGAACCCGGGACCGTCAGATAATGGGCGTATTCAATACCCGTTGGACTATCAATGGACTCTCGACGTAGTATAAAAAAATACGTAGTATAAAAAACATAGCTGATTGATGGATTGACGAATTTATGTTAACTATTTCCACTTGTACTCAGCGCGTGTTCTAAACCTAAAGAGCACTTCCAGCTGTCTTTTAATCTTGAAATTAGCATTGAAGGCAAATCTTATTTATTTATCTCTACAAATTCCATTTTCTTACAAACTATACAAGTGTGAATGTAATATTTGTATCACTAGTATGCAATTTGTGGGAGATCTGGAGCCTAAACTAAGCCAAAGCTTGTATTTTAGAACATCAGGTCCCTCCCTTTTTGCACAATATTCATGCATACACATACTATATATATACATACACACAGCACCAAATGCAATAGACACAAATACATAAACAACACGATTACATTTTATAGTAACTTTATCTATGCTTCATGTTCCTGAAATACTTCTTATTTTTGTATAACAATAAATTTTTCAATTTCGTCATTAGTAATTTCTTTTAACCATTTAGTTATTTTATTATTAAATGTATACCTGGTACAGTTCACAATATTTAGTATCTTATTTATTTTATTGTATAGCATTCCTGAACGATAAGGTATATAGTACAATAGTTGCGAATTATGTGGTTTCAAAGTAGTATTCTTCTAAGAATCGGTAGGTTGTGGAGTGAACTCTTTGCTGTGGTTTTCTTGAAAAACAAAACGCAAAAAGGTTTTTTTTTCAGTTTCGACAACCATCCCTGTTCATAGGTTCAGGTAATTGCTTAGCATCAGGTAGATAAGTAAAGAGAAAAATTTGAGACCTGCGTCGGTAATAAAAAAAAACCTTTGGGGTAATGAAATGCAACATCCAGTGCACGATATTTACACATAAATGAAAGTGAAATTGAGATATCATTATTTGAATACTGCGCCACAAACGACGGACTGGCCTAAAATCTAGCACATCCGCTATATTTAATGACATTCGGAACGTAATAGTGCCTCGCGAGTGGGCTCCACTCATTTTGTAGGTACTTTGTGGTGCCCTCAATCGTATCCAATCATATCTGTACATTCACGGCAAGTCCTTTGTGGGGTAGGCAGAGAGAACCAAGCGTCAAATGACTTCTATCCTCGCACACTACATCAGTTTCATATTTGTAAAATACTTGTGTTACGCGTCGTATCATTTTTAGGGTTTCGAATAGCGTACAACTGAACCCATATAAATTGTTCACATTTAAATATGATCAATAATATATGGGTTCAGTCATTTTACTTGGAATCTAGTGTAGTAGGTACGTAATAATTTTGTGGTCTTTTCGTATTTTCACTAAATTCAAATCGTGGCGGTTAAAATACCGAACGTTTTCAATCTATATCGGCTTTGTACTAAACCATATCTTAGTTTTTTGTGAGCGAATTTTCATTTCTCTTTCATGTGTGTTTGGTTATACTTTATTTATCTGTAAAATGAATAAAAAAGTACGAAATCGAAAATGGTACCAAATTCTCATGTTCGAATTTCTTGCCACGCACATTGATATTTATTGTCCTAAAAACACCTACTTGTCTGTTTAATAGTTTTCATGTTTCAAGCAATTTCAAGCAATCTTTAGATTAGCCCAGCGGGTGAACCCATAGAAGTTTGGTAGCGGTCGGATAAGCCGTGCGAGATAAGCCATGGGAAGTCGGGGCGGCTCGCTATTACAGCATATAATTCATCTTGAAATAGAAAAACAAGGGCATAAAATTACTGCCAATGCCCATATATAATTCCTGAGTAACGTTTGCTTTTCATGTGCGACTCTATCATTATCTACAGCCGGCCGGCAACGCAGGAACCTTCACATAGGCTGGGCTATTATGCCAGAAGGTCGCAGCCAAACAGTGATTTATGGACGTTATGCGGTATTCAGTGACTAAATCATGCTATGTCAAAAAGATAAAAATCATTTATTTGCCATTAGGCCCTCACGGGCACTTAGACACGTCTTACATTCTTAAAATGAAATCATATTCTATCTTATTAATTTTTCGTGGCTTTAATATCTCTTTTTTAATTTACCAGCATTTTGAAGAAGAAATCCTAAAAGAAACTTGCCTATATAGGTATTTTTTATATCATCAATTTATGTTACAACAAATATATGTGAGTGTACATATTATAGTGATATCAAGTGGTACAATTAAAGATATATTAATACATGTACAGAATCATTTCCAAACATCTCTGTCAGTCAGATATTCATCGATTCTGTAATAACCCTTCTTACATAGAGAATTTTTGATGTGCCTCTTGAACATATTGTCAGGCAAGGTGTTTCAGGTAATTTATTATAGAGTCGAATACAATCTTCCGTCCGTCTGTTATTTGGCATTGTGATAAACTGTATTAAGTCGCTGAAAACCATGAAGCGATTTAGCCAAGTTTTCAATTTTACATAGCAGGTATTTTGTGTCAGCATCGTACATGTGTTGTCTTTCCACCAGTTGTTTTTGACATAACTTAAGCTCTGAATAAATTTTCACATTAGTCATGGATGTTTTCTTACTTTTTGAAATGTTGTGATAGTTAGTAGATAGTTTTTAATATTTTACTAATTTGGATACAGATTTCTTAACCTTTAAATAATTCTTTATTTTATTGTGAGAGCTATTCAAATATCCTGTTTCATGTTGATTACATGTTGAGACAGACGTAGAGGCCTTGTGTACTCTTCATACAAATTCATTACTGTCACTGACTCTTGATGCTCTGGATCTCGTTGGTATTGATTAATGAACTTATACGCCTCCCTCAACTCTACTTCCAAGTTGGTGATACACCTTAGAGCCTTCTCATGAGTGTCACTACATTGGTGAAAAGCTGTTGTTTGAAGTTAGTCACGCTGATCGAGGGCATCATGGTAGGTAATGTCTAGTTCTGCGAGCTCAGTTTTGAGTTTGGTATTTTTTTACAAGATCTTCATGACTTCTTCTTCACTCTCCTCTCTCTCTCTCTCTCATACAACAATCGTTCATTAAATCTTTAGATGCCTTAAGTTATTATAAGGCCTTTGTTAATTCCATTTCAATTTATCGGCTAGTAACAGCACGGGTATCGTTTGTTGCCATTTTAGGTATTGGCCAAAGGTAAATAAAAGAAAACAACTACTGTACGGATGAAGAGAATGCAATAATTGTGAACAGATAATAAATACCAGTTAGAGCAACAACAAAATAAAATAATATGAAGTTTAATTGTAATAATAGATGGATGACTGTTTTTTTTTGCACTTTGGTATGACTTCGACAACCAAACATTACTCAAATAACAGTGAAAGTGAACAGTTTCGCAACTTTTTCGAAGGGCGGGGAGCCAGCACTGATTCCGAAGCAATATCCGACTAGCCCCAGTACCCAATTATCGAAAATCTTTATTCCTAACCCTGTTAATAAATAACCAGTTGAGAATGCGCAAGCTTGCATTGCCAGATTAACACCTGGCTCGTCAATTATATATATCAATTCAAAATATATATATTTTTTTAATTTACGGACATTTTGACCATGTTCCTGAAGAGATAGGAACGGTGTTCCTGAACATTCTTATTCTACTTTTTTATGCTGAATCCGAATCGGAAGTCAAAATTCGAATATTCGAAAAAAACGCACACACAGACAAACATATAGATTTCATATACTCGTAGGAACGGTGTTCCTGAAAAAACAGATTTAAGTTTCTTTATCAGCGATTCGTGAAAGCTGTTACGTAGGTACGAGCTTGTCAAATTAGGTATGTACTCTAGTTTCCACTGTAATTTTATAGTGGGGATTAGAGCACAAGCATTTATTGGATGCATAACGATAGATAGTTATGGAAAAGTAAAAACAAAATTGTCGTAAACAGTACCTTTCTCCAATTAATTTCAAACCAGGTGACAGCCGTTAGTCTTGGCTACCAAAAAAAAAAAAATCAGTCTGCGACCCCGGCCTCCAGTTTTAATATATGTACGGATTGATACATTGTTTATTACTTTATGGCTTGGTGGTTATTAATTTTAATTGTAGCCAATTTATTCTACCGTTAGAATTATACGAAGTCCCGATACTCTGTCTATGAAGTAACTGAATACATTCACAATTCATACTCGTATTAGAAAGTTGGAATATAATAAATAAATAAATAATACGTACCTGCAGCCCGCGACTTCGTTCGCGCGTATCGCGATATCTCGTGGGGAGCGGTATTTCTTTCTTTTTCATCGGCTTCTGAGGGTCGTATCGTGATGGTGAATATCCAGTAGCCTTCTTCAAGAGTTGGGGTATCAAATGCAAAAAGATTTTTCTAATTAGACGGCAGTTGCCGAGATTAGCGCGTTCAAACAAACATACTCTTTCGCTATTACCTAGTATAGATGGACGGCACTAAATAAAATCAAAAGTGTATAAAGATGTATTTTTTTATAGAACGTCGGGACGCCATACAGTCCACCTGTTGTAAAGCGGTTACGGTAGCCTATTAACGCTTGTGATACGTTAATTATCACTCGCGCGATGCCACCTCTGCTGCTAACACAGCAACTATTTAGGAGCTTACTGGCGACCCTACAGGAGTTATTTGGCTGCGATAAAATGTAACGATTAGTAGTTTGTTTTTTATACAACCTCGTGAGGGAACAAATATACGACTCACCTGGAGTAAAGTGGTTACCGTAAACGTTTGCAATACAGGAAGTGTTGCTTGCGCGTTGCCACTTTTTCTAATTTACTGTTCATCGAAATAGATTAATAAACAATTTCGATGTAAACATTTTAACCTACTAATTCATAAATTTTTGGTGTTGAAATTGAAGTTGAGATAGCGCCAAGGATTGCGAGAAAAGTATTTTCAGATTACCTTTTCTTGTACAATATGCCAGTTATTGAGGGGAAATTTGTGAATATACAAAATTGGATTTTTCGAATTAATGTTACATAACTTGATAATTCAAAACGTAATTAATACCCGACTGCATATGCATATGTAGAATAATTTCATTCATAATTTTATGGTTAGTTCTTTCAAATGATATCCATAACAAGCGACTTTACTATCTGACAGCAGGATTTCAATTTTTTTTTATACTACGTCGGGAGGTATACAAGCATACGACCCTTCAGATGTAAAGCAGCCACCGTAGCATATTAACGCTTGTACTATATTAAGTATCACTTGCGCGATGCCTCCTCTGCTGCTTACACAACAATTCCTTGGGAGCATACTGGTGATCTCACTTACACGCAGGAACACAACAACCCTCTAGGGAGTTGTTATTTGGCTGCGGTTTTCTGTGATGTGGAGGTACTTCCCCAGACAATTCCTTAGGTAATGCGCCCTTAAAACCTCTCTCTCTCTTCTTTCATGCACACAAATGTTTGCCTTGTGTGGGAATCGAACCCACGAGCGTTGGTGTCAAAGTCGCGTCATTCACCACTGAGCCACCGAGCTCGTCACAAGGTTACTATTAAGGTTCCTTACCTAAAGGGGCCCTATTACTAAGCCCGGTGTCTGTCCATTTGTCTGTCACAGGACTTATTTCTAACCGTAATAGGTAGGACTTGGATTTTACTAAAGAGCGTATAGAAATTTTAATTGTCTATGGCCGCTATAATAACAAATAATAAAATAACGTTAAAGGAGTTTCCTCAATAAAAGAAACGTGTTCTCTTGTTAGACTTATTTACTACTGAAACAGCTTAAGTAAAATATTTAGTGACGCTCGGTTCTCTCTGCCTACCCCACAAGGGATTCGGCGTTATAGATAGATATGCTTAGTTATTGTAGCGGTATTACGGAACCCTTCGTGTGCTAATCTGACTTTTGACACTTGGTTATTACATTTGTACAGATATCCTTTCTTCGAAATATATTTCCTGCGACAGTTTGTTTTCTTATTCTTCTTTCTAGTCCTTGACTATTTATTCGGGATTAATTTTTTTTTTATCGAATCATGCTTTAGTTTCGATTTTCGGATATCGTTATTGGGTACATACTAGTTGACCGGATTAATTCTGAAAATACTAAAGTGAGTTAGATGAAGGTTAAGCCGCCTGTGCTTTTAGATTTATGTTACGATGTGAGAATCATGGTTTGAGAGTTCGATGGCGTCGTTGCGCGTGTTATTCTAACCGAACATGCAGGTTAAGCAATGTCGGCCGCAGCCTGTCTATGTATGGGTTTATCTATCTCGAGTTTCTCTGTGCTTCGACGGGCACGTTAAGCCGTCGGTCCCGGCTATTGTCGATAGATGACAGTCGTTAAGCTAAGTCAGTGGCCCTCGGGCGGATTGAAAACACTGGCCTCCTCCAATCCGCATTTGAGCAGCGCGGTGGAGTATGGTTTGAGCAGTCAGAACCCGTTATATACGTTTTCCCATACATTTCGCGGTCGTATTCGACCACCCGGGTTTCGAAGGGTTAAATCCCTTCGGTTGAAGGGAGACCCATATCCCTGCAGTAGGATGAATAATAATGTGGTGAGAATCATCATTCAATTTTCAATAATTACACAATGGGCCCGAAATTGCGTTTATATCAATAAATACTATTGTTCAAATTCAATTCAAATTACAACCATACTTCCGAACATTTCCGGCGGCATGTCACCTGCTTTTCATATGTCACTTATATCAGGGACAGGAAGTTTTTAAAAAAAAGAAAGACATGTTTTTATATCATAGTAATTTTTAAATAGATCTGTTCTATTACCTGTAGAAGCCCGTTACGACAGATTTTTATTACTAAGGGAGTTATTAATTTCGAAACGACCGTAAGCAATTAACATTGGTCAGCGTTAATTCGTCTAATTGCACTCTGGCACGGTTAGTGAAGCTGTATTACAATTAAGATAAGGTCTCTAAATGAGCAATGCCTCTATGACTATGTCATAGAACATTCATTCAATCTTCACCTCGATGTAGACCTCAGACTAGAATTTAAATGTAGCTCCAAGCAAGTCTTGAGTTTTAGTTAGTAGCTCTTTCCAAAAGAGCATGTGCTGGAGGGGCTGCCACGCGATCTTTGCCACAAGGGTCAGAGCCACAGGGCCCTGTTTCGGAGCTACATAATTCATGTTCTCGTGATAAAACCTGCTACACAATTTAGTATAGGTAATGTATATATAATTTCAACTTTTACTCTGTAACCACGTATTTATTAACTTTGCCCCATTTTTCTTTAAAAGAAAGGTACGTGCGCTGTATTTTTAGAGACTATAGAAACGATGTTTATGATTAGTGAGATATTTTTGACCAAAATTTTATTTTATATGTCGGTAATCTACATTTTATTCACAGCAGACATATAGTCGTAGGTAGCGCACCCGGTCAACCTGAACGGATTATGAAATGGGATGATACTAGGAACAAGAATAATGTACATTTTATTTATAGCTAGGCTTTGTACCTACTTAAAAAAGATGTATATATTCGTATGTGTATGTTCGATAAATTACACAACCGATTTTTATAATTTATTCTTTCGGATCCTATCATACAAAAATCTGTCATATTGCCTGAATAGTGAGTGACATCTCCTGTGCATAGCAGGATAACAGTGTTATATTATTCATATAAAACTTTGAGAACGTTCTTGATAATAGCATTTCGAGGGTTATCTACCCTCTATTTCGTTAAGTCACTTCATTCAAGACTCAAAAGAGTAGTTGACACTTTCCTTAGTCAAATTTGTAACTTTTGGACCAAAATTGCAATTACGTTTGACTAATTCGAACACGCAATATGATGTCACAATGTCAGACTATTCATGTAAAATATTTTCAGGAACACCGTTCCTATATGAAATCTATATGTTTGTCTGTGTGTGCAGACACACAGACAAACGCACAGACAAACATATAGATTTTTTTTCGAATATTCGAATTTTGACTTTCACAGATTCGGATTCAGCATAAAAAGTAGAATAGGAATGTTCAGGAACACCGTTCCTATCTCTTAAGGAACATGGTCAAAATGGCGGACAAATAAAAAAAATAATTGAATTGTGATATAATTGACGAGCCAGGTGTTCCTCTGGCAATACAAGCTTGCGCATTCTCAACTGGTTATATATGCGATATAATGTAATTTTACGGTTTCGGAGACGTTTAATGATTTTGTTTTGGCCTATGATGCCTATCTCGTTCTTTGTTATTGATATAGACAATTAACCAAATTATTGTTGGCTGAATTTACTCATTATTTTGCAAGTTAGCGTCATTCGTATCCGTAGTTTGACTTGGACCCTAGACTGCTGCTAATCTGAAGATAGTTCAGACACATTTTATTTATTCCGAAAATCGAATTTCACTTAAATTATTGTAACCTGGGCTTCCCTTTAAAAAAAGTGAAAGTTGTAAGGACGTAGCATAGGAGTTTTACGGTACGTATTGATCTGAAGATACCGAGGATATTGATGGATGTGATCAGCTCAAAAGTAGAGCTCATTCTGACTCGAACGTTACTGTAATTTATTCAGACTATGGGTTTAATATGAAAGGTGTTCCATAATCAATGAAATTGTTGAAGCCACTTGATACATACAATCAGTAGGTAACAATAAGAGTAGAAAGTAACTAAGTATATCTTCTTGGAAACCGAACACGTAGGTACTGATTTGACTTAGGTGTGGCGATAAACTGTGCAACTATCTTATCTTATCAAATATATGATGCTTTTTCGAGTATGTGTCGAGACTTGCACTTTAGTTTACAAATTATTTGTGTTAAAAGTAGAATTATTCAATTTACAATTCAGTTTATAATCAATACTAAGGATAATTGAGCTCAAAACAACACAAGTCCGTACAGTTGAAAGACGTTATTACCATCCGAATAAATAGTGCTGGAATTAAAACGTATTGGAATGTAATTTATTGGAAATAACATACTATGACTGAATAACTCGTATATGACCGGTATCGCTCTATATCCGTTTCATTCGCCGGCTGCCATAAGGAAAGAGTAAAAAAAATAATAATAATAAGAGACATCTATTTCATTGAAGTAGACTCATGCAGGCTATAATAGTTACCGTAATAGGTACAGTTTGAAGTATCTAAATAGCTTAGGCCGTTTCGGAGTATTATCGTAACAAAAAAAAACGTGCCTGGATGACTGTTTTATTTTTCGGAGTCTGTTAATATGCGTGTTCATCAGTTATCCATGCAGTTAACTTTGAAGTGAAAGTTCAAAGTATTCTACATTTACTGGTAAGAACTACATAATCTTCTCGCGTCACGGTCACGAAAACGTAATCTTCATTTTTTTGTTGTAGGCTTTTTTCCTCTGGCCATCTTGATGAGGAGCAAGTTCCCGTAGCTTAGGCTGTGACACGTGCAAGACATTGAGTATCTATCTGCTGTCAGGTCTTGGCTAGGATACGGGTTATTCAGTCGAAGAACTTTAGAGCATACTCGCTGCCGCGAATTGGCGTAGGCTGGCGATTTCAAACCATCTGAAACCTTAACAACTGAGTAACAATCGGCTCAGCGGACTTCGAGAACTGAAGCGAAAACTTAGGACGTAACCGGGTGATCATGAATAACAATTGGGCTTTAAGGCGACACCTCGATCGTGAAGCTTTAAAATGGCTCCGCCCAATCACCCCGCGCCCCTCAATTGACACTCGACGCTCGATTTGTAAAATTTGAAATTAGCGCCTAATAGGTAACCTGGGGTCAACGTATGGTCAATGCAAACGAACAGAAAAGCTACAGAGTCGCGTCACACTTAAATAAAATTTATAATATCAATATTTAATAAAAATTATTGATTTAATAATTATTTAGCTTTATACATACTGAACCAAACATATTTATTTAAGCTAGACGGAAAACAATAGTAATAATAGTAATAAAAAACTACAGAAACGTATTCACTTTTAAAAGTTTATTGAAAGAGAAATCAATGACATCGTTTTATATTTATATCTCTATAAGTTAACATGTCTTGGTATCTATGTTGTTCTTATTTAGGTCTCGTCCAGTGGCGCCCTCATTGAATAAAAAAACATATTATAGCATAGAAGATAAACATTATGAAATCTTATGTTGCATTTATTACGAAGATAGTAAAGTATTTTTACGTCATTAAACCAACACTCAAAATATTCCACTATCGTTGTTATAAGCAAAAGTGCTAAAAGAGGCCGTTTTTTGGCAATTATGCCTATAACAACGAAAGCAAAACATTTCAATTGTTGGTTTAATGACGTAAAAGTACGTTATTGTATTTGTAACACACGCAACACATGACTTTATAATGTTTATCTTCCACGCTAAGATACGATATTTTATTCCTTGAGGCGCCACTGGACGGCATGTATCCCCCTTAAGAAGAATGAAACACTAGCTACATAATACAACATTGTTTATCGAGAGGCTAAAGCGGGCCATTTGTTGATTCGGACACATATGTTTAGTTAGCAGATACACCATCTAAACTGCAAACACTGGTCACAGCGATGAAAGACGACTGTATGGAGAAAGGCTTACTACTGAATGCGAAGAAAACAAAGATAATGGTATTTGAAAGAGAAGAATCCAGAACTAATGTAAGGATTACGATTGATGATGAAGTGTTGGAACAAGTGGATGAGTTTGTATATCTTGGATGCGCTTTCAGCAGGGATGGAAGGTACACCGCAGATGTGGAAAGACGAGTGAGTGCTGGGAATAGTGTGAATGGAGCGTTGGGAAAACTTCTTGGCAGTAAAATCCTGAGCCAGAAGGCACAACTCGCTATACACAATGCAGTGTTGGTCCCAACGCTAACTTATGGAAGCGAGAGTTGGGTATGGCAGAAAGAGCATGAAAGTAGAATAAACGCGGTTGAAATGCGAGCGCTGCGCAAAATTTGTGGCGTAAGGCTTGTAGACCGTATTCGTAATGATGATGTTAGAAATAGAGTTGGTCTGAAAGAGAGCGTCGGTGTTAAAATAAGAAGAGGCATGCTCCGATGGTTCGGGCATGTAGAAAGAATGCAAGATGAAAGAATGACGAAGCAGATATACAATGCAAAAGTGGAAGGATGTAGGAGCCGGGGAAGGCCAAGACTTACCTACCATGACCAAATTGGTCATGTTCTATCAGAAGGTGATGTCAGGAGCCCTAGAAACCGGCGTGCGTGCATGAGAAGAGCAATGAATGTTAAAGAAGCGAGTGAGATATGTAAGGATCGAGTCACGTGGCGCTCGGCTCTCTCTGCCTACCCCGCAAGGGATTTGGCTTGAAGTTATAGATGTTCGAGTGTCATAATGGCTGATAGCGCCGAGTAAACACAGGATTTTTTTATTTCGAATAAATAAGAGAAATAAAATTATCAGATTGAATTAGATTGAAATTGAAATAGAAAATTGGAATTTTTTTGCAACTCCCTCCTGGTGAAGATTCACAAGTTATTTTACACAGTTAGGTATAGCTCTGGTAGGGATCCTAGCTTTTTCCCTAAATATAATACATTCTCGAATGACTAGGTATGCGCTTTCACTAACAGTCAATTTAACTTCGCGAATTTTATAAAAAAGTACAGGAAGAACTTGACGGTTAGACGGTAATTTTGCGCCTATTATTTGATAATTTACGTCTCCAACTAAGAAAATACTTGATTTATTGCTTCTCAATTCCACTGCCATCTTATAAAAGTTAAAACATTAGGTATTAATCACGAGAATAACTGACATTCAAAATTAATAGACGGTTAGGTAATTATGACGAAGTTAACGATGCTCTCTCTAAAGTTATTCATTGGTTTAGTGTTAATAATCTGCTTTTAAATGATAAAAAGACTAAAGTAATTAAGTTCTCAACACCTAATGTAAGGCAGGTGGCTACCAATGTACATGTTAATGGAACTAATTTAGCCTCTGTGGAGACAACTGTGTTCTTGGGTATAACAATTGACTCCAGACTACAAAGGGGCCCACAAATTGAAAAATTATCAGGAAAACTAAGTTCTGCAGCTTATGCAGTGAAAACTATTAGACGGCTCACTGATATTGATACGGCTAGAATAGTTTATTTCAGCTACTTTCATAGTATTATGTCATATGGAATTCTTCTTTGGGGTAACTCCGCGGATATTAACACCATCTTTTTATTGCAAAAGAGAGCCATAAGAGCTATCTACAAACTTGGTCCCCGTGAGAGCCTTAGAGAAAAATTCAAAGAAATAAATATTTTAACAGTCGCATCGCAATATATCTATGAAAATCTTTTGTATGTCCATAAAAACATAGACTCATTTTGTAAAAAGAGTGATATTCATAGCATAAATACTAGATATAAGCATAATCTTGTGTTATATGCAAGCCGTCTCCACAAAACAAGTAATTATTTTATGGGGCAATGTATACGGTTCTATAACAAACTTCCCAGCAATATAAGAGATTTGTCAATAAACAAATTTAAAACTACTATTAAAGCCAAATTGTGTAGCAGGGCATATTATAAAGTATCTGACTATATTCATGATAAAAATGCCTGGGAGTGAGTCGATCCAATTATAATGTAATTAACAAAATATGTAAATTTGTTTGGATACCAAAAGAGGGATGCCTGAGTTTTTTGGCAGTATTTTTATCAGTGCTCACCTAGTCATAAACTGCACGGTAGGGAAAAAAAATGTGACGATTCCAAACAAATGTAGCCATTTTTACGGAATAAAAAGATTTTGACTTTGAATTTGAACAAATGAATACCGCGAGTACGTGCGGCACTGCCGCGCAACTTGTATGAACATGTTTCGATGTAATTCGGCACGGATTATCGTAATCCAAATAAGTTAAAAATTAATTTCCGAGTGTTTTAAAAGCAAATGAACAAAACTAAGACATATGCGTTAGAAAATAAAAACTTTGAAAAATAAGGGACACCCTAATATACATATATACAAATAGATTTTATAATCTATTCATATTTAAAAAAAACATGTGACAAATGATTTTCTTGCTGTTTCATAACTTTAACTTCAGTATAATGACATTTATTGTATTTTACTTATGTATACTCTGTGTTTTGTATTGTTGTACGTTTCCTTGTTATTTATTAAACTCTCAAGAAGAAAGAACCAGGACCATCTCTGATGTTGCAAAATAAATCTAATCCGTACAATAGTTCAATACTAACCACAATGTATAGAATAGATGATTTTTTTGTGTTTTCAGTGTTGGTTCATAGTAAATATTATTTGTTTTCACGAGTACCATGGGTATAAGTATACTATCTATCTATATCTTCACGCTAAATCCCTCGTGAGCGCCACATGACTCGGTACTTACACACCTCGCTCGCTTCTTTAACATGAAACATACCGAGTTTTTTTAAAAACTATCAAAATATACTATTTTACTAGTAATTATTTTAATACAAAAAAAAAAAAAACCTCCACTGGTTTTCTATCTTCTGATTGGATAAATTTCCAACGTAAACTAACCTTCACCTACGTACAATGTCTAAGTCGGAGTTCGGTGAGCTTATAATGGTTACTATGAGTTTGTCGTCCCGTATGACACTTACGTTAAAGTAGCATATAAATCGAGTAGTGATTCTTCTAGTGGAATATGTTTATTTAGTAAGTTTCTCCTAAAAAACAAAACAGCAAAAATATTCTATTTTATAAGTTTTTATTTTAATACAAAGAAATAAAGAGTCTCCACTGGTTGCTATGTGCTGAGAACGCGAACCTTATTGGTATAAATTTCCAACGTAACCTGACCTCCACCGACGTACAACTTCTAAGTCGGAGTTCGGTCAGATTATAATGGACATAATAGGAGTTTGACGTCCTATATAGGTACGCGGTCAGCCTGTGGATAATGTATACCAATTATCAAATGTTACTGTTTATTCCTGCAAAAAATAACTCTTATTTAATTAATGCAGTTTTATATAGAGTTATTAAGTAAGCAAAATTAAAAAAAAGTTTGAAGAGGAATTAAATAGCTTGGGCCAACCATACCTAGGAACTGTTCTAAAAACTAGAAATATGTCTACACAATGTTATTATAATATGTTTAATGAATATAATAATTAAAAAAAATAAATACCTTGTCTTGTTCGCCTCCCCCATTCTACGAACATTTTCTTTGTATTTTTATTCTATATATTTTCTTTTTAGTGTTCCCCATTATTACAAAAGTATAATAAATATATATAAACCTATAATATTATTTACTACTTATATCTAATAATAATACACTTACGCTAAATAATATAATATTGAATATTTACAACTATTAATTATAAAAACTTCGGTGTCGCGATGTAAATGGAGCGAGCTCGAGCAGACAGTCGACATAGGTCTTACCTCGAAGCGGGCTGCAGCCGGACTGGCTGGATGTAGTTAGTCAACGCGTTTATAATCCTCATTACCGCACAATAAGGTCGAAAACACGTAGCACCCAAGACGAATGTGATCGCTTAGAAATTGTCAGAAACTTAAAATATTTTTAAAAAATTTCATGTTTCACTTATCAAAATATGCAGCAAGCATATTATAAACATAGATATTACTAATAGATTTAAGTAATTTTGAAGCGTATAAATAGAACAACTTCGTTGTAATTTCAAAAATAATGAATTTCAGGAGGTGTTTTCGAAAGTAATTATTATCGAATCAATTTTACACAATCGCGTATTTGAGCAAGCAAATTCAAGATAAAGAAATGAAGTTATTTATATTAAAATCTTAGATCCGTCAGTTTAGTCATTAGCCTATACTATTCGATGAAAGTTGGTCTAATTTTTCGATGTGTCGCCTTAATATGACTGTGTTAAGCCCAATTGTTATTCTTGTTGAGCACAGGGAAGTTCAAGGCAACGAAACCATGCAAAGGCAGACTACAGTTGACATTGCTTTAGAAATTATCCAGTACCTTCATTAGTACACTGGTATCATTTATCCATACTTATGGCTGCCTCTCTCTTTCCAGATACTTGAGCGTGGCGTGGTGAGGTGAGCGGGCGCGATGACCACCGACATATCGGTGTCCCGCTGGGACCCCTCCATCGGCCACGGCCAGGAGATCATTGACGAGTTTGAGTACGATGGCGGCAATTCGTCGTCGAGGCTGTTCGAACGATCGCGCATCAAGGCATTAGCCGGTAAGTGACTAATTTATATACTTCTTTTTCACTGTAGTACTGACGGCACATTGCCCATCAGTATGCCATAATGTTGTCAAACTATCGATAATGAAATAATCGGTAATTTGGCATAGGAATTGGAGAATATTCTGAAACGTTGAAATGCGTTATGTATTTTTCATTATGTTTTCTTTAAATACTCGAGACGGGCTCTCTTCTTGAAGGATGCTTACTTCTGAATATAAAATTAACGTCGTCAAATTCCGAATTCGTCGGTTGGTAGTATAATGGCTAAGTCAAAATACTGCTTTTATATCTGTATAGATGATCAAGGTCGGAAACTAAGTGTGTCAAATTCTTTATTCAAAAAGTGGTTACAATAATTAAATTTTCCTTAGTTGATACTTATCCTACAGTTGATAAGGAATCGAACTATATTCGTTTATGTTTTATGTGTCACGACACTGGAAGATAATGGACACTGAGAATTACGAGTATATAGAAATTATGAGTTTCATTAACTGGCTTAAATCTGATAGGTAATCAATTATGAAGATTTTTTTCCTTTACATTATTGTTTCGAGAACATGTTATCTGTCCGTAATAATCTTAGTAGATTATTGTGTTTGTAATTTCGAATTAATTCATTATTGATCACTAGATTCATTATATTACATTGTTTTAAACTTCTGATAGGGCTGGCTATTACAAATAATTTATTGTTCCTTAATATTGTATCATGTTAAGAGAAACGTAAATGTTAGCCTTGTCCTGTATTATATATTTTTTTGTATTTGCATGTAGCTTTTATCAATTAGTAACGGTTTCCCGTTTTCCTGCATTGGTGGAATTGTAAACAGTTGGTTTAGTCGTCTTATACGGTGATCACCTCGAGGGCTACTAGAATATTGCCACAACGATACCGGCTTTTATCAGCAATGTTAGTATACTGATATCTCAAATTCCAACAGTATACTTTAGTTACTTGATTACTTACGCACATCACTCGGGCAAGAAATATGTGTGAAATATATTCATATAATTTCATAATTTCTCTTTTTTCAAGTTGTTACATCGTATAACCTATCAGTGTTATAATAACTAATGATTTTAGTAATTTAAAACCGGTCCTAGAGTTGACGACATCTGGAGCGTTGGTATCGAATATCCTTGTTCTGTGGGCCAGTTATATTTTGTCGCTCTAATTCTTCCCGTTCTTTTGCTCGCAAGCTACCTGTGTCAGTCGCCTTTCGGTGTTGGCGACATGACATCGGCAGAGTGTTACGATCTGATCAAGAAAGGTGTTGATATAGAAGTGCCCGGTTTGGAGATTTATTATGACAAGGTCGTGGTAGAACTCAGAGGTTTGTAGTGCTGCGATAAGATAGTGCATTGTGCGGTGATGGATTTGTTTGTTATTGTCGTAACATCAAACGAGAACTTCATAATATATATACAAGAGGTGTAGTTTGTAAACGTTTATCGTAACTATTTATTTCTTAACTTCGTTAAATCGTAGCACTCTTGGATTTACAAGGTATTTTTAATCAATATTTGCGTTATAATATTCTCACGTGAATAACAAGATATGTTAAGGTAGGGTTGATATTTCGCAGATTAAAATAAGCTAGCTTAGCAGGTGCAAATATTTTTATATGACCAATGAATATCTTTGCAATACCATGAATATCATTGTATTGCAAGAAATATAATGATCTATGGTTGCTACAAGGAGTTATAGCTAGAGTGTTGCCATCCCCTGTTTTCGCCGCTCTTATATAATAGAGTATATACTCTGTTATAGTCACAAATCCGACATGTCTCTGCTGCATTTTTTAGATTGATTAGAAATCTTTGCCAGCAATTTGATCTAATCTGCTTTATGTGCTACCGCGACCAATTAGTGCATGAGAACTAGCGCCGGCCGGCACCCAATAACTACCATTAGTAGACGCAACATGTCGTCGCTGCCATGACTGCTCCGGTTGTCTCTAACTCGGCTGCTGCAGTCGTTCTCGCGATTGCCTGCCATCTGTAACGGTATGCACCCGCCACAGTTGTGAGTGTGCATAACTGGGGGTGGGTGTCGGTCGGCGCTAGTTCTCATGAACTAATTGGTGGCGAAAGCACAGAAAGCAGGTTAGATTAAATTGCATGTACATTTGAAGTTCGCAAAATGACGCCTGAATATATTAACGAATCTTTGCAAGTTTAAGAACTGTTTTTTTAATAACTTGGTGTATTTCTGTACGGTACCCTGCGCTTCTAGGATCACTGCGCTTTACGCTCTACAGCGTGCGAACAGTAATCTGACCTGGCACTTAGGTTACACGTATAAATTTCTGAAACCAACACCTAGAGCCGTATTGTCCTGTTGAGTTATTGCAATGGCGTTGCCCGCTCAAGACGGCGGTGAGAAGCATCCAATCCCCAAGCTGGCCGCTGTAAGACCGGCTCTCTGGTCCCCTCGACGCGGTCGACCTCACTGGCGGTTAATGTGTTAACATTCGCTTTTTATCAAGTTTTTCTTGACTAATTGTTAGAGATGAATATTTATTATGTACCCTTCTTTCACCCCTTCCCAGGTCCGTTAATATTAATATTGACGATCAGTAGAATAATCTCCGTTTAGTTGTTCCATTCCATTGAATTATGTTCATTATTATGGAGTACCGCAAGGGGCAGTACTAGGTCCTCGTAAAATTTTAAATAATAAAAATGAATTAATTTTAAAAACATTTAACAAACAATTAAATTTAAAATAATATAAGTTTAACAAGCTTATATTCAATCAAGTATTTTTATGATTTGCAGACGAACGAGAAAGTGTACAGAAGAAGACTTTCCAGAAATGGGTGAATTCACATTTAGTGCGGGTGGGAAGCCGCATCGGCGACTTGTATGTGGACATGAGGGATGGAAAGATGCTCATCAAATTGCTGGAGGTGCTCTCCGGGGAGAGACTGGTCAGTATAAAAAAACATCTTAAATTTTAAGAATGATGCGACAACAGCAGAACTATGTGACTATCTCTCTTATAAAACATTTTAAGATCGTTTAATTATCAAAGTAACGTTTTATTCTATGGGAATGATCTGTGTTAGTAGAATTTTGTTCTTTTCTATCTCTGATTTACGACTCTAGATTAAAGCTTACCTATTTACTAAAATAATAATGCTCGTTGTTTTCATGTTGAATTTCCGTTCATATATTCCGGCCAATTCGGTCCTACATTAAAATTAGAATCAACAAGAAATTGGGCCAAATATTGTAATTGTTTATGAAAGGCAATTTGATACGTGAATACCGCGTATTTATACTGCAACGTATACAATTCTGTTGTTTCAGCCTCGTCCAACAAAAGGCAAAATGCGTATCCATTGCCTCGAGAACGTGGACAAAGCATTGCAGTTCCTCCGGGAACAACGCGTGCATCTGGAAAACATGGGCTCTCACGATATCGTCGACGGGAACCCTAGACTCAACCTTGGTCTTATCTGGACCATCATTCTTAGATTCCAGGTTTGTACCACATTTTATTTTGTTCGTAATATTACGAGTACATTCTGTAGGTATAGCCACAAATATTACCTGAAGATTTTAAGTGTCTCTTAAATTTTGTAATCCACATATGTTATATGTTAGGATTATCAAATTACTAGATATAAAAAATATTATCTAGAATTACATAGAGAGTAAGTAATTTATCAGGAAAATTTAATATTAATCATAAGCTTGAAATGCGGAAGAAAATCTTCAATAATTATTATGTTTTAAAAAATAGCAAGCGTGAGTGCACTTTGAATTAGCCAATTTAATAGTCCTAGCAGACTCATAAAAAATATTTTACTCATGAATACTTCATCTGGATATTTTGGTTTTATCCTTTGGGTTTGGTCATGTCGGGCGTGAGTCAAGGTAACAACCTTGGTCCCCTTGAAGTCCTTACCATGATAAACGACTTGCCAGAGATGATCAAGGGCTCAAACTGCTTGTTCTTCAAAAACGGCTTTATATTTAATATGTCACACACAAATGTAATTTAATTGCTTAATGTAATACTTACACTATCGTATTAGGCTAGAACATGTAATGATTGCGTAATTATTGAAATAAATATTGAATAGATTTATTTTATTCTATTTCCTTTTTTCTAGATACAAGACATCACTATCGAAGAGACGGACAATAAAGAAACGAAATCGGCCAAAGACGCCTTGTTATTATGGTGTCAAATGAAAACGGCCGGCTACAACAACGTGAATGTTCGCAACTTCACGACCTCCTGGCGCGACGGGTTGGCCTTCAACGCGATCATACACAAGCACAGACCAGACTTGATACAGTTCGAGAAACTTCACAGGAGCAATCCAATACATAACCTGAACAATGCTTTCAACGTCGCTGAAGAAAAGCTCGGTCTCACCAAGTTATTGGACGCCGAAGGTGAGTTTGTCACAAGAACAAGAGAACGTACATGGAAAGCGCCAACAATCACCACCACACTTAAAAATACCGCGTCCACTGTAGTTGCGTCAGCACTTTTTAGGATACCTAGTTTAAAGTTGTCTTACGTTGTACGTCTTCTCTAGTCATTGATCTACAGTTGTCAGAAAATACTATTTTGAATTTAATATATGAAAGGAAAAAAACAGTATATAGCTTGGTAATATAAGCATTCTGGGATATGTTAGGAGTGGTTATGGGATACGTTAGGGTCAAGTTTGGGTACCTACATTATTTACTTTTGGAATTTCAAATACGAAAACTTTATCACATATTCCAAACATTTTTTCCGTTACGTAAAGCATCATAATTTCGTTTTTCGTATATGGCAATATTAATTGAAACGTGAATACTACACTTTTTGATATACCTCTGTGGCTTCTATAATACTGGCATAAATTAGTAATAAACATGGCATTTTAAGTAACCTATATACAAAGGAAATTGCTTAATTGCAATACATTGCTTGTTTAATTCCAGATATCGCTGTGGACCATCCCGATGAGAAGTCAATCATCACATATGTAGTGACGTACTATCACTACTTCAGCAAGCTGAAGCAGGAGACGGTGCAGGGCAAGAGGATTGGCAAGGTGGTCGGCATTGCCATGGAGAATGAGAAGATGATGCAAGAATACGAATCACTTACTAGGTAAGCTTCTTTTGCCTACAATCAATTAGCTGCTGGCCGTGGCTCCATCGTCGTGGAATTCACCTTTTCATGTTTTATATAGGAAGCCAAAATACTAAAGTACTCTGTGATAATATGGCTTCCTATAAATGGAAAAACAAATTGCAGTATCGGATCAGAACTACATTCTAAATAAATAAAAAAACTTACTATCTATATCTCTTTATAACACTAGTGTAGATATTTTATTTTATTTGACGGAATTATGTAAAGGTCAACCTTTGCATGATGCTAATAACATTACATATCGTTGCCATTATTTACATAATATTAATTTTATAACACAAAATATTATAAAATTAATGATTCTTGTATTATTTTAGCGATCTGCTACAATGGATTGAACGCACGATTGAAGCGCTCGGTGACAGAACATTCGCCAACTCGCTCGAGGGCGTACGACAACAACTTATTCAGTTTGCCAACTATCGTACAGTTGAAAAACCACCCAAGTAAGTCATCAACCTCATTTTTATCTTATCCATATTTCGATACTTTGATGATTCGAAAACTGCGATAAATTTAATTGGAATCACTTTATTATTTATATTCCAAATGAAATTTTCATATTTCCCTGTTTTTGTCACTGGTTCAAATGTACTTCAAGATGTCATTCAAGATGATCAGTAAAATTGCACTATCGATTTTTCTACATCAAAATCTTTTCTACATAAAAAGAACGGGATCCTGCAACATTTATACGGCGTTGTCTCTAATGCCGGGGGAAAAATAAGAAGTAAAATGACAAATTTAGAGGCTCTGTGGGCCTCTAAAACTTTACATTAACAAAAATTAACATATACTTGTTTTAAACCTACGTGCTAGCAAACTGTCATATGGACGACTAGTATGCTGATTTAATGTAATTAGCGCTTCACTGAAAGTATTGTAACAAATGCTTGCAACGCTGGCATATATGGATGTTTATCAAATATTTACCTATTGTATAAGCTTTGCTTAGGTTAAAAGTACATACCTGAAAAACCCTTTATTTATCAATGTTTAAAGAACTTAAAGAAAGTGGTGTGTTAGTCATATGCCATTCGGTCTGCCTACCTTGCAGGTGTCTTTAGTTAGTACATATTCAATCCGCATCGAGGTTCCAATGTGTACTCTTGGAGAAAGAGACGTCCACATTTAAACCCTTCGTCGGCAAGGGACTTGGGTTGAAGATATAAGGATTTTTTTACACCACTAAGGCGAAAAACAAGCATGCGGCCAGCCTGATGGTACGCAGTTACCGTAGCCTATGGACATTTGCAATACCAGGAGTGTCACTCTTGCGTTGCTGTAGCCCCTTGGGAAAATCTCGGCAGGGAGCTCATTCCACAACTTAATAGTTCTCGGTAGTACGCGACTATTGCGGCTTCAGTTTGTGAGGGAGTATAAACTCCCAACCGTCGGCGATCTGTGCGATTGTAAAACGAAGGTGTTGGCATCATGTCGAATAACTCCTAAGAACACAACCACAGATAGATGAATTACAAGATAACCGAGTTATTTTAAATTCACAGGTTTGTCGAAAAAGGCAATTTGGAAGTTCTACTGTTTACGCTACAATCCCGTATGCGTGCTGCTAACCAGAAGCCTTACACTCCACGCGAAGGACGTATGATCCATGACATAAATCGGGCCTGGGAGCGACTCGAGAAGTCCGAGCATGAACGAGAGTTGGCTCTGAGGGAGGAACTAATACGGCAGGAGAAGCTCGAACAACTTGCTGCCAGGTAAGCATTACTAGATAGAATATACAGATTCGCAGATTTCATATCTAGGGAGGGAGGGATTTCATATCATTCTTCTTTGTCGGGTAGACCACAATTAGTAATATTGAAGAAAAATGATCGGAGTCAATAAGGAAAATAGTACAGTAAATTTTTTCTCGTCTGTTTTAGTAGTAGTGGTAGTGTAGCTATAGTTTGTTTTGAGAGTTCATGTTTTACGACAATTTTGTCGTAAGCGTTTCGCCTCTTTTATGCGTGCGTTTTACGCATGTGTATTTATATACAAACAATATATTTTTTTAAGTAAGTTCACAGTAACAAAATAAAAGTTACGAGAACTCCGTCGTATTTTCACACTAGGTGTGTGTTTTATAGTTTTTATACTATGACGTATATAACAACCTGAATACCAGGTATAAACACTGCTAATCATAGCAAATAATTAATGAGTTAATGTAAATAAATATTACTCATGCTGTATATTCAAAGATTCTCACGATTAAAATTGCCTAAATTACAAAACAAAAATAGTGTGATATAACTAATATCAAATATCATTCCAGATTCAACCGCAAAGCACAAATGCGTGAGACTTGGCTCTCGGAGAACCAGCGGTTGGTCAGCCAGGACAACTTCGGCTTCGACCTTGCCGCAGTGGAGGCTGCCGCGAAGAAACACGAGGCTATTGAAACCGACATCTTCGCATACGAAGAGCGTGTGCAGGCCGTGGTCGGTGTATGCTCTGAGTTGCAGGCCGAGAGGTAATTATAACTAAATTATTTATTAATAACATGTGGTCCCAGTACACTCCCCAACAAATTTCAACAAGGAATGTTGATTCAAACTCTATTACAGTCTATTGTCATATAAAGCTACATTATCTTCTTCCTAGCATATATATATAACGATTGGCGATCTTCGCTACCTAAATCTAAGAATTTGGCGAAGATACTGATTTTGACATACAAATAACAAACAATATATTTTTTTTAGTAAGTTCACAGTATCAAAATAAAAGTTACGAGAACTCAGTCGTATTTTCACATACTGATACTGATTTTGACGTGCAGTAACTGCTGTCAGAGCTCCACAACTCTGAGGAAAAATCAGTACTTTCTTAGGTTAGGTCACACACGTCTACCGAAATAAAATTTATTGGATTTTCTGGTTTCCTCACGGTGTTTTCCTTTACTGAACAAGTGATAATTACAAATATGTACATAAACACGAAAACACCTATTTTAGTGTTACATGCGCACACGCAAGACCCAAGAACCAGTCGGTTAATAAGCTAATTCATTATTCATTAGGCTGCCAGTGCTAGTCATTAAGTGTCTTTATATTCAGTGTCAATCAGAAGTGTTATCAATAATATTACCAGATTTAGCGTCCAAAAGCAGACATGTAATACATTTTTATATCACAACCCTACGTCTGCCGATTGATCTGCTGGAGTAAACTCCACAAGTCATCACAATTTTTCTTTTATTGCAACCACAATCCAATAAACCACTTGACGGCGCATTAAGGTACCCCTCACCAAAACGTAGTAGTTTTATCGCCTAAATATTCAACCCTGTTGACAACTGAGAGGATATTTTAGTCAAAAAGCGAGCTATTTTAGCCATAAGTGACGCGATATTGATCCCATGAACTTGCCAACATATACATACTGATTTACACACTCACTCACTTGAAGGAAGTTTGCTGTGAGGTGGATAATAAGCTACTTTAAAGCGATATATCTTAGGTTAGCTTAACGACTGTTACCTATCGAAAACAACCGGGACAGACAGCGACTTCGAGGCGACTCAACCCGTCCATAGTTAGGCTGCACTTAACGTTGGTATTTTTTTTTATACTACTTCGGGAGGCATACAAGCATACGGCCCACCTGATGTAAAGCAGTTACTGTAGCCTATTAACCCTTGTAATATATTAAGTATCACTCGCGCGATGCCTCCTCTGCTGCTTCCACAGCAACTCCTTAGGAGCTTACTGGTGGCCTCACTCACACGCAGGTACACAACAACCCTCTAGGGAGTTGTTATTTGGCTGCGGTTTTCTGTGAGGTGGTACTTCCCCAGACGGGCTGCTTTGATACGCCCTACTTCTCTTTAATGCTTATCTTGCATGTTCAACGTCATCGAGCTCACATATAAAATGATAATAATGTATGTGTAGATATCATGACATGGAGCGCGTGTGCGCTCGCCGAGACAACGTGCTGCGCCTGTGGGCGTACCTGCTCGAACTGCTGAGGGCCCGACGCGCGCGGCTCGAACTGTCGCTACAGCTGCAACAGAACTTCCAGGTACAGTCAAAGTCAAAACTGCAACGATACACAGTTTTAATTGAATATAACATACTGGAACTGGCTTTTTTTTATACTACGTCGTCGGGAGGCATACAAGCATACGGCTCACCTGTAAAGCGGGTACCGTAGCCTATTAACGCTTGCGATATTTTAAGTATCACTCGCGCGATGCCTCCTCTGCTGCTTGCATAGCAACTGCTTGAGAGCTTACTAGTGACCTCACTCACACGCAGGAACACAACAACCCTCTAGGGAGTTGTTATTTCGCTGCGGTTTTCTGTGAGGTGGAGATACTTCCCCAGACTTGCTTTGATGCGCCCTACCTCTCTTAATAACCTGGCTGGGTGGTTTCCTGTCGAGCTTATTAAGACAAGGTAGTGTTAGTCAGTGAAGAGTTTCTACAGACTGATTCCTACTCAATTAAGGGTTTAATTTTCCACGATTCAATTTCTTTCCGCAACATAATTTCCAGGTACAGTCAATATAAAAAATCCAACGATTAACAGTTTTAAGTGAATAGTTTTCTCACAAGGGGTACTAGTTGGCTTGCCGTCAGGCTTACTAAGACAAGTTAGTATTATTCAGTGAAGAGTTTTTATAGACTGATTCTTAGTCAATTAATAGTTTCATTGTCCACGAATCAGTTGCAACTCCATAATCATGTTGATATCGCCATGAGATTGTGATATTGCCTAGTTTCGCGATACCGCAGCAATTATAGGTTGATCTACTAAAAGGATGTAGAATAAAAACTAAATTAGTAAATATTAAAGTCTCGTTTGTTAAACTAATTTGTGTGATTCCGCCACCAATTAGTTCATGCAACCTGTAAGAACTTCTTCAAGATCTTCTTCAAAAATCTTCAGCTGTGGTCTTTTTTATTTTAATTATTGTATCGTTATCAGAACTACATTGATTTACCACAGTTCATGGTTGCAACATTTTTTTATTATTAAACAATAAAGTTTTAATAAACAAATACAAGTGGTAAAATTCAGTTCCTTATTACAATATATAACGTAGAAGTTGACCCAATAAAAAGTGTTAGCAAAAATATATAAAGTTATATCGTAAAATAATAACTATTCAAACAATATAATATTTTTTACGAATGTTGTCACATTAATCATCCTAAAGAGGAAGGATTATTATTATAGACTTCAGAAATTTGTCTGTCTGTGGCATTCAAGCTGCAAACTAGGCGAAATAATAGATTTATATAAAGGATTTTAATAAAAACTAGTTTCAATTCTAGAAGATTAGGATTTTTAATGAAAGTAACATCATAGAAAGTATAATTTAACGAAAGGTTGTGGTATTTATATATTTTGCATTTCTTGTCATTCACCATGTATATAATGTTTATTTTCTCAGGAAATGCTGTACATCTTAGACTCCATGGAGGAGATCAAGCTACGTTTGCTGACAGACGACTACGGCAAGCATCTGATGGGCGTCGAAGACCTCTTGCAGAAGCACGCGCTTGTCGAGGCTGATATCAATGTGCTGGGAGAACGCGTTAAGGTGAATAACTTGTGATAGTTTAATATGTTTGGATTGTAAAGGGCGCGCTTGTTGGCAGGGTTATCTAAATTGTAGGTTGTTTGATCAGCATCAGATACAGCGTTTAACAAAATTAGTTTATATATATATATATATATGAATTATTAATATACATATATATCATCCAGCCTGACTCTCATTGGGGTAGACAGAGCACAGACACGCTAGGTCTATCGATCCAAACATACCTCTTCGCTTCTTCAACATTTATCATTCTCTTCATGCATGCTCTTCGGTTTTGGGTACATTTGATTTGGCCCTTTTTCAACACATCACCAATTTGATTTATATGTGTGCATCTAGGGTGGTCCCTGCCTCCATTCACTATTGCTCGATAAATTTCTTTCGTAACTCTTTTGTTATTCATTCTTTCTAAATGACCAAATCATCTCAGCATATTATTAATATGTATAATATGAATTAGTTAGTAACTTGTGTTTTAATAATCTAGTTGTATAAAAAAATAGGTTCTTGTTAAGATTTGTATGCTCTACTTGTAAGGTAAGAAGTGGCCTGTGCAAATTTAGTATGTATAATATGTAATATACATACTTTTACAAATAAGCTATTTGATTTGATTAATATATAATTCTTTAGAATCCAACGTGCGTGCATGAGAAGAGTAATTATTGTTAAAGAAGCGAGTGAGGTGTGTAAGGGTCGGGTCACATGGCGCCCGGTTCTCTTTGCCTAGCCCGCAAGGGATTTGGCGTGAAGTTATAGATAGATAGATAGATCTAGCGAATTGGATATTATTGATTGTATCACTGCTTGATTTATTAGTGCGTTAATTCAATTCAAATCAGTTCATTTGATACGTGATGTTGTCCGCAGGTGGTAGTGGGCCAGTCGCAGCGATTCCTGGAGCAGGAGGAAGGTGGCTATCGACCGTGCGACCCCGCCATCACCGTCGAACGTATACAGCAACTGGAGAATGCGTACGCCGAACTTGTACATCTGGCCGTAGAACGCAGGTACGTTAAAGAGGTGCCCATAGGAATTGTCATTACTACTTTTAACAGCAACTTTGCAGGTATGTGAACTCGATCACTCGCTGGAACACAGCAAGAGAACCCTTCAGAGAGTTGTTATTAGATTTCTGTGAGGCGCAGGTTCTTCCACAATCGGTTTTGATGCAAAAACTCCTTTGACGCGCTCTAGTCGGATGTATTACATTCACTACATAGGGACCACTTACATCGTAAATTTATAATGTCGAACTTTATTAAATTTAACAATAAAAACAGATTTTATATCGAAATAAACGCGTACTGTGTTACAAATTAACAGATGATTTGTACAGGTCGGTTATCGAAAGCTGGCACATACATTAAAGGCTACTGCACCCGTGTAGTTGGCAAAGATTGACTCTCACATAAGTCTCGTCAAGTGCGAATAAGACAGAGACTTTTATT
Source organism: Pyralis farinalis (assembly GCA_947507595.1). NCBI lineage: Eukaryota > Metazoa > Arthropoda > Insecta > Lepidoptera > Pyralidae > Pyralis > Pyralis farinalis. The sequence goes on from OX382275.1 coordinate 11,554,113, forward strand.
GATACATCTGCAATGTGCCATCTTGCCATGCACTTATTCACGGACTCATACAAAGACAGTGTGTTAATGTTGGTATATGCCAGCTTTCGATAACAGGCCTGTATTTAAGGACCTGCATTTAACGTGTTCTATTCACGTAGTAAGATTTGATCTTTATTGAAAATATTATAAGGGTTCTTTTATATGTTCAGGAAGCGTCTTGAGGACAGCCGCAAGCTGTGGCAGTTCTACTGGGATATGGCAGACGAAGAGAACTGGATCAAGGAGAAGGAACAGATCGTATCTGTCGACGACATCGGCCACGACCTTACTACAGGTATGTGAAATTACGTAAAGCAAGCAAATAATATAATTTCTAACCATGACTAGACCTTTTTATAAACATGTATTTCCTGGAATCGGTTTTTATACGGGCGCCATAGTATTTGTAAAATAAACGATAAAAAAAAGTATCCGTACCAATGTAATACTGTGTTTACAGTGTACCTGTTGATATCTAAGCATAAGGCGCTCGAGGCGGATGTGCAGGCCCACGAGCCGCAGCTCATGAGCGTCGCCGCCGTTGGAGATGAGCTCATCTCCCAAGGACACTTCGGAGCAGATAGGATCCAGGTAAGCGTACCATAAATATAAATGCTTTGTAAATTACAGTCGAGGGATCTAGGCTCGGGGAGGGCTTTGCTTCATACCCCGCACCTAGCCTGTACAGTCATCATACACACTTATCTATGCCTGTACGGCAGTCGTTCAAACTATGTGCGTTTTAATTTTATACTACGTACTCGTAATGGATACGTTGTCCCACCACCATCCCATTGCTCCACCGACCTCTCGGTCACTTGAGCCGATCACGGGAGATGCATACGTCACTTGCTACTCTAAAGGTTCTGTTTCGTGTCGTGGGTAATTCTTGGCTCTCTACTAATTATTCAATTTCTTCGCTGTTCTGGCTTCACGGCTAACTTCTCTGCGCTCCTACGCGTGTGCCATAGTCCAATATACGCACGGAACTCTTCTTAGTGCGCGAGGCCGCATTTTACTGCTATTTTTCATTTTATAGGTGATTTAGTATCACCGACGTGGTTCTCTCTGTGGGATTGGTTGGGAAAATTTGCTACTGTAGTGGTGAAAGTGGCTGCCCCTTACGCGGTTACGTGACGGCTGATGTATGTCAAACTTCTTGTACGTTTATTTGGCAAACATCTTATTTCATGTCTGGGGATGCATGTATCTAAGCCATATTATGGGACGTAAGGGACATAAAAGGCGATGTGTAATGGATTAAAGGTAAATGGCATATCGAAACCCGCGGACACGTTTACATAAAGTGTAGGCTTCAGGGTTCCGTGCCACAATTGCATTCAGTGGTCAATACTTCTCGTGTTGATGTTTGAAATATAGTCTAATGTACACGCTGCTTGCGTAGAGCATCCTGCTTTGTCAGTTAATAGAAATACTTTCAAAATGTTTAGGGTAATAATTTTAAAATTGTAGAAGGTAATGTCAGGAGCCCAGCGAGTGGCGTATGTATAACTACGGATATGGAAAAAGCTAAAGTGTGTAAAGTTTAGGTTTTTTTTTGTGGCGTTCCCACTCTGTTCGTCATGCAAGGGGCGCATGGGTGCAAATATATATATAAATTGAATATTAATGTATATTGTGTAATTAGGAACGTCTCCGTGACATCCTGACGCAGTGGAATCACCTGCTAGACCTGGTGTCTCTTCGTAAGAATCGCCTCGACGCCGCCGTGCGCTACCATCAACTATTCGCTGACGCAGACGACATAGACAACTGGATGCTCGACACGCTCAGGTTGGGAACAAGCTCATTTTATTGTCACCCATGTTAATTTTGACACTGTTTAGTATGCTTCTATTATTAGAACCTCTTAAAGACAGGAAGTGCAAATTCCTACCTGTTTTAAAACACCCAGACCAAGACAAACAGATATGTTCATGCACGCAAGTGTTTGTTTTGTATGGGAATCGAACCCACGAGCGTTAATGTTAAAGTAGCATTGCTAACCAATCCACTACCAAACTTGTCAATTTTTAGGCTTTGTTTCAAAATTGTACTATAATCTACAATTAATTATCTATCAACTATAATTTATAAATAAATTAAGATTGTATCAGAAAATATTACCCACCACTAAAATGCTTCTAGCATTATATATAGAATATTTCTGTTTGTGATCTGACATTCGATTTTCTATTTTTATTTTCATGACCGTGTTGCCATACGCGCGGAGATTGGAACCTTAGTTTTTATGGTAATAATCTGTATATGTGTCAATCAGGTTGGTCTCATCGGAAGATACCGGCGTGGACGAAGCCCAGGTTCAAAGTCTCCTGAAGAAACACAAGGATGTCACAGACGAGCTCAAGAACTATGCGAACGTTATTGAACAACTGAAACAACAGGTGAGTGTTAATTGACTGGTTTTGCTGGCAATCACTGCGAAACTTTTAGAAATATATTTAATGCTTATTGAACATACGAATTACATGACGAATATTTGTAAATACTTATTTCACTTTTTTAGTAATAATAATTTCACCTGTTTTGAAACATTAGTCACACACAAATGTTTCGAAACAAGGGTGAAATTATTAATGATTTTAAATCTCATCTATTTCCTAAGAAAATTTGAGGTCCACACCATTCTCTTATTTACCATTGTACGAAACAATCGTAAGTAGAAAGCATTGTTTGGCATTGATCGGTAAGTGTAAAAAAATATATACCATTAATCGATCAATGTCAAACTATGCTTTTTTGATTGCAATTGTTTCTTACTAGGGTAAATCGGCGAACTGTACGGAACTCCTATAAAATTAGTATGCACTGCATACTAATTCTGTAAGTATTAAGTATTTTTTTTTAATTGCATTTAATTATTTTTTTTTAACACTGTCAAAGACGATACTATACTTATTACTTTCATATACTTTATATATATGATACACGTAGTCGCCGAAGATGCTCACGGGTATATGCTCGATATTACTTTCGCATCGCGGCGGTTCTAAACTTGATACTTTTCCAGGCCCGTGAGCTAAGCCCAGAAGACGCTGCGAGTGCGGAGGTGCGCGATCGCCTGGGCGCCATTGACGCCCGCCACGGCGAACTCGCCGAGCTGGCTCGCTTGCGCAAACAACGGCTTCTCGACGCGTTGTCACTATTCAAACTGCTGGCCGAAGCCGACGCGGCAGATCAATGGATCGCCGAAAAAGACCGCATGCTTGACACCATGTTGCCGCCTAAGGATATTGACGATGTCGAGATCATGAAGCACAGGTTAGTGATATGGTCTATATTATTTTGTACGTTTTCGCCGTCGGTTAGTTCTTGACAACTAGCCCCGGGTGACATCCACCCACAACCGTTAGTAGATGTGCGCGTATTGTGTATCTGACAACGAAAATGTATGCAATCGGCGATGGTATATGTAACTATTGCCCTGGCTGCTTTGGCCGTCTCTGCAACACGTATTTCGTCTCTCCACGTAGCATTCTCTGTCGCTATAGATGTTCAATCGTTTACATGCATGTAGTTCTAATTATTAACATTGAACTAATTTCTCTCTGCTTCTATATCAGTACTTTGATTGATCTTGGGATCGCTAATTTTTCTCATAGATTATTATTTTTATACAACGTCGGGAGATAAACGAACGCTGCTCACCAAATATGAAGTGGTTACTGTAGTCTATGAAGATAATTGTAATACTATAACTAGCGCACGCGCTTTACAACCCCGCTACTAACATAGCAATATCTCAAGAAGTGGTAACTTCACATTTTTCCAAGAATACAAGAAACTTCCTGAGTTGAATTGCTTCGCTACTATCTACCTGTCTATCGTCAAATCCTCGTTTGTCAACTCGCAGGGTATACCAGGTGCACGTTAGGTTGATTTAAAGATGATATTTGAGCTACTTTCATCCCAAACGGATTACTTTTCTTATTCTCTTAACTTCTACTTATTAATCTATTAATTATATACATTTTGTTTTGTTTCTGTATACAGATATGATGGCTTCGACAAAGAGATGAATGCAAACGCTTCTCGGGTGGCTGTCGTCAACCAGCTGGCGCGGCAACTCATCCACGTGGAGCATCCGCAGGCGCCCGCCATACAAGAGAGACAGGCCAGGCTTAACGACGCGTGGAGCACACTCAGGGAGAAGGTAACATAGATAAAATCTTGGCCTCGAACTGTCAGTGCGGTTATTTATTAACTATTTATATTATGGCGTCCTCTCTTTCGCCAGCGCATTGTTTGGTACTTAGAAGGGTATAGCACGTGCAGATGACGAATTTGATTGATTTATGCTTTCATTATAATAGGGACTCACTTTCAATCAAGTCGTCGAGTGATCAGTGAAGCACGGTCGCTTCTCGACCCGCATGCCCGTCTAGTATTGTACCCACGATCTATTCTATAAGACTATTTATGGTTCGTAATTTATTTGAAATTGGCGAAAAATATAGTAAAATAAAAAAAAAAATCTTTAAAAAGAGATTCAATGTCAGATATCAATCACATTTAAAACCTAATTTCAATGTGACTTTTTATTACCTGTTACAATAAAATATTCAGCTTTATTGTGGAGCACGGGTCCAAAAAGCGAAAGTTACATTTAGGCTAAATTTCCGGTGTTTTCTACAGGCGGAGCAAAAGAAGGACGAGTTGAAGTCTGCACAGGGCGTTCAGACGTTCCACATCGAGTGCCGCGAGACAGTGTCATGGATCGAGGACAAGAAACGCATCCTGCAGCAGACCGGAGACCTCGAGATGGATCTCAATGGTAAATATTATATTTTTGCGGGGATCGTATGGACCTAGTGTAATCCTGAAAGGCTATAATAAACCTTTTTTAAGAATTGGGCTTTCAAATGTAAAAATATTTTTTCAAATCCTAGTGGTAGTTCCAGAGATTAGCGCACTCAAACAAGTAGAAAACAATCATGGTCTTCAAATTGATATATTAGTATACGTCTAAATATATCAATTTGATGTGATTCCCTTTCGTTACACCAATTTTAGCCGTATGCTGAAGGTAATAAAGTTCCTTTTTTAATGTCTAGTTTACTTGTAGAACGAATTTTTTTTTTGTGGTAGATTCCTTTTATTAAATATCGCTTATTATATCCACAGGTGTAATGACCTTGCAGCGTCGTCTATCGGGCATGGAGCGCGACTTGGCGGCTATCCAGGCTCGCATTTCCTCGTTGGAAGACGAAGCCAGCGCTATCGAAAACGACCATCCAGAGGAGGCCGCCCTCATCCGCGAACGTATCCTACAGATCACAGAGAACTGGGATCAGCTCACGCAAATGGTACGTCAATAGACATTCATCAATACTACCTAACTACTGGACACCATTGTTACGCAGCTTATACAATTGATAACGCATTCTTAAATTTGCTGTATACGCGACAAATACAATACAAATGTGAGTACGTATAACGTTGACTTGCTACAGTCTATCCGCACAGTTTTCTGTTTGTATAGCGTTTCTTTCTGTTGGCATTGCATAGCCTTGAGCGTAATTGTAAGTCGGCAATTGATCAAGTCTTTATAAAGATCAAGTCTTTATAAAGATCAAGTTTTTATTTAAAAACACTTTGACAGTGTGAAAACTCGAAAACACGAATTTTGCGCAGTTCCCATATCACGTGGTCACTATGTTTAGTCTTATAGTTTTAAAGATATATATATATATATATTCGGATACTGTGAGTAGTGCGTTATATATAGCATGCATTATTTGCATGCAAAACTAATGAAACGATATTATAAGTCTGTCATGTCTTACCCTGACACGGCTGTTTGATCCATGCCAATTTTTCTTATCACGTGTTTAAATAAGTTTCAGGTACGATTTGATACCAATAAAATAATACAGATTTAATTAGCTTTGTATTTTTATTTATATTGTATTTGACTTAAAAACCAAAAAGATTGTATCTTGATGGTGATTGTTACTATATTATATACCGCTTGCAGCTCAAGGAACGCGACGCCAAGTTGGAGGAAGCTGGGGACTTGCATCGCTTCCTGCGCTCCGTCGACCACTTCCAGGCGTGGCTCACAAAGACACAGACCGACGTTGCTTCAGAAGGTATAACTTTAGGCAACTAAAACTTAAAATAAAGAAAACTACACTCAACCAGTAACTAGACTGGACATAAATACTGTTACATAGAAACTTCGTTTTTAACTCTAATTTTTATGAATTTAGAACGCGTTTATTCGATATCGATTTTCCGCCATTTTACATATTTTTTTCGTGTTTATCATCAAATTACAATATGGAATAGGGTGTTAAAGAAAATAGGATTGCAGTGATTGCCCTGGACAAAGTGTGTATGGATTTAAGACACTGCAAAAGCTTGATATCAGTCGTATGTTCGTATATCGTACTATCGACAGATATACCAACACTTCCTCTGTTGAAACCATAAAAGATAGGGGCGACCGCGTGCTGTTAGAACTACAAAGGCTGATAATGCTGTAAAAGCCAGAATTCGTCGAACCCCATTAGGAAACAAAAAATCTTATCGCGAGAAATGAAGATTCCCGCTAGGACTCGTATAATAAAACAAGACCTGAAGCTCGGCGCTTATTGTCGATACGAAAGTTGAATGGCACAGAAATATCCTCTTATTGATGAAAAAAATTTCATAGCTGAAGAGCACTACAACAAGCAAAATGACAAAGTGTACGCTCACAGAGTTCTAAAGAAGCTGCCTAAGTAGTTGGAAAGGTACAACGTGGTCATCATCCTGCGTCTGTAATGGTTTGGTGAGGGGTGTCTTATCAAGGAGTCACAAAGCTTTTTTGTGAAAAAGGAGTGAAGTCTTCAGAAGTGTATCGAGAAACTGTCTTGGATCGTGTTGTGAAACTTCTCTGCAATACATTTTTAAAAATATAACGTGGACTTTCCAGCAGGACTCTGCACTTGGTCACAATGCACAAACTACCCGCCTGGCTCGAAACCAACGTTCCGGGCTAAAGTCCGGGCCAGTCTACAGCTCTTATAAATAAGAGCTGAAGACTGACCCTCGTCTAGCCCAGGTCTGAACCCCTTAGAGTACAAATTATAGCCAGTTTCAGAGGACCTGGCCTGTTCGAAACGACACGCTGACATTGTGTCTCAAGAAATCTCTGGAGCAAGCAGTGGCTAAATGGAATGGAAACAGAACACAAATCCATAGATTTGTGGCGAAAAAAATTAAAGGCCTGTATCAAAACCAAAGGTGGCCATTTCGAATAGATTTTTTTTTTCCTGAGACTTCCATAAATATGTTCGTACTTCATAAAAAAATAAATGCACATTCATTTGTAACGGAACTTATGGCCGGACTAGGTATAAGAAAATAGTATACTGCTTACCTTACTGCCATTTCACTAAACATTCGGTAGTGAGGCACACCTTTGTCAGTCAGTCAAAGAAAATGTTATTGTGCAGGAATAGAAACTGGTACGAGATGGTAAACTTTATCGAAGTACGTACCATGGCCATTTTTTGTTCAAGCTACATAGTCTCACGCAGTAGCTGGTCTACAATAAGTGTTTTTGTAAAGGAAATTCTGGTTTTGCGTCATTCTCCACGGCAGAACTCAGATATGCTAAATCTGAAATGATGGAAACACGTATTCCGTTCTCATTCACTCTTTATTTTTCTCTTTGAATTTAGTTGCAATGTTAAGCATCGTGATATCATTCATACAGATAAAAAGGCGATTAAACGTGTCGAGGTATATACGACCAATTTGATCGTGATAGATGCATCTGGCCTTCCCACGTCCTTCCACTTTCGCGTTGTATATTTTTTTTAACTAAGTATACATTAACGTCATTTTGCGTTTGTTTATTTAGATACGCCATCAAGTTTGGCAGAAGCGGAGACTCTCCTGTCTCAACACCAGACGATCAAGGAAGAAATCGACAATTACAAGGACGAATACGCCAAGATGATGGAGTATGGAGAGAAAATCACTGCAGTGAGTACATGACACTTGTTTCTTGGTCAAATTCCTTTAAAATGGTGGTGTGTTTGCATATATAAAGTATACATGTTATATAGTAATTATGTTCGTCTTCTCCAAGATGATAATGATAAAAGAACAAGAGAAATGATAAACAGATGATGGCTTAATTAAGGCTATTGCGTATTTCACTTGACATCGGTTGACTAATAAATTGTACTTGAAATACATTACTGCCTTAATAACGAGTTGCAATTAATAAGTTACCAATAAAGCAAGAAGTGTATTTTGATAAAGCACAGACACACCCTACGTCTACCTACATCATCTACATCTAGAACACCTACCGCAACAGAGCTTTGTTGTTTGACAATTCTATGTGCTGTACAGAAATGAAGAGTAAATTTGCACACTGCGCACTTCAGTCGTCTCGTATGACTTAGGCGTAACAAATAAATTAAACCTGTTCTTTTAATACATCATAAAAGATTAAACCAAATTTATTATAATTGTACTTTCACAAAAAGTATCGTGTAAAAAGGCGCAAATTCTTTACCTTTTTTTTGTATTTTTACACAGGAACCATCAACTCAAGACGATCCTCAGTACATGTTCCTCAGGGAGCGTCTCAAGGCCCTCCGCGAGGGTTGGGCTGAACTCCAGCAGATGTGGGAGAACAGACAACAGCTGTTGACGCAGAGCTTGGAATTACAGCTGTTGCAGCGTGACGCTAGACAAGCAGAGGTGCTTCTCGCACACCAGGAGCTTAGGTAAGATTACATAATCACTTTCAACAAACCACCATGCGTCTCTCAAGGTTCTGGTATCTTCTCAAGGGTATGGTTTGCTAACAGATATGTTCCGCAGCAAAAGCTGATCTCAGCTTTCCTCAAGCTGCTGCATCATGATGTCGGTCACACCGAGGTGATATTCGCAACATTCTCACATTTTTTGTATAATACGATGTTTTTTGTTGTCAGGTTGGCGAAGACAGATCCACCACAGAACTTGGAACAAGCAGAGAACCTCATCAAGGAACACGAGGCTTTCTTTACGACGATGGAAGCAAACGACGATAAGATCAACTCAGTTGTACAGTTTGCCAACCGCCTTGTTGAGGAGAGGCACTTCGACTCTGACAAGATCCAACGCAAAGCAGAGAACATTGAGGCTCGTCGTAATGCCAACCGCGAAAAGGCAATGCAACAAATTAAAAAGCTTCAAGATCAATTGCAACTTCATCAATTCCTCCAAGATTGCGATGAACTGGGCGAATGGGTTCAAGAGAAGAACGTTACTGCCCAAGACGACACCTACCGCTCAGCGAAGACTATTCATTCAAAATGGACCCGCCATCAAGCCTTCGAAGCCGAGATCGCCGCTAACAAAGAACGTCTCTTTGCTGTACAGAATGCTGCTGAGGAACTTATGAAACAGAAACCCGAATTCGTTGAGGTCATTTCACCGAAGATGCATGAATTACAGGACCAATTCGAAAATCTCCAGACCACTACAAAGGATAAAGGCGAGCGTCTCTTCGATGCTAACCGCGAAGTCCTTCTTCACCAGACATGTGACGATATTGATTCGTGGATGAACGAGCTCGAAAAGCAAATAGAAAACACAGACACTGGCACTGATCTAGCATCTGTCAACATTCTCATGCAGAAGCAACAGATGATTGAGACTCAGATGGCCGTTAAAGCGAAGCAGGTGACTGAACTGGAAACGCAAGCGGAATACTTGCAGAAGACAGTGCCTGATAAGATGGATGAGATTAAGGAGAAGAAGAAGTCTGTGGAACAGCGTTTTGAGCAGCTCAAAGCACCTTTGTTGGATCGCCAGCGTCACTTGGCTAAGAAAAAGGAAGCGTTCCAATTCCGTCGTGACGTCGACGATGAGAAACTATGGATCCACGAGAAAATGCCCCAGGCCAATAGCGCCGACTACGGAAATACATTATTCAATGTTCAGATGTTGCAGAAGAAGAACCAGTCGCTCAAGACCGAGACTGACAACCATGAGCCGAGGATTCTGACCGTTATCTCCAACGGACAGAAGTTAATTGACGAGGGTCACGAAGACGCGCCCGAGTTCCAGAACCTTATCGAAGAACTTACGGCGCGGTGGCGAGAACTTAAAGGTAGGTAATCCTATAGGGAGGTAACAATAGCTATTTAAGCGGAAAGTTTCCGACGATGTGCTGTTTGATACGCCCTTTAAATAAAGCAAATATTTCATACAACAATATTGTTATTGTGATATTAAGCATTTAAGAACATTAGACAATATTAGCCTCAAGTTCTAAGAAACATACCATGTAAGGGATTTTTTCCTCGGTTTTCAGTATGGTGCAGGTATCCCAAGTCTAGCTGCTTAGTTATTGCACTTACCTGTTCTCTAGCCTTCTATTGTCAAAGTATTGTTTGCAAATCGGTAGTGGGGGCCTCGTTGATTAAGCTCTAAACATGATGGGGAACCATTTAAATTATTTGGGATAAATAGGTTTATTGTAATTTTTGTTTTCAGATGCCATCGAACAGCGCAAAAACGACCTTTCTCAATGGGAGAAGGCTCAGCAGTATCTATTTGATGCGAATGAAGCGGAAGCATGGATGAGCGAACAAGAGCTATACATGATGGTAGAAGACCGCGGCAAGGATGAGATCTCTGCACAGAACCTGATGAAGAAGCACGAAATCCTCGAACAAGCTGTTGATGATTACGCGCAGACCATACGCCAACTTGGAGAGACTGTTCGCCAGCTCACCAGCGAGGAACATCCTCTCAGGTGTGTATTTGTGATTAAATATGTTAAGATTGTAATGGTATCAAGAATCTGGGTATGATAATGCATGTTTATGCACGATTAACTGCACATCTTTTGTTTCCCAATCTCTGTTGGAACTATTGGACAGCCTATTTTGGGCTAGTGGGTATAACTTGAACCTGAAGGCTGTAATTGAATATAAACTCGAAAACGGGCAGGTATCGATATCGGTAATCGACATCTATGAGAGTTGTTAATGGATTCAATTTTGCTTTTAATTCCCCAGGTCCCATATTATATTTTACTTACATTACATTTTGCTTGTCTTCGTCACATTTTCAAATTATTGAATAAATCGTAATCTAATTCTTATTTATAAATGAGTACAAAACTTTGGCGTTTCAAGCATTTTTTTGTACTACGACGGATAGCAAATAAGCATACGGTGCACCTGATGTAAATCAGTTACCGTAACCTATGAACGGTAGCAACATAAAGAATGGCGCTAGCGTGTTGCCACCCCTGCTGTTAACACAGCAACTCTCATCTTCTGGTGACCTCACTCACTCGCAGGAACACAATAACCTTCCAGTGAGTTATTTGGTTGCCGTCTTTTGTGAGGTGTAGATACTTCCCGATAACGTCGTGCACTACCTCTCCTTCGTCAGAGCGTCGTCTGTTCATGAGCAGGGTGCGCCACGTGCAGGTGAGGTTGGCTTTAGCTCTAATGGACATTGAAACACTTACACACCCAGTCTAAAGCTACACCATGTATAAATTTAGGTAATCGAATTTTAAAACGACAGTGTCTACAACTCTTATAAATCATAAAATGATCTATCTTGTTAGCGGTTTGTCAGAAAAATAAAGATATGTAATCCAAAATTTGTATGAAAATGTAATCATTAGCGTCGGTTTTTTTGCAAGTGAGTTGTATTTATCTTTCGATTTCGCAGCGAACAAATCTCGGTGAAACAGTCCCAGGTAGACAAATTATACGCTGGCCTGAAGGATCTGGCGGGCGAACGGCGCGCCAAGTTGGACGAGGCGCTGCGGCTGTTCCAGCTATCGCGCGAAGTGGACGACCTCGAACAGTGGATCACCGAACGAGAGCTTGTCGCTGGCAGTCAGGAACTCGGCCAAGACTACGACCACGTCACTGTGAGTATACAATACAGACACACGTACCGGGAAATTCTATATTTTCAATTAACCATGCATCAATTGAAAAGTGCATAAATTATCTATCAAAGAAAACTTACATCAATATTATTATATTTTAGTAGCGAAACTAAATTTCAACTAAATCTTTTTTCGCCGCCTCTCACATTTGTACTACTAATATTGTAGCGAATCGAAGCAAACACATACATTATACCGCTTGTGCATATTTTTTTCACGCCGTAGTTTCTGAATTTTGATTGGATAAATTTCAAGTTTATCTTCCTAAGGGATAGTTATGATTGGATGAAAATATTTTTGTTGTACGTAGATAATAGAGTATAATATATATAATAATAGTAAAATATGTAAATAGTATAATATGTATAAAAGTAGATGTAAATATAAATGCCAGCACGTTCGTCCGTGTCTATCCATACATTTAACGTTATGTTCTACTAACTAGCATGTCGAAATTAGAAAGTCATTTGTCTAGTGGGGTACAAAACCATTTCTGATTCTAGCGCCGTTAGGACTTTAAATAATTTTATAACAGATTTTATACCACAAAGGTTGTTTATCAAACCTACCCGATAGTATGTATTTACCGTACCTACCTTATGATACCTAGCCATACCATACCTTATGTTGAACCTCCTTGGCAGCATCTAAAACAGTATTTGTAATATTTCCATTTTCCTTTCCAGCTGTTGTGGGAACGATTCAAGGAGTTCGCACGCGAGACTCAAACCGTGGGCTCTGAACGAGTCGCGACCGCCGAACGCATCGCCGATCAGATGATCGCGATGGGCCACTCCGACAACGCTACCATCGCACAGTGGAAGGAGGGCCTCAAGGAGACCTGGCAGGATCTGCTTGAACTAATCGAGACTAGGACACAGGTAAACCTTAAGAGATTGGCTTGTGACATCATTGATAGTTTTCCACAGTTTTATGATATTTTATTTTTATACTACGTCACGCAGCATAGCGTGCGATATATTAAGTATCGCTCGCGCGATGCCTCCTCTGCTGCTTACACAGCAACTTCTTGGAAGCTTACTGGTGACCTCACAAACACGCAGGAATACAACAACCCTTTAGGGAGTTGTTACTTGGCTGCGGTTTTCTGTGAGGTGGAGGTACTTCCTCAGACGGGCTGCTTTGATGCGCTCTACTTCTCTTAAATTATTTTAGTGTTTAGTATTCAAAACTTTAGACTAGGCGCGTGAGAACATTTAGTGACAATATTTGTTTTTAATTATTACGTTGATAATTCATTTCAATTCCTTTTTTTGTGGAATGAATGACGTTGACTGTATTGAATTTTTCGCTAAAAGTTTGGTGACCGAGTTAGAAAGCTTGGGAACGTTGAGGAACGAGCGAATATGTTACGGTACTATTGGGTTAAATTTCGAAATCGTGAAAACAATTTCAAGGCTTACATAGAAAATCTTAATTACTTTTGTAGAAGTCAATTTGTTGATTTCGGTTTTGGGCCCTGCGGTAAATTATTAATAATAGTAAGTAGATTTATTTACCTTCTCTTGTTTAGCTATTACTTCTGAGCCTGCTCTCTTATCGCGAAAGATAAAAAGATATTTAAAACATCAGAAATTTTAAATGACTGCATAAATTTCCTTATTGAGATATTAGAAATTTACGAAAAATTACATGTGACTGTAATTTTATTGTGTAATAATTTATTAGGGTCATTGAAATTTAATATTTTTTTCTGTAATATTGTTTGCTATGTGTAGATGTTAGCGGCATCCCGGGAACTGCACAAATACTTCCACGACTGTAAGGACACGCTCCAACGCGTCAACGAGAAGGCGCGCGGTGTCAGCGAAGAACTAGGCCGGGACGCTATCAGCGTTGGTGCTCTGCAGCGGAAACATCATACCTTCATGCAGGTTTGTTCTTTTTGGGTAATCATTCACTGCACGTATAATTTAACATAGGATCTAGAAAAATAAAGAAACGAGAAAAGAGTATTACCTTTCTAGGTTCTCTTCCCGGGATAATATTCAGGCAATCGGTCCCTTGCTATATTTCGACGCTTAAAGCCAACACAGCTGTATGTATGCACATACATACGTAGCACATGGTCCACCTCATATGAAGCGATTACGTAGCTAAAGTAACTCACTGTCAACTTTCCCCCAAGAAATTGCTATATCGGCATCTTTAAAAACCGTGTGAAGAGATTTTACTAGGTACAGAGGTTATTCAGCCAACGGCCACAGGCTGTGGTAATTCCTTACTATCTGGCTAACCATATACAAAGTAGGTGACATCTACTTCGTTAGCATATATATACTACCAGTGACTTGTGATGTGCAGGACTTGAGCACGCTACAACAACAAGTGGAGGCGGTAGGCACGGAGTGCGCCCGCCTGGGAGCAATGTACGCAGGGGAACGCGCAGCGGAGATCTCGCGACGCGACGCAGAACTCAGAGAAGCGTGGCGTGCACTCACCGCCGCGTGCGCCGCGCGCAAGGACAAGCTGCTCGACGCAGACGACCTTTACAAGTTCCTCATGCAAGTGCGCAACCTCACACTCTGGATGGACGATGTCGTTCGACAGATGAACACTGGAGAGAAGCCCAGGTAATCAATCTGCTGACAAACTCATGTTGGTCAACGCGATTAATGTTTTAGTAGTTAAAAAACGTAATAGTATTGTCAAACCATTGTAAATAATCAGCAAAATGTACATTTCATTTTGATACAAATATTTTTAATCGTTGACTCACTGGCTGTGAGGTATGGTAACCAGGTATATTTTAAAGGAGGATTTGTGAAAAAATATGGGATGAGACAATGTGAGAGTTAGCAAAAATGCGAATTTGTGAGGAATGTAAGGAATGCGTGCGCAGCGTTACGACAGATGTAGACTTTTTTCCTCATTTCTCACCTCTTACTCATACCTCACACTAATCCTTTCCATCCATTCTCCGTATACACCTGACGTACCCATTCCCTCGTGCCTTGTCACTGGTATCTCATTTCTGCTATTCATTCGGTGTCTATTCCGCTAAATAAAAAAAATATTTTTCATGATGCCCATAATCTCCCACAGCAAATCTTCACAATTTTGTCTTAATTCATTAATTTAAGATATAACTTTTCGTGCATTTTATTGTCACACGACTACGATAAGTTTCTTGTTCAGTTAGGAAAATTTGTTAATAAATATTCTGGAACGACCAGCACTATTATTAAGTGTCATACTGGTTAAACGTTTCCATATTATTTATACAGAGATGTTAGCGGCGTAGAATTGCTTATGAACAATCACCAGTCCTTGAAAGCGGAGATCGACACCCGCGAGGACACCTTCACGGCGTGCATCTCGCTTGGCAAGGAGTTGCTGGCGCGACACCACTACGCCACCGCCGATATCAAGGACAAGTTGCTGCAGCTGACCAACCAGCGGAACGCCCTGTTGCGACGCTGGGAGGAGCGCTGGGAAAATCTGCAGCTTAGTGAGTATTTATGTATTTTTATATATGATATGAAAGAGGATTGCCCAAATTATGAATTGTGAGTTGATATAGATAATTTGCCAAACTCATTACTCATTTTTTTTTCAAGATATTACATCCATGACCATCAGTGTTGATATTACATCTATATTCGTGACCTACAATGTGTTCCGGAAGCGAATATGATGAACGCATGGAAAAGAATTAAAAATAACTTGTTCATTTTATTTTTACTTGTAAAAAACCTTCACTTAAACTCTTTACGTGTGTATCGCAATGGTATCCCATAAGTGCCCATTGATCGCGTCTTAGGTGAGTTCAGGTTCATAAAATTGTCTGATTGAATGACAATCTCATAATGTACGTCTATTTATTATCATATTAACAGAGGTAGGGCACATCAAAGCATCATGACTGGAAAAGTACCTGTACCTCACCGAAAGGCATTGCTGTGTTAGCAGCTGGAGTGGGAACGCGCGAGCAATAATTATTGTATGCGTTCATGGGCTTACGGCTTGCATCAAGTGAAGTGTATGTTTTTATGCCTCCACACATAGTATAAAGAAAATCTAATTTTCAACTAGGGTATTGTTTCAATAGTTATGCTCTATCTCTTTGGAGGTCAAGAGAACCTAACATTTGATAGTTAATGTTCCTTTTTATCTCCTTTAGAAGCATAACCCGTCAAAAATTTAATAATGTTTATGAATCAATATCACGAATCTCATTTTTTTTAAATTGAAGATACTGCTTCGTATTGTCTGTATGTTAGCTCTTAATATTTAGCTGGTGTCCCTCCTATGTTAAAACATTTCCCGCATTCTTCGTAGTTCTGGAAGTGTACCAGTTCGCCCGTGACGCGGCGGTCGCGGAAGCGTGGCTGATCGCCCAGGAGCCTTACCTAATGTCTCAAGAACTGGGCCACACCATTGACGAAGTGGAGAGCCTTATCAAGAAGCACGAGGCCTTTGAAAAGTCTGCTGCTGCGCAAGAAGATCGCTTCAGTGCGCTACAGCGGCTCACCACGGTAAGACACATATTTCAGGGATTCCTTTTCAATTGCACGACTTGTTGAGACTGTGCTTTGTACTTATGAACTATAGAATGTGGATGATGGGCACCTTATATCTTGTGTGTTTTGTCACTTGTAGCATGATATAAATCGTTCAACTAACATTTAAAATTCGTTGGGACTTAAACCAAATGCCAATTAAAGCGATTCAAATAGTGTAATAAGCTCGCCGATGATCTACCATATAACTGCTGCGTGAAGTTTTTAAAAAATGCCACATATACAAACGTTCATGAACTTCAATACTTGAAATATTATCAAGCGGACTATTTACCACCAGAGTGGTGTTTCAAAAGACGGTGTGTTCAACTTGTTAAAGCTGGTGTCTTAGCAAGTTGTAAGGTTTATTATATTTCTTGTTGTAGTTTTCCTGGTCTACCAACAGTAGATTACAACTAAGAAGATAAAGATATTAGTAGTAGTTTATAATTTTAGGATATTTTTGGGGTGTTTTTTTGTGCTCTGTGCTACCTCATCTCGTAAACTTATATATGGCAACGAATTTATAAATTATATTTAAAATACCTAGCGCAGGTAGCACAAAATGACATGAACACTGTTTGATACTGATCTATATTATCTTCGCCGGAATTAGTTTAAAAGATTAAATTGATTTCAAAACTTTTAGTTATTTCGTATTTAATTATGGCATTGTAGCACAGAATTAACAATAAAAGTAGTACAATCGTATACATAGAATAATGTCATTAAGAGAAATGCCCAGCTTTGCTATTAAAATGTATACAATCGCGAGCTAGCACGTAATACGAACGATATTGAATCCATTTTTCAAAACATATTCAGTTGCAAGCCGCACGCGTCGTACGACCAACGAATGAAGTGAATTAATATATCAGAACAAGCGCGGTTATATTCATATATAGGCCGTACGTGTCACACGTATAAACGATAACCACATGAATTCATATTTTAGAACAAGCACCGTTATATCCCCTTGCATGACATACGTGTCATATGTACAAAACCATTTAAAACCTATATTTACTACAACGAAATAAGACGCATAGGTGCATAGCTTGATGTATCGTTAGGTGTATATCTTAGATTATGACACTTTTAGCTACATACATTTTCATTTTGTTTTTTATGCCAATTAGTTCACAACTTATACTTGCCATTTTTCTAATTTACATATTTACTTTCTTCATTAGCTTGAACTCCGTGAACTATCACTGTGGCCTAGTGCACAGCCGTGGGATCAGTTTGATGAAACCAACTTCGTCTGTCACTCGCCTCCTACACCCAACACCCGTAACTCCCTTACACTCCCTGTCACTAAATCTGAAGCGCCTGTATATGCAATTGTCCGTGAAATAGTCACAAACTGTGATAAATACAACATACCTGAAAAATTTAAAGCCAGAACGCTCAATATTAACCCGGGCCATTTGAAAAAAAATGAATCGTATCTATGGTCCGTCGTGACTAATACCAGTCTATCAACGATATCAGAGACTGGCAGTGTCCCCATAACACCTCTAAAAAGCCCCTTATCTCCAGAGATATACACGCCAGTTTTCTTTGAGTATCCCGACTTAACAAAAAACGACAACATATATTTAGTGTGTATTGATTTTATTCTCTGGGAAAGATTATCCTACCAAAATGTGTATCCAAATGTTTGTATACTCAGATCAAAAAGTGAGAGCTCATCTAAATCTGGCAGTTTAAATCGTATAAAACAGAAGTTGTCATTCAAAAAAAAGTCCTCCGACACTGACTCTAAGATCGATTTTGCAGTGCTTTCCATGCCTACTCTAACTGGTAGCACAAACACTATTAATGATTTGGGCAAAGATGTCAAAAACATTCCTTTGAATTCCTCCCTCCTACTTTTGTGCCAGACTCGTAGTCTCCTAGGCCCTGAAGGTGCATGGTACTTTAACTATTTGGATGGTGTAAGTGTGGTGTTCGGTTTGTAATTGGCATGGGCTTGCTAGTCAAAGCTTTGCATGCACGGAGTATGCTACAAAAATATATAAATGTTGATACTGCTCCAAACTATTGCCATATTATGCATGCTTAATTAGTATATCTACCAGATTCATCTCAGAACAATAAGTAAAAGTAGAGACCTAACTCTAAATACCTCATTTTCTCACTACTGAATATTATTAACGAGTAATTTAAACTTTAAACGAGTAATTCTTTTTTCTAATACATATAAAAATATATCTCGGAAACGACTCCAAGGATTTTGATCAAATGTTTTAAGTGTATTTCCTGTAACTTTATGAAATGATACAAGAGTTTTCATATTTCTCATTCATCATGGTAATAACTTTTTGTGAGCGCTCTAACAGGAAAACTATACACAGCAGGTTGGCGGAATATGGTAATAAATAAAGTCGATTTAAAACCAACATTTTAAATTAATAAATAATTCAAAATATTTTTATTAAAATCAACTTACTGAAATAAGAAATTTGGTGTAATTGTGTAATCAACTTCAGTCCGCGGTGTTCCTGAACAAATACGATATGGGAGCCTTCAAGAAAATTACAAAGCCTGTTTCCCTAAAAAGGCTGGCAACGGATCAGTGACCCTTTGGTATTGCTGATGTCTATGGACTGACCACTTACCGTCAGGTGACTGACATGCTCGTTTGCCTCTATCTGATATAAAAAAAACTTGAATAAATAAGTAATAAGATAAAAAAAAATACATTTTATTTTCAATTTTTATTTTTGTAATACGTCGGGAGGCATACAAGCATACGGCCCACCTGATGTTAAGCGGTAACCGTAGCCTATTAACGCTTGCGATATATTATCACTCGCGCGATGCCTCTTCTGCTGCTTACACAGCAACTCCTTGGGAGCTTACTGGCGACCTCACTCACACGAAGGAACACAAGAACCTTCTAGGGAGTTGTTATTTGGCTGCGGTTTTCTGTGAGGTGGAGGGTACTTCCCCAGACGGGCTGCTTTGATGCGTCCTATCTCTCTTAAAACATCCAGACCAAGACAAACAGTCATGTTCATGCACACAAATATTTGCCTTGTGTGGGAATCGAACTCACGAGCGTTGGTGTCAAAGTCGCGTCATTCACGACTGAGCGACCGAGCTCGTCAAAAAACATTTTACCAAGATATTTCTCATTATTTGCCTTATTATATAATGTAAATATATTTTAATTTGTCTTTTTTTAAAATTTCAACCTATTAAAGTTAAAGCGAAGCGATTTGGACCTCATAGTACTTGAGACGTTTCGTTAGAATTGGTTACTCTGGTTACCGATTCATTTGTTTCGTCTTTCATGGTTACATTGCGAATTGCACAAACTAAACTGCTTATTAGAATGAGATGTACTTAACCCAAGGTGTAATTATATTTGTCTTTGGTCTGTTGTTCAAAATCTGACCTCCGGTTTTACGTATTAACACTATTTAATTAATTCACTATATTATTAAGGTACAATAGTAATCAGTGAATCAGCGTTAAAATCCTGTCTTAGTTATTAAAACACAATAACATAATAAACGTAATTGACGGTGCCGATATTTTGTAATTTCACAATTACTTCTGATGTGAGATACTGTAAATGCATAGTGATATTTGATAGTGCATGCTATGCGATATTTGCATGTTTTTTCATAAGATTAAGAAATAAGCTTTGGCATTGGCTCTTATGTAAACAGCCTGAATATAATCAATTTGCTTATGTATGAACTATATTTCAGTTCGAAGTGAAAGAAATGAAGCGTCGCCAAGAGGCAGCTGAGGCGGCGGAACGCGAGGCGAGAGAACGCGAAGCAGCCGAGGCAGCGGCGGCGGCAGCGGCAGCGCATGACGCAGTCGACCGTGCAGCGGAGCCCCAAGACGCGCCGCAGCCGCAGGGTGAGTCGCAACCTCCTCAGATACATTCTATACATGTGATGTTATATTTAACGTTACCACTACGAAAGGAGTTGTTTGCAATGATGAACAATATCTACTTTTACTACACGACAAAACAACCCCAACGTGTTTATGGGGCAATCTCCGACTTGAAAGCCAACGTTACCTGCACGTGGTTTACCTCGCCGAACGAGGCATTGTTGAAAGAAATATAGGGCACAGTGGTATTTAATTTCAGGACCATGACTGAAGAGGTACAGTCGATTTACAGAAGACTTCAGCCATACAATTCACTGACTTGTTACGCTACAGTCAGCGAATGAGATAACCCTGTATTGCAATCCTCCATTCGCTTCACGTCAAGTATTTTGTTTGGCCTGTTGTATAAAAGAGAATTTACCTTATAACTTAACTTCACCTGTTCCATATAAAAGTTAAATGCCTGCTCCATCAATGTATGGAATAGAGTATTGTTTTCCTTTTTAAAGTCGTGTTTATAGTAAAAGTTATTATTATTCATGAGTGCATTCACTAACTTTTGCCTTGGTAAGTCCTGAGTCTTACTGACTACTACTACTAGACTTACTGAACTCGGGCCATCGTTTAAATCATTATGCGATTTTTTTTATTTTCCCAATGAATTTCCACGTAGGAATTGACGAATGGCTCTTGTCAGTAAAGCATTATCACATATAGCTAAATGTTTATGAAAACTTATTCATCGATTTATTCGTTTAATTTTATGGAACACTATGAAAATAAATGTAGTTTTATGATACTCGTTCAAGGAGTTAACAATAGTGTAATAGACATAAATTCCGTAAAAATCAGTCAAAAACACAGTACTTTTTCAAAATTAACAACACTTCAAACCACAGATTGCAATGTAAGCACGCATGTGTATTGTCTTATAGCACTATCGAACGAAATGATATTTCTAATACGTGACGACAGATTCAATTCCCACTAACTTTCACCATCTATCTGGTGAATGCTGCTTGCAATTTGAAATAACACTGAACTCTGTATTTGAAAACTGACATATGATAAAAGCAATAACATCTCTACGTTAAATTTAAAGCGAATGAGCACATTTCGCACTGCGATAGAACTCAAATATTTTACGGCATCGCTTTGCCGCTTTAAATGTGAATTTATTACATTGCCGATCTTTTACATCGCTTGCTCTGTCGGCCAAGGAAATCGAACGTTGACAATGAAGTGACATTTTGCTTTATTGACGTCACTACTGATTCTCGATTCAACCTGATCGGTTTCGTTCGCCGATTGAGTTTCGCGTGTGAGACAAAATTGTCGTGAGATACTTACCGATGTGTTGTCCACACATGCACTCGCGTAGTCGTAAGGAGAACATCCACTAAAGCGGCTGAGAAGGCCCAAGAGCGACCGCATTCCCAGCCAGGTAAACTGAGCGCTTACTATATTGTAAAAACTACCCGGCTACTAGCATGAGCTTCCTCGGTAGTTATAATAATCTACGTAATTTTGTCGGGTTCACTGCGCTCGTATAGTAATGCCACAGTCCGAGGGGTAGAACTGTGATTAATTTCTAGCTTGTGGCTTATCTGTAAACACAGGGGCCCTAATGTGTACGATTTATTTTGTAGGCTATCTTTATCTACGTAGATGGGTCTATATAGCACTATCTTTGTTGCACGATTTCTGTGTTTCTCACATTACACTGTTAGATCGTAGGTGATGGTTTCTTCTTTCATCTCATCGACATTACACTATACTTCAATCATACCAACTATCATTATTTCAAACAGTCTGTATATTAAGTTAAAGACCATAATTCTACTTTATATATTATATTTTATATTATGTGTTCCGTCATAGCTCACTCAAGGTGATGGGTCGATACTTTCTTCATTATTCGTTTTTCATCTATCTTTTCTATCTATGTGGATAGTTCACGCTAGTTCAACTTCAATGTCTCAGTGTGCAGTGCTTATGTTTCTTGAAGCTGTCTTCGGCAAAGGTAGGTCTGTGTACAATTTTGCTTTTCTTATATCTTTTGGTATGTACATACCTATGCTATGCTTTATTTTATTGCTTTAATTTTTATTAGTTCTGACACTGTACTTATTATATCAAAATTTATACTTATAATTAAGTGCACAAAAACATCGTAACCGTCTTACATCGATTAAATACAGTACTTGCCAATAGATATATTATTTTGGTGATAGGTTATGATCAATTATCAAAGATCAATAAATTTGATGATTTTTTAATTTGTTTCATGTAAGGGCCACAAATAAATATCAATAGTGTTTTTTTTTTAAATAACACTATGCCTAAGTGCTTCTTTGAATTATAATCAAAAAAATTAACTCAACATTGTGTCTAAAGGGCAAGTTATAATGAATTACCATTAGTATTTAATAAAGTTGCATTAATAGCAATTTGCCTATAAAATAATCGTTTAAAAATATCTGAGGTTCATATTTGGATTTAAAATATTCTGGGCTAAATAACATGTTCCTGCGCCATAGTCAATTTTAATATTTTTTTAATAAATTAATAATAAATTAAAATAAGTGTGGTATGTATGGCACATCAATAGAATATTTAGAAGTCAGCCTTTTTTATTGTCGTGTACTGTATCCAGCAAGCTTCGTTGTTTAATGTGGTGGCTTAATAACTTTGGGATTATTTCTATTCACTGATTGCGGAATATACACTATATTTTAAAATATTAATATTAATTTTTGAAAAATAAAAACAAAAATGTTAGTTTCTATTTTCTCATATTACCTAATGCTAATAACGCTAACTTGATACTTTGATCTACTCTTTATTTCCATTCATAATGTACAACTTTACGCAATACTTCAATTTTAATAATTCCTTAAATTCTAAGGCTACTGCCCTTTTTCTATTGCATGCGCCTAGAAGAGCCAACACAATAGAAATCGTAGTAAAGTGAAGTATTTTACGTCTGCGTAATGTCATATTTATACCTATTTTTACTATTTTATTTCACCTGTTCGTTCGATAAAATGTTCGTAGTTCCTAGTAGTACCTTCTATAAAGTACACAGTGCATTGAATATTAATTTGGCATGTATTTTGATAAATCGTCTAAGAGTATTCCATAAACACTAAATATATGACATATTTTTTTATTATTACTTATAGTAAGTTTCAATAATTGGTATTGTTCCTTTTTATTAAATTATTACAAAAATTCTCTTTTTTTACATACATATAAAGAACGTTGAATACTCATAGATGGTACGTAGCATGTACAACTCCAATAACGTAGCATGTATGCACGTAGTGTAGAAATAACTAGCACGTAGATGTACGCATGCAGTGGCGAGTATACCCGCTCCTGCTGTCGAAGACCTTCCTGCTCCTGCGCCCGTGCTACCCGCATCACCCGCAACACCCGCGACCCCCGCATCATCCGCGCAGTCTCCCCCGCTCCGACCTTCTACCTCGAAACAGACGCCGGCCAAACCCGCTCGCCTATCCAGTGAGTATGCACGTAGTTTGATAATAGTGGTACGTATTAATAGGTGGCTATGGTTCAAATTACAATGGTTTTGACGTCATCACTAATAAATGTACTTATTTATAGTAAATCCTTTTAGGAACGAATGGTTCTGTAGTATTTATCAGCTGGGTTGTGCACCAAACTTAAATGACTATGTTTGGGCTCATTTCATCAACATTATCCACCAGTGAAAGTTAGGCATCTGACATATTTTTGACAGATTATTAATGATGTCATTATGGGTTTATCCTTTTATTAGTAAATTTCTGTAACTTCGTTTGCGTGGTTACAACTGCGAGCGACCACATATCGAGATCTGCTTTATAACTGGTCCCAAAATAGAGACAGATTAAGCTGTTACCGTGGATCTATTGAACATAATGAAATTGCTATAAGTCAGTGCAGTCAGGCTAATTGTTATAAAATAATACAAAACTTAATCGAAATCGGTTCAGCAGTTTATGATTGTAGACATAAATAAAAATAATATTTTTATTGTCTAATCCAATGGCAAGTACCGTCAGTACTAAAATACGAGTGTTTGCAAAATCATTTCCAGACACTTTTCGTTTAGATATTTATCGAATCTGTGATAAGCCGCTTTACAAAGGAGTGACTCTATGAAAGACGTTTCATAAATTCAATTTTTTCTTTGCAAATGTAATCAAACACGTTTTGCACCAATTAAGCAACCATAGAATGAAATGGAGCAATCCCAGTATAATATAAAAGGTATATATTATATATCAAGCTAAAGCAGGAGTATCATTACTACAGGACAATAGTAGTGTTATATGTCAAGAGTTTACAAAAAATATGTCCTTTGCGGTCCGGTTGGTTTAAGTCATTTGAATCATAAGGTCATATATATACAATAACCACTGTGTATGGAGTGGTAATATAGTTAATAACATTGTGTATGTAACGATGTATGTGCGGTGCATGGTCCCTCTGATTAACACCTGTGTTTTTGTCATCCACGTCCAGTGTCAAGAGACTCGATTGAGCATGAAATAGCTTATGTTTTGCTGCTCCGCATTTTTGTTTTTATGTTGCTTTGATTATTATGTTTTTTTTGTTTTCTCCCCTCCACCATTATCATCCATCTCCTAAATAATTGCATCATCAATACATTTTCTATAAATATGTAATCGATTTCAAAATATCCTTTTATATGTGACACATTCCACTTTGATTATTGTTTCGTTATGTTATTCACATTCTTTATAATTTTTTATTAAATTTCAACAATACGATTTCTCGTTTTAACATACAACGAATGCCCTTTCTTAATACCATTTTCACAATATCCTTTGCAACAATCAATATCCCTTATGATTTTTAAATATATTTGACGCACTATCCTATCCCTTTGCTCCTACTATCCGTTCCTATCTCACGCGTTAGCACCTGGCTCGAGTTCGACACCGGCGACTCCTTCGAGTTCCGGTAAGGTGAAGTCGCGGTCACGAAGCAAGTCACCGTTCAGAAGCTTCCGTTGGCGCACCGCGAAGAAACTGCTCGCGGGATCACACCATAGTGACGATGAAGGTAACAATGGTAGTGGACAGCAAAGGAACAGTTTAATTCATTATTTTTCGTGACAGGAAAGGTTAAGAGCACTATAAAATCCTACACGAACTGGATATTATCTCGGCAGTAAAGAGTGAGTTTAAATATGATAGCAACGACTAGAAACACATCATTATTTTTGCCTTGGCTCTAAACGCTTCAAGCCAAAATAATGAAGTGTTTCTATTGGTTGTCTTGTAAGTTATCTTAGATAGCGATGAGCGATGTATGAAGTAAGACTTGCTGAGAAAAGGGACTGTATGTTAAATACAAGAAATATTTATACAGTATCTAATAATTCAATTACAACAACTCTCTTTAGTCAAGTATCGTTTGCAGTTAAACGTAGCTGTATCTGCTGTCTACTTCCTATTAAATGCTTTGCGTGTGCTGTTGTGTTTGTTCGCGCATGGTTTCGAATTTTTTGCGTGTAATTATGCAATAAAATATATCTACGATTTTGGCTTTTATTGATGTATGTTACATTTAGTGAAACAGGTTCGACAGGCGTATCCGACCCATCACTTGTGTGATTCGATTAGACAATAGATTTAGGTTTAGATGTTTAAAATTATGTAGTAATATTATTGTATTTTTTTTTATAAATGTTGTCCATTTTCTTTTAAAAGTTTACAGCCGTACCATTGGTTCTCGAGTTTTATTTTTTCAATGAATTTGTGTACAAAAAAATATTTATTAGATGTACACCATATCATGAATACCTTGCCATTTGTAGGTGGCGCTTGTCTGTTTAACTATTGATCAGACATTTTTTACGTTAGTTGCCATTTCACGCATCTGCCAACTTATAGATACTTGATAGTCGTCGAGCACAGAAACCGGAAATAGCGGTAATATATCTACTCGCTCGCGTTAAAACAGTGCTAAATCTAGTACCTGTGCCTACGTTTCAACCAAGAAAACGTCAAATCATTTACAAGGAGATCAGTAGTCTGTTGGTCTAATCGTTGAACATGTAGGCACAGGGCACTGGGGATTCCGAAATCGAAGGGAATGTACCGATCAAGTCGTTCTTACATCGTAATATCGCAGAGAACCATCTAACCCTAAGTCAGGTTTACTACGGTTTTGTGGATCTCAAGAAAGCATTTAGCAGTAGTGCGAAAGAACTTTTAGAAGATATTGCCAGGGTACGGATGAACGGTGCCTGTGTGCTATGAAGTTCTCATTTGAGGATTGTGTATCATATGAGCGGATAGACGGCAGGTTGCCACCCTGGTTTGCCGTTAATATTGGTGTTAAGGAGGGTTGCCAGTTGTCTAGTAAGTAGTGTTCATTTTGTATCTCGATAATTGTCTACAGAGGAGTATGATCTACTGATGTAGAATTGCCGTCACCGGTAACCCATGCGGTGGCCGGTATCGGTGGAAGGAAGTAGAAGCCGAGGAAGGTATGGCCGTGTTTTATCAGAGGCTGATGTAAGGAGCTCCAGGAATCGCGCGTGCATAAAAACAGATATGAATATTAAAGATGTGAGGTGTGTAGAGACCGAATTATGTGGCGTTCTGTTCTCTCGGTCTACCCTGTAAGGGACTGGACGCGAAGATATAGATAGTTTGTAAAAATCATTGTTTTATTAACTCTCTACTGGGTTCTGTGCTCGATATTTACGGCCTATAAAAGTAACGACATGATATATAATTAGATATTGTCAGAGGTTTACTTCAAATAATGCTTGTGGTACACAGAGGGCGCTAGCCCGGCCAGCGAGGACGAGGGTATGGAGGGTACCTTGGTGCGCAAACACGAGTGGGAGTCCGCCGCCAAGAGAGCTTCCAACAGGTCAGTTCATTTAGCATAATTTATATTCTCTAATAATAAATAAATGTTTTTATTGTAACTTAGGTCTAATGTTTTTTTTTATATAACGTCGGGAAGCGTACAAGCATACAGCCCACCTGATGTAAAGTTACCGTAGCATATTAACGCTTGTAATATATTAAGTATCACTCGCGCGATGCCTCCTCTGCTGCTTACAGCTGCTGCTGAGGTATTTCCCCAGACGGGCTGCTTTGATGCGCCTTACCTCTTTTAAAACATCCAGACACAGACACAAACATGTTCACACACACAAATGCTTGTTTTGTGTGGGAATAGAACCCACGAGCGTTGGTGTCCAAGTCACGTCATTCACGACTGAGCCACCGAGCTCTTCAAAATGTAAAGCGCCACCTGATGTAAAACGGTGACCGTAGCCTTTAAACGCTATCAATACACTAAGTATTACTAGCGTGATGCCACGTTGTAATACTTAGTGTATTGATGCTAACACAACAACTCTTAGGAGCTTACTGGAGACCTCACTCACGCAGGAACACAACAACCCCCTAGTGAGTTGTTATTAGGCTGCGGTTTTCTGTGAGGTGGAGGTACTTCCCCAGACTGGCTGCTTTGATGCGCCCTACCTCTCTTCTAATGTAGTTATCCACTAAATATAAAGTAATGTGTGTTCGTTTGGTTTTTTATATATATGTTACGCAGATATATTTTGAAATTCGGAGACATTGTCTCAAGCGATTAAACAACCATACAACCCACTTGATTACACACTTACTACGGACGATTTAAATGTTACTAACGTGATTCGCACGTTGATACTTTTCAGGCTCTTTTTCAGTGCTCTAATCTCTTAATATTGTATTATTATTATACTATTATATGATTTACCTCTGTTTAGGTCTTGGGACAAGGTGTACGTAGTGGCGAAAGACGGGCGTATGTCCTTCTACAAGGACCAGAAATCTTACAAGGCGGCGCCGGAGCAGCTGTGGCGCGGCGAAGCGCCTCTAGACCTCAACGGTGCTGCCGTAGAGGTCGCTGCCAATTACACCAAGAAGAAGCACGTCTTTAGACTCAGGTGCGTCTGCAATTTATATAAATAAAAGTTCTACAATATGTACTATGAGTGCATATCTAAACGCCTAAAAATATTTACAGAAATTATTTACATCTGCCCTAAATTTCAGCTTAATTTCAAGCAACAGGAAGGGCTGTGGCTGACTATTATCTTTATAGTCGAAGTACCGAAGTGAGTGATGGCCCAATAACAAGAAATAATGTTGTTGTTCTTGTTGTTTATGTTAAGGGAAAAGACAACACCCTACGTTATATTAATATGGTTACAAAAGCTTTTTAATTGCTTATTGTTGATAGTTAACACTGTTTTGTTTGTGTTTAGGCTAAGCAACGGCGCAGAACTGCTGCTCCAGGCTCACGACGAGACAGACATGGCGACGTGGCTCGAGGCTCTCCGCGCACGTTCTGCCGCCCCCGCACCCCGCCCGCACACACTGCCCGCGCACGCCAACCAGGAGACCAAGCGACGCTCCTTCTTCACGCTCAAGAAGAAGTCAGTCTCGCCCCTTACCTTCGTATTCGCTCCGTAGCATGCCCTACTACCAATGCATGACGCCACGTGTGTATTCGATCATATAACAGGGTGCTTTTAAAATTGCACTTTTTTGCCTTATGTATCACTACTCACTTGTGTCGATTGTTGAACTACATTAATATAACGGCCTATAATTGCAAATGAAAACTGGCATTGCTATGAAATTACATACATATATGAATGAAATTACATACACAGTTAAAAACAATACTCAATATGTAACTGAAGATGAAAATTTTAGCCGTGTCGTACCGTACTCTAGGTACGACAGTATGAAACTAAAATTATTCATTATCTACTAAGCATTGAGTTGTGCCCACAGTATTGAGATATGATCAGTAGGATATTATAAATAAAATAAGTATAAATAAAAGATTAAGGCAATTGTAATTAGTGCAATACGTAAGTACGCCAGCTGACATATCGCTCTTCTGATGTTGTGATTCACATTACCAATAACCTTCATGGCTGGATGACATTTTGTACAAGTTAATGTCGGCTTGTAAAGAAATAGTGAAACTGTGAACACAGTTTATATTTGCGATTTCATGATTCGCCACACAGAACAGAGAAAAAGATAAAAACTCAAAAATGGGCGTTCCCCGCAAATGTTCTATAGCACAACGGACACCCAAGCTGCTGTGTAGCACTTGCTTTATACTTCTTTAAAACTATGTCACAACTGCCTGTATTTGAAATGTGGACTGAATTAGCCTCGCCCTGGTGAGGCCCTAGAAAGAGCCTAGAAATGAATTCCAAACATGAGATGACGATATACAAATCTAAGCAAATAGCGTACTATAAGATTTTTATTTCAATGCTTAGCAATATGTAGTAATCTATTTTTGGTAAAATAGCACAAGTTTGTGTTACATACAGACTACGCTACTTTTCATGTAGACCCCAGTCAAGACGTTTTCTTTTTTTTTGTTCTGTAGCTTTTTCGTTCGCAATAATTGTTTTTGTGGTTTATGCGTGTGCTGTTTTAAGTGTATGTTACATACACGCGCCGAACGAAGGCACAGTTTAGTGATAAATTGAACGATTAAATAGGAATAGTTATCAACGTTGACACTGCTGTACTGGACAGTGAACCTAAGTACTGTTCTGACCTGAAATGCTTTAATTGAATGCTTTTTTTTATATAAAAACAAGCTGATACTATTGCATGACGGTAACTTTCATCAAAGCTAAGTCAAACTGAAACTATGTATCTCTTTTGTTCGACGATGTGTAATGCCTTCTTTCGGCTCAGTTCATGTATGAATTTTCCAGTATCATAAGAAAACCGCATGAAATCGAATCGCACGAAAGTTTTGCCGCTTGAAACATTAAAACATGTATTCATCAATTTAACATCAGTTCGTTAATTTTTCTTTTACTCATTTAATATGATGATCGATTTTTATCTTAATTAAATATAAATGTAAAGTGTGTTGCTAACGGGTAGTAATTTCTAAGAAAAAGCTTTGCATGTTACACACATTGGGACCAACATTGTATTTTTTTACTAACACTTCATTCTGCTGCGCTGGAGTTAATTTTGACATGAGTGTAATATTTCCACAGCTAAACCACCGAGGAGCGTGCGAGCCGTACCGCCATGTTTCCTCATTAGGTCTGGGCGCGTCCACGCAGCGAGCGGCAGCATGCGAGCGCAGCACACTACAGCGCGGCAGCATGAAGCAGCGAGCTGCGACACACGGACGCCGCATATTTCTCTCGATGCTTGCTGCAGTAAGCTTTGCTAATGACGAAATGATGTCGATCGCGGCACTATCGACTGTCAGTTATAAATGTTATTATTTTGTTGCGTACAAATACGTTATTTAAGACTGTATCGGAAAAGAGTGTTTGATTCTCCAATGTATTTATCGCTCGGTATCCTTACCGAATCCAGTTACCGAGTACAGTTATTGACCGAGTATGTATGAAACCCACCCCGATTGTGTAATTGTTGAAACAATTATGATTATAAATTAAATACATATTATAAAATTCTAAATGCGACGCTATTTATGAATAGATGTTTTAGTATTTAAATTCAGATTGAAAATATATATATTTTAATTATTTATACAATATAAAATGGACATAGCGTAATGTAAATTCAGTTGAAAATTCAACTCAACTAGAAATGTATGTCGTTCGATTCTTTACTAATTCAAAGTTTTACTAGGTAATTGACCAAACAAATATCAGTCGACGGAATTAAAGTATTGCATGTAAAGTTAGCTAGAGGACGGATTGTAACCGCATTTACATTCAATAGATCCCCAGTGACGACGCGAGTGCGGACGACTTCACGAGTGAAGTAACGTATGCTACGTACTAGAGTTAATTTTCTTTATAAAGTGTCTTCTATCCAACACTTCGGCGATGTTGTTCGCCACCGAAAAGCCGCATTTAACGTATTCAGAATTCCTTCTTAGACTTCGTAATTATAAGAGGCGGGTAGACATAGATTTAGCGCGAGGCAGCGCCGGCGTGTTGGACTAATACGATTGTAAGTATGCTTGATCGCCTCATAAGTGCTTCTAAAGTAACGTGTCTTTATAAAATAAAATAATTTAATAATTATTTTTACTGCCAACGTTTTCAAAATATTAATTTGTATAAGCGATTCATGTGTCTAAAGTTTCACTTTTAATATTACGATCACACATTTTTAGTTCTGTCTCGTGTTATGATTATTGTATGTGGTGTATGTAGGCGGCGAGAGGCCCGTCGCCGCGCCTTTACTGCCACCTTGTTACACACTATTGCATGTAAACCTATGTTTAAATATTTTATTTTAAAATTTTACTTTTTTGAGGAAAATATAATAAAGATGTTTTCAAATAAGCTGGAGTGTTTTAGTCTAACTTTCCTTCAGTGAAATGAGTGACACAACAATGAGTTTTATCAGGTTCAAGCGCTGCCTGCGGATCGACTGCTCTGATATGACGTCATATCAATCACAGAAACAATATTCAAAAATTTTATGTATTGCATACATAACAATTTATATTATTTTCAAGAGTATCGTATACATATTTGTCATATTTTTGGAATAAATTCCAATAATAATGCTAGGTGATTGTATCGAAGGTGATAGTATACATTAGCTATTTTTCTTATTATCGCCTAATCAACTTTCTTACCTCACGTCAAGGGTATCAAATTTGATTCAGTAACAACTCGCAGAGGTTTCGGCGAGATTTCAAATTCTAGAAATAGCGGCCTATAAGACAGGGTAGCTTAAGTGTCGTTCCACTGTGCTTGCATTTAGCTTGCTGCTGGATAGTTTTCTTACGCTATTGGGTTACAATAAAAGTAATATGATATGTAATAATAATATGATTTTATCCAGGTTCATCTGGTTTATCTACAAGAACTTGACGGACTTATTGAACTTTCTAATACTTACTATTATAATGCCTCGGTGAACCAAAATGAGTATGGCTGCCAGCAAAAAGTTGAAATTGAAAAAGAAAAAAAAACAATAGGCACCAACGTTTTCGATCCTGTGTAAGTTGCCGGCAGTTGTCACCAAATTGCAACTCGCGCAGGCTATCATCACAACATTACTCTAGAGGCACCTGGGTCGCTTCACTGGCGTGTGACCCGTTGGCCATCCCTTTCACCCCCTCGATCCTCCTCCATTCTCTCGACGTGTCCGGACCAGCGAAAACGGCGTGTGCCCGTATAAGATAGACCGTTCATACTACGGCGGGAAAAATAGGCAATAATCGTAATGTGGAGTAGCTGGTGGAAATCAAAACCTTATCTAAATACAAAATTTAGTTCAAATCGTTATAGCTATTTTCGAGATACAAAAAATATATTTATATGTATATACTTGTATATATATAATTGCTCGTTAAAATATTAAGTAATATAAAAATCGGCTTAACTTAATTCAAATACTAATGTATTGTATAAATTTATTAGCCCCTTTTTAACATATATAATAATATTCATACCCTTTCTCAGGAGAACAGACAGCAATGTTTTGAAACAATCAGTCTGGGTGATAATAATGTCATGTCAACTAGCCGTTCACACTACAGAACAAATAAATTTGGGAGTCCCCAGTGAAGCATACTGGGTCCCTTGATGTTTCTATTTTACATTAATGACTTGTAAATGTTACTAGACATAAATGGATAATGTTTAACGATGACATTTCCATAATTGTTAAATCTAATAACTTCGATAAAATTATTTTGAAAATGAGATTTATACATTTCGACGTATTCGGTGGCACCGCGGTTATTTATTTATTTTATTTGGGACAAACAAACAGCTGATACAATATAGTATATGTTAACATTAGTAAAGAGCAAATAAGTTTGAGCTATTGTACAACCAACATCGTTATCCACATATTAATAATTACTTATATTATTTAGTATGGTGATACAAGTTACAAAAAAGAAAAAATAAGGATGAAAATTTCAAAGACAATGAAGACCAATTCTAACGAGGAATGAGGAGAAATAATAATATTAATTTAGTTACAAAGTAATTACAACAACCGATGATGAAAACAAAAACAAGATCGAAGCTATTACGAGTATATACTAGAAAATTATAGACTCACAAACCTTTTAAAAAATCAGTCACTTGTTTCTTATAACTATACCGGGATAAAACGAAAATGTCGATGTTATGAAAGTATTCATTATATGAAGACATTAAACGATGCAGAGGCGCACGCTTACCCGCATTGGTTTTACAATTTCGGGGCATAAACAGCCGATTAGGGTACGCGTTCCTTATACGCTGAGAGCTGCTAGGTATGCGGTAACATATTAAATTAGTGAGACTTGTGCAATCAAATCCGTAGTGACATATGTTATATAGACAAATCGCATCAAGAAGTAATCTTCTGCTCTCTAGTGAAATGAGATTAAATTTACTTAACAGTTGTTCGTATGGGGGACGAGATTTCCAGCATTTATAGTGAATATTACGTGGGAATTTACGTTGAACTGACTCGATTCGATCCGTGTAAACGTTATATAGTGGGTTCCAAATTACTGTGCAGTACTCTTAACTGTGATCGAATTAGGGATGTAAATAAACAAATTTTAATATAAGTTTTGGGTTGTTTAAAATGTGGACACGATCGTAAAACGAAACCATACAGCTGAAAAGCTTTCTTTGTTATATGATCAATGTGTTTGTCAAGATGTAGTTTAGAATCTAGGATGATACCAAGATCTTTAATAACCGAGACCTTTATCAAGTGGTACGTCACAGAGAGTGTATGTGTAATTTATCACATACTTTTTTTTAGTGAAAGTTATACTTTTGCACTTAGGTAAACTTAGCTTACGTTTATTATTATGACAATAAGCGGATAAACGATCCAGGTCGCTTTGTAGTAGATGACAATCATCAAGTCGAGTGATTTTCTGATAAATTTTTAGATCATCTGCGTATAAAAGGAAAGAGCTATTTCTAAAGCAGTGATTTATGTCATTGATGAACAGTATAAACAATAACGGACCGATTATCGAACCTTGGGCCACTCCAGAAGTAACAGTAATAGGTGCAGAGGAATAACCATTGATAACCACCCTTTGAGTTCGGTTTGTTATATATTGTTATATAAAAGAGTGAAACCATCGTAAAAGATTGCCTCTTATGCCATTGAACGCGATTTTGTGCAATAATATTCTGTGGTCCACTCTGTCAAACGCCTTCTGGAAATCAGTATAGATGCAGTCTACCTGAGCACGATTGTCCATACACTCAAACAAAACGTTAGTGTATACGAGGAGATTGCTAACCGTGGACCTTCTTTTAACGAAACCATGTTGTTAAGGTATGATGGTGTTATGAAGGGATGGGTATATGGCATCATGCACCAGTCTCTCTAAGACCTTCGACATGGTGGACGTCAGCGATATTGGACGATAATTCTCAGTATCGTTTACGCATCCACTTTTGTAGACTGGAGTAATGTTAGCGCTCTTCCAGATAACTGGCATTATACCTTCCTTTAAACATAATAATTTATACAGTATAGTAAGTGGTAAGCTAATAGAATCCGCGGTGTGCTTCACGAAAAAAGGTGGAATACAATCAGGACCCGAACCCTTAGTGATGTCCAATGACTTCAATACACTATTGACTTAATTGACGCTAAACGACAAGCTAGATAAGTTCACAGTACTACTTGTATCTTCGAGTGAAGAATCTCGTATATTAGCTTCACTTGGTTCATACACGGAGCCAAAATACGTTGAAAAAAGGTTACAAATGCCTTCAGGGTTCTCAGCGGAGCAATCTTTATAGAACATTGAGGCGGAAATTCCGTTTACATTCTTACGGCTGTTTACGTAAGCCCAGAAAACTCGGATATCATAACGTAAACTCTTCTCCACGGAGTCAATGTATCGATTAAAAACTTCAGCACTTAATTTTTTAAACCTAGCACGATAAAGGGAAAATATTTTATAGTCTGAGTTGTTTCTATACGTTTCCACCGAATCCAGGCATTGTTTTTACTTTTAAACAAATGTATTAGTGGACGAGAAAACCATGTAGGAAATTTGTTAGATTTATAAGGTCGCATTGGTACTCTGTTTTTTATTATTTTATACAGTTGTTCATAAAACTCTGTAACAGCCGACTCCGCGAATAAACCATTTAGTAAATTTTCCCAATCGATCAATCGTATGTCGTTATTAATTAGTTCATAATTACCCTCAAAAAATGCAAAACGAGGAATAGAATTCTTGGTCATTACACTTAGTTTATAATTTAGCGTAATGGTCGTAAAGAAAGGATGTGGTACGGATCTACGGATCAACAGGCAATAGTGAACCTATGGGTATCTCGCATGTACAATTATGTACATTCGATAAAAACAGATCCAAAATACGACCTATGGAATTTGTGATATAGTTGTATTGCAGTGCGTTCATATAAGATATAAAATTTGTGAAATGTCTTTCAATAGTACCACTTCTATCAGATAACATCGGGGAGAGGGGTGTAGGACTCGCGCTCGTAGTCGGGAGCCATTCAAGCATAGGCATGTTAAAATCACCTAATATATAGTAATTATCGATATCGTGTGAAGTTAATAGGCATTGTAATGAATTAAATATTGACGAATACACTGAAATAGACTGATCGGGAGGAACGTAAAAAGCACAAAGAATATGGCATTTGTCAATTTTGTTAATAACGCGATTGACACCAATACGCGCTTCCCACAAAGGACAAACATTTGTGTGCATGAACATGTCTGTGTTGGTCTGGCTGTTTTTAAGAGAGGTATGGCGCATCAAAGCAGCCCGACTGGGAAAGTACCTCCACCACTCTACCTCACAGAAAACCACAGCCAAATAAAAAACTCCTCCGCGGGTTGTTGTGTCTCTGCGTGTGAGTGTCGTCACTAGAAAGCTCCCAAGAAGTTGCTGTGTTAGCAGCAGAGTAACATAAAATAGTAGTTTTGCAAAGGTGAGCTTATCTCTATAATAAAGAGATCTCTTCCAACCAAAATGTACTATAGGACATTTTGTAAAGTATACCAGATATAAAGTGTACAATACACCAGAGATATAGTAATGCCTTAAATAACAAAATACACATATACAATTAAATACTTATAATATTACTTACATAACATTATAAAATAAATACATGCATACATACATTATACAAACACCAATGCGATAATTGATAGGTAGTGGTTTATCGATCTCTTTTTGAAAGTGGTGACTGATGAACTCGAATGTATGGGGTAGTTGATTCCACTGCTGTGCATCACGGTAAGTGTACGAGCTATAAAAGAAATTGGAATGAGCAGTTGGAAGGATTAGTGTCTAGGTGACGCAACGACGTAAAGGGCGGGATCTAGGTGGAAGCAACTGGAAATGGGAACGCAGATAAGAGGGGTCAAGTGGGTCTCTGAGGATCATATAGAGGAAAAAATCGGCCAAGTGCGAGTCGGACTCGCGCACGAAGGGTTCCGTACCATTATCTATAAAAACAGCAAAAAAATCACGTTTGTTGTATGGGAGCCCCCTTTAATATTTATATTATTCTATTTTTTAGTATTTGTTGTTATAGCGGCAACATAAATACATCATCTGTGAAAATTTCAACTGTCTAACTATCACGGTTCATGAGATACAGCCTGGTGACAGACGGACGGACGGACGGACGGACGGACAGCGGAGCCTCAGTAATAGGGTTCCGTTTTACCCTTTGGGTACGGAACCCTAAAAAGGACATGTATATTACGCTAAAAGCTAATTGGGAGCCATTTCAGTTGTTTCCGGTAATTTAATAATCAGGTCACAGATTTTTTAAGCCGTAAATAAACTGTATCACAAGGTTTTGTAGACGTTCCATTTTATTTAACATCTCATTAGCATCAAAATAACACATGTCGGCGTAACGAGAAGAGCTAGAAGCAAAGTATGATGACTAAACATGACTTTAGTGAAATTAAGAAATTACTTTAGTAAGTAAACCATATCAATAAAGTGTGCAATAAAATTAATAGATTTCTTCGATTAACAATAATAACGTCTATTAATTTAGCATGAGGTGCATACTGTGTACATACCACCGCCTACTAGTGGTGTGAACCGGGACGAAAATCGTGCGCACGAAAGGGCTGCACCATCATAAAAAAACTGCACATAGAGATCATCTGTCAAATTGTGTCAGTTATTCTTATGAATGATAAATAATTTATAACAATTAATGGAGAACTTTAGTATCAGAATTATAATTATTTACTACGGTGGTGTGGTTACTAAAAAAATGTAGGTAAACGACACCACAGCTGTGGGATCCAGTGGTGCCGTTGACTATAGATGCATTCTATGGCTATATTGTCTCAAATATAAATTATAACATTTTACTATGGGGCAACAGCACAGATCACAGGCGGGTTTTTCAAATCCAGGAAAAGTGCGTGCCTACTATGTGTTGCAACGGGCCTTGTGACAGTTGTAGACCCTTATTTCAGTTAGGTATACTTACTGTTCCCGGGGTGTATAATTAATTATACTGGAAATTTACAATTTGTAACGCAACATAATAACTCGTTCAAAACTGCCATCGATGTGTATCCCAGGAACACAACGGTTAGCAGGCTTGTATTATAATTCTGTCCAAAAACTATCTATCTACGAGTATCTATAACTTCACGCCAAATCCCTTGCGGGGTAGGAAGAGAGAACCGAGCGCTACGTGACTCGATCCTTACATATCTCACTCGCTTCTTTAACGTTCATTGTTTTTTTCATGCACGCTCGCCGGTTTCTAGGGCTCCTGACATCACCTTCTGATAGAACACGACCAATTTGATCATAGTAGGTAAGTCTTAGCATGCCTCAGCTCCTACATCCTTCCACTTTTGCATTATATATTTGCTTCGTCATTCTTTCATCCTGCATTTTTTCTACATATCCGAACCAACGGAGCATGCCTCTTCTTTTTAGGGTTCCGTACCCAAAGGGTAAAACGGAACCCTATTGCTGAGGCTCCGCTGTCCGTCCGTCCGTCCGTCCGTCCGTCCGTCTGTCACCAGGCTGTATCTCTTGAACCGTGATAGCTAGACAGTTGAAATTTTCACAGATGATGTATTTCTATTGCCGCTATAACAACAAATACTAAAAAATAGAATAAAATAAATATTTAAGGGGGCTCCCATACAACAAACGTGATTTTTTTGCTGTTTTTATAGATAATGGTACGGAACCCTTCGTGCGCGAGTCCGACTCGCACTTGGCCGATTTTTTTTAACACCGACGCTCTCTTTCAGACCAACTCTGCTTCTAACCTCATCATTGCGAATACGATCTACAAGCGTTACGCCACAAATTTTGCGCAACGCTCGCATTTCAACCGCGTTTATCCCACTTGCATGCTCTCTCTGCCATACCTAGCTCTAGCTTCCATAATGTTTAAAATTGTAATCAAGCTTTATTTCTTAATAAGTAACATAAAAGTTGGCCTCGATTATATATCTAATAACCAGACTTTTTATTCTTCATAAAAAAAATATACTCTGTAGATGGAGACGGGCTGATACCCTCTTGGTCTTCTGTTGACACTTCTGCATGTTATTTATACACTAGTGATCGAATCTCTGGTTGGGCAGACTTCATTTCAAAAGCTATCAATGCACAACACTATATATATTTCGAGGATCTTCTGTTATTTGATTTTAAAAATCTCACATCAGGTAAGTTAACAAAGGCCGTATAATCATTATCGTTTTCTTCCGAATTCGCATAACACGTGTATTATGACTCAGTCTGCGTCGATCTATCGGTGTATTTATATTCCTTTTTGTACTTATCATCGACAACATTAATTCAAACAATGACTTTGGTTGACATTGCGCCGCACGTAAAATTACGGTGACGACGATCACGGATTGTTTGCACTAGTGACGTTCCAGGATAAATAGTGCATATATATTTCTTTGTTGATTTCTATATAATATTCCACTTAACCTTCTCGGTTTTTGAATAAATGAATGATAGAAAAACAAAACAACACTGGACGGCGTAAAATCACGGGTTTGGCAATGCAGGCAGATTTTTAGAGGTATAATGCACTGGATTATTAGCTAATTAAGCGTTTAGTACTGTTAAAAATACACATACGTAAGTAGTTACAGGCAATGTACCAAATCTTATTAAGCATAGTCAATAAATTGTATCATTGTAATAATCCTACCCCGCAAGAGACTTGGCGTGAAGATATACATACATACATATACATACAATAAATTTTGCCGATTTTTAGTTACAGGAATATTTCGCAATTATACGTGCGTAGCGATGGTGTATTATTAAGTTAAAGGTTATTTAACAATAAATGCATCTCCCGCAAAAGATCTTAACGTCTCTTACTTAAACCAAGGCTCTTTCTTACCCTTACCAACTAATACCATCGTGCTATCACATGATAAAAGTACTTTTTTATACGACGTCGGGAGCCAAGCATACGATCGCCCTGTTGTAAAGTGGTAACCGTAGCCTATGAACGCTGGTAATATATTAAGTACCACTCGCGCGATTCCACCTCTGCTGCTAACACAGCAACTCCTTAGGAGCTTACTGGTGACCTCACTCATACGCAAGAACACAACAACCCTCCAGAGAGAGAGAGAGAGATTATTTGGCTGCAGTTTTCTGTGAGGCGGATGTACTTCCCCGGATGGGCTGCTTTGATGCACCCTACTTTTCTTAAAAATACCCAGAACAAGACACAGACATGTTCATACACGCAAGTGTCCTGTGTTGTACTGTGTGGGAATCGAACCCACAAGCGTTATTAACCGTCACCGTGCTCGTCATAGTTGTTGTTTTCCAGCTGGTGCTTGAACTATTAGAATTCATATAAAACTTCCGTTTTGCTGTAAGATGCGAAATTTTCTCGTTATCAGTGATAATAATCGACGATTCAATAATTCGTGCGACCCGTGGAGCTTATCAATTTATCATAAAACTATTTCCTGATAACTACATCTCTAACACTTGATTCATGAGATATAGTGATACTTTCTCACACTGCGGTGACTCGTGTAGACCACAAAAAGATGATAGTAAATTTTGTGTTGGTTTTGTTGCCAACACTTTTGTGCGCCATAGAATTGTGCGGAGAAAGCAGATGTAAAAGAAGCCTTAACTCTAGGATTGTAGGAGGTGATATATCAGAACAAAATTCAAGGCCATTCCAGGTTAGTTGTTTTTTTTTATATTAGAAGGGGGCAAACGAGTATGTGGGTCACCTGATGGTAAGTGGTCACCACTGCCCATAGACATCAGCAACACCAAAGTGTTGCCGATCCGTTGCCTGCCTTTTTATGGAAACATATTTGTTCGGGAACATTGCTGAGGGTAATCTTTCCACAATTTCACGTACGTGGTAGAAAATGCCGCAAAAAGCGTACTGTAGTAAATTGCCTCTCATCAAGATGGTGCGGGTGAAGTTTTAGTTTATGACGAGTGGTACGATAGTGGAACTCAACGGCTGGTATTAAGTTGAACAGCTCCTCTGAACACTCCCCAGTATACAATTTGTTGAGTGTACTTCTTCGTATACAAAGCGAGTCCAGCCGAGCGGAGATCACTAGTTTGACTACTCCTCATTGTATATAATCTCACGACGAACTCTGTGGCGTCGTGGTTTGACACATTTGTGTGTATGAACATGTCTTTTGTCTTGGTCTTGGTGTTTTTAAGAGGTGGGTTGCATTAAAGCAGCACGTTTGTGAAAGTATCTCTACCTCACAGAAAATCGTGGCCAAATAGTAACTCCCAGGAAGATTTTGTTCCTGTGTGTGAGTGAGGTTACCAGTAAGATCCTAAGGAGGTGCTACGGTAACCGTTTTACTAAAAAAAAGGCATTGAAATTTTCGAAGTAATTTGTATTACTCTGTGGTGTTACGTATAAAAAGTTGTTAATGTGAAAGAATATGTTACCATGAGCCTAATAAAACGAATTACGAAAGCACGGAGTGACGCAACAATTTTGTTTGTCAAGGATGAAAACTAATTTTGTTTACAATAGATAGTCAATCAAAGTGTTTGCTTATTAACTAGGTACCAATAAAATATGTTATTCTACTATTATGGTGAATGTGAAAATCTGTGAAGCTGTATGTATGTCCCTATATGAATTCTATATGTTTGTCTGTGCGTTTGTCTGTCGCTTTTTTTCGAATATTCGAATTTTAACTTCAGATTCGGATTCAGCATAAAAAAGTTGAATAGGAATGTTCAGGAACACCGTTCATATCTCTTAAGGAACATGGTCTCCTGGACTCTATGACGGAAGGGAGAGGGTAGGATAAGGGAAAACAGTTCTTCAGAACACTCGCCATAGTAAAGGCGGTAAAATACGCATAGCGAGCCAATGTCCCTACGAAATGAAGAGGTTGCAGGTTTTTGGCGACCTTCTCGCCGTCGATTATGCGGACAGCCCGTCGCTGCAAGCTATCGAGAGCCTCAAGAAGATACTAAGCGGAACCGTCCCAGAGTTGTGAGCAATACTCCACGCAGACCCGAACTTGAGTCTTATAAAGCAGACAAATCTGGACTGGCGTGAAGAACCGGCGCACCCTGTTCAGGACACCGAGTTTTTTTGAAGCTGTTGAGATGAGGCTCTCGATGTCGTTACGATGTAGTTATTCAAATATGTACACATTCGTTAATTTAGTTCGGTCAAGTGTGAGTCGTGCGCTTTATGCAGGAATTCACACTGGGGTACGGAAATCGAAAAAAAAGCATGATGTTAATAATAGGTGACTGTACTAACTATATACGCGAATTGAATGAAATGGCAAATAAGTAAACAAGGTAGGGAATGTACTCGTACTTGAATCTCTTACCGTCTAAGTCTAGAGAACCTCCCGCTTTTGCAGTCAGCTCACAGAATGATATATGACATTATTTAATGACGTATTTTTTTATTTTCAATTAAACCTTTGTTAGTTCCTTACATTGTTTGAGAAGAGTTCAATACGTGCCTTGACTGGGAATGTGAATCCAGGACAAGTACTATTTCCGTTCGGTCTGTTAATATAGGATACTTTGTTTATCAAACGCTAACTTCTCAGTCTCTACAGTAGTTACGTAGTATAATATTATAACTAATATCAACGTTGGTATTAGGTTGCTTTGTACTTGCGAGTGGGGACTACAGGAGAGATGGGTTTCTGTGGCGGCTCCCTGGTGCACCAGGAATGGGTTCTGACAGCCGCGCACTGCTGCTTTCACGACGGGCAGCAGGTGGATCACGTGCAGGTAATTGGACTATATAGGTGGCTATCAAATTATAATTCACGAACAAATATAAATATCCAGATGTACAAGGCCTGTTTAAAAACTTTGTCACTTAAATAAGAACTATCTGATAAGAGCTATTTTCAGGAACACTGCTCCTATATGAATTCTATATGGTTGTGTGTGTGTTTGCGTTTGTCTGTCACTTTTTTTCGAATATTGACTTCAGATTCGGATTCAGCATAAAAAAGTAGACTAGGAATGTTCAGCAACACCGTTCCTATCTCTTAAGGAACATGGTCAATATGGCCGATAAATTAAAAAAAAATGATTTGTCATATAATTGACGAGCCAGGTGTTCCTCTGGCAATGCAAGCTTGCGCATTCTCAACTGATTCAGATTGATATTCATTAGAAGACGCCCTTCAGCTAAAATAGTTTTGATTATGATGAACTTGAATATCAATTTTGTTAAATGTGACCCATGATGAGACCCATGCGAATATATAATGAATAAGTTTGCTATTGGATTGAATTATTTCAAACTTAATAATTCTGTCTATACGTGTCTTATTAACTTTGAAAACATTTCAGTTATTTTTAGTAAATGAGTGAACCAAAACCAAACAAGTATATAGCTGACAAAGACCGCTGTTCACTGCTGTCTGTGGGTCCTTAGTTCTCGTTAGTGTCCTGATGTGTAAATAACCGTACTCTTGTAAACGATGTTCTCGAACAAAAACATATCGGTTCCCAAACATGCATGCAGTCCGTCCACACTAAACCGGCAGTCATAGCCTGCCAATACTTGTATACATTCGCACTTTGTCATATCTGTTGCTAACGTCATTTTTAGAAGTTTTTTAAAGTTGCTTAGAAATAAAACAAAACACGAGGACATTTCATTTACACCATAGATTACTGCGGGCGAACTGCGGTCATCTGCAAATGTAGATGCTTCCTAACATGGCCTGGTCTAAATCTATCTATCGCTCAGTATCATTGATATACCCATATGTTATTATGCCACTAGATTGGGTGAAGCAAACTATCATACTGTTCCACTCAACTAAACTTCGGGAACTAGAACCACGCAGTTTTGTAAAATACATTTCACTATTGGAGCGGATGTTAATTAAATTCGTGGCTAGGTATATAATTAATAAATTCATGAGTGATCATACACACATGTTATATGTCCTGGTATGTACGTGTAATAATAAAAATTAATATTCAATTTAATGTTCATGGAATAAAAATAACAATTTTAAAATTATCTGTCTAAATTTAAATTTATATGCATACTTATTAACAATAGCTCTATCGCACTATTATTCGGAGTAACGCCATATGGTAATAATAATTTTGAAAACATACATTTTAGCGCCAAGAATCCGCCGTTTTTATTTTTTATACCTTTATTATACCAGTGACATCACGCAATAAAAACTATTATACATGAATCTAACGA
The DNA here is from genome assembly GCA_947507595.1 of Pyralis farinalis. Lineage (NCBI taxonomy): Eukaryota > Metazoa > Arthropoda > Insecta > Lepidoptera > Pyralidae > Pyralis > Pyralis farinalis. The sequence continues at coordinate 11,598,211 of OX382275.1, forward strand.
CATCATAATAGGTTTAGCCGTTTAGTATTTAGGAGGGAACATAGGAATGGACATACCATAGATACATATCTACATACAGGTCAAACACATAACTCTCTTTGCCGCAATCGGGCAATAATAGACAAAGCGTTAATATTACGAGTAGATTATACAGGTATAGCAGAACTGCTGGCACGCGTCTTGCGTTCCACTCTGTGCCATCCACAGAACAATGCATGAAATCGCTATTCCAGAAACACAGGTACCTTACTTATAGCTCAATGCTGGATATGAGATATTATTTAGTTATTTCTGTTTAAAACAGGCAATATTGGGCGCCCACTCACTATACGATCGATACGAAAATGGCCGCAGGATCGTCAATGTGGATGAGATCGTGATCCATCCCGACTGGGATCCGGACACCTTCACAAATGACTTGGCGCTCTTAAGACTTGCCAATATCATTCAACTTACTGGTAGGTGAAATGTTTTTCCAAGATTCTTCTCGAGGAAAATTCCAGAAATGATAATTATATCGATAATAATGTAAACGGTACATGAGTATGTATTAAACATGTACGTTTAATTTCACATCATCTTTATAAATTATATAATTATATATTATATATAAATATAAATTTTTGTTTAGTACTTTAAAAGAAAATAACATGTACACAACGCAGGAGGAAAGACTTCTCGAAAAAAGATAAATAAATGAACATACAGTAATCCGGGTACAAAACATTCTGCTGGGGATTTATTCAGATTTATTTTACTACGAAGAGTGGCATAGAAGCAAATGGCTTGCCCGATGCGATTACTTCTTGACGAATCGACTTTACAACTCAAGGAGTCTATTTCGAGCGTTATTTTCCCTAATGACTTCCCAGCACCTTCCTGGTGATTTTACAAACTAGCAGGACAACACACACTTTAGTGAATTGTTACTTAGCTGCGGTCTTTATTCACATATATTTATCATTTATTTGTCAAGCCTCATTGCAACGCGGCAGGGAGCATCACGGGCGACGTTGAGACTGGGCTAGATCCTAGAGTTACTGTTAAATGAGGTACAATTTAGTTTTTAATACGTGCAACCTATCTTATGTGAAATAGGATTTTTTTGAAGACCATATCGGATAAAAAACAATACGCCCGCACCGTTTCGAAGTTGTTTGCCGACTTAATTCATGTTACACGAGAAGCAACGTTCTGGCACTGCCACACACTCGCTACTAGCACGGCATGTTCTTAAGAACATGTTGCTGACCTTGCTCATCTGCAAGAACTCAACAACCCTACAGAGGATTGTTATTTGCGCACTGTCAGGTGAGAGTAAATACAATCGGTATAATCGGACTGCCCCTAATTAACTATCGCTGAGCTAACTATTCCTCTGTTTACTCATAGACTTTGCTTACAATTCTGCTGGTGCGTCGATATAGTGCAGGCGATGAGGTTAATTTAAGTATAAGAATAACGGTGAACAACATACGCCAATTTATCTTATATGTACGATCTTTAAAAATCAGAAGTATTCCGAACATTAGCAGTAGAACATCCAGTTCAAATTGTAATGTATTCTCTGAATTATCGCATTACTTCTAAGTAATATAATAATTACTATAATAATTCAGAAAGGTAGGGCGCATCAAAGTATGGAAGTACCTCCTCCTCACACAAAACCGCAGCCAATTAACAACTTCCTGGAGGGTTGGTGTGTTCCTGCGAGTAAGTGAGATAGCTAACACAGCAATTCCTTAGGAGCTTACAGGTAAAGATCCTAAGTAGGAAAGAGAGAGAAATTACGAGTAGGTATTACTACCTGATTTTATGCCGACTATAAAAAATACTGCATAAGTATAAGAATAATTATTGCAAAACACCCAAGTTGTTGCATATTAACTTAAGTCAAATACACATTTAGAAATTACGATTACATCGAAGGCGCACCGGCCCTAACATCACGTAAATTGTACTTCCGTTTATGGGAACTAGCTTCAAGGCTAGCCTAGCCGCTCCATCGGTCAGATTTAACTTTTAAAATGTCTCTGGGTCTACAGATCTAGAGGCAATCTACGATTTTTAAAAATCGGATCTGGGAAACTTGTGCCCCGCGACTCTCAATGTCTCGAAATTTCATTTTTAGCTCTAAATTGTCTTTCGCATTTGGCTTTTTGGCGGTTCTTGCCACCTCCGCCAAGACCCTAGAGCGACCGCTCCTTTTGCCTTACCCCAGGGCCGGTGCTGCATCGAAGTCAATTAAACGAGGGTTTAAAATTAACTAATAACGAAAATCCTTGCTTCTTGAAAAGTTGTAGCTGTGTAGCATCCAGCATTCAATTCACCTTATACAAGTTGGGTCGAGAAGTTTCGATTTCAGTGTTGCCCGTTTTCACGAATTTAGACTTCTTTAATTATTTTCAGAAACAATCGATGTGGTTCAGCTGCCGTATTTGAATATATCGTCTTTCAACTTTGCCGGCCAGGGTGGGACAGCCTCTGGATGGGGAATAGCAGCCGAAGGTTTGTAACAGAAGTTTGTTGTCTACTACATGCCATACTGACCTGTCTTCCGTAGGTTTGTCTCCGCATCGCATTATGTGGTATATTATAATTACAGTCTTCACAGATCTCGGAGAAAAACGAAGAGTTACTTTGCCAATGTATGTAGATCTTCACGCCAGGTTCTTTGCGAAGTCGGCAGAGAGATACGAGCGTCATTAGACTCGGTCCTTACACACTTCACTCGCTTCTTTAACATGCATAGTTCTTTTCATGCACGATCGACGGTCCTAAGGCTCCTGACATCACCTTTTGATAAAGCGCGACCAATTAGTCTTAATCTTCCTCGGCTCCTACCTCCTTCCACTTTCGCATTGATATCTGTTTCGTCATTCTTTTATTCAGCATTCTTTCAACATGCCCGAAGCAACGGAGCATGCATTTTCTTATCTTAACACAGACACACTTTTTCAGACCAACTCTTCTTCTTACGTCATCATTACGAACGCGGTCAGCAAGCGTTATGCCACAAATTTTGCGCAATTCTCCCATCTGGACCGCATTTATTCTACTTTCATGCTCTCTCTGTCATACTTAATTGCCAAATGCCATACTCATTACTTTGTTCAAATAAGGAGTAATATGAAGAAATGAAGAACAGTGATAGCTCAGTGGATAAAGAAACAGCCTAGTAACAGATCTTAAGCCGATGTTGACGTGTAGACTTTACCAAACAAGACATAATATTATTATGTATTTATTATTTCATCCAGGTGTAACATTTGTGGCTCCGACGCTTCGAGAGAAGCTGATGACAGTCATGACGGACAATTTCTGCAATACTTTGTACAACAACCTGCTTCCGCCGAACGTCGTGTGTGGGTTCAGCTCCGTAGGTGGCACTTGCAAGGTATAATCCTATCTATTTTACATGGTGAAATTATGAACTCAACATTCCGGTGTTCATGAAAAGAGTCAATTCTTTTTAGAACATCGAGAGACATACTGCCCACATGATATAAAGTAGTTACCGTATTATACCGTATTTCCCTTAAAAGACAGGCAATGACTCGATCACCCTGTGACAGAGTGTTATTGTTAATCCCGATATAATATAAAGAATAGGTCATCAGACTCATCAGTGTCATACGTTACTAATGAATTCTAGTGACACAACATTGTTTCAATTTAGCTCCCATGTGGTCTGCTCTAAGGTAGGGTAAGGGTACTGCCTCAATCGGGTTTCTGTTGACTGTATAATTGCTTACCGCAACATATATCTTTTCAAAAATATTATATGTATAGGTACACCCCATATACACGTGCTACATAGGGTGGCAATTAGTGTAGTGTTAATTTTTAAAATAATTCTTAGAAAGAAACAAAATTATTTTCGAAAAAAAATACAGAATATACATATATATAATTCCTTTATTGCACACAATGAATTAAAAAGTTACAATGGTTAAAATACATAGTTTGCAAAGGCTATATATATACTTATTTTTTTATTTATTTATATATATATACTTATTTCGACAAATTATTTCCCCTTACTATGAAATTTAATACAAGTATATTTTACAATTTTACAGGGTGATAATGGTGGACCTTTCACCATTTTCTACAACATCACAGAGACAATCATATTGGTGAGTAGGATAGACTGAACTAAAGGGCGAGGAGATGAAAATGGTAAACACTCCGTCCTTTACTGAGTTTCGTTACAAATCGAGCAATAAGTATCCCCGCCCGTGTTACAGTTTATACATTTTGGCACGGGAATCATGTTTGTAAATGAATACGTCACATTTGGCAAGTTAAGTAATATTTACGTGATACAGTCGTCAATTAATTAGATTTTAAGAGAAACGAATAATAAAACAACAATTCGTGTTATCTATGCCTGTTTAAAAAGATATATGGCATTATTACATATTAATGAAGTGTGACTATGGCTGGACAAAATAGACGTTTATTTTAAATACAATCTGCTCATACAAGTAGTCCAATATTATATTTTTTATTCTTTATCAATTTATAATAAAAACGATGTTTACTTTAAAGCCTTCTCTATATCTTTTCGGTAGGGAGGCAAGATTTAAATTAGTCTGGTTTCAGTTTAGAACTTTAATTTTGTTAAAGTAAACACATAAATAAGTTACACCTAATAAAATAGTAATAGTGACAGCCCAGTGGTGGCAACTCTAGGAGGAATAAGAATACTATAACCAATGAAAAAGTGTTGTGCTCCCCTGAATGTTTGTTTACATTCTTTATCTCGGCTGCCTGTAGGCCGATTCTACTAAAAAACTACAACTGCACTGCAGCGCGGCGTGTGTTAAAATGTGTACATTTTGACGTTTCATTAAGCGATCTGACAGCAGCGACGTCATTTTTTTAGTAGAATCGGCCTGCTGAACGCACTTTATATAGTTTAAACGGTTTTGCCAGACCTACGTTGACTATGTTGCATTAAATTAAAATTAATATTACGTTGATATACGAGCATATTCGAGTCAGCGTTTCACTAAGTTTTCTGGCTAGCGAGCGTAACCAACAATATTTTTTCTCCTTTGACACACTAAAAAAAAAAACTAGGGCAGTGATAGCCTACTGTATAACAAACCAACCGACACGGGTTCCTGGTTCTAATACCGGTTTGTAATTTTTGTAACATATTAGTATTTCTTATTATTTTTCTTCAATAGTAAGTACTTATTAATGAAGAAAATTATCGTGAGAAAACACACAAGTCAAAGAAGTTATGTTTCGAAAGATACGTGACCTAACTTAAGAAAGGTCTGGTTTGGGCTCTGGGTTGTGGAGGTCTGACGGCAGTCGCTCCATGTCAAAATTAATCTCTACGCCAAATCCTTGGGCTTAGGTAGAGGATCCACCAATCGTAATATATTAGGAAACAGATGACGCTAGGAAGAAGAAGAAGACAAGAAATATATGACTATAAGTGACAAAACTTTAACTGACTCCCAATATACAGCTCAAACTCGTTTGGAAGTTCGAGCTTGCACGTGAATTGTAATCACCTTGTTGTTACAATAAAGTTACTTATTTTTAATGATGTGACATCGTTCCTCTCGCTTCGTGAAAAGTGACAGAAGTGTGTAAGAGGAAGCCGTAGAAGCCCAGAGGTTGGTACTATTGATAATATAATTTACAGTATGAGTAATAATGTCACATTTACATAACTCATTACAAAGTCAATTCAGTTATCATAATTTAACTGATTAACTACCAAAGATATCAAAATTTCTTGACGGGTAGATTAAAAAAGATTTTTTATACGTCTGGAGGCATACACACATACCGCCCACCTGATGTAAAGCAGTTAGAACTATACTATAGTCAATTTGTCTTCACGGTTTAAGTGCTCACATAATATCAGCGCTGCGGGAGTACTCAAGCCCCCGGAGATTGGTGGCGAGTTAGGGCTTTGTTTATCGTCACTTCACACAAGTCTATCGCTTTATATCAATGTTTACGTGTTATGTTTATAACGCCTTTGGCGTTATTAATTATTTGTCATAATCTTGTTCTTCGTAACGGTATCATGTTTGCTAATCCATTAGAAATAACGGAGTCCGCTACGTAAGCCTAAGGATTTGGCGAAAATATTGATTTTGATTGAGATTCATTTTTAACGTAAACCAAGCGGTAAAACCTGACCTTTCTCAAATTAGATCATACGTCTTTCGAAATATAATTTCTTGAACATGCGGGTTTCCTTATGATGTGTTCCTTCATCGCAGAGAAAGTGATGTTTACAAATATGTCTATAAATCCAAAAACACGAATTTAGTGGTACATGCCCACACCGATATTTGAACAAGGGACCATCTGACAATAAATCTTCATCCACTGGGCTAGGACTGCTCTATTATCACAGCTTTACTGTGAGGGATAACAATTCGATTATATTCTCCATTCATTATTAATTCCTCCTCCGACACTAATTCCCTAATTTGTTTCCTTAGATTGGAGTGGCGTCCTTTGTGAGTACCAGCGGTTGCAACGATGAAGTACCTTCTGTATTTACGCGGGTCCAGCGCCACCTGGGCTGGATTTCAGAAACAACAGGAATAGTTCTCGAATAAAATAAAGACTTATACATTGTACTATGATTTTTACTTATACACTTTAATATTTCTAGTAATTAGTAAATAGCATAACCGATCCGACCGAATAGAAATCCAAGTACGTTCACAATAAGGCGGAGTCTTGCTAAAGCAAGCCACAAAATCAATGAGACCCGCAAATGGTTTAAAAATGGAATGGCAACACCGAAATGCAATAACTAGAGAACATGCGAGTTGGGCTCTGGATAACTGGTCAAGAGTAATGTTTTTGTTCGAGTTCAAAATCCGCATATAGGACGCACGATTGGAGGTAAAGAGATAGAACAGAAGTGCGGTGCACCCAAACTTGGATTGAAGAGGACGTAACATAAGAATAAACATAATGGTGACATAAAATGCTAATTTAACTACAGAAAAAATACTCTAATAAGTCAATGTAATCTTAAATCAGTATGTTGACCTATTTTTAGTAAATATGGTCGAAAATTCACGCACACGCAGGTACACGCCAACTCTCCAGGGAGTTGTTATTTAGCTACGGTTTTCTGTGAGGTGGATGTTGTTCAGTGGCGTAGCGTGCCTTGTCGGGGCCCCGTATAAAAATTTTTTTGGAGGCCCTTATATGGAGGTAAAGATTTTTCACAAAAGAAAAAAAATATTGTGAGAAGAAATATTTATTTATCACATAATTTACCCATTTTACAAATAAAAATCGAATTTTAAATATTCACTCTCCTTGCCTTTTTTTCGGCAAACTGATTTATTAAATCATTTATGGCTGATGATGATTTTAGTTTTTCTAAAGTTTCTGCCTCTATGGACAATAGTGAGATGTCTGACAGCCGTTCTTGTCCCATCGAAGTTCTTAAGTAATTTTTTATTAGTTTTAATTTTGAAAAACTTCTTTCTGCCGTTGCGGTTGTAACTGGAAGGGTCAAGAATAAAAAGCATGCTGTGATTACCTCGGGAAAACTGGATGCAAGACTATTGAATTTTACTAGCAATAATTCAATGAGTTCTTTAACGGAATAATTTTTTTTAATTTCAGAATTTAAGCATGTTTTTAGAGCCTTTAATTGGTCACAAAGATTAAGTAAGATGTCTTTACTGTATTTAGCAGACAATTTTCCGGAAGCGTTTAATATCTCTTCGCTTGAAGAAGATAGGAGTTTCTCCGGTTGTAATATTTCGAATATACTACTCAGGTTGCAAAGGCTCTGAAATCTTTCTTTAGTTTGAGAAATTAATATATCTAAACAGCAATAGTATACATTGACTTTGAAATAGGATTCCGGGTCGGAAATTCTCTCATCTTGTGATAACTCATCAAAAAAACGCTTCGTTATCTTTCGCCTACTGTTTTTAAAAACAGTTGTTACCCCCCACTCTTTTGCTAAATCTTTGGATTCATTTAGCAAACTATTAAATGAATTCTGATTTCTTAATTGGCACAGTCTATTTAAAAGATTACTTAATAAAATACTAGATTTCTGTAAGTCATTATTTTCATGCTGTAGAGCTTTAGAAACAGGATTAATAATTTCAAATAGTGAAGAAAAAAATGTAACGAGCACTAAGAAATCAAAACCCTCTAAAATGTTAATTATACTTTTACATTCTTCACGTTCATCTTTTTTATTTGAAATTAAATTTAGTTGGTACAAAGTTTTCATGATTAGTAAAAAATTTTTCTTTACAGCTAATAAAGCGTCGTTCCTAGAAGACCATCTGGTAGGACATACCTTTTTAAGGGTAATCAAATATTTTTCAGATGAATCGTCACTTAGCATAGCCCAGCGTTTTATACTATTGCCAAAAAAAGTATATATTTTTTCTAAATTATCGAAAAAAGTCGATACTTCACGAACATGTCTCGCAGCATCGTTCAAAACCAAGTTTAAAGCGTGCGCAGCACAATGAACATAATCGGCATTTGGAGCATGCTCTTTTATTAGGGTTTGTAATCCTCCATACACACCCGACATAACATTTGCTCCATCGTATCCCTGTCCTCTACATTTAGTCAAATCAATTCCATATTCTTTAGTCAAATTTAAAATGACAGTTTTCAGACCTGCAGCACTGCAATCGGTTACTGCTATGAATCCTAAAAAGGACTCACAGATTTTTATTTCTTTAGGCACATTATCATCATTTTCTGTAACCGAGATATATCGAAAAACTACAGATAGTTGGTCAATTTTTGATAAGTCTTGTGTTGTATCCAGAATTATTGTCAGAAATGGAGCTTTTTTAATTTCTGAGATAATACTGCCCCTAACGTTAGTACCAAGCAAACTAATAATTTCGTTTTGAATCGTAGGGCTTAAATAATTTATTTCACCTTTCGGTTTTAGAAGAAGTTCTTTTAAAGTTGCATCATAGTTAGATAGCAGACGTGAAATTGCCATAAAATTGCCAGAATCAGAATCATGCCCCCTCAAAGGTAGATTACAAGATACTAAAGTAATTATAACATTAATTATACGATGCAGTAGATCTCTCCAGAATGTAATTTTACTATCGATTTCACTTTTCAATAGAGTATCGATGGTATTTCCTTGCAACCAATTATTATAAGAGAGTGAGGCATTAATATGCTGCTGTGACTTTTCATGGTCAAGAATAGTTTGTGTGAAATTGCTTCTAACCGAAACACCGTTAACCCAAGCAGAGGAGTACGATTTGTTTTGACGATCTGCTAATAACCAACAGTGACAGTACGGTTTGTTTAAAACGTTAGAATAACATAACCATGGTCTTATAATTTTTATGCCTGCCTGATTGAAATATGAATAATAATAAGCCGAAAAAGGTCGGTTATTTTCTGAAACTTTTGGAAATGGTCCTTGTGGTTTAAATGGACCCAATTTAAAAATTATTTTTCGTTCGCATTCAGTTAAATTGTCACCAAAATTTCCTCTATCTGATGAAATTATATTACAATCTGCATTATCTGCAGATATATCAGAATCGTTGACTTGGGGTTCCTCGATTTCTGGATGGACATCCGATAAAGTATGTGCTTGGCTTTCTTCTATTTCCGGATGGATATGTGACGAAGAACATGCTTCAGAAGAATCTAAAAATAAACGAGTAATTGTTAAAAAATAAATACGAATGCTATGATACTAAACTAAAAAGAGTTATATATAAATAAATAACGTTACTAAGGGTCACAGTTAGAGAGTGTTCAGTTCAGACGCACACAGACTCTACGCGGATTGTGCTCGTACCTATTAGTAGATACAAAATCACCTGCAGCCCGTCCGTGCATTACTATACACCTGCGTGCTATTTAAACGCAGCGCGTAGTGTAGTGGCCATACAAAACGAGAACCCGAAAGCGAGTCTGCACATCTGAAGTTCTCAACACGCAATTAACGATATGATACGGACTGATAGACAAACAACAAAACAAATCGATCCTATAGATAAGTTAGAATTTTGTTTTTTTTTTAATCTAGGCACGGAACCCTAAAAACAGTATAATTGTGAAAATCGAGGGGGAGACAACTTTTTGTGACGGACAGATGGACAGACCGAAATTAAAAGATTTCCTTGTTTATCACTACGGGCCCCTAATAAATGGGTTGGGTAGTAGTACTTACCTTTCCAATCTAAATCACTCACAGTATCTTGTGTCTGAAAAAAATGAAGAAATTTTGGGCACTTTTTTTATAACCTCGTCCCTTTTCTGTTTAATTTTTCTTTTCTCAGCGCCGCTGGGATAATCTCTTTTCCTTTCACTCATTTCTTTTACAAATCGCTACTAATACTGCTAAACCAGAAGAACAATATTGTTTGTACTGAATTACAATGTAATGCACATTTATATAAAGCGCGTAAATAAACAGTGCACTGCACTCCGTGGTTTAACATCCAATGCAAAGTACAACAACGTACACGTACATCGCGATATCGATGAAGGATTCCCGGGGATTCCCCGCTGAGTTGAAGATGAAGTAAGTAAAACGGGGAAGTCCCGCAGCCCGCCATAACGATGTAGTGATGCCAACTTTTGAACGCACGCTTAAGGCGGGAAAAAAAGGAATTGCTTTATAGAATTTTGTCATTTGTAAAATAAAATAAATTAGAAAGTTTTTATTCTTTTTCCTTACACACTTTGGGGGCCCCCGTGGCCCGGGGGCCCCGTATAATTGATACGGCAAATACGGCGGTAGCTACGCCCCTGATGTTGTTACCAGGCGGGATACTTTGATGCGCCCTCCAAGATAAATAATTATTTATCTTGGAGGGCGCATCAAAGTAGCCCGCCTAAATTAATAAAAATATTCATGCACACATATGATAGTCCTGAATGGAAACCGAACCCACCCGCTTTGGTACCAAAGTAGCGTTACTAACCGATCCGCCAACGAGAAAACTGATTGAGTAGAAGTTGACATATTCCACCAAAATTGTCAGGAACATGGACATTTCGCTAATATTAGGCGCCGAGAGGCAGTAGACTTGCCGACTTCTACGTTTTACTTACATGCACTCTTCGCTACACGCTTTACCAGATTTCTTAACGCAAATTATTATAACTACCTGCGTATTATAGCTAATCCCTATTTGTAATAATATATCCACATCCTTTTGGAATTACCCACGCCATCACTTTTCCTCTGACAGCGCTAAGTAAAGAAGATAAACTGGTTGTAGGTACCTAATAATGTGGCCGTGGGTAAATACGCTTTAATCCGTTTGCTTATCTATCGTAATACAGTTGAATTAAACATATTTAATATTAGCTATCTGCTCATGGTTTGGCTCATTAAGAATTAGCATCATTCTCCTGTTTTAAAAATATAGCTTTTCATTTGATACTCCCCGAATGAAAGTCAAAGAAACTCACTTGCGTATGTACTTGTGTTTGAAACTCATTTTCTGGCATGCTGTATGTTCGTTGGTCACCTTAATGACAAACAAGCGTACGACATGCCTCAAATACTGCAACATGTAAATATTTTATGTTAAGGCCGATTGGGGTAGTAGGTGTTTGGGGGTATTGCGTTCCTGCGAGGTTGTTCTCCATTAGCACCAGAGGTAGCAACACGAGAGCGACGCTCCATTGTATTACTAGCGTTTAACGGCTACGTAAATAAAAAAACGTCTTTAGTGTAAGGATTTCGCGAAGATACTGACTTTTACATGGAGCGACTGCCGACAGCCTTCCTACATTGCAGAGGGAAAACTAGACCTTAGGTTAGGTCACACGTCTTTTAAATTATAATTCCTTGGCCGTATAAGTTCGCTCATGATGCTTTCCTTCACTGTCGATCAAGTGATAATTAGAAATGTGTACCTACATAAATCCGAAAACAAGAATTAGTACTACATTTCAGGATTATAGCCGGGGACCACTTTTATCCACTTGGCTATCACTGATCTCTAGGCTACCGTAAAAGTTTCAAAACATTCGGGCTGTAGTACTCTTTGATTTCCGAAGTAGTATAAATAGGTATGTATAAAAAAGCGAATTCGCAAAAACAGGCGTATCACTAGAGCATTATGGACTCTGCAAAATATTTTTTTATTTTGTATTTTATGTTAAGACCTTGCAGAGACGTTTCGAAAGGAGGACCCCCATAAGTCATATGTAGTGTGTAAAGAGATGTTACACTTCTTTTCTTGGGTAGTACTTCCTTCACAATACGTTGTTGGACTCGCTCATGTGTTGCCATGATGGATTGCACTTTTTACTATTTCGCGCTACAAAACTGTTAGGTTATATCCTTTTATTTAAATTATAGTTAGTGCGTGGTTCTACCGATGTGTCTTTATTACTTAGTACGTTCCACTTCCTTATTGCGCTTACGCGGCGATAGCTATCTCCATGTCTGGAATTTTGGAAAGTTATTATAGTGGTTTGGAAAGGTAATGGGGCTCTCCATATTTAGCTAAAGCTACCCTAGACAGTACGTAGTGAACACGGCCAATACGTGAAAGAAATTCTGGCAAAAGAGAGGTACAGTGACCTCCTCATCACAGAAAACTCCAACTAAATAAAGCCCCTGGATGATAGCTGTATTAATAAAGCCGTTCTGCGATAAACCCGGGACGAGCATGACGCGGAATGTCATAATCGCATCGGAATTGATTTCTTTTCGATGCGGTTTGAATCTATGCAGTTCAACTATTTTGATTTGAAACGACTTGGCATCTTAATTTGTAAATTTACGACATCTTGACTATACATATTTTCTAGAGCTTGTAGCCCGCGAAATTTTTCTTTAAGTTAAGAGAGGGAGGGCGCATTTAAAGCAACCGCAGTCATATATCAACTACTTAGAAGGTTGTTGTGTTCCTGTGTGCGAGTAAATCAGGTGGGCCATATGCTTGTATGCCTCCCGACGTTACAAATCTTCTGCCACTGAACTGAGGAAGACCAGCAGGGGTATTCACGTTGACTTGGAAAATTTTCATTCGAATCGGAAAGTTTCACACGGATTCTGAGTCCTTTCTGTGTGAAATGATAGGTACATTATTTTATTAGCCGACTTCAAACAAAATTTTAACAAAAAAAAACCGACTCCAAACATAGTTTTGTCAGATTTAGACGGAAACAAATTATTGAATCGGCCACACGACGACAGATCATTGGTGGAAAAGATAAGGCTACGCTATCTGTCTTCGGCTCAACATTGAAAAGCTTCGATGGCCATCTATATCAGCTCTATTTAACTAAACGAATGATACTTCTGAATACGAATTCTCGATTTTTTTTTGTTTGCTATAAATACCGAAATCGTTATTTGTTTGCCTATGACATTTGAGGAGGTTCTCAAATCTTCATGAGCCCCACTATCAGAACTGAATTTTATGATATGAAAAAAATGGGACCAATCTGGAAGTATCTCTTTCAAATAAAAAATTTTTTTTTCAAATCGGTTTATAAATGACGGAGTTATGTAGTAACAAACATTAAAAAAAAATACAGGCGTATTGAGAACCTCCTACTTTTTGGAGTCGGTTAAAAAGGAGGAGGTTCTCAATATTCGACTGTATTTTTTGTATGTTTGTTACGTGGTCATTTCGTCAATTATGAAGTGATTTTGATGATTCTTTTTTTGTTTGTTAGGTCACACTTCAGAGGGGGTCCATATAAATAATAGCGATTTTGAGAAAATCAACTAAAACAAAAATAATATGTTTTGGTCTGTGGTTTCCTTCCGCAAAAGTTTTTGATGAGGACTTATAATATTTGTTTTTTTATTTACATCACTAAAAAGCAAAAATAAATTATTTTTAATTTATTTAAAAATAATTTATTTTTTGCTTTTTAGTTTTTTATTTACATCACTAAAAAGCAAAAAATAAATTATTTTTAAATAAATAAAAAACCGCCTTCAAACAACACCCAGGAACTAAAAAGCGAACAATAATTGGTCACAATCACTTACGATGTTTTAAGTCGGTGCCAGTATACTGATATTATCAATTGATATTATGCGGCTATTAGTCCAGACGACCAAAGAAGTACGTTTGGCGTTTTAATGCTTTTCTAATACCTATAATTTTCATGTGTATAATCGCGTTTTTTCTCCTAACCCAAAAATTAAAACCTTATCTAAATACAAAATTTGATCCTAGTGGTTAGAGCCATTCCCGAGATATACGTAATATACACAAGAATCGCTCGTTTAAAATAATAGGATAAATTTGTATTATCTATTGCAGGGGTTCCTAATTTTTTTCAGTTCGCGGCGCAATTACAGGTTTAATATTTTGTCTCGTGTGTCTATTCATTTTGAATCGATATCCAAAACTCCACCAACTCGGAACACGTGAATCTTGTTTTTAGGCTGCTGTCGCAAGAGAGTTGAGCAAGAGTCTCTTCTTGCGAAGGGAATTCTGGTGGAGCTTTTGCATGGACAGGATCTTGGATCCACGCATATTTTTCCTATTTGACTCGATTCGAATTATTTATTTTGTAGGCGTGTATATCTCAATTTTCCAGGCAATGAAAGACATGAGCGTCCCACGGCGCCCTTCTGTACTCTCTACGGCGCACACTTTGGGAACCCTTGATCTATTGTCTATTAATAAACGTACGTATGTATTACCGTTTATTTAATATCTTATCTCGGCAATAGAGGCTTATCATCGCGTCGATGACGGACACGTCGGTTAGGTTTTGGAGGCCCATTCTTACGTCATTGTCTGTATGTATAGGCCATGACCGTGAAATATGTGTACGTGGGGTAGCACAACAAATGATGTACCTCAAGATTGAATTGCACTGCAGTCGCTACCACTAAATATTATCAATTAATCAACATGTGACGCCGTCCGCAGGCAGAAATTTCTTCGAGTCGACTTTAGCTTGATATCTCTAGCCATTTCATCAGACATCTCATTGTTAGCACAACGTTAGCTTGTCCACACCAACATCAGCTTGTTATTTTTGGCCAGTTTGTTGAGAGCATCCGACATCCGAGAGTCGACTTAGTCAACCTGAATTCCTCACTATCATTGTCCAGGACCACCAAGGGCCGCCGAGGACCAGTCAGCTATCGGCCTACTGGTCACTTAATTCGTGTTTTCGGTTTTATTTACAGATTTGTAATTATCACTTGCTTGGCGGTGAAGGAAAACAAACTTGCAAGTTCCGCGCAAGTCTAAGAAATTATATTTAGAAAGACGTGTTATCTAACCTAAGAAATATCTGGTTTGTCCACTCGGTTGTAGAGGTCCGTCGGCAGTCGCTTCATGTAAAAATTCAGTATCTTCGCCAAATCCTTAGGTTTATTTGAATTAAACAATTTTTAACGGAAGTATCGCGTATTTTATTTATTTTGTTGAACCTGACGTTTCGAACGCTTTGCAGCGTCCGTGGTCGCAGGAAGACTAAGGTGGTATTTGTCTTACATTAGTTATTCAATTATTACATCTACCGACATGGATGGATTAATTATATATGTTCCGATTCACACAAAAATCGCTCACAGTGTCCGAACATTTTTTAGATCTTTGGGTTTGGGATTTGATTATTTTTAGGACTGGATCCCAAGCAGGTGGTACTTGCCAACCATCTTCTCTATTGAAATTGGGGTGTTTTCTTATTTCAATAGCCTCGCGCTATAAATAAAATACGCGATACTTCCGTTAAAAATTGTTTAATTCAATGTGTAACAATCGCGAAAACCTAAGACAATATCCTTAGGTTTATGTAGCGGACCTCGGCAACCCTAATGGATTAGGAAACAGGATATCGCTAAGAAGAAGAAGAAGAGTGTCATGTGCCGTGAAACTTGTCGCTGATAATATAGATGCGGTGTTTTGTGATCTTGTCGTTCTGATTCAACTATGTATGAGCGGATTATGTGCATTTCAGCTTAGACTTCAGTGGGCATGTTGGCCCATGATTTTCCATTTTCCTTTCACCATACATGGTTTTACAGCAATCAGTGTACCATTTGAGGGTATTCTTCTTTTTGACTTTTTCTCTTCCACTCAGAGCCTATAATTTCTTTTGAAGGGGCAATTTTGTACAATTTTGATCCGGACCATTGCAATCAACACTTTGAGGGCCCTATATCTAGACTATATTTGCATATATCTAGCATTGGCCAAAGTTGTAGATTAGCTCCTTTGATCTTGTTTAAAACTTTACTAGAACTGGCGTTAATAACTATCGAGGCCTATTTCTACGAGAAGTACCTCCACGTCACAGAAATCCAAATAACAACTCCCGGGGGGTTGTTTTGTTTCTACGTATGAGTATGGTAACGGTAACTACTTTGCATCAGGCGGGTTGTATGTCTAAGATACCAAATTATATGTAAGTACATCAGTTTCACATCTAAGTGACCTTGGAACTGAACTTCGCTGGAGCTCTCGTTGTAAAGAATTAGAATACTCTTGACGATGGTAAGGTACGTAAATTTGAGGAACCAAAAAGAAGCTATTATCATATCTTTTACACAAAAATCACCAAGGGATTTGGATGAATGTAGACACACGAATATAGTGTTCTGGATTCTATCCATCTACAACTTCACGCCAAATCCCTTGCATGGTAGGGAGAAAGACCCATATGACTTGATCCCTACACTCGTAACTCGTTTCTTTTACATTCATTGCTCTTCTTAACACGCTCGCCGGTTTCTAAGGTTCCGGACATCATCTTCTGAAAATACATATTTGGTCATGGTAGGTAATGGCCTTCCTCGGCTCCTACATCCTACTTGCGTTTTGTATATCTGTATCGTATTTTTTTCTTCCTGCGTTCGTTCTACATGTCGGAACCAACAGAGTATGCCTCTTGTTATTTTAACACTCTGTTTCAGACCAACTCTGTTTCTAACGTCATAATTGCGAATACGCTACAAATTTCAGGTAACGCTCGCATCCTGACCGCGTTTATTCTACTTTCATGCTATCCCTGCCATACTCAGCTCTCGGTTCCATAAGTAAACATTGGGACTAGCACTAAGTTGTGCATAGCGAGTTGTGCCATCTGACTCCGTTGCTGAGTAAAAGCTTACTGCCAAGAAGTTTTCCCAACGCTTCATTCACACTATTCCCAGCACTCGCTTGTCTTTCCAAATCAGCGATGTACCTTCCATCCCTGCTGTAAGCACATCCAAGATATATAATCTCATCGACTCGTTACAATACTTACACTGGTTCTGGTTTCTTCTCTTTCAAATACATTATCTTTGTCTTCATCGCATTTAATAATAAGTCTTTCATTATTGTGACCAGTGTTTGCAGTTCATCGTGTTGCTGCTAATAATACGGCATTGTCTACATGAAACAGACAGTTCACCACTAGGTCACCCATGCGCAATCCTTTTTGTTGCCCTTATTTCTCTGCAAATAACTATCGAGATACAGAATAAACTGCATAGAAGATTGCATGCAACTCTGTTTGACACCAATTAATTTTGACATCACACTAGGGTGACATGCTGCCAAATATCCGCACACATGATGAGCAATTCTTGTAAGTGCACTAGTGACTACACAGCACTGAGCAGTGCACTGGTAACCCCATATCTCGGCAATATATTCCACAGTTCCTTTCGCACAACTCTATCAGATGCTTTCTTAAGATCCACAAAACCTTCTGGTCTATAGCCAGCATCTCCACGATATTACGGAGCGAGAGAACTTGATCCATACATACCCTTCTATTTCGGAATCCTCCCGTGTTCTAGATTAGCACTTGCATAAAGCTGTAAGGCGATTTCATATTTAAACACACACTATTATCTTTAGAGAAAAATTCAACCTTGTCTGTACGTGATGCAGGTAAAAGGTGCCAAGTAACAAACGAGAAGGAGTAGGACGTATTGAAGAAGCCCGGCTGGGGAAATATCTCCACCTCACAGAGGACCCTGGCAAAGTGACAACTCCTTGGAGGGTTGTTGTGTTCCTGCGGGTGAGTTATAATATCAGTGGTCCTGAGGAGTTGCTGTGTTAACAGCAGGGATGGCAAAACTTGAGCAACACTTATATTGCAAGCTACGACTTTACATCAGGTATGTATGCTTGTTTGTCTCCTGACATTGTTCAATAAACGTGCGAATGATTATTTCGTTATTTCGTATTTTCGTATGTTTATTCGTATTTTTATCACAAACCTTAACATGCTTTCTTAACTACGCTATGAATATGTGGTAATATATTTATGAAAAATGTACCCTAATTATTCAGCAATGTAATCAATTTCTTCAACAGGATAATAGTGACAAGTTAACTTAATCTGAACAAATCGCTGTTAGAATTGATAAAATTAGATACAGGTACCTAGGGTTGATAAAAAATATGTATAAAAGAACTGATGGGTGTATAGTATACAAACAACATTAAAATGCGTGTTGTGTTGTTGTTCGGATTGGTAGCTTTCGTGGCGGGCACACCAACTCTGGTGGAGCCTGGAGCCGCTTATGACTATCATGCGAAGTACGGTATACCCAACGCAGCGAGGATCAAGGCAGCTGAAGACAAAACGATTGCCGAGAAAGTTTCCGCATCTACGGAACATGAAGGTGAAAGAATTGTCGGCGGTGCTGTCGCACCAACCGGCGCACACCCTTACCTGGTATGTTATGATTTAATTGCAAACTACGAGTACGATACGTCTATATATATAAAACCGAAAATATTAGAGAATTCGGTGTGAATTGAAAATAATTGGCTGTTTTTTTTATACAACGTCGGGAGGCACCCAAGCATACGGCCCACCTGATGTAAAGCGGTTACCGTAGCCTATGAACGCTTGTACATATATATAACACATTGAGTATCACAGGCGCGTTGCCGCCTCTGCTGCTAACATAGCAACCCCTTAGGAGATTACTGGTGACCTCACTCACACGTAGGAACACAGCAACCAGAGAGTTGTTTTTGGCTGCGGTTTTCTGTGAGGTGGAGGTACTTCGCTAAAAGAGCTGCTTTGGTGCACCGTACCATTCTTAAAATTCTTACATATGCAATAAAAAAGTATTATTAAAGTAGATCAAATAGATAGACATACATCCCAGAAACATATTCAACAAAACATCAATAACTTATTCAAAATTGTTCCATTTAAGGGTTTAGTTGTGTTATTTATTATGTCTAAGTAAATTAAGTTTCAATTGAGCTGCATTTTTAGTGACTGGCCTGAGGTTTAGACAAACTAGCCAAATAAAAATCATTTAAATAGTTTATATAATATTAAATAAGGTAGTATTTTTATCAATACTATTTTCCTTTTGTTTATTTCACTGAGTGACGATTTTCTATTTTTTATGAAACAGTAAACAATCTCAATATTCCACAGGCTGGTCTCCTAATCACCTTTATGAACATAGCCGGCACATCCGCATGTGGATCTTCACTCCTGTCCGCCAACCGGCTGGTAACCGCGGCCCACTGCTGGTTCGACGGCGTCAACCAAGCTAACCAGTACACCGTTGTCCTTGGTTCCAACATGCTGTTCTTTGGTGGGACACGCATTGTTACCAGTACTGTCATTATGCACCCGCAGTGGACCCCCTCCCTTTTGCACAACGACATCGCCATGATTTACCTACCTTTCAACGTGGCTTTTTCGAGTAAGTAAACGGTACTAAAATTAGCCTTTACATAAGGTTTTCGTCATTATAAAAAAATGCATGTGTTTTTTTTAAATCAGCTGCTTTCTTCACACTGAAAAAAATGTTTAGTTGGATTTCCCAGATTTCTAATTCTCGTAGAATTCACCAAAGTCGACGGTTGAACTGGGTCCTACCTTTGATTTAAGTTGATTTTACCAATCAAAAAATGTTAATGAAGTAGCAGTAAAAATAATAAAATTTATTATTTAGTATGATAAACTGTATATTATATGTACAATCCATTTATTAGCGGTAAATTATACATTTAAAATAGTGATAGCTACAAAATACTTTTGTATGAAGACCAACCGTAATATATTTGTAAATTTAACTACAAATTTTTGCATTAATTAACAAAGTTTACTAGTAAAATAGCCTACCTTTGCTTCTTTGGTAAATTCAACTAATCTTTTTTTTCAGTGCATATTCTACAATAATTGTGTTTCTTAGCTGCCTTTAGTAGCGTTTTATATTGTTAATGAATTTAGAATTTATTATTTAAGGTAAGTTATTGCAATTGCCACAATAATAGAAATTGTATATTGCTTACGTTTCAAGGCCTATTAAAGCTTTAAAATTTTTAAAATGGTATCTATAGCTATAGATACCATTTTGGCAAAGACTTCTATGTATACTACATTTTGGAGAAAAGTAATTGAGCTGATTTTTGTAAAGTGGTCTACCCTTACGTAACTCAGTATTCATTAGGTTTATCTTTAGTTTATATAATTTGTGATTTCGTCTTCGTGACAGGCGTCATCCAACCAATCGCGATCCCTGGTGACAACGACGCTTTTGTCGGATGGTGGGCGATAGCTGCTGGATATGGACGCACCAGTGATCGTAAGATTTCTTCTCACTATGGTTCTTAGAATAAGACTTTATAAGCATACTGCTATTATACTATATTTTAGCTGCTGATTTTTGTAGGAAGCATCATTTTTAGGGTGCGGTACCAAAATGGTAAATAAGGAATCCTTATGGTGCGAATGTGTCCTTCTCTCTGCGTGTCTGTTTGTAACAGTGATATGTTTCAGGAACTACTAAAGCTATCAATTTGAAACAGTTTTAATCATTACTTTTCAAAAGTCAAAAGAATTTCTTTTTTGTGAAAGTGAAGCGCGAAATTTCAAAGTGACTCTACTAGTTCAAGTGTGGTATCGTATGAAAGGGCTTCAATTCACATTCCAAAATAAGTTTTATTATGCTATGTAATTTAAGACTGATGATAAAAATTACAAAATGACACCCCTTATTTCCGAAACTTGTTAAGCGAAATCTCTGATATAATTATAGATTATAAAAGGCTATGTAAATATGTTTTTGACTAATCTAGTGTTTTAAAAATCATCAAAAATCTACAATCAAACTCAGTTCTGCGGTCGGCTTTTTTATAATACTTGAATCTCTTATTTTTAAAATTTTTACCCACTTTCCTTTACCGAGTTTGTACAGGATTAGAATCCAATCATATACCATAACTATAACTACAATGCAATACTTTCTAATCAAATGGTTTACACAGGGCGTGATATAAGTTCCCTAAAATTGAATCCCGCACTTTTAATTGGGCACTTGTATGTTTCAGAACAAAGTGGGATAACTATCGACTCAGTAGTGAGCCATGTCAACCTGTTAGTGATGGCAGTGCAGCAGTGCCAGCTTTCGTTCGGTGTCCACGTGATTGAGAGCACTATTTGTACCCATGGCACTGGTGGCGTCGGCATTTGCGGTGGAGACTCCGGTGGACCTCTTGTCATCAATAGAAATGGGCAGAATCTTCTGGTAAGGACTATTTTTAATATCTTTCGGCTGCAGAACGGCTGACCACATCTGATAGAAGAGTTTATCGGTGCCTACTCTAATACTGCTTATTTCTGGTAAGCTTTAATGTATAAATAGCTGTTACCCTTCCTTGAAGCAAAGAAACTATTCTTGTAGAAAGTGAAATTTCGAATACTTAGATTGTGAAAACGCCATACCAACATTCGCCAATGATATTAATAAACAACATTGTAAATACTAAGGTAACCCTATCGGACTATGTAATATCTAATTCGACTTCTTTTTATACAACGTCCATACGGCATACGGACCCACTTGATGTAAAGTGGTTATCGTAGCCTATAAATGCTTGCAATACACTAAGTATCACTAGCAAGATGCGACCTCTGCTGCTAAAACACCAACTCCTTAGGAGCTTACTGGTGACCTCACTCACAAGCAGGAACACAACAACTCTCCAAGGAGTTGTTATTTAACTGCGGTTTTCTGTGAGGTGGATGTATTTCCCCAGACGAGGTGCTTTGATGCGCCCTCTCTTAAAACACCCAGCCAAGACAAACAGTCATGTTCGTGCACACTAATATTTGTTCTTGTTTACTTTGATAAATAGACCATTTGAACCTTGGGAAATAGCACAGTCTATTTTTCTCCAGAATTTGCTTCGGAGTGAAAAACGATTTTCTAGGAGCTATAACCTTAAAAAAATATTTTGATGATTTAGATTAAGTGGTGTTTATTGATATATGAATTGGAGGAAAAGGAAGTGCGCGAAAACTCTTAGGTGGTTTGCTGGATTTATACACAGGTACCTGACCTATATATAGATTCATTTTTCACTGATTTTTTATAGAATACTGGAGTTTGGGTTCGAAGTGTGTCGACACTATCCGTGTATAAACCCAGCATTGTTATTTAAAGTTCTCAGATGTCTTGTGATACTAGAAATGTATTACATAATGAGCAAAATTATAATACAGAGTCCATTATTCTTCTTCTCCAGGTTGGTGTAAGCTCGTTCGTCGCCAGAGACGGTTGCCAGCTCGGACATCCCTCTGCCTTCGCCAGAATCACTAGCTTTAGAAATTTCATACAACAGCACATGTAAAATAAATATAATGAAGCACATTGAATATACCTACGTACGGTATTTTAGTTGACAACTATACCATACTATGACTATACTCATTTGTCAATAACAAGTATTACACTTTTTCGGACATGTAGAAAGAATGCAGGAGGAAAGAATTACAAAACAGATATACAACTTGAAAATAGAAGGATGTAGGAACCGAGGAAGGTCAAGACTTACCTACCATGACCAAATTGATCGAGTTTTATTAGAAGGTGATGTCAGGAGCCTTAGAAACAGGTGACCATGCATGAGAAGGGCAATGAATGTTCATGAAACGAGTGAGATGTGTACGGATTGAGTCATGTGGCGCACGGTTCTCTCTGCCTACCCCGCACCGAATAGCCGAACAGACCGACCTGTTTGGCCGGATATTTAGGTAAAAAGGCCGTACCCCTTAACTATGAAGATTTTTTGTATTAGGATTAATTTGATAGAACATTTTTTTATGTAAAACCAGGTTTTCGTTTACCATTTTTTATATTCTAATGAAATATCAATGACATTGAATTAATCAGTTTTCTTTAATCTTTCATTACTTAGAAACGAGCGGGATGCTCGTCCGATGGCTCAACCGTGGCACGCCGCCAAAGTGCTCGCTAGGGATGCTACGGTCAAATGTAAAAAGCCTAACAAAAGCCGGACACTAGACACCGCCTAATTTTACCCGGACACGCATGCAAAAAGTCTAATTGTGTCCGGTTTTATCCGGACGCCTGGCAACCCTACCCGCAAGGGATTTGGCGTGAAGTTATAGAAAAAAATCGGCCAAGTGCGAGTCGGACTCGCGCACGAAGGGTTCCGTACCATTATCTATAAAAACGGCAAAAAAAAACACGTTTGTTGTATAGGAGCCCCCCTTAAATATTTGTTTTATTTTAATTTAATTATTTATTCTTAAAGTAAATATATAACTAAATATTCTGTGAATATTTCAAGCGTCTACCTGTTGCCGTTATCAATATCCAGCAAAAATGAGCAAAAAAATCACGTTTGTTGTATGGGAGCCCCCTTAAATATTTATTTTATTCTATTTTTTAGTATTTGTTGTTATAGCGGCAACAGAAATACATCATCTGTGAAAATTTCAACTGTCTAACTATCACGGTTTATGAGATACAGCCTGGTGACAGACGGACGGACGGACGGACAGTGGAGCCTCAGTAATAGGGTTCCGTTTTACCCTTTGGGTACGGAACCCTAAAAACGAAGTTTATAGATTAAATATGTTTTTAGCATACCTCTGTCTACTTTGAATTTCTAAGATATGAGCCAATTTTTGAACATATTCTTTTGTGTATACGCATTTATCAATGTAACAATAGTTAGAATGCAATTTTTTTGTTTCAACTATAAAGAAAAACACAGTGAATATAGGTAATTTATTCACAACATCCTATTTTACATTTATACCCAAGTTATACCTAGTCGGGTCATAAGTTCTGTCAAAACCTTATTATTTTAATTTTGTAATACTGCCCAGAAATATTTTACCTAATTTTAAAAATAGAACGTTCCCGCTTGTCGAAAATAAAAAATAAATTCATTTTCATTCATTTTCAAATATCGAGTGGTCGAAGAAGGAAGATAAAGTCGCGGTTATCACGTTGCACCGCTGTGGTTACGCGCTAAAAGAGATTTTCAATATTCTACAAAAATTGAAAATAACACTACGGTTTATTTATCGCGCTATCAAACGATATACTAAAGATTCAAGCTTCGAAGATCGTAAGAGGAGCGGCCGACCTCCCACAGTTAGGACACCAGCGGTCATCAAAGCAGTGAAGGCGCGAATCCAAAGATATCCCGTGCGTAAACAAAAAAATCTTAGCTCTTCAGATGGGATTAAGAAGAACCACTGTCAAAAGAGTGTTAAATGAAGACCTGGGACTACGAGCTTATCGTAAAAAACCGGACATTTACTGGTAATTCCTAAGATTTATCGTAGTTCGGGCTTTTACAGTAACATATACTCGTACCTACACTATTAAGTTTTAATGATGTAGGATTAATAACCTAAACAAATCACAAGATCATTATTATGCGTTATCTTAACGAAACGCGTCGTCAGTGATATAGGATTTAAAATGTCAATCTTGAACCAGTGGTTGTAATTTTCTTTTTATAAAAAATGTTTATGTATAGTAGCAACTCTAGCTTATTAAGAAAAATATTTGCATTCGATGATAGTGTCCTGTAAATACAGATAAGACAATTATTCGTGTTACTTCGATGGCACAGAATTGAAAAAAGTTTTTTTTATACCACTAAGTATCAAGCATTCGGCCTGCCTGATGGTAAACAGTCACATTTGCAACATCAGGAGTGTCACTCATGTGTTGCCGGCCCTCTAAAAATCCCCCTTGGAAAAACTTCAGCTGGGAGCTCGTTCCATAGCTTGAGAGTTCTCGGAAGAAAACTTCTTTGGAACCGCACAATACGCAACCATTCCAGCATACCAGGGTGAACTTCCCGTTGTGTCGGCAAATGGTGCGGTTATAAAAAGTAGCTGTCGGCATCATATCGAACAATTCTTCAGAATACAACCCGTTGTACAATCGGTAGAACATAAAAGGGAGGCAAAATCTGTCCTTAAACTTATGAGTTCAATACCGTGTGTGAGCTTAGGATCGTTGCTAATTCTCACAGCTCATCTCTGAGTCGAATCACATGGATATCTGCGACAAACACTAGGCGTCTGTGACAGTACTGGGCCACTGTGTGCCGGTAGTAAGTACCTGCCGGCGATGCCACAGGAGTTACATACCTACATCATTTAGACGAGCTCGGTGGCGCAGTGGTGAAACGCGTTGTTACACTACTTTGACACCAACGCTCGTGGGTTCGATTCCCACACAGTACAAACATTTGTGTGCATGAACATGTCTGTTTTTCTTGGTCTGGGTATTTTCTATGTATGATAAGTATGTATTTACAAAAAAAAAATGTATTTACGTATGTTTATCCGTTGTCTAGTAGCCATAACACAAGCTTCGCTTACTTTGGAGCTAGATGGCGCTGTGTAATTTGTCCGACAATAAAAAAAAAAATAGTATAAGAAAAAATGTTAGATTAAATTTTTGAAGAGAATGTTCAATTAGACCGCAGTCACAATACAATAGGTGACAAATAAAGCGGGAAACATCATCATCATCCGAGCGGTAGTGCCGGTTGCATCCCAAGCTCTCACTTCTTCTTCGTCACAGGGGCGCCGACTCCGTGGGTGCTCGGGGGCTCTAGCACCCACGGGAGGGAAATAGTGGGCGCGGAGCACCCATGACGCTAGACATCATTATGTAACTAAAATAATCCTCATCTCATTATCTGTTGAACAACAGATAATAATTTAATTAATAGAATAACCAGATGGTTATTCTAGTAAGCGCTTGCTTGCTTACTAGAATGTGTGCGACGCGTCCTAATGTGATCTTAGTTCCCACCCACCTACTTTTGCTATAGAGCCGTTTTTATGTTTTGGGCAGGGCAGTTTTTGGGGGACGCCTATGTCCAGCTGTGTACGTCTTTCGGCTGAAATCATGATGACCTATGTACCTAGTCATCAAAAGAGCATGAGCACCCACGAGGTTTTATTACTGTGAGACCATTGGCACGCATATCATCCGTTACGACGTCAAGGTAGCATTTCTTGGGCCTACCCTCTTCTAATGGGATCCGGCAGAGGGGACATGGCCGGAAATTTGTTCCCCGCGTAACTTGCCGGTTTTCGTAAGACGTGACTGTACCAGCGTAGGCGACGCTCCTGCAGTTTGTCTGCTTTGTCTCGCTCATGAAGGCTACTACGAATGCAGGAGTTCTTTACGCGATCCTTCTGTGTCACTCCACACATCCAGCGCAGCATATTCATCTCCGTGACACGCATCTCGGCAACTAAAACATATACTGTAAAAAACATCATTTATAGAACGTATAAGAAAAAATATTAGATCAAATTTATGAAGTGTCACAATATATACAATACGTGACAAAGAAAGCGGGAAACATTATTCATTAATCAATTTATACCGACGGTAAGTTATCGCTAAAAATAGCTAAGATTTTTTTAAATATAAAAGACTAACCATAATTTAATTTTATTAACATTTAAATGTTCTATCTATAACTCCACGCCAAATCCCTTGCGGGGTAGGGAGAGAGAACCGAGCGCCACGTGTCTCGGATTCTGTTTTCTCAAGCACGCTCACAGGTTTCTAAGGCTCCTGACATAAATAAATGTAATAATACTAATATTTAAATGATAATAATAATAAATTATACTTTAGAGTCTTGTACATGGAAAAAAAACAAAATTAGCCATGTTAATTATGTATATCTATCTAAAACTACAGGTAGATCATAGTTACAATATTATAAAAAAATATATTTAAAGTTTTGTAAGAAATTGGCCTACTTATCATCTGCACACAATAAAACACAATAGTAATAATAAATCGTTAATTTCGGACACAACCCAAAAGTTGTGTTAGTATACATATTTGCTTAAACAATATTAGTAAGAATAGAGCGTCCGAACATTTTTTAACTGCCGGTGGTAATTGAGCCTCCATTCAGTGGTGTACATTAGGGCTATCCTCTCGAGCAGTGATGGTGTTCACAATGTTATTGGCACTGTCACGCATGCGGCGCAACAGAGACGCAATTTATTTACGCTCTACGCCATGAAAGTCACAGTGCATTCTACAGCGAACATCCCTCACACACTACATTAGTGGCGCGGTAGCCCAAACAGCATTCTAAAGCCATTGTTGTATTGCACGCAATATATTGACGAGCTCGGTGGCTCAGTCGTGAATGACGCGACTTTGACACCAATGCTCGTGGGTTCGATTCCCACACAAGGCAAACATTTGTGTGCATGAACATGTCTGTTTGTCTTGGTCTGGATGTTTTAAGAGAGGTAGGGCGCATCAAAGCAGCCCGTCTGGGGAAGTATCCTCCACATCACAGAAAACCGCAGCCAAATAACAACTCCCTAGAGGGTTGTTGTGTTCCCGCGTGTGAGTGAGGTCGCCAGTAAGTTCCCAAGGAGTTACTGTGTAAACAGCAGAGGAGGCATCGCAAGAGTGATACTTACCTCAAGTGTTAATAAGCTACGGTACCCGCTTTACATCAGGTGGGCCGTATGCTTGTAACGCTCTCCACGTAGTATAAAAAAAAATGTAATACAACACAATAATTACAATGCAGTACGTTAGATAAGATTGCATTAGAGCAAAATACAGTGACCGTTTTTTAGTCGACCATTATAATTATACTCATACATACATAGGGAAACTAATTTTCTCAACCAGGCTGCTTACGAGGCTTGGACCTCGGTAGTCGCTAATGGGGAAGTAGCTAATCGCGCGGTGCTTACACAAAAAAATAATCTTTATTTATTTATTTAATCATGTTATAATTTAAAGGACAGTTTTCTTAACTAAAACAAATGCCTTCTTTTCTTTAAACTACTAGTTCTTAATAATATTCTTATTATCATTCCTAACATTTTTACGCACTAGACTTTAATGGTACTTACTTATGACGGATACTTTAACTATAATTTTAATTTGCTTGTAATATTACAAACATATCAAAATCAAAGTCGTATTTGTCTTATAACAACAATAGTTTAAATAAACAACGGGACTTGCAAACTGTGAACTAAACTCGTTTACAAATCCAGCTATTCTGAAAATACATCCAGTAAAATTATATTTAATTCCTTTTTAAATGTATTTACAGATTTATAAAGCTCTGTTTTTAACATTTTATTATTATGGATTCTAGGTAGTATGTACCCGGTGGTCCTTTCCCCATAAAAGTTATTTGCGCTTAGCTCAGTACAGGTTTTCATGGTAGTCGCTCTTAGGTTCACATTACTACTATATGATCTTGGACTCGTATATATATATATACACAAAGAAAAAATTTTTCAACAGCAATTAAATACGATACTTTAACATGCACCGGCAATATGTCACACTTTTTATACAAACTATTATAGTTGCCATTACACGCATCCTTTTTCCGTTTATCAATCAAAAGTTTAAGAAATCGTGTTTGTATTGGAAATATTTTGTATAGATATGTTTTAAATGTACGGCCATACGTACTCTTACACACGGTATTGAACCCTCAGATTTAAGTAGTGATTTTGCGGTCCTTCATGTGTTCATCGATTTTACAAGTGTGTTATTTGTCCGATATTATTTATTTATTTATTATAATTTGTTCTATCTTGTGTCTTCTCCGTCGTTATCCTTATCTTCTTAATCGTTATACCGTATCCTAATCCATTGGGATTGGCAGGGTCGGTCCCCCCCCAGGCAGTTACTCCACTTCCCAGGGGAGTGTATTGTACATGAAAGCAGGTTACATGGTTTACAAATGTTTATATATCAGATTCACAACAACAGATAATGGCAGGGTCGGTTTTAAGCCTATGGTGAAGATACTGATTTTTACATGGTAACATTTAATGTTACCAACTATAAGTGATTAAATGAACAGTATTTAGACGAACAAGCTTCGCTCGGTGTTGTCTATGTTATTTCTCTATTAAAGCTATTGGCAAAAATGTGCAAAGAAAAGTGCTATTTATGTGCAAATTAATGGGGTCCGAAACGTGGAACTTTCTGTAACAATAGACCGTACTCATACGACAGGGCCAAAAACGCAATTATGATAATGTCAAAAACTGGTTTTATAGTATTGAACACGATTTTTAATTTTATAATGTTTTGTTTTTGTATAAAAT
The DNA here is from genome assembly GCA_947507595.1 of Pyralis farinalis. Lineage (NCBI taxonomy): Eukaryota > Metazoa > Arthropoda > Insecta > Lepidoptera > Pyralidae > Pyralis > Pyralis farinalis. The sequence continues at coordinate 11,627,563 of OX382275.1, forward strand.
ATCGTTTTTTCAGTAAACCTATATAGATAAAGTTAAAAAGCAAATACTTATCTAAATACAAAATTTGATGCAAGTCGTTAGAACCGTTTTCGAGATACCTACTGATATTAGATTTTTTTTATTTATACAACTAAATTGGAAAACAAGCATGCGGCCCGCATCAGACCGCATCAGATGGTAAGCGGTCACCGCAGCCTATTGACGCTCGTAACAACTCAGGGATCTTACTCGCGCGCTGCCAATCTTGTGACCTAAGGCCAGTAGCCAGTAATTTCTCGCCATATCTCAACCTTCAAACCGGAACACAGCTATATAAATATAGCTGTAATATGGCTTGAATTTTATTGTAAATTATTTTTAATTTAACAAGCATGTAATATTACAATAACAACAAGAATATATATATATAAGAATTGCTTGTTTATATATAAGAAGAATAAAAATAAAAAGGAGTCTTTTAACGGAGTGTTCCGCAAACTTTTTGTTTTTAAGGTACACCTCGTAACTCCACATACTCGTACAGGTACCTACACCATAGGAAAATAGAATTTCACGTCTCTAATTCTTCTAATGTCGTAAAATACCTTTTTTCTTAATGTCCTCTTTCTCATGCTCCAAACATATACATTTTTATCTTCTTTAAAAAAATATAATTGAAAAGCTAACCTATTTGTTTAACCATACTATCATATTGGATAACTTTAATAACTGTTTACTCAAAATCGATCAGCGGTCTCATTTTCTCAAATGCGTTGTCTAACGCTTGCTATCTCTCACACTTTTGCTGCTTAATGCAACTCATTTCTTTACAAATTGCAGACCGTCCCATGTTGATTTAATCCTGGTGTCGTCTCCAGAGCATGTCGTCAAACATGAACAATCTAGTGCAGAGTTTTTCTCCTTGACGTCATTTTCCTTTGTTATAAAATTCGTCCTCCGAGACCAAGGTAAAATCCTTTTACAGGTTATGTTGAGCGTGTTTGCGCGTGCGTTTGGTTGGTCAGCAATTTGTAGATGCACAAATTGAATTATTTAATAACAAAATTATACATCTTTATGACCTACATGCCCCTATCCGTCCAGTTAGAGTAAAACATCTTCCTGAAACAAAACCAAGGCCAAGTATAAAACTGACCTTGACAGACATCGTGATCGGTATATACATTCCCGCAACATCTCTAATAGGATGTGCAGGGATGCACAACGCCATCATATCCATAAATCTGTTCAAAACGGTGATCGCCTGTAAATTTCTGAGGTCACTTGCAGTTGGAATAAAACGAGCTGACTTAATTTTCTCTTCATCAGCAAATTTTGATTGCAATGTTAACGACAAAACTCTTGGACGAGATTTCTTCATTTTCAACTTCAGACCATCCTTCCTTTTTTTTAGTCAGTTCACTGAAGGTGATATTAAGGAGAATGTATTTGCAGTTGCTTCGATTGCGGTGGAGACAATATCATCAGTCGTCGTCCTTAAATCCTTGACATTATCACATATCACACTTTTACGCAATTGACTGTTATGGCAAATTCTAGCTATTACACATTAATATTCAATTTGCAATATAGTATGCTAGGTGACAAATAGGCGTTTGGTCTGTCCGGTAACCATTGTGAGTTACAATGATGTCGAAAAATAATTTTCAAACAACAAGTAAATATATACCTATATGTAATTCAAACAAACAAAAAACAAAATATTTTTAAAATTCAGTTAATGCTATTATTATTATATATTAAATTGTTCTATTTATGGAATATGCAAATATCAGTATGTGGCTATAATGGTAAAATTAGTACTAAGGGACAGAGCGAGGCACCCCCAACACAAGTATATATTTTACTTCCTGGGGCTGTCTCATGATTTAAAAGACATACAATGAGAGTTCATTTCGAAAATAATCATTTTTCTATTTCTTGCTGAGATTCCATGGATATGTAGATACATATAAGTTTCATTAAGCTTACATTACTTCATAAAAAAATGCATATTCATTTGTAACAGAACTTACGGCCGGACAAGGTATATGTGTATTTGTTATTAGGTTACTTAGGCATTGTTGCCTGTTGCTGTTCTTTGTTACGTTTCTGTTCATTACCGTAATTTGTTCGAATGTATAGTATGTTGAGTGTACTCTACCCTGCTCCAGTTCACTCCACTCTACTGTAATCTACCCTATTCTAAAAATTCAAAAAAAAAAATTCAAAAGCCTTTATTACATTTCTTACATTATAAACTAATACAGTGTCTGGGATCTCCTTTTAAGTAAACAATACCTGTATTAGGAGACCCCGCTCTTCTATGATAACAAAAATACAATGTATAGAAATTAATAGGCACTCAGTAACATAGACGTATTGCCAGTTTGTGCTCAGTATGTGTGTTTACTATTTTGTGTAGATGTGAGATTATTAGAATGTATAGAATATATCTATACCTAAATAGATTTCAATATATATAGTGTTTTATAATATACTACCCAGTGATTATGTTACTTATATACATATATCTAATTACAATTACAGCACAATTACATATTATTTATTTATATTTTTAAATTTTATTATTATTACACAGGTCTATTTAAGGAGCTCTTCCGTCTTTAGATAATCAAGAGTCTTTAGCCATTCTGTTAACGTTTTTTTGCAAGTGTACGAAGTCATGGGATATATATCAATCTTTGAGTTGATCATATTATAAAGTCGTGCTGATTGACTAATGAACTGCCTACGAGCATATTCAGTTCTGGTTGCGGTTTTGGGAGCGACTGCATGTGTTCTTCTTCCTGCAGGCAAGGCAGGGTCATACCTCAATGTCCTGTGGAGTCTCAGGACCGAGTTCAGTATATATAGCTGTCTAACCGTAAGAAGATCGCACAGCTCGTATAACCGACTCTTTGAATACCTCCGGCGTTTGAAGCTCATAACCTTAAGCAATGCTCTTTGTGCTCTCTCTAAATCCAAAAACTTAGTCTTTGTTGCCCCGCCCCAGGCGGGTATACAATACATTATGACCGATTGAGCGAGTGCGATATATATTTGTTTGAGGAGCAACTTCTCTGCGACATGTCTCAACGTCTTAAACACCCACATAAGCTTCCGGACTCTAGTCATAGTCATTTCGAGGTGCGATTCTACTCAATTATATTCCATTCAACTCTATTTTTTTCTATAATATACTATTTTATTCCATTCAACTCATATTTCATCCTATCTCATTTTATTCCATGCCGTTACATTCCATACTATAATACTGAGCCATACTACCACTGAACACAAGTGATCAAAATTTGGAGCAATAATAATTATAATATAATAAGAATATGTGACTCTCGACTGCATGCATAGATATTATTTTCTCAACTTTCGGACAAACTGGCCATTTTTCTGCGGTACGCCGTCTTATGACCACGATACACCAGTGTGCCGCGACACATACTTTGTGGAATATTGTTTTAACCATCGGTATTAACGGATTTATCAATCATCCTGTTGTTGTGTGACAATCGAATATATGTAAATTTGAGTACGCGTCGGACGGACTGGAGAATGACGCGTGCTCTGCTATTGTTGTGTTTAGTAGGACTGGAAGTAGGCAAGCCTATTCGTTTAGGACCCGGAGGCCCTTTCGGATACCATAAGAGTATAGGAATACCTCTTGCCACTAGAATTAAAACTTATGAAGATAAAGCTATTGCTGAGAGGGCAGGAGGCATCGCCCACAACGGCCATTTTCCTTACTTGGTAGGTATTAGTATTTTTAGACACTTATCGATAATTTGCTCTAGGTATTTACTAACATTTTTATTTAATTTTGTAGGCTAGTCTCGTAATTTTTTTCAAGAATTCATATAAAAGTTCCGTATGTGGAGCATCACTTGTGTCTGCCAGCCGGTTGATAACCGCGGCGCACTGCTGGTTCGACGGCGTATCACAAGCCAGAGCAATTATGGTTGTCCTTGGTTCTACTATGCTGTCCTATGGATGCACACGCGTTTATACTACGAATGTTGTTATGCACCCGCGATGGAGTACCTCAAGCTACCACAATGACATTGCCATTATTTACCTGCCTTACAACGTACTTTTTTCTTGTAAGTTCAATAACATCAAGGTTATAAAACCTTTAGCAACATAAGAAGAGTATAAAGTGTAATTTATGGTCCAGCAACCATCAGGCCAATTGCGATTGCTAGCGACAACTATGCCCAGAATCAATTTGTCGACAATTGGGCATTATCTTCAGGTTACGGTATAACTGGTGACGGTGAGTAATTGTCGTTTAGTTTTTATTAATACAACAAATCCTCGATGACATATTTTCATTGGACGTCATAATGTCTGTACTGCACTATCCATTAATTAGGGGGTTTAGTTAACTTAATCTTATTTCTAATTTTAGAAAAGCAATCGTTAAGGCTCGACACTGGAGTAAAATACGTATATCTCCAAGTAATACCGGTGCAGGAATGCCAGTATCAATTTGGCTATCACGTGGCTGCGAATACCATCTGTACTAAGGGTGATCTTGAGTTCGGAGTCTGTTACGGGGACTCTGGTGGACCTCTCGTAATTAATAGAAATGCGAGTTATGAACTAGTAAGTCCAATTTGATGAACGAACAACTGTATTGTAACTGGACTGCTTTTAATTTTGACTAGTATTTAGTTAATATATATATATTATCCATTGCTCCCAAACGCGGAGCCTTCGTTTACTCAAATCTTATCCATACACATCATAGTTGAGTAGTTAATCAATGAATTCTGGCAAATTTTTTCACTCATAGGAACATGGCATAAGCTTATATAGTATGACTGCGGTCTTTAGTTATCTCTATTTTGCCAGAGACTCATTTGAGTGACAAATATCAGGGACCAGGGTGTACCAGAGTCACATGAAGTTAGCTTTGGTATTAAAGATTCTATTGACTATTTAGAGTTTAGCGATGTATTACAAAGATAGCAATTCCATTGACAATTTTGAATCTAACGATGCCTCACTGTTAAATAAAACAGAAAAAATAATTAAATTTAATATATATTTTACAATCGTACTGCTCGCCGTAGTCAGAAAATTTCTCCTCGCTCATTGGAACCAAAATAATTACCTGCTGCGTGTCTACTAGGTGAAGTTCATGATCTTGATTACACCAGATCTCAGAGTTCGGCGAATCTGATACAAGAGTACGAATGTCCCGAAGAAGGCTGATGTCAAAGGTGATCGTACCCATCAAAGCAATGACTGAGTAGATAACACTATACCCCTAGTGATTAGGCAATTATGTTACGTGATTCCTTTGATTATGAATTTAACTTCATTTTTATAATGTTGAAACATACAATGAACATAAAGAAATCATATTTTTCTAGATTGGTGTGACTTCATTCGGTGACATATCCGGATGTCATCATGGATACCCTTCCGTTTTTACCTCAATTACTAATTTTTATACATTTATACGGTTACATATGTAAACGTAATTTAATATTACCATTTTAGTACCTAAATACTGTGTTTTTTATTTATCGTTTCTTTAAATCTGTACACAAGGCTTTGCCCGCGTGGCCAAGGGTAAGTGTCAATGAGTAGTGTATCACTGTTAAAACTATATAATTAAAGTGCATGAACGAGGTATCTATTTACTTAGAAACAAAATAATTATAAGTGTGTGAGTGCTCCAGAGAGACGATCAGGACTCTTCGTCGGTCGGAGTGGAAAGACAAGAAGGCCCGTAGGACTCTCAGCTCTGTCTTTCATTGGCCGTCCAGAGAGGAGTCGATAGAATATTGCTTTATCAAGTGATATGCACCAGGGGTGGAAGTGTTAAAGGGCATAACGCCGCGAGTAACTTCGGTGACAGTAGAACTAAAGTAACTGACAAGTAGAAGTGGCAGTGGGCCGATCACATTGCAGTATCATGTCATCATATTGTAGAAACATCAACTACTGCTGGGGCAAAGGGATCTCTGGCACGCAGTGTGGTAGGACCCCTCACTAAATGGAGCCACGACCTGAAGAAATTTGTAGGGAGATGATGGAGGCAGATGGCTCAGGATCAAAGCGAGTGGCTCTCTAGAGGGAAGGCCTATGTCCAGCAGTGGACGAACCTAACTGACGAATGAACAGTCGGAAATGATGATGAAAAAATTATAGGAGCAGAAGGAAGTTGATGGCGTAAAATGTTTAACATGGTCTTGCGTGAGTCCATTGGAAGATGTAACAAAATTGAAAAAATAACTTCGTAATTTTGAAATTTCATTATTTCATTTAATTAAGTCTGACTGTATTTTTCAACCAGTCAGTGGTAAGCAAAGTAAAGGAGAAGGCCCATTCATGGTTTCAAGTTGTGCACAGTTGAGAATAATATTAGAAACACAGTCATTATTTTTCACTACGTCTCTCAAAAAATCTCATTACCAGTACTGAAAGGTAAATAAGGTACCCGTTTGAATAAAGGCATTGAAAATAATCCTAGAATAACCTACCTACCATTTATTGCCCAAAACGTGTACATATAGATACATATTACGTATAATTTGATAACACTGATACTTGTCTGATAATTGATAACACAGATATTTGTCTGATAACTCTGACATTTGACTGGTAATTGATAACAGATAAACCCCGGCCTAAACTTATCCATTTTTCTAAAAGTTACGTAATCTTGTATGGGAAAGCAAGAAACGTCTTCAAAGTAGTGGTCTAACACTTTCCGAGTTCATAGCTGGTAGTCGTCACGATGTCTTTGTTGAGGCTCGCAAAATATTTAGAGTGAAAGACTGGAGATGGTCGAGTTGTGGTTGTGACTTCAAACTTCAGTGGAAGTAGGGGGGAAATTGTGTCCGTGGCTGAAAGACGTTAAACAAGTAGCAGATCTATTTCAAAACTACTTTATCAATATCACTTATCTCATCACTAACTTCCTTAATTCATCTCCAGATGGTGTTGCTGAGTTGTTAAAGGAAAATTTGTGTAAACTGAAAATGTTCCACACCCTAGTGTGGAACTTTTTAACAATTGAACATTAAAAACTCAGGGTATCACTGGGGAATGTCTATTAAACTATTTTATTGTATTATCGCCGCAATAGCTCAATACTTGTCACATTTTTAACGTATGCATAGATATGGGTGTGTTCCCAGACGTAACGAGATATAGTAAACTTGTTCCTTTATTCAAGTCAGGAAAAAGAGCGAGCTGAGGAATTACAGACCCATATCTATACTGCCAGTTTAGTTCAGTTTTATCAATAATAAACTAAAAAAATATTAAACAAAAAATCATCAAATATAGCCATTTTGTAATCAGGCTTAACTATATTAAAACGTAACATATTTTAAATTTTGAATTAAATGTTGAAAAATATATATATATTTCCATGTTATAATGGCTAAATCATACCTAAAGTACCTCCGACGTAGATTTTTGGTAAATTGGGTTTGGTAATTGAGGTCTTATTAAAAACCGTCAATAAAATGAATGTTTTTACTTTATACTGCCATTAAGGAAGAGTTTATCTCTCAAAGACAGAAATCTTTTTTGACTAATGTAGTCCTCCTAGCTACGTAATGATGTTTGAAAAATGAGTAAAACACCGATATTATCGATCACCCTCTTAAACAATAACCCGGAATTAGTCATGATTTATTAGTCATTGTGTTTAGTTTATGTAATAACTATAGGATGTTCAACTTAAAAAAAATAACAACTCGGGCGAAAGTTTTCGCCTGTAGCATTAAGGTATTGGGAAAGTACCATATGAGTGATGCAATGTAGCACACTTAAGATATAGAACGAACGTGTTTAGGATAGGTAGGGTACATCAAATCAGCCCGTCTAGGGAAGTACCACCACCTCATAGAAAACCGCAACCAAATAACAACTCACTGAAGGGTTGCTGTTATCCTGTGTGTGAGTGAAGTCACCAGTAAGGTCTTAAGAAGTTACTGTGTTAGCAGTAGAGGTGACATCGCGCAAGTGATACTCAATATATTACAAGCGTTCATTGGCTACGGTAAACGCTATGCATGTATCGATATATCGATAGTCGATTTTGTAAAAGAACGCTTGGTTACACCGACTTCGATTTCGGCCTCAGAAATCTTTTTCATTGCATCAAGCTGATATTATTTATGACGAACGACATGACTTCTCCCGGTGTTTAAATGGCCGCTGAAATATAATCTACAATTAACGACTTCTACATAATTTCTCTTAATTAAACTAGATGGCGCTTCTCTATTTTTAAAAGGCGTTTACGATGCGTCTGTTCTAATTTCAGTTAAAACACATCATTGGTTGCGCTTGCGCATTTCTCAATCCGGAGTCGCAGTACAGTAACGGTCAACATCATAGTCAGTCAGCGTCAAAACACTATAGTAAATACGGTACCTATACTCGTAGTAGGTACTATGCTCTTTGTCGGTTTGATTTGTAGTCCATTCGTTGACCTGCTGATTTTAATATACTTTTGTGGATATTACTCTTACTATTTAAGGAATTAATTTTGGTTTTAGGATTGTTGGATGTTCTATTAATCCATTTTTTTATACTACTAAGGTGGCAAACAAGCATACGGCCTGCCTGAGGTGGTACAAAAATTATTACTAATACTCATGCTACCATATGTCCGAAGCGTTCGAAACTTTAAATAAGAGCTAGGTTGTCCTGTATTCACCCAGTCTTTGTAAATGTAGAAGCCTGCAGCTCAGTAGGTACGTTTCAAACAGGAAATTACATCAGCAGCAATGAGGCAGCATAGCAGCTGCTTGGTTTCCCCCTGGAAACATATAACGTAGAGCGCGTATATTTGTAAGAGCATCTATAAAGAAAGAGTTTCATTACCGCCTACAATAATAGTAAAATTATTCTTCCAGTTTAGACAGACCGCTCAGTTTGCAAAGACATTCTTATACGCCGAAGGCCCTCGTTATTACACGTGGAACACGTAAAGAAAGAGTGCTAACGTCCCGTTCAAGGTACACTACCAGTTGAAAAAAGTTCTGTTAATCATTAAGAATGCGCACCGTATTGAGAGACATGACTGAAAGGCCTACGTCTGTGACAGAAAGATGGAGGAAGCCCTGTTCTGTCAATTTCCAGTCAAAATCAGGGTCCTTTATGAAATTGTCATATCATCTTGCGAACTTTCACACCCGAAATAATTACGGAACAAGTACAAAAAATACTTATATGCGGAAGATACTTTGCGAAGGTTGTATAGCAAGCACATACGGACAAGACATTTAATGAACGGATTTATAATAAAGTCGTTGGAAAAAATTAAGTCAAAGTAATAGCAATTGTTAATTAATGGTCAAGCGACTTTCTATTAAATAAATATAAATAAATAAATATTGTCGGACAAATTACACAGCGCCACCTAGCCCCAAAGTAAGCGAAGCTTGTGTTATGGGTACTAGACAACTGATATACAAACGTAAATACTTTTTTTTTTGTAAATACATACTTATTAATAGTAAGTAAATAAGTTATAATACATTTTGTGGGAATCGAACCCACGAGCGTTGGTGTCAAAGTAGCGAAAAGTTACGGGAAAGCTTAATAGATGCTTTCAATATTGTCCGCCGAAGACATTCTGAAGAAAATGCGCTATCCGCGGTTCATTTGCACACACATTTTGTCTACAATAGTAAAACATACAACAATGATTACAATAGTTTCTTGAAATAGTGCTTCGTTTTGTGTCCTAACCGGTGTGTGTCAGTTGCTTCTTGGTTTCCACTTACATATCACCTTTTGAGTGATTCTTTTATGGTAAAAGATTTACCTCGTGCTTGGGATGTATTGTGATATAGAACTCAGTTACTTCCCCCTTTGGTCATGCGGCTGAAGCCGCGGGAAAAAGCAAACTGTCAGCCAACAGCCATAAAAAAGAATTCACCATAGTCTAGATTTTATACTCGCAATTTAGTAAACTTATCTACCTCCTGCTGTTATATAATGAACGAAACAATATTTAAAGGCGAAAACACATAACATTATAGATTCGATAATCATGCGTGCTCTACTATTGTTGTGTTTATCCACCGTCGGCCACGGTGTGTCGGTAGAACCAGGTGGCGCTTTCAATTACCACAAGAGTATAGGAATACCTCTTGCCGCTTCAATCAAAGCTTCTGAAGATAGATCTCATGCTGGGCGGAAAGCAACCATCTCAACAATCAACGAACATCCTTACTTGGTAAATATGCTTAGTTTGTTAATACTATTGACGAGCCCGGTGGTGGAGTAGTGAGCAATGATACTTTTATGTTTAGGATCGTGGGTTCAATTCCCACAGATTACAAATATTTAAGTGCATGAACATGTCTCTTTGTCTTAATCTGGGTGTTTTAAGAGAGGAAGGGCGCAACAAAGCAGCTCAATTGGGGAAGAACCTCTACCTCGCGGAAAACCACAGCCAAATAACAACTCTCTGGAGGATTGTTATGTTCCTGTGACTAAGTGAGATTACCTGTAAGCTCCAAAGATGTTTCTATGTTAACAGCTAGGTTGGCAACGGGCTAGCAATACTTTCTGTATTGCAAGCGTTCTCAACTTTACATCAAGTGGATCTATGTTTGTATAAAAAAAATTTTGGTGAAATTTATTTCAAGAACTAACTTTTTAATTTAATTTTGTAGGCTGGTCTCGGAATCTTCTTAGTGAACAATCCTAACTTACCCACATGCGGAGCATGCCTTCTATCTGCTAACCGGTTGGTATCCGCAGCTCACTGCTGGTTCGACGGCGTATCACAAGCTCGTCAATATAATGTTGCACTTGGCTCCAATAGATTGTACTATGAAGGGACACATGTCGTCACCACGAAGGTTGTCACGCACCCTCAGTGGGATCCCTTGTGGATACGGAATGACATTGCCATGATTTACCTGCCCTACAACGTTGCTTTTTCATGTAAGTCCAACATATTCAAGGTAACCTAATAACAACATTTACATCAGAACAAGAGTTCAAATTATATTTTTTTCCAGCGAGCATCCAGCCTATAGCGATTCCCAGTGGCGCCGATATCAACAACAAATTCATCGCGTCGTGGGCAGTAGCGTCAGGCTACGGTATACCGTGCCCACGTGAGTAATTTTTATTTTGTTTTTCATTGCATAAGTGTAGTGCAACTGATAACAACTGATAATAAGGGGTTTATTCGCATTTCTCAGTGGATGGGCTGCTTGGCTCCTCGGATCCTGTCTCATCCGCATCCAAGTAAGGCAGGTAGGGCGCATCAAAGCTAGTAATCTAGGGAAGTACCTCCATCTCACGGAAAACCGCAGTGAAATAACAACTCCCTGGAGAGTTGTTGTCTTCCTGCGTGTGATAGAGGTCACCAGTAAGCTCCTAAGAAGTTGCTGTGCTAGCAGCAGGTGGGATCGCGCGAGTGATACTTAATGAATTGAGAGCGTTCATAGGCTACGGTAACCGTTTTCCATCAGGTGGGCCGTAAGCTTTTAAGCCTCTGTGAGGTGGAGGTACTTCCCCAGATGGGCTGCTTTGATGCGCCCTACCTCTCTTTAAGCCTTCCGACGTTGCATAAAAAAGCGCCATGACGCGACACACCATGGCCTACCGGATATCGTCGCGTAGGGCACTATAGGTCAGCAGACTGGGATGGATTGCGTAAATTCTACACATCGTACCCGTGTCGGCAGCTGTGCTTCAAATCATACGACATTTATTTTTATGTAACCGAAGTAGCTGCGGCCATATTGGCTGGCATGGAATGCTGCATTCCCAATCATTTAGTGGCTGCTGTGGAAGCTAAACAGTGACCGTGATTCAATTGGCATCGTAGAGAAGCTAACGAGGCGTGGACCATGGCGCATGCTAATGGAGATCCTGATGTCTCTGTTTTGAAATGCGTAGTGAATGCTGCCTCGAGATCCAGTAAAAGGGTGATTACTTGAGTAATATTCGATTTCGTAGGCAGAGTTAGTACCATTCCGTGGTTCGGTAGATCAATGTTAGAAATCTCAGTTACCAAGTCTGGTGAGCATTATTCTCTCTCGCCATTTATAAGTCGAGTGGGCCAGATGGTATACCGGACGTGGTGCTGAAGCTACGTGCTCCTGAGTTGTGTTTTATACTAAGGCGCCTTTTCGTGCTTTCCTATTCCACTGGGTAAGTCCCGTCTTCATGAAAGACCGCCAATGAGTACCCGGTGCCCAAAAAGGGCGATAGATGAGACCCATCAAATTACAGGTCTATTGCTATAACCTCCCTTCTCACCAAGGTAAAGGAGCGTGTGATAAACATACGACTACTGGCATAACTAGAGGATCACGACTTGAATAGTGACCATCAATACGGCTTCCGTCACTGTCGCTCGCCTTGGGATCTTCTAATGTATCTTACACATCGCTATGCTTCGGTGTCTTTTTTCCAACCTTTTATTCCAACAGATTCATAAATATCGTGCTGGACGGTGGCTGTTCCGATACTATGAATATCAATGCCACAATATATCAAATTGCATGTAAATGTGACTTTCGCAAAATAACGCTTGAATCAATTAACTGTCAATAATATGTTGTCAATTAGTGGCATTCAATATTGTGCCGAGCACAACACCGAGGGTACTTATTATGCAGGCCGTGGAATGTTAACCTCGTTCCCTTGTGGTGAAAAGCCGCGATAAACTTGTACTTTATACTTTGTAAACTTGACATTGAGGGTACTTTAACAAAAGTATCTGACTGGGGTGACTGAATTTGGTCAAATTCAATTCCATAAAGACGCAAGTTTGCGCGTTCCCCGCTAAGAAAACCCCATTTGCTGTGATTTCTCAATTTCTGAATTCAGCACTACATCGCCTAAAGCATTGGGATTCTCGGTGTTGAGATTTTCAGCGAAGCCGATTCAATTCAATGCCGAAATCACCTGGAGGAAATAGTCAAACTGGAGTTCTAGTAGCTTGGTGTTCTCAATAGAGCAAAGCTGTGCTTCAGCTCTGAACAAAGACATTTGTTATATAAGTCACAACTGAGACCACATATGGAGTACTGTAGTCAACTGTGGGCTGGCGCACCTGGACATCTGGGAGCTTTGAGAATTATCTGCTGTTCGAAACTTACAGACGGTATTGAGCCCTTAAGTTTAAGGGTTGTGTTTGTGTTTTCTGCCAATTGTACAGCACTAAAACCGCAATGGTTGCGGGACTATAACATGGGGTTCTTCAAGAAGTTTGTACAGGGTCGACAACGCATGAGTGATATCTGGTGTTGGAAATGTTCATATGCTACGGTAACTGTTTACCATCAGACATGCTGTATGCTTTTTTGCCACTTTAGTGGTATAAAAAAATCTGTCTTACATGCAGAAAACCTGCATGCTAGTCTATGTGAACATGAATTTGTCCACATTGACTTCTATGTGGACAAATTCATGTCCACATATTCTGTTCTCAGTTTTGTGCATGTATATCTGTTTGAGATTGAAATATTTGTTTTTTTTTGTTTAGGTACTATTGGTGTGTGCTAAGGCGTCAATCATATTTAAAAAAATATTTTAATAACTCCACGTGGGCTGTTTAGGGTGTCATGTGCCAGAAGCGTGCTCGTTCGCGACCCCTGCCACTCAAACGATTGCAATTCTGAACCAACAGCGCACCGACGTGCGGATTAGGGCGTCCCCCGGAGGCAACGAGCACCGATCCGCCCCCGTCGGTGCGAATATAGCTGCATGCGGCGGTGGGGGTCGTCACTCACTGTACCGCCGTCTGAAAGAGAGCGTCGGTGTTAAAATAAGAAGAGGCATGCTCCGATGGTTCGGAAAGGTAGAAAGAATGCAGGATGAAAGAATGACGAAGCAGATATGAAATGCAAAAATGGAAGGATGTAGGAGCCGAGGAAGGCCAAGACTTACCTACCATGACCAAATTGGTCGTGTTCTGTCAGAAGGTGATGTCAGGAGCCCTAGAAACCGGCAAGCGTGCATAAGAAGAGCAATGAATGTTAAAGAAGCGAGTGAGATATGTAAGGATCGAATCACGTGGCGCTCGTTTGTCTCTGCCTACCCTGCAAGGGATTTGGCGTGAAGTTATAGATAGATCCACGTGGACTCAGCATAGATTGCTGTTACTTAAGCAATATATGGAACTGGAAGGGCCCTAATGGTCTGGAGACGCGCAGTCATCGTACCTTTGCTTAAAGGCAAGGTGTCACGTATGGACTGCGCCTACTATAGGGCCTTCAGTTTGATCAGTTTAGCAGCAATAGTATATGGAAAGTCCATTGAAAGGACAATGACGGTGAAATCAAATGCAATGCTGTGGGAGGCACAGGGAGAATTCCGAAAGGAAAAGAGATGTACAGATCAAGTTTTTACACTCCGCAATATCGTGAAGAAGCACCTGGCCAGGCCTGGCCTGGTTTTCTGCGATTTTGTGGATTTTGAGTAAGCATTTGACAGGGTTGTGCGAAAGGAACTGTGTGTATCGCTAGGTAGTTTCAAGAGTGGCATCTCTGTAGGTTATTGTATCCATAATAGAATTTTGGAATCCTTTATCTATCACAATCAGATCAGTCCATTTTATTTTGAGTTTCCATATAGTATCAATATCCGTATGATGAAATAACATCTTAAATATTTTATAATGCCTGGTAACGACTGTAAATATATGTAATTTTTTTATTGTCATTTCAGTACGACAACCGACAACTTTCGATGCTGTAGTAAGAAAAATGACTCTTCAAGTGATTACGGAGCACGAGTGTAAGATTACATATGGCTCCTATGTGACTCAGGGCAACATTTGTACTAGCGGCTGTGGTGGGAACGGTCTCTGTCTAGGTTTCTCTGGGGGACCTCTCGTCAAAGAGAAACCTCTCATTAAAGACCACATTCTAGTAAGTGTCATTCAATGATTTAATAATAGTATTTGTATAAAAAAGCGGTAACTTGGTAAATGATAGGCTGATGGATGAAGAGAATGGTCAGAGCGGATTGTTGGGAAATATCCAAGAGAGATAATAATGGATGGATGACGACAAATTGACAGTAAACGAAATAAAAACAGTTAAAATCAGTAGAACCTGATTGAACATCAATTAAAGCGTGGAAGGTACCAGGAATGGCTGAATGCAAGTGGTTGACTGTCTAATAAGTTTTCACACGGAGACGCTACACCCAGGAAAGAAGTAGTCTAACGATGTACTAAACAAGAGTGCAATAATTATCGAGTAGAGTGCATAAACATATAGGAGAGAAGAAATTTCAGAAAAACTAATTAGAATTTATACATACTTATTCTCTGGACGCCATTTTTCTCGTCGTAAAATGTGCGAAAATTGCAGATCTGCGCTCAAAAACTTGCAAATGTCAAACTTTGATTTTGCATATGACCGGATTCCTCGCGAGGTTTTGTGGTGGATAGGGCCGTAACGCATTAGTGACACCTTGATATTGCAAATGTGCAAACGGCGTCGGTAACGGTTTATCATCAGGCAATCCTGTACGCTTATTTTCGACCTTAGTGACACAAAAAATGTATTGTGTGCCTGAAAAATATCATAAATATAAATTTATTTGTGCGATGTGCAGTAGACACTAAGTCGCTAAGATGATATTGCGCTATAGCTAAAAGTGGTGCCAGATACTGGAGAACTTACGTTCCTTACAAATTTGCAGGACCGAACCTGTTACATACAGGAAAATATCTGTTTTCCGGATTCGTCATTCCCTCTTGTATTACCCTTCTCGGAATACCAGTTTGTTCCAATTTTTAACCGACTCCAAAAAAGAGGAGTTTCTCTATTCGGCTGTATTTTTTTTTTATGTTTGTTCTTTATAACTCCCGTCATTTATAAATCGATTTGGAAAAAAAAATATTTGAAAGAGTTTATACTTCCAGATGGGTCACACTTTTTTTCATATCATAAAATTCAGTTCAGATAGTGGGGTTCATGAAGATTTGAGGAAACTCCTCAAATATTATAGGCACACATATAACATTTATAGCAAAAAAATAATAACAAATATCGATAATTCGCATTCAGAAATATCATTTTTTAGTTAAATAGAGCTGATAAAGATGGCCATCGAAGCTTTTCGATGTTGAGCCGAAGACAGATTGCGTAGCCTTATCATTTCCACCAATGATCTGTCGTCGTGTGGCCTATACAATAATTTGGTGCCGTCTAAATCTGACAAAACTATCTTTGGAGTCGGTTTTCTGTTTGTTAAAATTTTGTTATCATTACCTGAAATCTATCGCGCAAAATAACGGTGACATTGACAAGAACGTTATTACCCTACAGACAAGACACAGTATAACGTTGTTGCGCGAGTTATACTCGGACACGGAAACATGGAGCCTATATATATCTATAAATGGGTTTAATCGCCTGGAGTTTTATTTTTTATACAACGTCGGGAGGCATGCAACCATACGACCCACTTGATGTAAAGCGGTTACCGTAGCTTATAAACGCTTGCAATACATTAAGTATCACTCGCGCGATGCCACCACTGCTGCTAACACAGCAACTCCATAGGAGCTTACAGGTGACCTCACTCACACGCAGGAACACAACCCTCTAGGGAGTTGTTATTTGCCTGCGGTTTTCTGTGAGGTGGAAGTAGTTCCCCAGACGGGCTGCTTACTAGACCAAGACTAACAGACATGTTCATGTACACAAATGTTTGTCTTGTGTGTGAATAGAACCTACGAGCGTTACCACTCACGAGGTGTCAAAGTAACGTAACAGCGCGTTTCGCCACTACGCCACCGAGTTCCGTCAGAGTATACGTTAAATCGTCGATTCTGGCTATTTTCAAAAAACAGCTCTCTGGCGGGTTGCTATATTCCTGCGAGTGAGTGAGGTTTACCAGTCACCTTTTGACGAGATGCAGTGTTTACGATTTCTGGATTGCAAGCATTCATATATTACGGTGAAAAGGTGGATCGCATGCTTGTTTGCCTTCCGACAATTTATAAAAAAATGGATAATAAGAAAATAAATAAATGAGCGACGGTGAAAGAATGAAAATAAATAAAGAAATCCCTTATGTAGAAAATCTTTGTATGTACAAGAAGGAAGGAAAGACTTGTAACGAAAAGAGTAGTGAGTATAAATATCAGTAGTCGGACGGTAAGAGGACGACATATGGATTATGTGAAAGGGCTGGCAGCTTGCAGAGCATGGCAACTCATCATGATGAATGGAAGAAAAATTATATTGCACTGATTCTAGATGAATGGAATAATGTTGAAGTTAATTATGATTTAAAAACATCGCTGTCGTTTATAAAGAAACCATATTTTTTCATATTTGCAGATTGGTATTGGTTCATTCACGTCCAAAGAAGCTTGCCAGCTTAGATACCCCACTGTATTCACCAGAGTTACGAGTTATATCAGTTTTATTGCGTCGCATATGTAAATAAAGTTTTAGTACAAAAAGACTGAACTTTACCATTTATTACCATGTACACCCGTACAATCAACACCCGTGGAATAATCATGTAATTTTTCGTCAGATATCTTATCGACAAGAATATCATTTAACTTCCCCTAACACATAAAATATTACACACAATTGATAAAGGCTTAAAACTGAATATTAGGGAACAAATTAGAAATTATAAAATGCTAAATTTCCTTTCTGAAACAGATTTACGTGATCAATATTAAATATATTTTCATTCAACCCTTCTATACTCGCCTCCAACCCAATATGAGGGGCAGCGATGCGATGGATTTGTCATTCGTAGCATGTTATTCTAATATCACCTGAGGATGTCTTGTGGAAAGGCTAGGAATGGCGGGGATATGCAATTCCTGTTCTAGACGGTGGGCAATAATCTGCAGGATTCTGGGCATACACACCTGAGTAACTACTAAGAGTGTCGTGCCACAACTGTGATAGCGACACTCTTGCATCTGCTAACGGTAGCAGGTGGCTGCGGCCAGCGTTAAGTATCATGAACTAATTGGTGGTAATGTAGTAGTAGTAGCAATACAAGTAATTTAGATCAAATTGCCTGTTAATTTGACTTTCCCAAAATATTGGTTGAATCTAATAGCTATTTAAGAGATCTAGGCTAGGAATGAATTTCCTCCTGCTTGATTTGCGATATCAGGAAGCTACCTAAACATAGCAAAAAAAAAAATTACTAATTAGCAAAATTCCGCCGCCGAACGCCTACTGCGACCAACCACTCTTCTAGACATTAACTTGTTTTGCACCCGAAGCAAGTGCAAGCAAGTAAGTAAACATAGCCAACTGTTTCTATTCGTCTTTAATAATGCACCTATCCTTATCTACAGTTTGTATGTTTGTTTGTTTGTTATACATAACAAACAAACATACAAACTGTAGACCTGTACTGTACCTCATGTACAGCGACCTAATTTAAGACCTAATATAATAATATATCTAATTTTCCCGTATATTTATTCCCGGAATAGTGTATCATTAACTTAACATACTCGTAACATAAATCTTTATTTGCGTAAAACATGGTATACATTAAATAGGTGTTACATTTTTTTAGATCTACATGTTTTGCTTATTTATAAAAAGCATGCAAATTATACAATTATAAAATAACAGTTTTCCTTTAATTTAATATAATATATAAAGTGTTTCTTTTTTATATGCCCGAACTTCAATGGGAGAAAGAATATCGTTTATTTGTTACGATAGACAAGAAACTTCGTGTCCCGGCATCGTTAAAAAGTTTGAGAAATCAAATAAATAAAGTGCCTACTTGGTTCATGGTGCATAATGATTGCCCCGCCATCATTTGTTTATAATTCAGTTTGATTGGGTCGATGCGCGGGTCAGTCTAATCGAACACGCCATTTACGCAGCGACGACCACAGCCTGTCTCGAGTTCCTGACTCAGAGGGCAGGTTAAGTCGTCGGTTCCGGCTCTTTTCGATTCCTTTTGCCAGTCGTAAAGCTCAGTTAAGAGAGGTAGGACGCGTCAAAGCCTCTGGAGAAGTACCTTCACCTCACAGAAAACTGCAGCCAAAGAACAACTATTCCTGCGAGTGAGTAAGGTTACGAGTGAGCTTCTGAAGAGTTGTATACAAAAAAGAAATACCTATGACGGCTATGACTATGCCAGATGACACATCACCTAAGAATGTTTTTTACACTAAAGTGATAAACAAACATACGTTCCGAGTATCAAAGTGACACACTATCATCATTAGAGGCAAAGCCAACCTCACCTGCACATGATGCACCTTGCTAATTAACAATCGAGGCTCTGACGAAAGAGAGGTAGGGCGCATCAAAGCAGTCCGACAGGGGAAGTACCTCCAACTCACAGAAAACCGCAGCAAAATAACAACTTACTAGAGGGTTGTTGATTTAATGTGAATGAGTGATGTTACCAGAAAGCAGTAAGAAGAGTTGTTGTGTGAGCAGCGGGGGTGGCAACCCGCGTGAGATAAACCTTAGTGCGAGCGTTCATAGGCTAAAGTAACCACTTTACATCAAGTGGGCCGTATGTTTATTTGTCTCCCGACGTAGTAAAAAAACGATGTGCCTCATCTAAAGCAGTCAGGCGACATTGTTAGGAAGTTATTGAATATTTTTTTACAAAATACTTCGTAATTAATATTGCTTTTCGTTCAATCACATTAGGTACATGCTAAATCAACGCAGATAAAGTGGATACGCTTACGGGATGAAACAGCTGATTTGCTGCTGCACACGAGGTGACAAACATCCATCACTAAGTCTGATTAGTTTACACTTAGATACATTTTCAACGAATTAGGTAGTTATTTCACTTACATTTTATATCACGACTTGGGTTGTTAAGTTATGTAATATCGTTAACTTTGAGTGTTGTTTGTTTATGGGAACGTTAAAAAAAATGATATGTCTATTGTCGGTAATTGTGTACGAGGTTCGATATAGGAAATGGTACACTTGCACCACTAAGGTGGCAAACAAGCTTAGGTCCTTCCTGATTGTAAGCAGTTATCGTAGCATTTGGACATTTTTAACACCAGAGACGTCGCTTATATGCGTTCACATTCGGTGAGTGCCTACTTAGTTAACGCCGGTAGAGTAGCGCTGATAGCTACCTATCTAGTTAAATAAAAATGGAAATTTAGAACACTTACCGGATATAACAGCTGATCTACTTTTCTTAAAAAAGGTCACAAACTTTCCATCACACTGTCACACATGCTTTGGACTGTTAAGTTAATGTAATAACGTTAAATTTGAGTATTTAGTGTTTGTTACGACTAGGGCATCGAAACTCGGTTCAATTTTGAAAACCCGGGTTTTCGGGTCTAAGAGTAATCAAAACCCGGGTAGACCGGTTTTTTCGAGCATTTCGATCTTTTTATTGTAATTGTTTAAAATACACTAATCTGCGTTTATATAATCGATTTCCTACAATGAGTACAAAATATAAAGGATAAGGAAGAATTTAAATAAATGAAACAGTACTCTACAAATTACAAAAACAGTTTTAATGTTTAAAAAAGTGATAAAGATTTATTTTTTCTTCAGTTCACTTCACTTGCAGAGATTTGTTTTAACATTAAATGAATTATTTTGGTAACATTCACTTATTGTATTTAAAAGCTAATAAAAATAATATCTTCAAAAGACATTTTTGTAGTATCACAAATAATTTTAACATTAATAAAACTCTTCTTCGCATTAACAATTAAGTTACGAATAGTTCTAGTCTAATTAACTAAAATACTAAGTAAAAAGTAGTTATGCATTTGACACATTATTTAAACAACATAGTTAAGAAAAAAAGAGATATTCATATAAAATAATAACTAATACCGTACTAATATATAGATGTACGCGTTGGCTTGTTTTATTGGTAGCAACGAAGCTACTTTTTACTTAATAAATAATAATTTATCAAAGCGTGTTTTTATTCCACTTACTTATTGTTGCATTCGAAGTGGCTTAAACTTTATAAATAACAAAAACAAAAGTATTAAAAAAAACCCGAAAAACCCGAGTTTTAAAAATCAAACCCGGGTTTTTTTGTAATCCTCAGAACCGGGAAAAACCGGGTTTTTTCGGTCCGGGTAAACCCGGGCTCGATGCCCTAGTTACGACAACATTAAAGACTAGACAGGTAAGTAATGACGTGGTTTGATATTGAAAAATAAAAAGCTATCAGATAACGTTTGTTACATTAACTTGGCGTGTTGAAAAGTTCATCAGTTTATTTACAAGTTATTTACACATCACAATCACGACACTAAATATAAAATTGTTGCACAAGCGCACCCTGGCGTTCTATACAAAGGTATGTACGTTTGCGCACATGTCTCAGAACCTTACGTAACGTGTCTCTTTTGCGATTCACTTGTATAAATGCACGTTCAATACGACTTTTTAATTCTTCTACACTTTCAAAATCATGCCCAGTTTATCCATACACTAAATCTTTCACACGACCCCATAAAAAAAATCCATCGGCGTTATATCAGGGGAACGGGGAGCCCATTGGACTGGCCCTCCCCTTCCTATCCACCTCATGGCGTACGTAACGTCCAGATACTTGCGAACACGCAAGGCGTAATGGGCTGGTGCTCCATCGTGCTGGAAGTATAAACCCCTTAGATATTCAAGTGGAGCATTTTCCAGCATACTGTCCACTTGTGTTTGCAGTAGGTGAAGATAGGTGTCCGCATTCAGTCTCTCTAAAAAAACTGGTCCTAACACTCTGTTAGAGTATCCCCGCCCACACGTTCACACTAAATCTGCGTTGGAAATGATCGGGCCGCACTCCCCGAGGATTAACATTGGTCCAGTCATGTGCATTATGTATGTTAAACATACCAATACATGTGAAGGTTGACTCGTCTGTCCACAAAATGTTACGGCGCTCCGCACGAAGCCAACGACAGAAGTCAACGCGAGGCGCATGATCTTGTGGCATGAGTTCTTGTACCCTAGTAAAGTGGTATGGATGTAGCCCTTCATCGTTGAGTAACTGCCACACGTAACTGTTGCTCACATTGAAAACGGCAGCTCCGTCTCTCGTGCTCGCCATTGGATGGCGATTAAAGAAATCCAGCACGTTTTCTTCGAACTCGGCAAGATACCGACCTCTACCCACGTCCACCGGAGGCGGGTCAAACTGGCCATGTTCACGAAACCTGTATACAGCGCCGAGGATGGTGTGATGGCTCACTCGTATTCCGAACCTTTACTCGTACAAGTTCACCGCTTGTGCAGTGATGTTATTGCACTCGCGATAACAAAGTACCATTTGGATATACTCCTGATTAGAGTAACGAGGTCCAGGCATAATTACGGTCACGCGTAGTAGTGTACGGCGCGACACTCGTAAACAAACTGATTTCTAGGACCACCGCGCTGCGCAGACGGCTTGCGCGGGCCGCTTTTTACAAATGGCTAAAATGACCGCTAAGCGCACCGCATGGCATGCTTGTAGTATTTTCCTTGCTGGTTGGTTTCATACAACAGAAAGCTATTTTTTATGACGGATTTTTTTTTTCTATGAAAGAATTTGTAACACGGGACATAAAATATATTTATTATTATAATCAGCATAAATATGTAATACTATTGGTTCGGACATATAGAAAGAATGCAGGATGAAAGAATGACGAAGCAGATATACAATGCAAAAGTGGAAGGATGTAGGAGCCGAGGAAGGCCAAGACTTACCTATCATGATCAGATTGGTCGTGTTCTATCAGAAGGTGATGTCAGGAGCCCTAGAAACCGGCGAGCGTGCATGAAAAGAGCAATGAATGTGAAAGAAGCGAGTGAGGTATGTAAGGATCGAGTCGCGTGGCGCTCGGTTCTCTCTGCCTACCCCGTAAGGGATTTGGCGTGAAGTTATAGATAGATAGATAGATATGTAATACTATTTCCCATTTCAATTTTGGCATATTATTTAAGAACACCATACATATTCAAGTCAATTAATGTCAAAATTTTAAAATACTACTTGCATAATGTAAGTTATTCTGTCATACAATTCTTTAATGTCATAATAATTATTTTCTTTGAGCCATAAAACAATTTCTTTTTAAATAGTGTGATATTAAGTCCTTTAAATGCATTTGGTATTTTATTATATATGTGAATGCACATGGTTAAACAACTTTTAGCATATTTTTCAGATCTTGGGATATCATTCATTACCTTTGTAGTCTTGAGGTTATCTTTTGTGCTTCCTTAAACAAGGCTTTATGTTTGTATACAAAACAGTTCGAGTATATAAAGCAATGGTAGAGGCAGCAGTTTGAATAATGGTTTACATGATTGACGGGGTGAGATTCCGCAAATAGCTCTAATGTATTTCTTTTGTGCTATAAATGCTCGGTTTCTGTCTGTACTATTTCCCCATAATATTACGCCGTAACGAAGAATGGATTCTATATACGCATGATACGATGTAATGGCCGTACTTCTATTTGTTACATTTTTTATCTGTCTCAATGCATATACGAATCGGTGAACTCGTTTGCATAAATCATCTACATGAATTTTCCAATTTAAATCTCAATAACACCTAAGAATGTTGTTTCTGTCTACCAAGTAAGATGACATCCATTGTAATACAAGCCCTCTAATTCCTATTGCTTCCAATTTTCGCAATAACAAATTGTGCGAGACAAAATCGAAAGCCTAGTGCCTAGCCTAGTAAGATAGTGAACTTGTTATTATTGATTCCTGTCAAAATTGTATTTAAGAGTTTATAAAAAAGCAAAGGTAGTTGATCTGTCTTTCTGGATTCCATTTTGCTTATTAGAAATTATATCAAACCTACCACAGAACTCCATCAATCTTTTGTGCATACATTTCGAGAATCGAGAAATTCGAGAATTTTGGATATGATCGGGACTAGTGCTATAAGGTCGATAGTCACAGACCTCATCTTCATTGCCATTTTTAAATAAAGGCCCTACGATGGACAATTTTAGTTTTTCGGGAAACTTTCCCGTAGCAAATGATAAATTGACTAAATGTGTTAAAGGAGCAATTAACTCATTAATACGCGCTTTTATGACCTTTGTGTTAATACCATTATCATAGACGTAATAAAAAAGTCAGATGGAATGTCGCTAAGAAACAACTGAAGCACCACAATGGCGGCATGTAAACTATGTGTGAGTGTCAAGTGGGTTGCCAGATGGAAGAAAATTTCCCATTTCTTTAACTAAAAAGAAATAAAAAAATTATATGATTCGTTACTGTCTTCGGAACTCGAATTTTGTGGATCGCTGATTTGTGACTTGTGTTGTTTAAAATAGGTATTGATGAAAATAATTTAAACACATGAAATATAACATTACATATTCCTTTTATTATGTAGGACAAACAGAAGTATACTTATTTGAAATAAATAATGCCCAAACAAATAGACCAATTTTAATGACCAGACGAGGCACAGGCGAAAGAGAGGTAGAGCACGACGTTAGCCTGACTGGGGAAGTACCTCCACCTCACAGAAGACGGCAGCCACTCCTCAAAATGTATACTGCATATTACACTGGATTTAGATGGAATTCAGCCGCTTTCTTTCCTGGACTCTCTTATGATTTGTACCTATAGTTGTAAAACAACGGTTGAAAATGGATATTTATCCAAAGTAGACGTTGATAACTCATAAACACCGGTTGAAAACCGGTTGTTTATCCTACTACGAGCTAAAAAAAAAGGAGATTACGTTTTTACAGTTTTTGTTCCGTAATTCATTTTGTTTATACAACGACGGGAGACATTCAAGCATACGGCCCACCTGATGTAAAGTAGTTACCGTAGCCTATTTCCCTTGTAATAAATTAAGTATCACTCGCGCGATGCCTCCTCTACTGCTTACACAGCAATTCCTTAGGAGCTTACTAGTGACTTCACTCATACGCAGGAACACAACAACTCTAGGGAGTTGTTATTTGGGTGCGATTTTCTGTGAGGTGGAGGTACTTCCCCAGACGGGCTGCTTGATGCGCCGTACCTCTCTTGAAAATACCCAGACTAATACAAACAGACATGTTCATGCATACAAATGTCTTGTGTGGAAATCGAACCCACGAGCGTTGGTGTCAAAATCGCGTCATTCACGACTGAACCACCGAATTTATCATAAATTCAATTCCGTAGCCACTTCGTGCATCATGCCATGCTGCCGCTATGCGTTCGCGAACTGGTTTCATGCAGACAGGGATTCTTCCGATTCATTCAAGTGTGTGTGTGTCAATCGAGTCCATATTGGCTAATATAAAAGTTTTATTCATATTTTTTGTTTCGCGCTGTAACACCAAACACTCCCTGCTTCGCTCGTACCTATTATTTTTACTACTACCTTTTATTTTTTTCCATTGCAATGCACTGCAGATAAATAACACTTATTAAGAAATATATGAAAACAAATATTAATATATAACAAATTTATAAATATTAACCTTATGTATTAAAATGATTAGGATTACCGGTCATTAGTGTAAGAAATCATATGCAAACAAATATTGGTATAAACCAGGTGTATTATTAGTGATATATCATCATTAGTATTAAATATTTTTATGAAGAGTGATCACTATGATGTATAATTGTATGAAAAATATTTTCGGACTTCCGATAATAGGACTTAAAAAGTGACTACCTACTAGTGTCAACTGTGTAATCGCGAACAATAATGCCGCCATCCACCGTAGTAGTGTTTGGGAACGTTTTCTAACCATCTCTGAAAATCATCGCAATAACATGTAACGTGCAATTATTGCAATGCGCAATATAAACATGCTCAGGCTAGCAGACTGAAAGAACATTTAATTAAATGCAAAAAACGTCCTAACGATGATAAATAAAATTTTAGAGACTAAAATAGAAAAGGTGTCACGTCAATAGCTCCGCTTTTTTTAGCCACGGTAGCGAAAATCACATGTATGACCCGGGAACACCGACCTCATCGACTACCGTAATGTCATATGAGTCTGCTCAGCCACCTTCTGTCGCACCTACGTTAGCAGAACCTACATTACAATATACCCACTAAGACGTAGACACTGTTTTACAGTTTCATCTAAACATCACTTAAGTCGTTCATATTTGTGCTTACTTACATAAACAATAGAAGTGATAATTTCAAAATAAAGGTACTTTTACCTAGGCTGAAGTATCTCATGAAAGTTACTTTACAGAGAAATTATAGTACTAATCTTTAATTAAAAAAAAACAATTAAGTACCTACATAAAATTGGTGCATTCTATCAATTATCTAGGAGAAAAAACTGATACCATTTAAAAAATCTTGTTATTATCCGTTTCAAGCCATTTATAACCGTTGACAACGAAACGCTTGGTTGAAATCGTTGACAACCGACTTTGCATCTATATTTGTACCCAATCATTCTTCCATGCATCGTTTGACGATGGAAATCTAAAAATATTAAAGGTATGAATAATAGTTGTTCAGTAAAAGAATCGTAGGATGTAAGTTTATATGTCTATTTAAACAAAATTAGGTATCTGAATTAAGTAAGAATTACAAGAGAACAAAAGAAAAATGATCTCCCACATTTACGCTAATTTGGAAATGTGAGTTATGGCAACATCAGTCGTTTTATTGTTTTGAAAAATTAATTTAAGTGATTAGTTAATCAGAAAAATTACTTGCTTACCTATGAAAAGTAATCCCTTGGCTTTTTTTAATTGTACCTCTATGGTTCCGACGGCTCTTCACGACGCACGACGGCATTATTATTATTTTTCGACAAGGTTATCACGCGGCGAGGTGTCGGTGCGTAATGGCGGGCGGTAGACTTACTATGGTGTGAATATGTGCGTGTCGGCTCGTACGTATAGCGAGTGACTTACTATGGAGGTGCTTCAGTGTTTAGTTCGGGAGACGGTGTCTGCTTTTTTTATTACGTCTATGACCATCATAGCCTTCGGCATTCGTGTTATTTAAAGTCGTAATTTCCTGTCTTACTTCTTTTTCTGTCATAGGTCTAAGAAATATAGAGTTACTAAATGATAAGCTTTATAAGTTATTCGTTGTTTTATTTAATGTCAATGGATTGTTTGGATCAATATAATTATTATTAAAAGCAGTGGCAATATCAATAGGATCAGTTATGCATTCATTATTTATTTTTAGTTACGTAATATTGTCGTCGAGTTTTGTATTCGAACTTTCATTTTTTATGACTGACCAAGTAACCTTAAATTTGTTTGTACTTTTGCTTATGAATTTTATATTTGAGTACTTTTTTGATTTGTCAATGCACTTTGGGATAAGAGTCTTAAATAAAAATACCTACATAAAATATTCTTTATGTAGGTATTTTTATTTAAGACTCTTTTATTTCTACAGTATAATATCTTAAAGTTCTTTTACTTTTATAACTCTTCAAAGATATTAACCTTGACTCATCCAAGCCTGTTTATTCTTATTAAGCTTATTTATTTTATTTTTGGAAAGCACAACTTGTAAAATAAACAAAGTAAATCGTGGAAATTATTAAATGCTACGTCAAGGTCAGCTTCAGCGTACATATCCGACCATGTCAAGCTCTTTAGACATTTTTTAGACTTTCGTATATTGTCTGTGCAATAGTCTCGTTTGTATATATAATATGTTTTCGCCTGTACAATTTCACGTTGTATGGGGAAGCTCATCAATTGTGCTGTATCATGGTCCGATAAATAAAACGGTAATATAGTAGCAGTTGCATCCGTGACATTACTTACAATATGATCGATACAAGCGTCCTTTCTAGTCAGAATCTCAATGTGCATTTTCAGATTATAATTACGACATAAGTCTTGTAAATGGTTAGTAATTATTCCTTGTTTAAGCGTATTAATACTAAAGTCTCCTGCGATAACGATTTTTGTCTCAGGATGTTTTATTTTGATTATTTCATGTAAATATTAGTCCAATTTGTCCAGAAAAACTGTAGGATTTGATGTGGGTGTTCTATATACACAAGTGATTAGTAACCTTTGTAAAGGAATTTCTATACTACAAGCCTCGAACGCATTTTGTATTACATATTTTTTTACGTTTATATTTTTTTTTACTAGGATACAAGCCCAGCCTCTTTTTTTTCTCTACAGAATGTGATAACTTAATTGTAATTATGGATCTTCAAAAAATTCCCATGACCACCTTATAAGAATGTTTCCGATAGGCATGGTATATCAGGATCCCAGGTTTTTCCGATAATTCATGTAAAACGATTTCTAATAATTCACATTTTGATAAAATCATATAATCAAGCACGACTACCGCTCTTTAGAAAATTACCGAGGAAATTAGTTAGAACATATATTTTATGACATATATTATTATCCATATAGAATATGCATAATGATCACTTACGGTTTTGGCGTTGCTCGATTTCCGTAACACGTTTAATATCGTCGTATTTCTTTTGGTACGTTTACGTTATATCAGTGTACTCTGTGATGACCTCACTCTCACGCAGGAACACAATAATACTTCAGGGAGTTGTTATTTGGCTGAGATTTTCTGTGAGGTGGAGGTACTTCGCCTATCGCGCTGCTTTTATGCACCCTACCTCTCTTAAAAAGATTCCGAACAAGACATGTTTATTATGCACATAATTGTTTGTCTTGCATAGGAAACGAACAAACGAGCGTAACGCAACTTTGACCACCAAACTACGCCAACTCAAGTTACGCCATTATCAGTATAATGCTAATGGTACCAGCTAATGGTTATAATTATTAACATCATACTTGTTTGTTAGTTCAATATAGTGTAATTGTTTTTTATTACAAAGATTAAACAAAATTGGGAGTTCTCCTGTCTTAAATTGTTAGCTATGATACTTTAGATCCGTTCGTTGGTTTCCCATTGACACCAATAGTGGCGATCAGTATTCTCTTGTCAACTAAAACCAGCAGTTACATAACATCTGTTAGTATTTGTTATATCTATTAGTGCTTTTAATTAAAATAAAATTTAGTTTC
The DNA here is from genome assembly GCA_947507595.1 of Pyralis farinalis. Lineage (NCBI taxonomy): Eukaryota > Metazoa > Arthropoda > Insecta > Lepidoptera > Pyralidae > Pyralis > Pyralis farinalis. Next base: position 11,656,518 of record OX382275.1, read on the forward strand.
AGATTCTAATGCAGTAACCCGGAATTAGTCACGATCGTTATATTTAGTTTATATAATAACTATAGGATGTTCAACTTAAAACAAAAATAACTTAAACGTAAATTTTCGCTTGTAACATATAACCATGTAACACCTTTTCCGAAACACTTTCTATGGCAGAACAACGTTTAAGGGATTCGGCGTGAAGTTATAGATATATATGAAGTTATAGATAGATAGAATTAGACGAAACTTCAAAGAAGACAACATGTTAAGTAAGTAATGTAAAGTAATGTACCATGGTCAAATTGATCGTGTTTTATGAGAAGGTGATCAGGAGCCTTAGAAATCGGCGAGCAATTAATGTTAAAGAAGCGAGTGAGATTTGTAAGAATCGAGTCATGTGGCGCTCGGATCTCTCTGCCTCTCTGCAAGAGATTTGGTGTAAAGTTATAGAATTATAAATGAAATTATTACATAATTGCTCACTTGCATTTCGAGCATTTCTATTCACTTTGTATTGTGTAATTCTTATTACTATATCTAAAACTTGTGAAAATTCGTAGTCGCAAATACTTTTTTATTGGAAAATCAAGGGGAAGTCTTGGGCATGGCAAGTAACAATAATAATGGTCGCCGGGTATGATTATTTACGCGTGTAACAATAAATTAAACAATAAGTAATAAGCGTCTCGCTTAGTAATATTGTGTTGTGATGAGCAACACACTAGCCCCAGCCCTAGTGAAGGCAGTTGGCAGACTGCCTGCTACACGCCCCGCGCGCCTAATTGAGTCGAATTGAATTGAAATTGAGGATTACATATACATATATGCTTATAAGTTGTTGTTACAAACGAAAGGCAAATCTATCCTTCGTTAATAACCCCGTTACCTGCGCGAGTACAAAAGATGCGTTTCTCTATATACGAACTAACCTTACTAAAACTTACTGAACGTACATTTTAATATGGTTGAAAGAGAAATTTATATTTTATTTTAATTTTATAATTTTAAATAGACATATTAATAAGCGCCGAGTTTCTTGATCCGGAACCACATCAACCCTTACTCACCCCACTGCAGGGATACGGGTCTCCCTTTAACCCAAGGGGTTTAGGCCATACTCCACACGTTGCTCAAAAGCGGATTGGTGGTGGCCAGCGTTTTCAAGCCGCCCGCCCGAGGGCTACTGGCTTAGCTTAACGTCTGTCATCTATCGACTACAGCCGGGACCGATGGCTTAACGTCCCCTCCGAAGCACGGAGAAACTGGAGATAGATAAACACATCCATAGACAGGCTGCGGTCAACGTTACTTAACCTGCGTGTTTGGTTAGAATGACACGCGCAACGACGCCATCGAGCAATTGATCCGGAACAAAATAATAAATTGTGTGATGCCATAGTCGGAAAAGTGAGGGAAAGAAAATACACAGAACAATATATTAAACAACCTCTAAAAGAAACAGTGCACAGTGAAAATGGCTACCCATTATACAGACGCAGAGCGCCTCGAAAGTGGTGATAGAAAAATTACTCATGCAACCATGCGTTTGATACGTTCGAATTTTTGTAATAATCTGTGTAAATGTAGAAACCTGCAGCTCTTTTCGAGTAACCAAATTCATATGCATTTTTATAATTATAGGTATATAAGTGATCATGCGATATTTAACCTCAGAAATGACAGTGCGGTATTAGCCTCTTTAACAAGTACAAAACTTTCAAGCAGGGAGTTACGTCTGCAGCACCGAGGCAGCGTGGTGGCTTCTTCAACGTATAGCGTGACTGTGAGCACCATTCATGAAAACGTTTCATCACCGGTTAAATATCTTACAATTTTCAAGGGCAAACATTAGAGGTAGCCAGCGTGAACTTAGAGTAGCCCTGTTTCTCTCATGGCTAACTCTATGTAACATGTTTGCCTGTGTCCAATCTCCAGAATCTCTAAATTTTGTCAACTATATTAAAACTCACAACATTGATTACAATAGCTTCTTGAAATCGTACTCTGTTTTGTATCCTAACCGGTGTTTGCAATGTCAGCGACTTCTTGGTTTTCACTATAAGTGACACTCACATAAGATATATCTTCACCTCTTGAGTGATACTTTTATCACGTACTTGAGATGTATAGTGTTATAGAATTCGGTTACTAAAACAACCAGCGGGAATAAGATAGTGCTTTCAGCCAATATGCAATTTGATCTAACATGCTTTGTGTGCTTCCGCGGCTTCATGCGGCCTAGCCCCGGGCGGCACCCACCCACTACCGTTAGTAGATGCAACATGCCGACACTGCCATGGCTGCTCCGGTAGTCTCTGTCTCGGCTGCTGCGGTCGTCCGCCATCTGGAACAGAAACCGCATGCCCACCCCAAAAGTCGCTGCCACGACTGGCCTGGTCGTCGCTGCGACATGTGTTTCGTCTCTCCACGAGGTATCCTCAGGCGCTATAGACCTCAATCGTTAGAACATGCTACAAGTGACAAATCCATCGCAGTGCCGTGCCACACCATCCACCCCCCACCTTAATTCAATATAAAGGTTATAATGAATTAAGGTTGGGGGTGGATGGTGTGAGTGAAAAGATATTTTTAAAAACACATCCATAAAGTCTAGAATTCATACTCGCAATTTAGTGAATTTATCTACCTCCTGTTGTTTTATAATGTTCATGTCAATATTTAAAGCCGAAAACACATAACATTACAGATTGGATAATCATGCATGCTCTACTATTGTTGTGTTTAGCCACTATCGGCCATAGTGTGTCGGTGGAACCAGGTGGCGCTTTCAATTACCACAAGAGTATAGGAATACCTCTTGCCGCGACAATCAAAGCTTCTGAAGATAGATCTCATGCTGGGCGGAAAGCTAGCATCTCAACAATCAACCAACATCCTTATTTGGTAAGTATGCATTGTTTGCTAATACTATTGACGAACCAGATGGCGGAGTGGTTAGCAATGCTACTTTTACACCAAGGATCGTGGGTTCGATTCCCACACATTACAAATATATTTGTATTGATCTGGATATTTAAGAGAGATAAGGCGCAACAAAGCAGCTTGATTGGCGAAGGACCTCTATATCACAGAAAACCGCAGCTAAAAAATCCCCTGAAAGATTGTTGTGCTCCTGTGAGCGAATGAGTTTACCAATAAGCTCCCAAGAAGTTGCTGTGTTAGCAACAGTGGTGGTAACGTGCTAGCAATTATTTCTGTATTCTGTGCTCATTGCATCACGTAGATTTTTGTTAAATATTTACTAACATTTTAATGTAATTTTGTAGGCTGGTCTCATAATCTCCTTAGTGAATAACCCTAACGTATCTACATGTGGAGCATCGCTTCTATCTGCCAACCGGTTGGTGACCGCGGCCCACTGCTGGTTCGACGGCGTATCAAAAGCTTATCAGTATATTGTTGCACTTGGCTCCAATAGACTGTACTATGACGGCATACATGTTCTCACTAAGGGTGTTGTCACGCACCCTGAATGGAATCCCCCGTGGATACGGCATGACATTGCCATGATTTATCTGCGTGACAACATTGCGTTATCCTGTAAGTTCAACATAATCAAAATACTAACAACGCTTGCAACAGAACAAGAGTTTAAAATATATTTTTTTCCAGCGAGCATCCAGCCAGTAGCAATCCCCAGTGGTGCCGATATCGAAAACAAATTCGTCACGGAGTGGGCAGTAGCTACAGGCTACGGTGTACCGTGCTACCGTGAGTGATTTTTTTTGTTTTTTATTGCCATTAGTATAGCGCAACTGATAAGCTAAGCTAAACTGATAATATGTCTGTTATTCGTAATTCATAATGAGTTCGTTTTTTACGTTTTCTTTGCGTAAAATCGTGTTTTTAGGAAAAATATCTATATAAATATACTTAAAATGCAAAGCCTTATTATCTAAATACAAAATTTGATCTAAACCGTTAGAGCCGTTTCAGAGATATACGAAATACATTTACATAAATACAAAAATTGTTCGTTTAAAGTAGGTAGTAGCACCCACCCTAGTTTTAAAGTCAAAACTAGTATGGATATCATAATCATTAAGTAAACCTAACAAATACATAACAATAAGACTTTCTGCTTGTCTATGCGCTCTATGACCCATTGAATGTAGTACCAGGTCTAATTGTGGTGCCAGCAAACGCTTAGTGCACACCGAAAGGCTCGCATCCATAAGTCTGTAACTGACTATGAACATACTTTATACAATTTCATATCTGAAATTGTATAAAGTATGTTCTTGTTCTTGTTTACTTCTACTTCTTATCTTTTGAAGGAAATTTTGGCTAACGCATATACACTCGTGAGTACTTCTACTCTTTTAAAGAACCAGGTTATCACTACGTGGGTTTCAAGAGAGGCCTCTCTATAGATTTTCATAATAGAATTTTGGAGTACTCTATCTGTCAGAATCGAGCAAATCTTTTTTTTCAGTTTGAACATTATTTGAAATAACAATTTGAAATAACATTTTTTTTTTTATAATGCTTCGTAACAACTGTAAATGTATGTAAATAATTAATTTTATTATTGTCATTTCAGTACCACATGCGACAACTTTCGATGTTATAGTAAGAAAAATGACTGTCCAAGTGATTAGAGAGCAGGACTGTAAGGCTACATATGGCTCCTATGTGACTCAGGGCACCATTTGTACTAGTGGATGTCATGGCGACGGTCTCTGTCTAGGTTTCTCTGGGGGACCTCTCGTCAAGGAGAAACCACTCATCAAAGACCACATTCTAGTGAGTTTAATTCGATGACTTCATAACAACATTCGTTCTGTTTTTCATTCATCAACGAAGAGAACATTTGAGTAGTTTTATAATAATACTAGCTACTCGCCCCGGCTTCGCACGAGTGATCTGATCGGTACCAAACTTCACAGAATCCCCCGCTGGACTGATCTGAAGATTCCCTGAAAATTTCATCAAAATCTGCCCAGCCGGTCGAGCTCGGTGGCGCAGTGGTGAAACGCGCTGTTACGCTACTTTGACACCAACGCTCGTGGGTTCGATTCCCACACAGTACAAATATTTGTGTGCATGAACATGTCTGTTTGTATTGGTCTGGGTATTTTCTATGTATAATAAGTATGTATTTACAAAAAAAAAATGTATTTACGTATGTTTATCAGTTGTCTAGTACCCATAACACAAGCTTCGCTTACTTTGGGGCTAGGTGGCGCTGTGTAATTTGTCCGACAATATTTATTTATTTATTTATATTTATTTTGAGTCCATAGAGGACATACAGACAAACATTCATTTTTACATATATAGATAAAACAGTATAAAGGGCCGTGATAGCCCAGTGGATAAAGTAGTAAAAAATCGGTCTATTGTCCAACTGGATCCGATAAGACAGAAGAGTGAAATTTCATAAAACCAATTTGGTTTTATACATACTTAGTCTTTGGACATAATTTTTCTGGTCGTAAAATGTGCAAAAAATACAGATCTACACTTAAAAACTTGCACATGCTGATCGTTGATTTCGCATATGACCGAATACGGTCGGCCGTACAGTACGCTTGTTTGCCACTTTAGTGGTATAAAAATATATTATGTGACTGAAAAATACCTGAAGACTATTTCTTATAATAAGTGACGCGTTAACGTCGACCACACTAGAGGTCTTGGTGTATGTTGTTTGTCGATGACTTTGCGCTAACTAGGAGTGGTGGCAGACACTGGGGAACGTAAACTTACCATTTTTTATACCACTAAGGTGACAAACAAGCGTACGGCCTGCCTCATGGTAAGCAGTTACCGTGGCTTATGGGCATTTGCAACACCAGGGCTGTCACTTTTGCCTTCTCGACACAAATTTAACGCGGCTTTCCACCACAATGGAACAAGGGATGTTAGCACAATGGAACAAGGGATGTCAATGCATCTGCTAGATAAGAAGCTGGCATCCCATTTGCACGTACCCTCAGGCATAGAGCGTAGGAGCGCCGAAGAATGGGCCGAAAAGACATATAACGTTCTTGTCAATTTCACCGTCCGCAAAGTGACGGTGAAATTGACAAGAACGTTATGACCCTACAGATAATACACACAATGACGTCATTGCACGAGTTGTTCTATTGGGACACGCAAACACGCAGCATATATATAAACGGGTTTATTCGCCTGGAGATCCGTCAGAGGAAACGTTAATTCGTCGATTCTGACTATTCTCAACCAACAACTCTATGGAGGATTTATATATTTCCGTGAATATCAATAAACTCTTGACGAGGTGCAGTGTTAACGACTTCTCGTATTACAAGCGTTCATATGTTATGGTAATGAGGTGGTTAAAAATCAGGTGGATCATATGCTTGCATGTATGTAATAATAAGAAAATGATTAAACAGCACCTGTGAATGAAAAAATTAAAGGACACCTTTGTATAAACTTACGTAGACAATCTTTGTATGGGCATGTGATGGTTAGGAAGGAAAGGCTTGTAACTAAAAGGGTATTGGTTATGAAATTCAGTAGTTGGACGAAAAGAGGACGACGTATGGCTGTGCATGACAACGCATCCGTGATGAATGGAAGAAAAGGCTGCACCGATTCTAGTGAACACCCCACGATAATCATAATATTGCAGTAGTTTATAAGGATACCATATTTTTGCAGATTGGTGTTGGTTCATTCACGGCCAAAGGCGGTTGCCAGCAAGGACACCCTATCTCTTTTGCCAGAGTTACGAGATATATCCATTTTATTTCGTCGCATATGTAAATAAAATTTAGTATAAAAATGACTGTAAACTTTTCTTTGTAATTTACATAACCACCGGTAATCGGATTGTGTACTGTCTTTGTAACGCTCAGTCCAATAATAATAATAGACACACATGTCTATAAAGATGACAATATTATTTTACTTATTTAATACATCGGTTAATTACTCTATCTTTGTAATGACAACTAAAGTGTTCCGTTTTGTAATATTAATCATGATGCAGGACATAGCAGATAATTTAAATACACTAAACATTGAATGTCATGACATTGCTCAACTTGAAAATTATAAATCATTATTTATCGCTAATATTACGTTACAAATTTTAAACTTGAATTTTTGAAGCATAAATAAGAATTTTGACAACTTTTCAGTAGTCCTTAGGCTACTAAATATGTCATTGTACTGACCTAATGCAGACTTGTTGATGTATTAAATATACCATCTATTTCTGAATACAACGCCTATGGGGCAAACAAAAGAATCAATTAAAATAGGGGGTTGTAGTATATGTTAAAAGCACCTCATCCATGTGACTGTTATAGAGCAAAACTTTAGTGAAGCTGATTGTCTGGTAGTATATATGGCTAACGCTATATCTATTCTGTGTATTTATCGTTTTTCTTCTTTTACAATATCGCATCTTTTGATTGTGAACTTACAATCTCAACATGAGTTGCTTAAAAACAAAACGAATTTAATTGTTATCGGTGACATAAATAATAATATATTGGAAACTGACAGAAACAGTCAATATATGCATATGTCATTATAGAGTCTGTATACGGATTACTACCGATTATATCCATACACACGATAAACAGCCAATGTCTTGACCAAATCCATATTAAAACAAAAGAAGAAGCTTTGGGAGCTGTATGCAGACGTAATATAACGGAACATAAAATAATAGCAGGTGGCTTAAAATTACAAATATCTTAAACTAAAACACTAATATGAGAAAAACTACGCTTAAACGTTGAAGTCATCAAAAAAGATAACGCTGACACGGATTGGTGCATGGTAATGTTAATACAAACATCGATGAAGCTGTAAAAGTATTTAATTACAACTTGATGAGAGATCATTCTCTTCAATAATCAAAGTTAGTCTGGGACTAATGCTTAATTTTCCTTAAAATATAATAATAAAAGGATTGTAATTTTATCAAGTCATTATATTGTTTTCCACCAACAAAATAATAAAATCAGACTTTGTGATTTTTTCACACAGTTTTTCGCTTGAATCTTGTATTTGATCCACTTGCGCATTTGGCTTTGAATAGCACGTTGACGAGCTCGGTGGCTCAGTCGTGAATGACGCGATTTTAACACCGACGCTCTTGGCTTCGACGGTTCACACAAAACAAACATTTGTGTACATGAATATATTTGTTGGTCTTGGTCTGGATATTTCAAGAGAGGTAGGGCGCATAAAAGCAGCCCGTCTGGGGAAGTACCTCCACCTCACAGAAAACTGCAGCCAAATAACAACTCCCTAGAGGGTTGTTGTGTTCCTGCGTGTGAGTGAGTTTACCAGTAAGCTCCTAAGGAGCTGCTGTGTTAGCAGCAGAGGAGGCATCGCGCGAATAATATTTAATCTATTACAAGCGTTAACAGGCTACGGTAACTGTTTAACATCAGGTGGGCCGTATGCTTGTATGCCTCCCGACATAGTATAGAAAAAAAAGTTACATTATATTAATCTCCCAATAATTTCTGCAATATGTTCCGCATCCCAATACCGCTCTGATCTGCAAGTATAAGCACCCGATATCTGTCCTCCATCATAGTCGACTGATTACTTGCTTCGTTAGACGCGATTGCGTTCGAAGTTACGTTTGGGATCCAGAGTATATTTTGCTCATTCTGGTTGTCTTTAAGTCAAATAAACTATGTGTAATTGTATGGGTTATTTTATATCGAGTATCGTTGCCAATCCGTCTACCAATCTATTTTTTCTCCCAAAGTGATTACTATTTACCTATTTATTTGTGGGTATCAAAACTGCTGTCTATTTTTTTTTATATTTACCACATTTGTAGTAACATTTCGCTCCGGAGTCTGTAGAAGTCTAATTGATTTCATATTTCTGTAGTAGAAGTGAACCATACCCGGTTGAGCATGATCATCACATCATCGTCTTGCGTGCGTCAACGAGTACGATAACTGCATTGGCCGATGCAAATGATTAACGATGCGGTATTGTCAGCCATGGGTGCCTTGTGTGCCCAGAATATAACTGATACGCCTTGCGTGCGTGGACGAATATAATGGCTGCATAGGCCGATGCGTCTTATGAACGCAAGCGGTACTGTCAGCATTGGCGTCTTCTGTGCGCAGAACATAACTAATACGCCTTGTGTGTGTGGACGAATATAATGGCTGCATAGGCCGATGCGTCTTATGAACGCAAGCGGTACTGTCAGCATTGGCGCCTTGTGTGCGCAGAACACAACTGATACGCCTTGCGTGCGTAAATGAGTATAAAGTCTGCGTAGGCCGATGCGTCTGGTGTACGCAAGCGGTATTGGCAGTTAGCAGCACTTAACATGGGTGTCACGTGTGCGCAGGACACAACTATAACGCCTTGTGTGTATCGATGAAGACAAAGTGTGGCTGTAAGCCGAAGTATCCTGTGTATGCTAGTTGTATAGCCGTTAATTGTTAGAGAGTTGATTGGACATGAAGGAATGACTACAAGCAAACGTTATACTAAGTGTACATGTAGGTATAATGTCTAATGTTACTTGTTGTCTGATACTACATTAATAGAAATGTAATTTTCTCATATTAATCTCATGTACAGAATAAAAACATAATTTTGAAATTAATGTTATTTTGCGTTGTTTTGATGTATTTGATATTTTTATTCACTTTTACACATTAATTAATTAATTTGCCATTAATTGATATATTAATGTTGTGATATACTCGCGGACACGCACAGGTGTACGAAGTCATAGAACGATATATATATATATATAGTACAATATAAATATAAGTAACTAGCCTTCGGATGCAGTGGCAATGCACAATTTTTAGACAATTAAAATACGATGATTATGGCACTTTCACAGAACGAAAAAGTTAATTACACATGTGAAACTTCAATGTTTTAACTATATTTATTTTATATTTATTTAGGTTTCCAATATATAGTAAAACTAAAATAAATATTTTAGAACGAGTTTTAGAAAATTATTTGGTTAAAACGATACGCACTCTCTAGCGACTCAGCAACCACTGCGACCACCGGGAGATAACCAATAGACCTTTTACATTTTTAATAAAAGGCGTATAAACTATACCAATAATTTGTTCTCCTCTCGGCAGTTTGGCTTCAAAAAAGTCCTCCGGGGATTCTGTTTACCTACTTCAGTTGTTACATTCTATTTAGATAAAAGCCAATATTGTATATGAATTATTCTAGATTTGGCAAAAGCTTTTTATACCGTTTCGACTTTTTATACCTTATCAGAGGTTTGGTTTTAGATTGGTTTCTAAGTTATTTGTGAAACAGAAAATAGTGTGTCACAATAGGTAAATTCACTAGTAACAAGACATGATCCTGGGAGTCCCACAGGGAAGTTTTCCTGGCCCTACGACACGAACAGCGTATTGAGATTCATGCAATCGATTTGAATAATGCTGAAGTAATATGCTATTTGGATAATACGGTGTTACTTATTAATGATCAAACCTAGGATGGCGTATTTTCAATTGTTGAAAGAGGCCTAATATAAGGTGCTGAATGGTGAAACTTGAATTTGTTAACTTTAAATATAAAAAAGATCAACTACATATGCTTTCATAAAACACACGCCTCAGCTCCACCTGCATGCCTAAGAATAAAAATACAGCAGCAGTGTATGTCAAACAGGGTTACGTGTAATTGCAAAAAACATATGAACAAAGTTCCTGTTATTAAATATTTCGCAGTGCAAATTGACCAAAAATTAAGTTAATCCTAAAAGTTTAAAAGAAAAATACAGCCATGTTAGTACTCTAGTAAACGTTTATTATGTTATTTGCCAGTCAATTTTATCGTACTGTAATTTCAGTTGGGGTGGACCCGCCAAAACAGCCACGATAGAAATTAAAAGAGCTCAAAGATCAGTCCTCAAAACAATACTGAAGAAAAAATTTAGGTATCCAACAGCAGAATTATATAAAGAAAGCAAAGTTAGTCAGTGTCAAAAAATTGTTCTTATTAGGTGTTTAAGCTTTAATGAGTCATAAGCGAGGTATGAATTCTTGTGAATATTTTAATTTTGTTAGTAAACGCGTTGAAAGTTCCTTTATCACGAGGACCTACAACTTTCACAAAACGTATCTATATCAAACTTGTTAAATACTGTGATATTAAACGATGTAGCATGCATGAAGCTAAGATAAAATTGGAGGAATGGTTGATCAAGCTCGAATATGACTACATAGATACACAACGTACAAACAAAGAAAGCAGTAAAATAATCGATTTTCTAACAATGAGAACCATTTTAATGGCAGTGTTAGACGTGCAACAACTAACGCACAAGGAAGTAGCTCTAATAATGGTGCAAATAGTAAGTCCAACCCATGGAAACTTCAAGAATTCTGGGGATGGCTACACTTTATCCTACATAACAAATGAAAGAATATAAAAAGAAAAAGAATTACATGACCCATGATCTATTCTCACATTTCTGTAGAGATATTCAAAAAAGTAATTAACAAACTGCATATTGGAAAGCACCGGGTTCAGATTGCATTCATAGTTACTGGTATAAGAAATTCACTAGCACTGTTACTCAGTGACAGTTACTATACGAATAAATTTATTCAGGATCCCTTAAAAAATTACGCTAAAGAATATACTTCGAAAGAAGTGTGCCTTAACTTTTTAAAGGACTAATTTGCCCTCTCTGAGTTGTGGAGGTCTGAGGGCTTAGATAGCGGACCCTGCCAATCCCGCAATCCAATGTACCTGTGACTTAAGGTCCCCCTCACTCACCAAAACATAGTGTTCTAGCGCCTAGATATCTCGGCGATTTGAACCTACTAACATTTTACTCAATGACGCGATGTTGATCGGTGAACTAGCCAATAAGAGCAGCGCATTTTACTTAACCCTCGAAATGAAGCGGTGATATTATTTCGTATGCAAAATCGCATGTGTTAAATTTCCAATATTCATTTACAGAAATCATACAATTTTCCAGTGTCTCTTAATTTTTTAATGGAACTCAAATAAATTAAATGTGTATTGTCTAAATGAAATATCCTCATTTATTAGTCCATATTGAGGAAACCAATATACATTTTAACAATAAATTACATTAACCGAGTACTCGGCATTTAAAACTAGTTACTCGGCCGAGTACGAGTACTATAGGAACATGTCGAGTACACCCAGCGCCTAGTAATAAAGGAGTACTCGGCGCATCTCAATATTCGTACTCCATTATTTTGTCCCACACGTATGCACTATATTCATTGCGTATTATTTGGCCGCAGTAATAATTTAAAGTAGCGAGAGCCACACTTAGAAAACACCTCACCTTACCTTTTTTATTTATACAACGTCGGAAGGCGTACAAACATACGGCCCACCCACCTGATGTAAAGCGGTTACCGTAGCCTATTAAAGCTTGTAATATATTAAGTATGACTCGCGCGATGCCTCCCCTGCTACTTACACAGCAACTCCTCAGGAGCTTACTGGTGACCTCACTCACACGCAGGTACACAACAACCCTCTAGCTAGGTAGTTGTTATTTGGCTGAGGTTTTTGTGTGAAGTGCCCAGATGGGCAGATGGGCTGCTTTTATGCGCCCTACCTCTCTTAAAACATACAGTCCAAGACAAACAGACATGTTCATGCACACAAATGTTTGTCTTGTGTGGGAATCGAACGAGTGTTGGTGTCAATGTCGCGTCATTCACGACTGACCCACCGAGCTCGTCCTACCTACGCGCAATATACGAGTAGGTCGGGCGGACTGGACGCTTGCGAATTAGCGGTGGGGTTCGCCAGAGGACCGCACCACACCGCACAGTAGCTCTGTCTAGACGGCTGAGTTGGCCCACTGTTATTATAGTAATTATCACGCTGTGTCTTGGTTAGGTCGATTTCTTCGTAATGTTAATTCACACGTAAAGTGGCGATCAACTAAAATCTGTAATACCATATAACAATTGCTGGTATTTAAAAAGAATATTAGAGTTTTCAATTGAAATAAAATGTAGCTTCGGATTGAATAAGTAACCCCGGAATTAGTCATGATCATTATGTTTAATTTATATAATAACTATAGTATGTTCAACTTTAAAATGAAATACTTGAACGTTAATTTTAGCCTGTATCGGGAAAGTACCGCACATGTGTACTGTGTACAATATAATGCAACACCATGTAACATTTCTTCCGATTTCATAAAAGAACAACAGTTTGCGGGCACGACGGGTGGAAGAACCCCGGTCACCCCTGCTGCAGCAGCTGGGTCCACCCGGTTTCGTTCTCCGGTACGAGGACTCCAACAAGGACTGTACACAGGTTGCAGATTCAGCCTCCGGTGACGGAAATTGATCCCACGTTTGGGAACCCTACTAACCAGCACGCGGCCAGTGGTCAACCGTTTCACGCAGCGCCAGCCTACCGCGCTCACACTGCTAGTGGCGGTTTGACAACCGCCGGTCGTCCCACTATCCGCATAACGATCTCTCAGTTAGCTGGTCACCTTACGCACCAGAATTCAACAATTTTCCCGGAGTTGTATTCCGGCTGCGGTCTTCTGAAGGTGGAGTGTTTCTCCAGACGGATATTCAGAGCAAGTTCTGCTATGATGGGGATCACTACAATAAAATAAATCTGAGGAAGTAGCAGCACGTCCTCTCGCTGGGACCTACCTCTCTTAACGTAGAAAGCGAACGTCTACATTATATATCTCCTTATATAAAAAAGATGCGTCATGAGAATTACATAAATCTACAAGCTAACTTGAACTCCATAGATTTAAGAAAAATAGTAATTCTGCCGTTCGTTGACTGAACGCACATTTTAATACAATCGAAACAGAAATTACGCTCATTTTGTTGACGATAATAAGCATACAATATTGTTTACAATAGCTTCTAGAAATAGTGCTCTGTTTTGTGTCCTAATCGGTATATGCTATGTCAGCGACTTCTTGGTTTTCACTTATATCTTCACCTCTTCAGCGATACTTTTACCATGTACCTACTTGGAATTATGTAGTAAAAATATACATCTCAGTTACTTCCCTTTAGACCACGCGGCTTCAGCAGCAGGAAAAAGCTAGTACTATCAGCCAACAATAAAAAAAAAATACATTTACAATAATCTAGATTTTATACTCGAATTTTAGTGAATTTATCTACCTCCTGTTGTTACGTAATGAATGAAGCAATATTTAAAGCCGGAAACACATAACATCTCATTGGCGAATCATGCGTGATCTGCTATTGTTGTGTTTAACATGTCTGTCGGTGGGTTCAACCACTCGGTCACACGGCCACCGTGGGTCGGTGAAACCAGATGGCGCTTTCAATTACCACGAGAGAATAGGAATACCTCTTGCCGCTAGAATCAAAGCTTTTGAAGATGGAACTTCAGCGGGTCGGAAAGCAAGCATCTCAACAATCGAAGAACATCCTTACATGGTATGCTTAATTTGCTAATACTATCGTCGAACCCGATAGCGGAGTGGTTAGTAATGATACTTTTACACTAAGAGTCGTTGGTCTGATTCAAATATTTAAGCGCATAAAGACGTCTGTTTGTCTTGATTCGGGTGCTTTAAGAGAGGTAGAGCGCAGCAAAGCAACTCGATTGGGGAAGGACCTCTACCTCACAGAAAACCGCAGCAACTTAGCAACTCCCTGAAGGGTTGTTATGTTCCTGTGAGTAAGTGAGATTACCAGTAAATTCCTGAGAAGTTGATGTGTTGGCAGCAGGGGTGGCAACGGGCTAGCCATACTTTCTGTATTGCAAGCGTTCATAGGCTAAGGTGATCAGTTTACGTATGCATTAAATACTTTTTATAATATATACACATAGTTATCTCAAGTTCATCGTCGAAAATTATTGTTATGAACAGTTTTACTTTTAATAACTCTAAATTAAAGTCTTTTGGTCCTTAAAATGTTTCCGACATTGTACAAAAATAATGTCCTTAACGGGCTGTCTAAGCCAGAAAAATATGACAAGTCATATCTTTCCTAACCCATCATATAAGACATTAGTCTTAAATAAAATTTATATTTTTATTTAGTAACATTATAATGTTTGTACGCTTCCCGACGCGACGTTGTACAGAAAGGAAAAGATTTCGGTGATTTTTTATTATATATTTAGTAACATTTTGAATTATTTTTTAGGCTGGTATCATAATCTCCATAGTGGATAAAACTGAGCAATCTACATGTGGAGCATCGCTTCTATCTGCCAACCGGTTGGTGACCGCGGCCCATTGCTGGTTCGACGGCGTATCACAAGCTTATCGGTATATTGTTGCGCTTGGCTCCAATAGACTGTACTATGACGGCATACATATTATCACTGCGGTTGTTATTGTGCACCCTCAGTGGGATCCCTCATGGCTGAAGAATGACATTGCCATGATTTACTTGCCACACAGCATTGATTTTTCCTGTAAGTTCAACATAGTAAAGGTACTAAATCCAATAGTCCAATAGAGTCTTGTTCATTATATATTTTTTTCTAGCGACCATTCAGCCGATAGCGATTCCTAGTGGCGCTGATATCAACAACAAATTCGTCACAAAGTGGGCAGTAGCTTCAGGTTACGGCATACCGTGCGACCGTGAGTGATTTCTTTTGGGTTTTATTGCCATTAGTACATATAGTGCAACTGATAACAAACAGCTGATAATACGTATTTTATTCGCATTTTTTTGTGTCTGTGTTTTTATTTAACCTCGAGTATAGACTTTGAATTTTCTTTTTGACTTTTTACCCCTCAGTAATAAATGTCGACAAAAAAAAATCTTTATATTTATGCTTTCTTTGTGTAAAATCGCGTTGTTTCAAAAAATACGCTTATATAAATAAACTTAAGAAGCAAAAACCTTGTTTAAATATAAAATTTGATCTAAATCCTTTTAATTGTTTACGAGATACACGAGATATTTTTTATATAAATTCAAGAATTGCTCATTTAAAGTAATGGGATACTCACACTAGTTTTCAACGTCTAAACTAGTATGAATATATCACTAGTACAAGTACGAGTACCAGTAACCCTAATAAATAAAGACTACAAGTTTTCTGTTCAATATGATAATGGTAACTTTTTTAATGCTGTAAAGCCTAGAACTAGTGACTCAGTGAGGTTTTTGAAGCAAGAACCTACACGAAAGCTAACACAATATGAATATGTAAGGTACGGGTGAAGATAAGATATTCTCTGTTAGTTCCTTAACTCAATGTTATATTAATCTATACATATATACGCTAAAAAGTGGGCAATATTTAGTTAGCATTTAATTATTACCTTCTAAACATTAATATATTATGCCTAACAGGAGTTGTGCACGCACGCATCGAGGCAATTTGGACTCGTATCATATGCGTCTGAGACTATACTTCGCGTATTCTACTGGTTCTCGACTGACACGCACGAGTGTGCACGCGTCTACTCGACGTACTTTATTTTGCTTGTAGAAAGGCCAAGCAAAAAACATCCCTATGTTGAAAGGAATTTAAACCATCGAACATTTTGTGGTTGCGAAAGAACTAGAAGAAAATGACGAAGTAATTTTTTTTATTAATCTACAAAATGACAAAAAGGCTTTTTTGTCGTTGTTGTTAAAAACATCGAGGGTTTGGGAAGATCGTGTTTCGATATAGTGATCCGTTTGCGAAATATTTATATTTAAAGTGTAAATTATATCCTGTATTATTTCAAGATAATAGTTTTGTCTTAGCTTAGTTTTTACGAGCTCGGTGGCTCAGTCGTGAATGACGCGACTTTGACACCAACACTCGTGGGTTCGATTCCCACACAAACAAACATTTGTGTGCACGAACATGTATTTTTGTCTTGGTCTGGATGTTTTAAGAGAGGTAGGGCGTATCAAAGCAGTCCGTCTGGGGAAGTATCTCCACCTCACAGGAAACCGCAGCCAAATAACAACTCCCTAGAGACTTGTTGTGTTCCTGCGTGTGAGTGAGGTCAGCAGTAAGCTCCTAAGGAGTTGCTGTATAAGCAGCAGAGGAGGCATCGCGAGAGTGATACTCAATGTATTACAAGCGTTAATAGGCTACGGTAACTGCTTTACATCAGGTGGGCCCTATGCTTGTATGCCTCCCGACGTTGTATAAAAAAAAAGCTTGAGGTTGTCTGAAAGAGATTGCTTAGCTATTGTACTATATAACACCGTCTATTGTACTATAGATTATAGGCATCATTTGTTTACAATTTTAATTTGGCGCAATAAATAATTTTTGTTCTGTATTGTATTGTATCGACCATTCAATCTCATCCTAGCGATCTTCATGGCACGGTAGCGCTGCAAAGTCAGTCGCAGACTCATTCTTAGTGTCTACGTGTATCGTGCCATACATTTCCTCAAAATATTCCCTGCACTGTTCTAACATATCCTGTATTTGAATGAATGTTGCTATGTTTTTAACTTCATCTCATTCATTCTAGAAACAGCGAACAACCTCGAGACAGCAGCAGTTTGTCTCTGTTTCTCATTCAGAGTCATTTTTTCACGCTTCACTTTTACTAAAGCTTTGGTTACATTTATTTCTTCATCTTTTTCATGCTACTACTCAGGTGCAAAGACGATACATAGTCCAAGACAAATTATATATCGTTGTCTTCTTTCTTTCTACGGAAGATTCGATCACCAGGTGTCACCTTTTAATACTGTACTTACATGTCATTGGCCTACTCAACTTTCCAGCAATCGTCTCTGCTTATGACTCTGAAAAGCTCGCGTTCACAAGTCTTTCACTGACTACGTATGCACTATATATAATGTCATATCTCAATTTTTCACTTCTTAACCTTTTAAGCGATTATAGGGTAAGGCATTCGTTCTCAGGAGTACTTAAATTTTTTTGAAAAAAATATGATCGGCTTATCGCCATGCAGTTTTAATAGTGGCATCTCTGCAGGTTCTATGTCCATAATAAAATTTTGGAATCCTCTATCTATTTGGATCAAATAAATAATCAAATCGAAACAACTTTTTTTCTGTTTCCATGTACAAGTATGCAAATCCTTGTAATTAAATAATGTGTTAACTATTTTATAATGCCTGCTAACAATTGTAAATTAACATATTTACAGTAACCTATACAGTATATAATACAATAAATTTAAATTTTACTGTCATTTCAGTACATCCACATGCGACTAAATTGGATGCTGTCGTAAGAAAAATGAGCCTGCAAGTGATTACGGAGCAGGAGTGTCAGCTTAAATACGGCGAGTATGTGACGCCGAGCACCATTTGCACTAGCGGCTGTGGTGGGGTCGGTCTCTGTCTAGGCTACTCTGGCGCACCCCTCGTCGTGGAGAGACCTCACGTCAAAGACAACATTTTAGTAAGTTTAATTATACGATTTGAGCAGTCAGAACCCGCTATATACGTTTTCCCATACATTTCGCGGTCGTATTCGACCACCCGGGTTTCGAAGGGTTAAAATAACAGCATTCGTACTCTTTTTCATTCACCAACGAAAATAACATATCAGCATGTTTATATTGATATGCCTACTGACATTGATATAACGGTATAAAGAAGCGATAACTTGATGAATGAAAGGCTGATGGATGAATGGAAAGATTAGAATGGAGTGCTGGAAAATGCACGAGAGTGAGACAAGTACGGGTAAAGAAAAATATGCCGCAAACGGTTTATTCCGTTTACTGTCACTTTTTCTTTCAAAAGAGAAACGCAGTGCACCTGATGGCAGATCAAACGAAGCGTGGAAGGTATCGGGAATGAGTGAATGCAAGTAGATGACTTACTAATAAGTTTTTGTAAGGAGATTCAATATCCAAGGAAAGATGCAGTAATCTACCGATGCACCGAACAAGGAGTGCAATAACTATCAAGTAGAGTGAATTAACGTGTAGCAGAAAAGATCGAAATTTCACAAAATCAGTATGGTTTTGTACTTATTTAGTCTCCCCATTTTTGTCATCGTAAAATGTACGAAAAGTACAGATCCGCATTTAAAAACTTGCACATGCCGATCGTTGATTTTGCATACGACCGGATTTCTCGAGAGGTATTGAGGTGTTCTGTCAGAAGACATATTAAGTCGTAGATTCTGATTGTTTTCAACAAACAACTCTCTGGCGGATTATCGTACTGCTGCGAGTAAGCGAGGTTACCAGTAAACTCTATAAGTTGCAGTGTTAACTACTCCTGATATTGCAAGCTTTAATATGTTACGGTAACCTGGTAGTTAAAAATTTAGTGGACCGTATCCTTTTTTTATACTACGTCGGAGTGGCACACAAGCATACGGCGCACCTGATGTAAAGCAGTTACCGAATCCTATTAACACTTATAATATATTAAGTATCACTAGCGCGATGCCTCCTCTGCTACTCCTTAGTAGCTTACTGGTGACCTCACTCACACGCAGGAACACAATCCTATAGGGAGTTGTTATTTGGCTGCGGTTCTCTGTGAGGTGGAGGTACTTCCCAAGACGGGCTGCTTTGATGCGCCCTACCTCTCACACAAATGTTTGTCTGGTGTGGTAATCGAACCCACGAGCGTTGGTGTCATAGTCGCGTCATTCACCACTGAGAGAGAGAATTGCTTGTATGTATGTAATAATAGGAAAACGAATAAAAGAGCAGTTTCGAATGGGAAAATGTAAAGAAACCTTTTTATAAACTTATGTAGAAAATGTTTGTATGAAATGGGTAGGATGGAAAGGCTTGTAATGAAGACAGTGGTGAGTATGAATGGTAGTCGGACGGGAAGAGGACGACGTATGGGGTTATGTGAAGGCTGACATGAACGAACGGCTAACAACGGCATAAATAAATAAATGGAAGAAAAAACATGCTGCACTTGCTGCTGAATAAGGCGCTCATCATAATGTTGCAATAAACTAATATAAAAAAAACCGCAGTAGTTTATAAAGAAACCTGATTTTTGCAGATTGGTGTTGGTTCATTCTCGGCCAAAGGCGTTTGCCAGCAAGGACACCCTTCCGTTTTTTCCAGAGTTACGAGTTACATCAATTTTATTTCCCAGCATTTGTAAATAAAATTTTAGTACAATAAAAAACTGTGAACTTTTCTTTTTCATTGATTACTTTATACACGCTGACAATTAATTTTACACCCAGTTATTTTCTGTAAGATATTCGGTGAAGTATAATCTTTCTCGGCGAAAATATTATGGACAAGGATATAATTCATCCTCCACTGACACATATTCAATTCAACATTTATTGCATTCCATAATGGTACAAAAGTTTATAATTAAATATATTAAAGGTACGAGTATTTAGGCTCAGGTAGCGGACCCCGCCAATCCTAATAATGGATTAGGTAAACGGGATAACGTTCAGAAGAAGAATTTAACCAAAAAAAAGTAATCCGTGCACACATCCTAAAAGTAATTGTCAGGATTACTTTTAGGATGTGTGTTAGAAATTTATTATATATTTTTGTACAATGTCGGAAGGCATACACTATACACCCCAGTTGATGTAAAGCAGTTACCGTAACTATAAACATTGGAATACATGAAGTATTGTTTGTACGTTACCACGACTGCCGCAAGGACTCCTCTGGAGTTTACTGGTATCGTAACTCATTCGCAAGAACAGACAAATATTTCTGGGAGTTTTTGTTGCGGTATTCTGTGAGGTAGAGTATTTCCGTGTCGACCTGCTTTAATGCACCCTCATCATCATCGTCATTATATTTTTTGACGAAGGACGTCCACTGCTGAACGTAGTCCTCCCTCTTAAACTTGCATTGCGATCTGTCTTATGTCGCTTGCATCCATCGGCCCTTTATGATCTTCACAAGATCGTCAGTCAATCGTGTGGTGTTCCGCTTCGTGGTCGCCATTTGAGAACGCTATTTCGAGTTTTGCAAATATTTGAATTATTAAAAGTCAGAGCATATTCTTTGTATTAGAGTCTAAAGTATAATAAAAAAGCTGTCAAGCGTCAGTCCGATCGCGCTCTGAGGGTTCCGTAAAATTTTTTTTGCAAAGTATTGACGCAATAAAAGTATTTTTTTGTGATGTTATAAATTTACGGTTTTCGGATTTTTTTCCTTTACTTTTACTTGTGCTACATGACATTGCTTCTTATCAAATTTCATGGTTCTAGGTCAACGGAAGTACCTACCCTATATGTTTTATAACAGCTGTATCTTTTGATGCTTTAACTTAGAAGTTCGAATTTTTCACTCAAAGGAATTACAGACCTGAGTATTTGATATTATTTTCAGCTTGATGGCTCTACCCGTTCGCGCGTTCCTGAGAAAAAGGGCCTCGACAGACAGACGTACACCAAGGTGATCCTATAAGGGTTTTTCCTTTTAACGTACGGAATCCTAAAAACAATCAATTTTGTAACACGAAAAAGATGAGTATATTATATACCTACATTTTTAAATTGAATATTTATTTAATTAGATCAAAATTCGATGAACTGGCTCTTACTTCGTTGTATTTACCAGTCATAACTGTAGTAATAAGTACTCAGTTCCATATACTTATATGTGTGATACTTTTTTTAAAGTACTTTATATTGCTATATTTGAATGAGAAATTACTGTACCTACACATGTTAATAGGCATAGTTGACTGAAATAGAATAAATGTCGTCGAATGTAATGTCTGTAAGGTTACATGTGTGCAATACTTGCTGTATTACTTACTACTGTTTCCGTGGGTTATGTTAATCACATCAGATGTTACTATAGCACGTTTAACACCTGACGTAGTATAAAATAAATACTTACATTAAAATTCTAATACGTTAATCAATTAGATACCGTATCAATTCATATTCTTATCTAATACTATCGAAATTGATTAAGTTCAAGTGTGCCACGGTCCATGAGCTGATTGTTGTGATTAATGGGTACTTAAATTTAATTTTACAAGTAACTGAAAACATTGACTTGCGATGCAAAATATTTGGAAGTATCTGGACTAGACGATAGATTAACGTTGGTGATAAAAGTTAACATCTATCTTTAACTTCACTTGCGATGTAGTTAATCGATTCAGGCGTTATTCTGCGAAAGTCAAATTTACTGGCAATTTGATCTAAACTACTTTGTGTGCTTCCGCTCCCATTTAGTTCATGCGAACTACAGCCGCCCGGCACCCACCTACTACCGTTAGTAGATGCATGCCGACGCTTTTATTTAATACTATAAAATTGTAGTTTTTAGGGTTCCGTACCAAAGGGTAAAACGGAACCCTATTACGGAGGCTCCGCTGTCCGTCCGTCCGTCCGTCCGTCCGTCCGTCCGTCTGTCACCAGGCTGTATCTCATGAACCGTGATAGTTAGAGAGTTGAAATTTTCACAGATGATGTATTTCTTTTGCCGCTATAACAACAAATACTAAAAAATAGAATAAAATAAATATTTAAGGGGGCTCCCATACAACAAACGTGATTTTTTTTTGCCGTTTTTGTAGATAATGGTACGGAACCCTTCGTGCGCGAGTCCGACTCGCACTTGGCCGATTTTTAATTTTAGTAAGCGTATGAGAGATTAAAATGGTATTGGTTGTTAAACTGTACTAATATATAAAGCGGAAGTGTTGGTTTGTTCTTAAAGTCAGTTTTGAAAAAATCTTTCTGCATTTGTTAGCCTAATTTTTGAGGAAGATTATAGGCTAGATCACAATAAAATCCTCAGAAGCCGAGAAAAAGGAATGATAGTAGAAAAACTGTTCTATGGAATACCGAGATATGCGCGGGCGCAGTCGCAGGGTGCAGCTGGTTTTATATGTGTTAGTATTTATTTTTGGTGCCTGGCAACTAGCATTAGGTAATGCACATAACAACCTTATTAATTTATAGTTGGTACAGTTTCACTAATGCATTAGTTATGTCATAATGCTGTCTAATGACTTATTATTTATTCGTAGTCTAATGCATTAATTATGCCCTAATGATGTGACACAGTATTAAAATATTCCATAGTTATTACTTCTAAATTGCAAAGCATAAATTTTTAGGTTGACATACTCGTAGAAGATGATTTTTTATTTTACCAGATCCCTTTGTATTTACAAAAGTCCTCTGCGTGGGTGGATATTTACTTTTACGAAATCACAAGAATCTGTGATAGCTTTCATATGTAAATAGAAAGCATGCCCTCCGGTCAGTGTTCCTTGTGTTTCGAAAAATAGTTCACCCGAATGAAAAATGGTTTGTTTTACAAAGTAATTAAAGAATATTTTGTAAAACAATAGATACATTCATATATAGATCAACTGAAATAATATTTTAAGATCGTATCATAAATATAAATAAATCGCATTAATAAAGACAACGATAATATTAGATATACGTTGATAAAAGCAATTATAAAATGCCTGGATGTCTCATGTGATAAACATTCAAATAACGGTAGTTTGTTAATGAAACATGCGTGTTGTGCTGTTGCTAGGATTGGTAGCTTTTGCGGCGGGCACACCAACTCTGGTGGAGCCAGAAACCGCTTATAACTACCATGTGAAATATGGTATTCCTCACGCATCGAGGATCAAGGCAGCCGAAGAGAAACTTATTGCCGAAAGAGATTCGGCCTCCACAAGTGCAGGAGGTACCAGAATTGTCGGTGGTAGTATTGCACCAACGGGAGCGCACCCATACTTGGTATGTTTTAGCTATCTAAAATGTGGAATCACTTCAATATACTTCTGCTATATCAGTAACATTTACACCGATAATGATAGCAACATAATGAATTTCTTATCACGTTCATTTTGAAACATAATTTAGATTAAAAGCAGACAATTATGTAAGAATCAAATTAAATAATCTCTTTAGGTTTGAACCACATTTCTATGACCAGTAAAATAATAGGTGTCTATCTATCTATCTATAAATTCACGCCAAATCCCTTACGAGGTAAGCAGAGAGAACCGAGCGCATTTGTTGCTCTTCTCATGCACGTTCGCCAGTTTCCAAGGCTCATGACATCACCTTCTGATAAAACACGATCAATTTGGTCACGGTAGGTACTCGTAAGTCTTGGCCTTCCTCGGCTCCTACATACTTCTACTTTCGCGTCGCATATCACTTTATACATTATACCCACAACTTAAAGTAAATTGCTAACAGACACGAACCGTAACTTGATCAAAAAAATCATGGTGATGATAACAATAACAAAGACTTATTTTTAACCAGTACCGTGTGATGTACTCGTAATATCATCAATCAAGTAAATTTTAAACGTTTGGTGAGAGCGTAACCGTAGATCATATCCCCTTCGATACCTTAGAGTATTCTCTAAAATTAAATTGACAACCTTAAACAAGTGGCCTAAGCACGATTGTGTAACTAAAGATATAACAAAACAAGTTCAAAATTCTTGAACTAAACTAAATTTAACGACGATAACGAGCCCGGTGGTTAACTATGCTATTTTAACACCATGGACGACCTTTGGACTTAAAATTCCACGGGTTCGCTTTCCACACAGAACAAGCAGTTTGTTTGTCTGCGTGTTTATAAGGGAAGTGCGGCGCATCATAGCAGTCCAATTGCAGAAGTACCTCCACCTCATTGGAAACCGCAACCAAATAACAACCCCCTGGATGGTTCGAGGTCTTCAGGATGATGATTTTTGATGTTAGCAGCAGAAGCGCGAGCAATACTACATATATTGCAAGTGTTCATAGGTTACGGTAACCATTTTTCATCAGGCGGAACGTGTGTTTATATACTTCTCGATATAGGATAAAAAAACAAAAGAATGTCTTATTTTAGAAAAAGAGTTACAAGTTTACAACGCAACATAACAGTCTTATTTTACAATCGACTCTCTCGCCGATGGCTGGGAGTTCATCCTCATACACTGGAGTCGCAATGGTCAGCGGTTCCAGAGAAGTTTTCTACCGAGAACTCTAATGTTGTGGAATGAGCTCCCTGCCGAGGTATTTCCTAGGGACATGGGGTTCTTCAAGAAAGGCGTGAGGAGGTTTTTGCAGGGTCGGCAACGCAAGAGTGACACCCTGGTGTTACAAATGCCCATAGGCTATTGTAACTGCTTAACATCAGACAGGCCGTACGCTTGTTTGCCACCTTAGTGGTATAAAAAAAACAAAAGACGAGTGTGTTTATTATTACGTTTAAATGTTTTCTGTTATAACCACAAGGACCACCTGGTGTATAACGATTACCGTAGCCCATTAATTAACGTCTGCTTTAACAGAGGTAAGGTGTATCAAATCAGCGCTCCTGGGGAGTACCTCCCCCTCACAGAAAACCGCTGCCAAGTAACAACTCCCTACAGGGTTGTTGTATCCCTGCGTGTGTGAGGTCACCAGTAAGCTCCAAAGGGGTTAGCAGCAGAGATGGCGTCGCGCGAGTGTTATTTAATGTATTGCATGGTTCAGAGACCATAGCCGTATGCTTGACCAGTGAATAAAGAACCTATTAGCCAAAAATTCATTGCCTTCGGCAAATCCTTATTTTTTTTTTATACAACGTCGGGAGGTATACAAGAATTCGGTCCGCCTGATTCTAAGCAGTTACCGTAGCCTTTTAACGCTAATAACATATATCACTCGCGCGATGCCTCCTCTGCTGCTTACACAGCAACTCCTTAGGAGCTTACTGGTGACCTGACTCACACGCAGGAACACAACAACCCTCTAGGGAGTTGTTATTTGGCTGCGATTTTCTGTAAGGTACTTCCCCAGAAGGGCTGCTTTAATGCGCCTTTCTTAAAACATCCAGACCAAGACAAACAGACATGTTCATGCACACAAATGTTTATCTTGTGTGGGAATCTAACCACGAGCGTTGGTGTCAAATTCATGACTGTGCCACCGAGCTTAGGTATTAAGAGATTGGCTAAAGCTAAGAAAAAGATACATGGAGAGTCTTTATTGCTATGTAAAAGAAGGTACACTCGTTATACTTTGGAAGCTAATCTATTCTCGAATAGTACTTGCTTTTTTTTTAATTTTCGCTGCAATTCTGATAAATTACCATAATTTTTATTCCAGGCTGGTCTCCTAATCACCTTTATGAACATAGCCGGCACATCCGCATGTGGATCTTCACTCCTGTCTGCCAACCGGCTGGTCACCGCGGCCCACTGCTGGTTCGACGGCGTCAACCAAGCTAACCAGTACACCGTTGTCCTTGGCTCCAACATGCTGTTCTTCGATGGCATACGCATAACTACTAACACTGTATTTATGCACCCACAATGGTTTCCCTCACTTCTACATAACGACATCGCCGTTATCTATCTACCTACTAGCGTGGGTTTCACGAGTAAGTTAATATGTTCAGGAACACCGTTCCTATATGAAATCTCTATGTTTGTCTGTTTGTGTGTGCGTGTGTCTGTCGCTTTTTTTTTGAATATTCGAATTTTGACTTCAAGATTTGGATTCAGCATAAAAAAATAGAATAGGAATGTTCAGGAACACCGTTCCTATCTCTTAAGGAACATGGTCAAAATGGCCGACAAATAAAAAAAAAAATTGGAATTGTTATATAATTGACGAGCCAGGTGTTCCTCTGGCAATACAAGCTTGCGCATTCTCAACTGGTTTTATTACAAACTAATAAACCACTTGATGCGCATGAAGACACCCCACGCTCACGAAAACGTTGAGTTTTAGTGCCTACATATAACAGTGATTCAAGCCTACAGACCAATAGGAGAATAATTTTAACCGATATGCCGATAAGTGCCGCGATTTCTGTCCACGAAATAGCTAAAAAGCGCTGCGCATTCTACTTTTTCCAACGACCCGTAGCGGTGTATTGATTTATTATGTACTAGCTGCTGCCCGCGGCTCCGCCCGCGTGTAGTCAAATAACGTAGCCTATGTGTTAATCCAGATCATAATCTATCTATTATAATTTCATTCAAATCCGTTCAGCCGTTAAGCGGAAAGAGCAACAAACATCATCCATACATACAAACTTTTGCATTTATAATATTAGTAGGATTATCTGTCTCATCGGCTCTCTATAGGCTATTTTCTTCGTGTTCTTTTTACATAATATAAAAAAATGCTGGTTAACTTCTATTTCTTCTTTGCCGTTTCCTAATAATCCGTAAGGATCGGCGGGGTCTGCTACCTAAGCTTAAGGATTTGGCTTAGATACTGATTTTTACATGGAGCAACTGCCGTCAGACCTGCAATCTAGAGGGTAAACCAAACCTTTCTTAGGTTAGGTAACACGTCTTTCGAAATATAATTGGACGTGTGGGTTATCTCACGATGTTTTTCCTTCACCGCCGAGCAAGTGATAATTACAAATATGTACAAAAATCTGAAACGAGCCTATCCTGGCATGTACCAAAAAAAACATGATTTTTTATGGTACATGCCAGGATTATAGGCCTATGTTTGTTGTACACGCAAATTAATACAGTGCTCAGCACAGATTAAAATAATACCTATGAAGAACAACCGAGATACAAACCTTAAGACATGTATTACAGTCGTCACGGATTAAAATAAGTCTCTAACTGTCGATAAAACGTATCAAACATTATATATTTTTAAATATACCGCCATCTGCCGGCAATACCGTGAGACATTTAACATCGTGTCAATGTGTAAAGTATGCAAAAACCAACATCGGTTTTTGGTTACTTTACACAAATTGTTAATACAGAGAGCGCTGGAAGTGAATTTTGTCCAATGATCTACTTATTTGTATTCCAGACCTGATCCAACCGATCGCTATCCCCTCTGATAACGACGAGTTCGTCGGGTCGTGGGCGGTGGCTGCTGGATTTGGTCGCACCAGTGATCGTAAGTATCTTTTTCTTATACATCGGCGGGTGGTAAACAAGCATACGGCCCGCTTGATGGAAAGCGGTTACCGTGGTGTATAGACGCTTGCAGTGCAAAAAGCACCGATTGCGCGCCACTAACCCACCCCGCTCCTCAACAGTCTGGTAACCTCACTCACTCGCAGGAATACAGCAACCGCTGCAGGCATCGATCACTCCACTCGCTCCAGGAAATGTTATTTTGCTGGGGTCTTCTGTGAGGTCGAGGTACTTCCCTTCAACACAACAACCCTCCAGGGAGTTGTTATTTGGCTGCGGTTTTCTGTGAGGTGCACGTACTTCCTCAGACGGACTGCTTTGATGCGCCCTACCTCTCTTAAATATTTAAAACATAAAATATCCATTAAAAAATGTTATTGTTAATTGTCATTGCTTGAATTATTTGTTTAAAAAAATATTTTTATTTTTTTCCTTCTTTGCCGCTTTTCAAAGGCCTTTTAATTCCGCCTGGTAATCAGGAGAGGCATCATCAATTTTCCTTTTAAAAATAAGAAAAACGGGTCAATTTTAATGAAGTGATCACACAGTTCACTTGCCATTCGTAAACCTTCGGTTAGATTGTTTACGGCGGTAGCGATATTAGAAACTTCACGACACCTCCAAGAGGTGGTGCCGGCGAAGTCGACTTTTATTAAAGAACTTTAGGCTTAACACAAATATACTTTTTTGTTTATATTTTGACGTCTACTTGTATGTTTTTTACATGTAAGTGGGGAAAACGTTGAATATTGAACAAATAATATTATCTTCTTTTTTAATTGTATGTTTAATCGTAATCTACGTGTCCGCGAATAACGAAATTTTCCGACGCGAATACAGGAAGTGGTCTCTATTTTTTCTTCCGTGAATACCTACTGAAACCGCGAATAAGGAGTTTTTACTGTATAAGATGTGCCTATTATACAAAACGTAAAAAGTGTAAATAAACGGACTATAAAGCATCTATAGCCATAGCGTTGGCCGCTGGATATTTGCCTTATGTGACATAATTATTGAATACTCGCTACCCGTCCCGTCTTCGCGGTTGTTGCACGGGTAATCCAATCATTACAACTTCACAAGATCACTTTCTGGGCTAATTTGAAGATTTCCTGAAATTTTCATCAAAATCGGTACTATTTTCAAGTCCATAGAGGACAAGCATACATACATTGATTTAATTTATATAGATAGATAGACCGTTATTGTACAGATTTATACGTTTAACAGAAAATACGATGAGTCTACAATCAAATTTTTTTTTGTCATGATAATACAGAACAAATTGGAATCGGCATTGACGCCGCTATAAGCCACGTCAATTTGCAAGTAATCTCGGTGCAGCAATGCCAGTCTGTGTTTGGAATGTACGTGATAGACAGCACCATCTGTACCAACGGCGCTGGCGGTGTTGGCATTTGTGGTGGAGATTCCGGTGGACCTCTCGTCATCAACAGAAATGGACAGAATCTTTTGGTAAGGCAACCGTTTTGTATAAAAAAGTCATGTGTCGTTCTGAAGAGAACAATTTGGGTTCTGGTATATTTGTTATTTTCGGGCAGGTCATCGTCTGTGGGGATTCCAAGTATACATTATAAAACTAGTTTATGGTAATACAATACTTCTCTGAACATTTTGGCGATCCCATATTTCGGGCGACAGACATAAAATATGTAAAAGCTGCACAGTTGTTATATATTGCTATAAATGCCTTAATAAAGAGAAATATATAAGCACGTTCTATGATCGAAAGCTTTTATTCGCACGAGTGTTGCAAGTGTCCATTGAGTACGGTAACTGCACAGCATCAGTCAGGCCGCAGACTTGTTTGACACTTTCGTGGTATAAATCCACTCGGTACAGTTTATTTATAAAGGTTAAATAGCCACGGAAAGTTTGATATCGTAATCGCGATGTCTCAGTACATGATAAACTATGTTATATGTTAAATAAGAATATTTTTATAGTATGATAATATCAACATTGTTCTCTCACAGGTCGGTGCCAGTTCTTTCGTCGCCGCAAATGGTTGTCAACTCGGATTCCCGTCCGCCTTCGCCAGGATCACCAGCTTTAGAAGTTTCATTCAGCAGCACATGTAACAAATCGTATTATATGTGAATATGATATATGAATTCATGAACGGGTGTTATTTCTGAACAATGAAAGTTATTTGTAAATAAGGTATACACTATATACATTTTTTATTAACAATAAATCTTGTTTACTTTTTCTTGTTCACCTTCCATCCACTGGTGTATTACGTATATAGAATATGTAAAACATTAAACAAAAATTAACTAATACGACAGCCATCTGAAATATTTACTGGCTGTGCTTCAGGTTGGTTTCGGTTCCAAAAGTCGCGCAATAATGAACTCGTCGTAGATGAAATCTCTAACACAAAACGAGTAGTTTGCGCTTGGGGTCAATTAAATAGGAAAGGAATGAGGAAACCTTTAGTGCAGTCAATATGGCATAAAAATGGGTCAATTATTAAATTTTTTTGAATAACTGCCGATCAGGCTGAAACAGGATGCATTCCATGGGGAAAAATATGTAAACAAAAGGACCCCAAATTATTTTTGTCCGTCTCAAAAAATTTTAATATTGCTCGTCGGTGTGAAATTATTCACAAGGACAATAATCATTTATTAAAAACTAAACTAAAACCAAATGTATTAAATTTAGCCTACCAAATGTCACTTCTTCCAAGAAATAAGTTCTCATTGACAATAATAAATTAAAATTAGTTAATGAAACAGTATTTCTTGGAATTACAGTAGACTCCAAATTACACTGGGGCCCGCATAAATAAACTTGCCACTAAGCTAAACTTTTTTCTATTTCTCCTAACTTTCTAAAATTTCTCCTAATTTCTCCTAAATTTCTCCTAACTGCATAATTTATGCGTCGCATTAATTATGCAGTTAGGAGAAATAGCCAATAGACGGACGTGGCTACTGCGCGTTTAATCTATTTCATTTCCTTCGACAGCATTATGTCGTATGGTATATGCTGTGAGGAAAACAGCTGGCAAAAAGAGAGTTGTACGCTCTATTTATAACATATGTTCCAGGGAATCTCCTATGAAATCGTTCAAAGAAATAAATATCCTCACTGTTACCTATCATCAAAACATAATGTATGTCCGTAAAGACATGAAGTTGTTTACAAAATTCAGTGAAAATTTTAGAAGCAGTAATAAGCAGCAATTTTGTTGTAAATTTTATTGAATTCTGTAATAAATTGCATGATCATGATTTTATTATAGAATCGATAGAAATGATTCAGTACATCTTGTATCACATA
Source organism: Pyralis farinalis (assembly GCA_947507595.1). Classification (NCBI taxonomy): domain Eukaryota; kingdom Metazoa; phylum Arthropoda; class Insecta; order Lepidoptera; family Pyralidae; genus Pyralis; species Pyralis farinalis. The sequence continues at coordinate 11,687,602 of OX382275.1, forward strand.
GATTTATTACACATAGAGTGACCAGTCAGAACCCGTTATATACGTTTTCCCATACATTTCGCGGTCATATATGACCACCTGGGTTTCGAAGGGTTAATATTAGCTTTTGCCCGCGGCTTCGCTCGCGTAGATTTTAGAATTTCGGCAGTTTTACTTATTTTTATTTTACTTCTTATTTTTACAGTCAGCATTAAATAGTAAAAGTACCAACTATTCTTATTTATGGACTAATGAAGATATGTCACGCTCCGTTTGGTTTTCATTAACTACTTGATACTGACAGTATAACTGGTTATTGAGGTGTGAGGCACCATGGTCCCCCCAACTTTCAATGATTCAACAGTCATTGTGATAAATAGCTACCTTATACAACGAAAGTATGCGTAAAAAATTTTTTATCGCCAATGGTCATTTTTAAAATTTTGGTATATAAACACATTATGAGATATTAATAAAAGATTTAATTTAAAAAATGTAAGATACGTCTAAGTGCCCGCGAGGGCCCAATGGCAAATAAAAAATGTTTATCTTTATCTTGTGGTTACTGAACAAAGATAATGCAATAAACAGTGAAGTTTACTGCAGTCCTCGGCAACCACAGTTGTATGTATACCATTGGTTATTTATGGTTGCCATGTCCATGAAATTAGTCAGATGAAATTATTAGGAGAATGAAGTATAGTATAGTAAATTATATTCATTTGATTTTCTTCCTCGGCAAATCGATGTCGCGGGCTGTAGCAGTATATATTTTTTATATACAACGCTGGATGCCATACATGCATACGGCATATTAGATGTAAAGCAGTTACCGTAGCTTATGAACGCTTGTAATACATTAAGTATCACTCGCACGTTGCCATACACACAAATGTGTGTCCTGCGTGGGAATCGAACCCACGGGCGTCGGTGTTAAAGTCGCATTATTAACCGCTGCGCTACCGAGCTCGTCAAATATATAGATAGCAGAATCGTTTATATGTTTGGTAATTCTGCCTTATTTTTACTAGACGTGAATAGTGTGCCACACCCACATCGTATCTAATGTATGTATGTAAGAACGCAGCGTTCCGGGGCAATAGTCTGCACTCCTAGAAAACTCGTACCTATATGTTAGTACTGTTTGTTCAATTTCATAGTTTACCGTAGAACGTACGTAGAGAAGCGACGTTACAAAGATTTTAGTATTATAGTTTCAATTTTTTGTTCAATCTATGTGTTACTGAAAGAAAGAATCAATAAATAGTAAATGCTGCCCTTTATTAGAAGTCTCTCACCTTTCCTGCTAATCCCATATAAATATGTCGTGAATCATCAATAGGATTGAACAATAGCGGATTACTAGGAAGATATATTTGCCTTTAAGAAAGAAAGAAAGAAAATGGTTTATTTGTTGCCTCACATGTAATCACTAACATTTAAAACTAAAGTCAGTAAATAATATATAAGGCAACAATTAGGCATCTACTCAGCATAAGCCGTGGGGTCGTCTGACACCGCGGCGCTGGTCTTCCGCAGATGCCTGTTTGAAATATAACACTACTGTGCGCAAAACATACATTGGTACTTACATAAGTTTAAACAAAACAAAATAGTAAGTGGTACCTTAAATATATATATATATATATATATACATACCTTAAATATATATTTATTATATATATATGTGTGTCTTTAGATCTAAACACATTAAAGTACGACGATAATTCGTAAGTCTAGCGGTAATAACACTATACATGCTCAAGCAGGAGAACCATCTCATCAGGTAACTAGGAGAAACGGGATTGAAGAAAATAGAATAGAGAAGAGGTAGCAAATGCAAGTTGCGGCGAAGTGAGATAGGGAGCCACTTGAGCTGAGTACGAAATTGGGAGTCATGGTCATATTTGCGGAATCCAAATATGAATCGAATACAAATGTTTTGAAGACGCTCAAGTTTATTTAATTCGTGTACAGTGAGGTCAAGGTAGCAGGAATCGGCATAATCAAGAACAGGAAGGAGAATGGATTGTGCAAGCGCAATTTTGATGTCCATCGGTAGGAAGTTACGCAGTCTTCTAAGAGAGCAATTGGCAGCAAACAACCTTCTGCTAATATCTGTAATGTGTGCAGACCAAGATAAAGTTCGGTCCAAGTACAGACCGAGACTCTACTTTTTCACTGTATTGTATTACAATCCCATCGAATACTACATTGTCTAAACAATTCCAGTTAATGTTAGATATTAAACGAGGGCTACCTATTATAATGCATTGTGTTTTGTCTGGATTAACAGTAAGGCCGTGAGAGTTACTCCAACGGGCTATAAGCGTAAGATCATCATTTGTTGTGGAAATAGCATTAGGAATTTGATCTAACGGTGCATGCGCATAAATTTGGAGGTCATCTGCGTAAAAATGTTAGGAGGAGCGAAGTTCTGAAGTAACTGAATTGATAAATACGGAAAATAGAAGAGGAGACAGAACGCCATCCTGAGGCACACCAGCAGATATTGTACAATACGAAGAAAATGTATTCTCAATACGCAGCTGCTGGCGCAGGCGATAGTGTTTTTCTCCAGCATTCCCATCATATCGCATAATAATTTCCGCTTTAAGCATGTTGTACAATTCTTCATAAATATGTGCTATGTAATGGCAATAAACAAAGCTCAGGGGCACACGTTGGGCGTTGCTGGCTTGGACCTGAGCACCAGTTGTTTTACGCACGGACAATTTTCCGTAATTTGTCAGCGTATATGCTTTATGTACTCAATATAGTATTTTTCATTATTTAGATGTAATCCTAAGCATAATACTCAATTTGCGCCATTCATAAAAAAATATTAAATCATATCGCGCCGGATTCTACTAGTTTTCCTTGAGCAAGAGTTTTGATGCTAATGATTTAAAATAGCAGTTAGGGGAAAAAACATCGATAAATTTATTTGTATTACGAATACTTAATACCTACCGTAATATTATGTATGTATGTCCTATAATTATCATAATTAACAGATAATTTAACTGATTAATATCTAAGATTTATGACTTATATCTATAGTCACGTGCAAAACTAGTATTGAATTAGATTTCATTTTTTAATACATACACAAAATAAAAAATATCTAAAAATGTTTAGTCTTAGCTTAGCTGTATTTCAAATGTACAATTTCGACTGTTCTACATTTTCAAACTTACGTACCTAGATTTAGCTAATGTTACAAGCAATAACAATAATACCAGCTTCCAGCAATATGTAAATGTATATGTATATAAATATATACATAAATGTATGTGTTTAAATAGATAATTAGTTGTAATTAAATTTTAGATAATGTTTTTCAATTCTAAGTTTACTACACAGGTGTCTCTCCTGAAATATAAAACGCGGATTTACACAAAAATGATACAAATAACGCCGAACAAGTCGACTGACTGACTGAAATTGCCTGGGCGACCGGCCCAGGTAATTTCACTTAAGGAAACAACACGCTGCTGCTTTGTTAAAACTATTTAATATATTATATTCATTAATAATGCTTGAAGCAACACCATCACCCCCTACTCAGCTCTATCCTTTCATACCTTTAATTCCCAATACCACTAAGCGTTGAATTAAACAATTTTTAACGTAAGTATCGCGTATTTTATTTATTTTGTTGAACCTGACGTTTCGAACGCTTTGCAGCGCCCGTGGTCGCAGGATTCCTGTTAAAAATTGTTTAATTCAATGTGTAACAATCGCGAAAACCTAAGACAATACCACTAAGCGTCTCAGTAGTAGGTACCTACTCGCCAAGAACTCAGTCGTGTTAATTATAATAATATTAAAGGAAACCATATTTTTTAATATCAATTAGTCCATTCCATATGCTTAATATTACTCGATATAATGTAAGGATTTAAACGACACCAAGTAATGGGAAAATAAATTCCAAATATATATTTTGGCGTGTAAGTAAATCAATATCATCATTACCTCAACCCAACCCCACCTGTTCGTCGTGCACCCGCTTACTAATAAACAGGGTTCTAGGGAAAGAGAGGTGGGGCGAATGAATGCAGCCATACTAGGTAAGTACCTCCACTTCACTGAAAACCGCAGTCAAATAACAATTGAATTACTAGCATGGGTGGCAACATCCCGACATCATTCTCATATATACTACAACATAGACTCTAACAACAATCTCTCGTTTTAGGCTATCGTATTAAAAGTTACTATGCCTATATCTTATCTTTAGTACACAATGATATGTAATCATGAACTTCAGCTGTTATTTATGTTTTTAAATCAGATAAGAATTACTAATTAATTTATTGTTCTCTTCAAGACACTTACCAACTAAAATAAATATTATTAATCTTCTATTAATAGTATACATACGGTTTATCACTACAAAATTGACATATTGAAGTTTCCACTTAAAAGTACAACGAATGTTCGACTCTACTATCTACCTACCCATATTTATGTCCAATATATATTTTTAATTTACCTATGCATTTTACTTGATGCCTATTCGGTTAACTAAAGGTAACAGTTGTTAAACCCATATCTAAAAAGAAGAATACAGAAGAGATTGCATGCTACCGACCAATTCTCTAATGTCAGTCTTCCAAAATATTTGATTAAACAATCCATGCACCATTATAAACTTATTTTGAAACAAATAACGTATTAACAAACGAGCAGATAGGGTTTCCGAATAATAAAAGAATAATGAATCGAGCCATTTACAACTTTTTTAAAGAAAGTGGACCTAACAAAATTTTTTTACTATGTTGTATTTATTAGGAGAAATGTGCTAAACTATCTGAATCATTCCTATCTAATTACAAGCTACTGCAATTACAAACAATTGCTCAAAATCAAAGTAAGATATTTCAGTTAGTAGCTTAGACTGTACAACTATACATAATGCTAATAATATACACCCTAAAAATAAATTAAATAATTTTTCCCATGGTAATGTTTGCCGACGACAGTACGGTCATGTTCACCTCAAAATGACAGTGATAGCCCAGTGGATAAAGAACCGGCCCATTGATCAATGGTCCCCGGTTTGAATCCTGGCATGTACCACTAAATTTGTGTTTTCGTATTTATATACATATTTGCAATTATCCATTGTTCGGCGGTGACAAAAAACATTATAAGGAAACCCGCCCGTCCCTATGCTAAGATCTGATTTTCCCTCTGGGTTGTGGAAAGTCTGATGGTAATCGCCCCATGTAACAATTAGTATCTTCGCTTAATCCTTAGGCTCCGGCCATAAGTTCTGTTACAAATGGATATGCATTTATTTTTTTATCTTAATACAACTCATGATATGTACTTATTTATGAATCAGTAAAATATAAAAAAAAAAACATTATATTTGAAATGTGTCTGTCTGTCGGCTACCAATCTATGACTTTACGCACTTTTTCCATGGGAAATTTAGCCACTACTTGCTCTAGAGTCTAGACATTTCTTAAGAGACACATGGCGGCGTGTCGTTACGCGCAGGCCATGTCCTCTAATACTGACCATAATTTGTAGTCTATGGGGTTCAGATCTGGGCTAGACAATGGCCAGTCTTCAGCTCTTATAAAGTCCGGAACGTTGGTTTCGAGCTAGGCTTGGGTAATTCCTGCGTTGTGACCAGGTGCAGAGTCCTGCTGGAAAGTCCACGGTACATTTTTAAAAAGTGTATTGCTGAGAGGTTTCACAACACAATCCAAGACGGTCTCTTGATACACTTTAGCTTAAGTGTTCACTCCTCTTTCACAAAAATGAAGCTTTGTGACACCTTCATAAGGCACCCCTAACAAACCATTACAGACACTTAGGATGATGACCACGTTGTACCTTTCCGACCACTTGGGTGGCTTTTTTAAAACTGTGTACGTACACTTTGTCATATTGCTTATTTTAGTGCTCATCAATGGGATTTTTTTTTATCAGTAAAGAGAATATTTCTATGCCTTTCACCTGCGGGACAGAGGCGTTTTGATCGATCCACTCTCTTCAACTGTAGGGATTGATTTAGGGCATGTCCTGTATGTCGACGATAAACGCCGAGCTTCAGATCTTGTTTTATTATACGCGACTTAACAGCCTTTGTTGTTCTAACAGCATGCGGTCGCTCCGATCTTTTATGGTCTTCAACAGAGAAAGTGTTGGTATATCTGTCGATAGTACGCAGTGGCGTAGCGTGCCTTGTCGGGGCCCCGTATAAAAATTTTTTTGGAGGCCCTTATATGGAGGTAAAGATTTTTCACAAAAGAAAAAAAATATTGTGAGAAGAAATATTTATTTATCACATAATTTACCCATTTTACAAATAAAAATCGAATTTTAAATATTCACTCTCTTTGCCTTTTTTTCGGCAAACTGATTTATTAAATCATTTATGGCTCATGATGATTTTAGTTTTTCTAAAGTTTCTGCCTCTATGGACAATAGTGAGATGTCTGACAGCCGTTCTTGTCCCATCGAAGTTCTTAAGTAATTTTTTATTAGTTTTCATTTTGAAAAACTTCTTTCTGCCGTTGCGGTTGTAACTGGAAGGGTCAAGAATAAAAAGCATGCTGTGATTACCTCGGGAAAACTGGATGCAAGACTATTGAATTTTACTAGCAATAATTCAATGAGTTCTTTAATGGAATAATTTTTTAATTTCAGAATTTAAGCATGTTTTTAGAGCCTTTAATTGGTCACAAAGATTAAGTGAGATGTCTTTACTGTATTTAGCAGACAGTTTTCCGGAAGCGTTTAATATCTCTTCGCTTGAAGAAGATAGGAGTTTCTCCGGTTGTAATATTTCGAATATACTACTCAGGTTGCAAAGGCTCTGAAATCTTTCTTTAGTTTGAGAAATTAATATATCTAAACAGCAATAGTATACATTGACTTTGAAATAGGATTCCGGGTCGGAAATTCTCTCATCTTGTGATAACTCATCAAAAAAACGCTTCGTTATCTTTCGCCTACTGTTTTTAAAAACAGTTGTTACCCCCCACTCTTTTGCTAAATCTTTGGATTCATTTAGCAAACTATTAAATGAATTCTGATTTCTTAATTGGCACAGTCTATTTAAAAGATTACTTAATAAAATACTAGATTTCTGTAAGTCATTATTTTCATGCTGTAGAGCTTTAGAAACAGGATTAATAATTTCAAATAGTGAAGAAAAAAATGTAACGAGCACTAAGAAATCAAAACTCTCTAAAATGTTAATTATACTTTTACATTCTTCACGTTCATCTTTTTTATTTGAAATTAAATTTAGTTGGTACAAAGTTTTCATGATTAGTAAAAAATTTTTCTTTACTGCTAATAAAGCGTCGTTCCTAGAAGACCATCTGGTAGGATATACCTTTTTAAGGGTAATCAAATATTTTTCAGATGAATCGTCACTTAGCATAGCCCAGCGTTTTATACTATTGCCAAAAAAAGTATATATTTTTTCTAAATTATCGAAAAAAGTCGATACTTCACGAACATGTCTCGCAGCATCGTTCAAAACCAAGCGTGCGCAGCACAATGAACATAATCGGCATTTGGAGCATGCTCTTTTATTAGGGTTTGTAATCCTCCATACACACCCGACATAACATTTGCTCCATCGTATCCCTGTCCTCTACATTTAGTCAAATCAATTCCATATTCTTTAGTCAAATTTAAAATGACAGTTTTCAGACCTGCAGCACTGCAATCGGTTACTGCTATGAATCCTAAAAAGGACTCACAGATTTTTATTTCTTTAGGCACATTATCATCATTTTCTGTAACATATATATCGAAAAACTACAGATAGTTGGTCAATTTTTGATAAGTCTTGTGTTGTATCCAGAATTATTGTCAGAAATGGAGCTTTTTTAATTTCTAAGATAATACTGTTCCTAACGTTAGTACCAAGCAAACTAATAATTTCGTTTTGAATCGTAGGGCTTAAATAATTTATTTCACCTTTCGGTTTTAGAAGAAGTTCTTTTAAAGTTGCATCATAGTTAGATAGCAGACGTGAAATTGCCATAAAATTGCCAGAATCAGAATCATGCCCCCTCAAAGGTAGATTACAAGATACTAAAGTAATTATAACATTAATTATACGATGCAGTACATCTCTCCAGAATGTAATTTTACTATCGATTTCACTTTTCAATAGAGTATCGATGGTATTTCCTTGCAACCAATTATTATAAGAGAGTGAGGCACTAATATGCTGCTGTGACTTTTCATGGTCAAGAATAGTTTGTGTGAAATTGCTTCTAACCGAAACACCGTTAACCCAAGCAGAGGAGTACGATTTGTTTTGACGATTTGCTAATAACCAACAGAAGTGACAGTACGGTTTGTTTAAAACGTTAGAATAACATAACCATGGTCTTATAATTTTTATGCCTGCCTGATTGAAATATGAATAATAATAAGCCGAAAAAGGTCGGTTATTTTCTGAAACTTTTGGAAATGGTCCTTGTGGTTTAAATGGACCCAATTTAAAAATTATTTTTCGTTCGCATTCAGTTAAATTGTCACCAAAATTTCCTCTATCTGATGAAATTATATTACAATCTGCATTATCTGCAGATATATCAGAATCGTTGACTTGGGGTTCCTCGATTTCTGGATGGACATCCGATAAAGTATGTGCTTGGCTTTCTTCTATTTCCGGATGGATATGTGACGAAGAACATGCTTCAGAAGAATCTAAAAATAAACGAGTAATTGTTAAAAAATAAATACGAATGCTTTGATACTAAACTAAAAAGAGTTATATATAAATAAATAACGTTACTAAGGGTCACAGTTAGAGAGTGTTCAGTTCAGACGCACACAGACTCTACGCGGATTGTGCTCGTACCTATTAGTAGATACAAAATCACCTGCAGCCCGTCCGTGCATTACTATACACCTGCGTGCTATTTAAACGCAGCGCGTAGTGTAGTGGCCATACAAAACGAGAACCCGAAAGCGAGTCTGCACATCTGAAGTTCTCAACACGCAATTAACGATACGATACGGACTGATAGACAAACAGCAAAACAAATCGATCCTATAGATAAGTTAGAATTTTGTTTTTTTTTTAATCAAGGCACGGAACCCTAAAAACAGTATAATTGTGAAAATCGAGGGGGGAGACAACTTTTTGTGACGGACAGATGGACAGACCGAAATTAAAAGATTTCCTTGTTTATCACTACGGGCCCCTAATAAATGGGTTGGGTAGTAGTGTAGTACTTACCTTTCCAATCTAAATCACTCACAGTATCTTGTCTCTGAAAAAATGAAGAAATTTTGGGCACTTTTTTTATAACCTCGTCCCTTTTCTGTTTAATTTTTCTTTTCTCAGCGCCGCTGAAATAATCTCTTTTCCTTTCACTCATTTCTTTTACAAATCGCTACTAATACTGCTAAACCAGAAGAACAATATTGTTTGTACTGAATTACAATGTAATGCACATTTATATAAAGCGCGTAAATAGACAGTGCACTGCACTCCGTGGTTTAACATCCAATGCAAAGTACAACAACGTACACGTACATCGCGATATCGATGAAGGATTCCCAGGGATTCCCCGCTGAGTTGAAGATGAAGTAAGTAAAACGGGGAAGTCCCGCAGCCCGCCATAACGATGTAGTGTTGCCAACTTTTGAACGCACGCTTAAGGCGGGAAAAAAAGGAATTGCTTTATAGAATTTTGTCATTTGTAAAATAAAATAAATTAGAAAGTTTTTATTCTTTTTCCTTACACACTTTGGGGGCCCCCGTGGCCCGGGGGCCCCGTATAATTGATACGGCAAATACGGCGGTAGCTACGCCCCTGATAGTACGATATACCAACGAACTCGACTTGAATATGACCGACAGCTCCATATCCATTATGTGCACGGCAATCGCTGCAATACTATTTTCTTTAGCACCTCATTCCATATTGTAATTTGATAATAAATACGTAAAATATGTAAAACGGCGGGAAATCGTAAGAACATAATAAACGCGTTCCAAATTCAAAATAATTAATCAGTTGAAAAAAAGAAAAGTTTCTATGTATTAGTATTTATGGCCAGACTAGTTATTAAAAGACAAAAAGAGAGAAAAGTGATCTGTATTGCAATATTCATTAAAAACATTTGATTATGTATGGGGTAGAGTACAAAAAAAAACAATTTTTCATTCAAGCTCCTTTATTTCAACCAGGTACCACGCGTCCAATAAACAATGGCTATCATACAGCGTTAACTGGAACTCTGTATTGTCAATTTATTTAAAGTTACACTGCGGTGTCACTATGTACAAGGAATAATAGAAAAGTGTCTAAATATACTCGTGTATATTGAAACAGTTTTGATTCCAGCGTCAGTGGATTTTAATACAGATAGTTGTCATTACTTCATGCGTTCATTTTTTTTGTATTGAAATAGTTACCTATGCTATAATCTTTGAACATTGTAACGCATATCTTTGTTAAAACTTACATTTGGAGTAATTTAACCCAGGCGATATTTATTGTATGTGGGTTAGGTACTTTGGCAATTCAACCTCGCAAATTTCTATGAAGAGTCCAAACAACTGCAAGTTTTCTTCTACGAATAAATACTTTCAGTTTCGATATATATTCGATACATATTTTGTAGATCAGTGCTGTATTAAATGCAATGCGCAAGTAAAATTGCATACAAACTAATAGGTACATTATTTCGTAAAAATATCATTTTAGAACCTATCATTCCAGTTCATTCATGTCACGAACTAAATAATTATGTATTGCGATATTGCAACATTCATTTAAGTAATAGTAAATATTTCTTTATGTAAATACTTACACTAGATATCGATACCTGTCAATATATTTATCGTAATATGCAATGACAAGTAATTTATTATGCAGCGAGAATACGCAGTGTAACAATTAACTTATAAATTATATTATACACTCAATGTTCGGAAACAAACGTCTACAAGACGAGATGAAAAATTAGCCACATTGTGAAGTTCATGTACAGTAGATAGTAAAGCCGCCATAATAAAAGAAACCGTATCGAATTTCGCGTTGTTATTTTTGGGATGTTTGAGTACTATGAGTTTGCGATGAAACGTCGGAATGTCTAGAAAAAGAAGCCTAAAGCATCCAAAGCACGGCAGAGTAGATGGAAAAGTGTCTGAATCAAATACAAACTAAATTAAACTACATATTTTTAAATATTTGTACCATCATCTAATACTACAGCTTCACGCAAAAAAAGATAAATCCTATATACTAATACATAAACATTGAAATATCTTGTACTTAGTTACCTTATTTACTAAGGATACCTATCTATCAACAACTCTAGATAGATAGCTAACTAATCTCCCAATAGAAAAGAGAAGCTACAGGTAGGTACATAGTTTTCTAACGAAACGAAATATACGGTAGATATTTTAATATTTATATGCCATTCTAGGGGCTTTTCTCATTATGGCGCAAACCTGCTCAAGACGAAATTACATAATTATGAAGGAAACCCGAAGCTAGTTTGTGTTTGTTGCACGCACTTTTATATTCTACGGCGTCCTGCTTTGGTTGCTTTTCAAACATTGCGACGGCTCATAGCAACTCGTAGATGACGAACAATCTGACATTAGTACATTCTCTGACGTTATTTGACTTTTATATTTAGCAACATATTTTTTTCGTAATATAAAAAATAATTAAGGATTAAAGTGACTATTTATAGTTCACCTACTCCGTATGAAGTTCCATATTTCTGTATGTATCAGTTAAGACCATATTTTTCTACTACGCCATAGACAAATATCATGATAATTATGATGGTCACGATCTAAGTTATTTTTTTTTTATTTCGTTGGCAGGTTTTACATCCGCAACTGGATGAATTTGGTGTTGTGGCCAATTTGAACATGTAATATTTATCCAAGACATAACACATACTTACATAAAATATTTACATACATCATCACAAACTCATAATTGAAAGTATCGCTTCTCCTAACTCGGGTACCTTTCCAAGTCGATCCATATTTTACATTTTAGCACAACAAATATTTAATGTGTTTACTATATAAAATCCATATGTGCGACAAAAGCATCCACAATATACTTATTTTTTGCGACAGATTTCACAATCAAAAATACTTCATGAGTCACAACAACTAACTTTTACAATACCATGCAGTTACCATGAGTTACATTTCTTATTCCTGACAATTTAAAGTCACAATTATAACAAATTATCCTACGAAGTGTTGAATTGAGACTAGATATTATAACACAAAAAATTGTTTTACAACTATAACTACAGACTTAATTTACTATTTTTATGTTTAGTTGAATATAGCTGAACATAGCTGGTTTTCATTTCGGGCACATTTTATTTTATTAAATACTACACTATAAGCAATAACTACGTTACGATACATGTCTGTGTTTAAAAAATAAATTTAAAATTCGATGTTTAAATAAAACAGCTTCAGACAAAGAGCCAGCTTCAACAAAAATGATTGGTTATCTACAAAAAATGTGTAGGTAAGTACGGATCTAAAAGCTGATATGAAAAATTATTTACAAGCCTCTGTAGCAGTATTATTATTTATCACATAATAACTAACGTAGATTAGACATTAACATTGAGAGGACAATTCCATTTTCATTGTTATAAATATTTTTAGTATATTTACAATATTATCGAATTCACATTCTCAAAAGACAATTGATGTTACAGATTTTACATAATTCAAAGTTTTGAACGTATTATTTTATTGTGATAAACAAAGTACAACAACAAGCATTCATCATTATGTAAAAGTGTTAAAATTAAATTATTAAAATAATTCAAAGTTTTTTAAAAAACAAAATACATTTTACATTTATATGAAAATTAATATGTATAATTCCTAAGGAAGCATTAATTAACAAACTACCATACGATATCACAGTTCATTTATGCAAATAAAGTAAATAGATAAATAAACACTTAACAGGTTAAAATGACCAAAATATTTTAATAATTCTATGGCAATGTCGACTAACATTTCAACATAAACAGCGTGTGATTTATGTATTTTCATTAAAGTTTTACAACTTTAACATAGGCAAGTAGGTATTTCCATTTATACAAACCACGAATCAGGCGTATTCAGCAGTAAGAATAGAAAAAAAAATACTGCTTTCAGCAATAAAAAAAAAATCATTTAAATAATAAAAACTTTTATAAAAGTATGTAACGAGTACTAATTCAATTATCGTTCTGATCAATTTAAAAATCAATTCTTCTCTCGTAAAATGTGTATTTGATTTTGAATGTGATTTATTATAATAACTTTATTATAATCTAATAAACTCTGGTTCCATTAAACGTGTTTTATAATTATAGTAGTAATATGTTTGAATTTTTGTAATGGTCCCTCAAAAATTAAAGAACACAATATATTCTTTCCATCGACTTGCAACTCGACATGGAAATATTTAATTTAAGATGTAATATTCCCAGTTGATATCTATCCAAAATAATTGTGACAGAGTCATGAAAACCCTAAAAAGATGTCATTTTCGTTGCACTTAGGTTATTCTTAACATGGCAGCATGAAAGGTATGACTATTCATTACATAATTATTTATGCTATGCCAATCACACATATCTCAAATTCTTTCTTATCACTATTCTTTTTTATTTATTTAACAAAAAACTACGTCTGATGGAGCCACAGCTTAACTAAGAGGACAATTAATTTTATCGCAATGGACAAATGGAAGCAATTTATTAATGTGTTCAGAACGCTAGTGTGGGTCTTAGCTTAGTTATAAATATTGTATGAAACAGATGTAGTGTCAATGTGTACAGTAATGTGCAAATGTTGAAATGTTGTAATTCAAGTAAGTGGAATTATCTAAGTGCTAAAAATAATTTATGTTGGACATAATACTTTCAGGATATAGTCTGTTAATAGTGTTGGAACTGTCGGGCTGTCCTCGTTTATCGCTTTCAGAACTGAAAAAAAACAACAACATCATTAGCAAAAGTGTGATTACGGGACAGATAAGAGGATTTTGTCTCATATACAAAAAAACATCACATCTATATACGACTGTTATAAAAAAGTGGTGCACTGTTTTCATGGTGCGTGTATGTATATTTGTTTATCTTTATATCACCAAAATTTCTAAACTGTATCAAATGTATGAAGTATCGTTAGAACCTTGATATAGATTTAGTTATATTTTAAAATAACTATGGGTGGGCAATGGTATAAAACAAATAGCGATAAAAATTGGTATCGAGATCATTGAGTTATCATGTAGGTACTATAGGAGCTATCCTAAGTAAAAGTCTTGCTCCATTTCGGTAATAATTAAAACTAATGTCCGCTGCAGCGCTGAAATAATTTATATTATGTCTATCCCAAAGATTCAAAGATTGTTCTTTGACAGCACTAAATCACTTCTAAGGCGCATTTTTCTCGCGACCAAAAGGTCAAAAGCGCTGTGATTTTCTTGGCGCTTTTCATGAAGAGATTTAAAAATAATAGTGTATTATTGCAAGTCCTTGTAAAAAATAGGTACCTATATATTTGTTATCTTCGTCAATTATTCCACTACTCGCCAAAATGGTTAAATATTTAAATCCATCTCATCCGATGGATATTCGAGTTTGTATGTCATAATCATAAGCCTAACGAAGATTATTTTTTATAATATAAGCATCAAAATCAACTTACTCTTGATGAGCACCTGCAGTGTTTGATTGTCTGGCGGTCCGTTATCTAGGTGGAATGGAATGACTGTCGTCAAGTACTGAAAATAAACAAACAAACTCTATAGATAACAGATAAGATAAAAATTATTTATTTACCATTGGATCGTCGCGGGCACTTAAAACACGCCTTGCTTTAAAAAATATTGTTTAAAAAATATTTTTTTAATATACTTATATTAATTTGAAAATAAAATCTTATTGTATTGTATTAGGTATATCTATATCACAATTATCATTGGCGAAGAAGAAAACCGATGGTCTTTTTCAGCTGATATTATTTACACATTACACAATAGAGGAACACAAATGAAGCGACTTGAATTGTTTTAACTACACTAGAGGCAAACAAACAATGAGAAATGACTGCCTGCTTCATTCAGTATGATTAACGCTTTACAGCTATTTGAATTGCATACGTTTGTTAAAGCTAATTGATGATTACAAATGGGACCCTGGCGAAAGAGGCAGGGCGTATCAAAGTTCTACTGGGGAAATACCTCCGCCTCACCGAAAATCGTATCGAAATAACTCCCGGGAGGGTTGCGTTTTTACGAGTGAGTGCGATTACCAGTAAGCTCCTGAGGAGTGGCTACTCCTGTGTTATGAGCGAGAGTGGCAACACTGCTAGCGTTCATAAGCTATTGTAACCGCTTTATGTGTGTGTGTGTGGTGTGTCCTTTGTTTGTTTTCCCTCCCGCCTTTTAATAAAAATAAAAGCTTATTCAGCGCCGATTTATGTCCTTTCTGTTAACTTTACTCACAGAAATAATATTACAGAAATGCTGTCTAACGGTACTACTTTCCCAGATTGACAATCTGTAGTGACCCATGTGGTCGCTCCAGATTAAGGGAGATTCATCGTTGTGGCATAAATCTCATTTACGAGACCTTGCTGGTAGAGTCTAACACGTGCAAGTAACGTGGGATTTGCTCCTACAGCCACCTTCGTCATAATTATCTTTATATATATAACTAGCTGACCCGGAAAATGTTGTTTCGCCATATAAATTATTCCTTATAAATTTTTCATTTTTTTTTTTTTATGAAATATACTTTACGACCTATTCTGATACCTACTTAAGATATATAAAAAAGTGGAGCCGTTTCGAAGGAGTGCGACCACAAACACCGTGACACGAGATTTTTATTGATATAGATCCTTCTGTGTGCGTGTATGTCCCAAAACTCCTAAACAGCTGGAGCTATTTTGATAAAAGTATTTGTATGTATTATATTTGAGCGAGTCTCTGAATGGTTTAGATTTACAATTGCATTCAGGAATTAGCGCTGTAATCGGGAGCAAGATTAGTTTTTTTTACGGACTGGACATTGTCTGTCGAGGCCGCAATTTATATCTACTTAGTCCGGTCATAAGTTCTGTTACAAATGAATATGTATTTATTTTTCTATGAAGTAATATAATCTTAGTAAAACTTATATGTACATATTTATGGAAGTCTCAGCAAAAATAAAAATAATGATTCTATTGGAAATGGCCACATTTGGCTTTGATACAGGCCTTTAATCTGTCTGGCCACGAATCTTTGGATTTACGCACTGTTTCCATGGGAAATTTAGCCACTGCTTGCTCCAAAGATTCAAAGAAGAAGAAGAGACACAATGCCCACGTGTCGTTACGAGCAGGCCATGTCCTCTAAAACTGACCATAATTTGTAGTCTAACGGGTTCAAATCTGGGCTACACGAGGGCCAGTCTTCAGCTCTTATAAAGTCCGGAACATTGGTTTCGAGACAGGCTTGGGTAGTTCGTGTCTTGTGACTAGGCGCCAAGTCCTGCTGGAAAGTACACGGTTCATTTTTAAAAAGTGTATTGCTGAGAGGTTTTACAATACGATCCAAGACAGTCTCTTGAAACACTTTGGCTGAAGTATTCACTCCTTTTTCACATAAATGAAGCTTTGTGACTCCTTGATAAGACACACCTCACCAAACAATTACAGATATTAGTAGGATGATGACCACGTTGTACCTTTTCGACTACTTGGGCGACTTCTTTAGAACTGTGTGCGTACACTTTGTCATCATAAATATAGATAATTTTTTCATCAGTAAAGAGAATATTGAGGCACAGACCTTTCACCTGCGGAACAGAAGGCGTTTTGATCGATCACCTCTCTTCAACTGTATGGATTAATTTAATACGTGTCTTGTATATCAATGATACGTCCCGAGCTTCAGGTCTTGTTTTATTATACTAATGGGGTTTCGGCGAGTTCTGGCTTTAACAGTATTAAGAGCCTTTGTAGTTCTAACAGCACACGGTCGCCCCGATCTTTTATGGCCTTCAACAGAGGAAGTGTTGGTATATCTGTCGATAGTACGATATACGAACATACGACTGATACCAAGCTTTTGAAATGTCTTGAATATGACCGACGGCTCCATACCCACTTTATGCAAGGCAATCACTGCAATTATATTTTCTTTAATACCTCATTCCATATTGTAATTTGATAATAACCACGAAAAAAATATGTAAAACGGCGGAAAATCGAAAGAAGTTTTGAACATAATGAACGCGTTGGAAATTCAAAATAATTAAAGTTGAAAAAAAAAAGTTTCTATGTATGTATTTATGGCCAGACTAGTTATATGTAATTAGGCAAACACAAAATAGTTAAATCTTCAACGAGCATCTCCGAGGCGCTGCAGAAACCAAGTAGCCGCAGTAAGAGATCTGGGTATGCCTATTATTATAATTACCTTAGGTTCTGAATGGCTGGCGTTGAGATTGGGCGAGCGTGGTGGTCCTGGCCGCTTCTTCTTTTCTATATGATACTGCCTTCGTTTATTCTGCACAGCCAACAGCAAAGATATAAACGTATTCTTCAGTTCCTTCTCGTATTCGAGCTCGTCGCGGAGAGCTAGCTCCGCGATCAGGGTCTCGGAGAACTCGCGGATCAGAACTTCTAACTCCATGAATATTTCGTTCAGTTGAGCCAAAGACAGTTGACGAAGTTCTGGAAAAAAGGAAATAGACTTGCTAAAATATATATAGTTTTAGTGTGTAGGTGTGTAAGGACTGCATCTTATGGCACTCGGTGCTCTCTCCCTGACTTGACGATATAAATTTATACTTTTACTGCGTGTGGATCACATAGGTAATGATAGATCAGTGTTCCGCAAACTTTTTGTATACAAAGTACACCTATCAAATCACGAAATTTTATACATACCGCACAGAAAAAGTTTATTTGTTATTAAAATTAATATTATGACGTTAAAGAAGAAATATGTACCCGCATAACTGATATGATAAAAGTTTGGAGGTTTCGTCAACCACGGACTGCTCCCTTCTTCTATCGTCCTCACTTAACTCTCACCTAAGTACAGATATTAAATATCTGTATGTTATTTTAGCCGAAGGTAGTTTACTGCTTGACTTAGACTTCGTCAGCGATCGGAGATGAGCCGCTTGCAATCTTCACAAGATCGCAGTGAGCCGATGTGTGGGAGGGCCGTCCTAAGCTGCGTTTTCTGGGTTATCGTTGCCGTTTGAGAACCTTTCTGCCCCAACAGCTACCGGTCCTTCTGGCTTACAGAAGACTGCAGCCAAATAGCGACTCCCTGAAGGTCTTACTGCGGTTGTTTAACAAGCGCTTGTGAACTACGGTAATCGCATCACATCAGGCGGGTCGTAAGCTTATTAACCTCCCAACTTAGTACTACACTACAACAACCCTAACTCATCCCACTGCCGGGCTACGGATCTCCCTTCAACGAAAGCCATTTAGAGTATACCACCACACTGCTCAACTGCGGACTGGCGGAGGCCAGTGTTTTCAAGCCACCCGAAGGCCATTAACTTAGCGTAACGACTGTCACCTACCGATAACAGCCAGGACCAACGACTTAAAGTGCCCTCTAATAACCATTACTAGATTTTCAGCGATATGGAGTAGATGTTTTTTTAAATTACTTAACACTACAACAAGAAACGCCCACACAACTATTTTAAACAAAAATTCAATGAAGTAAACTTTTATTATGAATAAAAAATTTTAGAGTACATATCTATTGTAATAAAATACATAATGTCGGTGTTATATACGCGTCAACAAACTAAAAATCTCCCTCCAAATAAAATCTCCCTCTTTTGGATATAGTAGTCGGGTTCAAACATACAAATTTATTGTATTAAATGGGAACTCAAAATACTCGTACCAACAGACAAGATAACTACAAACATCTAACTGTGTCTCTTAGTGTATGAAAAGCTGTTCTTTTCCTATACAGAATATTTTCTTATATACCTCCATGTAAAAATCTGTATCTTAGCCAAATCTTTAAGCTTAGGTAGCGGATCCCGCCAATCCTATTGGTCCACGAGAAACGGGATATAACGCTAGGAAGAAGAAGACAAATATATGACTATCAATTCTCAGACCAGCTGACTTGGATTTTTTAATACTAAGACGCAAATCAACCAGGCGAGGTGAACGCACTGAAATACAAATTGATCACTCAGACGACGTACAGTTGGAGTACGAATACTTACTACCACATGTGGGCTGGCACATATCAAATGGCGACGACAATATTTAATTCTGAGAAATTGCTTCGATCAATATGGACTGCTACAGTAAGCAGTTGCAACCGTATCATTTGACAATTCATAGAATTAATTTATTTGTCGAAACGTAATTTTACATATAACGATAAAATACGATAAATCATAGTATTGTCTTAGGTTTTCGCGATTGTTATACATTGAATTAAACAATTTTTAACGGAAGTAGCGCGTGTTTTATTTATATTTATATACAAAAAAAATAAATAAAACACGCGATACTTCCGTTAAAAATTGTTTAATTCAACGATAAAATCACATAATTTCATAGATTCAATTAAATGTACTTTGAATAAACCCTTAGAATCAGAATCTGATTATCAATCGATTTCATATAATGTAGCCGCCACAGTAATAAAGACAAAGAAGAAACATATTTCTAACTACATATTGAATCATTTACTATATAGAGTACATCAACTCTCCATGAGTTGCCTGGTGACGTCACTCACCCGCAAGAACCTTCCAGGGAATTGAAACAGCTAAAAATTTGACGTACTTGTCCAATCTGACTACTTTTACCTATCCTCCATTTATTTATTTATTTATTACACCAGTTTACATAAACATTTTATAAAAACAATATTAATGCATTTTATAAACCACTGAGGTTTGACGCAAATGCAATGATATCACTACATCAAGCCACAGTCATGTAATAATTACCTACAATGTAAAATAAGAATAGTATAGAATAGTGCGTACTTAACTACAACAATGAGATTCATCGGTGACCGGGCAAGTACGTTCGAAGACATATATGAAAGGTTAGGTTACTTTTGGCTCTGAAATCTCAAGATGTGGAGAGTCCTTAGTCCCCAGAATTGGTATAATAGCCGTAGTAACCGGCGAGCGTGCATGAGAAGAGCTATGAATGTTAAGGAAGCGAGTGACCGAGGACAGAGTCGTGTAGCGCTCTCTACCCCGCAAGGGATTTAGCATATAGTTATAGACAGATAGGCATTGTAGAATTATACATAATTGCAGAGATTTAAAATTGTGAAACCTGTTAACAATAAAGCTAAACTGACTTGAATGAAGTCGTGAATTCATCAAACTTATATTTTTAAACCCGTCTGGAAAGTACCTCCGCCTCACAGAACGTCGCAGTCAAATAACAACTCCCTAAAGCAGGTATGGGCAACCTTTAACATGTTGTGGGCCAAACTTTAGCATGCAAATACGTTCGCGGGCCGCGTTTAAAAGTAGTGCATATATATAAGTAGATTCCGTGAGTATAAGTAGTGTACTTAATTTTTTTTTAATTGGGTTTTATCAAAATGTCTCGCGGGCCGGATCAAACCTTATAGCGTGCCGGATCCGGGGGTTGCCCACATGTTAAAGGGTTGTTGTGTTACTTTGGGCTTTTCTTACTGAAAAAAAGTCAGAAATAATATTGACGAGGTCAGTAAGCTCCTAAAGAGTTGCTGTGTTAGCAGCAGAGGTGTCATCGCGCGAGTAATAAATACTTAATGTATTACAGGCGCTTACAGGCTACGGTAGCTGCTTTACATCAGGTGGGTCGTATGCTTATATGCCTCCCGACGTTGTATAAAAAAGCACAATATAATCGAACGCTATATCTAAGAGCTTTACATCAAAATCAGAACTTTCATATATTATTAATACATACATGCATACAATTTGTAATTATAAAAATAATTACAAATATTTAAAATCCTTTGAACTAATTTTAATTAGTTGTAACTTTACCAATCCACAGACCACCCACGGTCAATCGAACGTGGAAAAGTTTTGACCTTCAGAGGGTTCTCTGCAGTGCCTATTGCAAATCCAAGTTACGAGCTGAGCAGAACGAAGGCAGTTAAATTCATAGAAACAAGCATTCCCACGGCATAACATTTACAACTTATTACGGGACAAAAAGTAGCATTATTATGATAAATTTGGCATGAATTCCACCAATTACGTCACAGTTCTTGTATAATAATATGCCGGAACCGCTGCGGCGAACCCAAAAATGTCAGCTTATCTATATAAATAAAAATATATTGCCACATGTTTGTCAGATCAACACGAAGATTAACACTTGAGTACGAATTATAGAACTGTTTGGCTATTTGGATTTTTGTTGCGTTCATCTCGCATCTTTAACATAACATAGCCCTCTGATGACGGTAAAACGAAATAATTTGGTCGCGGTATGTGTTAAGCCACCATCCTAGCCTCTTACACACTTGCCCGTAGCGTTGTATCCTTGCTTTATTTTATGTCCTATGCATGCCACCACCACAGATTTTCCGCAGTGCTCGCATCTCGACTGCGTTTGATATCAGAGCGGTGGGAATTTTCAATATAACAAACTTAGGCTTAGGTTGTATAGAATTTTTCCCAACGCTCTATTGTATTTCTGCACTTACTCTTGTCTCAATCAACTATGTACCTTTCAGCCCTATTCAAAGCACATACCAAATACCTCATTCAATTCTACGAGTACCAAAACTACATCATCAACCGAGATCCTTGCGTTTGTTCTGGTTCTCTCTTTCGAATACCAAAACCTTATTTTTCATCACACTCTATTACAAGCCTTTTTTTATCTATTTATCTATCTATAACTTCACGCTAAATCAGGAAGGCAGAGAATACCGAACGCCACATGACTCGATCCTTACAAACCTCACTCGCTTCTTTAACATTCATTGCTCTTCTTATGTGCGCTCGGCGGTTGCTACGGCTCCTGACATCACCTTCTGATAAAACACGATCAATTTGGTCATGGTAGGTAAGTCTTGGCCTTCCTCGGCTCCTACATACTTCAACTTTAGCGTTGTATCTGTTTCGTAATTCTTTCTTCCTGCATTCTTTCTCCATGTCCAAACCAACGGAGCATGCTTCTTCTTAATTTAACACCGACACTCTTTCAGACCAACTAGGTTTCTAACATCATCATTGCGAATAAGCCTTTTCTCAAACAATCAAACTGATGGCTCTATGGTTGACGAAGTAAATGCGCGGTCTTTTGCCTTCATACGAGTTGCAAAGACTGCAATGACTGACATCAGTTTGATTGTCTCCAACACATTTCGTTTTTCCATCATTAATTGCACAAAATTATAAAACCTTCCGCACCTAAGGGCCTACTAGTGAGTGATTTATATCAATTCCCATTTTTCATGTTTTATTCCGTTTATTCAACCTTATCCAAAATGACGTCTTCATTGTAGGTACAATAGCTATGCAAAGTCAGTCAGGGACTTACAGTGACAGTGTCTCGGGCATAATCATATATTTCCCTAACAATTTCACTCCAACTTTTTAAATTTTATGTGTGTTTACAGGAATGTTACCAGCTGTAGACATTATCCATGCCATCGGACAATCTCGATACTTTCTACTATCTTCTAAAAGAGTTTGGCTTTCAAACTTTTCGCTTGTTGAGTTTCGCAACTTCAAAGTTTTTTGTCAGTATCTCTACCTCATTGGAAATTATTTTTTCAATATAGCTTTTTTTATACTACGTGCTTGTATGCCAAGCATACGGCCCACCTGATGTAAAGTGGGTACTGTAGCCTATTAACGCTTGCGATGTATTAATTATCACTCGTGCGATGCGTCCTCTGCTGCTTACTCAGCTTACTGGTAACCTTACTCACACGCAGGAACACAATAACCCTCTAGGGAGTTGTTATTTGGCTGCGGTTTTCTGTGAGGTGGAGGTACTTCCCCAGACTTATGCTTTGACGCGCCCTACCTCTCTTCAGCTTTGATTTCATTCTTCGACGGTATTACTGTCATTTTTGTGGATAAATTAGAACATAGCATACTGCCCATCATCTGGCAATTGTAATTCAATATGAATATCCGTAATATTCAACAAGCAAGAAAATTAGTTTCTACAACGCTTTCAATACGATTAACTCGTCAGTATAGTTATTACTTGTAACAAATTCGAAGCTTGTATTTAGTTGTATTTTCAATTTGTACTTACTGTCTTCGTAAAGTGGAGAATTGAGCACTTCTTTCCCCTTTTCCAAGGCCTCGTTGTACTCAATAATGTCGCCCTCAGACGAAGGAGTCTCCTGCATCATGTCGTCTATCTCTTGGATCACCTGGAATGCATAAAAAAATATTAAGTAAAGATTTATAAAATAAGCGGTGGTGGGATCTATAGCTATATATAAATAATTACTGAAAACGACATTATTGTTTTTCACTGCAGACATGTTTAAAATGAACCTTGTATTTCTGAGAGTGGCACTATAGAAGCGGGGTGGATTTTAGGTGATACTTTTTGTCTCGTGCCATTAACTGACCATGTCATGATCGTCATTATTTCAGCCGGAGGGCGTCCACTGCTAAGCATAGGCCTCCCCTTAGATTTCCATATAAAAATAATAACATCACCGTCTCTTGTGATGTGAAAGCTAAGAATGATAACTTGGACTTGGAGCTCACGAGGTTACCACCGTGTGGGACGTTGATTCGACAATAATTATCCCAATAGTCGTATCGATGAATGGTCTAATAGTGAAGTCTCGACCAACACCTCCGAAGTCATTCGCTAGATCACTGAATTAACGTCCCGATACAGAAAGTGGCAATTTTGGGAACTGCACGTATTGTGCGGAGGTTCCTTATTCTATAGCCAGCGACTTAGATATACGCCGGCGGCGTTCCTTGTTTTATGTATTTACATATTTATGTTTATAATATTCTGTTTTGATATTGTATGATAAAGAAATACAGTTATAAACTTTTTAGCTTTAACTTCACGCCAAATTCCTTGCGGTGTAGACGAAGAAAAAGCGCCACATAACTCGATTCTTACACATCCTACTTGTTTCTTTAACATTATTTGCTCTTCTCATGCGTGGTTACTAAATCTGACATCACCTTATGATAAAACACAATTAATTTGGTCATAGTAAGTAAGTCTTGGCCTTCCTCGGCTCCTTATAAAGCTATAAATAATAATAACAAGTAGCTGAACCCTCTTCTGCAATAGCCCAGTTCTAAATACCTCCAGATCTCATTTCAATAGTTCAATTTTTCTGACATAATTGCAATAGGCCCCACTCCCGCCGTGACCTTTTCATGGGTATTTGTCCCATTGACATCCCCTTCCCCATCCCAAGCAGGTCACAGCGTATATAATATTCATCATTATATATGAGTATGGATATATATTATATCATTGTTTTCGAAGGATCCTCTACGCGTTTGATTCATATCCCCGCGCACGTCTATCAAATGAACGGGGCCCGTGACTTCGAAGTAAATAAAATAATAATGACACCCTAAGCTGCCCTAACTCACTGGGTACCAAGTGTTCCAGATAGTCGATCAGGACCTTTGTTACCGGCGAGTCTTAATCGGTCGAAGTGTAAACGCAAGAATACCCGCAGGATTGTCGGCTATGACTTGCCTTCATTAGCCATTCAGAAAGGAGTTAATAGAACTATATGCTTCGAAGAAAGTGTAGCATATGTCTACACCCCTGAGTACGGCGACTTTTACTGGCATTTTGTGGATCCATTTAGTGAGTGGCAGGCTTCTGGGTAACGATCGAGTATGATAGTTATCGCAGCCCTCATATAAATAGCCCATTAATTGCAGACACATTCGCAATAGTCCAAATACGAGTCTCGTATATATCGAAACCTGCTCATGAGTACCTATATTGTCCCATTAATGTCACTACAGTGGGCCATACAGGTGTACGACTTACATTAATCTTCTTGAAGAGCTTGGATACATATCCCAGAGCACGTCTATCATTGGCTGGGAGTTATACCCGTAAGTGGGAAAAAATACTCGTAATCTATATATAATCGTATCACTAGCAGCAAGCTAAGCAAAGCTAGTACTATAGTTACTAGACACCTGCTATACGTAATGCGCAAATATCTGTTTTTTATAATTACATATAATATATAAAGTAAACTCAGATGAAAACAAACAGACATTTTAATGCATTCATATGTTTGTCTCGTGCGAGAATCGATTGCACAACTTTGGTGTTAAAATCGCCGTTGCTCACAGCCACACTGCCTCAGAACTCGTCGAAATTAGAAGTTTATATTTGTTCAGTTACAATTTGTATACAAAAAGTGCTCAACTATCCACTTCACGGAAACAGTAGGTATACTTTCTTCGTGAAGTTGAGAGTTGAACACTGTTTGTATACAAATTGTAACTAAAAATAGTGCTCAACTCTCCACTTCACGGAAACAGTAGATATACTGTCTGCGTGAAGTGGAGAGTTGAGCACTTTCTTTCCCTTTGCCAAGGCCTTCTATTCTTATAGTTATTTCATGAAGCCTAGTGAGTTACTGTTTTTTAGACTAGATTCGTCCCTCCTATAATATAAAATGGTTATCGTGGCCTGGAATACATGAAGTATCACTTATTTATTTTCTAGACTATATTGTCAGGTGTGACGACCTGATATAAACTGGTTACTGTAGCCTATCAACATGAAGAATCACTTGCCCGTTGCCACGCTGATAAAACTGCAACTACTTAGGAACTTACCGGTGACATCACTCACACGTGGGAACACAACAACCCTCGAAAGAGTTGTTATTTGGCTGCAGTTTTCTGTGAGGTGGAGGTTTGTGTCAAAGTAGCCTTTGCAAGCTAATTGAAAACCGGGTTAGTCAAATATAATTGCTTATTTCCAACGCAGTAATATTAAAGGGACATGCTAATTTCAAGTGAACCGGAATTTGAAGTGATGGTGATGATGAATGATCTTCAAAGTAGGTTTTGGGTATATGAGACCGTATTCCAACGTACCTCGTCGGCAGTCTTCACTGGACACTCGTGGTCCTGATGCAGCCCGCCCAGGATAAGCGCGTGCATGTCCAAATCCGATGCAACAGCCTCATCCTCAGAGCTGTGGATCTCGTTGTCGGGAGTCATTGAACCCTGCACATAGAAATATCAATTAGTGACCTGCCTATCAGCATTCAGTATAGGATTACAGAGAGTGCGATGGCCTTGTAGCAATGGTTGAACTAAGGTTGAAATATTTTTCTTTCTTCTCATCCTTCGTAAAAATGCTTAAATATAACCCGTATATATTTACCCCGTAGCATTGTATATTAAATATATCTATACTTACTTATAGTCATAGAAAGCACCCAGACCAAGACAAATAGACATGTTCATATACACACAGTTTGTCCTGTGCGGGAATGGAACGCACAACCCTTGGTGTTATTACTGAGACTTCGCTTTCCGTCCGTCCGTCCGTCCGTCTGTCACCAGGCTGTATCTCATGAACCGTGATAGTTAGACAATTAAAATTTTCACAGATGATGTATTTCTGTTGCCGCTATAACAACAAATACTAAAAAATAGAATAACATAAATATTTAAGGGGGCTCCCATACAACAAACGTGATTTCTTTGCTCGTTTTTTCTCGATATTGATAACGGCAACAGGTAGACGCTTGAAATATTCAGAGAATATTTAGTTATATATTCACTTTAAGAATAAATAATTAAATTAAAATAAAACAAATATTTAAGGGAGGCTCCCATACAACAAACGTGACTTTTTTTGCCGTTTTTATAGATAGTGGTACGGAACCCTTCGTGCGCGAGTACGACTCGCACTTGGCCGATTTTTTATTTATGTAAGGCGGTTACCGTAGCCTATAAACGCTTACAATATCTTAAGTATCACTCGCGCGATGCCACCTCTGCTGCTAACACAGCAACTTCTTAGGAGCTTACTGGTAACCTCACTCACACGCAGGAACACAACAACTCTCTAGGGAGTTGTTATTTGGTTGCGGTTTTCTGTGAGGTGGAGGTACTCCCCCAAACGGGCTTCGATGCGTTTTCCTTCCTTCCTACCTCTATTAAAAATTGCCAGCCACACGCCCTCAGGGCTCGTCGAAATGAGAAGCTTGTATTTGTTTTAATAACAATTTATACTGTCTTCGTAAAGTGGAGAGTTGAGCACTTCCTTCCGCTTTGCCAAGGCCTTCTACACATACAGTTATTTCATAAAGCCTAGTGAGTTACTGTTTTTTAGACTAGATTCGTCCCTCCTGATATAAAATGGTTACTGTAGCCTGGAATACATGAAGTATCACTTGCGCGTTGCCTCCCCTGCTAATAACACAGCAACCATTTAGGAGCTTACAACTCACTCACTCACAAGAACACAACAACCCTCTAAGAAGTTGTTATTTGGCTTTCTGTGGTGTGTACTTCCCCAGACGGACTACTTTAATGCGCCCTACCTCTCTAAACTATATTTCTTAAATTCTGCAAATTGATTAAATAAATAACCTATTACACACACATATATACACGGCGGCAAACATACCAGTTCCCACGACACAAAGAACGTCGTCGGATATCACCTTTGCTCGTCGCAGTTGCTATCAAATAAAAAAAAATATATTTATATAACCGCTTTAATATCGCTGCCCGTGGACGTATCGGGCAATGATTTCACATTACACATTAATCAGCAGTCAAGAAATAATAATCTAAGCCATGTAAAGTTCGTGACGGAATGTTTCCGAGGCAATACTCACACTAGTTATTATAAATTATCCATATAATTATGAATATCTTTAGATCATACAAATAACATACGATGCGCGTATCGTTGCTCAGAGACAGGGAGAGAGCCGCGCACAATTCATGCATGTCCTGTTTGATTCATACACACAATGCAACACAGGATGCGTATTAAATGAACCTTTGTGTAAAACAATACAATACAAAAAAAGACTTACAGACTAAATCCCCCCGGTTCGATATCCTGCTAAATATAAAAAAAGCTATTAAAAGTAAACTCATCGGAAGGTTGAGGTGTTCTGTTCTATATATCCTGTTGTATTTGTAAATAAAAGTTAACGGTGTAATAATAATTACCCTTTTGTCGCTCAGGTTCAAGGTAGGGATGTGCATTTTCCTGGAGAACGACTTGGTCCAGTCTATCGGGAGAATATTACCGAAGTTGCCCGTGATCGTCCACCACATCCTAGAATAGAAACAGAAATTGATATTAATATAACTTGTTTCAGAGGTCATGTATTTTCTTTCTAATTTTAATTTTTTTTTATGAATGATTTTCTCAAGTCGTTCACTATCGTTATTAGTCTTGTAATGTACTTGGTGAGAGTTTCGGTCTCAGGTAAAAATGTTTTTAGGTGAATCGACAAAAGGTATTTCATTCATTTGTATTAAAAACTTATGTGAAATGACCGTTATGCGTCTTTAAATTAGGTACCATTTCGAATATAGAATTACTGTCTTTTAATGAATCAATTTTTAATATTCTGATTCATATTCGCGTTATATTTCTGTGCATATCGATTCAGCATAGGCAACCATAGGTCTTTATGTTTACTACTTGATATCTCAAATTATTAATAATTAGATTATTGTAAAAATGTAATTGATAAAAAACCTTTATCGTATGTTTCTTAAGTCATTTTCCAAAGATGTTAGACATAAAAAGGTTACTCTAATAACGTCATATCCCAGTTAATGAAATACCTTAACAAGATCGCAGCACCATAAAAATAATTCCTCCCAAGAAAGTTGCCTTATTCCGACGAGTGTCTAGGCAAATATTTCTTATTAATCAAATTTAAATTTGTAACTGAAAAAAAAACGTTCATTCAAAGTACTATAATAGCCTTTTTCGTCGTCTAATCAATAGTTTGCGTATATACTTTTACCAGCTGTTGCCCGCGGCTCCGCCCGCGTGGTGTCAAATAACGTAGCCTATGTGTTAATCCAGATCATAATCTATCTACGTGCCAAATTTCATTCAAATCCGTTCAGCCGTTTAAGCGTGAAAGAGCAACAAACAAACTTTCGCATTTATAATATTAGTAGTGATAGTGATATTTACACATTGTATATATTCAGTATCTTCGCCAAATCCAGGCTTGGGTAGATACGAAAAAGAAGACTTTTGTATATATTCATCCCATAAATGTGAAATAATGTATTTACAAAATATTGTGTATTCTTTTTAAGTTATAATTTAGATATTTACGCGGATGTTTGAGAAAACGCAAGTACATTTTATACCACTAAGATGGTAAAGAAACCTACGAGATACCTGATGGTAAACAGACAGCGTAGCCTATACAAACTAGCAACACCAGTGACATCAATCGTACATTGCCGACGCCATCGTTTATAAAAAGCCAGACCAAAGTAAACAGACATATATAAGAATCAAAATGTTCTGTTCAATATTCTTAATAAACTATTGTCAAAATTTCATAGATATTTCTCATAGATAAAAATAAAAACACATTGATCAAAAGAATTAACATTCCTATTTGAACTGGCGATTTATAAGCTTCTTCCTAAGATCCACAGGATAATGAGAATATACGAGCAATCGGTGTCGATTAGAGCGGTTTTAAAGACTCCATTTCACTTTTATTGCTTTCAAAATGTCGGGATTAAACTAAAGCTTGAGTGATTTATAAAGGAAATTAGATAAAACGAATTAAATCTACGTCGGTTAAATAATATACTTTCATAAATCTTGACAGATCCAGAGACATTATTAGAGATAATGACAGTATATATGCACCCCAGCCGTTATTGTTAATTATGACAATATTTTCTAGTACCTACTGATATTAACTGTTGATAGAGCTCGGTGACGCAGTAATGAAACGCGTGGTTACGTTACTTTGACAACAATGCACGTGGGTTCGATTCCCACATGGGACAAACATTTGTGTGGATGAACATGTCTGTTTGTCTTGGTCTGAGTGTTTTTACGAGAGGAAGGGCGCACCAAAGCAGCCCGTCTGGGGAAGTACCTCCACCTCACAGAAAATCGCAGACAAATAACAACTCCCTAGAGGGTTGTTGTGTTCAGCGTGTGAGTGAGACCACTAGTATGCTTACTAAGGAGTTGCTTTGTTAGCAACCGAGGTCGCATCGCGTGAGTGATATTTAAAGTATTGTAGGCGTTTATAGCGGTTACCGTAACCGCTTTACATCAGGTGAGCCGTATGCTAGTAAGCCTCCCGATGTTGTGTAAAAAGAAATGAAGGCTGATATGAAGGATATTTACGGATCGGGCGAAGTAATGACATTAATGATATACTTACAAAAGATAGTGCCAGATTTGATATTTGTTGTTGATCGAAGAGTACTAAGATACTAATAATTTATAAGAGTACCTACATTGTATGTATAAGTTATCATATCGTAGATAATATGAATACCATATAAATCAGGTACAAAGTAGAATTGTCAGTATCTATACGTATGTAGGTCCAAACAATGAAGTTTATGTGATACCAATCTGAAGTAACTATTAATGAAAATAAAATCTATGCTAATATACTCGTATAAAGAGGAAGGGTTTGTTTGATTGTTTGTTAGAAGGTTCTAATCTCTGGCACTACCAGTGGGATTTGCATTTGAAAATTCTTTTTGCGTTTGCTAGCCGAATTTTTAAGGAAGGTAATAGGCTATTAGGCATCACGCAACCGTCCTTAGAAATCAACACAAAAGAAAGAAAGTAGAATAGTTCTCACAGGATATCGGAATACGCGCGGGAAATGTATTAAGCATGCTAGTGATTGATTCAGAAGTTTCTGTTACTGAATATACCTATGATGTTCAGTTGTGAGACATAACATAAAAATTAAGAGAGGTAGGGCGCATCAAAGCAGCCCGTCTGGGGAAGTCTCCCCTCACAGAAAACCGCAGCCAAATAACAACGCCCTAGAGGGTTGTTGTGTTCCTGCGTGTGAGTGAGGTCACCAGTAAGCTCCCAAGGAATTGCTGTGTAAGCAGCAGAGGAGGCAACACTTAATATATCGCAAGCGTTAATAGGCTACGGTACCCGCTTTACATCAGGTGGGCCGTATGCTGGTATGCCTCCCGACGTAGTATAAAAAAAAACAGCTTGATGTTTTACAACTGAACGTTACAAATAACGTTGTAATTCTTGAATGAAACTTCAATCAGAATGATATTTTTGGTGGTTAATGATTCTATTCGCTAGACGGTTACAGGTTTGGCATTTTGGTAAATGATTCTAATAAATAATAAAATGTTTATACCGCTACTATATTTTTAGATTGACACCTCATTGTTAAACTTGGGCTTTTAAACTTATGGTGTGTAGTACATAGTTACGAAATACATACATGTGCCTTTCTTTTTGACTTTGCCGCAATCGGATAAAAACAGAACAAGAGCGACAAGCATTGCGTACCGAGATTTTCGTCCGAATTGTAGTGTTCTCATGACGCACGCAATAAGAGTAAAAATGGTGCAGCAAATATCTAACATGACTTATGTGTACATTATTATATTGTTGGTGCACTTCGAGATGGGTTTTATTTTTTCGAAACTGTATTTTTTCTCGAGAAACTTTGAAAACACAAGATATGTCACATCTATTACTTATTACATTGAAGAAAAAACGCTCGAACAGGAACTGGGTCTCATCAACATGACCAGAGACGATCATAAATCATT
Organism: Pyralis farinalis; assembly: GCA_947507595.1. Classification (NCBI taxonomy): domain Eukaryota; kingdom Metazoa; phylum Arthropoda; class Insecta; order Lepidoptera; family Pyralidae; genus Pyralis; species Pyralis farinalis. The sequence goes on from OX382275.1 coordinate 11,719,384, forward strand.
TTCGGGCGGCGCTGGTCGCAAGTAATGTGAAGATCATGGTTATACCCAAAAGTAAAACATTATTTTAGTTTCCTCATTTTTTTTCTTTTGGCTGCTTAATACACAGGTTTCTAAATGTTGTAGAAATGGTTTCTGGGATTTCATGTATGTCTAAAGTGTTTTCTTAAGAGAGGTAGGGCACATCAAAACAGCCGGATGGCGGAAGTACGTCCACCTCACAGAAAACGCAGCCAAATAACAACTTACTAGAGGATTGTTGTGTTCCTGCAAGTAGGTGAGGTTACCTAAAGTACCTTACCTAAAGTAAACTCCTAAGGAGTTGCCGTGTTAGCAGACGTGGCAACGCGCCTGTGGTGGATAACTTCGTGTATTACAAGCGTTCATGGACTACCCTAAAATTGGGAAGTCTAGGATAAGGACCGTTGCGACCTTAGCTTCTAAAGGTCAGAACAATAACAGTGACGAAGTATGACTAATTTTCCTCCACGCTGCTATTACTACTGCTGGGAAGAGATCAATTGCGTCGGCATCCCAATTATTTGCGGCACAAGGTCGCAGTTACTGCGGCCCTGCACTGGAGTTATTTTCCCGTACATTTTTATAGCCAATTAAAAACATTCCAAACATTGTTCATTTTAGTGGCGACTTGAAAAGGATTATTGGTATTTTAATGATAAACAACACTGGTTCACCATTCAAGTCTTCTTGAAGCAAAATATGAGTGTATGTACTTATAGACAACATTGGTGTCAAGCAGGGTTGCGTGCTGTCGGCGGTTCATTCTGTAACTTGATAATATAACGTAAGATAACGTCTACATAGAGTAAGATCTGGATTCAGGAGGATTCAACGTGGATGACTTAGGGGTTTATGCAAAGGATGCCGTATTCATATCAGACACATCATGCACTGGACTGTACACACTAATCGCAATGAAGAAAGACTGCATGAAGAAAAGTTTGGAACTGAATGCAAACAAAATAAAGAATGGTATTTAAAGAGAAAAAACTAGAAGGAACAAGAATTAGAGTTGAAGATGTAATGTTGGAACATGTTATTGAGATTGTATTTTCTGAATGCGTTTTAGTAGGGATGGAAAGTATACCGCTGATGTGGAGAGGCGAGTAAATGCAGGAAATAGTGTGAATGAATCGCTGGCAAAACTTATATACGTAATACACATATCACACAGTGTTGATGTTGGGATCAATCTAACGTATATAAACAGGCTGGGTTTGGCAGAGATTAGAATGCCATCGGGATGTGAGCTCAGAAACTGTTATACCGCAGTTTCTGACCGTGTTGACCGAGTTGATGTAAACCAACCCTCTTTCTTACTCGTACATCAACTCGTATTAAGATAAGAAGAGGCACTATGCCTCGAAAATGTAGAAATAATGTAAAAGGAAATAGGTACCACACGAAATCAGAGGCGACGAAATCGGGTTGTGATTGTGGTATCAAGTGAAGGTGATGTCAGGAGACCTAGGAATGGGTGAATGTGCATCAAACAAGCTATGAATGTTAAAAAAGCGAATGAGATATGAAGGACCAAGGCATTTGACGCTCTATTCTCTCTGCCTAATCCACAAGTTGCAAGCGAGGACTTGGTACGAAAATATATAGATAGACATCCAATTAATCTCTCCTAACCAAAACCTCAGTGTAAACACGAAACAGACGTGATTATTAAGAATAGAATTTGTTGATATTACCTTCATACGCGTTTTAGGAAATGGCCTAAAAAGTTTTTAACTGTATTCTTGTAACTTGCAACATATTCGCAAAAAATATACTCGAAAGTAAGTTTCTTTGAGAAAGTGAATTTATAATATTACCCACGGAACTTAAGATAGGAAATGACATCTATATTAAAGTGTAAAGAAAAATTTGAAGAATTTATAGGTTGTGAAGTATGGGACATAGCGTTTTTAACATGTTTTAACACAGTGATATAATATTTATAGGCCTGAAATAATGCACATAGTAGTACCTCATGAGTCAGCCGGAGATATAAATTGGCGCTAATTCGAGATCTCGCCGCTCGCTACCGCTCAATTGAGGTATGTGTCACTTTTTATTATAGTGACGTTCATGTTCATACTGCTACGTAGGATTCTGGATACATCGACAGCTTTATCTTCGTCATTATTTTTTTGACGTGAATATCTCTTTAAATCTCTTTCCATAGTGGAAGGCAACTTAGAAAACTGATGACAACAAAATGATACAGTTTGGTGTTGTAGCTACAAATCGATCATTTACATTTAAAAATTAAATTACACCACTTGATAGCTAATGAATCAAATCATTCGTTACATTCAGTGAGGACAGTGATAGCGACGCCATTTTTGAGATCGTTTCGCTAAATCGTATAATTTCCTTTTAGTATAACTTACTTCCTTACTTTAGTATAACTTACCCATTTCGAAGACGTACCTATTCACGTATAACTCACGTGTGCAGAAATAGCCACACCCCGTTTTTTATATAACGTCAGGAGGTATACGGCCCACCTGATCTATAGTGATTACCGTAGCCTATAAACGCAATATAAAGTACTGCCCTTATACACCTGATAACTTCCGTCCCTTGATTGTTATTTGGCTGTGAGATTTTATGAGGTGGAAGTAGGTAAGTACTATCCCAGTCAGGCTACATTAATGCGCCCTACCTCTCTTAAAAATACCTAGGATCCAAGACAATAATTTTTATAACACACAGTTTTCTTGCAACACAATGTGACTTGTTAAAGTAGTTAATAGAGTAATTTGTATATGAAATCCATCAGCCCGCAGTAGGTGTCTGATGTCGGGCGGTTGACACTAATAATCACTTATATCCCAAATGGGTCAATGCTACAATTACTCAATTCAGTTTGTAGCATCTGAAAAACTATTTAAGAATAATTATTGAAGAGGACTGCGACTTTATTTTGAACGCACAAAATATGACACAAAACATGGTACACACGACGACAGGTACGCAAAACCATGCAAATTTCACTTTTACTGCTACGACATAAGATGCAGGGATGTATAGCTTTATTATAGTTGTCTGTACATAATTATCTTCATTATAGACAAAGATCGTAACCTGTAAGTCACCTTTCTTTATCGCGAATGAAGTCATTTGCCTGTATTTTGATCGTACAAAATGGCGTCTCTCCACGAGTGTCGTATTTTTATGTTAGGTGAAGACAGCTCCAGATTTACGCGTGACGTTAACAAAATTCAGGACAGCGAATGAAATAAAATCTGTGTGTATTGTATGCAAAGGTTGTGCAATATTATTAACGTGGAGCTTCATCGTCTAATTTACGTAATTTTTAAATAAAATCATTTTAAGCCAGTATTATATAATTTTGAGAGACATAACATAAACCTATGATTGTAGGGGAATAGGTTTCGGGGATTAAGATCTGCGTGGGGGAGTTGAACAGTAAATATAAATATGTTGAAAATTGCAGGTAGTATTTCATTCTTATCTTCTTCCTAACGATATCTCGTTCGAATTGGCAGGGTCTTAGCCTAGGGAATTGGAAAACTAACTGGTCCACAGTACACGAATGTACTGTGGACCAGTTAGTCAATAGGTCAGTTCTTTATCCACTGAGTTATCACTGCTCTTGATTTATGCTCTTGAGTATTTAGTTTTTTATACGTAATCTTTTTTTGTACGTAATAAAACAAGATATCTGTTTTATTAACAGATACATTGTTTTATTCATATTTACGACAACAATTAATACACAATATTGACTATATTATTTACAAGAAATTTACGAGTGTACGTACAGTGTAAGTTCAAAAAAATTACATGTGTATAAGAATATAACCGAACTACCCTTACTAGATAAGTTTGCAAACGCTAGACTTCAGAATTTATGTGCGAAATAAACAATTAAAATTAAAAACATGTGCCTTGCCGACTATCTTGATCATACCAATGAAGGCTTGCAGGCCATGTACTACAAATTAGAGTTCTTGATTTGGTCATGTAACCTACATCGAGATCTTGGCCAGATTTAGTGCCAACACAATTGGCACTTGGAGCGTTACTGGCATACAAAAAATGAATATTTTATGCATTATAAAGATTTTGTTTGGATGTACTGTATGCTTATGCTCTTTTTCTTTTACTCGTTCCCATATTTAGTAACTGAAATTTGCTGATTGTTCTTGCCAAATTTATAATTAAGATATCAACAAATACTGCATCTTTGCATACCGTACCGAAGTATTTTCTTCATCAGGCATCACCTTCTTATAAAACATGACTAATTTGATCGTGGTGGGAGAGTGCTGGCCTTCCTCGGTTCTTGCATCCTTCCGCTTTTGCATCCACAGTCTAACGCTAATAAATACAATAAATAACACTATTTGTTAATTTAATCCTGTACACAATAATTCAATGGCCATCTGTAGGTGTATAAGTTCCTGTATAGAGTTTGATATCAGATTCATGAAGCAAAATTACATCAATGACCTCAGTAACAAGAGGTCTGGTGGAGTCGTTATTCGTTGCATCACCAGGACGCCATATGGTCCGTACGTAGTGACACGATGACGCACTCACAACAAAGTGTTGGATATTTATTTACTGTGTGATAAGCAGATTTAATAAAAGCAATTACATGCGACGTCGCTCCTTGGTTTCCAGACATAAACATTTAATCTTTATCCTACCCAGCATTTTAGTTCACAGTGAACAAAGCTTTTTCTCAGTGTTATAATTACTAATATATATTATATATTATTATAGTAATAAAAATACATTGTGCAGTGATAGTCCAGTAGATAAAGAAACGACCATGTACCACTAAATTCGTGTTTTCGAATTTTGTAGGTACATATTTGTAGTTATCATGCTCGGCGCTGAAAGGTAACATCGTGAGAAAATCCAAGAAATAATATTTCGAAAGGCGTGTGACCTAAACTAAGAAAGATCTGATGTTCCCTCTGGGTTGTGGAGGCCTGACGGTAGCCGCTCCATGTTAGAATCAGTATCTTCGCCAAATCCTTAGGATTAGGAAATGGGATAACGCTAAGAAGAAGAAGTGGAGTAAAACTATATTACTTTTAGCGACGATATGTTTGAATGTGGTTAACTTATCACAAAATAGCGATTGCAAGACTTGAGAAATTTCTTCAAAATTTACCTATAAAATCTATTGATAATTCGGAGGCTACATGATTGATTGGTATACATATTGAGTTCTTTCAAATTCTTATGGCATATCATTAAAAAGATCGATATCTTAAGAAGCAGCATCGATATTAGAAGTACTTTGAAAAGTCCATAGTAAGTTCTAAAAATTTAGAACTTACTATGGACTTTTCGAAGTACTTACACGGTCTTTACTCTAGATCAGGAAGAACATTCTGGGTAGCAGCAACTATAAATTATGTCACAACAGTACTTAACATAAATTCTAAAGTAATATAATTTTTTGACATACTTTTTTAAGATATTAATAAAATATTTCATTGGGTTAGTTTTCAAATCAATAAAGCAATCAAATGCAGAAAAGCGCCTTTGCTATTTTCGAATTGGAATATTAAATTATCAATATATGAGAGCAATACTGTCAGTTAACAACTGGATATGGTTACTAGTTCATTAACCTCGAACCTGCGGTTTCACCACGTCCACCATACCTAATAGATCCGAAGTCTTCCGAGGTGACACCGTTACCCTACTCGTTTACTTTCTACACCAAGCAGCAAAATTGTTATTGTGATTGTTTGTTTTATTATGTACTGCGAGGGACATAAAGGCCAAATTTGGCCATGGTGACGAATCAAGTGAGTATAGCGCCATTTGTTATAATGATTAGTTACATCCTAAATATTACATCACTCGAACAGGCTCGCGAATTGGGAATCTAATCATTATAAGTTGATATTTATTTAAATGATTTAATTTTTTAAAGAAACAATTTGTGCAGTGGTAGCCCACTGGATTGGCCTATTCACCAACTGGTCCCCAGTTCGAATCCTGGCATTTGCCACTAAATTCGTGTATCCTGATTTATGTACGTATTTGTAAATTTCATTAAGGCAGTCAAAGGCACTAGCTTGGCAGTCAAAGAAAACACCGTAAGGAGACCCGCGCGTCCAAAAAAATATATTTCGAAAGAAACCTAAGTAACAGATTACTTAATAGTTCCTTCGTAACCTAAGTTACCTAAGAAAGGTCTGATTTTCCCTGTGGGTTGTGAAGGTCTGACGGCAATCGCACCAAGTAAAATTCAGTATCTTCGTTTTTTGTTTTCAGCTCAGCATAGTGGCTTCGCTTTGCCTGATGGTAAGCGAAAAGAGGAGCCCAAATGACAGCGGCAACTGGCAAAAGACAACAGTGTCCTGTCATTTGACGCTGGCATGGCTAACCCGCAAGCCCTTCACGCTTCTCATGAAAGATGTCGTATTGTAGGAAGGAGGAAAGACGTGCGCAGGCAAGGCGTTCCACTTTAGTACGACAGATCGTTAAATTCTTAGGTCTAGGTAGCGGAGTTCGTATCGTCCAATCCTAACGGATTAGAACATGGATAAAGCTAAGAAGTAAATTTATTTAAAGAATTCCGTAAAAAGTAGTTTCAGTGTGACTTCAATTAAAATCCAGGGCTTCAAGCTCAGCTTCTGAGAAGATTTTTGAGCTCTCGAGTTGAAGATAATTATTATGAGAAAATAACTACTTTAATGAGATGCCTCTGCGTTATTGTGTTCTATAGAAAATAAATACGTATAGGTACCTACGTAATATATTTTTTTCATAATTTTAAATTTTAATTTCAAGATGTGTAAGCTGTTTAGTCTACGTTGTACCATTTACAAACAAAAAAGTACGTGGGTTGCAACTCAATACCAAATTAGGCATGACCTCCGCTGTTCTGATAAAACACGTGGGTGATTATCGTTTTAATAAGTTCACACAATGATTTGCGACAACACATTTATAGTGCTAATTAATTTAAGTCGATACGAAAGTTTATTTCCGTTATCCATTTTTGCATTTCCAAATTAGCATAATAGTTGGTTAGGTATCTGTAATGAAATAAATCTAATAGATTTTCGATCAGTGTGTAAAGTGGAACCTGCAAAAACGGGACCTTCGCATTTTAGCAGATTCGACGTGCATGCTTTTAGCGATGTAATTTTCATAATATGTTAGTACTTATAGTTATATAATTAGCTACTATATATTATTTAATCATCAGTTGGAATGCGCAGTCTGTGATTAAACAGCTCCAATACACGAGTATATAACTGTAAGTACTAACATATTATGAATCTCCAAAACGGGAGGGTCCCACTTTGGCAGTTTTTAATATCATATCTAAGGAGGATTTGTAATGGTTGAAATAACATCTAATAAAATTATACATTATCGTACGTATATAAAACGAATACTTAATGAAATATAAGACGTGTAAAAGCTAGGTACACGAACGATTCTCAGAATGAGCTTTCTCGTTAAATGGAATCAATACAGCATACAAGGCCATTAACAATGTATACCCGATTATTACTCGATGGCATGCGATATACCGATGTATCGTCTCGTCAACCTTTAATAAACTCTCTCGGTTCCACCCATACAATGACTCAAGTCTTTGATGTTACAAAATAAATTCTTACCTTAACAATATGATATCATATTTAACTAAAATAGACTTAATTAAATATTAAATAGACTTAGGTACGAGTAGTATCATATTACGCGTGAAATGCTAGTGACAGCTGCTCTCGTGAATAATAATTTAGCTATTTAAAAGTAGAATGCATTATGTCGTTAAGTACCTACATACTAAATATGCATTTGCAACAATGTATAACAAAGTATTGATGTTTTCTTAAAATTGTTCGCGATCCGTGCGATTATAGTATTTTTCTTTTCATTTGACATCGATATATAAGTAGAGAATTTTTAATGGACACTCCAAAATTGAAAAAATGGAATAAACTTATCGTTAATTTCGAACGATAAATTTATCATATCTTTCCATCTGTCAGAAGCTGTAATTGACTTGAAATATATAGCTACATGTGCAGGTATATTATTACCTATTGCTCACATCGTAGTGCCATGTAATCTACTAACGACAGCCAGCCTTATCTCAATCTCAATATGACATTATTGGTATTATTTTAAGTAATTAAATTTTAATTTTCTTTTTTGAGAATACTAGCTATTACAAGTGACACGCAGGTTTCTTGTGGAAAAACATTTATTGAGAATTCAACGCGAAAATGCTGCCTGCTTCGTATAAATCAAACACTTAACAAGTCAATTTTGACAGTTTAGTTCATATTATTTATGTGTATTACTTTTAGTTAGGTTATATCTTCTCTTAAAATATATTACAAAAAAGTAATGTTTATTTTCAATGTTTAGTTTCAACATAATATATGCTTTGGTTTCTTCAATAAAAAGAGAACAATGTGTATAAACCAAAGAGGCGGCTAAAGTAGAAGGCTTCAGACGTTAAAGGCTCCAATTCTGAGAATCCAGCGAGACTGGATTTTGGGCGCAGCATTCCTTTTATTTGGTTTTCGAAAGCCTCACCATTGCATAGCTAACAGATGACCGAAAGTATTACATACTTAGTAAGTAATATATCCTTACTAAGAATTTAGTTGTTGCAGCTGCATATATGTAATCTTTGTATATGTACAAGCCTATGTAGCACCTTAAGACTTAAGTGGTTAATATTACGATTTTTATACGCCTAAGATGAATAAAATTAGCCTGAAGTGAAGACGTATTTTTCGAAGCTGACAATCTAATCTCAGTTTAGGTTCAGGGCGACAATCTGTCCCTGACGTCTCTTAGTCATTCGATTGAGACCCTGGAGCTCAATCGAATGAGTAAGAGAAGACTATCACTTTGGAGTACATACCTATATAAACCAAAGTGCCTAATTCGAAGTCAAAAAATTTATCTGAGTCACCTCCATGAGTCCCTGCCGTAGTTTTTTTTAACTACAGCATGATGTTCTTCGCATCGGCAATTATAACCCTGGTATTACTACCAGGGTTATAATTGCCGATCCTGTACCACTCCTCGCCTCTTCACGCCCTTTTTGAAGTTTGAGTTTGCGTAGTTTATGGACACATGTAAATGTGTCCATAAACTACGCAAACTCGAAGGCCACTTTAACTATGTATCTTAAGTCCGCTGTTAGTCCGGAGTGAGTATGGTGGCAGAATGGTTAGTTACGGTAAAAAGTTTTTTTTTGTATAACAACGGGAGGCATACAAGCATACGGCCCATGAGGTAGAAGCGGTTACCGTAGCCTATGATCGATCGCTAGGTATATATTATGTATCATTCTCGTGATGCCACTTCTGCTGCTAACACAGCAACTCCTCAAGAGCTTACTGGTGACCTTACTCACATGCATAACACAACAACCCAACAGGGAGATGAGGTGGAGGTACTGTCCCAGGCGAGCTGCTTTGATGCGCCCTACCCCTTTTAAAACACCCAGACCAAGACAAACAGACATGTCCATGCACACAAATTTGCCCTGTGTGGGAACCGAACTCACGAGCGTTAGTGCCAAAGTAACAACAGCGTGTATCGCCATTGCGCCACTGACGTCGTCATAATCATTTCTGACTTTTTTTCAGTAAGAAAAACCTGGTTTATTGACCATCATCTATCAACAACAGCCGAGATCGACACCTTAATGTGCTTTCCAAAACTCTGAAAGAACCAGATTAAAGACCATAAATCCATTGACAGATAACAGTTGACATTGCTTAACTTTTACCTCGGTTAGACTAACATGCGCAAGAATGAAATTGCATTACATCCGCACATTAGCATGAAATATGAAGCTATTAAAAGGTCAGGTTGATAGACAGTCTTTATGTGTTCGACCTTATAATGCCCCAATAAACTAACCATCGGACCCTACGGATATGTGGGGTCACAGTAACGGTCCGTTTGAAGTGAGTCTCATGGCGGAGTGATTAGCTAAGGTGAACAGCTTTCCACTGACTTTTTTTTATACATAGTCAATACAAGCATACGACCCACCTGATGCAGTGTTTTCCGATATAATGTATCTTCTGCGAGTTGAACTTGCCCTGTCAGGCTGTTTTGACGCGCCCTACCTCTCTGAACAACACCCACCTATATTTTTTTATACAACGTCGGGAGGCATACAAGCATACGACCCACCTGATTGAAAGCGGCTACCATAGCCTATGAACAATAAGGCAGCGATTCTCAAAGAGGTCGATATCGGTTTCCCAGGGGTCGACATAAACGAAAACTGATTTGGGGCTCGACGAGGTCTAAAAATCGACCCCTATTAACATAAGTTCTTATTTGAAACTTTCAAGATATTGTATAAGTTGTCTTACGTGTACCAACTTGTTATAAGAATGACTAATATTTATTAGGAAGTATCATTGTTGTACTTTAAAACAAAACTAGAGATAGGATTTTTAAAGTAATTTGTATCTGGGGGTCTGAGGTATCAGTTCATTTTGGAAAAGGGGTCTCTTACCCAAAATAGTTTGGGAATCCCTCCATTAAGGTATCACTCGTACGATGCCTCCTCTGCTGCTAGCACAGTAACTCCTTTGGAGCTTACTGGTGACATCACTCACACGCAGGAACACAACAACCCTACAGGGAGTTGTTATTTGGCTGCGGTTTCCTGTGAGGTGGAGGTACTTCCCCAGACGGGCTTCGATGCGCCCTACCACTCTTAAAAACATCCAGACCGAGGCCAACAGACACGTTCATGCACACACATTTTTGCCTTGTGTGGGAATCGAACCCACGAGCGTTTGTGTCAAAGTAACGTAACAGCGCGTTTCGCCACTGCGCCACCGACCTCGCCATAAGTCCTGTGTGGCAATCAAACCCACGTTGGTGTTACAGTAGCCATTGTTAATTCCTGGACCTCCTTGCTCGTCAAAAACATGTTTGGAAATACTAAAATACCTATGACTTTACAATTCCGCAACATAAACATTTCAATTAATCACTATCATGTTACTTTTTAGTAGTACCTACGGTCATTTTCATTCTTCAGTTTTATTTATATGCAAAGTAATACAGAACAGTTTGAGAAGACATGTTGACCATTTTGATATCGGGAAAAGGGGTCAAGTACGTAGGTATCTCTTTTATCTTATTACTCTTACTAGTTATATTATACAGGACAAAAGTTCAGGCGATTAACTTAACTTTACAAGCAGTGATAGTTTAGTGGATAAAAACCACTCTATTGCTCGAAGGTCCTAAATCCGAATCCTGATGTACATGTACAGGTACCCCTAAATTCGTATTTTAGGATGTGTGTACATACGAGTATTTTTTTTTTATATACCACTAAGGTGGCAAACAAGCGTACGGCCTGCCTGATGGTAAGTAGTTACCGTAACCTATGGACATTTGCAACACCAGGGGTGTCACTCTTGCGTCGCCGACCCTATAAGAACCCCTTCACGCCTTTCTTAATGAACCCCATACTGTAGTCCCTTGGGAAAACCTCGGCAGGGAGTTCATTCCACAGCACAGTACGCGACCATTGCGGTTCCAGTGTATGAGGATGAACTCCCAGCCGTCGGCGAGCTGTGCGATTGTAAAGTGGGTTGTTGGCATAATGTCAATCAATTCGTCAGAACACAACCCATTATACAACCGGTATCTGTAAGAATTACTTGTTCATCGGTGAAGGAAAACTTCGTGAGGAAACCCACACGTCGAAGAAATTATATTTCGAAAGACTGGTGTGACCTAACTCAAGAAAGGTCTGATTTCTCCTCTGGGTTGTGGAGGTGTGTCAAACTCAGTATTTTCACCAAAATCCTTAGGATTAGACTGCGGATGTCGCCAATATTAATGGATTAGGAAATGGGATAACATTACAAAGAAGAAGACGTTAAAAGTGCTTAACTAAACCATCATTACTAAGGATAAAGCATTCATAACCATTGTAGTAGCTGGGTTTAGGATAGACTTCACAATAGTGTGGGCGTAGACGTGAGGTAATAATAGGGTACTAATGTAATAACGACGTAACCACCTACTAGGTGCCATCCTAAATTAATCAGCCTTGTCCTTAGTTAGGTGTAGATTACATGGCCTAGGAAATCTAGATAAGCTGAAGACACTAAGATCAGATTTTGGATTCCGATAATATAATTTCGGTTTAGAATAGCAGTAAATTGCCTTTTAACCGTTGTGCCCCAGGTCTATAAGGTTAGTCATGTTTTTTATCATTACACAGGATGTATCAAATGGTATGTAAAAGGGAATGATTCAATTCATTATTATATTTTTTTTCTATGGCCCAATAAATTGTATGAACAGCTCGTGACTTTTGTTTACAATGAAACTAAACATATATTGTTGTCACTGAAAACTGGTTTTCCGTGAAGAATCTGATTTTTCCACAGATCACAGAAACAAGGTATCAAATCAACCAAATCACCTTGTTTCTGTGATCTGTCGATTTTTCCTATCTCTCGATGAGTCACTTACTGCTTTAGCAACTAGTGCTACGAGAGCTTAAACAGACAGTGGCTGTTCTAGCAGCCAGTCAGTGGTTAGAGACTAAGTCTGACATGAGGAACAGAGTAACTAAACAAAGGAGTGACAGGTTAGAATGCAGCTCGCTTAGTAATAGGATACAGATATTTCCTGACTTGACTCGCGGTCGCGAAGAGACATCTCCACCACAATAGAGACATAAGTACGACGACTTCAAAGAAATATTCGAGATGTACACACTTTATTTATATTTATATTTTTACGTGTCCTTTTTTGATTTATATTAATAAAGTAAAAAATGACACGCGCCACAGTCAAATCGGAGATTAATGGCGCGACCAAATCGGAAGGGGTGCCGACGGAATCAGCTAATTGGACTGTCAGTCTAGTTTAGGTCTATCTAAGTGCAACTAGGCTAGGTTTAGCTTGGGAAACGATGGACTTAGGTCTCCTTTGACTACGGATTAGGCGGTTTAGATTCGGCTTAGGTCAGTTTTAGAGCCTAAAAAGGTTCGTATTTCGTTTACTTTACCCAATTTAGATTCGGTTTAATTAGGCCTAAATCTTGGGTTAAGTCGGGTGTGACCTACGCCCGAAAACACATAACAAATTATTAATGCTCATCAAATACAAATATGGTATGAACTATTCTAATTAAATTACCTTTAGGACTAAAAACCTCATTTGAAATCGATATGTTGTTTGGGGGCAGTGATGTCACAATGCAACATAAGAGGATTTTTGGATTGGGATTAAATAAAGTAAAATCTTGTAAAGAGCCAGTGTCTATTATCAAGATTCCAATATCATTGTGCCAAGTTTAAAGCTTCTACGTTACTTAATTTTTGTAAAAACCATCAATACAACATAGACGGCGCGGCACGTATGTAAACTTACAAAAAGACTGTCAGGAATGTAACTATTATTAAGTCAGTATATCGTGGATTATCTACTATCATCTATCAACTTTTTTACTTTCCTTGGAGGGTCCAGAGGATTCAAAAAAATTAAAGCCTTTCATAAACAGGCTACAGTTGACATTCCTTAACTTTTGACTCAGTTAGACTAACATGCGCGAGGGTACAAACGCATTACATCCGCACACTAATATAAAATATGAAACTATTAAAAGGTCAGGTTGATATACGGTGTTTATGTGTTCGACCTTATAAAGCCCCAGTAAACTATCCACCGTATTCCCTACGGATATCTAGGCTCACAATAAAGGTCCGTTTGACATTTGCCACTATTTTCTCCTCGTAATAAATTCACGGTTAAAATAACGGCGGACGAGCTGCTTGGCGGTACAGTAGTTAGCAATGCTATTAACACCAAGGCTCGTAGGTTCGATTCCCACACTAGACAAATATTGTGTGCATGAAAAGGTCTGTGTGTCTTGGTCTGGGTATTTCCTACATATTATAAGAATGTATTTACAAACATAAAAAAAGAATTTATGTATGTTTATCAGTTTCCTAGTACCAAAAACACAAGCTTCGCTAACTTTGGGGCTAGATGGCGTTGTATAATTTATCCGAAGATATTTATATATGTATTTAATAACCTCGACAAGATTCGTAAACGCAATACACAGGTATTTTAAATCACTAGTATTAATCTAGTACGCATTAGATCTGTTTCTATTATGCCACAAACAGATTTAATGAGTACTATACTTACTTATTTATAACTTGAGAACTAAGCACAGAAACCCTACATACAGAAAAATATTTTACCGTATGTTTAGTTTTTCATGTTTAGAATTTACCTAGTACGGTTTTATAAAAAAATATTTTCATATTTGTTTGTATGAAAATCTACTTAATTTTCAATTTAGATGTTTATAAAATGTTACGTTACAGATTTTCATCGATTTTTTGGGCTGTATTACGCTTTTGAACACATTTTCACAAAAATATTCAAACCAAAAAAACCGATTATGATAACTTTTCCGTGATCTTTAATCACTCAAAGAATGAAAGAGTACTTTAGTCGTATTAGAATATCTTATACAGATTATAACATGACATATAGATCGATTGAACACACCAACCCGGTGGATACTTGAGGAAATTCGAAACCTATTTATCCCAAGTGACAAAGTATTATCAAGTTTCTAACAGCTGGTATACACTCGATGTCACTATTGTTTATCAAGTTTCTATTGACATACTTAGCTAATGTGAAATGTTTCTACAGCAAGAAACTGCACAATTACGATAATGATCGGGATGTGCTCTCTGTGCCTGACTCTGTCAATTACTTGATTGATGTTTAATTAATTAAGCCACTAGCTTCCATTAACGATCGGCCATTACCAAGTATTTGAGATCTCACTACGTGTAAATAAATAGTCTTACTAAACTCAGATTCAAATAACGATGGCGAATAGAAAGTTTATATCAGTAGGTAATATGGGACAGTTTTCTCCGAAGATTTATTATGTTTTGTCTTAAGTTTACCTAGTTATGGTGTTGCTACTAGGTAAATCAGTGATAATCCAATGGATAAAGAACCGGCCGATTGAACAACTGGTCCTCGGTTCGAATCCTGGCATGTACCACAGAAAATCGTGTTTTCGGATTTATGTGCTTATTTGTAATTATCACTTGTTCGGCGGTAAAGGACAACATTGTCAAAAAACCCATAAGTCCAAGAGACTACATTTCGAAAGATGTGTGACCTGAACTAAGAAAGATCTTTTATTTAGAAGGTTTTCCTTCTGGTTTATGGAAATCTGACAGCAATAGCTCTATGTAAAAACCATTATCTTCGCCAAATGTAGCAGACCTCACTAAACCCAGTGGTTTAGGAAACGGGGTAACGCTACGAAAAAGAAGAAGTTATTCCAATTTAATTTTAAAAATGTCGTTAGTTTCCCTAGGTACATTAAAGGGACGAAAATATATTATTGAATAGATTTCAAATTTAATGCATGAAAATTATCAAGGTTTTCAATAAACACATCAAAGGTACCTATATCTTATTAGGTAAAATCAACATTTCATCAAGAAATTAAGAATCCAGCTCACCCAAGCATGGAAACAAGGAAAGACGGCTTAAAACAATAGATCTCTCTATTGTCTTTAGTCGTCTTTCATATAAAGGTCTGAAACATAAAGTATTCCATTTTTAAGCGAAGATTTAATGATTGATCCCTGGGAGATTCTGACCGTAATTCCTTTATACCACTAACCCGACCGCTATATATACAGGTACGTCTCTCGTAACGGGAAGCAATATCGAACCTTATAGCGGTGGCCCCCAAACCCATTACACAGGAAGTGTACTCCGTCTAATAAAAAGTAAATTTCTGACCCCTTCCAGCATCGCAGTGAAGTGCTTAAGAGGCACCGTCATTTTGTTTTTATTAATAACGCGGAATTTAAGACTAATTCCATAAAACGCTCAATACAGGCACTGAAGAATCATATTTTTGTTTTTTTTAAACATATCTTGTATTTATTATATAATTTTAATTATTGCTTATTGTGGCGACTTATAGCAATAATCAAAATAATGACTAATTGTACATAAATAATAAAAACAGTAGACATACTTATGTCTCAAAAAAATATAAATATGGTTCTTCAGTGCCTGTATTGAGTGTTTTTTGGAATTGGTCTTAAATTCAGAGTTATTAATAAAAATAAAATTAGCCAGTTAGCTTTATGCCCCCCTCTTAATATAATATCTAACTAGATGTAAGCTGAACGAGCCATTTTATTTCAAATTTAGTGGATGATCAATTCCGTTCCGTCGAATATAGTAGTAGTATAACATTATTATTCTATATTCGTAGGTACACGAAAAATTTGATTCAATAGGACTCAATGTTGCTTAAACATGTCCAATGTAAGCAAGACACAATACAGCGATGCGTTATTGATCTGCGTCACTTTAACCGCAATACATTTACCCCACTAACCCCGACCGACCGGCGCCACATATTTTACACAAGGCTTCCTCGATACACTTTTTGTGTGAAATACTCGTCCCGCTAATAACAGACGCTATTCTATTATTTATTTACATATAAAGGGCAATACTTTCTGTATTATTTATGTTTACTCAAAAACATTGCCAACTTAACAGTTCAATTGACTTTAGAGACAAAAGTCACCCTTATATGTGCGTGGTCCATCCTGGCCAAAAAAGAGGTTATATAGTTTTATTTAATAAGAACCAGCTCAACAGAACTGTAGAAGTAAGATACATACATCCATATTACTAAGTATTCAGACCGTAGACAAATATCACAAGGGCTCAATTTCTTATGCGGTTCTGTAGTGCATTATACATTTATTTATTACATATTTGAAACTGATATGAAAAGATTTTTGCTCAGATTTCATACATTTTGACAGATAATGAATAAAGAAATCGATTCCGATTCGAATATGCCACTTCAATGCAAGGTGAACACCTCCATTGCAGAAAATTGAGTGCAATATTTTGCTTATGTATATATATATACACGAAAAACACATAGTGACCCTCTCGAAAAGGGTTTGCTGAAATAGGAGGCCTTGAAATGTCACATATCAACAAAATTTGAATGTGGACTCGTATATCGTAATTTGAATTTAGAATAGTATAAGATTTGAAAATAGTACCATTCAATAATAATCAAACAATACAAACCTATGAAGAATGCAAATCCCACGTGACCGAAGAATACAGACAGACATACCTTTGAATACGATATCTCAAAGTACATTGAACTATTTTGCGGTGCTACCGATTTGGATGTCAGATTAAAGACCTCGTTTCCAAACACAACGAACCTATTATCATTTATTATCAACACAAAGGTGTTCTCAATAGAGCTCGTTTAAGTAGAATTCTGTCGGATCGGATAATTGTTCAGTATGATGGTTAGACATCCTGGACAAGTCTGGAGATCTACACAAAGATAGGCATGTCACATACTACTGCCTCCATCGAGTGTAATTAGGATCAAGTCAAGCCTATTTTACTTATCTAATCTTTCACGCTGTTAACATGTCCCTCAAGATATTAGATAAGCTTCATGTGCATTTGACAGTTTTAGTGCATACATGCATTTATTTAAATTGTGTCACCGAATGAAATTAATGCTCTAAATCAGCGGTTTAAAAATCGTGTCCTGTGATATAATAACGTCGCGTGGAATGGCGGGAGAGATTCAAATTTAGAATTTTATATCAGGCCGCACAGACTTTTTTTATTTCGCCGGCGATGTCACTAACCGCGGCGTGTGAATGAGGACGGCTTGCGTCTTCATATCAATCGAAATTGTATTCAAAAATATATTTTTAATACAAAATGGCGGGAGATATTTTTAAAGCACAACATAGAAGCAATAATTCACGGTTCACTGGTTCGTATCGTAAGTCGTGTTAGTGCCCCCAAAATAGAAACAGTGTTTGTATATTTTTTGTGGAAAGCAGGTGCGATGTTACCATAGATCCGGGCAGCAGGTAGTGGACCAACCTCCTTGCCCACTTCCTTAATAAAAAAAAGTTTTAAAAGCGTATCCCTTTAATGGACTGGTGTTAAACTCAGGGGACGAGAAGCATGATTTTAAACGTTTTATTGCCTTACCTACCTAAATATTTACAAAAACTGAACATTAATTTGAGCGCAAGCTATTTTCGAATGTGTTTTTCGATATTTCTTAGAAGCATTACAAAAGGGTATTCCATTTTTTATGTTTGTGTTACATTACATGTGACGCGGTAACTTTCTGTATAGATACTATCCGTCTGATTAATGATTCAGAGTTCTCGAGGTTTCTTTAATAAACAATCTACAAAGAGGTTTAGAAGTTTTATCGCCTCTAAGATAGTATTTAATTGGTTGATGCAAGGCACGAAGATACTGATTATCGAATTGAAAGGGGCTATTGTTTGATAAACCGTTGAACTTGAAATAGTTTCGTAAGTCAGATCTTACTTATCATCCTCTATTCTTTGGCAATCTTCGGAACGGAAAAGTTACTTACCTGTAACAAAATAATTTCAAGTGATTAATGCAATACACATCATTTGTCAAAAATATTACAAATGTACTACCTACCTATGTATCTTATGACAAACAAAGAAAAGACAATGTATGTATCTAAAGAAAGAAAAGAATAAAAGAAATATAACTTCATTCAAAGTGAAAATATAAAAATTGTAAATGTCAAAAATACGATGTGAATAGATATCGAATTTAATGAAGTCGGCTTCTCTTTAAGAAATTAATTAATAAATCATAAATATCTAACAATAAACTTAGAATTACGAAATGAAAAGGATTATCAAGTTTTAATGTATACCTACGTATATTTTTGGATAATTATCAAACTTACCTAATTTAAGTTAAGTAATATAATTCATACCAACAACTAAGTAATCCAATTCATACCAAACGATCTGTCACTGGGATTACAAGGGTAGTGTCATTCAGACGACGTCCCCCGAAGCATATGCCTCAAAGTAACCAGCCATCTACCAGGACACACTCGTTAATGTAAGCCGCAGCTATAAATGGTCGCACAGAATTTGCTGCAGTGCCGTACTAGCTAGCGCCGCTAGGCTTTAATTTTACTGACAAAAGCATAAAGATCTAACAAAAGTAGGCATGAGCATGCCGGCTGCAATATTTTTTGTAGACTTAATTAATATCGTCCGAACTAGTTCAGTGGGTGGTGCAGCCGCTTGAAACGCAGAATTCCCCAGGAGCTTCCTTCTAAATTTTAATTCAATTCAAAAAAAATAATGCAAATTATCTATTACTGTTACTGTTGGTTGTGACACCAACTCCCTTTCAGGATGGCACAGAGAACCGAGCGCCACACGACTCGGTTCTTACACACCTCACTCGCTTCTTTAACATTCATAACTATTTTCACCACTTTCAGATAACACAAAAACAATTTTATCGTGGTAGGTCAGTTTTGACCTTTTTCGGCTCCTACAACCTTCTAATTTTGTATATCTGTTTCGTCATTCTTTCTACAACCGAACCAACAAATATCTGACAGCCCAATTTCGTACTAGGACCTTTAAGTAGACAAGGGCCATACGTTAAAAGTGAAATGAGTGGTGAGACAGTAGCTGTTAGAGTGGGCGACTTGTCGACCCGAACAAGACAAGAGCATTGCATTAGCATACGGCCTTTGGCGCGCCCATGCCGCCATCAAGTGACCCAGCCAGCGCTAGCGGGCCACCTACCATGTTTGTCTGTATTAAGTAATACTAGTTAGACATACCGTAGAAAAATTACTGCTAAGTAACTGTGTGAGATGTAAACAGTTTGCACTCGAGTTGTCAAACAAACTTTGTATACAAGTTTCAACAGTATTTTCGTCTTGCATCTAATCTTGTAAGGCTTAGTATCTAGGTCATTGTCAAGATAATTAATTATGTTGCTTTAAAATTATATCAAACCTAGCTGCTTTCCGTGGCTGCGCTCGGGAGGATTACCTAATCGTTTATACGTTACAATACTGTAAATAGTTTGATTTTCGAGTATTCTGTGTCTCTGGGTAGTAAAGGTCTGACGGCAGTCGCTCCAAGAAAAAAATTAGTAATTATCTTCGCCAAATCCTTAGGCATGGGTAGTGGACCCCACCAAGCCAAATAGGTTAAGAAACGGGAAACGGATTTCCACAACTCAAAGGGATAACCAGACCTTTCTTAGATTGATCACAAGTCTTTCAAAATATAATTTCTTGGACTTGTGGATTTCCTCACCATGTTTGCCTTTATCACAGAGCAAGTGACAATTACAAATATGTACATAAACCGAAAACACGTGTCAGGATTCGAACCGGAGACCAGTTGGTCAATAGGCCTTTATCCGCTAGACCAGGGTTTCCTAACCTTTCTTTTATTGAGCATCCCTGGATCACAAATAATATTTTCATGGCCCCCTTTAATATTTTCATCACAAAAATTCTTCTTGAACTTCTTCTGGTAATTATGAGATAATCTCAAAAAATGGGTTTCTGGTCATGTGCCATACAGGTAACTGAATTAATGTCTTGCTAGTATCGGCGAAATTCGTCTTCCAGCGATGAGTTTCTATGTCAGCTTTCAAATCTTCGTCCAGTTTCTTATTTTTAATTGCTTTGATTAGCCGAGAAAAAGATATGCCGCCCCCCTTGATGACTCCCTACGCCTCCCTAGGGGGCGTGCCCCCTGGTTGGGAACTCCTGCATTACCACTGCTACAAAATTTTAAAATTACAATTTTAGTAAAGTTGTTATATTCATAGACAAATATTTAACGAAGTCCGTTGTGATTTCCTATGAGTAACTTACTCTATGGTGTAACTGGACAAATGTGTTCGAATAAAATATTTATTAATAGTAGCTTTTATTTCCAATACATATACGAGTTACAATAAAATTCGGTAAGATAAATAATATCAAATCGTATTTTATATACGTAATAACAGTAATTATTGTTCACGTGCATTACTGTACTTTACTAATTATATGCAATAAATAATATATAATTACTGTAATACTTATAGGTAAATATAATGAGTATGTACTTACAATGTAAGTACATATTCACTGTATTTTTATTATTTCATAATTAAAAAATAATGCGACAAGAATAAAATGTTTAGTTAACCATATAGTTCGATATAAGTTTTACAAAAGACCCCAAGACATTTTTCACGGAAGAAAATGTGCTTACTCCAGAACATACTCTTGAAGTGGTAGAAGTGTTTAAATGGTGTGCTGTATCCCAACATTTTTGTAACAGTATTAAGAGAGGTGGGGCATCATAGCAGCCCGACTGGGAAAGTGCCTCCACCTAACAGAAAACCGTAGCCAAATGACAACTCCCTGGAGGTTCGTTGTGTTCCTGCGAGTGAAATTGACGAGCTCGGTGAAGCAGTGGCGGAACGCGCTGTTACTTACTTTGACACCAACGCTCGTGGGTTTGATTCCCACACATGACAAACATTTGTATGCATGAACATGTATGTCTGTCTTGGTCTGGCTATTTTTAAGAGAGGTAGGGCGCATCAAAGCGGCCCGTCTGGGGAAGTATCTATCCTAAAGGGTTGTTGTGTTCCTGCGTGAGGTCACCAGTAAGCTCCTATGGAGTGCTGTGTTAGCAGCAGAGGTGGCATCGCGCAAATATTACTTAATGTATTGCGACCATTTATAGGCCACGGTAACCGCTTTACATCAGGTGGGCCGTATGTTTGTCCGCCTCCCGACGTAGTAAACAAAAAAAATAATTGCCTAGTAGATGAAGAACCACCCTACTAACCGACTATCCTGGTTCGCCTGCTGGTGTAAGCAAAAAAAAATTAGATTTCAGGTATTAAGATCTTGACAAGGTATTTAATCTAAAGAATAAGTATATTTTTACGTTTCAGTCTACTGTGAACATTTGCAGTCTTATCTTAGCGGGACGTAGGCAAACACGAATTTTCAGCGTACATATACCTCCTTTGCACTCGTTACAGACCGCTGCATTTGGCTATTGTGCCTCTTAAACTTTTATACAGTCCACGGGTCCACCTTATGTAAAGTGGTTACCGTAGCTTACCAATCACAAACCAATATCTTTTATTTCATATTTCGTTCATTTTATCTCAGAAAGCCTTACATCAGGATTTCTCAAAGCGGGGTACGTGAACTCTTCTCTTTCATCTGGAAAATTTAACAGAGGTGCGTGGAGCTGTAAGTTTGAGAAACTCTGCCTTACATCTATCATGGCTTAAAACAAAAGTCATGCTCATCTCATGCTAATTCTAAGTGGTCTCCTAGAAGTTTACAACATACTTCGCTACGTTCATCCATTGGCGGAGATTAGTATTTTCAAGCCGGCAGAATGCTGCTGATTTGGCTTAATAACTGTCATTTATCGACAAAAACCGGGACCGACGACGGATTAACGACTCCCAAATTAGCTTGATAAGTAAACCCATCAATAGACAGACAGATAGCCAACGGCTATACGTATGACTAGCTGTTGCCCGTCACTTCAAGATATCGGGCAACACACATAAAAAGTTAAAAACCATGCGCTTCGAACGAAATTTTTTTTTGTATTCATTTAAAAATATCAGTTCTAAACGCATATTTCAGCTCGCCGAAGAATAAAATCATCAGCAAACAATACAATCCCTCGGACATTACATATCTTGCATAGCATAACAATGTTAACAATGACTGTGCGTATTAATGTTTATTTTTCTTCCAATGCCCAACAATAGAAACAAAACAACCAGGAGAAAACGAAAGCGTGTGAAATACGTGACTGAAGATCCGATCAAGTTCCTAGTTCAAGACGTAAGTAGATATATTCAGACTGATAATAATTAATAGCTATTGTGCGTTCCATGAGGAAATAGCATTATTATCTGTATCAATCTAATAGAACACGCAAATCGCAATACGATTTTAGCTAGTGTATGGATGGGTTTATATTTGTCGAACACACAAGTAGAGGTATTCGATTTATACTCATCTATGTTTCTGTTAAATTTCAAAAAGCATGTCTATCCGTAGTTCCAAATATCAATACGTAACATTCGGTACCCCAACTCAGTGCAAAACGCAAGGATCGGTGTCTGTGACAAAAACGCAAATCGCAATATGAATTTAGCTAGTCTATGGATAGGTTTATATTTCTGCAACACGCAAGTAGAGCTATTCCATTTTAGCTCCTCTATGTTTCTGTTATATTTCGAGGGCATGTCTGTCTGTAGTCCCAAATGTCAATAGGCAACTGTCGTTACCAAAGTCTGCGCAAACCCCAATGGATGCGCATAGTAGAATATACTATATGTAGGTATATATATTTGGTTGATACGCGGCTTGTGTCCCAAATCCCAGCGATCAGTGACAGCAGTATGCGTTGATGTATATATGATATGATAGCCGAGTGCATGCGTGTTTATTGAACGCTGATTATGATGCAAGAACACTTGCACCTGTGTGAAAAAGCTACGCAGAAGCAACCATGACGCAAGGCAGTGGCGCCTTTCATTTCAAAAAGTTTATTCCACACGCGTTCTGTTAGTTTTTAGTACATTTTACATAATTTAATTACAATACATTACATAATTTAGAAAGACAATAAGGAAACGGAAAGGGAAAACCGTGGAGACAAAAAGTACAAAACAATTGCACTACTAAAATAATGAATGAATTATGAGAACTATAAGCATAATTTTGGGAAGAAATTTAAAATTCACACAAGGCAACCGTTAATACAGATAATAAAATTGTTCTTCTGCATTTTATAGCCTTCAGGTGGCTACGTCCTACTTGCATCTGTTTGTACGCCTACGCAAGGTCATTCCCGAAATCACTATTTTATCTCGGTTTAACGACTAGACTGTAGGTCAAATGGTTGTTGAACACCGCGTTAAACAAATATTGGACATACATAAAAAAATACCATTCCGATTTGTAGTAACTACGGTTGATGGCATATGTAATGAGCTTGAGGATTGACTTTGACATTACGCAATGTTTGACTAATAGGTACAGTCTACAGCAGATTAAACGATGTGAGAAATTACCTATTTTATTGCGCAATTGACTGTACATACCGTACCACTAAGCTAATACTTATAGTTGCATACTCGGCCAGTAAATTAAGATTTTTACGTCTATCTTTTTCATTCGTACGTAACGTATATATAGGTATACGTAACAAGCTGCATCCCGCGACTTCGTACGCGCGTTTGCCCGATAGTACCCGTAGAAACCGTTCTTTCTTCTTTAGTTATTTGCTTCTAATAGTCATATCGTGATGTTGAATTTGTGATTTTTTTTTCAAATCCGACTTATAAATAAATATTTTTGCATTTGGCAGTCAAATACTTGAGAAATGGGCTAGAAATGGACTATCAAATCCAAACATATTTTTTCAAATCCGACTGGTAGTTCCGCTTGTTTTGTTTCATTACGTAATTCACTACGCCCAATGCTTTTAGCTTTGAAAAGTGCGTTTGAGTGTGAACATCGATGTTATATCTTATCGCAATTAGATCTTTGTGACTTGTTGCTGCATAGACTAAGGGGTACCAAAAGCAAGAGCTTCACTCAATCACTGTTATTCGTTTTTATTTAGGCTATTTCCGAACGTTATCGATGATAAGCGTCATATTTTGACATACAACATTTTTTATGAAGGCCACGACAACCTTCTAAGGAGTTAGTATTTGGCTGCTGTTTTTTATTAGGTAAAGGTATATGTTCCCTAGCTTTTGATGCGCTCCTCTCTTAAAAAGTCCAGACCAAGACAAACAATCATGTTCTTGCACACAAATGTTTGTCTAGTGTGAACTGAATCCATGAGCGTTGGTGTCCAAGTAACATTACTTATCACTTCACTACCGGACGGACATAAAAGAAGTTATTATAATGGCGAGGGTATACTTTAATACCGAAGCTTGCCAAGGGTTTTATTAGACAAATGAGCGTTATAATAATGCGCAGTGCTATAAACTATTTTATTTTATAAATCATAATAAGCGAAATAAATAATACATAAAAAACATACGTAACGTTTCACGAGTAATTCATTCCTCAGTACTAAAACGTAGTGATTAAATAGGCTTTACGCTGTACATTGTCTGCTTGCGACTTGAGAATCAATGACTGCATTAAATTAATCTCAAGACTGGAATTCTCAGTCATTGTCACTCATTCAGTAGATACTAAGACTTGTAGCATGTTATTCTTACGATTAACGTCTACAGCGCCTGATGATGCCTCGTGTAGAGGCGAAACACGTATCGCAGCGACGACCAGGCCAGTCGTGGCAGCGATGGTGGTGGGAACATGTGGTTTCTGTTCCCGATGGCGGGCGACCGCAGCAGCCGAGGCAGAGACTACCGGAGTAGCCATGGCAGCGTCGGCATGTTGCATCT
The DNA here is from genome assembly GCA_947507595.1 of Pyralis farinalis. NCBI lineage: Eukaryota > Metazoa > Arthropoda > Insecta > Lepidoptera > Pyralidae > Pyralis > Pyralis farinalis. The sequence continues at coordinate 11,744,788 of OX382275.1, forward strand.
ACGAGTACTAACGGTAGTGGGTGGGTGCCGGTCGACGCTAGGCGGCGAACTAATTGGTGGCGGAAGCACACAAAGCATGTAAATTTGACTTTCGCAAAATAACGCCTGAATCTATCAAATATTACTAAGAAATTAGAAATAATTTATGTGCCCATATTGAAATCTTCAATAATCGTGTACGGGACGTGTAACCATGTTCGCACTGCCACAAACAATAAAATAAATCAAATCACGAAAAACTAGACGAGTGAATGCAAAGAATAGTGCGAATTTTGAGTGTAAAAATACTAAAAGAAATGACGAAAAAACTTAAATAAAAGATATGATGCAAAGAAATGATCTCAAAATAGCGACGCGCGATGCGTCACAGTCCCCACACAGCATAACAAATTCTTTGATTCTCTAGCTATCAAGTAATATAATTAAATTTTGCATGTACATGATAGATGTGTAGTTACGACACCAAACTGTGTCCCCCGATTTTGTTATCATCAGTTTTATAAATTGCCTCCCACCATAGAAGCAGATTTAAAGTCATATTGATGTCAAAACAGTTAAATTGCCGATCGCCGGTGCTATAATGTTATTGGTAAAAATCTTAGCCATTCAACTTCTACAAAACAGCTATATTGTCGATTGACGACGCTTTGTATGTTATTTGATTTGATTTCAGACTCTTACTACAGCGACCAAATAGGAGATCATCGCGGGAAGTAGCGCTCGATGACTAAATTGAGCGGTGGTTATTTACGAGTATCGATAGTTTAAAACGTAACATAACTTTTAATAACGTTATTACGGCAGCAATGAAAGGCAATCGTGAGGTTCTCACATATCAAGTTTTACAACCTTACTAATTGTTATTACTTATTGAGGTTATGAAGGTACGGACTGTAATGCTACGAGTAATTGATGTTGAATAACTCAATCCGGAGAGAATGTTACGTAAGATCAATTTTAGCCTATTTAACCAAAAGCTATTAATATTTAAATGACAAATAATGAGGAGATATGTAAGATACAAGATATATATTTTACTGAACTGCATATCAGTACGGTGCGGTCCAAGTGCGAGTCAGACTCGCGCACCGAGGGTTTCATACAAACTTGAATACGTAAGCATACTTAAAAAATAAACGTGTCTATTTATATTTATTTATTTAAAGCGGAAGCATCTGTTTGTATGTTTGAACGCGATATTCTCTACAACTATCAATGGGTTTATAAAAAATCTTTCTGCATTTGATAGGCCAATTCTTGAGGAATGTCATAGGCTATTCAACATCACGGTGCGATCTTTAGAAGTCAAGGAAAATTAAAGAAAGTAAGAAAAAGCAGTTTCGACAGGATACCGGGATACACTCGAAAAAAATCGCGGTCTAAAACTAGTTTTATATATTCCTTATGTAACTAGAGATTAAAATAAAATTACTTTTTATCGCGAACCTCACAGCAGAGGCCAAAGAATCAAGAATAAACATCACACGAAAGAGATAACAAGATAGTTGCCAAAAATCTGTTGAGATTTAGAAACCATGTCGTATTCTGAGTTATTGCGGTTATAAAACAAAATAGGTTATTTATTCAGTTTTTTGCACTTCAGCTATAAAAACTACTAGGTAAGTGTAATAACATCAAATTTGGTTAAATAACGTAAAAATACCTTATAGTATTTGTGACAAGGAGTATAATAATTAGGTACCTTTTTTCGTTTAGTAATGTCATTCTATGGGTTGTCTAAACAATGAAACGCAACAATGCTATTGGTTCTTTTGTGACGTTACTCTGAGTTACCTACTATGGAACTATAAAATAAAACGTTCATAGTTCGTCACTCTGGATATGGTTAGGTCAAACTATGATCGTAAATCGTAAACGTCAATGCGTTATTCCCATCTAGTACCTACTCGTTTCGTATAATAACTACTAATTGAAAGGGAGTTGTCCTAATACATATTGTATACCTATTTTTAAATCACTGAAGTGTCAGATAATCGTTATAGTCTGCCTGTAAGCAGGTACTTTAGCAACTAGCACCACCATAGGTGTCCACTCAAAAGCGTGAAGAAGTTTTCACAGAGTCAGTAAAGCGACTCTGAAAACTTCTTCACGCTTTTTCCTTTTAAGCTATTGCATAGCTTTTATCGCGGGCTTTGAGTGCCGCGACCGAATCAAGAAATTCCGTAACGAAAATAAAACCTAACACGGGGGTGTTAGGTTTTATTTTAGTAGTAGTTTATTTTACTCCGCCTACCATGTAGCTCGTTTTTTTTTCATAATCATCAGATGATGATGATGATCCGTCGGGTGGCAAAGAAGTGTTCAGCCCGCCTTATGTGAAACTGTTACACTGCCTATGGACACTTTTAGACTCCGTCGGGTGGCAAACAAGTGTTCAGCCCGCCTGATGTGAAACTGTTACACAGCCTATGGACACTTTTAGACTCCGTCGGGTGGAAAACAAGTGTTCAGCCCGCCTGATGTGAAACTGTTACACAGCCTATGGACACTTTTATACTCCGTCGGGTGGCAACCAAATGTTACCTCACACTCACCGCATGTGCGCCCCGTAAGTATACATGTAGGTATATATGTATACATAGGTATTCCTATGTACAACAGTGAATAGCAGTTGCTGGTGAATAGCTATACGCGTAAAATTAGTGTATAAAGTGTTTTAAATATGAATAAACAAAGTGCATTTATTAATGAAGAAAGTGATGAGAAAATAATTATAATTGCATAAGTTGATAAAAAAAATGCTATGCAATAGCTTTACCGCGGCAGTCCCCGAGTGCCACACGTTTTTTTTTATACAACGTAGGGAGGCATGCAACCATACGGCCCACATGATGTAAAGAGGTTACTCACTAGTGCGATGCCGCCTCTGCTGCAAACACAGCAACTCCTTACGAGCTTACTGGTGACCTCACTCCCAAGCAGGAACAGTACAACCCTCCAGGGAGTTGTTATTTGGCTGCGGTTTTTCCTTGAGGTTGAGGTACTTCCCCAGACGGGCTGCTTTGATGCGCCCTACCTCTCTTCAAAACAACCAAGACAAACAGACACGTTCATGCACAGAAATGTTTGTCCTATGTGGGAATCGAACCCACGAGCGTTGGTCATAAAGTAACGTAACAGCGCGTTCACGTGTCAAGTGGTTTCCTTTTTAGAATCCCATAATGTAGTGTATTGGGAAAATCTTGTGTGAGGGTTCCGTGCAGATGGCGGGCTACTATTCCATGGAATATTTATTTTCATTTAAATAACCAAATATATATTCTTATGTTTTCATTAAAAATGCGTGTTATTTCTATAAGTATGCACTATATACAATAAAATGTAGCTTTAACTGTTATTTTTTACTTTTAAGTTTTATTTTTCATCGAAATTGACAAGAAATCTAACTTATGTACAAGAAAAAGTGATTTTAAGTAAATAACTTGTCACATAACATAAGTACATAACCATATCATAATACATAAAATATTTAACGTTATGCATTTCTGTTTCATCCTGTCGCCACTAGGTTATCGCCAAAAGATAAAACATAGTTACTTGCGCAGTGGCCTGGTTTCATTGATGAATAAATAGGCTAAGTTAGACCATTTTAAATAAAAATACTTTTATAGTATAAGTACCACAATATACTCCCCTTTTATATGCTACACTATTCAAAGAACATGCTCCGTTTGGTGACCTCGTTTCTGTGATATGAATATAGGGCAAAGTGATGCCCTCCTCTATTAGGTATTGTCGCTTAAATAGTCCAATGACACTTAAATATTGTTGGAGTGATTTGACATACATTTTACATACGTATCGTTCTCCAGGTTTGCGAAATAACAAGCAACGTAATATATTTCGTAATATGTAAAAATTAGAAATATATCGCATCCTTCAAAACACGTATCATTTTACGTACGGGAATAAGAACAGTACAAAGGTCTAATATTAAGCTTGACGTGCACTTAGTTGTACGTGTGAATTATTTTTACAGGTTCCAACTAAGTTCTCAGCTTAATAATCTAGTTCTTTTAGTCAATTGGTACTGATACAACTAAAGTCTAAGTAAGTAAGTCTAAGTAAGTTAATCCAAATAGCTTTGGGTAGGTAATTAATTAATGTTCTGAAGAACATGTCGACCCCAACAATTTCCAATTAGCCATCTTACTTACTTCTTCACAATAAACCACTTTGTACTTTGCTATCTGTTGATTGTTTAGCATTCTGTTTCCTAACACGGCTATCAGAGTTGAATATTCATGCTAAGATAGGAAAGATATGATAATTGTAGTTCCTAGTTACAAGGTTTTTATGTTCCACTTCGCTATATTTATTTTAACAAGGCTATGGACCTCATTTTAGGATTCCATAAACCAAAATCACCTAAAGGATTACTTCGTGGTCCATGCATCTGTTCGGCTTTTCGAGATTTCTCATAAAACAATTCTGTAAAATAACAAATTTGTAACTCAATTTTATACAAAAATAAGACCCATTAAAGAAATATTTTATATAGCCTATTACACATGCCATTAAATATGTGTTTAATGCGCCTTATTTTTTTTATTAAAATTAAAGCACGTTGCCTTTTAACAGATAAGGGTCTGCCAAAAGAGGAGGAGCATTGCGACTGAGAATCTTTACTTTACAGAAGACGCGCAGCCAAATATTACTTCTTAGGAACGTCGTCCGGTCCCGTAGTACGTCAGGTCACCAGTAAAATCCGAGCAGATGCTGCATATACAGTATCACAAGCGCGGATATGCTACCACGAGCCAATAAACTACTTGACTGCGCATGAAGGCACCCAGCACTCACAAAAACGTGTTTTAGGCCTAAAGATATCAACTATTCGAGCTTACTGACCAATGGAGGATATTTTAACTAATAAGCCGATAAGTTCCGCGATTTTGGTCCGCTAACTAGCCAATAAGAGCTGCGCGTTCTACTTTGCCCCCCGACCCGTAGCAGGGAATTCAGTTACTTAATCGGTCCCATCGGCCCTCCTTATGCATGCTACGGACCGCTTCACATAAAGTTTGAATTATTCTTATTTGGCGTCTGTTTATAAGCAATAGGCTTGACCGAAGGGCTATCGGATTCCTCGCATGACGTGATACATTGAGGTAACGTCGTCAGCATTTTCGAGGCAATTTCACAGGGGTAATAGTGTGGGGGATCACCTATATTACCGCTGTATAGAGGTAAGTGCAAGTCATTTGATATTATACCTTTTGTAGGGGTCTTATGTCGTACGTAATAAGAGTTGGTCAAATCTATCTTTTATCTATTTTATTTGTATCATATGCTTCGATCATGACTGTATTATCGAAGATCATAATTATGTATAAAATTATTACCGTGCTTTAATCTCGCGGCAGCTCGAAAATAGCTCGACCAATTTTAATATTTTTTTTAGTATGTTCGTTTAGCAATATAAACTAGTTGAGTGACTCGTCAATTATTAGCAATTCAATTTTTTTTTTTAATTGTCCTCCATTTTGACCATGTTCCTTAAGAGATAGGAACGGTGTTCCTGAACATTCCTGTTGTACTTTTTTATGCTAAATCCGAATCTGAAGTCATAATTCGAATATTCAAAAAAAAGCGTCAGACAAACACACAGACAAACATATATACTTCATATAGGAACGGTGTTCCTGAAAACGTAGGCGAAGCCACGGGTATCATCTAGTATACATAAAATGATTGAAATTCGGTTCCTTAGAATCCATCACACCTGTAACTTTCTAAGTTACAAATCGATTAAGAAAAGCCTTACGAACTACTTTCTATGTGTTCGCCTTTTATTTATTAAATATCGATTGCATTTGAAATGAAAGTCGATTCATGATGAGACGTGACACGATCGTATATCGATCTGTAATATCGATTTATGAATTCAACATTAATAAACATTCATAGGTTGCGTGGAGTGATTTGAATTGGACATGTTCTTGTTAATATATGCGTACACGCAATAGATAGACGTTGTATTGACTAGTGTAGGAGTATTGGCCTTGGCACGCCTGATTAGTGAGCATCTTGGAATTTCATATAGTACGAACAGTTCATTTTCTAACACATCTTGTGTACATTAGAGAGATGTATGCAGTAGGATAACTTCAATGGAACGATCGAAAACATCGCACATACATATACTCGTATGTCTCATTATAGATGTCGCGACTGATTCTTCGAAAGGTCTGGTCACGTTTTTTGTGACCCGTGAGTGGCCCGCTACATAGCAATTAGCTATGTAGCGGGCCACTCACGGGTCACAATGTTTTGACCAGTGAGTGGACCTTCGCACTCTAACGTGAGCTTTGGTAATTATGCCAAAAAATACTAAATGCGCTAGGTAACCTACAGCACTTCAATGATATTATTGACACTGTGACTTCATAGCTTCTTTTTCCTAGCGCTATCCCTAATCCATTAGGATAGTCCGCTACGCCTTTAGGATTTGGCGAAGATATTAATTGTTACATTGAGCGACTGTCGTCAGACTTTCACAAACCAGTAGAGAAACCAGTTATGTCTAAGTTAGGTCACAAGTCTTTCAAAATGTAACTTCTTGAACATGCAATTTCCTCACGCTGTTTTCCTTCACCGCTGAGCAATTGATAATTACAAATATGACATAAAACCGCAAAATACTAATTTAGTGCTACATACCGGGATCCGAACAAGGGACCATCTAATAATAATAATGATATATATAATAGATAATAAGTAGGTTCTTTATCCGGTGAGCCATCACTGCTATCTCTAGTATGTATACTGTGTCTACATAGCATTGCAGTTTAAACATTAATGCAAGGACTTCTTACATAATAACGCACACAATGAACATACAGTATTCGTGACCAACAAATCGTCAAGGAAGAACATAAATGCAAATAGTAGCAAATATACATAAACGTGGGTCGGCAGTGTTGTCTGCTGCGTGCAGTATTCTTATCACTGGTTTGTGAACAAAGGAAATGAAACGAGAAATGGTAGGCTTTATCGCTAATGAGATTACAGGACGTTGAACTCGAGTAAAAACTTGAATTTATGTAACTGTTACGAGGTGCAATGGAAGTAACAAAAATAGAATTACCCACTTATCATTAGCAAACCTAATTTTAATTTTCGTTCCCCAAAGTGGAGTTACAAATGTTATTGTTTGTACAGGTGTTCGGGGCTGCTACATTCTTAGAAATGGTCCAGAGTTAAGAGGGAAGACGGCCACTTTTACTTTTGAGTCATGAAGGATCATGAAAGGTAGGTATTGTGATTTTCTTCGCCTTCGAACTTTTGAAGCAGGTAAATGTGTTCAGAAGCGAACAGAGTTCAAAAAAGTCGATTAAATAATGTCTGCCTGTGTATCAACTATTGTCAATGATGCTAGCTCAACCAATTATCGTATCATATTGTAGTTTGCTAAATAAATAACTTTACTTTGTATATATCTAGAATTGTTGTTTAGAATTTTGTTCTTGAATATTAAGGCAGGCTTCCAAACACTCAAAAAATACTTTAACTTTTACCCAACAATGGTAAGAAAGAAAATTGTGAAAAATATACACTAAATAAATGAGTAACATTTTAATTTAAGAAACAATATAAATGTCATTCTATGTTTTCTATTACTACACAAAGGTATAGTACTAAAATTGAAAATATTAGTTAATATATTAATATATCGTAAGATGATGTCCTGTTTTCCAGTATCTTACTATATGGATATGTATGAAACAAATTGAAAAAAAAAGAACATCACTCTGTTTCATTTATTTAAAGATTTAGATTTAACTCAAGATATATTATAGCTATGCGTGTGACGCGCTTTACCGGCGTTTCTTCAATTTTAGATACACACTTCTGACGAGAGAATGGATACATACATATTAATGAACTGTATTCAGTATATACTTATAGTTCAAATAGACATAAGTATCATCATTCGTATCAATTCTTAAATTTTAGATCGATTAAATCGTAAAGAGATTTGATTGTGTATAAATAACAGCACCACAAATATAAAACCTACATGCAGTATTCTCGATTCAGAAAAAAGGAGTAGTTATTTAGGTTAGATACAGCTCGATAAGTGTTCAGTCCTTTGATAGTAGTGGTGACAGTAATATATTACACCCACGGGGACAGTCCCATGGAACAATATACTGATGAAATAGGTCTCACCCTCACCAGCTACTGGGACAAATGTGAAATGTGTTATTGGAAACTTATTAAAGAGGAACGGATGACTGCCATAGCTACCACTTCAAATCATAGCATAGCATTAAAATTAACTAGTACATTTTTTTGGAATGGAATACAATATTAAGCGAGACTTTCACACAATCCATAATTAAACATACTAAACATTTGTAACTGTATATGTTATGTATATTTGTACAATAAAGAGGCAACAACAACATAAACTAATATTTTTGGTAAAAATATGATTTTAATTATCTAACACAGACTTTTCAATTGAATCAGAACCGTTTTTAATATAAATATATATTTATTAAAAATATTGGTGGAATTAATCTGTTTGTTGGGTGGTCCGAATACCGGTAAGTTCATTTCTTTTGCAGTCAGAATAGATTTCTTCTGTTTTTTCTTCTGTTAAAATCATAGCTGTATGTTCTATTTTAAAATATAAAGTGGGCTGTGAAAAGTATGACGCGAGAAAGTTGTGTAGACTACCCTACACCATTTTTGTGTCTTGCATGCATGCATTATATAACCAATTGTGTAAATTACGAGTTTGTTTATAAAATATATTTCTTTGCTTATACATTCTTCACAACTGTTGCTTATTTTAGAGAAGTTACAAAAGAAATAACATGTTCCATGTATACGATTGTTACATCATAGCCTGGGTTTCAAAACTTATCAATTTAAGATCGTTTATGCTGCACGAGCTCGATGCGTTGTTGCGCTTTTGTTTGTTAGTTCAATCGATCACTCAAGTTAGGCAACGTTATGGAAACATAATGTATGCTCGTAAAAATATAAAGTAGTTTTCAAAATTCAGGGGAGAATCTTAGAAACAGAAACAGATTGCGTATACCTATAATACCTATCAGCTTGGTTAGACCAAGTAGTTCTTGTAAATTGTATTCGATTCTACAATGAATTGCCTGAAACAGTTCTGTCCGTTACTGACAATATGTTAAAACACATCAAAAATACTCTTTGTAAGACAGAATTGATGAATATCTGACTGACAGACATGTCCGGAAATTATTCAGTAGGTACACGTGTTAATATATCTTTAATTTTACACTTGGCGTCACTATATATTATCATATACTGACATAAATGTATAGTAATAGGAGATGACTATTTGAAAAAAATATATATAAGTAGTGTTAAGTTTCATTCGGTATTTCTTCTTCACCGACGGTCATTTTCAAAATGCTGGTAGACTAAAAAAATAATAATCTATAAGAAAAGGATTTATTTAAAAAATGTAAGACGTGTCTAAGTGCTTTTGAAGATTCAATTTTATCTTTATCTTTAACCGTGGCATCTCGTCGAATGGGTTTATAAACCTCGAGATTGTCCTTGCTTGAAGGGCACGGTTTACAAGCTGAGAGATGTCAGTCGTTAAGCCAAGTCGGATGCGTTGGTACGGCTGTAAATTCTATCCTGTGCTAATTCGCAATAGACCGGCGCGGAGTATGCGCTAAACTTCATCAGTTGATGAGAGACACGTAACAGAACTGTGGAATAAGTATGATACGATGTGATGATGGATGCTACCAGCGCTGTCTTTGAAAAACGATGATCGAAACGCATGAACGGAGATAAGAAAGTAAATTATGCACTGTAAACTATCTGAAGAACCTAATGAAGTAAAGTTTATATCGCTAAGTCAACATTTAAATTGTCTTCGTTCAGTTATATCGTGAATTATTGCTATTAGTGGTTCCTTTTTGCTATACCGGCCTGTATAACTTAACTGCATCATCTTAATCATTTATTTTTATATTGGAAAGAAGGCAAAAGAGTATCTGGGTCACTCACTGGGTAACTAGTCATCAGACATCAAATGCCAAGTGACATCAGCAATATAGCAAGGGGTCACTGATCCATTTTCTCAATACCTTATTATCGCCTTCAAATAGCTATAATTTACTTTTGTACCACGAAATTTTGTTTTTTCTTTCAACGGCGACTAGTGTGCGCCATAAACACTCTTAACAACCATAAACCCAATTCTGTGTACAGCTAAGCGCACGTCAAGCTTGACTCTTTGGCATTTCTGCTGTTCTTATATCGTACGGAATAAGAGTTATAATCGCACTTCGAGAGTCTAGTAATCTGCTCTTGGCTGTACTACTCGACTTATAAATCCATCAGGTTTGTCTTGAGTTGTCTATTGTTTACCTTAATAATTGTGTTGACAAAGCCATCAAATATGTCAACATCGTTTCTAAGTTGTAATATACAGTTTTTACATAAACAGAGACTGTGTTTGGAGAAAGTCGTAACTTGATGCTGCGTAAACCCTTTGTGCACTATGAGTGCAGACTGCAATACGTAATGATCAACATAAGGTTGTATATGTTATACGCCGACCCACATTATTACCTTACATGTGTTGAGAAACTTTCTCTTCGTTATGAACTTTTGTTAAATAATGTCGATTTTTATCGGCGAACCTTTACCGATGAATTTTTATGAGTACATTTCTTTTTATTATACTTATGTAGCAATCAAACTTACAGCCCACGTGATCATACAATGACAACTTACGAGTTTATTGCAAGCGTCTTTAGCTACTTGACTGCTTTATATCAGGCAGGTTGTTAGCTTAAAGCAGTATTTCAACTTGAGGTAAAGACTTATGTTATACAAATCTTAATCAGATCGCTCATGGAGTACTGTAGCTTTGGCCCGGAGCATCTGCTCAGCTAGGATCTTGGGATTCGGTTCAGAGACGAGCGTGGACCTGTTCCACTGATTGCGTCATAGTATGAGTTTTGTTCAGAGGAGATATGATGCCCATAGCTTCCCTCTACAATCGCACCGCTCCCCGTCAGCGGGTAATTCATCGTCACACTTCGGAAGCGTAATAAGTATATCGGTATAAAATATAACGTCAAGTGGTAAAATCGAAATCTATACTAATATATAAAGCGGAAGGGTTTGTTTGTTTCAACGCGCTAATCTCTGGAACTACAAGTCGGATTTGAAAAAATATTTTTGCATTTGATAGCCCAACTCTTGAGAAAGGTTATAGGCTATCATCATCACAACCCTTAGAAGCAGCCGAGAAAAAAAAATAAAGTAGAAAAGCGTTTCAACGGGATATCAGTATTCGCACGAGAGAAGTCGTAGGATGCAGCAAGTGAACATATAAATTTGTAGGTATCTTGCTATACTATGCTATACTTAGATTAATAAAGTGTAACATAAGACCAATCATTAATCTAACGCTCGTTTCTCATTCGACGCCTCTGAATAATGAAAAGATGAGAAAGAAGAGATACCACGAAATTATAGTTCAACACTACCACAATATTTTAACACATTCTGATCCCACTACAGGGATATGAGGCTTTCAATTGAAGAAGTTTATGGAGTACTCCACCGCAATTACGTAAGCCACTATTACCTGACTAATTAGATCGTAAACACGGTCTTCTTTATACCTCGATGGAAGGCGTAAAGCTTGCGACCCACTTTATGTAAAATTATATCCGTATCTATGAACGCTTGCAATATAAGGGAGTATAGCTCGCTCATTGCCATCGCCGCTGTTCACCACCACAGCTCCTCGGATACTTACTTGTTGAGTTGTTATTTGACTACAGTTTTCTGTGAGGTGAAGGTACTACTTCAGTCGAGTTATATGCTTAGCACTTCAATTAATTAATTTTTAATTAATTGGTTTATTGTTGAAAATGATATACCTAGATGGTTTGAACATTTGGACGGACGACAAAAGGGTTACGAAAGAAGCATATCAAGCAAGAGTGAGTGGAGATATCGGCAAGGGCCGCCCTAGACGCACACATAGGGATCAAATTGTTGATGTGCTGAAAAGGGCCAAATCAAAAGCACTGGAAACTGAAGAGCATGAGTGAAGAGGTTGATGAGTGTGGAAGAAAGGTATATTTGGATCAATGCACCTGGCGTTCCATAGTGTCTGTACTAACCCAATGGGAGACAGGCGTGATGATATGTAGGTATGACGAGCTTGGTGGCGCAGTGGTGAAACGCGCTGTTACGTTACTTTGACACCGACGCTCGTGGGTTCGATACCCACACAGGGCAAACATTTGTGTGCATGAACATGTATGTTTGTCTTGGTCTGGGTGTTTTTAAGAGATGTAGGGCGCATCAAAGCAGTATGGGGAAGTACCTCCACCTCACAGAAAACCATAGCGAAATTACAACTCCCTGGAGGGATGTTGTGTTCCTGCGTATGAGTGAGGTCACCAGTAAGTTCCTAAGGAGCTGCTATGCTAGGAGCAGAGGCTTTATTGCTCGAGTGATACTTAATGTATTGCGAACGATCATAGGCTACGGTAATTGCTTTCCATCAGGCGGGCCGTATGCTTGTATGCCTCCGGACGTGGTATAAAAAAAATGTATAGTCTATATTGTAATAAAATCCCTGGTCCCAATTACATTTGATGAGTTTTTAAAATGGAGATCAAAACCCATCCATGTAGATGTTGTTCTCCGGTAGAGTAAAATTGGATAATCCGAGAGCCAATTACCGCACACTTTGATCTCTGCTTGTACGTAAATAAGTAACGTATGCCTTGTCGAGCGTGAACCGCACTATCTTGAGAATATTTAATTTGACACTTCCTTAATTTGACTGCTCTTTTAATTTGATATGCTTGCTGTTGAATTTGGCTTTTGGTAGAGATGAAACCGCTTTCGATCATAGATAAGGAATACAAGATTGATCGAGACCACTAAGATATTTTTCTTTATTCTTATTCAATAACTCTTAAAAAACAAAAATTTTCGTTTCGTTTGATCAGTAGAGCAGTGACAGCCTATAGTGGATAAAATAATCAGCCTATTAACAGCTTGGTCCCTGGTTCGAATCCTGGAAATCCGTCCGGCATTCGGAATGTGTACATATTTGTAATTTTGACAGATTAAGTAAAGAGTCGTTAGAATTTGCATAGTGAACTGTTGGTCACGGATATCGATAGAATATACATTATTGGAGATTTTAACTTACCTCACATTGAGTGGCAACAGTGTGGGCCTTCAATGTATGAACCGACACCATCTAGTTGCAATAATAATGCTAATAATAATAACTTAAGAAATTTTTTATCTCTTGTAAACTGTAAGCAACATAACAATATTAATAACAATATGAATAGAATTTTAGATCTCTTTTTATCTAATAATGATATTTGTACATGTGAACCGATAATAAACCCCCTAGTACCTGCGGATCCTTTGCATCCACCGTTCGTTGTATTTGTAAATTTTGAGATGCGGTATAAGTCTTTGCCTCGTTGTCCGTTGCCGAAATATTGTTTTCAGGACGGTAATTATAGTGAAATTAACAAAGATATTTCTAACATTGACTGGGCTACCATTTTAAATAATTTATCAGTTGACGTAGCTGTGAACCTGTTTTATGAAACAATATACGAAATTATAAAAAAACACACGCCTGTACGTACTTATACCTCAAGTAGTTATCCAACGTGGTTTTCTCGCCCCCTTATTCACGTATTTAATAATAAACAGAAAGCATGGGATAAGTGGAAGAGGTACGGCAATGCCTCTGATTATGAGGAGTTCTCGATTTTCCGGCACAGATTTAAATTACTCTCCAAAGAATGTTTTGATTCTTACATAAAGTCAATTGAAGATGGCTTACAGACTGATGTAAAAAAATTTTGGTCTTTTGTTAGTAGTCAAAAACAAAACAATAGCATTCCTAACAAAATGAAATACAACGATAAAGAGTCAGAGGACCCTGCAACAATATGTGAACTGTTTTCAGAATATTTTAGCTCGGTCTACGAAACATGTGAACAAGGTAATCCTAACCTCGACTCACTGCCGTCTTCAAATAAATGTAATCCGATAGCTGACATAATGTTTTCCAGGGAGGCTATAATAAAGGAACTAATATCTTTAGATATAACAAAGGGACCAGGTCCGGATGGTATATCGCCTTTCTTTCTAAAACATACGGCTGAATCTATAAGTGTACCCCTTCATTTACTTTTTAATCTTAGCTTGCGGGAAGGTAAGGTTCCCGAAAAATGGAAATCGGCTAACATAATCCCTGTTTTCAAGAACGGTATTAAAAATGATATTAGCAATTATCGGCCAATATCACTGCTCTCTACTTTGTCGAAAGTATTTGAAAGATTAATTCATAATGCTCTTTATCCTCTACTTCATGATCAGATTATAACTGAACAACACGGATTTGTAAGAAACCGTTCAACCATTAGTAATTTAACACTTTACTCAAATTATTTGTTTGAAAACTTAGATAACCGCATGCAAGTCGACTCTATTTATACTGATTTTCGGAAGGCTTTCGACAAGGTAGACCACAGGATCTTATTGCAAAAAATTGCATATAACGGCATTCGTGGGAATTTATTACGTTGGTTTGCATCATATGTGAAAAACAGAGTACAAAGAGTTGTAGTACATGGATTTACATCATCGGAGACAAATGTTACATCTGGGGTTCCTCAAGGATCAATCCTAGGGCCGCTGTTATTCATCTTGTTTATTAACGACATCACCGAATGCTTTCACAACTCAAATTTTCTTCTGTACGCCGACGATCTTAAAGTTTATCACGTTATTGGAACTGTTGACGACTGTAAGAAAGTTCAAGCTGATCTAAATCGCCTCTCTGTTTATTGCTCCTTAAACAGATTACAGCTTAGCTTAAACAAATGTAAATCCATTACATTTACAAAAAAACACTATGTTATAGATTACACCTATTATCTTTGCAGTGAAGCTCTAGAAAAGGTCTCACTTATAAAAGATCTAGGAGTTTATTTCGACTCTAAACTTCACTTTGATATTCATATTAACAAAGTGACAAATAAGGCGTTTCAAATGTATGGATTTATTATGAGGACGTGTACTCAGTTCAAACGGCCTGCTACTTACCTACACCTTTTTAGATCATTGGTTAGATCGCAAGTCGAATATGCCACAGGTATCTGGAACCCATATTATTCGAAGTACAGCGTTCAACTTGAATCGGTACAGAAAAAGTTCTTACGAGCGGTCAACTACCGATGCCATCATTCGAAATCATCTTATCAACCACTTCTTAATAAATTTTCTTTATTGTCTCTTTCTCAAAGAAGGTTGCTTATGGACCAGGCACTTTTGTATAAGATTTGCCATAACAACCTTGACTGCAGCCAGTTAATTAATCAAATTTATCTTCGCACACCTACTAATATACATGTGCGTGAGAACATAATTCGACGTCTTTTTGCTCCTAAATTCTGCCGAACGAACGCAGGTGAACGTGCTCCCTTGCGTCGTATTATGTCTTCTTATAATAAGTATTTTACTGAAATAGATATATTCGCTTTGTCATTATCGGTATTTAAAAAACATGTCATTGAGAGGCTATCAGATATTACCTTAGATTGATGCTATAATGTGTACTATTTTTTCTTTTCTTTTTCTATATGTAATGCGTTTGAAATTACCTAATAATTTGTGGATAATGTGGTTGGTTGTACAATTATCAAAACTATTAATTTCATATTATGTAAAAAACCCTGATTGTACAATTGTTTTTTATCCCGAATAAAATAAAATAAAATAGAAGTGGATCATCCTGATGCGCAATTTTTAACAGGGCATGGAAACTTTAGGGCTAAGCTCTTTTCGTTTAGACTCGTGTCATCGCCTTTATGTGAGTGTTCTACGACAAATCATGAATTCGAGCAATCAGCACATCATTTTCTCTGGGAGTGTGATCTCTGGCGTTGGGAGCGGGACGATATGTTATATTCCTTGTATGTCACATCCGGGGTAGTATACTGTTCTGATTTGATGGCAACAAGGGAGAATTACCAGGCGTTTAGGCGGTTCTGCAATCTATATTATCGGAATCGATGTGTTAGGTAACAACTCAAAATGTAGGTCCCCATAGTGTTAGATGTTTGATATACTGTGGTGCACGGCAGTTGAGCTTCACTTGACTAGCCATCTCTTTGAGGTTATTAAATGAGTTATTTGTCATATTGCTGTCTTTCACTTTGCCAAGAGGGGAAGTCAATTTCAAAACTTCCTACTCCTACAAATTTCTTCCGCTTAAATTAGTTGTGAGTTCCAAGGCAGCTGTAGTTTAACTCCCGGGACAGCAATGAACTTCACTGTTCATTGCCTTTTTGGTGGTCGCCGCTGTTAATTCTGGCCATACAGGAGATACAGTGGTAGTGGTTTGTAATTTTCACATCGTGAAAACATCGTGGTTAAACCCGCACGTTCAAGAAATTAAATTTCGAAGACTTGTTGTTGAAGTTCGTGATATGATGCGCACAGCTTCCATGTAAATACTCTCGCACCACTTACCATCGATAAAGAAATTACCCTCACACACACTTATAGCTACAAAGGACGCGTACAGTGCGGTTGCGAGCCGAAGTTTTCCCAACAGACTGCATGAGATTCTTGAATGAGGAAGAAAAGACATTTTTTATAGGATCGGTAACGCACGAGTGATGACCGTAGCAAGTGCCATAATCTACGGTACTTACCGTAGACAATGGTACTTGCCACGGTCTGATAGTAACCAGTTGCTTACTTATCTTTAGGTTTTATTTAAGACCGATAATAGAGACCTTAGAGGCATGACACGAACAGGCAACTGAAGTGACAACAACAGAGTTCTCGTTTGAAACACAAAAAGTAAGTGATTGATATTCAGACTTTAATTAATTAAATATCAATAAAGTGTAGATATCGTTAAAATCTAGATATCGATAAAACCGTTGTATTTGTATGAAATAATGATAGGATTTAAAATGTTTAAGACCAGATTAAAGGTGAGATAAAGAGTGATGTGTTGATACAGTGATTATTCAATTCGATAAGAATTGATATCATTCTATGAATTTCAATTTTTACTGATAAAGTTCGCGAAACATAACCTCGGCAAGGTACAATCTTATTAAAGCATTGTGTACACCTATAGGGTTTGTTTACAGACCACAGGCGTGGGTGTTGCAGCGTGTAATCTAGTGCTATGACGACACACACGTGCACTTGCAAGTCTTCGAATTGGCACGTGACGCTAGGATTTACTACATACATAATTAGGGCCATATCTGCCGAGTCAGTTATAGACATGGTAGAAAAACATCTTACGAGCGTATGGGATATCGAAGCGTCGGGCATGCTCGCTCTAGATAGATAGATGATCTCAAATGAGCGATCGGAGGTGGCTAGATGCGTAGAAAGTAGAAATGTTGCGTGTACTCGTAGATACGAGCTGATAGTTAGGTATGATCACATACATTTCAAATTCAACGGTGTCTACATACAAATAGTCGAAGGCAAAACAGTTAAGTTCCTTCGTCTCCTCTATTTGACAACAGATTTTCTTTTCTTTTTTTTTGTTTTGTAGCTATTGACGACCTTTAAAAATACATAACTTTTTTTGTAGCTTGTTATTCTAACGACTAACGTCCACAGTACTTGAGGATGCCTCGTGGAGTGCCGTAAGCCCGAAACACGTGTCGCAGAGACAACCATGGCAGCAACGGTGGCGGGTGCATGCGGTTCCTGTTTCAGATAGCGGGCAATCGCAGCAGCGGAGGCAGAGACGCAGAGGCATGCATCTACTAACGGTTGTGTGTGGGTTCCGGCCGGTGCCAGTTCGCATGATCTAATTGATGACAGAAGCGTACAAAGCAGGTTAGAACAAATTGCATATAAAAAGTAGTAACAAAAAATTGGAACATACAAATTCTTGTTTGCTCCAAATTTTCAATAATCATTTCGACTATTGGGGCGACAACTGGTATTCATTTATTCATATATTTAAAAGGAACGTCAATGGCATTATAATTGATGTTGTACACATAAATTACATTGCGGTTCAATTAATTCTAATGTATTTACCAATATGTAACGATTTGAATATTTTTTTTCTTAAAAGGAAAACGGTACCCTTATAGGATCACGTTGTTGTCCGTCTGTCTGTCAGGACCTTTTTCTCATGAACGGGTGGAGCTATTAAGCTGAAATTAATATCAAATATTCAGGTAATCCCTTCGAGCAGTGAAAAACTCAAACTTCTAAGTCAACGCAATCAAAAGATACGGCTGTTTATGCGCATATTTTGACACTCGCAAGGGAATCAATACCTATAGGGTACTTCACGTTGACCTAAAATCATGAAATTTGGTAAGAAGCAATGTAATGAACGTCATAATCTAAGATAACATCGGTCGTATATTAAAAGTGTTTCATTAGAATAACGACAAACAACAGTATGGTAATGAACAACAAACATCAAATAAGATAACAGATATTGAGTAGAGGAACTTAAAAAATAACGTTACTTTACTCGGCGGTGAAGAAAAACATAGTGAGAAAACCCGCACATTCAAAGATTTCGAAAAACGTGCGACCTAATCTAAGAAATTAATAGTTCCAAGTCAAAATTAGTTCTTCGCCAAATGGTTAGCCGTAGGTAAAGGATCTTTTTACCACGTTTTTAGTTAATTACGCTTCTTTAATGCTGTAAGCTTTCATATATACTTATTCCGCTTGATATTAAAATAAACACGCGAAAGTAGAAGAATGTAGGCCGTTGACTTACGTACCATAACCAAATTGATAGAGTTTTATGAGAAGGTGATCTGAGGAGCCCTAGAAATCGAAAGTACATGAGAAGAGCTATGAATATTAAGAAGTGAGTGAGGTGTGTTAGGACCAGGTTATGGGGCGCTCGATTGTCTCTGCCTACCGCACAAGAGGTTTGGCGTGAAGTTATAGATGTTTTAATATTCAAATCTTTACGGTTTCCTGTCGCAAATGGGTATATTACTAAGAAAATATCGAATGGGAAGCTTTGTAAACTTGTACTAGTTAAGTGCTCGTGTACTTTGATGACCAATTCGGCTTGCGTTCTTCACACGCCGCGCGCGCCGCTGCTTTATGTGCCGCCGCACTACGCAGTTTGCGTCTGGTTTTGATGTAAAAACAAACAGCAATCTGGCCGCTCTTATCGCAAAAAGTTGGTTGTTGTTTATATTCGTTTGTTTTTATCATATATTTTCTAATAAAAATTTTCATGAGTATTACAGTTTCGTAACTGCATAATTATTACAAATCAATGACTAATTATTGTATGTATGTAATATCTTTATTTTACAAAATAATAGTAAGAGCTTACACTGAGAAAAGGAAGAGATAAGTAGTACAAAGCCGGGGAATATCTTTCTAACGGATTTCTTCCAGTCAACCTTTAAGATTTAAGACACATTTGCCCAAGGAACAGCATACACTTCTTCAAAAAATGTAGTAAGGAAGTTTTTTATATGTCCATAAAAACATAGACTCATTTTGTAAAAAGAGTGATACTCATAGCATAAATACTAGATATAAGCATAATCTTGTGTTACATGCAAGCCGTCTCCACAAAATAAGTAATTCTTTTATGGGGCAATGTATACGGTTCTATAACAAACTTCCCAGCAATATAAGAGAATTGTCAATAAACAAATTTAAAACTACTATTAAAGCCAAATTGTGTAGCAGGGCATATTATAAAGTATCTGACTATATTAATGATAAAAATGCCTGGGAGTGAGTCGATCCAATTATAATGTAATTAATAAAATATGTAAATTTGTTTGGACACCAAAAGAGGGATGCCTGAGTTTTTTGGCAGTATTTTTATCAGTGCTCACCTAGTCATAAACTGCACGGTAGGGGAAAAAATTGTGACGATTCCAAACAAATGTAGCCATTTTTACGGAATAAAAAGATTTTGACTTTGACTTTTACAGGGGCGGCGCGTTCATAGAAGACGTAATATTATTTACGTAATAATATTAACTACTTATCAACAGGCAAGCCGTACATTGATTTGCAATGTATGAGGTGATGAACAAACAGATAAGGAATGATAAAAGAATCCAAAAGGAAAATACTTTTAGAAGTAAAGGAGAGGGATCAAATAATAACGATAGGGGCCTGTGCGTTTACACTGACCTTTCGCCTGATTCACATGCCGACTTGGGAAGTACCTCCACCTTACCGAAAACCGTAGCCAAATAACTTTCTAGAGGGTTGTTGTGTTTCTGCGAGAGAGTACAGTTATAAGGTGTCGCAATGGTATTAGCGTAAGAATCAGTTTACATCAGGCGATCCGTATGCTTATATGTTTCCGACTTTGTATGAAAATGTGATAAAGACTGTGCCAGTTCAATGTTTAGTGTATAGATATAAATATATATTTCGATAAAATATATAATATACAATAGTATATTATATTTTTTATAGAAAATCGCGTTTTCAGGAAAAAATACACTTAATAAGCAAAATCTTATCTATATACAAAATTTGATTCAAACCGTTAGAGTCGTTTCCAAGATACACGAAATAAATTTATTTACACTACAATTTTGTTTTTTAATTTCCCCTAACTTAAGGTTGTCCGTAAGAGAGTGTTATGCGATAATACCGCCGTAAGTTAATTTCGTGTATTTTATTGTTTTATGTGGTGCAATGAAGAATATTATATTGTATAATTGCTCGTTTAAAGTAATAAGATAAAATGATAAATGAACATAGTTAACGTGATAGAAAAAAATTCGACTAGCAACAAACAGTGGTTTCGCAATACTAGAAAAAGCCAATTATGGTTGTTTACATTGTACAGTACACTGGCTTGCCATAACCTTATACGGAGTAATGGGGAACATTACATAAAAGTGTTCTCACGGTAAAAGCTCGCTGCGAGGTCGCTCCAGTAGTGTAGTTGCAGCATGGGTGCAAGCGCCAGGATTCGCGCCCGTCAAACCTGTCGGAGAATGTACCAATCCAGTTTGACCGAGCCGCCCTTACTTTCTTTAGGTTGTCCTAATACGGTGAATGCAGAGAAAATCTATACTAATATTATAAAGAGGAAAGATATTATTTATTATATATTATTGGTGGCGGAAGCACACAAAGCAGGTTAGATCAAATTGCATGTAAATTTGACTTTCGCAAAATAACGCCTGAATCTATTAACTAGATATTATTTTTTGTACCGTCAAATGTATGTTATGTTTATTTGTTGGAATGGAGAAACTCAAAAATAGTTAACCTATTTATAAATTATTTTTCCTGGTAGGAAGCTACATTATCAGCATCTTGTTGACGAAAACACTTGTACAGATTCCTCTTCACAATGTAGAAGTGTTTTCATTAACAATATGTCTTCAAAATTCCACCAAGCTAACAATCAACAGAGTCAACATAATACATTATCAGTAAGTAACAAGGCTTATTTTTTACTAGCAGAAGCCCGCGCCTTCGCACGCATGAGATTTGGGTTTTTAGTAGCCTTTATTTCTCTGTGGACATGAAATTGTTTCTGTTTAAAAAAAAACAAACTACAGGGTCGTAGATGCAACCATAGAGCGATTCAATTTTCGTACAGCGCCATCTATTGACCTTTACAGGAGGCAACGTATATGTATTTTATTTATATTACATAAAAATGCGTAGTTATTTTATGTTACAAAAAATACGTATTCTATGAAAATAATAAAAATAAAATTGCAAAGTCCCTCGAAGGGTAAGATATTTCCCCCTAATTTTGACAGTTTTTCATTTTTTACGCAGGAACCCTAAATATTTACGGGATAAAAAGTATATTCTGCTCTGAACAGTCCTCTACCTACCAGTGAAAGTCCCGTTAAAATCGGTTTAGCCATTTCGAAGATTAGCCCGGACAAACAAACAGACAGACAGACAAAAAAAGTTAAAATTGCGTAATTAGGCTTTGGTAACGTGAAAATAATAATATGAGCTTAAGATAAAGGCTTTATTTTGAAATCACAGACAGACACTTCAATTTTATTTATATGTATAGATGTATAGATTTAGAAAAAAATTTGTGACAGTCGAAAATTGCAATAACATAACCAAAGGTATCATTTTTTTTCTTTCTACCCGAGCGAATCCGGTACAGGTTTAATATATTCTTATTAAAAAAACCATTAGTGTTTTCTTTCTTTCACACTTTCTCCGCAGTTCTAAAATTATATTGAATATCTACTTATTTATTTTTACTCTCATGGCTTTCCATCATTGATAGCTCGATAGCAACTCGCGAATGCGACAATAGTCTTGCTTAATTTAACAAGTATAGGCGTTATTAGATACAATAGGTACTCTACTTAATCTGTTTACGTCCATTATGGACGCATATTAGGTACTTAGGTAGTTATCAATATGTAAATAGTGATTACTTTTACGAGGGGTGTCTCCAAAACTTCCTTCTCACTGAGTTCGTTCATACTTAGAAAATTAATGACATTTCGAGACACGATCTTACGATCGATCGATGACGTGTACCTATATGCATCTTTTTAGGGTTCCGTACCCAAAGGGTAAAACGGAACCCTATTGCTGAGACTTCGCTGTCCGTCCGTCCGTCCGTCTGTCACCAGGCTGTATCTCACGAACCGTGATAGTTAGACAGTTGAAATTTTCACAGATGATGTATTTCTGTTGCCGCTATAACAACAAATACTAAAAAATAGAATAGCATAAATATTTAACGGGGCTCCCATACAACAAACGTGATATTTTTGCTCGATATTGATAACGGCAACAGGTAGACACTTGAAATATTTACAGAATATTTAGTTAGATATTCACTTTAAGAATAAATAATCAAATTAAAATAAAACAAATATTTAAGGGGGGCTCCCATACAACAAACGTGATTTTTTTGCCGGTTTTATAGGTAGTGGTACGGAACCCTTCGTGCGCGAGTCCGACTCGCACTTGGCCGATTTTTTTATTTTTTATACAAAATCAGGAGACACAAATAGTGTATTATTATGTATTATATTAATGTTATAATCTTTCTGTTTCTTGCTGTTAGTATTTCTGCAGCGGAATAAGTATAGGTTCCTGTGGATGCGTGATGGGGTCAGTGACTAAGATTCTGTTCAAATCTTAGCCACGTGTATTTTTTTTAACAATTTAAAGAAGCGAGTCAGTGTGTAAGGATCGATTTATGTGGCGTTCGGTTCTATGTAGGTACTCCACAAGGGCCTTGGTGTGAAGACACAAAGGTAAACGATAGATAGATTGCAGCTCTCATTGACTTTCGTTAGATACTATTCAAAATGAAACTAAATTAGGGTTTCAAGGAGCATCGAATGTGATATTTCTCATAAGAAAATGATATATCCAATTTAAAAAGCATAGCATGATTCTGACATTAGATTTGCCACTAGTATTTATGTCCCCCTGAGGACATACCAGACTATTTCGGTAAAGACACGATTAGCAAATCTACTTATAGCGTTGAGCTTGCTTGGAAGTCAGCTGCCTCTAAACTTAGTCGTCAAAGGTGAGGCACTGATTTACCAAGACCGCAACGTTGCTTGTGCGAGAGAAATATCACACAGGTATGACTCGACTACGTCTGAAATGGCTATTTCAACATGAAAAGCCATAAAGGAAGATGAACACTCAAATCGTATAGGTTGTACGAGTAAAAAGGATGGAGGGGGACGCGTGACCGCTCTTGCGTCTCGAGGATGAGCAAGAATGTCGAGACGTGATGCATACGCGCTTAAATTGAACTGCAGTGACGACGAATTTCCAGTGCTTTATAGGTGGTGTGTTTATATGATCATAAATCATATGTCTTTGAATTCTAAATACAGGCCTTTAGTCTGCGTCGCAGAAAGAATAGTGAGCATGCGTCAGGAGTTTGTATAGAGCTGTGGAATGGGAAGGGTGTAAGGTGTACTGGAGATCGGAAAGGGGCCCGCCTTCGTCCGTCCTTGAAAGAGTCTTTTGACAAGGTTACGTATGTTTGGGATGCTGCGCAGAGACGCCATTTTAGATAGCGTCTATCATATTTCATAACATAACAAATAGCAGGAAAACTGGAGTTTGAACGAGACGAAGAGATATTATGCCATTCTACAGTGTAGGTACTTATAACGTAATATTGTCGTGACACAGAGATAGTAATATGACGTACATTAATATGTATTGAAACTATAAGAATAAAATTCGTCTCAGCGCTCGAAATCTGCCCACGAATATTATTGAAATTTTCAACATACATATAAATTTCCATTTTTCCAATATTTATTTTTAAGTTTTCTTCTTTTTTTATGTTGGTAGCACGTAACTCGACAATGACAACTAAAAAACGGTTGACGAAAGAAGGAGAAACAGGTATTGAATTGTTTATCTTTGCCTATTTATACTCGTATATAGATTAGAAATACGGGCGATGTTATGCACTGGGAGAATTATCATAGTCTATGACTGTAAAGTGGTTACTCATGTACATGATCGGTAACGAGCTACAGTTTTAGTCATACATGAAGTCATGCAAACTCCGGCGAATGACGTGAACCATGCAAAAATAATCGGCACGAGAGGGCTTTCGTGTTTATAAACAGCCACATTTGGTTTCTTGCATCGACAGGGAAAAAAATATCGAAAACCAGCGGCTGCGCGGTAGCGGCATGGGACTTTTTGTCTATTGACAAATAAACAAAAAGACGACAGTTATACAGTGCTTACAAACAAAAATATAAACTATGTTTCAAACTTAACCTAATATTCCTTTTTTTTGGGTAAAGATTGGCGAGGAAAATAGTTTATTACTACAGAACTTATTCTATCACATTACACTTAAACATGAAGACGTAAATAAATCGTAACCAAAATATATTTCCTAGTTATATATAATAAGTACCAATGGCAACGTTTACGTAAAATCGGATTTTATTTTCAGGAAAGATACCTATATAGATAAACTTAACAAGTAAAACCTTATCTGAATACAAACTATGTTCGTTAGAGCCGTTACCGAAATACTTATAGAATTGCTCTATTAAAGTAATAAGATTAAATCAATAGACAATTTTTTTCTCCATGCTTCTCATACATTCTACATACTAAATAATCGATCTTACCCCCTGAAAACTTTAACCTCAGTTACGTAAATGTTACGTTAGGTTACATTAAGTTCTATACGCATGTTATTAGAACAGCAATAAATATACATTTAATAACATGGCCATTTAATACTTATTAATAAGGGTATTTTCTATGTATAATAAGTATTTACTAAAAAAAAAAAATGTATTTACGTATGTTTATCAGTTGTCTAGTACCCATAACACAAGCTTCGCTTACTTTGGGGTTAGGTGGCGCTGTGTAATTTGTCCGACAATAAAAAATAAAAAAAATAAAAAAAAATATTCTAGAGTACGTTATGTAGGAATCATATATATATATATATGATTGCCGCAGTGATTTACGGACCCGTTGCCATTATAACTGTATGACATAACGGTTGATCGCTGCCACTGGGACACGAAACAAGGAAAGTAGCGGGGACAATGGGAAATGTGCAAAAAGCTACGAACAAACAGGTACATAATTATCAGTCTAATGATACTTGTCATCAATCTTGCCGCGTGCGCCATCTTGATTTCTATAATATTGATGCAATTGAAGTACACTGGTTGTTTGATAAAACGTTCGAATAATTATGCCACCAAAATGTAGCAATGTACTTTGATAACACATCGCCTAGCGCTTTTAAGATATATTCTAGTGCTCTGGATATTTGATGGCACTACAGAACTGTGTCATTTTATATATCACTCTAATGGTAAACAACTGCATACTAGATAATTGTTGTATGAATACGGTCTACTACTTCCCTCTCAGTTGCAAACAGAGTTAATATATCACTGTGATTTTTATCCAATTCACAGTGATTTCAAGTAAAACAAGATAGAAGATCATTCAGTAGATCGCAGTATATATGATTAATAAGGGGAAGGTCAGGCTACGGATTTACAATTTTTATTATAGCTTATACAATATACAATAAATTTCTTATAACGTTATATATTTTTTGTATCTAGCCCTAAGAACTGGCATATAATCACTTAGGCATATAATAAGCACTTAAAAACTAATCATAAACTATTATTATTAACATATACATCCCATAATAAAATGACTACATGTACATAAGAATACAATTATATTCATCAGAATAAAAATAAAATTAATAACTTAATTCTAACCATATCATTGTCATTAAAGATTAATCCTAAATAAATATGTTTAGGAGGAATTGAGTAACGTACACACCTAAACAAGAATTATTATATGTATATCAAAAATTACGAGTAAAATAAACAGAAATACAACAGAAAAGCGAATCAGATGGAACAGTGGAAGGATGTAGGAGCCGAGTAATTCTATCAGTGTTCTATCAGAAGATGATGTCAGGAGCCTTAGAAACCGGCGAGCATGTATGTGAAGAGCTATGAATTTTAAAGAAGCGGGTGAGGTGTGTCGTTGCCGTTTATGTGGCGGTCTGTTATCTCTGCCTTCCCTGCAAGGACCTTAACCTGAAGATATACGAAGACAGATATAGTTTTTTTAATCTAAATTGCACCTATCGCATACCTTCAATATGTGAGTTTAATGTATATTTTGGACTTAGAATTGAGAGACGTTCTTGACGTAACTACTCGTACTAAGACAAGTTCTAGCTGCAAGTTACTTAAATGATTAAGTCGGTTCTAGCGAAATTACTGCAATTAGAACTTCTCTTATAAACTGGTTGAAATTTACATGTACTTAGACCTGCGAGTTCATTTGAAAGGTAAGTGGCACGAGCAAGGTGGCGCAAGGTGGCTGTTACGTTACTTTTACATCAACGCTCATGGATTCGATTCCCATACAGTAAAAATATTTGTGTACATAAATACGAGTATGTATGTTGTCTTGGTTGTTTTGAAGAGAGGTAGGGGGAATAAAACAGTCCACATGGGCAAGTACCTCCACCTCACAGACAGTGAGGTCACCAGTAAGCTCCTAATTAGTTGCTGTGATAACAGCAGAGGTGGCATCGCGGGAGTGATACTTAATGTATTGAAAGCGTTCATAGGTTACGGTTACCGCTTTACATAAGGTAGGCCGTATGGTTGTTGCCTCCCGACGTTGTATACAAAAATATATAAACTAGGTATTTGATATTAGAATTTCGATCCGGAATACGTCCTCACTCGTTTAAATTCCACCAGAATGTCAAAATAAACTTATATATATAATTATTATATATTTTTTTTATTGTGGATACCGGCTAACAGCGCTACAAATTAATGATGGTTCAAATGTTGCAAATGTATTTATATTAGCAATTTTAATAATCTATTATTATAATAGAACTAGTGGAGCAAGGTGACATTTTAATAATAGGTTGGTTAAACAGTAGTTTACTGATGTTCAATCAACAGCGTTGTGTGAACCAACCGTGTGGGATGCGGGAGCGAGGAGTAGGCATGATCTATTTTAAATTGATGGAAGGTCATCGTATTGCGAGGAAGACCGGCCATGTTTATTATTGCAGTTAACACTGAATGCTAAATTGTATGTGCGCCGAAATTTGTGTGGAAACTGTGAATGTCTAGGATTGGTCCAACTAATTTATAGGATCCAAATACGAACTTCGAATTGAGTAGGCTTAATGGCGTCTAAGCAACGTCCATCGTAAACAATGGATGAGATTGCATCTCAAGTTTCTCAGTGCAAAGGGCGCATTACGCTGTGGCCTATAGTCAACTCATAGCCACTTGAAAATACTGGCCAAACTCTGCCAATTCAGTACGCCATGAACACCTTCCAATGCTCCCTTCATTGGCTAGGAGTTGGACCACGCAGTGGAATAAGCAGGCATGTGTTGATTAGAACTAAGAATTTTCTTCAGACATCTAATTTTGTTTATTATGCCTTGTAGTAGATACAGTCCCAGAATGAAAGAAGAGACGATGAATCATTCAACGTGATATAGACAGATTCGTGGAGAAAACAGAAAATCACATACGATGGAATGCATATAGGGAGGCGTATATCATCTGAATGAATGTATCATCATTTGCCTGCATCGAGCAGTGTGTAGATAATAGATAGATGGATGATGATTAATTCTGACAGCAACTTGCCTATTATCACAATATGTAAAATTGCAAAATTGATATCTATACATATAAATAAAATTGAAGTGTCTGTCTGTGATTTCAAAATAAAGCTCTTATCTTAAGCTCATATTATTATTTTCACGTTACCAAAGCCTAAATACGCATTTTTAACTTTTTTGTCTGTCTGTCTGTTTGTCCGAGCTAATCTTCGAAATGGCTGAACCGATTTTAACGGGACTTTCACTGGTAGGTAGAGGACTGTTCAGAGCAGAAATAGGGTACTTTTTATCCCGTAAATATTTAGGGTTCCTGCGTAAAAAATTAAAAACTGTTAAAATTAGGGGGAAATATCTTCCCCTTCGGGGGACTTTGCAATTTTATTTTTATTATTTTCATAGATTTATTGTTATTGTTGGCGACAGACCTTTTTAGATATTTTTACCTTTTTGATGTATATTTCATATATTTGTTTTTTAATACTTCTTTGTTTTTATATTGACAATTGTAGTCTAGAGTAAAACGCTGTCCGAAATACATGTAAGTTACTCCTATAATATTATTTCATTTAGCTGCTGCCATATCCTTTATCCACTATTAACATTGGTCCTTCTCCCGGTCTATTTATCAGATTCCTATAAAATATTCAAAATTTTGATTTTCAAAAATTTTATTCAAATGGTTTTGACAAGAGGTATGGCAGCAACTCAAAGCGCCCCGACGGACTTAAATGTTCCTCCTTCTGAGGTATCCGCCGGCGTTTTAGATAATATTAATAAACCTGCTTCTCATCGTGGTTCACATCGTTCATCGGCCTCTCTACAAGCTCAACGACTTGCTGTGAAAGCCTTACACGCACGTCGCTTAGCCGACTTAGACGCTGAGCGTGAACGTGCCGCCGCTGAACGTGAACGCGCCGCCGCTGAATGTGAACGCGCCGCCGCCGCCGAGCGTGAACGCGCCGCCGCCGAGCGTGAACGCGCCGCCGCCGAGCGTGAACGTGCCGTAGCAAATTTAGAATTGCAGGCTGAATTAGCGGCTCTTGATGAGGCCGCCAGCTTTCGTTCACAATCTAGTACTAACTCTAGAGTAGGTAATTGGGTGGCGAATACTAATACATCTTTGTCTGAGAGACAGATTACATCATCACTGCACTCTCCTGTGCTACAACTGCCTGGCGGTGTCAACCCAATGCCGGTCACAGTACGCGAGCGTGTGGTCTCGCCTGGCGCTTGCGACGTCGGTATTACAGCCGGCGCCGCGGCGCGCGAGCATGCGCCCTTTATCGCATCTGTCCAGCCGGCATTAAATACACCGGCAGCAGCGCTATTGGCCGAGCGCGAGCGTGATCGCTCTCCAGACGCCGCTGGCTTCGCAGCCGCGGCGCCAGAGTACACGTCTCCTACCGCGCCGGCCCTGAACGGTTTTGCAGCCCCGAGTGCACATGGTGTCGTATCCACCCAAAACTACGAATATGGTGTGATGCTGCATTCTCCTGCGCTACTACTGCCCGGTGGTGTCAGCCCAACGCCGGTCACAGGTCGCGAGCGTGTGGTCTCGCCTGGCGCTTGCGACGTCGGTATTACAGCCGGCGCCGCGGCGCGCGAGCATGCGCCCTTCATCGCATCTGTCCAGCCGGCATTAAATGCACCGGCAGCAGCGCTATTGGCCGAGCGCGAGCGTGAACGCTCTCCAGACGCCGCTGGCTTGGCAGCCGCGGCGCCAGAGTACACGTCTCCTACAGCGCCGGCCCTGAATGGTTTTGCAGCCCCGAGTGCACGTGGTGTCGTATCCACCCAAAACTATGAGTATGGTGTGATGCTGCATTCTCCTGAGCTACAATTGCCTGGTGGTGTCAACCCAACGCCGGTCACAGAACGCGAGCGTGTGGTCTCGCCTGGCGCTTGCGACGTCGGTATTACAGCCGGCGCCGCGGCGCGCGAGCATGCGCCCTTCATCGCATCTGTCCAGCCAGCATTAAATGCACCGGCAGCAGCGCTATTGGCCGAGCGCGAGCGTGAACGCTCT
This sequence comes from Pyralis farinalis, assembly GCA_947507595.1. Classification (NCBI taxonomy): domain Eukaryota; kingdom Metazoa; phylum Arthropoda; class Insecta; order Lepidoptera; family Pyralidae; genus Pyralis; species Pyralis farinalis. The sequence goes on from OX382275.1 coordinate 11,775,021, forward strand.
CCAGACGCCGCTGGCTTGGCAGCCGCGGCGCCAGAGTACACGTCTCCTACAGCGCCGGCCCTGAATGGTTTTGCAGCCCCGAGTGCACGTGGTGTTGTATCCACCCAAAACTACGAGTATGGTGTGATTCTGCACTCTCCTGCGCTACAACTGCCCGGTGGCGTCAATTCAACGCCGGCCACAGTACGCGAGCGTGTGGTCTCGCCTGGCGCTTGCGACGTCGGTATTACAGCCGGTGCCGCGGCGCGCGAGCATGCGCCCTTCATCGCATCTGTCCAGCCGGCATTAAATGTACCGGCAGCTGCGCTATTGGCCGAGCGCGAGCGTGAACACTCTCCAGACGCCGCTGGCTTCGCAGCCGCGGCGCCAGAGTACACGTCTCCTACCGCGCCGGCCCTGAACGGTTTTGCAGCCCCGAGTGCACGTGGTATCGTATCCACCCAATATTACGAGTATGGTGTGGCGCAACCAGAGACTTGCGCGTCATTAGAAGCTTTGAACAAAGTCAACCGGCTCCACTCTGAACCGCTGGCACCGCGGCCCTCGCACTGCATTCGTAACAAATATACACCAACTCACATGCTAGGTACACAAAACGATTATTGTAACAAAAATAAACATGAATGTTCACGTGTGCCAAACACTTCACATAAAAGCCAGCCCAGTGACTTCATGAAGTTAGCTGAAGTCATTAGTTATCTCGCCCGTGGAAATGTCGAGAAACCTGCTTCAGGTAATTATGTTAGTTTACCTATATTTTCCGGTTCGCCGCCTACTCATTGGTTATCATTTAGAACTTCATTCGTGAATTCCAAAAAATCCTTTTCGCCGACGGAAAATATAGGTCGGTTGAATAATGCTCTCAGAGGAGCTGCTCGTGATGCTGTGGTTTCTCTTCTGGCTCTGTCACAAGATCCAGAAGAAATCATGGCAGCTCTTCAGGAGCAATTTGGTCAACCTCAACTTCTGATACAGCATCTAGTATCACAAGTTAAGGGCATGCCCAAGTTTTCTGCATCTGATGGTGGCAAGGAACTTCATCAGTTAGCCTGTGTGGTACGCAACTATTCACACCATAAAGATTTTTCGGTCTCTATTGGTAAAACGTCAAAATTCTAAATCAAATAGGGTCGCCTCCAACGTTTCATCTAAAGTTTTGAACTTTCGGCTGTTGGAATTTTGGAGGCTGAACGACACCCTACTGCATTCTCGATTTGTCTCTCAACGACGAATACTTTCGCCTTAATGCCGGTCTCCCCCCAACTAATCAAGGTAAGTTAAAAAAAAAAATTACGTTGATTTTGGGAGAAGATGGTTGTTTTGGACACTCCCGCGCGGGATATAAACCCCCGTTATTTTAGACAGAACACCAGATTCGGGCTATTTCTCGACCATTATCATCGGAAATTTGGTCACTGTAATACTGAAACTGTAGTTGACTTCCTGCGCGGGAAATATATCATAGCTTTACGCCCTAATAGACTGTTGCAAAACGCTGCTGTTTTTGTAGAGTTAAGAAGTCTTCCACCACCTGCACCTCAATTTGGTGATCTGCCCGGTGATAGATTATCTCATCACCAGCGGCCGTTTTCTTTCACGGGTCTTGACTATTTTGGACCGGTAGATATTATAGTCGGACGTAGACGGGAAAAGCGTTGGGTAGCCTTATTCACGTGCCTCACCACCAGAGCTGTTCATTTGGAAGTCGTCGGGAGTCTTTCTGCAGATGCAGCTATCATGGCCCTCAGAAGATTTATTGCGCGTCGGGGATGTCCAGCTAAAATCGTTTCGGATAATGGAACAGCCTTCGGTGCAGCTAACCAGCTCACAGAGATTTTTGATTTTGCAGCCAACCATAAGATAGTGGGTATTTATTTGCCCAGCGGCACCATCAATTGGTGGCTCGTGGGAACGCCTGGTGAGATCAATAAAGACTGCTCTTTCTGTAACCCTAACACAGCAGGCTCCAAGGGAAGAGACACTTACAACCCTGTTGCTGGAAGCTGAAGCTGTGGTGAACTTACGCCCACTTACACACTTACCAGTTGATCCGGAGACTTTACAATCACGCCTTTTCACTTCCTGTTGGGCACTCCGTCTACCGAAGCTGTTCGTCCATGCATTGATACAGACTTGAACCACCGCCTAAGTCACAAAGTTCTTCGTTTGGCTGAAGGGCTAGATGGGTGCGTGAATATTTGCCAATGCTGATTCCTAGAAAAGCTGGACAATCGCGATCATCATTCGAAGTCGATGACCCAGTTTTGGTAGTAGACCAAAATTTACCAAGAGGAACCTGGCCCAGAGGACGGATTTCAAGAATTTTTACCGGTCCAGATGGAATGGCTCGGGTGGTTGAGGTCCGTACAAGTAGGGGGGTCATTTAAAAGGCCTGTACGTAAAATAGTGCCCTTACTAATTAAACACTGCACTTAGAAATACTGTAACTGTGCAAAATAAATGTGCACCATCACTGTCGCCTCCTTAGATTGGTGCTCTGCACTGGGGCGGGCCATGTTGGCGACAGACCTTTTTAGATATTTTTACCTTTTTGATGTATATTTCATATATTTGTTTTTTAATACTTCTTTGTTTTTATATTGACAATTGTAGTCTAGAGTAAAACGCTGTCCGAAATACATGTAAGTTACTCCTATAATATTATTTCATTTAGCTGCTGCCATATCCTTTATCCACTATTAACAGTTATATTTCATATATTATATATATTATTATTATATTTCATATTTATTATTTTCGCATTTTTTGTAACATAAAATAACTACGCATTTTTTATGTAATATAAATAAAATACATATACGTTGCCTCCTGTAAAGGTCAATAGATGGCGCTGTACGAAAATTGAGTCGCTCTATGGTTGCATCTACGACCCTGAACTTTGTTTTTTTTTTAAACAGAAACAATTTCATGTCTACAGAGAAATAAAGGCTACTAAAAGCCCAAATCTCATGCGTGCGAAGCCGCGGGCTTCTGCTAGTACATAATAAAATTTTAGAATAAAGTCGAGTTTGTACCCTAATGGTATATTTTATTTTAAATAGACACGGAGGACAAACTTTTGGCTGCGAACACAAGTGTCGTTCGCAGGCTTTCATTGCCCATTGATATCTCAAAGGGCCTGCGTAACTGTTGGATAATCTGGTACTCAAATATGTTACCTTCACCAAGAAGGTATGTACTTAACTGGTTGGTACCTTAGGTTAAGGATGGCTGTCGCGACAGGATTATTGCCGCTTGGGATACTCTGAATACACGTACGTATGCTGTGACGTATTTTTGTATTATTATTAGTTATTTGTGTGTGAGCTCGTCCGTGGATAAGATTCACAGAATTGGTACATATGGTTTGAGATGCGTCATCCCGGCACTCAATATCCAAATTTAGTTATGTTACAATTAAAGTATTTACATGTTTAAACATTCTTACAACATATTTAAGTAAGAATTTTATTCCGAGTAACGTTATCACAATGATTCCTCATTACAAGTTAGGGGGTTAGGTAAGGTTAGGTTCTAATAAGTGAGACAGAGGTACCCACGCAGACGACTTTTGTACAAAGTCTCCCTCTGGTAAATTACATTATAATTAAATTACAATTATTCGAGGTTCACACTTGAGAAACGTTTTTTTTACTTACATGTCAGGAGGCATACAAGTATACGACCCACCTGATGAAAAGCAGTTACCGTAGCCTATTAATGCTTGTAATATATTAAGTATCACTCGCGCAAGGCCTCCTTTACTGGTGACATCACTCACACGCAGGAACACAACAACCCTCTAGGGAGTTATTATTTGGCTGCTGTTTCCTGTAAGGTGGAGGTACTTCCCCAGATGGGCTTAAAATATCCAGACCAACCAAATGACTGAGCCAAAGAGCTCGTCGCTAGTTAATAAGAATAACGGAAATTGCCATACTTTGGTATAAAGTGTACGTAAGTAAACAATGATTAATACGAAAATATAAATTTTAAAGGTGACGGTGAGTCTGAATATACTAAGGTGACAAATAAAATTTCCTGAAAACAGGAATATATTGCTCCTTGTTAGTAGGTATTCTTTGCACTCCGGTGTTTGGGGGCATATTCCATTTTGTTTTTACAGACGCATTTTAAATGTAATTAATTAAATGAATGACATATCAATCAAAAATCCTTTGTTCCAATTCAGTTATAGTTTTGCGTTATTCATTATACTGGTTTACCCGTGTACTAATGAAATTGTTGAGAAAATGATCTGTCTCAATTACAACAATTATCTACTACCGTTATGGCGATAGAGACATAATTTAACATAATATCAAAGACAAAATTATATATCAAAGATGCTTTAAGCCTCATTGTGCTTGAGGATTACATTAAATATACTCCGACAATCTACTATGGTAACTCATGAATAAAAACAGAAATAGATAACTTGCAAGTGGAAATGTAATACGATAATGCAAGTTTACTGGGAAATAGTAGTAGCGGATATGATACATTTCCGTAAGAATTTTAAACGCGGGTAATTATTTTTAATTTTCATGAAAAAGGCTAGAGAGGTAGATAGGTAGACCGAGAACGTGGCTGGCAGTGAAAGAATTGCCATACCTATAATGCGTAAGTTCGGATCATCGTATTAATAACAAAAGTCTGGAGAAACTTTTCATCACTTAGAGTAATATAGGTACGTATTATACGTTGAGTTTTGTTTGAATAATTGTTTGATGTACGATACGATATGATATCTCTACAATCGCACTGATCAGTAAAGAATTCATCTACACACATCGCATTTAAATGCTCGCTTATTGTGCATTTTCGAAGAGGTTTTCTTCAGCACCCTTTCAGCATGTGGAATGATCTCCCTAACAATTTCTCAAGAGACTACAAAGGTTTTCAAAGTAACGGCAACACATGACTGAATCATTCATGTTTCTTCAATTTTGCACATAGCCTTGCAGTCATATTATTGGAAGTACAGTTTATACAGACCTTTACAACAAGTGGCTAAATGAGGCATTGTTAAACTGTAATGGTATACGTAAATAAAAAGAAGTAGTTGTCTACGCTGGTTGAACACAGTTTACTCGACCATACAATTGGTGCAGTCCACACCTTTCTATAGTCGTTGTTTGAATTAATGCATCGGTATTACTGATAGACTTAATGGAAAAGGGAAAATTATTATTTTCATATTTATAATTGTTCAGCCGCAACGAAAATGCTATGGTTGAGTCAAAAAGTAGAACTTAACTACGAATTTTGTAGTGGTAACCTACACGATGGTCTTATGCCTAGGTCTTGAGAAGATCACAGGGAGCCAATCGATGGAAGCGTCACAGGACCGATCGCTGTGAAAGTTTAAGATGGAGGCCTATGTTCAGCTGTCAACATCTTTTGACTGATGATAATGATCAACCTACACAAAATAGTCTACGAGTTATTTAATAAAAAAAATATGTTAACTATGTAAAATACCTGTATTTTAAAGGTAATAAACATTACATGAATATAAGGAAAGAATAGTTAAATAACTAATGGACTATGAAGCAGTAGAGTTAACAACCAACAAATTATTTCACGTAATAGGCGAAAAACGGACGCTCGGTGTTATTTAACAGGTAATTAACAAAACGGATGTTATAATACAAGCCATTAAGAATTACATAGAGCTGTATGAATACCAATAGTATTTTACTTTGAACGCTCTTTGGTCTTCATATGCAAAGAATATACACAAAGGTAACTTACAATGCAATATACATTAGTATGCTTAATACATATTGCCTTGTATAGTTAAGAGCACGCTTGAGGTGTGACATAAGTACAGTACAAAGGTCAAAGTGTAAAGCTTTCAATGCACTTAGCTGTACCTAAAATAACTTAGAATTGGCGTGAAAATGACCTGCGCTATGTCGCATATCTACACTTCTAGACTTAAAATAGCTCAGTTTGAATGGCAAAATACTTATACCAATCAAAATTTGCAATAAAAATCTTATCTACTGCTCTTTTGGTTACCTAAAGTTTCAGTCGACATGCCGCCATGCCAATGAGATTAGAAATTATTTATATTTGTATATAAAAAGACACTGTTTTGCTTGATATTTTTGTTTACTTGATATGTGATTGCAAATTTGAGAATCATTGATCGAAATTGCATTGTTTATTAGAACACACGTATGCTCAACAACAGACAACAACAACAGACTCGTTCATGGTTTTCATTTATTTTATCATTTAAAATTAGAATAACTCCAATTTTAAATACTTCCGTCTATCTATCTATAACTTCACGCCAAATCCCTTGCGGGGTAGGCAGAGAGAACCGAGCGCCACGGGACTCCCTCCTTGCATACCTCACTCGCTTCTTTAACATTCATTCCCTTTTTTCATGCACGCTCGCCGGTTTCAAGGGCTCCTGACATCATCTTCTGATAGAACACGATCAATTTGATCATAGTAGGTTCGGCTCCTACATCCTTCAACTTTTGCCTTGTATATCTGCTTCGTCATTTTTTCATCCTGCATTCTTTTTACATGTCCAAACTAACGGAGCATGCCTTTTGTTATTTTAACACCGAAATAAATATTTACTACGTAAGAACATTTATATATAGGTAAATACTAAATTCATACTATCATAATTAGAAGTAATATTGCGGGATAATGTATAAATTGTACCCAGTGCAAGTGAATGCAGTGTTCCTCAAAGTGTATGCGACACACCAACGTGCTGCGACATAGGTGTGTCAGTTGTCAGTTAGAAAATTCAAGTTTTGTCAGAAAGTTATGACCATAATGCGTACACATAGGTGAGAGTCATGCGAACGCGGCGCTTCGCGAGGAGCGAAAAGCAAATCGCTGCGCGCCACTAACTAGCACTAATTTAATATAGTTAGTTAAATAAACATAACATATTTTTGTATGGTGTATAAAACTTCTTCGTTTGGTAGGTGCATCTTGAACATGCTCACAAAAGTTTGCAGAACATTGCCCTGGTTTTGGTGGGTAACGGGTCACAAAAGGTCAATGGCCGAAGTGCGACTGACGCTCAGCTAATTACATTTACAAAAAGAAAACCTTTTTACAATATACAATACCTATTTATATATTAATTAACAGATAAGATATAGTAAGATTCGCCTACCACGATAAATTGATTGATTGGAACCGGCAGGCGAGCATGAACGATAGCTATGAACGTTAAAGAAGCAAGACAGGTGTGTAAGGAGCGTGTCTTATGGCGCTCGCTCATCTCTGTATACCCCGCAAGGTACCTTGCGTGAAGATACTCGTATTTTGACGAACTCGGTGGCGCAGTCGTAAATGACGCGACTTTGACACCAACGCTCGTGGCTTCGATTCCCACACAGAACAAACATTTGTATGCATGAACATGTCTGTTTGTCTTGGTCTGGATGTTTTTAAGAGAGGCAGGGCACATCAAAGCAGCCCGTCTGGGGAAGTACCACCACCTCACATAAAACCGAACTCAAATAACAACTCGCTAGAGAGTTGTTGTGTTCCTGCGTATGAGTACTATGAGTGAAGTCACCAGTAAGCTCCTAAGGAGTATGTTAGCAGCAGAGAAGGCATCGCCCGACTGATACTTAATACGTTACATCGGTTCAAAACCTACGGTAACTGCTTTACACCAGGCGGGCCGTATGCTTGTATGTCTTCCGACGTTGTATAAAAAAATATACATACAAATTATCATGAATATTTCATTATAATTATTAACTATATAAGCTAATGAAAACAGCTATATTTTAAACACAGCCTAGGAAACTATGAATCACAGCGTCCCAGGGTTCCTTCGGGACGTCATTAGGGCAGTTAATCATGCATGTATGATGCATGCGGTGCGGTGTATGGGAATTACAATAGCGTGTTGTTCACCCACGTAAAGAGTGCTATTAGCTTTATTGGAATATAAAACGTTTTACAAACCGATATAAATTAAATTTAAAAATATTTTATTACTTGTCATATTACTAGAGTACTAGGATCGTGGGAACATTATGAAAATATTATAACACATGACTATATCTCCAAGTCCTTTACGCAAAATTTTAAGTTTCTAGACCCTGCGGGTTAGAATGTGCATTGATATTAGTCAATCTCTAAGAGAAGTAGGGCCCATCAAAGTAACAGTAGTAATAAGTAAACAGTAATAGTAAAAAAAAGTAGTAGTAGTAAACTACTCAAAGTAGTAGTCTGGGGAAATACCTCTTTCTCAGAAAACACAGCCAAACAATAACTACTTTTTATTTTTTAGATTTTATGTTCCTGTACTACCTGCACAAGCTTGTTGTTGTCTTGCGAGTAAGGTCTCCAGTAAGGTACTGCGAAGTTGCTGTCAGCAGCAAGGGTGGCAATGTGCGATGCTTCCTACGTGGCAAGCGTTAATAGGCTACGGTAATTATTACGTCGGGCTGGATATGCTTGTATAGTTTCCGACATTGTATAAAAAAATCTGTGCCTTTCTTAATATTTGACGAGGGGTTATACATACTAAGTATGAGTTTGAAAATCAATGAAGATGTTTTTTTATATATTCTAATGTAACGCTAGAAGCTACAGTGCAGTGGTATACATGGAAAAACAAATGACTAATTACGTAGCATTATCAATCTATTGAGTATTATCTTAACTAATTCATATCTCTTATTAACGAATGTATTCGTTTTTATATTGTTTTCCACAGAGCCATTTGTTTTGATCTATAGTTTGTGTAATGTAACAAAAAAATAGAATCAATTAAAAAAAAACATAATTATGGATGTGATAAAACAATGGCGATTATCGATCATTAGTCGAAAAGTTCCTTAATTACGGAGCAAGCTAATTATATTTAATCAAACTATGTAGGTATATGTAATCACATATATTAATTAAAGTCAGTTACCTATTATGTATTATGTAATTTGAAATGTTTTTTTTCAAAATAATACCGAGAATATATTGACTCCCTCGTGTATACAGACAATAAATATTACCTATACTCGTGTACAATGTGTGTACCTATCATTTTTTGTTTTAAAAATAAAATTACAATCAAGAACCGAGAGGTGCGCTGCAATTGTAGTAGGGCCAGACAAAATTACCAGACGATATACTAATGACATACGACTACAAATGTAATTAATTGGCAATTTTCAGTCACACAATAGTTTAAAATCGTACTTAGTTTAATGGTTGAGATATATTAAGGTATTGTACCCTAATACGTATTTAATACATATTCAGAATCAATATTTACTACAGAAATAAAATAAATATTTTGTTTGAATGATGTGTTCATCTTTAATTGGGTTCAAATCTAGACCCAGCTAGATTTGAACACATTATATTAAATGTAATCATGTAACCTGTTGGTGTACCCAAATAAGTAAAATAAAATAAATAGAAAATGTTCCAAGCCCTTTCGCTTCGGCAGTTTAGTTTCATAAATGCATTAGTACAAGTATTAGTAGTAATAATTATAGGCACACAGGCTTGGCACTCGTCCGATATTACTCTTTCAATACGTATAAAGGAGTTAAAAATCGAATACGAGTGATTCTTATGAGCAAGCAAGTGAATCTTGCAAGCGCTCAACCTCTGTGCTACATATGTTAATAAAATAAAATAAAGTAATAAAAGCATATTTGTATATAAAGGCAAAATAAACCATACTTAGAACCAGACAGAATCTGTAAATTAAGTAAAAATTTCTAGCGCCACACCAAACTCTATTTGCAGATGGTGCATCCCGCCAATTTATCAGTTGGAAATAGACAGGGTAGACCTGACTGGAGAACCTCCACCTTTTAAAAGACTGCAACTAAATAACAACACCCTGAATGAGTCAGGCCAGTGTTTCCCAACCATTTTGAGGCCATGCCCCACCTTAACATTTCTAAAATGTTTGATGCCCCCCATACATAATTTTTAACCTTAAAAATTAACCAATAATAAAAAATAACCCAAAGCGAAGGGGTTAAAGTCGTGTCGAGTCCATTTTTAAATTGCCCCCCTGTGGGGCGTGGGCCCCACGTTGGGAAACACTGGGACAGGCAGTTGTGTGCCTGCGAGCAAGGAATGAGTTTCTACATTAACAGCGGGGGTGTTGAACTTCACTGACTTGGCACTGTTGTGTTGCAAGGGAAATTCGTAGATATTATGAGCTTAATTTCCATTTTATTTTTGCTAATTATATATCGTCGAAACAATTTTCTACTAAATACTAAACTATTAAAACTACTACTAAACTGTTAAAATTGGTTCAATGCTGACGCCAATCATAATTCTAATGTTGACAACATCCCACTCATTCGATTACATGAAATTATTTGCCTGTAGTGACGATGATAGTAAGATTTCTTTATGAGCATAGATGATTTGATTAATGACATTAATTTAGGCTTAAATGAATGATTAATGATTATGTCCTCCAATACAATAGGCATAATTAGTATCTATTTATTGCCGTGGCTAGCACAAAAATTTAAACATCTATGTGAAGTACAGGTAAGCGAACCCTTTCCAAAAAAGTGGATCATAAAATGTGTTAAGCAGAAAAGTTATGTTTTAGCCCTAATAAGGTTAATCTATCTGAGATGCTTGTATTTATACATTATATTACACTGGTATTTCCGCAACGGTTTAATCAATTTGGACACTATAAAAGTTTTTTTTAAATAGCTTCCGATTTGGATTTTTATTAACATGGAGAAGTTTTGATCAGCCATCACGCCGGAACTAAATACATATGGAATTAAAACAACTTTTAATTACAAAAAGATTTAAATAAAAAACAATATTCAATTTCAGTGAACTTGACTTCTATTAATGTAGTTACATTATTTTTAATGACGTCGACTTCAAAAAACTGAAGTCGTTTCACTTTTTATTCAGAAGATTTTATTCATATTTTGTGGAATCGAAATAGAATAATAACGATAACAAAGACGCAAAGAAATACGGGTTTTTTTATTATGATCTAATAGGGGACCATTATTTATTCGTAGGGACTAAGTTCGAAATAATCTTAGCGATATATCATTCACCGATATGCAGATGCTTAAAAGAAGAACAGCTCATTTATTGACGTCACGTCGGTAAAAATGAAAAAATAAAAACTGAGTGCCTGACTTCACACTTCTCTGAGAGCAAAGTATTCAATTTCTAAAACACGAGTCGAATCTAGGGTTATAAAACCTACGCTAAATCAATAACAACAATCCGAAGTTTCTAATTAAATATTAATATTATAAGATATATAATAAGAACGCGTGGGAGCTGAGAGACCACCTGAAGAGTTAACTATTTAACACAGACTTTCTAATAGGTAAGTTAAATTAGATAATAAATAGGATTTTAACCTCTATAGAAAGAAGAAGTCATATGGTTTTATAGGCATTCAGCAGCTTTGGTAGAATAACTTTAAAAAAACTACTGTAAGTTAATTAAAAAAACTAACTTGTAGTTTTCTGTAAACGATCCTACCAAAAAGTCACACATTTCTTTAATCACCTACAATTTGTACTAACTTTATTTGTTAATAAAATAGCATTTATTTATAAAGAGTAAAACTTTATCCACATTTAAAAAAATGAGAAACCGACGAGAGTGCATGAGAAGAGCAATGAATGTTAAAAAAACGAGTGAGGTATGTTACGGATCGAGTCATGTGGCGCTCGGATCTCTTTGCCTACCCCGCAAGGGATTTGAAGTGAAGTTAGGCTAAAAGAAAGAATTCAAATCGTTAGTGCCGGCAGAGAGAACCGAGTGCCATAAAGATGAGGTCCTTACACTAAAAAAAAATTGCTCATTTAAAGTAAACAGATATTGTGAAACAAAACAAAGAAATAAATAAATACAATTTGTCGTCATGGTCAGGTAAATCCACAATAAGGGTCAATTATAAACATGTGGGTGGTTGCGAATCGCGGGTCGTTCGCCCCACGCCCGCATGCGTAGGCGCCTTGAAGATTCTAGGCTTCTGTTTGCGCCGATTGTTATGGTGGCATGATGCGATGCTTATCTTCTATATGGAAGGTGTACCACATTTTTAAAGGCTGATGACGTCGGCATCGGGCCATAAAAGTTAATGGGGCGTTTTATCTGATAAATGTCACTCCTTTTAAAGAAATCTCTATATTTTTTTTCTCTATTGTGAGATTACAAAAATCCGAATATGACATCCAAATTTGCATACATAGTTTACAAATTTGTATATTTAATACATCAGCCATTGAGTGAATCACTGAGTTAAAGAAAGTGTTACCATATCCGTATATATATTGTTATAAAAGCCCCATAAGGATGAGTTTTAGACAGGTATCGCGGCAGATGACAGATTGCTCGTGGTCATAACTCTAGGGCTTAGTAATGGTAATGTGTCAATTGCGGCATCCACGTCATGACTTCATTTTATGGATGATCTGCCACGTGGTTTAATGGTCTCGATTATCACCATGAACCATATGGCGTTACCTGGGGACCATCTCTACGCCGAGACATAGACGAAGATATCAAGAAAGCAGGGAACTGTATTATTGGTAACAATTATTACAAAAAAATACACATAAATGTATTTTTATTGTATTCATAGCTCGCAATCCAGTGTGTTTAGCTTTAGATATCCCCTTTTCACAATTGTGTATGCATATCTATTATTATTAAATCTATTTAATAGTATTGATATTGCTTGGGTTATGCTACTTTTGGTGAAAAATGCATTGTATGCTTGATTTTATATAAAGTTACGAGTATCTTTATGCGCTCTAATGCATTTAGATTTTTATTTTTTGACAGATAACAAATGACGTGCTCATATTTGTATGTGCATAAACAATGAGTTACGTGGTATGGCAACAGCACAATTAGAAAGACTAGCACGACGTGGTAGAAGTCAAGGAAGCATCATTTTACGGACCTACAAAGCGGTATGACGGAAGGAAAGCGAGTACGATTTGTCGGTGCCAAGCCTGTGCTATAGCTGTTCTAGATTCAGACAAACTGTGTTCTGCAGTAGACAGTATACGCTAATCTACCGCAATCAAGGATCTGGCACACATTTCCGAATTGAAAAAGTTAAAAAATTACAAATTGTTCATGTTATAGACGCAAATTGAGACATTTACAATATCTTCTTGGTGCATTGTTTTCTGAATTTATTCTTATGTAGCAATTTAACAAACCAATAAAGCACTTGAATTCACATAAAGGCACCACGCTCTCACAAAAACGTGTTTTAGCGCCTAAATGTCTCAGCAATTCGGGCCTACAGACCAGAAGAGGATATTTTAACCAATAAACCGATAAATGTCGCGATGTTGACCCGTGAACTTGCCAATAAGAGATGAGCATACTTTACCCCCAAATAACGGTGAATTTTATTTATTTATTATTTATTAATTGAGTTGCTATGCAATACTGCATACTTTTGTACTGCATCTATATTCTTAACATTAATTGAGTAATTGTATAAGGTTATTTTACTTTATGCCATTATGCGCCACCTACCTTTCTTATATAGACTATGTACATTTTATTGGTGCAATAAAGAGTTTTGTATTGTATTGTATCTTTCTCATTGATTCTTCCTATGTATTCCTTTCCTATTAATTTAACCAAGCTCTACTAATTATCCACTACTCCTTTGGTAATATTATTCATTAGATTAGTAGATATCTAGTTAATTATTAGTTGCCGCGTAGTTATCGATTAATATTTTAGAAAGCTTCAGGAAGGTTAAATCGATTTTCTTAACACAGTTTAGCACGCGATCTTATTTTAGGCATTTAAAACAATTAAGTTAGAACCTTTGGTTACGAAACCAGTTGGTATCACGCAAACGAGCACACATTATAAGGTCACAGGTGAGTTGTTGAAACATGTAGCTTGACCAAACCCGTTATTTTTACCAACTTAAATAGTGAGAAGGTATTGTGATCGTTGCACATGTTTTCTTCTGAATGTCATCGTTATATCGTGTAGTTATTATATCTCTGGGATGGCTTAACCAATTCCGACAGTTTAAATTTTGTATATTCTCATGTAAATTAGCCAAATAGGTAGGTATTTATTCTTATTCTTTGTAGCGTTATCCCGTTTCTTAATTCATTATGACTGGCGAGATTCGCTACCCAAGCCTAATAATTTGGCAAAGATACTGATTTTGACATGGAGTGACTGCTGAGAGAAAAGCAGACCTTTTCTTCACAATAATTACAAATGTATGCATATGAATTCGGAAACACGAATTTAGTGGTACCTATGTGCCCCCGCCAGTATTCAAACTAGGGACTGTCGGTTAATAAGCTAATTATTTATCATATGAACTGTCACTACTCATGGTAAAAAATATTAATAGTTAAAACTTATTAAAAACAACTTTTCTAATCAGTTTTCTTCATGTTTTTGTGTTGTTTTATTTACGTTTTGGATTAGCGTACTTCTACGATAAAGCTATGTCATTTTGGTGAAGGTGAAGTAGAGAAGAAGAAGATAAACTATTACTTAAATGTAACTAAACTAAAAAATATTACTTAAATAAAATAAAGCGAGACGTACTTTGTCAAACATCGAAACCAGTGAGGATTAAAAAAAAGTAAATAGATTATGGATTGAAATGGTTTCACTCTTTTTCAAGTTTTTACGAATTAATAATACCTAATAATATAATCTAATATATAATCTCTAATATATTGCTTCATCAATATTTTCGTTCATTCTGAATTAAAAATAAAATAGGCACAGAAAAAGAACATTGCAGTTAATTATTATTCAACATGTGTGCTATAAAGAAGGACGTGCGTCGTGTGCCACGGTAGTTAATAATACAAAATGTCTGCCATGAATATCAATAAGACAGCGAGTGTTTAAAATGATTTCAATTATTTTACATATTCATAGATGAATTTGCAACGATCTATTAAACTTATGTAAGGTAAATTACTATATATGTATGTATGTACGGCAAAGTACGACCGTAGTAAGTACTATTTTCAAATTTCAATGCGGCTGGAAAGTTAGTTTGAAGCAAGCAAATGACATAATTGTGTTGTCTTTGATTGTTGATTTTGTGTAGTTTTATTTTATTTTATTAAAATTTAGTTTTTCACTTTGTTTTCCATTCACAGTTTAATCGAGTTTAAGTTTTAATTAGATATATCAACTTTCACAAAGCCTGGTGACTATCACATTAACTGTAAACATTGACTAAGTTTTTCAAGTTATCATTCCATTATCTATTACTAGCCTATCCATTCTCGTTACCTGTTCTTCGTGACTGCATAAGTTATACAATTAATTGGTCATAATCAAAGATGAATTGAATTATAGTAAACGAAATTTATGTATTATAATTTGTTTACCTTACTATTCAAAGACACCAATAAATTTATAATGCATCGAATATTTCGTTGAGTCACATAACTATTATTTAGGAGGTAGTTTGTTGCGGCGGAACTTAATCATGTGTGCTGAATTACAAATAGACACGAATGCAATTTTATCACAATTATCACGCGAGGATAATGTATATAACCTATTTGTGTATTAAATAGAATATTTCACTAACAAAAGTTAATAGTCCGATAAAGCAAGCGACGTGCTTTCCAATTTCATTTTTCAATTACTAATGTTTTTTTCTTACCAGAAACTGAAACGCAAAGATCAAAAAATATCTCATTTGAATACCACAACATGTGTTTGTTACTCAATATTCGGCAAGGTGTTTCGTTCGCAAGGTGGTCGACATCTGCGACGCCCCTACTCGAATCACAGGCGGAATCAATGCAAGCACCTGTCGTGTTATTATTCTTTTTGCCAGCTTTTGTGGGCGTCATCAGGTGAGTTGGTTAACTTGTTTATGCGTTCCATTATTTAGTCCTATTGAAGGTCACGTATAATAACTCTTTAATTCTGAATTTAAGGATCATGATGTCGTGATATTTTTCGAGATTTTTACTTACGTGAACATAAAGTCCATGAAAATGAAAACGACAAATGAATATAGGAAATTTTAGACATTTCTGCGAGTAACTACCGTTTCGTAGAGACTCTAAGAGTTTCCTCCCTTCGATAGGTACTCGAATAATTATGCTCCCGCATGAATAGTTTATCCTTTGAGTAGCAGTTTTCGTTTTCTTTTCCTCGAATCGCTAAGAAATTCCGCGAAAAAGAGTTTCGATTCGAATGAGAATATTTAATATTACCTACTACTTGCCGGTTACCATACACTATAGATACTTTTTTCGTACGTATGTTCTGAAAAATACAGCTAAAATATGTTTTTCATATAGTTTTTTTTTTATTATCTGCCTTTAAACTCCATAACAAATAAATATCATTGGGATTTGAAACAGTACGATAAAACTACAGAAGCTCGTCTTTGCGATCAAAGATGAGCTTAATTAATAACGTCTGTAGTTACAAATGTAACGAAGTTAATCCCTTTATGCTTCACAAATATTTCTGACATTATAAGTTCATGTATGAAAGCCAGAATGTACGTTCTCTGTTAAATTTATAACTATAAGATTAAAAATATAGTCGGTTCTGAAAGGTATGAGCGCAAAAGTCGTGCAGTTTAACCTATATAATTTATTTTTATATACTTATCATACATAGCAGTACCATTGTCTGTGTCATAGTCCTAGTATGTGCACATAATTAGTTCATGATTTGTACTTTTAATCAGTCCTGTTTGATAGAGGGCATAGCTGTAACTATTGTTCCTATTTCTTATAAATACGTCAACCTCTGTTTGTTCTTCTAAAAATGGTTCACTCGCGTCAAATTGTCGAAAACTATAGCGGCTAATAAGAATAGATATCCAGCACTTTTTGATCTTGACATTTTATATAGATCAGTTGCTTTTCTCAGTGCAAAACCTCACCCCACCTCTTGTCAGTTTGCGAATGTTCCATGAAAAATTTAATGTAGTTTCCCGACGCTTTGGCATTTGGGTCATCTGGATCGGATCCAAAAGATACCGTTTGACATCCAAAACAAATTATGTTTACACTATACGAGTCTATTCTCCAGGGCTCATTGATTCTGAATTTAATGCAAATAAATGGACACAATTAATTACCGCGGGAATGAAGCTAAAGACTGTATACTCAAATAATTATGATATTGTATATATAAAGACAAATTAAATGAATTTATCCTTTTATATTTAAGTATATTGAATAACACATGATGCAAGACAACAGACCTACGAAATGCATTATTTTTAAGCAAGACTATAGACTTGTGGAGTACGTAATCCATGAAACCCTTTGATTATAGCAATAGACCATTAATTTTAAAACATTGTCAAATATTGGATTGGTTTTAACATTTTTGCAATAAGCTGTTGCATGACGTATCCTGTTACTCCATAACTTTAGCCAGGAAACAAAAGAGGGTAAACTGAAGTGGGACGGGGGTGTGATGCGTCATCCACCCCTAGAACGCACCCTCGCACACCCCCGAACTGAATAATGTGGATCGATTTCGGTACCACTGATGCCATGCGCAAAGTCCGCCCTTTTTGTTTATATTCAAAAACACAGAAATTGAGTTCGCAGAAAGGTAGAGATTAGATTTCAAACAAAATTGGCACATTATATAATGTCTTAGTTTCTCATAAAGTTTTAGGAGATATTTAAAATTAATCAATAACTCAAAGAAGACGTTGAGGGGGTTTATTAAATAGGGCATTCCAATAATTACTGTGACATCATTATTTCAAAATAATACTCACTGGCACTCATTCATTATCTCCTCTTGCGAGCGAACTTGAACTGGTGCAAGCTTTTCCACACTTTCTTCGTAATTCCCGAAGCACTTGGTGATTTTTTCATCGAAGGTATTCACGAGATCTTCCAGCGATCCAGAGAAGGTTTCCGTGAAATTATCACCCTCGCCATTTTGCATATTGTCCTGTTTGCACTTCACCGGTTTTGGTTCTTCGTTATCATTTATTTTATTAGAGTCAGTTTTCATTTTAATCATTTCACTTTTTAGATGGTTGATGTTGTTTATATGTATGTCATTCCCGTTTATTGTTTTCTGTGGATAGTCTGCCGTAGTGAGACAGTCATCGGCTTCCTCGATTTGCGCGAGCGGTGCCTCGAACTCAAGCTCGGCCATCCTGCCAGCCGCTTCTCGCATGACCGTACGTCCGTCTACGCCGTTTGTAGCGCGAACACTGCCGTTGTCGTGACGTGTGACGTGAGCCGGGATGTGAAGTGCCGTAGCGATGTCGCCGTCTCGCCGTGCATTGCCGCGCGAAACAAACCATCACAGACAAAAAACCATTACGCTTGTGGTATCCGTGTGGTGTAGCCAAATTTACTGAGTCGTTGCAATGCAGCCGGTCCAACTTCTATCAATGTTTCTGCGCTCTTATAGTAAATAATTTCAAACTTTTAATAACAAAATTAAATACGCAGCTGTCTAATAATAACTAAGGTAGTTACAATTAACATGCTAAATCATAGTATTTGTTTTGATTTTTATGCTACACGATAGTAACTCGAGCGATAAGATTGTTACCCAATAAAGCAAAATCAATCGACCATCGGCGGCCATTTTTACAACAAAGCAATAAAAATAAATTGGTGTAAATAAATACTACTCGTAGTGTACATACGAAATTTTAGATGGATAAGATTGAATTCAAATAGGCAATTAATGTATGCACCGGTCTTGCTGATAGTAAACTAACCTATATATTTATATTAGAATTGGTATATTAAATTCTACAGCTAAAAATAAGGTTGTGTAAACAATAAGCTTTCTTCATATACATAACTTAGATAAATGCAGGCATCTATTTCCAAAAAGCGATAGTCTCTTACAAAAGCAGTAAAGACACAGAGTAGGTACCTAGCAATTGTATGCGAAATATTGTAATTGGAATAATAATAAAAAGATTATTCCATTCACCACAATTACACCACTTGACTAGAGATATTACCATGTTTCAACCTTCCAAAATTTCCATGTAATTATAATAGAAAAGTAAAATGCTTTTCAATTTGGTCTAAAATTTAAATTCAAATTCGGTTACACACAGAGAGAGTAAAGTGCAGGTGATTTCATTTTGTGCCAATATTTTTTTTATAGCGGCATTGGAACCAAGGACTTTGAACCCGACTTACATGTATTGTTATCTTATTGGAAACAAAAAAAAAAATTCGCCAATCGTGTAATATTTCTTTCATTTATTGATATTGTTCAATATAGAAATATTAGTTAGTTAAAGTGATGACCGTTTAAAATACGGGGTGTGTAATGACAGCGTCTTATGGGGCGTCTTCTGTCTACCCCCTTTGGACATATTTAACTTAATACCACTTTTTTTATACAACGTCGGAAGGCATACGGCCCACCTGATGTAAAGCGGTTACCGTACACGACAGGAACAGGCAGGAACACAACAACCCTCTAGGGAGTTGTTATTTGGCTGCGGTTTTCTGTGAGGTGGAGGTACTTCACCAGGCGGGCTGCTTTTATGCGCCCTACCTCTCTTAAAATTTTGATGTTAGAATTAGTACACTAACATTATTACTTTCATTGTCAGAGCAAAATGGATATTGACGAGAACCGCGACAGGGTTCAGACACAAAGTATACAAACCGTTACATATTGCAGTTTATTATAAAGCATCGGTACTGTAAGCAAACATCAATTATAGTGTACAGTGATTGGATTTGTGACTCCGAAATCTGATTGTTAGGAAAATTATTCCACTACCATTTTTCTCAAGAAGAAAAGTCTTTTCGTTAAGAGTATGACCGGCGCCAAAAAAAATACTGTGCGAAGAAGAGGAGACAAAATTCGTTTGTTTTCTACGCTACGTCTGCTTGACAAGTTGGCAATGAAGTTATGTCATCCATACAAACAAACAAATCTAATTTCGTAACATGAAAATTAGCCAATAATGATATTTACAGAGTTTGGTTAGGCTAAATCGTAATGTATTTTATAAAACGTAAACCTGATTTTCCAACATTATGTGCCGTTGTTAGATTATACGGGTATTTGTGTGCCTTCTCAAATTTTTACCACTATGTCTCAGCAGGTCATATTTAAAATTTGTCATCCCTATTTCCTTTCAGTTTATCTAGAAAAAATTACTATGATGTTCTCAACTTGCGTAGAAACTGCACTGATAAAGAGATAAAGGAAGCTTTCATTCAAATGAGCAAAGAGGTAAGTAATGCGTTCCATTTATGTCTTTTGGTAGGTACGTACGTACTTGTGGATTTAGGTTATTCGTGGAACAGTTTACTCAAGTTTCCATTACAGTATTTTTAATTTATAATATATATATATAACAAGCATTGTGTAATATTTTTAGTATCATCCGGACAAAAATAAAGATGTGAGAGCTCAAGAGAAGTTTGTAAGTATAGTGGAAGCCTACAATGTCCTCGGTAAGCCTTGCAACCGTGCTCAATATGACAGTATCTTTGCAATGAACGCACACACAAATGGTTATGTTTATAAATCATATAGGTGAGTCTACACTTCTGTAGAATTTACAGTTTTTTTTTCATGCACACTAGTCAGTGTTTAAAGCAACTGACATCACGTTTTGATAAAAACAATTAGTTTAGTTATAGTAGGTTAGATTTAGATTGTACATAGGTTATTCTTAACTTTCCACTGCTGACATTGTATATTTTATCATTCTTTCATACCACATTTTACATGGATGTACAGATCTATGATTTTCATAAGGCTAAAACACAATATCTTATTGACTTCAAGGATGTAAGTGACTCACTATCATTTTTAATGTCAAAGCCACGCTCTTTCATGTATGTTTTGCACCCACTTAATTAATTAACAGGGTATATAAATGTAACTAGGGAATTATTATGGAAAACTGCAGCCAAATAATAATTTCTTGGAGGGTTGTTGTGTTCCTGCAAAATTTTTTAGTGCTGTGTTTGTACTCAAAGTAGATGAGTCTTTGCCTTCAACAGATCTTATGCGCTTGTATTTTATTCTATATCCTTTTCATCATTTTTTTGTACTACATTCAATCTACATGTCCAAGGGAGCATGTCTTTCTTATTAATGCTGATACTCCCTTTCCGGCCAACTATATTACATCTTAGATATGACACAGATTATGTCCAATGCTCCCATCTACTTACATTTTTTCTGCATTAATTCTCTCTCTGCTATTCATAGCTCTTGCTGTTAATAATTTAAATATAAATTATCAGCACTTATACTGCATCCATTTTATTAAACTACTTTTACTCATAAATTTTGTTAATGTTCGATCGGAAGTAGTTAAATGTTATAATATACAATTTAGCTGAATGTGATCATAGTTTAGCCTTCATATGAAGAGATTGTAAGAGAAAAAAGAAATTGTGCATGTGACTGTACAACTGTTGAAGTAAAATTTTGTTGTGTTCAGAACTATTATGTAAAAATCCTTTCAACAGTTAATAGATTCAGGCATTACTTTGCAAAAGTCAAATTTACAGGCAATTTGATCTAAACTGTTTTATGTGCTTCTGCTCCCGATTAGTTTGTGTGAACTACTGCTGGCATGTTATTCTAACATCTACAGTGCCGGAGGATGCCTCGTGGAGAGGCGAAACACGCGTCGCAGATACGACCGGAGCAGCCAGGGCAGCAATGGTGGTGGGTACATGCGGTTCACATTACAGATGGTGAACACTCACAGAGACGACCGTAACAGCCGAGGCTGAAACAACCGGAGCACCCATGGCAGCGGCGGCATGCACCTACTGTTACCTTAACAGTAGTGGGTGGGTGCCGGCTGGCAGTAGCTCTCATGAACTAATCGGGACTGCAAGCATACAAAGTAATTTATATCAAATTGCCTGAATCCTTTGAACAACTGTGGTATCTATCGTACCTATTAAAATATTTTAGGTCAGAATTTTAAAATGTTAATTAATCTGCAAGGACGTGGATTCTATGCTCATGCAGGAAGCCAGCTATCCACTTACAAACCTGGAGGGGCAGACCGTATGCCGGAAGTTTGGACAGAAGTGCTTTCTGCCAAACCCAATCAAATGCCTATCTAGGCTGACAGCCATAGATTCACCATGTTTATCAATTGCCTGCCTCCAGAGGTGCGTCACATACGCTAGAAGATCACCCGTCGATAGTTTCGGTCTAAAGCCATATTGACGATCATTAATTAAGGAGTGATCTTCTAGGTCGGATCAATTGATTTTTAAGGATCCGTTCCATGACTTTGCACAACACTGTAGTTACGGCAATGGGGCGGTAATTTGATGGGTCCGAACGGTCTCCCTTTTTTGTTACCGGCTGCACATTGGCCTCTCTCCAACCCTCCGGAACACAACCGGTCGAGTACGAGAGACGAAAGAGGCGCGTCAACACCAGGGACAACTTCGCTACATTTTTTCAGAACAATCGCTGGGGTACCATCAGGACCACTGGCTTTACGGACATCGAGTGACTGTAGCTCAAAACGGACATCACGCTGTATGATGTGAATCTCTGGCATAACGTAACCACAGGAGGGTATCGATGGTGATTGCGTGCTACAGTCGTCGATCCGGGAGTTAGCCGCAAAGAGACTGGCCATAAGATTGGCTTTCTTCTGCGGCTGATGCACTAGTGAGCCATCAGAGCATCTCAGCGGAGGTAGCGAGGGCTGGCGGAAGTTGGCCTGCACGGCTTTAGGTAGTCGCCAGTATTACGCGACCCAGTAGGGTGCGCCACTAGTTTCGTGCCGACTCGTGTAACGCGCTGGGCGTCCGCTCTTAGGTATGCCCTCTTGCAGACCTTGGTGGCAGTATTATAGGCTGATTTCAGCAAGTTAATATTCGGATCTTTTAGGGCGCGACCCCTGCTCAAAGCTTCAGCGCACTCGCGATTAAACCAAGGGCGTCTCCGGCTTTTCAAGACGACATCGGAGTGACGAATGTAGTATTCCATTCCAACCTCCACCTCGTCAACAATAGCCGCAGCACTCGCCGTAAGATCTTTCTCACTGAAACAGCGCTGCCCCCATGGGACGGAAGCAAAGTAGTCGCGCATGCCGTCCCAATCTGCTGATGAGTAATGCCAGACGAATACACACACTGTCGCCTAGGTGCGCCACTTCACGGGTGTTTCGCCGCATGTACGGTGGTAGCCAACCAGGCGGGTATTTACCCTACCACCAGCTGAGATACTGGAATCTCAAGAAATCCCTTAGTCGCCTCTTACGACAACCAGGGGAAGAAAGGGGGCGGTGATTTTTAGTATTCTTTCTCTGCGATGAGCACGGATTAAATGTAAATGTTTAATCTTACCAACTTATATTATTTAAATTTAAGCAATTTGCTACTTTTACTAAAAGATGCCATTCTTATAAAAAAATATGTTAAAAAAATGGCAGGCTTGATTTCAATTCTAGTCTTGTTTTATTTCGCCAGTTTCAGAAAAACATCTTCAGTATGTCAAAAATTCCTTTACATCTTAATCAACCAACTAAATATTATTTTTATTGTCTTTTTCAGCCACGTACACCCGAATCCTCAATATAGCTATTATTATCAGAATCCATCAAGACCAGAATTTAAGGGAAGGTCAGTCAATGAATCAACACCTCTAAAGAGAGTGCCAAAATATGTTATCATTCTGGTGTGCTGTGGTGTTGCGATTATTGGGACTTTGCTGCAGGGATTGATTATTAGGTAATTGAAGTACATTCACCACTAGTTGTTTCTTGCGTATTGATTTCAATATAAGTAATAATATTTCGGGGACCATCCAGTGAGCGGCAAGCTATCCCCTGCCGGAAGTAACATCAGATATGATAGTTAAGGAAGGTGTCCATCCCTCTTCTGTAATAGACCAGTACCAATAAACCCCACAGATCTCATTTCGATAGCCCAACAATTTCAGACACAATCGCAATAGTCCCAATACCTGCCGTGACCTGTTCATGCGTATATTGTCTCCTTGATATTCCCTGGAGCTGGTCACGGCGGGTATACAACATTGCATCAATCTTCTCAAAGAGGTTTCTATGTCTTGGATCCATATCCCCGCGCATGCCTATCAAATAATCAAGATTATATTTCGTAATATAAGATAGACAAATAACAGGGCATAGCAATAGAATATTCGGTACAGACTAGTATTTGCAGATCTTGTAGGACATTAATCCACAATACTTATTCCCAGACCCATCGCTGATAAACTTGTAGATCAACATAAATTTGAAGTTGAAAATCGTGCTGCGTATAGTGTTCATGTATTCCACTACTTGAAAACCTAAAGTGAACATAATCTAATTGACATAAAACATGTGTGTGTTTATTGTGAAATGAATCTTAGCCTAATGGCAATAAATTACAAAGTCATAACAGAACATAATATTATTTTTTATATTAGGGTGAATCAACAGGTGTTCATGTTTGCCATACGATGTGATTTGCGACGTCGGGTGGAAAATAAGCATACAACCGGTCTGATGTGCGGCGCTTATTGTAACCCATGACTGTTTGCAAAAAGCATCACTCGCGAAATCATCTTTTCGTAACTCCAATTCAAGTGAAATTAAGATTAAGCAAGTGGTAGCCTGGTGGATAACGAACCAGCCTACTAACCGACTGGTCCCTGCTTCAGATCCTGGTGTGGGCATGTCACAAAATTCGTATTTTCGAATGTTCGTACATATTTATTTATAATTATTACTCCATCCGTGGTGACAGACAACATCATGATGAAACCTGTACGACCAAGAAATTATATTTCGAAAGGCGTGTGACTTGGAGATCTGACGGCTCCTTGTCAAAATCCGTATTTTCACTGAATCAATCGCTTAGGTAACACAACCCGCCAATCCTATTGGATTAGAAACGGTACAACTGTAGGTTGAAAACATAATACAATGTTCAAAATAGAACAAAAATAATGTTTATTAGAAGTTGTTATATTTTAAATATTTACTTTTTATTTTTTTGATCTAATCTATATCTATAGCAATACATGTGTAAATTGGTATAGCTAGTTTGTTTGTTTGAACGCGTTAATCTTTGAAACTATCAGAAAATAATTAAAAAAACAAATATGATTGCAACATCACGTTACGACTCTTAGAAGCTGAGAAAAAAGAAAGAAAGAAGAAAAAGCGATTCCCACCAGCGATTCTGTTGGGGGAATTCTCTTATGGGGCTATGCTGCAGATATTGGAACAATTTTTGTTTTGCAAAACGTGCAGTAGGCTTTTTAGGTAGACTATCGAGATTCCTTTCGAGTTACTTTTAAACTCGTTAATATTCTCACCGTGGCTTCGCAGTACATCTATGAAAACATTATGTTTGTACACCAGAATCTGCATTATTAAAAAATATTAGTGTTATACACGATTATAATACACGCAATAAAAATGAATTGGCTATCCCTAAATACAGACTGAGGAAGGTTGGCAAGTTATTCATGCGTCAGAGCTTGTAGATATACAGTAAAATTCCTGATAATGCATTACATTTTTCAATTAACAAATTTAAAAATAATCTCAAAATGTTAGTAAGCAAAGCTTATTT
The DNA here is from genome assembly GCA_947507595.1 of Pyralis farinalis. Lineage (NCBI taxonomy): Eukaryota > Metazoa > Arthropoda > Insecta > Lepidoptera > Pyralidae > Pyralis > Pyralis farinalis. The sequence continues at coordinate 11,800,583 of OX382275.1, forward strand.
ACACGGTCAATGGACATTTAAACGATAAATTCGATCGAACACAAAAAAGTGTATTGTGAATTTCATATGACATGAAGATAATTTTTGAATTTGAATACTGGCATACAATAGTACGGATGAAGTTACGGGCTGCAGCTAGTATTAAATAACATAAGTTCAAAAATATATTATAATCAAACATCTCTTTTATTTTTCAGAGAAATGTATACAATGAATCGGCAGAAAGCGAATGAGAAATCGAAATATTTAGCTGAGGAGTTAGAAAAAGTTCGTGCTGCAGCGCAAAATAATAGCAATGAGGTAAAAAGAAAATACAACAACCCATGCAATCACTGGCATCCGTAAAAGTAGTATCATCAAGGCGGACTCACTTCGAATTTTGCGTGAATAGACAAACAACATGCATACGAGGAAAATTTAGTAGTAAGGTACAGTCAAAAAGCAAAATAAGTATTTAACCTGATTGTCCACAGTAACAAAATTTCAGGATGTATGCTTATCTTATTATTTGATTGTACATTCTTTCTTGCACAACAACTCGCCCTGTAGCTCATTAGTTTATTCTTTTTTAGTAATTTGCTTTTTACAGCACTTGGGTGACAAGTGTATGTGATATTACAGTAGGTATGTAAGCAAGTGCAAATCTCTTCACACCCTTTTTGAAGAACCCTGTGCTTATACTAGTTTTCGGAAAATTTCGAGAGTCCATTCCAGCCTAAGGGCCGGCCTTATCAGATCATGTCGAATGTCTATGTTACACCTATGGCGGTCACGGTTAGAAGCAGTGAGCTCGAAGTTTTTGACGAATATGTTTACCTAGGGCAGTTAGGCAAGTTCATCTTCGACCGAGAGGTCAACAGACTGATCCAACACGGCTGGGCAGCGTTTGGAAATCTCGACGAGTGGCACTCCAGAGAGGAGGCCTATGTTCAGCAGTGGACAAATACAGGCTGAGATGATGATGATGTCGGGAGGCATGCAGCATACGGCGGATTCTAGTTTGTCTCCCGCTGTTGTATAAAAACAAAACACGTCTTCGAACTTTGATACAAATCAGTAAAATGTACGACACGGTGTGATTTGCTTTTCTTGTAAATGCCCGCCGCCAGTGTTTCCTGGTTGAAATATACAAATGAATTGGAGCGAGCACTTTTTTATATGTACGACAACAGCAACCCACAAAAGAAAGACTAAGCTACTGCAGGCATACCTTAGTCATTTTTCTGAGCGGACACTCTTCGGGACCCGATAGGAGGAAGGTGGCAAACACTCATGAGTACCCTTATTAAACGTTACGATATGATCCTTAGAAGCCGAGGAAAAGAAAGAAAATATAGATAAACAGTTCCTACGGGATACCGATATACGCGCGGACAGGGGTGCAGCTATATGTTCATAGCTGCATCCCGCGACCCTGTTTCTCAAAGTGGACGACAAAATCTTGTTATGGGCGTTAGATATCTGCAGACCGTAGGGGTTGTCAGACTTTTGATTGCCATTAGCCGGGAAGGATTTTTAAAAGCTTCATCGATCTCGATCGCCCTCTCACATATTCAGATGCTGTTCGCGCATTGTCACCTAACACAGCAACTTCTAGTGAGTTTACTAGTAACATAGCTAAGAGAGGTAGGGCGCATCAAAGCAGCCCGTCTGGGGAAGTACTTCCACCTCACAGAAAACTTGTGTTGTTGTGTTCCTGCGTGTGAGTGAGGTCACCAGTAAGCTCCCAAGGAGTTGCTGTGTAAGCAGCAGAGGAGGCATTGCGCGAGTGATACTTAATATATCGCAAGCATTAATAGGCTACGGTACCCGCTTTACATCAGGTGGGCCGTATGCCTTTATGCCTCCCGACGTAGTATAAAAAAAAATTACGTTGTCATTAGTCTGCAGTTTTATGTAAGGAGGTCTTTCCCCCATCCGGCTGCTTTGATGCGACCTACCTCTATTACCTTCTATCTATCTAGTGTTTGTTTCACAACTTTTAGTTTATCATGAGGCTTTGTTCTCGACAGTTTCATTGTGTACAATTCCATGTTGTATGTTTCTAGGTGCAGACTCGATTGCTACTGGAGAAGATAGTAACCTCTGCTAACCCGACGGTTGCCACAGCATCGCTTGGACAAAGCCTGGCGAACGAGAAAAAGTGATTATTTGTTAGAATCATTTTTATGAATCAACTCCTCTTAAAAATAATGTAATTCTTTACAAAATTACGTACACATTAGTAAAGGGAGGTATTCAATTTAGAATGTTAATCTCAGCCATGGCAGTGCGATACAAATGTACATAAACAGATTTTTCTTCCTATCGTTGTCCCATGGGATTGACATTGTCTACTACCTAAGTTTAAAGGATTAGCCGAAGATACTGATTTTGACATGGAGTGATTGCCTTCAGACTTTCACAACACAACAGGAGAGCCAGACCTTCCGTAGGTTAGGACACGTGTTTATAGAAATATAATTTCTTGGACGTGCGGGTTTCCTCACTATGTTTTCTTTTGTGCAAGTGCTAATTACAAGTATAAATAAATAAATATTGCCGAACAAATTACTCAACGTCATCTAGCCCCGAAGTTAGCGAAGCGTGTGTTATGGGTACTAGACAAATGACTAACAAACAAATGCATACTTATGATTCATAGAAACCACGCAAACTAAGACAAACGGACATATTCATACACACAAATGTTTCTCCTGTGTGAGAATCGAATCCACGAGCGTTGGTGTCAAAGTAGAGTTACTAACCAGTGCGCCACCGAGCTTGACAATATGTATGTAAATCCGAAAACATAGATTTAGTTGTACACATGGATTCGAATAACATACTGGTAGGTTAATAGGCCGATTCTTTATTCACTAGGATATCATAGATTATACATAAACAGATTAGAAACATATATTTAAGAAAATTACATATGGGATTCGTATCAAAGACCGTCGGTCGAACTGCAGTCAGAAATAACAAAATCATTACTTTTTTTATACAACGTCGGGATACATACATGCATACGGCCCACCTGATGTAAAGCGGTCATCAAAGCATATAAACGCTTTAAAGTATGACTCGCGCGATGCCACCTCTACTGCTAACACAGCAACGCCATAGGAGCTTGCTGGTGACCTCACTCACACGCAGGAACACAACAACCTCTAAGGAGTTGTTTTGGCTGCGGTTTTTCTGTGAGGTGGAGGTATTTCCCCAGACGGGCTGCTTTGATGCGCCCTACCTCTCTTAAAACATCCAGACCACGACAAATAAACATGATCATGCACACAAATGTTTGCCTTATGTGGGAATCAAACTCACCATCGTTGGTGTCAAAGTCACGTCATTCACGACCGAGCCACCGAGCTCGTCGAACTCTTGAGCAATGATAAAAAGTAGACCATGAAAGTGTATCATGCTTATTTTTGATATGATTTTGTGACAAAGACTAGCACGGCGACTAATTAGTACTTTGGCTTGTATTGAGCAATTTAAAGGTTACTTTTTAGCATTTATAACAACAAATGGTACGTTCAGATATTGATGCAAAAATGCTTTTTGAATTTGTGGCAGACAAGCGTAATAACTTTTAATTTCTATTTTCATACACGTGTACTTATTGATAGTGGTCATATTTTGTTGTTCTCTTTCATAAACTTTTTATCACTTAATTAGAAACAAATAATTGTTAGTGAGTTATAAATGGACAACTTAACTTCTACCTGCCTACTCTCTTGGTGGTCAGACACAGAAGCCAGCTCTACGTAACACGGTCCTAACATTCATACCTCGTTTCGTGTACTCGAAATTTCTTACCGAACACAAAAATTCTACTAAAAATTCTACTACTCACATTCACTCAATGACAAAATATATAATACGTGAGTAGTAGAATTTTCATGTCGAAAAATATCTGTTAGTATTTTTTTTTATATTATAAATCAAATTATAATTTCTGATTGTAATAGGTGCCCATCCCGTGGCGACTTTTTAAAATCATATGTGATATATGGAGATACGTGCCGGATGCGTATTTTGGCATTATTTTTTTGAGGTTGTATTATGTAGGTAGTTGCTTTTTTAGGAAACGGAAAGTTAGTGTTTTCTGCGCACGTTTAGAGTAATGAGGTAACACAAGTTGTTCAAATTGTTAATAGCTGTATTTGCCTATGGTTTCGGCCGCATGGACTCCGTTGTCGAGATAGTATAAATAGTCTATGTGAAAAAGTAACACTTTCCGATTTGTAGAGTAACAAGGATTGAGTGCGTCGTAAATTTTAACTTTAGCTGGTCCCTGTTTTAAAAAGTAGGGGTGTTAAGTTTATCCCCTGCATCCTGTTTGTAAATAGCTTCGTCATAACATATACACTCATATTTTAGGAACCGGTTATTTCGATTTCAGACGCAAGTACAATTTTTTTTATTGTTTAACTATAAATATAGTTTATTACAAGTTTTCTACTATGAGTACTAAATCACAAATAATATTTTAATGTCAATGCCAAATCTTTTTGATGATAATCAGTTCTTGATAACTTAACAATTAAGTAGGTAGGTTTTAATAGGAGAGCCCAAGAGGGGATTTTAGGATACACCCAATCGTGATAGACTCAGAAGCAGATATGGGGGATACGTTGCACCCTGTTGAGTACCTCCATCATATCTAAGCTCTCTATAAATAGGATCGTGTGTGTAGGGTAGTGTGTAAACATCGATAGTTGGAAATACTCGAGCCCGTCAGAATAAGGTGTGATAGGTCAAATACATGGTTAAAAGTTTTAATAATCTGACGACGATGTGAATCTGAGGTAAGGGAGTGCGAGGGTCAAAAATTGCAAATATCGGAATTTCCCGGCGTGCCCTTTTTTTATTTTATATTGATGGATGTAATTCAATGCCAAAATTCTGCCGATTCCGTCAAGCCGAGTAACGAAAATTGTCAATGAAGTTTAGCGCGTGCAGCTGACGTAAAGCATGTATTCTGCGCCTTTCTACCTTTGCACTCTTTCTCTATTCTCACTCCCTCACACCGTACCCACACTGTACTCCAACATAGAATTCAATATAGTATACTTTCCGTCAGCCACACAGCACTCGTGGTATTAAATGTACAACGGCTTATATGTTTCTGTTTTAAGTGGTCACCTAAAGGTCGAAATTCGATCATAATTTTTAAAAAATTTAAGAATATAGCATAATTTTTATAGAAATGCATCAATTGTGTGCGGGCACCTGGTAGGCGAAGTATCCACTTGTGTTATCTACTTACTCGCCCTGTATTTGTTGTTTATATATGTCATATATTTTATGATGTATATATTTTAGATGAATTTTATCACATGAATCTATATTTATGTACATATAGTAATTTTGATAAAAAAATGTAGATAATGTAAATAGTTCAATTTTAGATTACCAAGCCTAGTTCGAATTTTTGAAAGATTAAATCTTGTATTATAATACTTCTACAGTGATGTATATAATATTAGTAGACATTGTAATTTTATATAAATATTCTATTACTGAATAAATTTGTTATTATATATTCAAGCTAATGATGAAACGTCTTTGATTTCAACCCGTCACAATATATTATTGTTATGTGATGAAATAGCCTCATAACATGCACGTTAGCGAGCCGTGCGCACTCTTCAGAAAGGCAATGGGTGTAGTAACTTTTTGTTCAATTTAATTACATCACATTTTTCTATGCGTCAAATTTTGTACAAAGAGATTTTATAAACATTTTTTAATATCTAATCTAGCTTATTGAAACATTAAGGGTCACAAAACATTGATCGACAGCCTTGTTGATATTGCCGATGGAAAAACTCACCGTAGCCGATACACCGTTTACGGCGTCGTACAACTCCATATGCAGCCAAATCGTCGCAAATAGTATCTCATACTGTTATTGCACCTTTATCGCTGTCGATTGCCTTCGTTGCCCTTTGTTCACCATCATCATCACTGATTGCGCGCGTTCGTTAGACTACCTTAGTGAAAAATCGGCGACGTAAACATAAAGTGGTAATAACTAAATAATAAACGTAAACAGTACCTAACGTCAGATCTGCATTTGCTTGTAGACAATATGGCACTTAGTTTGCGTCATTATATAATTCATTAAATGTGATTTTAGTCATATATTGGGCATATATGACTAAAATCGCATCTTACTTTAACTGTAAAAAAACTGTAATAATATTTTTTGATGGAAAAGATCTATGATGAGGTTGAAGATTTATTAAAAACAGATTTATTACAAACCTAAGCTAAAAAAGATATAATTATATATATCTGAACGCAAAATAAGTTATTCAAGTACTAAATATTCATTACAAACATGATTTCTTTCTCACTCGCACACACTCCACAAACACCTCATATGCATGTTTTCCTACACCCTACTTATAGGGTAAGTAAATTAGTTAAGGAAGGGCGGGTTGTCTTAACACAAGTATTTTTAATAACTTAAAAGGATACCCCAATCACGTATGTGTTATGAATTATTAAGAAAATAAATTATTTAACTTAATGTTTGTTAGCTGCCATTTTCTGTGAGGTTTTTTTTATATATATTGGCTCAGCATAGTGGCTCCTCTTCGCCTGTTGGTAAGCGAAAAGAGGAGCCCAAATTACAGCGGCAACTGACAAAGGACTACAGTGTCCTGTCAGTTGACGCTAACATGCTGATCCGCAAGGTGCTTCTTCACGCTTCGTTTGAAGGATCCCATGTTGTAAGAAGGAGGAAACACATGTGCAGGCAAGGCGTTCCACTTTTTAATAGTTCGACAGAGATAGGAGTTGCCAAACTTTTTAGTACGAGAACAAATGTCCTCAACAGTGGAATGATGACATCGCAAGCCTGCACGTGTGGTTCTATGAGAGGTGGAGTTTCTTCACCTGATGGTCTGCTTTGATGCGACCTACCTCTCAATACAAATATTTGTCCTATGTGACAAACGAACCTCACGTGAATTCAAATTCCCTATAGGACTTCCTTGGTGTAAAAGGTTGATAACCATTCCACCACCGTGCTCGTCAGGAGTGTTTTTCATTTATTGCATATGTTAATTACTTACAGGAATACCGATGGAGTGCTCACAGAGCATGGTTTTGCAGAAGTAAAAAAAGATTTCCATATATCATTTGCCAGCTGCACTGCAAAAATGGATTATGTGAATAAGTTCTTCCGTAACTAACTTCAAGTAATGTTATAATAATAAAATAAAAATGTAAAAGTATATATACCTTCACGTCAGGTCCCTTGCGGGGTTGGCAGAGAGAGCGCCGTAAGTCGCGATCCTCTCAAAGAAAGAATGTCGAGACAGATATACAATGCGAAAATGGAAGGATGTAGGACTTGAGGAAGACTAAGTCTGCACCTATCATATCAGAAGGTGATGTTAGGATCCCTAGAACCGGCGAACGTGCATGAAAAGAACTGTGAATGGTAAAGAAGCGAACGACGACATATATTATGTTTTATATAACGTCGGGAGACATAAACATACGGCCCACTTGATGTAACGTGGTTACCGTAGCCTATGCACGCTTGCAGTACATCACTCGCTCGATGCCACCTCTGCTGCTAACACAGCAACTCCTTAGAAGCTTACTGGTAACCTCACTGACACGCAGATACACAACAACCCTCCAGGGAGTTGTTATTTAGTTGGAGTTTTCTGTGAGGTGGAGGTACTTCCCCAGACAGGCTGCTTCGATGCGCCTTACCTCTTAAAAATACCAAAACCAAGGCAACCATACATGTTCGTGCACACAAAATTTGTCCTGTATGGGAATAGAACCCACGAGCGCAGGCGTCAAAGTATTGTTATTAACCATTGTGCCACCAAGCACGTAACTGCAAGTAGTGTGTAATAAGCTTGCTACGGGACTCTTAGGATGAAAAATAGATAGATAAATAGTTTTAATTTAAAATAGAGAGTTACTTATAAATATACTTTAAGTGTCATCATCCTATGCTCAGCACAGTGTTGTACTGCATTGAAGGACAGGTGCTCCGTCCCTCTGGTCAACCCTAGGGCTATATAATAAATGCGGACCGAGGGCGGCTTGTGCTGATCCGCCTGAAGGTCACTGATGGGCCATCAGAGACCTTCAGGCGGAGAGAGCCGTAAGTCGCGTAAATTTTTTGTGTCGTATATACCATTTCGAGGGTAATGAAGTATACGGCCCACCCGATGTAACGCTGGCGCGTTGCTACCTCCACAGCTAACACACAGTCGCTTACTGGTAATCTCACCTACTCGCTGGAACATATCAACGCTCCGGAGAGTTGTTACTTGACCGTTTCTGTAGATAATCACAGAGATAGATAGGCTACGCTCGGCGTTGCTAACTCGTACCTATGTAATAACGTCACGAACCAATATACCACAGGACCGCGCATAAGGAGTCGCTCACCCTAAATATCAGCGGTTCGAGCGTACTGACCAATGGCAGGATATTTTAACCAATAAGTCGATAAGTGACGCGTTGTTGATCCGTAAACTAGCCAATAAGAGCTGCGCGTTCTACTTTACCTCCCCACCCGTAGCGGTGAGTAAATTTGCTCTGTAAATTCGTTTCATCCGCTTTCCATTGGTTATTTTCTTCATGAGCAACGCTGATCGGTCAATAACACAAACATGGTCCGCGTCGACAGGGTCGACAAACGCACGAGGGACACCTCGGGTGTTGCAAGTGTACATAGGCTAACTGCTTACCATCAAGCAGATGTATACTTGTTTTCCACCTTAGTGATATATAAAAAAATGCGCAACGACGTCATTGAGCTTCTAAAGGAACTAAATCCTGGACCTGAGTAATTTATAGAAGTTTATAAGCGGTTAACCGTGCTTTATCAGAAGGTGATGTCCGGAACCCTAAGACGGCGCATGAAAAGATGAATGTTAAAGAAGCGATTGAGGTGTGCAAGGACAGCGTTTCATGGCGCTCGGTACATGACTCTCTCTCTGACTACCCGCAGGGGACCTGCCGTGAAGATATACATATTTATTGAAGTGAAACTCGCTATTTGACATACTATGTAAGGGCTCCTTTTTTGTTTTCAGTTCCCGACTTCTCAATGTGACGTCACCCTAAACAGGAATAGTAAAGATAAATTTGTTGTTACATTTCAGTAAGATGTATGTTATAAGTACCTCTGCAAATCGAAAATTTTATTTGTGAAAAAGTATTTGTTTGACTTTGTATAATATGTCCGCATATAAATATAGAACTTAACTTAATTTTTAATGTAGTTTATTTGTAAAATTTCTGCTTGTTCTGTTTTTTGGAGCATTTTATAATAATGTAGATACTGTTGCCATATGGAACCACGAAACCAATACCGTAAAAATAAATTACATACACATGACTCACAGTAGACTCATTGCTGACAATAGGTTCGGGACAGGCCCACCACTCATACCCACCACTGTGTCTCCTGTGTAGCCAGAATTAACAGCGGTGACCACCAAAAGGGCAATTAACAGTGAAATACATTGCTGTCCCGGGGGTTAAACTACAGCTGCCTTGGAACTCACAACGAATTTAATCAGAAGAAATTTGTAGGATTAGGGAAAGAGAGCAATATGACAAATAATGCATTTAAAAACCTCAAAGACATGGCTAGTCAAGTGAAGCTCAACTGCCGTGCACCACGGTTTATCAGATATCTAACACTATTCGGACCTAAATTTTGAGTTGTTACCTAACACATCGATTCTAATAATATAGATTGTAGAACCGCCTAAACGCCAAATCAGAATCAGAATAGTATACTACCCCGGATATGACATGCAAGGAATTTAACATATCGTCTCGCTCCCGACGCCAGAGATCGTACTCTCAGAGAACATGATGTGCTGTTTGCTCGAATTCATGATTTGTCGTAGAACACTCGCATAAAAGCGATGACACAAGTCTTAACGAAAAGAGCTTCGTCCTAAAGTTTCCATGCCCAGTTAAAAATTGCGCAACGGGATGACAAGTGGCATCCTTTAGTAGAAGTTTCCCATCTTTCTCGCCATTCAGACAGCAAAGTTTCAAGTACCTCGTCAATAAGTTTTTTTTTATATATTGACTCAGCATAGTGGCTCATCTTCACCTGTTGGTAAGCGAAAAGAGGAGCCCAAATTGCAACGGCAACTGACAAAGGACTACAGTGTCCTGTCAGTTGACACCCAGCACATATGGTAGCCCTATCAGCCCATGCATGTGAACCGTAATACATCCTATATATGTGGTTGTGTAAATAATTTTTAAAAGTTAAGCCCCACGTCGAGGTGGAAATTCGAGAAATTTATAAATGTTCTTTGTGGCTTTTTCTCCAACCTGCTTTATGTGTTCAATGTAATTGAAACCTTTGTCTAACAGTAATCCCAAGTAACTAACCGAGTTTTTATTTGCAACTGATACTCCATTGAAGTGTAATCGCGGCGGAACCTGCAAATTTCCCTTGAGTAAGAGCTAATATATTTTGTGGGGTGCAAAATCGAGACGATTACGATAGCCCCAGTCTGAAATCAGGCCAAGGCTAGTATTTCTATATGAGATCTGGAATTAGCTTTTATTAATAAAAAGCCGTCATCGGCGTAGCCAGTTAACAAGCACCCTTCCAGTAAGGGTAGGCTAAGAAAGTCATCAAATCCGATATTCCAAAGATACGGCCCCAACACCGAACCCTGAGGACTGCCCTGCGTAAGCACCTTGGAAGCAGCATATTGGCCAAGTTTTAATTTAGCAAACAAGCATACGGAAATACAGAAAACCACAGCCAAATAACAACTCCCTCGAGGTTGTTGTGTTCCTGGTAGTGAGCGAGATCACCGGTAAGCTCCGAAGGAGTTGCTATGCTTGCATTGTATAAAAAAAGCCTATGGACACTTGCAACATTAAATTGGAAATAAACCAATAGAGAGAGTAGACGAAGCGAGAAATCTGGGTGTCATAGTTGACAGCCGTTTGCGTTTTAAGAGCCACGTGGTGGCCTGGTTTGGTGGTGTTTCTACCACCTGAAAGTTTTTATCGTGCACGTGAATTCCTGAGCGAAAAGCACTCTTTGTGAATCGCTAATCTTTCCAGGTTAAACTATGGGGATCTTGATTACGGGCCCGTCGGCTAGTCCAATGTGTTCAAAGAGCATGTTATCGTTTTTGTCACAAGATCCCACCAAGGAGTCATATAACATCATTATTAAATAAATACTCCATTCTAAATAAGCCCTCAAGACGACATCTGCATTTCGCAAGCCTACTGTTTGACACAATAAAGTTCTAAAAATCGGAATACCTATTTTCGAAGTTGAGGATGTCTCCTATCGATAAGAGATATGGTACTAGGTCCACACGAGGCATTTTGTTCGGTTACTCGTATAAAACCGTAGCATTCACCGGTAGTTTTCGCTACCTTGCAACCAAGTGTTGGAATAACATTCCACAACCGCTAAGAAATCTAACATTAAAATAATGTTTCAAAAATAATACAATACATTTCTACTAGGCAGACAGCGGCTAGGTATTAACCACAAAGTTGGATGGTGTCGGATTTTGCTGTGTGATTACATACTTCGTGAATATTATTGCCCTTATACTGTTACGATTTGAATAATACAATAAATTATACAATACATACATCCACACTCCCTTCATGCATGCGCACTGACACACACACTGACACTTAACACAGTATTTTTTTAAAATAGTCAGGTTGATGTTACCTTAACACTTGCGTTTTTATAGCTATTTAGCTTAAGTGAACAGATTTATTCATTGCTGTTACGTTAGTATCTACCTACAATGGAAATAGTCGAACTTACGTAAGAAAGGGTTCATTCGTCGTATAGGTAAGATAACATTAATTAAAAAAATCAAGACATTTCTGCTGTTACTTTCTATGATTATTGTTAAGAGATGTTGCGACATCTGTGATTGCTAACACTACCAGTGTATGGTATTATATAGATACGTAATTGACGCGAAATATATTACAAATATTTTTGCACTTCCCTTGTATATACAATATAAATTATAAAAGGAATGAAACTCTATATCAACTACGCTTAATCTTAGCTTTCTTACTCAGTCTACAATTAAAATGGTCGTGACATACGGACAGATAAACAGACATAATCATACTATAAAAGTTCCTTATTTATTATGGAACCCAACAGAATACTTTATATAATTTAGAGGATTTATGGCCTAATAGGCCATGACATGAGCACTACTTGTAAATTTGTCCCATTTATTAATGACATTTTTCTTACACGGTACCTACTCGTCTAAGAGTTAAAAATGGATACAAAATATACCTGCTCACGTACTTAAAATAATTGTAACAAATGTCCTCTGGAATATTTCCAGACATTACAAATACTAATAATGGAAATACTAAACTGACATTTCGAACGTCTAGAGAAAAATAATACAATGGAAAATTTTAATCTACATTTTTACATAATACTTAGTTTATAATAATTTGTCACACTCTTATGAACGCAGTCAATGTTATTGAGGACAAAGGAGCAGAAGTTCACGTTCCCAATTCTACATCGTTTCCTCGGAAGCTGAAGCGGAAGCATCTCAATAACGCAATTCCTTTATGTAAACCTTGTCAAATAAATGTGGCGACTTGGGCACTACGATGGGCTCTCCGTCTCGGAGTATTTTTGAATATAGCGCCTCATAAATGCATGTAAAGCCCAGTTTCTCAGCAGATTTAGCAGAGTAGGCACTTGACGTGTCCATTCGGAGTAGGTAAATGCCTCGTCGCTTCGCGGCCCGCCTGCAAAGGTCAATTAGCTATAGATAGATTAGATTTTCTTATCTGTGAATAGGTGTAAAGTGTAATGTTATGTATAAGAACACATTAAAGTTTGATATTAACCAAGCTTCATGTCGTTTGAACATTGTCCCCGTAATATCGATATTAATGTATAAAACGAAAGAGTTTGTTTGTTTGAAGGCGTTAATCTCTGAAACTGCCGGTCAGATTTGAAAATTCTTTTTGCATGTGACAGCCCAATTCTTGAGGAAGTTTATAAGCTATTGACTATTAACATAAGACCCTTAGTCAGTCAATGAAAAATATAGATAGCAGAAAAAACTGTTCTCACGGGGTACTGGGAACGTACGGACGAATTCACGGGCTGTAGCTAGTTTATGTACCTATATGTTATTTAGGTCATCAAAATTCGAGAACATACGACATAACAATTACGCCATATCTACAAGTAGACAAATAGAAGTCTTTTTATAGTGTAAATTCGGGCGGGAGGCATACATGCGTGCGGTTAAGTTAATGCCTGCGAAATAGGAGGTAGAGATGCGCTGATTACCTACTCTGTCTATTACTTGGCAGCTTGGCACACGTCCTATGCAACACTTTGTTGGTAATCGTGTTCGCCCGAACTACTCTGTTCAAGTACCTCAAGTAATCTATTTATTGAAGTAATGAACATCTAGTTGACTAAAAATTCTGAATGAAATTAGTTTTATAACTTGATAAATTAATGAGTTTAAATTAAACTCATTGATTTTTTTTGGATTTGCGTCAAAGTTTAGGCCTCGGATTAGGTTCGTCTTAGATGGGGCATACTTGACGGTGCAACTTAGACGTGTTAAGGCCGCATTAGGTTGGGAAAAGTTCGCAAAGAGTGTTGAGCGACACATGATTCTGACCGTACACACCTCATTCGCTCACTCTTTATAATTCATGGCTTTTTCATGCACGCTTGCCGGTTCCTGGAGTTTCTGACACCACCTTCTGATAAAACATGAAGTCCCAAACCCAAAGATCTAAAAAATGTTCGGACACTATGAGCGATTTTTGTGTGAATCGGAACATATATAATTAATCCATCCATGTCGGTAGATGTAATAATTGAATAACTAATGTAAGACAAATACCACCTTAGTCTTCCTGCGACCACGGACGCTGCAAAGCGTTCGAAACGTCAGGTTCAACAAAATAAATAAAATACGCGATACTTCCGTTAAAAATTGTTTAATTCAATGTCCGAATCATCAGAGCAAGCCTCTTTTATCTTATCACCGATACTCTCTCCATACTAACTCTCTAACATCATCATCAAGGTATCTACTTAAATAAAAGGGCTTGAATAAAATAATAGCAAGTACAACATGATCTCAGTGTACATTTTAGAGATGAAACTGACTCACTATGTTTGGAGATGAGCCAAATCACCTGGACCTGGTGCATCCTGCTAATTAATAAGGCACATCAAAGCAATCCAACTGGCGCAGTTACCTTCGCCTTACAGAAAACTCGCAGCAAAATAACAACTTGCTGAAGGTCCTATCCCAAGGATTTGCTGTGTTGATATTGCAAGTGTGTATAGGCTACGGCAATCACTTTCCATCAGGTGGGCCGTACGCTTGTTTGCCTCCCGATATTGTACAAAAAGTGTGATGTTCGCAGATAAAGTTCAGAAGCTGGGTGGCGTGGTAAGTATAAAAATAAATTGTACAACTCACTCTGTCTCCGCCATGAGAGCATTCATGATGCCCATGCGCCTCCAGAGTGGATCAGTAGCGGCGACCTTCACTTCCAAAAGAAGTTGATCAGGGTACCTCTCCAGAAGGTTAGCGCCACTCTCCCGCTGCGCCAGCACATACAAAATCTTCTTGAATTTCAAATTTTGACAGAGCCCCGCTTCAGCAAGTAGTTTGGATTCATTTTGATAATGCTAAAAGTAACGATATTTTTCATGAAATGTATGACGAAAACTTGGTGGTAGGAAGTATCTAAAAATGATTACACATAAGCTTACAGACAGGTCAGAAGGGGAAAACAAAGTGAGGAAACCCGCACGTCCAAGAAATTATATTTCGAAAGTGGTTGTTGTCGTTCTGTAGTTCTGACGGCAGTCGCTCCATGTAAAAATCAGCATCTTCGCCGAATCTTAGGCTTAGGCAGCGAATCCCGCCAATATTTGCTAGAAACTCGTAAGGAGGAGTGTAATGTGGACGCAAAAAAGTAGAGTCTACTCAAAATTCTGGAACCAATTGGGACGACAGCAGCAAAGTTCTCGAGAACACAGAGGTGGAAGATATAGTCACGGAAACTAACATTATTGGGCTGAGTTTTCAGGCAGCGCGACTTTGATGCCTTGGCCACCCGCAGAGAATGGAATGAATGGAATTCAACATATGGGGGGCCTATAAGAAAACGTCCAGTATGATTTTTGATGATATCTAAAATGTATTCATTAGAAAGATCATGCTATCTTTTCTGTAATACCCTTAAGAGTAAAGTATATGTTTTGTCTTTTGCATCGATATCAGACTATCATTCAATGCGTGAACTAGTTCTTGTATTGCAAGCGTATGATAACCACTTTTTATCAAATGGTCTGTAACTATGCTAGGTTGCATACCGATATTGTATAAAAAAATTAAACTTGGTGCAGTAGAAGTGTTTTCACTTTCAGTTGGAGTGAATTTTCGGGCTGAATTTGGACTCAAGAGGGCTTGTACGCCCTTATTTTTTTTTATTAACAACGCTGAATTAAGAAATAATTCCAAAAAAAAACGTTCAATACTGGCACTGTAGAACCATATTTATGTTTAGCTTTGTACGCCCTCTTAAGGTACCTACCTCATTAATCACGGACGATCCGCTTATTGTAACTGCGACAATGTTTTTATCCTTATCCACTGCCTTGAAAGACAGTCCTTCTAAAATAGATGCAGTACAGTAATCATCCAGCTCAGGGCAAATACCATCCGGACATAGTGGTATTGACTCGTTCATTGGCTCGTCGATGTAGAACGTTCTGAAAGTGCATTATATACATTTGATAGGGAAATTGATTCTGAATGAGTATACTCACCACACCAGGCTGTGTTGCAATCAGAGCACCTAGGGGAAGTAGGTACATCACTAGAGAGAAAAAAAATCAAAAAAAATTTACTTTAGAGTGACAACATGTGAGCTGCAACTAAACATATCCTATATACCTAGATTGGCCATAAATTATGTTACAAATGTATTTAATTTTTTATTAAGTAATGTAGTCTTAATAAAACTTATATGTACATATTTATGGAAGTGTCAGCATAAAATAAAAAAAATGATAGTATTCGAAATGACCACCTTTGGCTTTGATATAGGCCTTTAATCTGTCTGGCCACGAATCTATGGATTTTCCATGGATAATTTAGCCACTGCTGGCTCCAGAGATTTCTTAAGAGCCACAATGTCGGCGTGTCGTTTCGAGCAGGCCATATCCTTTAAACCTGACCATAATTTGTAGTCTAAGGGGTTCAGATCTGGGCTAGACGAGGGCAAGTCTTGCTCTTATAAAGTATGGAACGTTGGTTTCGAGCCAGGCTTGGGTAGTTCGTGCCTTGTGACCAGATGCAGAGTCCTGCTGGAAAGTTCACGTCACATTTTTAAACAGTGTATTGCTGAGAGATTTCACAACACGATCCAAGACAGTCTCTTGATACACTTTGCCTGAAGTCTTCACTCCTTTTTCACAAAAATGACCACTTGATAAGACATCCCCACCTAACCACTACAGACGCAGAATGACCACGTTGTACCTTTCCGACCACTTGGGCGGCTTCTTTAGAACTGTGTGCGTACACTTTGTCCTTTTGTTTATTGTCGTGCTCTTCAATCGTGAAAAGGTTTATATGAGTAAAGAGGATATTTCTGTGCCTTTTCTCCTGCGTATGGGGACAGAAGGCGTTTTGATCGATCTACTCTCTTCAACTGTTTGGATTGATTTAGAGGATGTACTGTATATAGACGATAAGCGCCGAGCTTCAGGTCTTGTTTTATTATAGGCGACAGAGTCCTAGCGGGACGCTAGCATTAATAACATTTGTATTTCTAACAGAACGCGGTCGCCCCTATCTTTTATGGTCTTCAACAGAGGAAGTGTTGGTATGTCTGTCGATGGTACTATATAGGTACCGACCCGACGGCTCCATACCCACTTTTTGCAAGGCAATCACTGCAATCCTATAATCCATAAATATCCAATATTTTCTTTAACACCTAATTCCATATTATAATTTATTGGAGAACACGAATAAAATATGCTTAACGGCGAGAAACCGAAAGAACAGTTTTTAAGTTTCACTAATTATCATATTTATTTATATATTAATACTACACGTACATTATGAATAGGCTTGTAATGTTATTGTTTACTCGATGTCAGGCACCTCTTTTATTAATGGTGTCCACAGAATACCAGCGTCTCGGCACTTCGTGCCGAGACATTATGTTGAGTGGAGACCTATTTGGTACACACACTGTAATTTAGCCTTAAGTTTCAAATTTATGTAAAATTTTTGTGTTGCCAAATAAACGTTTTTCTTTCTTTCTTTCTTTCTTTAAGATAATAAAGGCGATCCAAATTCAAAGTAATTAAGGAGTTGAAAAAAATAAAAGTGTCTATGTATCTAACAGTATTTATGGTCAGACTAGTTATATCCACTTTGAATATATATAAATCTTCAAGCCCGACCGCATTTATTTGTTTCCTTACTATCATCTCAATAAAATAATTACGGCAAAGGCCATTCAGGCTTTACTAGGATCGTGATCATCGATGGATGTGGATGGTGTGCACCTAGATCGTATGTATATTTATGTATATTTCCTAATATACTTAGGCATAAATTATGGCATATTTTTTTTGATTTAAGAGTTTTATGTTGACATAAATTTTATCTATTAGGTTAATTTGTTTTGACATATATGGTATCGCATAATGTTACTAGGCATAATGACTATTAGCATAAGTAATAGTACTTAAGCATAGAAATCAATAGGAATAACAAACAAATTTAAGTTCTGAAAAATAAAAAGATGGAACTATAACCAATATTATTTGTGCAATAGGTTAAGGTGCGGCAGGGGTGACCCCTGGGAGATATTTGTACTCGCTTCGCTCGCTCAATATTTAAAATGTACAACATAGCGGGTTAGGATACCGATAGTAAAGGCAAGAACATAGATAACAGAAACAACCGGTGTTTCTGTTATCTATGGGCAAGAATCTTGAATTTTGTAAATAGGTTTAAGGATAAACATGGTCCAATTTAAATAATATATTTATAGCTTAATAAAATTTAATTCATATTTTTTTATACAACGTCGAGAGGCATACAAGCATACGGACCACCTGATGTAAAGCCGTTACCGTAGTCACTCGCGCGATGCCACCGCTGTTGCTAACACAACAACTCCTTAGGAGCTTACTGGTGCCCTCACTCACACGCAGGAACACAACAACCCTCTAGGGAGTAGTTATTTAGCTGCGGTTTTCCCCAGTTAAGGTAATTCCCCAGACGGGCTGCTTTAATGCGCCCTACTTCTCTTAAAATATCCAGACCAAGATAAACAGACGTGTTCATGCACATTAATGTTTGTCCTGTGTGGGAATTGAACCCGCGAGCGTTGGTGTAAAGGCAACGTAACACCGCGTTTCGTCAATGCCCCACCGAGCTCTCCGAGTTACGATTTAGAAACATTGAACTTACGTATGGCGTGGCATTATGGATCACAGCTGCGATGCATATGTTTGTTATGCTTAAATATGGCATAGCTGATCACAAACTAATTTTATATTCTTATCACACCAGACGTGACCGCAGCTTGGTAATGTTTGAATATTCTTATAATTGTTTTGGACACAACTTTCCAGTTGAGGGAACAGCCCGATAACTCAGTTGCAAGAGCATTCGATCGGGAATCCAATGGTCGTGGGTTCAAACCCCTTGTATTCGGAGGAGGGGAATTGTAAAAATATTTAAGAACTTAACAATGTTGTTAAAAATTGGTAAGGTCATCTTAAACTAGCAACCATTGATGAAGATCTTATAAATCCAAAGTAAAACGAATAAATATAGCTTGTTCATTAGTTTTACTTTCACCTCCTGTAATAACTGGAGACCGTAGCGAAATAACACCTGAAGGAGTCTTATAATACTGCAAATGCGACCACAAGGAAAGCTCTAAGGAGTTATAGCATTAGCAGCGGCAGTGGCAGGCGCATGTTATACTCATTTTGTAAGCGTCCGTAGGTTAGGGTAGTATCTTCACATAAGCGGTACATAAGCTTCTTCATCTCTTAATGGATACAGATGGACGGTAGGTATGAAAAAAAATAGCGTAAAATATATATATCGCAACAGCTACCCAGACCTTAAAACCTGAAACCATCAGTCCGGGCAAAATGATCTATAATCGGGTAAAAGTATTTACATTATAATCTCTAACTCTAACTTCTGCAAGGTCGTTTTATAAAACATCTAATATTATTTACAGATTCATGCATAGCCATCCTCTGTGGTAACACTGATAACATAAAGATATCTTAAAAAATTGTCTCAAGTGGAAGCTCAAAGCTACATTAACCCGGGGATATCCGAAGCATCACTTCATTATTCTTCGTTTTGCTTTACAAACGAGTACCTACTGGCACGCGCGATGAAATTTTTGTTTTGGTATACGTAAGAAGTATAACTTCTTACTTTTTTTCAAATTTAGCTGAATATAAAACTATTTTACCTGCGTGGGGTTCGGCTAAGTTATATCTCCCTGCTATGGTTTTTAGATTATTTTTTTATACTATACTACGTCAGGAGGCATACTAGCATACGGCCCACCTGACCTAAAGTGGTTGTCGTAGTCTATGAACGCTGGTAATGCATTAAGTATCACTTGCGCGATGCTATCTTTGCTGGTAACACAGCAACACCTTGGGAGCTCACTGGTGACCTCACAGGAACACAAAAATCCTCCAAGAAGTTTGTTATTTAGCTGCGGTTTTCTTTGAGGTGGAGGTACTTTCCCAATCGGGCTGCCTTGATGTGCAATAGTAATAAATTAATGGAATTGGAGCTACTCTGCAGCCTGCCCAGCATAGAGGCGTTTCTTTTTCTCCAAAAACATAAAAGTATGCGCCTGAGCAATGCCAGATGCGCTAAAAACGGTACACATTGGTATCCTGAACCCATTATTCTATTGAATCCGAAGCGCGCTGATGGGCCGGTGCGTGTAGTCGGTCCATAGTCTGCACGTGTAGAACACATGGAAGTAAGTTTCACGTAAACTAACTTCAACTTCGTCTAGAATGTGCAAACCTACGGGCCAGCATTTTACATCAGAACACCAGCATCCTGCGTTCCCTTTCAATATGCTTTTGACGATTAAGAAAATGCCTCAGGTGTTTAAACTGATATAGATTTGGATATTGCTTCTTGGTTTCGCTTGCAAAATCGATTAAAAATTCACAAAATAAGAGTACCTACGAGTATATCGTGGGCGCAATGGCAAGCAGACGACTGATCCAAATAATAAAAGTAACAAGGTAACTTTAGAAACCATAATGAGGAGCTCGGTGCCGCAGTGGTTGACATTACTTTGACGTCAACGCGATTTCCAAACAGGACAAATAATTGTGTGCATGAACATTATCTTTTTGTCTTGGACTGGGCGTTTCTTTTAAGAGAGGTAGGGCGCGTTAAAGCAGCCCGTCTGGTGAAGTACCTCCACCTCACAGAAAACCCCAGCCAAATAACAACTCCCTGGAGAGTAAGGTCCTGAGAAGTTGCTGTGTTAGCAGCAGAGGCGGCATCGCACGAATGATACTTAATGTATTGCAAGCGGTCGCCTGTAATACAACATCGGGAGGCATAGGCCTCGCGATGTTGTATAAAAAAAACAATAACTTCATCGTTTTCAAATACTCCTTATGTTACGCCAGCCTCTTTTTGTTTCTGCCCATTATGAAGAAATTAGTGAATCGATATATCACTGGGCGGCATGTTGTGACGAAAATAATATAAATATAAAATAAAATATTGCGGGAATTTGTTAAATTGAAGTTGCTGAGTTCTCTCACAATATTTTTTTTAGTATTTTTTAATATTATGAAGTTGATTAAATAAATTATGTAATTTATATTGTAATATTAATAATTGATTTGTAATGTAATTTAGTGAAGTGACTTTTAATCTTGTATAATTGACATAAGTGCCAATTGTTTGTCTTACAAAACAAGATGGATCAAAAAGATGTCTGAAAATAATATTAACAGTATTAATATTATATTAAGCGTAATGTTTAGGAAAACTACAGGATTTAATTTTAATTTATTTTCAAAGTATTTTCCTTAATCAATGTTAAGGGGCAATTAGGAAAACTCTTATGCATTGCCCTTGCACCATTCGGAGGTGCCGTTGTCAAAAAAGTGTAGAACGAACACTCGAAGACGAAAGAAAGAAGATACAGGATTTCTAAAAAAAAAATTAGAACACTCGAAAACTACAGAAATTTCTATATACCACTGGGAGTGATCCAGCTTCGGGCTTCCGCTTTACTCTATTTTTGCAGTCTACTTACACATTTGTATATATTAGTGTGGTGCTTCATACCAGTTCACTTTGCCTACCCAGAAAGAAATTTGGAGTGAAGAACACACTAAAAGCTCAAGGTTGCATAGCGTGCGATGGAGAGAGCCAAGCTCGTTGTTTCTCTACCTAATAGATTCAGTAATGACTACGTCCGTAGTAGACCTGGAGTTACCGATGTAGCTCTAAGGATCAGCTAGCTGAAATTGTAGTGGACAAACCATATAGCCACTACAACTTCAACAAGAGAACTACTTGATTGAATAACAGATGGTCGCTGAAGCCGGAAATGATGACACAATTCTGTCCACCACGCGTCGATGACGCTCGTGGGTTCGATTCCCACACAGTACAAACATTTGTGTGCATGAGCATGTCTGTTTGTATTGGTCTGGGTATTTTCTATGTATAATAAGTATGTATTTACAAAAAAAAAAAAAAATGTATTTACGTATGTTTATCAGTTGTTTAGTACCCATAACACAAGCTTCGCTTACTTTGGGGCTAGATGGCGCTGTGTAATTTGTCCGACAATATTTAAAAAAAAAAAAAATTAAAAAGATGTTTAAATATATTTTTCTATCATATCTATCTATAACTTCACGCTTCAAATCCCTTGCGGGCTAGACAAGAGAAGCGAGCGCCAAATAACTCGGTCCTTACACACCCCACCTGCTTCTTTAACATTCATCTTCTCATGCTCGCCGGTTTCTAGTTTCTACCATATACGATACCATTGACGAGCTCGGTGGCGCAGTGGTGAAACGCGTTGTTACGCTACTTTGACACCAACGCTCGTGGGTTCGATTCCCACACAGTACAAACATTTGTGTGCATGAACATGTCAGTTTGTCTTGGTCTGGATATTTCCTATGTATAATAAGTATGTATTTACAAAAAAATAATATGTATTTACGTATGTTTATCAGTTGTCTAGTACCCATAACACAAGCTTTGCTTACTTTGGGGCTAGATGGCGCTGTGTAATTTGTCCGATAATATTTAATTTTAATTTAATTTAATATCAATCATGAAAAAAATCCGACGTTGCAATGCTTTGTCTGACAATTATTCGTTGTTTCAAATTGGCAGTGTCAACATACGTACTTCGGGCTTAAATCCACTATTACGATACATATTCAAGAGACTTCAAAAAAGTTTTTTTGTGTACCGGTACCTACCGGTCAATTCTCAAAAGAAAGTAGGTATGCTTTCTTTTGAGAATCTCAGTAGGTACCGGTGTGTATCCACTATCTAATTTGTGGAGCTGGTAAATTAATGATCTACTAAATAAATACTTATCTAAACAACAAACAAGTTACTGCGCCGACACCATCCTCGATAGAAAGTGTGCTTATGTAAATATGATGGATACCAAGAGCGAAAACACTCACCTCTTCAACAATGCTAACACTTTATCAGTGTCCTCCTCTTCGATCCCTTGAATGGTATACGTTTGCTCTTCGGTTCTGGCCATTGTTGAGCCTTGAACAATGGCTAACTATTTAATAGAGCGTAATAAGAGGAATACTGCAACAAATGATAAGTTTTACAGATTAATTCTACTGCAATGAAAAGAGTTCTTTCAAATTGTATTTAAGGAAAATTACAATTTTCGCTTAATATATCACACTCTTTTAGAATTACAACAAAACATATTATATTAAAAAAATAAGAAACAGAAGTTATACTAATGAAGTTGATGCGTTTGTGTTTAATACCAATGAATTCACACACTATACAATCTGCGGATTGTATAACAGTAGATACGAAATATCTCGTTTGATCACTTTACCTGATATAGTCGATAACCCACTTCAAAAGCGAGATATCAATAGACACAATAATCACAGGAAAACGATGCTTGAATATCGACGCTAATAACAATATATTTTTACTAGCGTAGTAGTTTCTAAAACTACTAAGCTCTCAACACAATTAAAATGCGCATGGAAATGGCAGTCTTAACAAATATATAATTATTAATAAGTATACCTATTAGATCCGTTAAAATCACTCGCATCTTTCACGTTTTTACTATAAAATTACACTCTATGCTTTAAAGGACAGAATTGATTTTTTTTTGATAGAAATGGTATTTTTTTTTCTAAATCGATTGTTGAACCGATGTTTTGAACGTTTGCGCGCGCAATGATGACTGCTTATACAGCGACGCACGCGCATTAACATATTACGGTGAAAGATAAAAATATATATTTGCGTCGACGTATATTACGGTACTTAGTATGGCAAGTTATATATGCCAAATTGTTTGTTTATCTCGACAAGATTGTGTTCGCAGTTATTGTAACAAAATCTACATTTAAATAGACAAAGACAGAACAGTTTAGTACGTTTTTCTCCTCAGTTTGTTGACCAATTTAGTTTTTATTTTTTATTTGTTTTGTTCTAAAACTAAACTATAGTTCGTCAAAAGCTACTAGCTTTTGACGAACTATAGTTTTATCAATAAAAAATTGGGAACGGTAAAAATCTAGGATATATACGTATATCGAAGATAATGTCAGGAGCCCTAGGAACCCGTGAGCGTGCATGAAATAAGCTATGAATATTATAGAAGCAAGCGAGGTATGCATGGACCGCGTTTTATGGCGCTCGGTTCTCTTTGCCTACCGCGCAAGGGACCTGGTGTAAAGATATACGTACGTAACATTTTGGTCGAATTACAGACATTGAAGCGAATAGTAATAGGCTAATAAGTAAATTAAGGTAGATAATTATGATTTTTTCATTTATTTCGTAAGAGTAGAATGTTAGCTAAACATAAAATAAATAAATAAATAAATATTGTCGGACAAATTACACAGCGCCATCTAGCCCCAAAGTAAGCGAAGCTTGTGTTATGGGTACTAGACAACTGATAAACATACGTAAATACATTTTTTTTTGCAAATACATACTTATTATACATAGAAAATACCCAGACCAAGACAAACAGACATGTTCATGCACACAAATGTTTGTACTGTGTGGGAATCGAACCCACGAGCGTAGGTGTCAAAGTAGCGTAACAACGCGTTTCACCACTGCGCCACCGAGCTCGTCAACAACGCTTGCCTGTTGTAAAGTTGCCACGTAGCCTACAGATCACTGTACTAGATAGAGTAACACTTCCGATATTAATCCCACAACTTCAGGCGTTTCGAATTTTCTCGCGCAATATTGAAACATTAGGAACTATTTGTTAATTAACTAAAATTTTGTCTGCCTGATTTAACTCTGCTATGCCTTAGATTATTTTACCAGATGGTGTAACACATCTGATGTTAATGCGGCACCTCAAGGTGCTTTCTGTATATAGTCATAGAAAATCAAAACTCTAGAGGATTTGTTATCTGTTACCTTGTTATCTAAACATAACGTTAAGTTTGCCTGATGTAAGGTTGCTATGTATCAAACATACGCATCATCACGCCTGTCCCATTGAGGTAGGCAGAGACTGTCGAGTGCTTTGTATCGTGCTATCGACAAATAAACCAACACTTCCTCTGTTGAAGATCATAAAAGATCGGGGCGACCGCGTGCTGTTAGAACTACAAACGCTGTTAAGGCGACACATCGAAAAATTAGACCAACTTTCAACGAATAGTATAGGCTAATGACTAAACTGACGGATCTAAGATTTTAATATAAATAACTTCATTTCTTTATCTTGAATTTGCTTGCTCAAATACGCGATTGTGTAAAATTGATTCGATAATAATTACTTTCGAAAACACCTCCTGAAATTCATTATTTATGAAATTACAACGAAGTTGTTCTGTTTATACGCTTCAAAATTACTTAAATCTATTAGTAATATCTATGTTTATAATATGGTTGCTGCATATTTTGATAAGTGAAACATGAAATTTTTAAAAATATTTTAAGTTTCTGACAATTTCTAAGCGATCACATTCGTCTTGGGTGCTACGTGTTTTCGACCTTATTGTGCGGTAATGAGGATTATAAACGCGTTGACTAACTACATCCAGCCTAGCGATGGGCGATTGCGAGAGGTTTTTTTCGATTGTCTCGATTGTTCGAACATCTCGATTGTTTTCGATTGTTTCGTCGAACATCTCGATTGTTTTTGTGTTCGTATTCGGCGCGATTTCAACTCGAATTTGTGGTTGCGAATTGCGAGTATGCACGATGGCGAGAGATTTCAGTCGATTGTTTTGAGTTATATTAGAACATCTCGATGGCCGGACTTGGCCTTGTCTTGTGATTGCGATTTGCTAGTTCAAACTAAGCATGTAAAGTAGCAAACTTACGTACGTATTATAGGAGAAAGGAATCACGAAAATAAATAAAATAATCGAAGTTTATAACGAATCATCTATTTTTAATGACTTAAATAAACTTGTGCAATGTATGCAACATAGTTTTTTAGTTTTAGTACAAAAAGCCACAGCGGCTCGACAAACAATCGCGACACATACACCTCGGCTCGATGCTTGTAAACAACTAGCAGCGAGTCGAATCCGTCCGGCTAAACTGACCGGTGACCGGTGACTGATGCAACAATCGAAACAATCGAAAAACCTCTCGATTGTTTTGGAAAACGGCGAGTCGATTGTTGACTCGATTGTATATTTTGACGACTGCGATTCTTTCGATTGTTTAAACATCTCGGAATCGCCCATCGCTAATCCAGCCAGTCCGGCTGCAGCCCGCTTCGAGGTGAGACCTATGTCGACTGTCTGCTCGAGCTCGCTCCATTTACATCGCGACACCGAAGTTTTTATAATTAATAGTTGTAAATATTCAATATTATAGTATTTAGCGTAAGTGTATTATTATTAGATATAAGTAGTAAATAATATTATAGGTTTATATATATTTATTATACTGTTGTAATAATGGGGAACACTAAAAAGAAAATATATAGAATAAAAATACAAAGAAAATGTTCGTAGAATGGCGGAGGCGAACAAGACAAGGTATTTATTTTTTTTAATTATTGTATTCATTAAACATATTATAATAACATTGTGTAGACATATTTCTAGTTTTTAGAACAGTTCCTAGGTATGGTTGGCCCAAGCTATTTAATTCCTCTTCAAACTTTTTTTTAATTTTGCTTACTTAATAACTCTATATAAAACTGCATTAATTAAATAAGAGTTATTTTTTGCAGGAATAAACAGTAACATTTGATAATTGGTATACATTATCCACAGGCTGACCGCGTACCTATATAGGACGCCAAACTCCTATTATGTCCATTATAATCTGACCGAACTCCGACTTAGAAGTTGTACGTCGGTGGAGGTCAGGTTACGTTGGAAATTTATACCAATAAGGTTCGCGCTCTCAGCACATAGCAACCAGTGGAGACTCTTTATTTCTTTGTATTAAAATAAAAACCTATAAAATAGAATATTTTTGCTGTTTTGTTTTTTAGGAGAAACTTACTAAATAAACATATTCCACTAGAAGAATCACTACTCGATTTATATGCTACTTTAACGTAAGTGTCATACGGGACGACAAACTCATAGTAACCATTATAAGCTCACCGAACTCCGACTTAGACATTGTACGTAGGTGAAGGTTAGTTTACGTTGGAAATTTATCCAATCAGAAGATAGAAAACCAGTGGAGGTTTTTTTTTTTTGTATTAAAATAATTACTAGTAAAATAGTATATTTTGATAGTTTTTAAAAAAACTCGGTATGTTTCATGTTAAAGAAGCGAGCGAGGTGTGTAAGTACCGAGTCATGTGGCGCTCACGAGGGATTTAGCGTGAAGATATAGATAGATAGTATACTTATACCCATGGTACTCGTGAAAACAAATAATATTTACTATGAACCAACACTGAAAACACAAAAAAATCATCTATTCTATACATTGTGGTTAGTATTGAACTATTGTACGGATTAGATTTATTTTGCAACATCAGAGATGGTCCTGGTTCTTTCTTCTTGAGAGTTTAATAAATAACAAGGAAACGTACAACAATACAAAACACAGAGTATACATAAGTAAAATACAATAAATGTCATTATACTGAAGTTAAAGTTATGAAACAGCAAGAAAATCATTTGTCACATGTTTTTTTTTAATATGAATAGATTATAAAATCTATTTGTATATATGTATATTAGGGTGTCCCTTATTTTTCAAAGTTTTTATTTTCTAACGCATATGTCTTAGTTTTGTTCATTTGCTTTTAAAACACTCGGAAATTAATTTTTAACTTATTTGGATTACGATAATCCGTGCCGAATTACATCGAAACATGTTCATACAAGTTGCGCGGCAGTGCCGCACGTACTCGCGGTATTCATTTGTTCTAATTCAAAGTCAAAATCTTTTTATTCCGTAAAAATGGCTACATTTGTTTGGAATCGTCACATTTTTTTCCCCTACCGTGCAGTTTATGACTAGGTGAGCACTGATAAAAATACTGCCAAAAAACTCAGGCATCCCTCTTTTGGTATCCAAACAAATTTACATATTTTGTTAATTACATTATAATTAGATCGACTCACTCCCAGGCATTTTTATCATTAATATAGTCAGATACTTTATAATATGCCCTGCTACACAATTTGGCTTTAATAGTAGTTTTAAATTTGTTTATTGACAAATCTCTTATATTGCTGGGAAGTTTGTTATAGAACCGTATACTTTGCCCCATAAAATAATTACTTGTTTTGTGGAGACGGCTTGCATATAACACAAGATTATGCTTATATCTAGTATTTATGCTATGAGTATCACTCTTTTTACAAAATGAGTCTATGTTTTTATGGACATACAAAAGATTTTCATAGATATATTGCGATGCGACTGTTAAAATATTTATTTCTTTGAATTTTTCTCTAAGGCTCTCCCGGGGACCAAGTTTGTAGATAGCTCTTATGGCTCTCTTTTGCAATAAAAAGATGGTGTTAATATCCGCGGAGTTACCCCAAAGAAGAATTCCATATGACATAATACTATGAAAGTAGCTGAAATAAACTATTCTAGCCGTATCAATATCAGTGAGCCGTCTAATAGTTTTCACTGCATAAGCTGCAGAACTTAGTTTTCCTGATAATTTTTCAATTTGTGGGCCCCTTTGTAGTCTGGAGTCAATTGTTATACCCAAGAACACAGTTGTCTCCACAGAGGCTAAATTAGTTCCATTAACATGTACATTGGTAGCCACCTGCCTTACATTAGGTGTTGAGAACTTAATTACTTTAGTCTTTTTATCATTTAAAAGCAGATTATTAACACTAAACCAATGAATAACTTTAGAGAGAGCATCGTTAACTTCGTCATAATTACCTAACCGTCTATTAATTTTGAATGTCAGTTATTCTCGTGATTAATACGTAATGTTTTAACTTTTATAAGATGGCAGTGGAATTGAGAAGCAATAAATCAAGTATTTTCTTAGTTGGAGACGTAAATTATCAAATAATAGGCGCAAAATTACCGTCTAACCGTCAAGTTCTTCCTGTACTTTTTTATAAAATTCGCGAAGTTAAATTGACTGTTAGTGAAAGCGCATACCTAGTCATTCGAGAGTGTATTATATTTAGGGAAAAAGCTAGGATCCCTACCAGAGCTATACCTAACTGTGTAAAATAACTTGTGAATCTTCACCAGGAGGGAGTTGCAAAAAAATTCCAATTTTCTATTTCAATTTCAATCCAATTCAATCTGATAATTTTATTTCTCTTATTTATTCGAAATAAAAAAATCCTGTGTTTACTCGGCGCTATCAGCCATTATGACACTCGAACATCTATAACTTCAAGCCAAATCCCTTGCGGGGTAGGCAGAGAGAGCCGAGCGCCACGTGACTCGATCCTTACATATCTCACTCGCTTCTTTAACATTCATTGCTCTTCTCATGCACGTACGCCGGTTTCTAGGTCTCCTGACATCACCTTCTGATAGAACATGACCAATTTGGTCATGGTAGGTAAGTCTTGGCCTTCCCCGGCTCCTACATCCTTCCACTTTTGCATTGTATATCTGCTTCGTCATTCTTTCATCTTGCATTCTTTCTACATGCCCGAACCATCGGAGCATGCCTCTTCTTATTTTAACACCGACGCTCTCTTTCAGACCAACTCTATTTCTAACATCATCATTACGAATACGGTCTACAAGCCTTACGCCACAAATTTTGCGCAGCGCTCGCATTTCAACCGCGTTTATTCTACTTTCATGCTCTTTCTGCCATACCCAACTCTCGCTTCCATAAGTTAGCGTTGGGACCAACACTGCATTGTGTTTAGCGAGTTGTGCCTTCTGGCTCAGGATTTTACTACCAAGAAGTTTTCCCAACGCTCCATTCACACTATTCCCAGCACTCACTCGTCTTTCCACATCTGCGGTGTACCTTCCATCCCTGCTGAAAGCGCATCCAAGATATACAAACTCATCCACTTGTTCCAACACTTCATCATCAATCGTAATCCTTACATTAGTTCTGGATTCTTCTCTTTCAAATACCATTATCTTTGTTTTCTTCGCATTCAGTAGTAAGCCTTTCTCCATACAGTCGTCTTTCATCGCTGTGACCAGTGTTTGCAGTTTAGATGGTGTATCTGCTAACTAAACATATGTGTCCGAATCAACAAATGGCCCGCTTTAGCCTCTCGATAAACAATGTTGTATTATGTAGCTGGTGTTTCATTCTTCTTAAGGGGGATACATGCCGTCCAGTGGCGCCTCAAGGAATAAAATATCGTATCTTAGCGTGGAAGATAAACATTATAAAGTCATGTGTTGCGTGTGTTACAAATACAATAACGTACTTTTACGTCATTAAACCAACAATTGAAATGTTTTGCTTTCGTTGTTATAGGCATAATTGCCAAAAAACGGCCTCTTTTAGCACTTTTGCTTATAACAACGATAGTGGAATATTTTGAGTGTTGGTTTAATGACGTAAAAATACTTTACTATCTTCGTAATAAATGCAACATAAGATTTCATAATGTTTATCTTCTATGCTATAATATGTTTTTTTATTCAATGAGGGCGCCACTGGACGAGACCTAAGTAAGAACAACATAGATACCAAGACATGTTAACTTGTAGAGATATAAACATAAAACGATGTCATTGATTTCTCTTTCAATAAACTTTTAAAAGTGAATACGTTTCTGTAGTTTTTTATTACTATTATTACTATTGTTTTCCGTCTAGCTTAAATAAATATGTTTGGTTCAGTATGTATAAAGCTAAATAATAATTAAATCAATATTTTTTATTAAATATTGATATTATAAATTTTATTTAAGTGTGACGCGACTCTGTAGCTTTTCTGTTCGTTTGCATTGACTATACGTTGACCCCAGGTTACCTATTAGGCGCTAATTTCAAATTTTACAAATCGAGCGTCGAGTGTCAATTGAGGGGCGCGGGGTGATTGGGCGGAGCCATTTTAAAGCTTCACGATCGAGGTGTCGCCTTAAAGCCCGAATTCGCCGAAACTCCGATAGGAAACAAAAAATCTTATCGCGAGAAATGAATATTCCCGCTAGGACTCTCCCGTAGATTTTGGAATTTCGGCAATTTTACTTTCATAAATACCTATGTACCAACATATATGTTTTATTAAGATTGTTGCCGAATGCAACCTTTTTTAGTTATTTTATTATTATACCATTTTACCTCAAAGAACGTGTCTTGCTTTACCATTTTTCGACCCTCTTTATAAATACAGTCCACTTGCTCACTCTGTAGCACACAAAGATACCTTTATAGAGATAGATTACCTACTTCATAAAAAAAATAAATGCATATTAATTTGTAACAGAACTTATGACCGGACTAGGACTGGTGCTGCTGCTAATAGCAATTCCTTAAGAACTTACTGGTAACACCACTCATTAACAGGAATACCACAAATCTTGAGAGAGATGTTATTAAACTGTGGTATTCTGTAATATTCTGTAAATCCCAATGACCTCACTCACATGCAGGAACACATCAACTCTCTAGGGAGTTGTTATTTGGTTGCTGTTTTTGTGAGAGGGAGATACTTCCGCAGACATGCTGCTTTGATGCGTTATACCTCTCTCTTAAAACACCCAGAACAAGGTAAACAGACACGTTCGTGCACACAAGTATTTGTTGCGTGTGGGTATCGAACCCCTCCAATCTTGGTGTTAAAGTCAGTGCTAACCACTTCGCCACCGGGCTCGTCAAACTATACTCGCACACAAAATGTAAACCATTTGACTGCACATGAGAGCACCCCGCGCTCTCAAATAAATATCTCAGTGTTTCGTGCTTATTGACCTATTGACCAATGGGATGATATCTAAGTCGATAAGTGACACAATGTCGGTCCGAGAATTAGCCAATAAGAGCTGTACAGTTTTCTTCACCCCCGACCCGTAACGACGAATAGAGTTACTACGTTAAATCTGTTTCATCGGTTTTCTATAGGTTTCCTTCATTTCCGGTGGCATGCAACAAAAATGTACGAGCACACACTCAAAATACAAGAGAAGTTGCTACCCGCGTATAGATAGTAGTAAGTTTCTGTGTAGAGGCAGAGCCTTGTACTTTAGCCGGGTGTGTATACAGTCATTCTCCGTCTGTTTCATCATATTGTCCGTGAACATTGGCGTGAAGAAGTGTATTGTGTATTACTTAAACCTTTCTACTAGTGATATTATCCTTAACGCCGTTGCTGTCAAGGCTGATATTATATTGGCCTCAGAGAGTATAACAAATCAGCTAAATAAGTATGTGTCATATTTAAAGCTAATGCCAATATCAGCCAGAGCCAAGGCTCTTATAAAAGAGTGTTAGGGCGAATAGATATTTATTTTTGCAAAAATTGTTTGTACAAGTGTAACGAGGATTCGAATCGTGTTCAAACTAGGCTGTTCTTATATCTACAGTACTGTCGCCAGTGCGTCACTCTGTTACAATTTCTATAATCTTTGTATCAGGCGTTATACAAAGATTATAGAAATTGTAACAAAGTCTTCATTGGTCGTGTTACTTTTTAATTTTTTATTCATTTTATACAACGTCGAGAGCATACGCGCCAACGGCCCACCTGATGTAAAGCGGTTACCGTAGCCTATGAACGCTTGCAATGCATTAAGTACAACTCGCGCCGTACCACCTGTACTGCTAACACTGCAATTCTTTAGGGAACGCAACAACCCGCTAGGGAGTTGTTATTTGGCTGCGGCTTTCGGTGACGTGGAGGTACTTCCCTAGACGGGCTGTCATAGAAGATATTATGCATGAAAATGTATATTATATGTAAATAGTGTTAGCGTGACTTCGTACACGTTTTTGTTGGAATTTCCAACACATAATTACGCTCGCAAGCAACCACTTACACACCTGCATGCACGCACAAGTTTCTCATAATACTTTTGTTCTCATAATCTTCTTACTACTTCTTTGTACGAAGACTACAAAAAAGTAGTAACAACGACGAGCTCGGTGGCGCAGTGGAGATACGCGCTGTTACATTACTTTGACAGAAACGCTCCCACAGAGATCAAACATTTGTGTGCATAAACATGTCTGTTTGTCTTAGTCTGGGTGTTTTTAAGGGAGCTAGGACATATCAATGCAGTCCGTCTGGGAAAGTACCTCCACCTCACGGAAAACTGCAGCCAAATAACAACTCTCTAGAGGGTTGTTGTGTTCCTGCGTATGAGTGAGGTCACCAGTAAGCTCCTAAGGAGTTGCTGTGTTAGCAGCAGAGGTGGCATCGCGCGTATGATACGGTAACCGCTTTACATCACGTGGGCCGTATGCTTGTATGTCACCCGACGTAATATAAAAAAAAAATATCACCTGTCGAATTACTGGTATATCATTATAACCTCCGACCTCTTCCCTGCCCGACTGTTTGTGTAAATGCCTTGCCAGCTTCTTGTCATTTCATGAGGTCCAGTAGCTCATTGGATCCAAGATAGTATTGGGCAGGTACTTACGATATTCATAAAAATACTTTTTATGCTAAATCAGTGTCTTCGCCAAATCCTTAGGCTTAGGTAGCGGACGCCGCCAATTCGAATGGATTAGGAAACAGGATAACGCTAAGAAGAATACTTTTATGCTACGTCACGTTGGATGGTAAATAACCCTAAGACCGGCTGGATGCGATACCTTACCTTACGCAAACATGCAACAATCGTGCGTTCCCACTGATGCTGCTAATGTAGCATCGTACTTCCCGGTGGATCTCACTCACTCGCAGAAATACAACAATTTCCAATTGGTGTCTACGCAGGAACGCTAAAACTAAAGCAAAACTAATACAACTTTTTTTCTAGATTTATTTATTGTTAATTATCATATTTAGGTAACATCAATATTAATACTACAAATTGACGCAGGTAGGTACATATGTAAAATTATTTACCAAACCGTATTGATCTACCAAACGAGTTCCGACACGGGAATACCTAGTGAGTAGTTTGGTAAGTCAATACCTATCAATTAATCAATACTATTATTCATCTAAAAATATCACATTAATTAATACCTACTTGGTATTTAAAAGGAACTACAAAATATGCAAAAAGTGATAATGTCATGGAATATAGTATCACTGTACCTAACGATAATGTCACTGTCTGTCATATAGTAAAACTGACATTATCGTTATCTGGATACGATGTAAATATTTTATTAAACATTAAAGATAACACATATATATTTTTTTAATATACATACAATACACAAAGCATGTTAATACAGAAGAATCTTGTTCATCCGTAATTTATTGGAGAAGAAATATTTCGCAATATTTGTCTAAAATACAATTTTTTGCTATGTTTTTATATCAGGCGTTTTCGATTTTGTTTATGCTTTGGATATTTCTGGCAGGAAATAAACATATAAATAATGAAAGGATTATTCGTAGATTATCTTTAACTTATTTGTCCATTAATTTTAACATAATTAATCAAATAGGCATCTATATTAAAATCAAAAGTGGTATTTGGATGCGTTTGCATTACCTAATTTTTTACAACTTTCTAAATATATTTGAACTGCTTACATATAATTTAAGTGTTTAACTCTAGACTAGAGATATATGATAACAACTGGTGGATTTCATATAAACAAAATACGATATAGGCGTCGCAAAAATGGAAAAACTTGATTTTAAAACAAAACTCATATGAATTGCGGGAGCAAGAAACAGAATACAATCCTTATCAACCCAGTGGCCACATTTAGAATAAATAAAATGTATCTACGGGAAAATTTTAGATTTGAACACAAAAACTTTGGTCGAACGCTTAGCCGTTTAACGTATTATTGCTGAAGCTTTATTAAATGAGTGCCATAATTAAACATTACGCCATAAGTAAATGCGAAATTGCACTACAATTAAGTGCCAAATTTCACAAACAGTTTCCTTGGTGTTTTTCTAGTCACTCGCAAAGTTGCTCAGAATCCAAACATTAGTTAGGTGGTACCTTTGGCAATGTATCGCATGTGACATTGCTGTATTGGTAAAAAGTAGTAAATAATAAGTAAAAATCCAGCATGTAGGCAACTTTGTAGGTTCGGGTCTATGACGTTATCAACCCGGGATATCCGTGTGCAATAACCGTACTGGACGAATTGGAAGCAATCTTTGAACTTTCAAAATTATTCAGTCTAAACAAATTTTATTACTTAAACATTTATCTCTCGGTCTTTTTATAATGTTCGCAATTGTACCAATTTGTCATTGTTATTTGACTGCTTACAAATGACAAACTTGTAATATAATAATTATTTCCAAACACATATTTGCCAATCGATTTTTTCTCGTGAGCTTTTTACAGTCTAACACATTACTTAACAATAACTTTGTATGTTTTACATTTGAAAATCAAATATAATAAATAACGCAAAACACAATGAAATCGAAATCTGATACAAATCGTATTCATGAAATTTTCATTTACGCACAATTCTTTTATCAAGTTGAATTGAATTTCTTTCTAAAAAGATTGGTTGACATGGTGAAACTACCATCTATATACTTAGTATTTATACCTTTTACAAGACTGCCTCTTAAATTCTGGTGAATGATGTCGCTGACAATTGTCTGAAAAGTAAACAATATCGGATTAGTATATCTAATAATTAAGGTTTACAATGATTTACAGGTGGGTACGTTTGTGTAAAATAAGTGTGCACTATTCATTGTTCTTTTAGTTTATAAAATATTGTAAAACTAGATGACTGTTATGGAGTGGCCTTGCTACATATTCAACAATTAATTATTTTAAAATAAAATAAAATAAATGTATATATTGTCGGATAAATTACACAGCGCCAGCTAGCCCCAAAGTAAACGAAGCTCGTGTTAAAGTTACCTATCAGCTGATAAACATACATAAATACATTTTTTTTTTGTAGATACATACTTATACATAGAAATGATACATAGAAAACAGCCGCACCAAGACAAACAGACATGTATGTACATTAACCCCTCTTATTATAATATGAATAACATTGCTATTTAATAATAATGTCTACTTAGACCTTTGTTGAAAGGTCTAAGGGCGCCTAGCATAACTACTTAAAACATATACTTATTTCATGTACGAGCTGGACTTTGCTATGATTTTGTTACACTTATAGAAGATATATTTATTATAGGGTACGAATACTACAGGCAATAGGTACCTCGACTTGGTTTAACTTTACAGCTCCTTAATGTAGACCCTGGCTTCAAGGTGTGGTGGATCTGGCTGGGGCGCGTACGGCAAGTCTGAATAGAGAACTTGGTAGATGCACTTATACTTGAGACGTTCTGCCGCTGCTGCTGAGTATGCTGAAGTAGTGTCCATGCGCAGTGCTCCGGCGCCAATTGACTTCGCAAGCCGCCTGGAAATAAAAAAAAAACAAATTACTACACCAACCTTAACTCATTCCACTGCAGGGTTACAGGTCTCCCTTCAACCGAAGGGGCTTAGAGCATACTCCACCACGCTGCTCAACTGCGGATTGGCGGAGGCTAGTGTTGTCAAGTTGAAGGCCAATGATTATCGTCTATCGACAACAGCCGGGACCGACGCGACGGCTTAACGTGCCCCCCGAAACGTGAAGAATCTCGAGATAAACCCATCCATAGACAGGTTGCGGTCGACGTTGCGTAACCTGCGTGTTTGGTTGGAATGACATGCGTAACGACGCCATCGAGCTCTCAAACGCAAGTTTGATGCCTGTGATGTCGGGGGTCGATGTTGTCCTCCATAACATAGTTCAGTTCTGGACGAGTGTCCAATTCAATAGAACAATCTTAAAGTTGACAGCTCCGACAGTATCCTTAAGGTAATATCGGAAAATATTACCAGCCCGATTATGAGGTGCCTTGTACGCGAAACTATGTAGTTTCGTATACAAGGCATCACTAAATAATTAAAATTATTTTTGAACATCAAATATTTTTACTAACATTAGATATGTAAGTCTGTATTACTAACAAAATGAATCATGTTATCTGAATAAATAAATATTATTATATTATTATTAAATATTTAATCTTAATATATAAAACACAAAAGATGTTTGTACCAATGTCCGTTATAGACTTTGAAACCGTTCATCAGATTGTGATGAAACTTCTGGGTTATATTCAATACATTACCGAGGTTTATAGATAAACGCCCAGCGAAGCGGTGCCGGGCACTAGTAGGTTAATAAAGGGATTATATTCTTATTTTTTTTATACGACGTCTGGAGGCATACAAGCATACAGCCCACCTGATGTAAAGTGGGTACCGCAGCCTATTAACGCCAGCGATACATTAATTATCACCCGCGAGATGCCTCCTCTGCTGCTTACACAGCAACTCCTTGGGAGGCTACTGGTGACCTCACTCACACGCAGGAACACAACAACCCTCTAGGGAGCTGTTATTTGGCTGCGGTTTTCTGTGAGGTGGAGGTACTTCCCCAGACGGGTTGCTTTGATGCGCCCTACCTCTATTAAAACATCCAGACCAAGATAAACAGAGATGTTCATGCACACAAATGTTTGGCTTGTGTGGCAATCGAACCCACGAGCGTTGGTGTCAAAGTCGCGCCATTCACGAGTGAGCCACCGAGCTCGTCCGCTTATTTGTTGCTGTCGAGTAGTAAAATGTGTTTCTATCCAGATCTAACGTTTTTTTTGGGAAAGAGAATTGTAGGATTGTAGGAATGTCTGTATTGAAATATTGATACCCTAGAAATTTCATCACGCATAGAACATCACAATAATAGCTCTATGCTATACCATAGATACGTAACTATAAAAATTGGCTCACGATCAGCACAGCCGACCGGAGAGACGCGCGCTCTATAACTTGCTTATTTTATTGGCAGAGCTGCGATAGCCAGCGGAGCCACATTACCCTCAAAATTGCCGTTTGGGGTAGACTGATGTCATCCAGCTAGCGTTTAGACGGTAATAGTGAGAAACTCCAAAATCGACACACTAATAGCTAACATATTGTAATTTTGTATCCTTTAATTTGAAATTTAAATGTTCGTTGGTGAGGAAGAACGGTCCAAAATCGTTCCAATTAGAAAAAAAAACATATGGGAAAACGTATGGCCGGCCACTCTGCAGTGCAGAGTCTGCACTGCACTCCCATCAACAGAAAAAGTAACAGCACTCGTCGCTAGATGTCGTACAGGGTTCCATATATTTTAAAAAAATTAAAAAATTAAAAATAAAATATTTAAATATTTTTTAAATTTAAAAAATATCAGCTCTGCCTATACAGCTTGCTGTTATTTACTAGTTATTTATGTATACTCTAAGGTCATGATCAAATTGATCGTATTTTATCACAGGCAAAACCATTGAAGAAGTTACACGTATTCAACAAAACGTGTACTACAAAAGAAGAGCTTTAAATAATAAAGAATTTATAGAACATTTCCTCGGGATAATCGGGGCAGCCCCATGTAGGATAGCCTCTGGAAGGGTAGGCACACTGTATACCGTGACGAGCTCGGTGGCGCCGCGGTTAATAACGCGACTTTGACACCAACGCTCGTTGGTTTGATTCCCACACAAGACAAACATTTGTGTGCATGAATGCTGTTTGAAGTAGAATAAAGCAATTTTAAATGTGACTTATGTACCACAATTATGGCGAGCTTAGTGGCGCAGTGGTCAGTAACGCTACTTTGATACCAAAGCTTGGGTTTGACACACAGGACAAATTTTTGTGTGCATGAACATGTCTGCTGGTCTTGGTCTGGGTGTTTTTAAGAGAGGTAGGGCGCATCACAGCAGCCCGACTGGGGAAGTACCTCCATCTCACAGAAAACTACAGCCACATAACAACTCCCTGGAGGGTTGTTGTGATCCTGCGTGTGAGTGAGCTCACCAGTAAGCTCCCAAGGAGTTGCTGTGTTAGCAGCAGAGGTGGCATCACGCGAGTGATACTTAATGTATTACCAGCATTTATAGGCTACGGTAACATCTTTACATCAGGTGGACCGTATGCTCGTATGCTTCCCGACGTTGTATTAAAAAAAACCTCTTCATACATAGTACGCCAAGTGTTGTAATTAACACCGGATTGGCGGTGAAGGAAAACATCGGAAGGAAACCCGCACGTCCGAGAAATTATATTTCTTATGACGTGTGACCTTACCTAAGAGTGATCTGGTTTTCCCTCTGGGTTGCGGAGGTCTGACGACAGTCGCTCCATGTAAAAACAGTATCTTCGGCAAATTCTTGGGCTTATATGGCGAACCCCGTCAATCCTAATGGATTAAAAACCTGAATAATGCTAAGAAGAAGTATTACGAGTCTAACACCAGAAGAGCGAAAAGTGATTAGGACAGGTGACTGTGTATACACAAGCCTTGAAAATTAAAGAACGAAAAGATTTGTCCCGAAAATATGAATAGGTCTCAAGGAGTAAGCCATCCTCCTAAATACACTTCATTCCTTCAAACATCTTGTCAAACTTCATTATCTTTCCCTTAACATTACATAATTAGCATTATTTTCTTATCTTTCACCTCAGTCTCATTTAGTGTGTGTATATTTTATTCAATGTATTCATCAATGTGTATAAGTGTACTTGGTTATATATAACATATGTAGTTATGTATGTGTGTGTATTTATTTATATATATTTTTATATATAAATACAGTAATAATAACATATGTAGTTATGTATGTGTGTGTATTTATTTATATATAAAAATATATATAAATAAATACACACACATACATAACTACATATGTTATTATTACTTTATTTCCTTTAAGTTATGTTCTGCGCTACCCTACCTTGTTTCTTTACTTCTCCTCTACCCTAAGGTTGGTTGGAAGAGATCGCATCGCGATAAGACCGCCGTTGTACTTTGTTATTGTTCTTTTCTTATGTATTTTTCTTTTGGTGCAATAAAGAGTATTGTATTGTATTGTACCCTGGCACATTAGCCAAAATAAATTATTTTCTTTAATGTTATTGGTGTCTGGAAATAGCTAAAATTTATAGGTATCAGCAGACTTCTATGTTCACTTAGTAGCTCCCTAAATTACACACCATCCATCACTATTTGGTGATACCATTTTAGACCCGGCGCCTGTACCAGCGATAAGTTGGATCCTGGTGAAATAACTGTGTTGTGACAACGCTCATACTCACTCAAACAAACATAATTTCAGTCAGAATACGGAAACCAATATTCACGGAATGCTGGACAAAATAATTACCTACTTTAGTGACAAAACAATGCATCTTCCGTGTTTCGACAATTGTACTGTAGCCCGTTCAAATGCAGGAAGCAATCGAATAGTCGTAATTAGACCCGAATAAGTACTGTAATAAGAATACACGTTCGGCCTGACATGTCAGTAGCTGGGCCTCATTTACTTCCTAGATAGAAAAAATATACAATACAATATTCTTTATTGCACCACACGAAACAATAAAATACATGAAATTAACTTATAATTAATGTACAAAAGGCGGTCTTATCGCATAGCAATCTCTTCCAGACAACCTTAGGGTAGAGGAAAACAAAAGAAAAATTCAGGCAGATAGTTGGGCAGCGCAGTATAAAGTAGAAAACATAAAAGAGGATTACTTGGTAATAATCAAAAACAATAATGACGATAGATACTTATATATTAATTCACTTAACAAAGTTATACAGCAGTGACAACCAGATTAACAAAAGAACGAAATTAAAACAGGATGAAGGAAAGATAGTGTGCACTAACTCGACCTTTAAAACTGAATATACTTTCTGCATTTCGAATTGTTAATGGCAGAGCATTCCAGAGCTGCATAGCTCGCACCGAAAAAGATATAGGTAGTTAAATAACTACAATATGTAGGTACGTTATAGGTACAATGTATAAATGTGCTTTTGTCTCTAGTCTGTAGTTTGTCATCATTTCAAGAGAGGCAGGGCACATCAAAGCACCCCGGGCAGTACCTCCACCTCATAGAAAACCGCGGCAAAATAACAATTCCCTGGAGTGCTGTTGTGTTCCCGAGTGTGAGTGAGTTCACCAGTAAGCTGGTAATGATTAGCTGTGTTAGCAATATAGCTGGCATCACGCGAGTGATACTTAATGTATTACCAGCATTCATAGGCTACGTAACCACTTTACATCAGGTGGACCGTATGATTCCATGCCTCCCGACGTTGCATTAAAAAAAGAAATGATTCATAATAAAAATACTTCCGTTATCTCATTAGTATTTCAATGTTTCGTACCCAAGGAGTACTAAAGCGTCTGCCTGTCCGTCCGTCAGTCACAGTGACGTATCTTTTGAACCATAATACATAGGAAGAGATTTGAATTTTCAGAGAGTGCGTGTTACTATGGCCGCAATAACAATAATATTTAATGTAAAAAAATAAAGGCAATGGAAGATAAACTTCTATATTTACCATTGCGCCTTCGTGGACACGTCTCGCCACGTCTTACAATCTTTAAATAAATAATAATAATATTTATATACACGGTATATAAATAATCTTATCTATCTATTTATCTAAAATGCAATATTGTATGGCGTCGTAAGAGACTTGATGTTTGGGCGGTTTTTATGCAAGATGGAACGGAACTCATAATTTTCGAGTCCAACACGTACTTCGACGGTTTTTTTTCCAAATTTAATGTATTCCGGTTTCGTAAATTAAAAATGTATAAAAATAGGCTAACAAAGCGAGATGGGCTCGTAGGTGAAGGGTTTCGTACCACTATGCCGAAAAAGCATGTTTTTTATACAGGGACCCGCTTTAAATTTGACTTTATTTAATTTTTATTATGTATTGTTACTGGCCACGTAAATGCACAATGAAAATTTCAAGTCTCTACCGGTAGCAGTTCAAAAGATACAGTCCTGTAACAGACGGACACACAGCGAAGGCTCAATAGTAAAATTCCGTTGGTGCCCATTGGGTACGGAACCCTTACAATGTGCGCAAGTATGACAGAAAGAAAAGAAGCTAAAAAGTGCAGCGCGTGCTTGACTAAAGCATAAAAGTGTTTTACAATTACGAATAACTTTCATTTCTTTTTACACAACGTCGGGAGGCATAGTAAGCATGCGGCGCAACAAGGGTTGCCAGGCTTTCGGATAAAGCCGGACACAGTTAGGCTTTTTGCATGCTTGTCCGGGCAAATTAGACGGTGTCTGGCCTTGTCCTGCATTTTTGTTAGACTTTTTACATTTGGCCGTAGCATCCCTAGCGAGTACTTTGGCAGCGCGGCGTGCCTCGGCCGAGCCATAGGCCAAGCGTCCTGCTCGTTTGTAAGTAATGAAGGATTAAAGAAGACTGATTAATTCAATGTCACTATTATTTCATTAGAATTTAAAAAATGGTAAATGAAAAACCTAGTTTTACATAAAAAATGTTCTATCGTATTAATGCTTATACAAAAAAATCTTTATAGGGTAATAAGGCCGAACACCCGTACGGCCTTATTACCCAAATGTCCGGCCTAACAGGTTGGTCTGTTAAAAATGTATAAAAATAGGCTAACAAAGCGAGATGGGCTCGTAGGTTGGTTGTTGGTTTTAAGACCTGGCAACACTAGGCGCAACTGATGTAAAGCGGTTACCGTCTATGAACGCTCGCAATAGGTACATTAAATATAAATCTCAATGATATGATTTAATACGAAGAAACCCATTAGGGGTTAAAGTACGAAATTGCCGATTTGTACAAAAAAATTGAAACTCGTTTTTTTCTAAGATGTAACATATTTATTCCATCAAAATAATTACCCTCATTATCAATTTTGCCATCTAATCGGAAATTTATTTATGCCTTTGCGATAGAACTATGGGGACCTAGATTCGACAAACTATGTGAAAACATTTTGTACTGTGTCCTGGGAAGAAAATTTTTTACCATGTAACTAGAAAATTGTCCAAATCACGAAAACAATGGTAGTCAGTTGGAATAAGGTCTGTCGAGTACGGATGATGATGTCTGGTTTCTAACTGCAGCTCCTGTGAGTTACAACTAATTGTCCAAAGTACGAAAAAATGGTAGTCAGTTAGAGCAAGGTCTGGTGAGTACGGAAGATGACGTATGGTTAGCTGTAGCTCCCGTAGAGTTACAACGGTTTCTCGTGCAGTGTGAGGTCTTGCGTTATCATGGAGCAATAATGGTGAAGATCGATTCACGAGTCGGAGCTGTTTCACTGCCAGTTTCGCCATTCCATACCATATTAAGCCATCTCGGCTGCATCTGCTTTTTTCTCACTAGAGCCTCTTTTGCTAGTAAATTGGCTATGTTCAGATGTTTTTTTTTATACAACGTCGGGGGGCTTACAAGCATACGGACCACTTGATGTAAAGCAATTACCGTACCCTATAAACGCTTGTAATACTTTAAGCATCACTCGTCCGATGCCTTCTCTGCTGCTAACACAGCAACTCCTTGGGAGCTTACTTGTGACCTCACTCACATGCAGGAACACAACAACCCTCTACGGAGTTGTTATTTGGCTGCGATTTTCTGTGAGATGGAGGTACTGCCCCTTAATGATAAGCTACTTAAAATCCGCACCGAACCAGAGGAAATCAGTGCGCCAAGAATTCATATTTCGACATGTAACATGTACGAAGACATGTAACCTAACCTAAGAAAGGTCTGGTTTTCCCTCTTGGTTGTAGAGGTCTGACGGCAGTCGTTCCATTTAAAATCAGTATCTGCGCCAAATCCTTAGGCTTAGATAGCGGACTCCGCCAATCCTAATGGATTAGTAAATGGAATAACGCTAAGAAGAGGAAGAAGCTACTTACAACCGTAGCGGGTTGTAAGTAGCTTTCAGTATTATTTGCGCGAAGTGACTGTTAGGACTCCAGCGGCTCATAAATCCGGGAGTATCTCTAATGAAAACTATCTCGCATCCATTTGCTATATACATGTAACTAATACTCGTAGCACACACTAACTCTTTCGCTTCGCCCCCTAAAAATTAAAGAGGACATTTGCGTCCTTAATAAACATTAATATCAAAGTAAAAAAAATCTAATGAAATAAATTAGTAACACTAAATTCTATCTATCTATAACTTCACGCCAAATCCCTTACGGGGTAGGCAGAGAGAACCGAGTGCTACGTGACTGGATCCTTACATATCTCACTAAACTAACACTAAATTCAAATATTAAAATCCCGAATAACCTATCTCGAGTAAGTTAACACTCCATTCAATTTGTATGG
This sequence comes from Pyralis farinalis, assembly GCA_947507595.1. NCBI lineage: Eukaryota > Metazoa > Arthropoda > Insecta > Lepidoptera > Pyralidae > Pyralis > Pyralis farinalis. The sequence continues at coordinate 11,844,643 of OX382275.1, forward strand.
GACCAATCAGACACTAGTACACAATTGGTAAAAATATGTCGTGATATATACACAAAAACAAAAGAATTCAGAATCTAATCCTCAATCCTCCATTTTGAAAAGAGGTCAATACAGTCCAAAATTAGGGGCGAAAACAGAAACCGAATTAGTGCGAAATAATAAAAGCAGAACTAATTTAGTGGTTACAAAATAAAGTTGATTTCCTCCTATACCTTGAATAGGTATAGGATCTTTTGTTAGGATCCTTAACAATGCAATTATACAAATGTCGCAGCGCCGACAGCACAATGTTCTTAATGGAGACGCGTGCATTATGCAATTGGTGCTTTATTTGTTATGACACACCACGCAATAGCTACTTCAAGGGCAATCTATGATATAAGATATAATACCGTAGAAGAGAATGTATGTTGTTTATCCATTGTGTTGTATCTTCATCATAAATTAGCATCTTCGCAATTGAACCCCTTAATTTGTTGAAAATAAAGTTGAAATACTCGTATTTTATAAAATATTTAATATTTTGAGAGCTCGATGGCGTCGTCGCGCGTGTCATTATTATCGAACACGCAGGTTAAGCAACGTCGACTGCATCCCACTGCACGAGTTACGGGTCTCCCTTCAACCGAAGGGGTTTAGAGCATACTCCACCACGCTGCTCAAATGCGGATTGGCGGAGGCCAGTGATTTCAAGCAGCCCGAGGGCCACTGACATAGTTTAACGACTGTTATCTATGGACAAAGCTGGGACCGACGGTTTAACGTGCTCTCCGACCACAGAGAAACTCGAGATAGATAAGACCATCCATGGACAGGCTGCGGTCGACGTTGCTTAACCTGCGTGTTTGGTTAGAATGACACGTGCAATGACGCCATCGAGCTCTCTTGTATACTTGTATGATATCCGGCATTATAGACAAGGAAATATATTCTGCAGGTTCTAGACTATCACATTTCGAACATTACAATTCGTTTAGGTTTATTCGTGAAATAGTAAGACATACATTATATAGAGGTACTTCCGCATTAATCTTATTAGTAAGTATCTATTTATAGTTCTGATACCGAAACCATCTCGGGCCCATATTAAAACCAAGGTGATATTGAAGCATTAATGTCATTATAATTATTTTTTTGTTTGTGGATTATTTGCAACGTGTCGTTTCAATCAAGTCGCTATTTCCTGGCCGCGAGTCGATCAAAGTTTTTCTTATTATCGATATTGACATGCGGTCGCAATGCCTTATATATAAATTATCACTAACTGCTACACTCGGATTCACCCTCAGTATTTGTTTATATCTTTTGAGCGAATTAAATTTTTTACAGATAAAAATCACCTTAAGAAATCGCATTATAAAATTTCATCCAAAAGCACTCTACCTTTTGTTTTTTTTAGCAGAGCAATGATAGCCTATTGCATAAAGAACCAACCATGTGACCAACAGGTCCCCTGTTCGAATTCCGGCATGAGTACACTAACACACACACACACACTAAATTCGTATTTTAGGATTTATGTACAAATTACAGATATGTACTCATATCTGTAATTTGTAATTATCACTATCAGCGGCGAAGGAAAACATTGCAAGTAAACCCGCACGTCCAAGAATTTATATTTCGAAAGACGTGTGACGTATGTTTTCCCTCTGGGTTGAGGAGGTCTGACGGCACTCGCTTCATGTAAAATCTGTATCTCCACCAAATTCTTGGGCTTAGGCAGCGGACCTCGCCAATCCTAATAGATTAGGAAACGGGATAACGCTATGATGAAGAACTCTGTTGTTTTTACGTGATGCGTGCCCAATAGAGAGGCGATAATTGAAAAAATGTTTGTTTTGGCTTCTGTATCAGTACTAAAGCAAAACTACATGAGTATTTCCAATTAAGTTTCCTATTCTAGAATCGGACTCTAATTTATTACAAAAGCTTCATTCTACAAAAACGTATTTTTGTTCAGCTATTTTTTGCGACATCGCCCGTGCGAAGCCGGGACGGGTAGCTAGTCTATACCTAGCCCGGCCATAAGTTCTGTTACAAATTCATATGTCTTTATTTTTTTATAAAGTAATGTAATCATAACAAAACCTATGTACATATTTATTGAAGTCTCAGCAAAAAATAGAAAAAATGATTCTAAATGATTCGAAATGACCACCTTTGGCCTTGATACAGGCCTTTAATCTGTCTGGCCACGGATTTACGCACTGTTTCCATGCGAAATTTAGCCACTGCTTGCTCCAGAGATTTCTTAAAAGACGTGTCGTTTCCGCCAGGCCATGTCCTCTAAAACTGACCATCATTTGGGTTCAGATCTGGACTAGACGAGGGCCAGTCGTCAGCTCTTATAAAGTCCGGAACGTTGGTGTCCAGCCAGACTTGGGTAGTTCGTGCCTTGTAACCAGGTGCAGAGTCCTATGCAGGAAAGTCCACAGTACATTTTTTAAAAGTGTGTTGCTGAGAGTTTTCATAGCACGATCCAAGACAGTCTGTTGGTACACTTTGGAAGTTGAAGTTTTCGCTACTTTTTTACAAAAATGAAGATTTGTGTCTCCTTGATAAGACACCCCCACCATTAACCATTACAAACGCAGGATGATGACCACGTTGTACCTTTCCGACCACTTGGGCGGCTTCTTTAGAACTCTGTGTATATACTTTGTCAGTTTGCATGTTGTGCTCTTCATTGGCGAAAATTTTTTCATCAGTAAAGAGGATAATTCTGTGCCTTTCACCTGCGTGTCGGGACAGAAGGTGTTTTGATCGATCCATTCTCTTCAACTGTAGTGATTGATTTAGAGCATGTCCTGTATATCGACGATAAGCGCCGAGTTCAGGTCTTGTTTTATTATACTCGACAAAGTCTTAGCTAGAATCTTCATTTCTCGCGATAAGATTATTTTGTTTCCTAACAAGGTTTCGGCCAATTCAGGCTTTAACAGCATTAACAATCTTTGTGGTTCTAACAGCCCCCAGTCGCCCCGATTTTTATGGTCTCCAACATAGGAAGTCTTGGTATGTCTGTCGATAGTATAAACGATATACGAATATAGGGTTGATACCAAGCTTTAGAAGTATATCAAATATGACCGACGGCTCCATAGCCACTTTGTGCGAGGCAATCGTTGCAATTCTATTTTGTTTACCACCCCATTCCTTATTGTAATTTGATAATAAACACGAAAAAAATATGTAATACGGCGGGAAATATAAGTTTGTAACATAATAAACGCGTTCTAAATTCAAAATAATTAAAGAGTTGTAAAAAAGAAAAATTTCTATGTTACAGTATTTATGGCCGGATTAGTTACGAGTACATACAATAAAATGGTAACTAATATAGGAGGCATTTGGAAAAAATAATAATATGAGGGTCTTTATTATATATTTCTTTTATATAAGCTTAGCATAGTAGTTCCGCTTCGCCTGATAAGCGAAAAAGGAGCCCAAATCACTGCGGCAACTGACCAAAGATTACAGTTGACGCTGCCATGCTGGCCCGCAAGGTGCTTCTTCACGCTTCGTTTGAAGGATCCCATGTTGTAGGAAGGAGGGAACACATGTGCTGACAAGGCGACTTTTTAATTGTACGACAGAGATAGGAGTTGCTGAACTTTTTAGTACACGAAGAAATGTTCTCAACAGTGGTGCAATGACATCGCAAGCCTGCACGTGTGGTTCTATGACAGAATGGAGAGTGTAGGATAAGGGAAAACAGTTCTTCAGAGTACATTCTATGGTAAAGACGGTAAAATAACTGTAATAGAAGCCTCAAAGAAATACTTCTCAAATTGCAAATCAATACGTACTCTGTTTCTTCACAGAGGGCCCTCATGAGCCCTCTCCCACGCCACGCGGTATGTGTAGAAGCAATTCTAATTTCCAAAGCTTTGGTGCAGGAGACGGGTAGCTTCTCCCAGAGCTTAGCCTCGCGGTCCAGGTGTCCCAACACTTTGAGGATCCGTCTGAATTTTGGGTTGGGGCAGTCTTCTGATTTGTCTGTGTAGTCAGCTTCCTGTGATAAAAAAAAGTAACAGATTATTTATAATGAGAATATCGATTACGATATTTGTGACGTGAAGGTTTGGCGCGAAATGGCATTCAAGCATAGATCCAACTGATGTAAAGCGGTTAGCGTAGCCTATGAACGCGTGCAATACATTAAGTACACCCGCGCGTGGCCACCTCTGCTGCTAACACAGCTACTCCTTAGGAGCTTACTGGTGACCTCTCTCACTCGCAGGAATAGGTACAACAACTATCAAGGAACTTGTTATTAGGCTGCGGTTTTCTGTGAGGTGGAGGTACTTCCCTAGTTGGGTGGTTTTGATGCGCCCTACCCCTCTTAAAAACACCCAAACCAAGACCAGCAGACATGTTCATGCACACAAACATTTGTCCTGTGTGGGAATCGAACCCACAAGCTTTGGTGGCAAAGTAGCGTTACTAACCACTGCGCCACTAAGCTCGCCATAATGTGGTACATAAGTCACATTTAAAATTGCTGTGTTATTAAAGAAAAGGAATACATACTTCAGAAATTCAATACGACAAGGCAACTTTTAACTTTCCATTTAAGGGCATAATAAGTGGCGCCCTCATTTTGTTTTTATTAATAACGCTGAATTTAATACCAATTCCATAAAACGCTCAATATAGGCACTGAAGAATCATATTTTTGTTTTTTTGAAACATATCATGTATTTATTATCTATGTACAAGTAACCACAGTTTTAATTATTACAATGGCGATTTATTGTGGCCACTTAAAGCAATAATCAAAGTTATGACTAATTGAACATAAATAATAAAATCAGAATATGTCTCAAAAAAACATAAATATGGTTTTTAAGCAAAAAAAAACGCTCAATGCAGGCAGCATTTTTTGGAATTGGTCTTAAATTCAGAGTTACTAATAAAAAGAAAATGTGGGCGCCACTTAGCTTTATGCCCCCTCTTAGGGGAAGGTAAGGTAATTGGCCAATACACGAAATTCATATTTACTTGGGCTCCTGAGTACGTTCTATGCGATTGTTAGAGGATCCTTGTATATGTGTCTGTGTATGTAAAAAATCCTGGCGCTTTGTTTTCTTCCGAAGCGTCAAATGAGCAGATTTTTATAGTTTATATATCTTGACGTAATTTGAACCTAAATTTTTAGTCATCTAAACCGCCGAAGTTTGATAATTAAAAAAATATATGAAAACTTAGTCGGCAATACACCGTCACACCCAATTATTTTTTATTCTTCCCTCTCGCCTGTTATTTTTGAAGATCAAGCTAGGTTTAAGTAGACACTGATATGGTATGGACGCAAAGTGCTATGAACGTTAAAGAATTGACCGAGATGTGTAAGGACCGCATCTTTTGGCGCTCGGTTGCCTCTACCATCTCGTCCAGGGATCTAGCGACCTAGATATTACTTAGGCACAAATATGAATTAACTGTTCATGACTGATGTTTATTATTACGACATGTAGGCAGAATTAGCATTGTTTTCAAACGATAAAAAAATCGGCCAAGTACGAGTCGGACTTGCGCACGAAGGGTTCCGTACCACTATGTATAAAAACGGCAAAAAAATCACGATTGTTGTATGGGAGCCCCCTTAAATATTTGTTTTTTTTTATTTAATTATTTATTCTTAAAGTGAATATATAACTAAATATTCTGTGAATATTTCAAGCGTCTACCTGTTGCCGTTATCAATATCGAGCAAAAACGAGCAAAAAAATCACGTTTATTGTATGGGAGCCGCCTCAAATATTTATGTTATTCTATTTTTTAGTATTCGTTGTTATAGCGGCAACAGAAATATATCATTTGTGAAAATTTTAACTGTCTAACTGTCACGGTTCGTGAAATACAGCCTGGTGACAGACGGACGGACGGACGGACGGACAGCGAAGTCTCAGTAATAGGGTTCCGTTTTACCCTTTGGGTACGGAACCCTAAAAAGAACAAAGCCTGTATGTGATCATATTGGTGCTAGCGAAAATGAAAGATGAATGATGAAAAATGATGATGATGAAAAAAAAAAAGGAAGAAAAAAAAAGAATGTTAAACTACAGCTGCCTTGGAACTCACAACGAATTTAATCAGAAGAAACTTGTAAGACTAGGAAGTTTTCGAATTGACTTCCCCTCGTGGCAAAGTGAGAGACAGCTATATGACAAATAAGGCATTGAAAAACCTTATAGAAGATGGCTAGTCAAGTGAAGCTCAACTACCGTGCACCATGGTTTATCAGATATCTAACATTATTGGGACCTAAATTGTGAGTTGTTACCTAACACATCGATTCCAATAATATAGATTGCAGAACCGCCTAAACGCCCGGTAATTCTCTCTTGTTGCCGCCAAATCAGATTAGTATACTACCCCGGATGTGACATACAAGGAATTTAACATATCGTCCCGCTCCCGATGCCAGAGATCGCACTCAAAAGTTTCTATGTTCAGTTAAAAATTGCGCGACGGGATGATCGCCTTTTAACCACTTTTTACTTAATCTGTCTCGCACTGATTGAAAATTATTATTAAAGTTGCTTTGCTAACCACTGCAACACCAGACTTGTCATTACCGACGTATACAAAAAGTTGACGCATCTATTTTTATCATCACTTCGAAGGTACTCGGCTTCGCCTCTTCTCAAATTGCACATTGCTCAGCCGTCATTTCTCTACTATTCCCCTTGACAGTACATAATGTGCTAATACTCTAATATATTCGATTCTGAATCACAAGTTTTCATTTTAGGTCACATAGCCACGTTCGTCTCCCAATACCTATTTTACCGCTACAGTAATTTACACTGCGTTTCGAAACTAAGAATATTTTTTTTTGTATCAATTAGACAAGGAACGGATCAATTTCGAGGAGCAATAGAGCATATCGCCCCGTCAACCGTGTCCCTTTCTTAATACTTGTGGTCCTTGGTATTACGATAACACTGACTGTTTAATATATTACGAGTAATACGTGAAGCAAAAAGTCTGTACCCCTTTTTAGCAAAATTACACGAACAGAGGAGTATGAAATTTGGCATACTTAGTTAAAGTTTATATGGAGAAGAAGTGCAGAAAGCTAATTTTTAGGGTTCTGTACCCAAAGGGTAAAACGGAACCCTATTACTGAGGCTCCGCTGTCCGTCCGTCCGTCCGTCTGTCACCAGGCTGTATCTCATGAACCGTGATAGTTAGACAGTTGAAATTTTCACAGATGATGTATTTCTGTTGCCGCTATAACAACAAATACTAAAAAATAGAATAAAATAAATATTTAAGGGGGCTCCCATACAACAAACGTGATTTTATTGCCTTTTTTTATAGATAATGGTACGGAACCCTTCGTGCGCGAGTCCCACTCGCACTTGGCCGATTTTTTTTATAATAATGCTAGGAAAACATATTAAATTAATAAATTAGACATATTATCATGCATTTGATACGCAAACATATGTATTTAAATACATGCCTACTCTTTTGTTTACGGTTAAAGTCTGTAGTCAAACTGAGAAGATATTAATATTATTTGTCTATAGTCTTACTAAATGTCAAAAATACTTTTGTTTATGGTTGAAGTTTGTGATGAAACTAAAAAGAGAGAATATTATTGGGTCTTTATTATTATTTGTCTATAGTTTTACTGAATGTCAAAAATAATCATAATTATAATAATGTCATAGCTTGTTCTATTTTTCTTTTATTAATTAAAAATTAAATGAATTATGGTCGAATTCTGACCACTGGGCGACCTCTAATCTTGGTAAATCGTTACTTATTTATAGAGATATTATTATATAGAGATGCGCAGAGTATTAGGTTATAATTCGATACTCGTCGACACGAATTTAATCTTTCCCTTCCCCGGCTTCTACATACATATACTTAGTCTGGCCATATATACTGTTACAATTAAAAATAAACAAAATATTACATTTGAATTTGGAATCTGTAATTTTTATATGATTGTTCATTGAGTTTTCTCATTTTGGGGCCAATACATTGTACAATATTTTGCGATGTTAAAATGGAGTGGGATGATAAAGAGAACCGAGTCGCTGATTGCATTACACAAAGTAGGTATGGAGCCAAATGCAATTTTTAAAACTCTCCATACGCTTGGTATTAGTAAAATGTTTGTGTACCGGGCTATTAATAGGTACAATGAGACCTCCTCTATTTGTGACAGAAAAAGATCTGGCCGTCCACGTAGTATTCGTATGAAAAAGGTGGTCAAAGCAGTAAGGGAAAGAATTCGAAGAAATCCTGTCCAAAAGCAAGAGATTTTATCTCGGGAGATGAAGATAGCACCTAGAACCATGTCGCGTATTTTAAAAGGTGACTTAGGACTTGCAGCCTATAAGAGACGTACTGGTCATTTCTTAACTGATAATTAAACAAAGAATAGGGTGGTAAAATTGAAACAACTACTGAAGCAGTACGCAAAGGGAGGTCACAGAAAAATTTTGTTTACGGATGAGGAAATTTTTACAATTCAGCAACATTTTAACAAACAAAATGACCGTATTTATGCTCAAAGCTCTAAGGAAGCTTCCCAATTAGTCGACAGAGTGCAACGTGGGCACCCCCACCACCCCCACCAAATCATCACCGACTACAGTGATGATTTGGTGGGGTATTAGCTATGAAGGAGTGACTGAGCCATACTTTTGTGAAAAAGGTATCAAAACATCGGCACAAGTGAATCAATATCAAGATACCATTCTTGAGAAGGTAGTGAAGCCCCTTAACAACACCATGTTCAATAACCAAGAATGGTCCTTCCAGCAAGACTCGGCGCCGGGTCATAAAGCTACGCAGTCTTGGATGGAAACGAACGTTTCGGACTTCATCAGAGCTGAAGACTGGCCGTCGTCTAGTCCCGCTCTTAATCCGCTGGATTATGATTTATGGTCAGTTTTAGAGAGTACGGTTTGCTCTAAATGCCATGATAATTTGGAGTCCCTAAAACAATCCGTACGATTGGCAGTGAAGAATTTTCCCATGGAAAGAGTGCGTGCTTCTATTCATAACTGGCCTCAACGTTTAAAGGACTGTATGGCAGCCAATGAAGACCACTTCGAATAAGCTTTTTATATTTTACATTGTTTTATATCTATGTATTAAACTAACACACTGTAAAAGTAATAAATGTTATTTGCAATAGAATTTTTTTTTCTTTTTTTCAGTATTTATGGCAAGAATATTAGGTATACAGCTAATTATTAGATGAGTTTATAATGCCGCGAAAGGTATGAAGTAAATAAAAGCCGTCATGTGTCCGACTCGTGCATTTAGGGTTCCCTTTTCAATTTGAGAATCACGTACACACAGCGACATGTCAGGTTAGACACTTGCGGCATCATTTTTACTCTTATTGCGTGCGCCATAAGAACGGTACAAAGGTCAATCAGTCTAGTATAGGTCTCGCTGTGTGTACATTACATACTTACGTTCTATCACGTACATTGGTGACGGCTAAATTTCAACTTTCAATTTATTATTATAGGCTTTCGTCTGGCTAAAGGGCCGTTGAGTAGAAAAAAAATTAGAACGGAAGCGAACAAACTACAACCCATAGATTTGCGATACCTAGTCCGTACACGTAGTTGATGTTGCGTGACGTTCTGCAACGTTGATGCCATTGATGACGAATCTCGTGAAAATAACACGTAATTTTGAATATTACCGTTAAAAAAAATGTCATAATATAAATTAGACATATTATCATGCATTTGATACGCAAACATATGTATTTAAATACATGCCTACTCTTTTGTTTACGGTTAAAGTCTGTAGTCAAACTGAGAAGATATTAATATTATTTGTCTATAGTCTTACTAAATGTCAAAAATACTTTTGTTTATGGTTGAAGTTTGTGATGAAACTAAAAAGAGAGAATATTATTGGGTCTTTATTATTATTTGTCTATAGTTTTACTGAATGTCAAAAATAATCATAATTATAATAATGTCATAGCTTGTTCTATTTTTCTTTTATTAATTAAAAATTAAATGAATTATGGTCGAATTCTGACCACTGGGCGACCTCTAATCTTGGTAAATCGTTACTTATTTATAGAGATATTATTATATAGAGATGCGCAGAGTATTAGGTTATAATTCGATACTCGTCGACACGAATTTAATCTTTCCCTTCCCCGGCTTCTACATACATATACTTAGTCTGGCCATATATACTGTTACAATTAAAAATAAACAAAATATTACATTTGAATTTGGAATCTGTAATTTTTATATGATTGTTCATTGAGTTTTCTCATTTTGGGGCCAATACATTGTACAATATTTTGCGATGTTAAAATGGAGTGGGATGATAAAGAGAACCGAGTCGCTGATTGCATTACACAAAGTAGGTATGGAGCCAAATGCAATTTTTAAAACTCTCCATACGCTTGGTATTAGTAAAATGTTTGTGTACCGGGCTATTAATAGGTACAATGAGACCTCCTCTGTTTGTGACAGAAAAAGATCTGGCCGTCCACGTAGTATTCGTATGAAAAAGGTGGTCAAAGCAGTAAGGGAAAGAATTCGAAGAAATCCTGTCCAAAAGCAAGAGATTTTATCTCGGGAGATGAAGATAGCACCTAGAACCATGTCGCGTATTTTAAAAGGTGACTTAGGACTTGCAGCCTATAAGAGACGTACTGGTCATTTCTTAACTGATAATTAAACAAAGAATAGGGTGGTAAAATTGAAACAACTACTGAAGCAGTACGCAAAGGGAGGTCACAGAAAAATTTTGTTTACGGATGAGGAAATTTTTACAATTCAGCAACATTTTAACAAACAAAATGACCGTATTTATGCTCAAAGCTCTAAGGAAGCTTCCCAATTAGTCGACAGAGTGCAACGTGGGCACTATCCGACTACAGTGAAGATTTGGTGGGGTATTAGCTATGAAGGAGTGACTGAGCCATACTTTTGTGAAAAAGGTATCAAAACATCGGCACAAGTGAATCAATATCAAGATACCATTCTTGAGAAGGTAGTGAAGCCCCTTAACAACACCATGTTCAATAACCAAGAATGGTCCTTCCAGCAAGACTCGGCGCCGGGTCATAAAGCTACGCAGTCTTGGATGGAAACGAACGTTTCGGACTTCATCAGAGCTGAAGACTGGCCGTCGTCTAGTCCCGCTCTTAATCCGCTGGATTATGATTTATGGTCAGTTTTAGAGAGTACGGTTTGCTCTAAATGCCATGATAATTTGGAGTCCCTAAAACAATCTGTACGATTGGCAGTGAAGAATTTTCCCATGGAAAGAGTGCGTGCTTCTATTCATAACTGGCCTCAACGTTTAAAGGACTGTATGGCAGCCAATGGAGACCACTTCGAATAAGCTTTTTATATTTTACATTGTTTTATATCTATGTATTAAACTAACACACTGTAAAAGTAATAAATGTTATTTGCAATAGAATTTTTTTTTCTTTTTTTCAGTATTTATGGCAAGAATATTAGGTATACAGCTAATTATTAGATGAGTTTATAATGCCGCGAAAGGTATGAAGTAAATAAAAGCCGTCATGTGTCCGACTCGTGCATTTAGGGTTCCCTTTTCAATTTGAGAATCACGTACACACAGCGACATGTCAGGTTAGACACTTGCGGCATCATTTTTACTCTTATTGCGTGCGCCATAAGAACGGTACAAAGGTCAATCAGTCTAGTATAGGTCTCGCTGTGTGTACATTACATACTTACGTTCTATCACGTACATTGGTGACGGCTAAATTTCAACTTTCAATTTATTATTATAGGCTTTCGTCTGGCTAAAGGGCCGTTGAGTAGAAAAAAAATTAGAACGGAAGCGAACAAACTACAACCCATAGATTTGCGATACCTAGTCCGTACACGTAGTTGATGTTGCGTGACGTTCTGCAACGTTGATGCCATTGATGACGAATCTCGTGAAAATAACACGTAATTTTGAATATTACCGTTAAAAAAAATGTCATAATATAATAAAATTAATTTCAATTTGGAATTTTAACTAAAATGAAATAAATACCTTCTATACTAACCAGTATAAAAAACCACTAAATTCATATGTTCGAACTTAATAATTATATACGTCTAAACTAAACCATATGTAAATCAGAGATTTTCAATCATTTTTATCTCATAGATCCCTTGCTTATATATTATCAGCTCTCCGCAGACCCTCGGCCTAACTAATGGTTGAATCTGATCCCTTAGATACTTGTTGCAATCGACGAGTCAATATACACTACTTTGGAAATCCAATTCAATTCATTTGTTTCATAACAATAAAATATTTTGTTGAAAATGTCATAATTACAATATAAATAATTATGACATTGATACACACAATTAAATACGATGCGTTATATTGAATACTATTTACAACTAATGTCAGCAGGTGTCATTCAAATATTCGTCAAGTTATTGCAGTCGACGCCCATGGTATTTTATTTAATTAAAACTGGTAAATAATAGAGTTCAATTTCATAGGTAGTTTGTTAAATAATTTTATTGACTGATAGCGCGTGGTTGCAGATGATTTTACATAAATAAAGCTTTCATTTATATCTCATATGGACCTTAAACTTTAAGACCGTATCACCCAACGCAATGCAGTAAATTAATAATTGAACTCAACACAACAAAGAGCAGTGAAACAATGGCATGTTTATAAATAGAGATTGGCGATGCATTGGAAGTTGTTATCGACAGTCATTAATAATGGACGACAACACGAGTCAATCAACACCTGTGCGGAAATGTATCAGTTATTATCTTACAATGCCTAGTTAAGTCTAAATATGATACAATGTCTGTAAATGTGAGGAGTAGATACTTGTACAGGGTCTTTTGTTCATACGCGCAAACAGCCCATGACGTGTTGACAAACCCGGTTCATATAAGCGACTTTTGCAAAGAAATATAGTACGAAAAAGTAAAACAAAAATTGTTCCTGATTCAATTGATTGTTGGGATGGACTCTCTCCTTTAATATTGTGCACAAATGAACGTCCATAGCATGCAAATTTATAAAAGCTATTTTAACGTTGGTACGATTTACCATGGGCAATAACTTGACGTCCAAAATTATAAAAGCGAACAATTTTGATACATCGTTTGAAATTGAACTCTCAAATCACGACACTTCCGAATGCTTTGAACTTGGCGGTCCATTACCTAGTTTGACATTATTAACCCTACTGGATACATCAACACATTTTATTGCTGAAGGACATGTCTAGACCTCACCGACTTTTATACTTATGAAAAATCCTTTAATTATAGGGTGTAAACAGCTCACTGTCATCTTTAGAGAGAAAATCAACCTACACGTGGAGTACCCTTTTAATTAACAAACGATGTTCTGAAGAATTAGAGGATGGAGGCATCCAAGTAACCCGACAGGGGAATCATTTCCACCTCATAGATGACCGCCGCCAAATAACTACTTTCTGGAGAGTCGTGTACAGTGAGCGAGCAACGTTAACTCAAATAAGCAAATTAATTTATTACTGTGCTAGTAGCAATCTATCTCAGTCAAAGTTTTATCCAGGCGTTGTATAAAATTAAACAAACCACTCTTTAGGAAAATGGAATATTTGGAAGCATATTTGCTTATAATTATTATATGTAACAACTACAAACCAGTAAACCACTGGACGGCGCATAAAAGCACCCTTAACTCACCAAAACGTAGTGTTTTCGCACCTAAATATCTCATCGATTCAGGCCTACTTACATATGGGAGGATATTTTAACCAATAAGCCGAGAAGTGACTCGATGTTGATCCGTTAAATAGCCAATAAAGATGCGCGTTCTATTTTACGCCCCGACCTGTAGCCGTGAGTTGAATTACTACGTAAAATCAATGCCATGATAAGTAAATCCATGTGTATCAGAAATACCGATATAAATACATTTTTTAATAATACTGTCTTTATACAGTACAGTACAGATCTTAGTACAGTAGGGCGATTCTACTAAAAAACTGCAACTGCACTGCAGCGCGGCGTGTGTCAAAAATGCGTCATTTTGACGTTTCGTTAAACGATCTGACAGCAGCGACGTTTAACAAACGTCAAAATGTACGTATTTTGACACACGCCGCGCTGCAGTGCAGTTGCAGTTTTTTAGTAGAATCGGCCTACAGATTGTGATGTAATTGCATGGTGTTTATTGCAGCGCCTCTCTCTTAAGAGTAAAATAATACAACCTAAATTGCCCGTGCCGTGTTGCTTCTTCCTCCGGCTAATTAGTTCCTCTGACGAAAGAGAGGTAGGATTTAGCAATTATTTATATTATAATTTGCCTCGATTGTAACACTCCGATTGTACCTATTCAATATATTACCGTAATTATGTATTAGTAGCTGCTGCCCCCGGCTCCGCCCGCGTGGAGTCAAATAACGTAGCCTATGTGTTAATCCAGATCATAATCTATCTACGTGGCAAATTTCATTCAAATCCGTTCAGGCGTTTAAGCGTGAAGGAGCAACAAACATCCATCCATACATACAATCGCATTTATAATATTATTACTATTTATTATTATCACATTACGACTATGATGATTTAATTAATTCACGTATTCATTTACCCCCTATTTTTCGCGGTTGGTCTGCGGCTGTAGCAGAATAATCAGCGTTTTGTTCAACAGGACAAAAGAAGTAGCTGAGTTACAGCCATTTTGTGTTACTGCGGCACACATATGATTTTTTCCTCCTCTACAGTGAACATGTTTCTTTGTATTGCTTACATTTATAAGCATAATTGTAACAAATTGTTATGTGTGTGCTGGAGATACAAATAAAAAATCTATCTATTATTAGAAATAATAATTTAATTTTTTCGTTGTAATTACTTCGACTGTGGTGTGGTGTTTATTTTTCCTGGGTTATGATATTTTTGCGGGGTCGCAACGTAAAAGTAAAAGCAACACTCGTAGCGAGGCTCTGTCAGTCCGTCCGTCCGTCTGTTATAAACCCAATTCCCCAAGTTCTTTGAAATATTGTATAAGTTCAATGCTTTACATTTTCCCGTGCCTTACCTACCGAAGTTTATGAAGCGTAGTTTCGGAGATAATCTTATTTGTCGTGTAACAAAAAAATCAACTGATATTAATATTCAGTTGATTTTTTTGTTGTCAGGATACTCCCATCTAACTTTTTGTAGTGTTGGCTTGGCAACACTACAAAAAGTTAGATAATGAATATTGATTCATAATGCTTTTTCTACCAATACCGAAAAACCGGTGTTTTGCAGTATCAACACCACTATACAAGTAGGTATTACAGGAAAATCGGCACTATCGAATACAGGTGTTCATTCCCTACACATGATGTCAAGTGGTTACAATACAAGAATATCATACTATAGTTTACAATACAAGGAATATCTACTGTTAACCTCACTCACTCGACCCAAAAACACAATCCCTCAGGGAATAGTCATTTGGCCACGGATTTCTGTAAATTGGAAGTACTCTCAGTCGAGATACTTTGATGCGCCCTACCTCTCTTAAATACTGCAGTACTTACCTCTCTCCTCGCTAGCCCGTTCAATATAACTCCAATGATTTCTCCATGTTCGTCGATGGTGGCCAATGATAGTCCATCATTTATTGTGGACGCGGAGTATTCTTCTAGCTCCACGCATCGAGATTCTGGTGTTTCTAGTAAATTCACGGCCAGGTTCATCGGTTCATCTCGGAAAAAAAATCTGTAAAGAAACATTTTGATGACTCTACCAAACCTAACCTAATTATGCATTTGTGGTTGATAGCAAAGACTTGGTCTTATATGTATGTACGTATATAAGTGTGATTCTTTGTTGAATTTTGGGAGGCATACAAGCATACGTCAACCTGATGTAAAGCGATTACCGTAGCCCGTGAACGCTTGCAATACATTAAGTATCACTGGCGCGATGTCACCTCTGTTGTTAACACAGCAACTCCATAGGAGCTTACAGTTGACCTCACTCAGCAGGTACGCATCGCCCTCTAAGGAATTGTTATTTGGCTACGATTTTCTATGAGGTAGAGGTACTTCTTCAGACGGGATGCTTTGATGTCCCTCTCTTAAAAACACCAAGACAAACAAAGATATTCATGTACACAAAATGTCTGTTCTGAATGGGAATCGAATCCACGAGCATTATTGTCAAAGTAACGTAACAGCGCGTTTCACCACTGCGCCCCCGAGCTCATCAAAATAGTTATCACATACAAATGGTTGGATTTTAAAGAGAGGTAAACAGTGTGTTCATTATGGAGCAAGCCTAGACAAGCAAGACTGGGGACTGGGGAATATCTGTACTTTATCGAAGACCGGTGCCAAACAATGATAATTGCCACGTTCATTGCCAAGTAGTAAAAAAATAACCCTTCACTTAGTCGGTGGTTACAGTTTTATAGGTTCTCTCACTCACTGGTAGAAACACAGTAATCCTCTAGAGAATTGTTATCTAGCGGTAGTAATCTGTGAATTGTAGGCACTTCCTTAGTTTGTAATGGTTTGAAGTTTGAAGCCCACCTTTTCTTTACGAGAGCCTCGTTAGTTAATAATTAGGACACACCACGCGTAGGTTCGCATTCTCTTAAATACTAAAGATGGTAGTGAGCCATGTACAGCCTATCGAATATGATATCATTTCGAATGTAGATACATTTTTACCTTCTAAGAAAATTGATGACCTCTTCCTTGTCAGCTTCAGTAATTCTTCGGATGCTGAAGGAGGGCTGGGTCATCTTTCGAGGCCGGAGACCCAACTCGCCGAACTGAGCCGGCAGCTCGTCCGAAAGCTAGAACAAAAACATTGGGCTACTCTGTAAAGAGTTATACGTGGTCATATACACTACATATAAGTATGTTAAAAGTATACTATTATAAATAAGTACATTTTCAAAAATAACAATCTAAATTCAGGTCGAAACAATTTCTGAATTCTATACAAAATAACAGAGGCGAAATCATTTTTATACTGTACCTCCATAGGTTTAGGGTCGGCAACGCAGGAGTGACACCCCTGGTGTTGCAAATATCCCTAGGCTACGGTAACTGCTTACCATCTGGCAGGCCGTATGCTTGTTTGCCACCTTTGTGGTATAAAAAAAAAGGTGTGTTTTTTTCACCGGTGACGCGTGACAAGAAGAGAGTGCATTTGTATTCACATTGTCACGGAAAATTCTCATTCGAATCGAAAAGTCGTTACACTGGATCGGAGTTGTTTCCAGTGAAATGTAATTTATTTTCATTCACAATACAGACACGGTACGCAATATTCGTCAGGAAATCTTTTCAATGCAATTTGAATCAATGCAAATTACGGTATCGGGTCAAAACGATTTCTTCTTCTTAATTCCTAAAATTATGCCATTTTCATTCGAAATACTCTGGAGAGCGTGTAGATTCGTGAAATTTTTGCGACATGTATATCTATTATATATAAAAACTGCGTGTATTTGATAAAATTCGCTATCGTTTTACGGGTGGTATTGAAATTTCAGGATTTTGCCTGAGAACCCATCCGGAGTATTTTTCAGCAGAATATCTGAAGCTAGAATCTAGAATTAAGAAAATTTTGAAATGATTCTAAACATAAGACTTGTGTTGTACTATAGACCCTTTGCCAGTAGACCTCTAGTCTAAAACCAACAAAAAAAATACGTTTTTACTATGCTTAACTTGGTGAGTCTTGGTGTGATGACTTGGAAAAGCTCCTTTTCGTCAAGTCTAAATGTTGAAGTGGATAACTATTGCGGATTTGAATCCGAAAATAATTATTATCAAACACTCGATGCTGCTTTTTAATTTGTTTATTAATAAAACTCTTCCGAATGAAAAATATTTAATAAAGAAATGGGACATTACCTATTGATTAACTTACAGATGATTTAGTTCAGATTTATTATTTCGAAAGTCAGCATTCCGATTTGGTTAGTTGGCAGACGTAGTTAAGATGGTTGCAACTCTAAGCTTTACCTACAGAACCGAAGACAATTTTGCAATAAAAAAATTCGATATCGATTCGTCTTCAGCTTAGGCATTAGGGCGCAGATTGTGGCTTTTGATTACACTACATACGACTTAAGTTATGAATGTTGCTAAGAATATGTAGTGACATGTTAGGTCACACGAGTGCTATAACCAAGTTATTAAAGTAATCTTACGAAGTTATTATGGAATCTATCCATGCATAATCTTTAGTATGTATCAAACACATAAATACTTATTGTCTTTCGTACAATTATAATCAGCAGGATCGGGATTCTGCTTTCGACACCGAAGCCAAAACAGATTTTCATGAATTCTGTGTTTGTTTTTGCTGTTCACGCGTCACGTGAAAATCTACTTAACTGCTCAACATTCAGGGCACGTTTTCACTTGGAAATACTTAGGTTTACAATCCACGCGGGTAAAGAAAACAACAATTCTCGCGGGTAAAACTGCGGGCAGCAGTTACACTTGTAATACAATTCTTTATAAACTGTAACGTACTTCTTATGTATTATAGTATAATCCGTACTGACCTCTGTACCCGACTGATGTCACAGGCTGAAGATACCATACTATATTGAATTTCTACGCCTCGCCTCGTAATGCGACACCAAAGGGCTACGGGTGCATACAAACAGTGCGAATTTATTGTTTTAATGTCGTAGTGTAATTCTATACCAACGCTCCTATTACTGGAGGTAATGAATAAGCTGTTTAGTAATAGTTCGTTTTTACAACCATATCACTACTACTGTAAAACAAAGTCCCATACCGCGTCTGTCTGTCTTTTCGTGATAAACTCAAAAACTACTGAACGGATTTTCATGTGGTTTTCACTAATAGACAAAGTGATTCTTAATTTTTCTTGAAGGTTTAGGTGTATAATTTGTTGAGGTTTTGTGTGAATCGGTTGAAATATGACGATAGTTGTTGAAAATGTCGTAATAAGTCTAGCTGCCTGGGAGCTTTCATCGAATATTATACGGATATACAGTATTAATTCTTACAATTTAAATACATCAATAGGTATAATATACTCTACTGCGAAGCTGGGGCGGGTTGCTAGTTACATATATATTTGTAATTATCATTTGACGGTGGCGAACGAAAATATCGCATGTGGAAGAAATTGTATTAGAAAAAATACATACGTATTTCCGTGCTTCGGAAGGCACGTTAAATCGTCGATAGATGACAGTCGTTAAGCTAAATCAGTTGAGCAGCGCGGTGGAGTATGCTCTAACCGTGGGGGGGTTAAAAAGAGACCCGTCTCCCTGTTGTGGGATGAATTATGGTTGGTGTAGTAGTAGCAGTAGTATACCTTACTTAAGATAGGTCTGGTGTGCCCTCCGGGTTGCGGAGGTCTGACGGCAGTCACTCCAAGTAAAAATCAGTATCTTCGCCAAATCCTTAAGCTTAGATAGCGGATCCCGCTAATCCTAATGGATTAGGAAAGATTAGGAAAAAAGATAATGTAATACAATGATATTTATTACCCTTTTTACTAGGTACACTTTTGAATGGTGTCGGTGCACAGGAACTAATGAAGACTATAAAGATTGCTTTCAGCTTCATTTGTGTTAGGGATTAGATTCTCTATTTCTGTTTTGCAATGTTATTATATATTGTTAATATGCGTGTCTGTGTGTGTATTTACGCATGTGCACGTGTAAATTTGTTTATTGTAAAATTCTTGATTTTATTTTCACAGACGTAGCTGTAATATATAGTAATTGCGAGTGAGATGTGTAAGGATAGCGTCTTATGGCGCTCAGTTGTCTTTACCTACTGGTGTGAAGATATACATGCATACATATATGTTACAACTATTTTCATATATTTGGAAAATTTTATTATTATTAAATACAAGCACCCGTTTAATTAACACAATAATTGTAATAATTAGGCTTTATAGTAGTTAAAACCTTGCCACAATAGATACAAAAGGCACTATATTGCCCTTAAACATAGGTTAAGTTCTTGAAATTAACCAATAGTATACAGTTTAAATAGCACAGTTGCAGTTAAGCTAAGTTGCATTTATTAGATTAAGTCTAAATCTAGTTCTTTGCATACCGTGTCCGGTTTGTTGCCTTGAATTGGAATAATGTTAACAAAGCTTTGTATAGTTAGGTAAGGGCTTGGCACAATGACAGGCATAACCATATTTGTGAAATACCAGTATAACTATGTTTTAATTAAAACATTTGGACAGGACCTGGTAGTCATGAATGACATTTATGTTGATAAAAATATCGTGATTAGCCAACTACATTTTTGTTATGAGAAATAAGTACCTAGCTGTAACTTTATTACCAGACATAAAATTACTCAAATGACTGACTAATTTTAAATAATCATTATATTATATAAAATAATCATTGAAAAGGGAGGCTAGAGCAGTTATCACCATCCTTTAGTAAATTAAACTAATATTATAAAGAGAAAATATTTGATTTTTGTACGTTTGTTTGTAATTGATAAACTCAAAAAATACTTAATCGATATTAAAAATTGTTTCACCAGTAGAAAGCTACATTATCAGCGAGTAATATAGGCTATATTTTATTTTCAAAAAATAATGATGCGTAAATTGCAATAAAGTATTGGGCAGTGGCCAGGGCAGTCGCGTTGACAATTCTGTAAAACCTTTCAGAAGCAAAAATCAGATTAGAAAGAAATCTACTACGTTAATTAGTATAAAATTGTCAACAAATATATAGTCAGCTTTGGTAGTTTTTTTGAATATAAAAATTTCATTGTACTAATTATTATTAGGTACCATTTTTTTTATATTTGCCATTTCTGAATGAAATGCTCTTTATGTCACAATTCTCGAACGACTTCGATAATTGTTTCTCTAATCGATTGAAAATCTATAGGTGTCAAATCTCAATGCTCATTATTCATTTCACGCGTCATTTAATTGTTGTAAACATGTCTGAACTAAGGTGCCTACATTTATTTTGATAGTTACTTTCTGTAAGTTAAAGCTGTGTATATTATTTTATTTAATATCAGGAGACAAACAAGCATACAATCTACCTAGTATAAAGTTGCTGGATACCGTAGTTTATAATATATTTGGCGCGGTACAATAGGAAACGGACTTCGTCCGCACGTATCTCGGTATCCCTTGAGAACCGCATACTTAACTTTTTTCCTCGGTTTCCCAGGGTCATATCGTGATGTTGAATGGCCTATATAACCTAACGTTTCTCAAAATTTACCTATGAAACAAAAAATAATTCAAACCCCACTTATTCTAGAGATTAGTTTAACAACAAACAAACTAGTTAATAGATTCAGGCGCTATTTTGCGAAAGTCAAGTCTACCGGTAGTCTACCGGAGCAGACATGGCAGCGTCGGCATGTTGCATCTACTAACGGTAGTGGGTGGGTGCCGGCCGGCGCTAGGACGCATGAATTAATCGGTGGCGGAAGCACACAAAGCGGGTTTGATCAAATTACATGCAGACAAACAAACTCTTCCGCTTTATATATAAGCAGATGCACGGTGGTGGTGGTGTCGATATTCAACAGACACTAAACACGCCTTTATGTATTCTTAGAACTTTTGTGTTGTGTACCGATTTAAAAGCAATTAATTTATCAGTAGTCACGATTGTGCATGGTGCAGCACACGGATTGGTAATAAATTCATTAGCATAAATACCTATGGACTTGGAATTTATTTATTCCTTACAAATTTATCATTGACAAGCATTACAGCAATACACTAATCCACTTGTATATAGATAAGATTTAAAACAAACAAAATAGAATATTAGATGTTACCAAAACTATACACTTTCTAAATATATAATATATTTTCTGTAGCCATGCGACGAAATTTTGTAAGAAAAACAAAACTTGTGTCTCATACTGAAACCCGTGAAGGAAATGGAGAAGGCGCTGCAATAACAATTTCGTACAATCTGTACTAAGAATCTATAACTTCACGCCAAATCCCTTACGGGGTAGGCAGAGAGAACCGAGCGCCACGCGACTCGATCGTAAGTCTTGGCCTTCCTCGGCTCCTACATCCTTCCACTTTTGCATTGTATATCTGCTTCGTCATTCTTTCATCCTGCATTCTTTCTACATGTCCGAACCAACGGAGCATGCCTCTTCTTATTTTAACACCGACGCTCTCTTTCAGACCAACTCTGCTTCTAACCTCATCATTGCGGATACGGTCTGCAAGCGTTACACCACAGATTTTGCGCAACGCTCGCATTTCAACCGCGTTTATCCTACTTTCATGCTCTCTCTGCCATACCCAGCTCTCGCTTCCATAAGTAAGCGTTGGGACCAGCACTGTATTGTGTATAGCCAGCTGCGCCTTCTGGCTCAGGTTTTTACTGCCAAG
Source organism: Pyralis farinalis (assembly GCA_947507595.1). NCBI lineage: Eukaryota > Metazoa > Arthropoda > Insecta > Lepidoptera > Pyralidae > Pyralis > Pyralis farinalis. Next base: position 11,867,028 of record OX382275.1, read on the forward strand.
AAGTTTTCCCAACGCTCCATTCACACTAAGAATGATATCGTTAGTATTCCGCACTCGCTAGTGGTAAAGCCAACATAAATAAAAATTAACAATGTATATCAGCATTTCTGATACAAGTCTATTTAATTATTACGACATTAATTGTTACTATGGATAAACCAGGACCTTCTGACTCGGTGCAGAGACGAGCTGTGAGAATCGTCGATGATCCTTAACTCACACACGCAATTGAGCCCTTGAGTTTAAGGAGAGATTTTGCCTCCATTTGCGTGTTCTACCGGTTCTATAATGGGTTGTGTTCTGAGTAGTTGTTCGACATCATGCCATAACAGGCTCGTTTTACAATCGCAAAGCTCGCCGACGGCTGGGAGTTCATCCTCATACACTGGAACCGCAATGGTCGCGCACTGTGCGGTTCACAACAAGTTTTCTACCGAGAACTATTAAGTTGTGGAATGAGCTCCCTGTGAAGGTTTTCCCAAGGGACAACATTATGGGGTTCTTCAAGAAACGCGTGAGAAGGTTCTTACAGGGTCGGCAACACAAGAGTGACATCCCTGGTGTTGCAAATGCCCATAAGCTGCGGTGACTGCTTACCATCAGGCAGGCCGTACGCTTGCTGCCACCTTAGTGGTACAAAAAAAAACAATACCTAGGAGAAACGATCAAACAATTTGTAAATGGTAACTCAATTTACCACCACGGGTCGGAGGGCCCTTATTGATTAGTTCACGGATTAATATTGCCTCACATATCGGCTTATTGGTTAAAATATATCGGAGTTCAAATCGCTGGGAAATTTAGGCCCTAAAACACAACGGTGTGTGAGTGGTGTCATTACGCGTCGTCAAGTGATTTATTGGTTTGTCACTAAACCCATCCATAGGCAAGATGCGGTTAACTGCTTAATTTGCTCGATTTGCCCGCAATGCCTCTATGCGCATTGAATGCAGACGCAAAGGCAAAATGATGGGTAAATTCAGAATAAGCCTGTACATTTTTTCAACGACTGTGTCTCCTGTGTAGCCAAGATTGACACGGCAACTGCTCCAATGGACAAGTATGACGAATGAACAGTAAACTTCTTTGCAGTCTCAGAGGTGAAACACTGGCCGTCTTGGAACTCGGAACGAATTCAATATGAAGAAATTATTAGAAAGTTTCATATTTGATGGGAGCAGAAGCAGTGACGTCAGCCCCAGTTCTCATGTACTAAGTGGTAGCGGAAATGTTGTTTAAATCAAAGTCTCATATTCAATACTCTTAAGTAATCACTTTAATCACGATAAAACTATAAGATAAAGGCAAACACCACGAGTATATGTCAAAAGTCGTTTCGCACCGACTGTTATCTCTGCAGTTATGAGATTAAGTGTCAGTTATGGACTTGTCATTATAAGACTATCTTAAATATGACCACGTTTGTGGTAGAATGAAGATTACTGTAATTTTCCGATAAATAGATTATGATTTATTGCTAAATGGTAACATTATTAACGAGGATGCGAATATAAAGTATAAACAACGTTTGGGAACAATTTTATATACGTTACGGTATTTTACTCTGAACCAAAGTTATCTGCATGTGGTACACCCTGCTGGTTAGTCAACGTTGTAGAAGAGCGTTTAGATATATTTGCATTGATTTCATTCCTATAAATACCATAGTTAAATTTCAATTCGGTGTTTCGTTGCATTCCTGTAATTGTACTATATTACTAGTTGCTTTCCGGGATTTCACTCTGACCGGTTGTATTGTTTTCTCTCTATATACGGCTTCGAAGAATCGCACCGTAATGTTGAATAAGCCTATAACCGTCCTCAAGAATTGGGTTATCAAATATGAAAATATTTTTTCAAATCCGGCGGATAGTTCCAGAGATAAGCGCTTCTAACAAACAAACACTTGGACTTTATACATATATTAGTATTAGTGTATTGTACTATATTACCAACAAGTACGGCAGCGGGGTGATTGAGATTGCCTTATAGTGACATTTTCTTGTATTTACTACCCTTAAAATAAGCGTCTGTAGCGTCTGTACTTTTGTATGTCGCATACCTACGTACCTACTCGTATTATTAAAAGTCATATTCTTCGCTACGCCATCCTTCTTCTTCCATTCTTCTTCTTCGTTCGTTATCCCGTTTCCTAATCCCTAAAGATTGATGGGGTCAGACTTCCACAGCCCATGGAGATATTACAAAATATAATTTCTTGCACGTGCGAGTTTCCTCACGACATTTTCCTTCACTGCCGAGCAAGTGACAATTAATAATCCTAATCCTATTATATAATACTAGCTTCCGCCGGCGGCTTCGCTCGCGTGGATGTCCATTATCGCGACCAGTACGTTCATTCTCATGCCTTAAAATCCCTAGCCAAATTTATGTCCAGCGATTTTAACTTGAACATGCTGACAGACAGAAGAGAATTGGTAATATCGGTATTGATTAAGTTTTCTACGTGGTTAAATATTGCTCACGCGGGAGAAGCTGCGGGCGGAAGCTAACTTTTTGGATATCCATTCTTAGTTTCTATAATAATTACAAAGAAATATTATAGGAGAATTATAATATTTACAAAAAAATATTATAGAAGAGTCTGCTCCTACAATATTTCTTTGTAAACAATATTTTTAATCTTCCTATCGGGTGGCGGTAAAACGTCAAATTTTTTTGCTGAACTCACACGCGAGCAGGCTACATAAAATTGGCCATGCGAAAAACAATCTACTCTCAAATCTACCACAGCGTATTTAAGAGTTTGGTTTAGGGATTTGTTTATTGTCATGGCAAAACACACCTTGACAGGGAATTGTACGCGTTTAAATTCAAAAGGGAGATCATTGGGAATCAATGGGATTTTCGGCAGAAACACTGTCTCACCCTGAGCACAGCCAGTTATTACAATGGCCTCGATTAAGTTTTGATGTAGACGCTTTACCTCTAGTCGGGTCCCGTTGCAGAGCTTCGGAGGCTTCAAATTTCGAAATAATATTATAGGTGTCCCTGTCCTAAGGTAAGTTTGTGGGGAGGGAGACCCGCGGGTTTTAAGGAGTTCAAAAATTCCACCGGATAATTAACGGCATCATCCGAATTTACCGCCGAGTCTATTGAATTATATACCTTTTCCTCTCCTGTCATTGATTTCAGTACCATTTCATTAATTGCATCAGCTTGATCGTTTCTTGGGGTCAAAATAGCCCGTTCACAAAACCATTCCAAAGTTTTTTCTCATATTTTTAATATGTTTTCTTGAACCACCATAGTGCATAACTCTTCTGTTAATGTCACTTTACCGTCACAGTCATTACGTTCCCCATTTCCTATTTTAAGCAGCATATCTGCAAACAGTCCCGCAGAGATGTACTCTCATATTTCTTGTGAGTTTAAGTACTCTTACTGATGACCATAAAACAGATCTCTTAAGACTGGCTTTAATCTCGTCGGCTGTCGTTCCTTTAGGCACCACTGGTAATGTCTGGCTAAAATCTCCTGCGAGCAGTACTGTCACACCACCCATTAAGTTTCCGTTATCCTTAATGTCACGGATGCTCCTGTTCAAAGCTTCAATGCCTCCTTTATGTGCCATTGTTATTTCGTCCCAAACTATTATTTTGGTATGTTTTAATACCTCAGCGAAATTGCTCTGTTTGGGTATGTTGCACGTGGGGGTTTCCAGTGTCCCCTGGAGCATCTAAAAAGAAAATTCCACCTGCATTCTGTTCTATGCTAGTAATGATATCATCATAGGCTAATTTCTGTTCCGCAGTCAAAGTATACTCATTGTTTGCGACTACGTTTGCTAACATTTCTGAATTGTAATTAGTCTCTCTTAAATACTCCCTGTTTTCTAATGTTTATACTCTACTTGGCTGTGGCAAACCATACTCCCCAAGTGTGCGACCACCTAAAACTTGTAGAGACTCCTCAATAGATAATAAACAATTATTAAATATGTGGTTAGAAAACTGGTCTACATCTACTTCCACATTTTTTTCAACTTGACGCCTAAAGTCTTCAGATAAATGTTCTTTGAATTTATTCGACAGATTTAATGGATCTGATACTTGACAATGCACCAATAGAACTGGACATAGCTCTCGCATCATCGAAGGTGATTGACAAAGTGCAGCTTCTTCCAGCGCTGCACACCAGTGCTCGTCATCTTCAAGTAAATGTAAAGCCTTGCAAGCGGCTTGGAATGTAGGGTATAGCACACCATCCACCGTTTTTAATACTTCAAATGACGTAGGACCTTGAATTACGTGAAGAAGCATACGAAGATAGTAGCACTCCGCATTGTTTGGATGAACCGTGTATACCCTTCCTAAAGCTTGATCTCTCTTCACGCCAGACCATCCTTCAACATCATTGTTCCATATGTAATACGCAGGAACTTCAGAATACAATAAAGTTTTAGCAAAGTTATCTTGCTGGCACAGTTCAAAAAATGCCAGAAGTGTAGTTTTTTTAGGATTATTTAATCAGTCGGCCAAATTTTGTGAATTGCAATATATCCTCTGTCCATTCTCTAAGTGAACCGCTAGGTGAAATACTTCACTTATGTATGGGAAACCCAAGTATTCGCCATACAGCCTCAGAACTACTTATAAATCTTCCACTTTCATAAATCTTCACCTCATTTTTGTCATTTTCTAAAGCAAATGTAGCCTGATCGGACCCTTTATTAACATACTTACAAACATATTTTATAGATTTTACCGAATTACAATACTCAATGTTTATGTGAGCATTGAAAGTTCTTAAAAGAACTGGATTGTACGGAACTACCCAGCGGTTGTCTAGACTATTCCCATTTATATTCACAGTAAATCCTCCATCATCCGGAGACCGCCTCCTATACAGAGGATAACCATCTTTTCCAGTTTGTGTTTCGCTATGGAGGGGCATGGGGTACTTTTTGCGGAAGAGGGGAGGGGTAGCAAGAGAGGAAGAGAGGGAGAGGGGCGGAGTTGTGGGAGAAGGGAGGGGTAGCGGAACAGGGGAGGGGTAGCGAGAGAGGTGGAATGAGGGAACTGAGAAGGAGGAGAGATATATATATGTAAATAGATAATACAATTATAAGGGCGGATGCGGGAGAGGGCGAGGGAGGGGTTGATACAATTTTACGTCCGCCATGTTGGATTATTAAATTGCTATTATTTTCGTAATCAGCAACCCGATAAACCATAAAAACGACACCCATATTGATATTTACACATTTTAACCCCATTGCACCCCAACAGGGGATGATGATATACTACGTCCGCCATGTTGGATTTTTAAATTGCTATTTTTAGGGTTCCGTACCCAAAGGGTAAAACGGAACCCTATTACTGAGGCTCCGCTGTCCGTCCGTCCGTCCGTCTGTCCGTCCGTCCGTCCGTCCGTCCGTCCGTCCGTCCGTCTGTCACCAGGCTGTATCTCATGAACCGTGATAGCTAGACAGTTGAAATTTTCACAGATGATGTATTTCTGTTGCCGCTATAACAACAAATACTAAAAAATAGAATAAAATAAATATTTAAGGGGGCTCCCATACAACAAACGTGATTTTTTTGCCTTTTTTATAGATAATGGTACGGAACCCTTCGTGCGCGAGTCCGACTCGCACTTGGCCGATTTTTTCGTAATCAGCAACCCGATAAACCATAAAAACCAAACCGAAGTAAATTTTTAGACTTTTCACCCCCATTTTCCCCTTCTAGGGGTTGAATTCGGAAAAATCCTGAAACACGTGTTTTCTAATTTATCGCGAGGAATACTCCTAAGAAATTTTGAATAAAATAGTCCAACTATTTTTTTCCCCCATACAAACTTTGAACTCCCATTTGACCCCCTTGGGGTGTGATTTTCGGAAAATCCTTTCTCAGTGGGTACCTATCCTTTATAATGAACACACTCTCCAAATTTCACGTTTCTACCATTGGCGGTTACGGCTGTGGGTGCGTCTTAGCGTTTCGACTTATCCTTTTATATATATAGATTATAAATGCGAAAGTTTGTATGTATGGACGCTTGTTGCTCTTTCACACTTAAACGGCTGAACGGATTTGAATGAAATTCGCACGTAGATAGATTACGATCTGGATTAACACATAGGCACATTATTTGAATCCATGCGGTCGGAGCCGCGGGCAGCAGCTAGTAATATTATAAATGTGAATGTCCGTTTGTTTGTTACGCTTTCACGCGAAAACTACTCAACCGATCATCATGAAACTTTGTACACATATTCTTGGAGGTATCAGAAGTAACATAGGATACTTTTTATTAAAAAAAAATGCGAGCGAAGCCGCGGGTAAAAGCTAGTATGTACATAAATCCGAAAACACAAAGTAGTGGTCATGTCCACACTAGAATTAGAAACGAATGGTCCCTATTCGCTTAAAATTCAAATTGACTTATTGTCATTACTAAATATTAAAGTTCCAAGGAGACCGCCGCGTCATCCCATGACTAAACTCCTATGTGGTCCGCCGTCTAGAACCAATCTAGGTAGCCATGCTCCTGTTAACCGTATGTGCAATACATACAATTTTCTAAATCGCGACTCGGAGAATTTGGACATATTTATCGATAGTCCGAGTGTCTTTAGACGAAAGGTGATTCTCAGTAAGGATTAATATCATAACCATACCTTAAATAGTTGTTTAGTTTAATTGATATATTGTAAATGTTGTGTATACCTGTTATTGGTGTTTACATTAGAACAAGATATCATGTGTGTCTCAATTCGAATGTTGTATGTAAATACTGTTGGTGTACCTTAATAAATAAAAAATAAAAAATTCAATGAGTTGTCAAACGTTGTTAGAAATATTGGGGGTTGATGAAATAATGGCCCAAACGGATATCTGATAATTTATAATTGCTTAAAATGAAACTTAATGAAGTAACTTAGTGTAAATTGATAACCGTGTCTATGAACCCTTGCCATACAAGGAGTGTCGTTCATGCATTTCCACCCGTGCTGTTAACAGCCTCCCCAATGGCGATTACTAATAACCCCATTCACTCACAGGAACACACCAATTATCCAAGGAGTTTGTTGTACAACCATCGAGTCGGGCTGCTTTGATACGCCCTACATCTTTTTCTATTACTACCAGAACTTATAATCAGTTTGTTGTAGGTATAAGTGTTTGCTACTTTCATTTATGTTTATTACGTAATATACAAACATGGAATTTGGCAAGAAACAAGGTTTATCAAGGTCTAAGTATGAGAAAGGATCTAAATACGTAGGTATTTACCACTTTGTAGTTACATGTGATTTTTGTTAAAGAATACGTACAATTAATCTAGAATCACGAAACTTGGCAAGGAGCACTATTTCACTACACAAAATATACAAGAAAAATAACAATAAATCTTCATAGGTTATTATATGAAATAAATAAAAATATTGTACACATGCATAATAAGTGATCATAAGAGTGTTTAGTTCTGAAAGTTGTCTCTCTATGACAACGTTTAATAAAATAACAGAATAAAAGTATAGATTTTTTTTTATTTATTCGTATTTTTAGGGTTCCGTACCCAAAGGGTAAAACGGAACCCTATTACTGAGGCTCCGCTGTCCGTCCGTCCGTCCGTCCGTCCGTCTGTCACCAGGCTGTATCTCATGAACGGTGATAGTTAGAATATAATATAGTTGAAATTTTCACAGATGATGTATTTCTATTGCCGCTATAACAACAAATACTAAAAAATAGAATAAAATAAATATTTAAGGGGGCTCCCATACAACAAACGTGATTTTTTTTGCCGTTTTTATAGATAATGATACGGAACCCTTCGTGCGCGAGTCCGACTCGCACTTGGCCGATTTTGTTTTTTTTATCACATTTGATTGTTTTTATTCTATAAACTGTCGCATGATTGCACCCGAAATACGTAGGCTGCGGCCGGAGGATGCAAAAAAATCAATTTTTAAAATATATTTAATTAATTAAAATTATAATCTAATATACGTGACAATTGCTCGATGTAAGAAACAAAAGTGAACTTAAAATTAAGTCGATGCGATCTCGAAGACGCGGTATCTTGGGTGGTCTCGCTGCACCTGCATCGTTGCCGACATCGCGCGGTTTCCACGAAGCGCGGCATTTACGTAAACGCTGACCGGCGATACTCGTGGAGTTCCGATACGTAACACCTCCCCCCGTAGCTCAGCAACTATTCGACAAGCTTGTTTGAAATAGTTGCTGCGATGTTTCGATGGTCTACTCTTATCTCGCTGGGATCGACAGGTCTTGACTCAGGTCCGGCATACATGAGATGAGGTTCACGTTTCTTAACTTCAATAGCGTCATTCGCATTTCGTGTGTACTGCATGCGAAGCCGACGATTAGCTATGAAGGCTATAAGTACTACGGTTGCACCCAATAGTATCACATAAATGGGAATCGTAGTATGATATAAAGACGATTCAATAGCACTACTCAATTGCACTGGAGCCTGAATTGATATTTTGGTATTCGCAGCGTGCAGATTCTCTAGATTAATAGAGTCTAGAATGATGGATGGATGTTTCTGGAGCCTCGATTCGTTATACGGAGGCATCTCCATGATTTTTATAACGTGACCTTTTATATGTTCATTTGTATTAACTATGGTAAATTCTGGCGTTTTCATATAACAGTTGAATGGTATGATAGCAAGGAAACTTCCTTGTAGAGTTGTATATTGTTCTTGACCGCAAGATGTCTTGATTTTAGTAGGTGTGGGAAAGCACATAGTGTAGTGCTTATCATCAAGTTGCTCGAGAGCTTCCCTTTTCATAATGACTGAAGTGAGTTTGCAGGATTGATGGAGTTCTTGTTTAATTATTAGATGTTGAATACAATCTGGCTCATCTCGGATTCTGTAGTTAGAGGTGGCTTGGCAGAGGAACAATGAGTTAACCTTCGGACATTCTGTCTCTATGTACGCATAATCTTTTCCAGAAATTGCTATATAAGGTAAGGTTGGTATAAGGATTTTATGATTTTTGTTAGGTATAATGGATAATTTATACAGGTCGTAAGGGGAAGGATAGGCAATCGGTACCTTAATTACTACTATAATACGTTGATTCGTATGGAAGTAACCTAATCTAATTATGTCGTAGAAGTCTCTATACTCTACGTCTATGATTTCGTCTTTTGAATATAAGTTTCTTATTTTACTAAGTATATTACTAACTTCATCTATACTAATTACCGAATGAGGAGTGCTCGATGCACGAATAAAAGCTAAAGTAGATTCTAACTTAACTAACTCCGTAGATAGATCCTCTACGTTATCTCCTAATATTAGCAAGAATTGCGCCAGATGGGCATACTTAACTAAGTCCGTTTCTCTTTCTGTGTCGCTTTCCATAATTGAGTTTAAAACCGCATTGATCTTATTTTGATTCTTTACAATATTATCTAAGGTTTTAGAGTTATAAGAGCTCCACTCTTTATTAAGAGTTATGTGTTTATTCAGTTCCGATTCTAACTTAAACTCATTATTCTGTAGGGTTTTAATAGCGTTATCGTATTTAATTGCATCAGTGTAATCTAAGTTTCCGGAAATACTTTTAATAATGGAACCGAGTCCGTCAACGAGGCCTCTCTTTTTACGGTTTGGTTCGAAAGTACGGAGTTGATCTGATATCTTATTTAACTTACTATTAAGGTGCTCGATATGAGGTTCATATAGAGACAACGTTTTATTATTTAGTTGGGGCCTTGAATGTACTAACTGTGACTTAACGGCTTCGATTTGGTTACGAATATTATCAAGGTTTATATAACTAAGGAAGGAATGGTAGTGAGCTATAAGTTTACTGGGTCCTAGTTTGAATGGAAGTAGTCCTGGTCCGTCGTCTAAAGAATCAATCGTTACTTCTTGTCCGTGAGTCAGTCGGAGCAGTGTCGTTAGTAGAATTATCCTGAAACAAGGTGGGATTTTTAGGGCTTCGTTTCAGACGTGACTTAGCAACGGGGCCGCGTTTCTTTTTCGTATAGATATGGATAGGTAGATCGGCGAGAACCGTATCTTGAGTATATCTTGGGGCCAGTTTTTGTCTGGTAGCTACTGGGTTCCGTACAAATACTTGATCGTTAGGGGTGTAGTCCTTTTCAGGTTCGCGGTCTTTATTTCTGTTTTCAGTGAGTACTGTCCTGTCGTGCAATGAAGATTCATTTATTAAGGCGTATACTTGAGTCATTCGTTTTTTATGGTCTAGTGAATATTGTTGTAAGAGGTGTTGTTGTAGGTCTATGTCTATCGGATCGCGAGGATCGAAGTGCCCTGTAATTAAGTCCAATGGTCTACATTTGGTGAAACTATGGATCGAACTGTTATAAGCTAAGACAGCATATGGCATGAGATTGATTACAGGTTCGTTGCGTTTTTCAAGCTTCAGTATCCTAAGATGTTCTAAGATAGTGGAGTGAAAACGTTCGACAATGCCGTTATCGTTGGGAGAATGCGCAAGAGTCTTGTGATGTTGAATTTTATGGACTCTTGTGAATTCGGCAAACAGTTGGTTAGAGAATTCGGGACCTTGGTCGGTAACTATAGTAAGGGGTAGACCATGGTGTGTCGAAAATTTAAGAAGAGCGTGAACTACGCTTAACGCGGTACCATCTCTGAGATAATACGCTTGAGCGTATTTGGAGAAAGCGTCGACTAATGTTAAATATTTCTCAGTCTCAGCCGTGAAGAGATCTAGGTGAACTATTTCAAAAGGCTTTGTAGGAGGTGGAACAATCGAAAATCTCTGCTTAATAGGATTTCGGTCGTATTTAGCCTGACCGCAGATATTACACTCGTTAATGTACTTGGTGATGTGTTCTCTCATCTTAGGCCAATAGTACCTAGAGGATAAGGCTAGAAAGCATTCATTAATACCCCGGTGGTTTGTCTTACCCTCGTGATATTTCTGTATGATTTCTTGTTGTTTCAGGTACTCCTTGACATTGTCAAGTTCTACCTTGGTTAGCACTAAATTCATGGCAGAGCTTTTAAATTTATCTTGGATAATAGGAATGATCTGATACATAGCCAAAGGTGGATGAATTATAATACCTGTTTTAACCTTAGGATTTACGTATTCTTTGATTGCGCTAACTATATCTTCCTCGAGATTAGACTCCGATATTTGTATGGTCGTTCTAGTGTGAGTCGCAAAGGGTTTAGTCACTGTCGGTCTTTTTTTTATGTCACCTACAATCACGAAACATACCTGGCGATTAAACTTATTAAGCGGATCGTCAGATATGGGTATTTCCAAAATAGGATGTTCATCGCTTGTATGAATAGTAGCGGTACTAGAACTGCCTACAGATGGTGGCTTTTCTGAATGGTTGACTGCTACAGAACTTGTATCTTCATGGTTTATTTCGATACGGGATAGTGCGTCAGCATTAACATTTTGCTTGCCCTGCTTATAAACTGTAGTGAAATTATACTCGCTAAGTTTTAGCCTCCAGCGAGTTAGCCTTGAGTTTGGCTCCTTAAGGCTCATGACCCACTGTAACGGCTTATGGTCCGTAACTACAGTGAATTTTCTGCCGAAGAGGTATGGCCGGAAGTACTTAGTAGCCCATACTATGGCTAAGAGCTCTTTTTCGATCGTGCTGTAATTAATTTCACTAGAGTTCAAAGTCCTAGATGCAAAAGCTATCGGTTTGTCGCTGCCTATAGTACCTTGCGAGAGGACAGCGCCTATAGCGTAGTTAGAAGCGTCCGTTGTCAAAATAAAGTCCTTGTCAAAGTTCGGATATTGTAAGATAGGGTCGTTTGTTAGTAAGGTCTTACATGTCTCAAAACAGTTAACATAACTAACGTCGTTATATGTTATTTTAGATCCCTTCTTTAAACATTGCGTCATGGGTTTAGTTATACGAGCAAAATCGGGGATGAATTTACGATAATACCCCAGCAGTCCCAAAAAACGTTTTATTTCGGTAGCTGTTTTGGGCAAGGGAAATTTTTCAATAGCAGCGATCTTATCGGGATTGGGTTTTATGCCATCCTTACTTATTATATGGCCTAAATACGCTGTTTCTAACTTTAAAAATTCTGACTTGTTCATTTGAATTTTGAAGTTTGAGTCACGTAGTCTCTTAAACACCTTTTCTAAATTTACGATATGCTCTTGTAAGGAAACGCTGAATACGATGATGTCATCTAAGTATACTAAGCACACTACGTTCTGGAGATCTCTGAGAACGTTGTCCATCACTCGTTGGAATGTAGACGGTGCGTTCTTCAGCCCCATGGGCATGCGCAAAAATTCAAAATGCCCATGCTCCACATTGAAAGCTGTTTTTTGTATATCGTTAGGGTTCATTTGTATTTGATGAAATCCAGTAGCTAAATCGAGTGTAGTAAAATAATTACAGTTACCTAACTTGTCGAGGACATCGGTTATGTTGGGAATAGGGTATTTGTCATCTATTGTCTTTTCATTTACTTTTCTGAAATCAACTACAATGCGCCATTTGGGTTGTCCCGACGCATCAACCTTCTTTGGAACTACCCAGATGGGGGAGCTCCAAGCCGATTGAGAAGGGCGAATAATACCTTGATCTAACATAGTTGAAATTTGCTCTTGAACTTCATGCCTGTGGATAAACGGGTATCGATACGTTTTAGTATATACCGGCATTTCATCAGTCGTTCGAATGCTGTGTTTAATCTGGTTTGTGAAAGTTAGTGGTTCGCCTTCAATATAAAAGACATCAGCATATTGAGCACAGAGTGATTCTAAATTGGCTCGTTCCTCAGGATTTAAGTGATCCGTACGTAACTGGGATAGTACTTGGCTTACGCGGTTTAATGGTTGTTCGATGCTGGTGCATTCAGCATTAAATAATTCTGCACTAACTGGCCTGTCCATAGAGAATACTATGTCATGTCTTGTTGGATTAATAACTTCGACAATGCCACGATTATCTTTGACTGTTGTTATACAGTCGCGTATCTGGCAGTTTGATATTACCTGTTCAGATATCAAAGCATGACCGTCATGTAAATTAACTGGGACTCGAATTAGCCTAGATGTATTGGCTGGTATTATGTCCTCATACAGATTACAGTTACGAGAGTCGTACATTAACAAAGGGGTTTTGGAACATCGAGTAACTAAGACTTTATTTTTCAAATCGATGCTAGATTCTAGTTGCTCCAGTAAGTCGTAACCTATCAGCCCGTCGAAATACTCGTGAAATTTATATATGAATAAGGTAATGTCTTTCTTTTCATTAAATTCCGAAAAGCATGGTATGGTTATGGAATAATCATTACGGGTGGTAGCATGAATATTAGTGACTTCAAAAGGATCGTAATTACATGGTATGTTAGGGAAAAATTTATCTACAGCATCAGGGCTAATAAAAGATTGGTTGGCACCAGTATCAATAAGTAATTTTAAAGGTGGATTTAAGATTTGTACATAGGGTAATTGTCGTTGTGTCTGTAAGTTAATCTCTATTTTGGTTTGTCTAATTTTGGAGTGGTCGGAAAATCCTCATTTTCAGAAGTAAGAGCCTCCTCCTGAGCTTCCTCTACCGTAACGGGAACATACTCTGGTTGGTACGATGGCTGTTCGTATATCATACCATATGCAAGGTCTGAACAGTTATAATCTTGTTGGTAAGTATCACCGTAATAGTCGTAGTAGGGGTCGTATGGGTTTTGGTCATACATCTCGTTAAAATTTAATTCCCTAGTCTTAAAATAATTTGAGGGTGGTGGATTTCCAAATTTAGTCCAATCGTGAGGTGTGCGTACCGGGAGAGTCTTGGCTACGTAGTGACTAACACCACTCATTGGTTGGGGTCTAGAGTTCGCGTTATTGGATTGAAATTGTGGGTTAGTTTGTGGCATCCTAAAAATGCTACTTTGGGGCCTATAGCCAGGTGGGTGAGCCGCAAATATTTGTTGAGTACGACTGGGACCAACATTATGAGGTATTTGGGGTTTCCAAAGCGGTATCTGTCTTTGTGGCTGTGTAAAGAACGGTCTGAATGGGCCTGGCATGTTATGTGGTGATGACAACATATTGAATGGCTTAGGTTGCCCAAAATTAAAAGGTTTAGGGGATGGTACAGAGCTGTAAGAGAATTTAGGTTGATTAAATGAAGACGTGGACAGCGACTTCCTATCAGGAAGGCGATCATTCCGCTGCTGCAGGTAAAGAGTGTTCATCTCCTCGTGCACAAATTCTAAAGCCTGTTCAATAGTATCAGGCCGCATGCACCGAATACGAGAACCTAGTGGATCACGCAAACCACGCAAGTATGATTGCAAAGTTAATTTTCTGTATAGGCTACGCTTAGCCTCTACAGTACTTGGTACGGTTTCATGCAGGCTGATATACGTCATAATTATACTAAATAAATTCTGGCACTGTTCGTAAAATTCCTGCGGGGTACCTGAACCCTGGGTAAGAAGGGATAAATCATTATAAAGCGAGGTCTCGTCACGCTGATCGGCGAAGTTGTTAATAAGTGTATTACGAATCGCTTCCCAGGTTTCCGGGATGCCGTTAGAGTTTATAGTGCGACCTGCAGGACCTGTTATTTTATTCAGTATGCCGTTAATAAGAGAAAGATTACTAAGTTCATGGCCCGGTGTATTTTTCACATATTGCTTCACTAATTGATCACACAAATTTACGAATCGCGTTAATATATTAGAATTACCATCGAACTCGGGCACTAACCGGAGCGCCTTATAAATCTGATCTATAAGTGCATCAGCCATCTTTTTAGATGGGGCTACAATCTCCTCCTCAATTATATCTAAATTTCTATTTGTATCTAACTTATGAATTACACCTACGCTAGGGGTTCGCGATTGCCTGGGATGGAAAATCTTGAATGACTTAAAGGAACACTTAAAAAAGAAAAGGAAGCAACTCTAGATAGATCTAGGTACTTACATAAGCATATTTGATCTCTCTGCTGTATCGATTTCTGGATACTCCTCTGGACCGTAGCACTCGTAGGTTACAAATAGCTGCCCGCCGTGATCTATTCACTGACTCTATTTTACAGCTATCCTATCGACTGCGCCAAATACGTAGGCTGCGGCCGGAGGATGCAAAAAAAATCAATTTTTAAAATATATTTAATTAATTAAAATTATAATCTAATATACGTGACAATTGCTCGATGTAAGAAACAAAAGTGAACTTAAAATTAAGTCGATGCGATCTCGAAGACGCGGTATCTTGGGTGGTCTCGCTGCACCTGCATCGTTGCCGACATCGCGCGGTTTCCACGAAGCGCGGCATTTACGTAAACGCTGACCGGCGATACTCGTGGAGTTCCGATACGTAACACCCGGTGCATTGCTAATTCATTTATTTTCTTACACTTTCTCTTTTTTATCCTATAACTTTCGCGCAAAAGTGAGAAATAAGTTTATTTATTTCATCAATAATCACACAATCATAGTGAAAGTATTACATTACACAATTACATTATATTTGTATGTAACATCTATACATATAAATAAAATTGAAGTTTCTGTCTGTGATTTCAAAATAAAGCCTTTATTTTAAGCTCATATTATTATATTCACGTTACCAAAGCCTAAATATGCGTTTTTAACTTTTTTGTCTGTCTGTCTGTTTGTTTGTCCGGGCTAATCTTCGGAATGGCTGAACCGATTTTGAGAAGTCAGAACCCGTTATATACGTTTTCCCATACATTTCGCGGTCGTATAGGACCACCCAGGTTTCGAAGGGTTAACGGGACTTTCACTGGTAGATAGAGGACTACTTTTTATCCCGTAAATATTTAGGGTTCCTGCGTAAAAAATTAAAAACTGTTAAAATTAGGGGGTAATATCTTCCCCTTCGGGGACTTTGCAATTTTATTTTTATTATTTTCATAGAATACGTATTTTTTGTAACATAAAATAACTATGCATTTTTTATGTAATATAAATAAAATACATATACGTTGCCTCCTGTAAAGGTCAATAGATGGCGCTGTACGAAAATTGAATCGCTCTATAGTTGCATAGACTCTGAACTTCGTTTTTTTTTAAAACCGAACAACCGAACAGAGAAATAGAGGCTTCTAAAAGCCCAAATCTCATGCGTGCGAAGCCGCGGGCTTCTGCTAGTATTACATATACTTAGTTAATGGCATCGCACCGTAAGAGTACGAACACCGTTTGGAAATGGCATGGACTGATAGGAGTTATATATAAAATTTATAACTGTGCCATATTTCACGATGTAGATGCACGGAAGTATATTGTTATCATATCTATTAGGTCGGCAACTATGCGGCAGTCGTGAACCGGAAGCGTTTACAGTGACTGCCTAGTCGTGCCCTTAGTATCGTAGAGACTATGATACTAGTAAATAAATTAGACACTTTATATGGAAACAGGAACTCAAAGTTTTTATTATCATTACCGGCCTATATGAAGTTAATGGAAGAATCTTAATAAGTTATGGTAAAATTTACGTTTATGGTCCTATTTTTTTATACAGCATTGGGAGGCATACAAGCCGACATGATGTAAAGCGGTTACCGTAGCCTATGAACACTTACAACGTATTAAGTTTCGCTCTTGCAATGCCACCTAGCGATGTCAAATGCTGTTGCCAATAGAAGCTTGTACTACATGGAGTATCGTTCGCATAGTACCACCCCTCCTGCTAACGCCTCAGCTTGTAAGGACAAGAATTTCCCTCTATAAGTATTTATATGTCTGCGGCCTTCCATTTTTTTTATGAGTTCTGAGGGTAATTGAGATTACGAGGAATATTACGAGACCGCGAATTACAGTGTTAGCAGTGGGGGTCGCGACATCGTGCTTCGTGTATTATTAGAACCACAAACCAATAAAATACTTGACTTCAAGAACCGTTGTGTTTTAGCGCCTAAATATCTCAGGCGATAAATGACGGGATGTTCACCCGCGAACTAGCCAACAAGAGCTGCGCGTTCTACTTTACTTTCCGACCCGTAGCGGTGAGTTGAGTTACTACGTAATATCCGTTTCATCGGCTCTCCATATGTTATTTCCATTCATGATTAGAACTGACTATCTTACTTAGAATATGTTTGTTTCTTAGTAACCCATTGTTTCTACGTAGGTATTATAAATGTAAAATGATTAATTTGCATTCAATTATTTGCGGTTGTCGCAACCACAACTATACATTACGAGCAATAAAACCAACAATGAGAAATAAATAATAACTTGTCGGTTCATAATTATTAATAAACTCGCTTATATCCGCCACTTCGCCTCCGTGATGTGGTTTTACAAATTTTACGCACTTACCCTAAACCACCAGTTACCAGTAAGCTTTTAAGGTTAAGCTGTGTTCCCATCAGAGGTAACATCGTTCGAATGATACTTAATGTATTGCAAGCGTACTTATGCTACGGTTACCGCTGTACATGAGGTGGACCGTACGCTTGAGTGCCTTCCGGCGTTGCGATCTATACTATCGATATATATCTGTAAAATGGATATATGGATACTTAATATATTGCAAGCGCTCATAGGCTACGGCAACCGCTTTACATGAAGCGGAATGCTTGCTTGCATGCCTTCTGATGTTGTATAAAAAACCCTTGTCTCTGGTGGCATTATCCTCTCACATACGAGTAAAACAAACATTGGGACGAGGTTATATTTTTCTGTAAACATTACTTTTTTGAATTTGCTAGCTTTATTACGAGTACAAACCAACGATAAAGTAAGCAAAGACCATACAGCGTTACTTAGATGCTTAGTTCAGGACGTGACCAGAAATCGTCATATAGTTTCATAGTTAATGTCACCAGTTCAGTGTAACTCATATCTATATATATAAAAATGAATGTTTGTCTGTATGTCCTCTATGGACTCAAAAACGGCTGGGCAGATTTTGATGAAATTTTCAGTGAATCTTCAGGTTAGTAAGTTTTGTAACGATTGGATCACCCGTGCGAAGCTGGGTTGAGTAGCTAGTTTATGAATACAATGTTATCGCCGACGGCGGGGAGTTTACCCTCACACGCTGGAACCGCGTTGGTTGCGTACTGTGCAGTTACATAGAAGTCTTCGTCAGAGAACTCTCAAGCTGTGGAATGAGCTCCCAGCCGAGGTTTTTCCAAGGGACTACAGCATGGAATTCTTCAAGAAATGCGTGAAGAGGATTTTAGAGGGTCGGCAACGCATGAGTGACACCCCTGGTGTTGCAAATGTCCATTGGCTATGGTGACTGTTTACCATCAGGCAGGCCGTATGCTTGATTGTCTTACCTTAGTGGTATAAAAAAAGGTACTATATTAGTAATTATCAGGCGGTGAAGAAAACATAGTAAGGAAACCCGCATGTCCAAGAAATTATATTTCGAAACACGTGTGAACCAACTTCAGTAAGGTCTCATAATATAACTTACTAGCTGCTGCCCGCCGCAGGGTCAAATAACGTAGCCTATGTGTTCATCCAGGTCATAATCTATCTACGTGCCAAATTTCATTCAAATCCGTTCAGCCGTTTAAGCGTGAAAGAGCAACAAACATCCATCCACACATACAAACTTTCGCATTTATAATATTAGTAGGATATCATATATATATATCTTAAGTAGCGAACGCAGTCAATGCTAATGGATCATGAAACGGGTTAAAACTAGGAAGAAGAAATCATAAGTAAATATAGACATATATATTATTTATATGCTTATTATTTACAGTTGTTTTTAGCACTACTTGCTAGAATGATCCTAAATATTTTTACAATAAAAATCTGGCTATGATACAACTTAAATCCAGGTCTTTATGGGTTTAAAACGTCGAGTGCTCTTCCAACTGAGTTACCGTAAACGATTCCTGAGAAGCTTACTGCTGACCTTAAACTCACGCAGGACCACAACAACCCTTTTAGAGAGTTGTTATTTTGCTGCGGTTCTCTTTGAGAAGGGTGTACTTCCCCAGGCGGGGCTGCTTTAAAGCACCATACCGTTTAGAAAAAGCCAGACCAAGACAAAAATACATGCACACAAATGTTTGTCCTGTGTGGGAACCTACGATCGTCGGTGTCAAAGTAGCGTCACTAACCACTGCGCTACCGGCCTCGTCAAATCTACTTAGTAATGCACTAATAAGCAGGCATCCTATCATTAACGACAAGGAACTAATTAGTACTCTGACTTTCCATAGAACTAAATATACGTATGTATATATATTACATTCATATTCAGCAGTATGTAGGCTGACGATCATGCTGGTGTTAATACTTCCATAATTATTTAAGAGTTGAAAATCATACTCCTATATACTATGAAATATGTATGTATAAATGTTTATATATTGAAGCCTTGTTATGTTTTCGATATAATTGTGTACACTAAACGACGTAGATATTCGATATAATACCAATATAAATATGGAATACCAAAATAATAAACTGAACGCACTTAACGTTTTAGGTCTGACCCTCACGTTGTTTGCAATCCTTTCAAATACTCAAAGGATGACTGAAACAGATACCGTTTGGGGATAAGGCGGCATTTGTAGTGATATATCCATTTTATAGACTAGTATGCGTCTCACACAAGCGTACGGATCACCCGATGTAAAGAGGTTATCGTAACCTATTAATGCTTGGAATACAGGTACACGCGTTCCCACCTCTGCCGTTAACACAGCAACTCCTTAAAATCTTATTTTTTAGTAACCTCTCTCACTTGCATGAACACAACAATCCTTTATGGAGTTGTTATTTACGCCCGTAAAGTATCAGACGCTGTATTAAAAAAATAAACGTTCCTTATCATAAAACTCTACTTCGGGTCGATACATGGATATTGGATTTCCTTTCAGTTAAAATAGATTTGAAGTACTGTATTAACTGCGGTTAAATTTCACTCGTGGAGCCTTAACATAAAAAGGTTTAATATAGCCAGCAGCACTATTGACTGCCTGCTATGTTAAACCTTAAGTTACCTTTTAGCTTGGGAATAAATGAATGTATTCAATAACTGGATGCGTGAGACATTGTTTGACTTGTGTATTAAATCAGACTAACACAGTCATCTCATTCAACACTGCAGAGTTATTCAAACACAATAGCACAGTTGATAAATCTCTCGTATTGTAGAACGGTCTATGAATAAATAGTAAGACTTATTATTTATTCGTAGAGTACGGTTGCCAACGTTGTTGAAAAAAAAATATTAGACATTAAAATATAGTAGTTTTGGGAAATTCAGGAAAAAAAATTACAAATTGTTTTTCATTATTTACAACTAATACTACTACAACTAATATAACTAATACAAAATTTAATTATTTACAACTAACAAATAAAACATCTAATATTTTAATTACAAATGAATTATTAATTAATAATTTTAATATGGATTTGCTTGTTAGTATTCCTAAAATTATTTTAAAAATAATAGAATTTGGAATAATTAATTAATGAAAAAATAATATTTTATATTTTATATTATTTTTTCATTAATTAATTATTCCAAATTCTATTATTTTTAAAATAATTTTAGGAATACTAACAAGCAAATCCATATTAAAATTATTAATTAATAATTCATTTTTAATTAAAATATTAGATGTTTTATTTGTTTCTTTTCGTCATTTCATATTCATGACGGAAACTCTTTCCGTAAATACAGAAGTTTTAGGAATGGAGAGAATAAAACAAATGCATTGTTAAACTTGTATCAGTTCTGTTCTCTCTGTTCTTTTGATAATCAAAAGAACAGAGAGAACAGAACTGATACAAGCTAGCGACGAAAACATTGTATTTTTCATACTATATTATTGTTTTATAATATATTGTACAATTGACTAAAATATAGTAAGATATTATAGTACGGGTGGTAATCCTACCTGAAGACATAATGGAATCCAGTGAGAAAATTAAAGAATGACCAGCTCGGTGGTGGCGCAGTCGTGAATGACGCGACTTCGACACGTACGCTCGTGCGTTCGATTCCTACACAAGACCAACATTTGTGTACATGAACATGTCAGTGCGCCTTGGTCTGGATGTTTTTAAGGGAGGTAGGGCGCATCAAAGCAGCAGTATGGGGAAGTACCTCCACCTCACAAAAATCCGCAGCCAAATAACAACTCCATAGACGGTTGTTGTGTTCCTGCGTGTGAATGAGGTCACCAGTAAGCTCCTAAGGTGTTACTGTGTTATCAGCAGAGGAGCCATCGCGCGAGCTCAATATTACGAGCGTTCATAGTCTACCGTAACCGCTTTACATGAGGTGGGCCGCACGCTTGTATGCCTTCCGACGTAGCATAAAAAAAAGGCTGATATATCTAATCGTGTACTTAATGAAAACTTCGTCAGTATGTATTTAATTTGTCGCACGCCGCTGGAATGGCAATGCAATTGACTTCCTACAACAATAAATTATTGGCCTTTGATTGGTTTTAGTATATTACCTATGACGCACAAGTGGACCGACAAGCGATAGTGGAGCGAACTTTTTGCATGATGCAGAAACGGGAAGTAGTGCGAGACCATTATGGTAATCTAAATGAACCATGGCTTACAAATTGACGGTATGTTTATTGTTGTAAAATTGTGTGGTACCGATCACGTATCATTTATTTATTTATAATTTTATTGACTGTAACAGATTGGTATGATAACTTAAAACTATTTGCATTCTTCAGAAGCTACTATTGGGAGCGCTGTGTGTGCACTGTACAAATGTATGTATGTATATCTTCACGCCAGGTCCCTTGCGGGGTAGGCAGAGAGAAAAACAAAACACCGTACAAATATATATGAAAAATACATTTATTGTATGTTCTTATTTATCTCAACTTTTGTCAACGATAACTCTCGATTCGATGTCCTGGTTTGGATAAAATGTTATTGCTTTATATACATAATTTGTATATATATATATATACATGTGCATATCGAGCAAAGATCGCCGTACTGTCATTCAGGGTGTATTAACGCCAACATTGATGTACTGCAGTGAAACATAGGTATGGTAGAAGAAGCATGAAAGCAAATAGGGTGAACGCTGTAGAAATGAGAGCGCTGAGGAGTATGTGTGGAGTTAGAATTGATAGAGTAAGAAATAGCACGGTACGAAAACTATGTGAAATTAATTGATAACGGGATACTGTGATGGTTTGATCGTTTAGAAATAATGAATGGCAAAAGAGTTACGAAAGAAGTACATCGAGCAAGAGAAAATGAAGATATCGGCAGGGGCCACCCTAGTCGCATACATATAGATCAAAATGGCGATGTACTGAAAAAACGCCCAAACCTGAAGAACATGCACGAAGAGATTGATGAGTGTGGAAGAAGTGAGAGAGGCATGTTTGGATCAGTGCGCCCGGCGTTCCATAGTATGTGTGTATATAGAGAATTAGTCTGAACACTGAAAAAAATGTTTAGTTGGATTTCCCAGATTCCTAATAGAATTCACCAAAGTCGACGGTTGAACTGGGTCCTACCTTTGATTTAAGTTGATTTTACCAATCAAAAAAGGATAATGAAGTATCAGTAAAAATAATAAAAATCATTATTTAGTATGATAAACTGTACCATATTATATGTACAATCCATTTATTAGCGGTAAATTATACATTTAAAATAGTGATAGCTACAAAATACTTTTGTATGAAGACCAACCGTAATATATTTGTAAATTTAACTACAAATTTTTGCATTTATTAACAAAGTTTACTAGTAAAATAGCCTACCTTTGCTTCTTTGGTAAATTCAACTAATCTTTTTTTCAGTGTACGCCTTTATGTTACTATTCTGATTTGGTGGCAACAGGGGAGAATTACCAGGTGTTTAGGTGGTTCTGCAATCTTTATTATTGGAATCGACGTGTTAGGTAACAACTCACAGTTTAGGTCCTAATAGTGTTAGTTATTTGATAAACCGTGGTGTACGGCAGTTGAGCTTCACTTGACTAGCCATCTCTTTGATGTTTTTAAATGCCTTATTTGTCATATTGCTGTCTCTCACTTTGCCAAGAGGGGAAATCAATTCCAAAACATCCTACTCCTACAAATTTCTTCTGATTAAATTCGTTGTGAGTTCCAAGGCAGCTGTAGTTTAACCCCGGGGCAGCAATGAACTTCACATTCATTGCCTTTTTGTGGTCGCCGCTGTTAATTCTGGCTACACAGGAGACACAGTGGTGGGTATGAGTGGTGGGCCTGTCCCGTTACTATCTCCTCCTAAAGGCCTGGCCATAGTACGATGTTTTTTTTGTGTATGTTTGAGTGGGTTCCTGGATGTATTAGATTTACAATTGGACTGGTAGAAGGCGCTGAACAGGAGAGTTGTTTCTGTATTCAGACTTGAAAACACTAGTACTAACGTAATGGTGGTCTGGAATCATCGGTGCACGAGTACAACTCGAATTTTAGGTTCCAAGGAGTTTATCACTCCTTTGAACACAACAATATTGTACAATCGATAGAACATACAGGGAGGCAAAACATTGATTTATTTAAAAGTTTTCGATCTCCATTTCGAATTGATGTCATTAGATTCTGTTGTTCTATTATTCAGCGCAATATTTATTAAAAGATTAATAGACCTACATGACTAATGTCGTCGTAATAATTAATAAGTGGTCATAAACATGCATAAAGCTGTAGGAACACTAGAACAATGCCACAAAGGCCACACTACATTATCTTTAAGATAATGAGATGATATATCAGTAGGGTTCCTTAATAAAGTAAAAGAAAGGAACCATTGTGGTTGCATATGTCCATTTCTGGCTCTGTTACAGATACTATCTTTTTTTCTCATTTCTAAAATTTTGTTAAGGAATAACGTGAAAAAAATAATATAGGGATACAAATGATTAAAATTACAATTTATAAATTATTGATGTATATAAAAAAGTTAATGCAGGCACTTTTTCCAGTAATATTAGTATTATGTTTTTTATATATAACGTCGGGAGGCATACAAGCATACGGCCCACCTGATGTAAAGCGGTTATCTTAACCTACGTACCCTTGCATTAAGTATCACTTAGTCGATGCCACCTCTGCTTCTATTACAGCAACTTCTTAGGAGCTTAATGACCTTACTCACACGCAGGAATACAAACAAGCCTCTAGGGAGTTGCTATCTGGCTGCGGTACTCTGCGAACTAGATTTACTTCCCCAGACGGGCTGCTTCATACGCCCTACCAAACTCATTTAAACACAATATAACTCAGACCAAGATAAACAGACATGTTCATACACACAAATTCGTAATGTATGGGAGTCGAACCCAAAAGTGTTGGCGTCAAAGTAGCGTTACCAACTCTGCGTCAGCGAGGTCATACAGTATAGTGATAACAGTACACTCACAACTCGAGATAGACCTACCATCTTGTCACCTTGTAATGTAAGTATTACATGTTACATTAGCATTACGCACACTTCGTGACGTAATACTTGCTGACCATGTTCGCTGTGAAGATGTAAGAAAAAGAGTTGGTCTGAAAGATAGTACTGGTGTTAACGTAAGGAAAGGCCTAAAATATCCTTTAGGCATGTAGAAAGAATGTGGGATGAAAGAATGATGAAACAGATGCGAAAGTGGTCGGATGTTGGAGCCGAAGAAGGCCAAGACTCACCTACCATGACCAAATAGATCGTTTTTATCAGAAGGTTATGTCAAAAGCCGTAGGAACCGGTGAGCATGCATGAGAAGAGCTATGAATGTAAAGGAAGCGAAGGAGGTACGTAAGGACTGCGTCTTACGGCGCTCAATTCTCTCTACCTATTATTATTATTATTTTATTATATTTATTTATTATTATTTTATATTATTACCTACGGCCTTGGGGTGAAGATATTCATACATATATTTTGTATATTTAGTATCGTGCATCGTGATGTTAGTACAGTCACTACCTGAGATAGGTACCTACAACCTTGTTGAACCCAATAATAAAATTTTAGATAGTCTTACGTGCTACTCAGCTGTGCCTAAAACCGAACCGGTTATGTAACTGCCACTGTCGTGTTTAACTCAATGTCAAAACAGGCTGAAAGTTGGGATGGTTATCTAAATCGCATTGATAAGGGATCAAATCAAAACCAAATCGCATGGAAGGTATGGCATAATCTTCTTTTTCATAGCGTTACCCCGTTACCGTTATTTAAATAAATAAATAAATAAATAAAAATAAAACCTTTCCTAGGTTACGTTATAATGTACGGTTATAATTTCTTGGACGTGCGGGTTTCTCAACGATGTTTTCCTTCACCGTCGAGTGATAGTTACAAATATGTACATAAATCCGAAAACTCGTATTTAGAGGTACGCCAGGATTCGAACCAGAGACTGTCGATAAATAGGTAGGTTTTTTATCCATTGGGCTGTCACTGCTCCAAGAGAGATGTGGCCTGATATCAGTGGCAAAATATGATTGTTTAAGAAAGGCAGGGCGCATCAAAGCAGCCCGTTTGTGGAAGTACCTCCACCTCACAGAAAACCGCAGCCAAATAACAACTCCCTAGAGGGTTGTTGTGTTCCTGCGTGTGAGTGAGGTCATCAGTAAGCTCCCAAGGAGCTGCTGTGTAAGGAGATACTTAATATATCGCATACTCCCGATGTAGTATAAAAAAAAATCTATTTAGTACAGTATTTTATACGCAATCAAAAGTCCTCTATAAAAATATATATATATGAGGTCCAAAGAACGTACGGAATTCTCAGTATAAGTCCGATTCTCTCCTGACGGTTTTTATATAAAATGAATGACCAAAACAAAACAAAATATATGTCACTAGTGTGTATGCTATGGTTATAAAACAGCTGCAAAAATGTCAGTTATTACTGGCGTGAAAGGCGATCATCGAACCCTGGACCTTGGTATTGAACGTGAGCGAGGTCTTTACTACGTCTCGCCGAGCCGTTGTCTGCTGCAAATCTCGACTAATTACAGCTTATAATGTACGAGTAATAAGAAGTTACCAAGTCGTATACAGACGTCATTATTACTCGTATGTTTTTTATACAACGTTGGGATACAATCTATACAGATAAATAAAATTGGAGTGTCTGTTTGTAATATTAAAATAACCGCTTTTTACTAAATGCATATGGATGTATACACGGTACATATAATAAAATGAATATTTTTTCAATTTTTGTCTGTCTGTCTGTTTGTTCCGGCTAATCTCTGAAATGGCTGCACCGATTTTGACGGGACTTTCACTGGCAGATAGCTGATGTAATAAGGAGTAACTTAGGCTACTTTTATTTTAGAAATTTTATTTATTTTTATTAATATAATATATTTATTAATATATATATATATATATAACCCCGGATATGGGGTTGACGGTGACCTACTCCGTGCTGTGCAATCCACTTATGAGGATTGTACAGCATGTGTGCGGGTGGACGGCAGCTTGTCGCCCTGGTTTGATGTCAACATTGGTGTCAGACAGAGATGCGTGCTGTCGGCTCGGCTGTTCATCCTGTATCTGGACAGTTGTCTTCAGAGAATAAGAAATATGAATGTGGGAATGCGAATGGGTGACTCAGTGGTCAACTGCCTGCTTTATGCAGACGATGCGGCATTAATAGCAGAATCACCATCCGAACTGCAAACACTAGTTACAACAATGAAAGATGATTGTATGAAGCTTACAATTGAATGCGAAGAAAACCAAGATAATGGTATTTGAAAGAGAGACAACCAGAACGAACACTAGGATTATGGTTGATGATGTAGTGTTGGAGCAAGTGAATGAGATTGTATATCTTGGAAGTGCTTTTAGCAGCAATGGAAGGTACACCGCTGATGTGGAGAGACGAGTGAGTGCCGGGAATAGGGTGAATGGAGCGTTGGGTAAACTTCTAGGCTGCCGAAATCTAAGCCAGAAGGCACAGCTCGCTGTACACAACGCGGTGCTAATTCCAACGCTAACTTATGGAAGTGAGAACTGGGTATGGCAGAGAGAGCATGAAAGTAGAATAAATGCGGTCGGGATGCGAGCATTGCGCAAGATTTGTGGCATAACGCTTGCTGACCGCGTTCGTAATGAAAACGTGAGAGAAAGAGTCGGTCTAAAAGAGAGTGTCGGTGTTAAGATAAGAAAGGCATGCTCCGTTGGTTCGGACATGTAGAACGAATGCGGGACGAAAGAATGACGAAACAGATATACAATGCAAAAGTGGAAGGATGTAGGAGCCGAGGAAGGCCGAGACTAACCTACCATGACCAAATTGGTCGTGTTTTATCAGAAGGTGATGTCAGAAGCCCCAGGAATCGGCGAGCGTGCATGAAAAGAGCTATGAATGTCACAGAAGCGAGTAAAGTATGCAAGGACCGCGTCTTATGGCGCTCGGTTCTCTCTGCCTACCCCGCAAGGGACTTGGCGTGAAGATATACATACATACATACAATATAAATAAATAATATTCCACGCGGACGAAGTCGCGGGCACAGCTAGACACATTAAATGGTAACCGTAGCCTAATATAGGAATGCCGGTCGCGCGATGCCACTCCTGCTATTAAGTCTGCAACTTATTAGGGACTTACCAGTAAGCTATTTCACTTATAGGAATAATCTAACCCTCCAGGATTACATGGTTGCGGTTACCTGTGAGGTGGAGGCATTTCGCCAGTCGGTCGGCTTTGATGCGCTTTTCCTGTCTTAAAAACTCTACGTTAAGAATTACTTACTGCTCACTTGTCATTGTAATGAATTCATGTAACTACTAGTTTATATTAAATAATAAATGCCCCTTTTGCGCCATAAAGGTGGGTTAATTGTTTAATATTTAAAATAGTGATTACAAGTCATTTTAATTATACAATCAATCAATCAAATCTAAACTTCACTCAATGTCGCCTTAGTTGTATACAATTTTGTGAAGTTTGGCTGAATAACCATGCCTACAGCCTGCCTGATGGTAAGCAGTAAAAAAGCTTCATTGAAAAATCCCTTGCCGTTATTTCACTTTTACTGGAGCACGTACTTTCAGGATAAGGCGATGACTTCCTGAATTACGGTTTTTTAATGTGTTTTGTTTATTAAGGATATACATTTTAATTCTGAAAATATATGTGTTATTGCGCAGTACTGTTTAGCCATGCGGTACGCAATTACTTGTATTACGATTTATATAATATAATTTTATTAGGTTTTGAATAATAAAATATGTATCAAAAAATCTGCTTAAAAGTGAGTAATGGCATCCACTATAGCAAGATTTCCTTTAGACGCTTAGGTATATTTTCTTAGTCCGTGTTTCCCTACATTCGGCATCATTCGTCAATCTTCACTCCCGAGGGGCTAAGCGCGCTCAGATCCCTTCACCTTAATGAGCCACTTTCACAAAGTGATTATTACTTGCTTAGATACTATCCTAACATCGTAACTATGTAGTATCTTTACTGTAAAACAACAAAGGATTAAAGTGGTTTTTGCTGTACAGATCGGCGAGAAATGGCCCGAATGCAAATTTAGTACAGTCAATATGTACTTATTTCCCTAATGCTTTCCACTAAATGTGAACCTCCGGCTTATTTATTAGGCATTAGACAAGTCGACAAGGAAAGTCAGAAGCTGTAATCATCAGTGGGGCTTCACTGTGCTCTTTTCCAGCCCCCCGACCAAGCCGGCTTCCGGAAGGGCTTCTCAACCATAGACCACATACATACGCTGCGACAGGTTATACAGAAGATCGAAGAGTATAACCAGCCACTATTCTTAGCATTTGTGGACTATGAGAAGGCCTTCGATTCGATCGAGACTTTGGCTGTGCTCTAGTCTCTTCAGCGTCGCCGCATTGATTACAGGTATATCGAATTGTTATGGAGTATATATGAAAACGCGATCATGTCGATCCGACCACAGGACCATAGTACGAAACCTATCCAATTGCAGAGAAGAGTGAGGATAGGGAGACGTTGTTTCTCCGAAACTGCTCTCTGCTGCATTGGAAGATGTTTTCAAGCCAATGGTTTGGAGAGGATACGGCATCAATATCAATGGCGAGTATATCACTCACCTTCGATTTGCCGATGATATAGTAATCATGGCGAGATCGTTGGAGGATTTGAACACAACGCTTGAAGATCTCGACGAAGTATCCAAACGAGTGACTCGTAGAAGGAACATGGACAAGACGAAGTTTATGTCGAATGTACATGCCGTACCCACTCCAGTTTCAGTTGGGAGCTCGGTTCTCGAAGTTATTGAGTATGCCTACCTAGGACAAACAGTCCAGCTAGGTAGATCCAACTTCGAGAAAAAAGTCTCTCGTTAAATCCAACTCGGATGGGCAGCATTTGGGAAATTGCGAAAGATTTTCTCGTCCAATACCTCAATATCTCAAGACGGAAGTCTTCGACTAGTGTGTGTTTCCAGTGACGACTTACGGCACAGAAACGTGGTCTCTTACTATGGGCCTCATACGAAAACACAAGGTTGCACAGCGTGCGATGGAGAGAGCCATGTTCAGCTACATCCGTAGCAGAGCTGGAGTTACCGACGTGGCTCTAAGGATCAACAAGCTGAAGTGACAGTGGGCAGGCGACATAGCTCGGAGAACAGATGGCTGTTGGGGCAGGTTGGAGCAAGGTTCTCGCATGGCCACTACGAACCGGAAAACGCAGCGGTAACCACTCGATGGACCGGCGATCTTGTGAAGATCGCATGGAGCCTTTGGATCCAAGCAACACAGGACCGATCACTGTGGAAGTCTAAGGGGGAGGCCGGTGTTCAGCAGCGGACGTCTTTCGGCTGATATTATAATGATGTTATCTGCATATTTAATTAAAACTCTGGCTATTCCAAACTTTTCAGAGAGTTTGTTTTAGACCTGGCTGAAATTCGGTCTAAGGATAAGTTTTTTCCATTTAATATAGTGGAAAACAATCGTATAATATGTTTCATTGTTATTAATCCCAGCAGCATAACAGCGGCGTCATCAAAAACCACGTTAATTTATTTCCTAACAAAATATCATCTTGATAGCTTTAGTACTATACTGGCTTTGGCGATAACTAATTCAAAATATGTGATAGCTATATTGTTACGATATCTTCTTCTTCTTCTTAGCATTTCCTAATCCATTAAATTGGCGGGGTCCGCTACCCAAGCTTAAGGATATGGCGAAGATACTGATTTTTACATGGAGAGACTGCCGTGAGATCTCCGTAGACCAGAGGGAAAACCTTTCTTAGGTAAGGTCACGCGTCTTTCGAGATATAATTTCTTGGACGTGTGAATTTCCTCACAATGTTATACTTCACCGTCGAGCAAGCTAGGCATGGAATCGGGTACCAGTTGATCAATAGGTCTGTTCCTTGTCCACTAGGCTATCACTGCTGCTTTATAATACGTATGTATTATATAGTATAATCACTAGTCTAGGTTTTCTTACTATATGATACATATGTATACAAAAATTTATCTACCTACCTACAGGCATACCAATATCTGAAGATATTATAAAAGCTTCGTAACGATTTTTAACGTTCCAAGAACTTTAAATGATCTATCGTAATACAAAATGATATTTAAATATTGGTTTAAAATATTTCCAAGGTTTAAACTACGGTTCATTAACCTCATCAATGCAAATTACTTATAATAGATGCAACACTAATCTCAATTTTATATTAAAATGCAGTTAGATTTATGCAACTGAAATGTATATTACCTCTGAACAAGTCAGTCAATATATTGATTAATATAAATGTTGAATCAGGAAGTAAACGGCGAATGTATTTTTATTTCACGAAGTTGTAAATATATTTAAATTAATTCAGTATAAACTTGTATGACTGAAGTATGCACTCACGACATTTATATATCATCTATCGTAAGCTTTACTGACATTTTCTATTATTTATGAATAAGCAATCGGATCTGGTTTCCATACAGTATTATCATTATCATTTTCACTGCTGTTAATTCATCAATCTTTAAAACATGTATGTAAACAAATTAGATGAATTTTGTACTACTTTCTGCATGAAAATAGAGTAAATAAGCCTTCTTTCTTATTTCACTTAAAAGAGAGATTCTCTATTTTCAATTAAAAAGTACGATTATAATTATTATAGTGTTAACTCATTTCATGTGTTTTATTTCACGTTCTCAATATAATTTGAATGAATTTTAAAATAGAATAAATAAATAAAATTGAATGTTAAAGGCAAGTAGTTATTGATTATCTACTACTGATTTCCCTTTTCCTACTGCTAAATTCCAAGCAATAGGTATATCGACCTGGGAAGTCATACTATCGTAGAGTAAACCACGGTTTCAGTTTCTGGTTTACAATGATAATCAGAGCTGTAATTATGTACGTTTATATACTATCGCTTGATAGGCATATTGATCACACCAATCTTCTTGGACGCTAACTTAGCCTTGCTCTCCACATGACCGCGAAACTGAACATCGCTCGATATGACACCTAATACTGATGCCAGGCGTATCGCTGAGGGGTATACCTTCTAATCGAGGAGCTACGATAAAAATACGATTTTTTCGCGGTAATCACCCTTACCATAAATAATAAAGATATGAACTGGGTTAAAACAATGCCGAACCATCAAAAACTAATTTAAACGTATTTATGCATTTGTGTCACGGGGATAAAACTTCGTACAATTGAATACTCATTTTTAGCTTTGATTCTGCTTTCAATACGCAATTCAATATTCAAGTTCATTATAAATTATAACAGAAAACGTTTTTATTTAAAAAATCATGACGAGTGCATAACGCAACGTATATTTGTATACTAGTTAAGTATCTAACAAACCTTGCCTGATGGTAGGCAGTTACGGTAGCTACGGTAGATAGACACTTGCAACACCAATTATACACAGCGACAACAAGCTAGACAGTTTGACCTTTGTACCATTTTTATGGCGCATACAAAAAGAGTAAAAATGGTTTTGCAAGTGTCTAACATTTGTCGCTGTGTGTACACCTTCTTGGTATACTCGAAGAACTTGTACAAGAGTTCGCATGTCAACAAAATATTAACGCATTTCGAAAATATTTCAAGATGAACGAGTCTTTCAAAGTTATGTATATTTTTATCTTTAATCTTTGAGCATTAAAAGTCAAAAACGTCATGCGGCCGTGACCATGGCCGCTGTTGCACGTGATTCATTTATATTTTGTAATATGTAGTGGCCATCTCTGAACTGTTATATAATAAGTCGGTAATACAATAAAGGAATGTTAAGATTGCTTTGTCTCTGACGCACAACGCACGCTCCCTAATGCGGTTTCTTTAATATTTAAATTGAGATCGCTCCGAGTTATGCTGGATGAAAATAGATTCAGGCCTTCTATGATATTGCGCTAGAAAAAAGTCAATGTTATAATAAATTTCAATTAGCGCTGGTTATTCCTGTACCAATGGAGAATACTATTTAAGGGGATTATATGTACAAATTACGAAAGTACCACAGGCTACAGTATCAAAACAATTTCTACTGCGCATAAAAATTACATATTTTAAATTGGTCGTGTTTTATCAGAAGGTGCTGTCAGGAGCCTTAGGAACCTGCGAGCGTGCATGAAAAGAGCTATGAATGTGAAAGAAGCGAGTGAAGTGTCTAAGGACCGCTTCTTAAGGCGCTCGGCTATCTCTGCCTACCCCGCAAGGGACCTGGCGTGAAGATATACACACATACATACATCTTTATATATAAAATAAAGTCGGGTTAGTTACACTATAACTCGAGAACGGCTGTACCGATTTTTATGATCTTTGTTTCGTTGGATTTGTCCCCGTCCCGAATAGTAGAATAACTATTAAAATATGGAAAAATAAAAAAAACTTTTGAAAGAAATTCATTTTCTCATACATTTTTTATGTCGTTTCGAATTATATTTGTTTTAATATAATTATATTCACTTCTCATTTATATTTTTGGCCATTTATTATACTTAATTTATTTTGTCTTAATAGAATATTGAATTTATCGCACCTAATAAGTTAACACATTGATTCTGAGGCGGTACGAAGTTTGTCGGGTCAACTAGCTTAATATAATTATAAAATAGATGTTAACGCCGCAGAATTACTTCAACAGCACGTGTCTCGGTATCCATGGGAACCGCTATATCTTACTTTCTTTCTTTTTTATTTTCTTTTTCTAGGCCTCTAAAGATCAGATCATGATGCCAAATAGCCTATAATATCGGATTTTTTTTCATTTTTAAATTTATTTAACTACCTACTTTTGGTAAAATGAGAATAATTTGTATTTTTATCTAAGATCCGCTACTCCCCGGATATCATTGCTTCTCCTGTCTCTCACGAACGACAGTGACGCATTGACCGATGTGATCTCCTTAACAAGTATACTAGCCGCCTGATGATTCGTACGAAACGGTGTCTTTAATTGAATTGTTATTTGTGGTTATTACATCTAGTCCTCTCCACTTGTGACTAGAATTAGAAAGTTAGAATTAGGTTCTCACTATAACACACCTAATTAACGAACACTCAACTTCAACCAAAAACAAACTGAATGTTATGGATCAGGGACAGTCATGGATACATCTAGTTTCATAGAGGATCAGATTTCTGATGATAAGACAGTGTTTCTATCACCTCTGTGTCCAACATTCGAGTCAGAGGAACGGCTTTGCACTAAGAAACTACATAATATTCTGTTTTAAACACTACGTCACTTGCCAAGCAAGTATGAGATCCGCCTGATATGAAGTCATTACCGTAGCTAACGTCTTACAATAGTACGAGATTAGATTGCGCGTTACTAGTGCATAAACTCTACGGGATTTACAGGTAAATTCGCTCGCGGAACAAACTGTCCAGAGAGTTTGTTAATTAGCGGGTTGCACCATATGCAGACACTCTGTCTTAGATTCGACAATAGCTTACTCACACCACAAACGAGTACCTGAATGTATTTCGTGTACACATCATCTAAAAATAGACCGTTGATTACTATATAGTAGATAAGTAAATTGTCTTTATTGTCTTAAAGGGTCTAACAACATGTGCTAATTGCATAGGGAATTTAGGCCCCGCTCGAGAACAATACATCTGTTAGTGTTTTGACATGAATACGTGTTTAAAGTTGCTTCCGTAGTGGGAGGAAATTTGGAAAACACATGATAATAAAATCGGGGGATATACTTTGGTGTTGTAGCTACATATATCAGCGTTTCAATCCAAAACTTAATTCTACAGCTTGATAGCTAAAGAATCAAATAATTCGTTACGTTGAGTGAGGACTGTGACGCATTGTGCGCGGCCGCTGGCGGTTGAAGCGCCGCTATTTTGATATCATTTCGCTGCATCATCATCCTTTTAGTATAACTTACTTCAGTTTACTCGTTACGTAGACGTATTCATAAAAAATCATGGCCGTGTTCCACGACACAATCACACCCATTTTCTTACAATGGATAACTTTACCTTATCCATACGATGAGGTGAAGTTATCTTCTAGACTTAATTTAGTATTTATCAAGGAAATGCAGTCCTGATATACGGTATAACGAATAGTTATATTATTTTTTCATAAGCGCAAAGACTTAATAAAAATAATATTAATTACTTACATCAAGTTGGTTTATGAGAGGTAGGACGCATCAAATCATTCCGACTGAGGAAAGTAATACCTTACAGAAAATCATAACCAAAAACCGACTCCCGAGGGTTGTTGTATTCATGCGAATAAGTGAGTTTGCCATACTCGCTGTATTGCAAGCATTCGTAGGTTACGGCAACCACTTTGCGTTAGGTGGGCCATATGCTATGACCCTCAAACAAAGCTCGCAACTTAGCAGTTTAAAAATTTGCTTAACTAAAAACCCCGCTTTATTTAAAAAATAAATAAAAATGGCGAATAATGCTACTCCTAACTATGACCGACAAAAATATCGGAATTAAAGGTTGTTGAATTTGTCATGTCGTAAAATCGTATCATAATGCGTATAAGTAGGTATATAAAAAATATATATGCAATATGCGAAGTTTACACAAATTTACAACTAAAATCATTTGACCAGCAACTTTATACACCTTCAAGGAAATGCGAGTGTTTATTCTATTGGAATTCAATTTGGTCTGAAAAAGAGTGTCGGTGATAAGAAGCGGGAAGCCCTGTTGGTTTGCATATGTATGTAGAGAAAGCAAGAGCCAAGAAACATCAATACTCAGAAATTCACAACCAGATTGGTCGTTTTTAGGGTTCCGTACCCAAAGGGTAAAACGGACCCTATTATTGAGTCTCCGCTGTCTGTCCGTCCGTCAGTCTGTCACCACGCTGTATCTCATGAACTGTGATAGTTAGACAGTTGAAATTTTTACAGATGATATATTTCTGTTGCCGCTATAACAACAAATACTAAAAAACAGAATAAAATTAATATTTAAGGGGGCTCCCATCGTGATTTTTTTGCTCGATATTGATAAGGGCAACAGGTAAACGCTTGAAATATTCACAGAATATTTCGTTATATATACATTTTAAAAATAAACCAATTAATTAAAATAAAACAAACATTTGAGGGGGGCTCCCATACAGCAAACGTGATTTTTTTCCCATACAACAAACGTGATTTTTATAGATAGTGGTACGGAACCCTTAGTGCGCTAGTCCGACTCGCACTTGGCCGGTTTTTTATCAGGAGTTGACGTTAAAAGCCTTGGAAACCGGCGAGCGTGCTTAAAAAGTACTATCAAGTCTTCCTGCGACCACGAATGCTGCAAAGCATTCGAAACGTCAGGTTCAACAAAATAAATAAAACACGCGATACTTCCGTTAAAAATTGTTTAATTCAAAGTACTATCAACGTCAAAGAAGCCAGTGAAGTGTGTAAGAATCAGATCATAGCACTCAGTTTTCTCTGCCCGTAATATACTTGGCACGAAGGTTTGAATAGAATTAGACCTTACAAGTTTTCCATTAATAACCCTGTGGAATCATATATCCATATATATTAAGCTGACTCTATAACTTTTCTAAACGGATCTGATTCATTCAATTTTTCTATACCGGACGCTGTAGTAAATCTGTATCATAATTTCAATGCATTGACGTCACGACATCGAGTTACGGATCTGTCATGTCAAACCTCACGAAGTACACCCGAGAGTTAGAACAAGGTCACTTTCAGAAAAGCAGGATAAAGCAAGATACATATCGATCATGATAACTTTTAAATTTCGTGTGGTATTATTTTTAAGAATAAAGATAACAAGCTCAGTTTCTAAGGTAACACCGCATTGATGCGATCATGCGCTTAATCCCGCCACGTTGGGTTTTAAAATGTATTGATATATCAATGTCAATCAAAGATTTCTAAGAAAATTAACAAGATAAGTTTTTATGGTAACAAGGGAATTGACGCAATCATGCGGCTGACCCTATAGTGTTGTAACAATGTGATGGTAACATTGAAGAAACTTTTTGGAAACTTTAAACACGCACTGCTTAAGCTTTATCATATAACTTACATTAGGTACATCTTAAAAAATATTTTGGTTGAGTATTGAGAATACTATGTAAATTCACTTCTTGTAAGTGTATCGCTCAATGGATTGTTATCTAATTAAGTAAGTATGCAAATATAACCTGTAATGTATGTTGCTTAAGTCAGTACAGTATCGTGATATTTCACTATTTTCATGTGCTTTTTTTTAAATATTGTCCAATCGACTGTACACATATCCAGCAGGCGGTTTTAGCCAGTCGAATATGTGCAGATCGGAGTACTTAGCTCCCCCGTATTCCAGGGTCGTTATTAATTTCTTAATGGTCTATGTTTTCCTTTTCTTTTCCTTCTTTTCTTAGGATTATCCCACGTCCTTCAGGCTTATTGCCTTGCGTTAATTTGTTAGCCAGTCTGGTTACTTACCCTGGCTGTAAAGATGTGTGCATGTTGACAAGGTTTTGCGGTAGTGCACCTTAGTGTACCGCAGCCTTTGCACCGTACCTTGTAAGAATACAATCGAACTAAGAGATTTAAGCACAAGCTGCTTTTAACTGTACGTTGCGCGTTGCGTTTTTAGTGTAAAATCTTATGGCGCCGCTCTATCTTTACATCTGTCCTTAAAAATAAAATAATTTTCGAAATCGGTCCACAATTGACGGAAAAATCGGAGAACGAACATAGGTACGTAATAAACATACATAGTCCTTTTTCGAAGTCAGTAAATAATAAAAGTATCTTTCTACAGTACTTCTCATATCAGTCCTTCCTTCATTACTCTGTTTTATATTTGCACATAGTTATGCGAATTGTATAAAATGTACTTATCTAACCGTTACTAAAAATATTGTCTTTTCAAACATAAAACGAAAACATAAGAATCGAACGGTTCTTAGGGCTCCTAACGTTACTTCATGTACGATAAGTTAAAACACTAGCAATTTGATCGATTTAGCTGAGTCTAGGCCTTTCACGATTACATCCTCATTATTAGTCGTTACATATTTACTTCGTTATTCTTTCAACCCGCATTCTTTCTACATATCCGAATGATTTGTAACAGTATATTTAATAGGTGGTATTAATTACCATACCGAAAGATAATTAGAAGTTACGCAATAAATTAACACACGTAGTGGAAATAAATATTGCATAACATGATTTACATATCATTGAACGTGGCATTGACATTGGCATTTGTCTATTACGTATTTACGTTTATTTTTTTGGTTGGCAATATTTTCGTGTCTAAAAAGGGGCGACGCTTTTCTCGCTGAAAATTGGGTATAACGGTGTTCCGAGGCGGTTTCGTTGATCGAATCAAAGTACTTAAATACTTCGAAAGACACGGCGAAACGTTCATTAGTAATGTATCCCAATGGGAAAAGGGAAGGAGAAGAGAAGTGTATGGAATAAAGTCTTTGGCAAGGCCAATACAATAAAGAAGTTTCTATGATAATCGATTCGATCCGTACATACAGTTTTTAGCAGCCCCATCGGTGTTTTACACGTTGGACTAAAAGATATTGTGTATATTGAACGGGGATATGACTGTCATTATTTGTCTGTCCACTAATTTAATAAAAAAAAAGTAGCTTATAGTCGATACGCGCATAGACAGAATGACTAGATTTAAAAAAATTGTGGATAGGATCTTTTGAGCAAAGATGGCATCGCGTAAATAAAAACAAATAATATAACCCTGAAGCATCATTATTCTTCTTTCTGGCGTTATTCTGTTTCCTAACCTAAATTCATGGTTGGCGGGGTCCGCTCCCTAAGCCCAAGGATTTGGTGAAGATATCAATTTTTATATGGAGCGACTGCCGTCAGACCTCCACAACCCAGAGGGAAAATCAGTTCATTCCTCGGTAAGGTCACGCTTCTTTCGAAACTTAATTTCTTGGACGTGTGGGTTTCTTCACGATGTTTTCCTTCACCGGCGAACAAGTGATAATTACAAATATGTACATATATCCGAAAGGACGTATTTAGTGGTACATGCCAGGATTGGAACCGGATACCTGTTGATCACTAGGCGGGTTCATTGTTCACTGGGCTATTACTACTCCTAACTTGAAGCATCATTATATATAATAAATGTATTGTAGTATTTATTTTCTATTACAAGAGGATGAGATTGTATATCTTGGATGCGCTTTCAGCAGGAATGGAAGTTGCACCGCTGATTTCGAAAGACGAGTGAGTGCTGAGAATAGTGTGAATGGAGCGTTGGAAAAACTAGTTGGCAGGAAAAAGTTGATCCAGAAGGCACAGCTCGCTATAGACAATGCAGTCCCAACACTGCATCTGCATTGTCTGCCTCATTGTCTGGACTCATTCCCTATATTTATGCCATACCCTATAATGCTCATTCCCTATATTTATGCCTTATTCTATGCCATACCCAGCTCTCGCTTCCTTATGGAAGAGGGAATAAGAGTAGAATAAACGCGGTCGAAATGCGAGCGTTGCGCAAAATTTGTGGCGTAACGTTTGTAGACAGTATTCGCAATGATGATGTTAGAAACAGAGTTGGTCTGAAAGAGAGCGTCGGTGTTACAATAAGAAGAGGTATGCTCCGTTGGTTCGGACATGTAGAAAGAATGCAGGATGAAAGAATGACGAAGCAGATATACAACGCAAAAGTGGAAGGATATAGGGGCCGAGGAAGACCAAGACTTACCTACCATGACCAAATTGGTCGTTTCTCACAGAAGGTGTTGTCATTAGGCTTAGAAACCGGCGAGCGTGTATGAGAAGAGCAATGAATGTTAAATACGCGAGTGAGCTTTTTAAGGATCGAGTTATTTGGCGCTCAGTTCTCTCTGCCTACCCCGCAAAGGATTTGGCATGAAGTTATAGATAGATAGAATTTATATTACGTCTATGAGCAGAATATTGTCTCCTTATGTTTATCTTATTGTGAACAATCGTGATATACTTTGCGTCAGTACACAAATACCTTCAGATGTCATACAAATACGATTGGCAACTTAGCCTATTTGCGTTCAATATCATGAACATAAATCCCTAGTAGTAGGTGGTTTAAGCGACTTCAAAAAAGAGGAAGTTATAAGTTTGATGAGTTTTCCATGTGTATATATGAGGTATATATATCGATATTTCCGTAACAACTTGGGTAGTTTAAACTACAGTCTACAATGTGGTATGGTCTTAATGTCCTGAATTGGGAGATTGGTTATAAAGTTATTTGCGAGTAATGAAGTTTTCAGTAAGAAACTATTATTTGTATAACGTTCGGAGGCATGCAAGCACACGGCCCACCTGATTTAAAGTAGTTACCATAGCCTATGAACGCTTGAAATACTGTAAAAATAGCTTTGCGCATTGCTACCCTTGCTTTTTGGGAGCTTAACCTAATTTTACTCACGCACAGGAACACTACATCCTTTCAGGGAGTTGTGGCCGGACGGTTTAAATTGTCTTCCGAGCACGGAAGAACTCTAGAACGATTAAACCCATTCATAGGCAGGCTATAGTCACCGTTGCTTAACCTACGTGTATGACTACACAATAAATCTACTTCATGGAAGTCAAATTAGATGAATTTGGATACTTTCATAATGAAACACAGTATAGGAATCCTCGCAAATTCAAGAATATGCGCAAAATACATCAATCATCACATATTAGTTTTGATAATAATATTAACATAGAATATACATAGCTAATTGGTATTTATATGCATAGTTACGACCCTTTTCACGCCAATTTGCACTTGAATTGGTTAATTATGTGTATAAATATTGATAACCTACCAGACTTTATTCAGCCTTTTGATCTTTGGATTAGCAAGGTTGGCTAATGGTTAAATGCATAGACCCAATTTAAAGTGGTATATTTATGTATTACTTCATGCAAATCCCTTTATCCCTTGCGGGTAAGCAGAGAGAACCGAGCGGCACATGACTTGGTCCTTACATACCTCGTCACTTGCTTCATATTCATAAATCTTCTCATGCATGCATATATATGTATATTCATCACTATATTATTGTATAATATATATGGGTAGATGAGTATTTCTATACTGGTTAATCTATACGTGCTATTAATTGGCCGACTGTACTATTCGCCATTCGCAAGTGGTTGATCTGCACCTTAGCGTATACTTCTAATGATGCAATTTGATCTAACCTGCTTTGTGTACTTCTGCCACCAATTACTTCATGCGGCCTAGCGCCGGCTGGCACCTATCCACTACCGTTAGTAGATGCAACATGCCGACGCTGCCTGCTAGAACACATAACATGCTACACGGTAGCATGTTATGTGGTGTTGTTTACTTTCTGTGACAAGAAGGTACTTTCCCAGACGGGCTGCTTTGATGCGCCCTACCTCTACACCCAGACCAAGACAAACAGACA
The DNA here is from genome assembly GCA_947507595.1 of Pyralis farinalis. Taxonomy (NCBI): domain Eukaryota; kingdom Metazoa; phylum Arthropoda; class Insecta; order Lepidoptera; family Pyralidae; genus Pyralis; species Pyralis farinalis. The sequence goes on from OX382275.1 coordinate 11,907,865, forward strand.
TGTTCATGCATACAAATGTTTGTCCTCTGAGTGACTTGAATCCACGAACGTAGATGTCAAAGTAGTGAAAAGTTACTAACCACTGCATCATCGAGCTCGTCAAATCTAAAACATGCAGGGGTTCACTCAAACACTCGCAAAAGATTTCATCTTAATCGGTCCAGCATAACAACCTTTTTAACGTCTCTCTCTTTGGGAAAGAGGTGTTCCCCCAAAGTTAAAATTCAAATGTTGTTCATAACGGTATATTTATCACTGTGGGTGTATCTCGAGGTAACTCAAACCTTCAATCATTTTCATCACAACCAGTAATTTTTTAGTTGGTTAAAAATATTTGATTTTTGAATTGGTAAATTATATGCATCATACTATTTTTAATTAAGTACCTGGGTAATAGCGCGTTAATCTAGGAAAGACAGCTAAATAGATGAAATTAAATAGCAAAACCTAAATTCAAAATTTTATCTAAATCATTAGAGACGTTTCCGAAATACACGAAACTATAATATACTTATATATACAAAAATTAAGATACTAGAGGATCCGAAAGACGTCCTGCCGGAGCTTCATTACAGCGCCACCTACAGGGTCCAAATGTGAATGTAAACCCATGCTTCCCAAAGTAGTCTATATCGATTGCAACAAGTAAGGGCGCAGGCAGGGATTCTACCAAGAGCAGAATATATAGGAATCTACAGGACAAAAATGACTGGAAATCTTTGATCGGAACCATCAAAAGGGACTTAATAAAGCACACGCAAAAAAGTATCAAAATCGGTCCAGCCGTTTAGGAGTTCAGTCACATGCAGACGTACACAATAAATAATAAAATCAAATATATAACGATCATTATTATTACATTCGTTACAATATATGTATGTACGAGTAACCAATAATAGATAACATCAGTATGGAACAATAGTGATGTATGAGCAGTCATAGCCCAGTGGATAAAGAAGCGGCCTATTGACCCACTGGTCCCCGATTGGAATCCTGGCATGCACCACTAAATTCGTGATTACGTCTTTATGTAAGTACATATTTATAATTATAAGGTGAGGAAACCTGCACGTCCAAGAAATTATATTTCGAAATACGTGTGACCTTAACTAAAAATGTCTAGTTTTACCTCTAGGTTGTGCAGCACTGACGACAATCGCTCCATAAAAATAAGTATCCTCACCAAATCCTTAGTTTTGCGTAGCGGCCCCCGCCAGTCCTAATAGTTTAGGAAGCGGGATTTCGCTTCGAAGAAGAAGAGACAAGACAGAACAAATCATAATGCATTGGTACAAGTTAACCTAGCATTCATCATCAGAATCACAGCGTGATGAGTTATAGCTTCATCTAGCTAGCTCTTATGCGTCAATTAACCATTTTGTGTATCTGTCAAGGTGAACATAATGACTATAAATAACCGCCTGCATTTATCTCGATAATTAGAACTTCATCATGACATCTGCGTATCAATCAATGTATCATTGTTGCAGTCAGAGAGACTCCGTATATCAAACATCGAAATCCATATGAGGAAATCGCAAAGCCTCCTAAATTTATGGGTAAGTGTGTATGTACCCAAGATCTAGTCTTTCCTTACACTTATAAGCACAATAGGTGCCGTATGCAGCATAAGAGAAGACTTTGTATGCCTTTATCACATTACTTCAAATGAGCAACTGTATATAAGTGTATATATTTCGTATATCCCGGAAAAATCTTTAATTTAATTGCATTTAAGGGAATGCATTTAAGAGAGGCAGGGCGCATCAAAGCAGCCCGTCTAGGGAGTGCCTCCACCTCAAAGAATACCGCAGCCAAATAAAAACTCTCTAGGGGGTTATTGTGTTTCTGCGTGTGAGTGAGGCCACTAGTAACATCTCATGGAGTTACAATAGAGGTGGCCTCGCGCGAATGATACTGACTGTATTGCAAATGTTTACGGGCTATGGTAACCCCTTTACATCAGGTGGGCCATATGCATGTATGACTCCCGACGTTGCACAAAAAAAAAGACTAATAAATTGGACCAAATTTTGTATTTAGATAAGTCTTTTATGTTTATCTATATTTTCTTCTCTTTCCTGTGAGAAATGCGATTATACATATAAAACATAAAAATCGCCGAATGAGGTTCGATCACCTAAGTGATTCGACGAGCTCGGTGGCTCAGTCGTGAATGACTTTGATACTAACGCTCGTGGGTTCGATTCCCACATAAGGTAAACATTTGTGTGCATGAATATGTCTATTTGTCTAGGTCTGGATGTTTTAAGAGAGGTAGCGTGTTCCTGCGTGTGAGTGAGGTCACCAGTAAGCTCCTAATGAGTTGCTGTGTTAGCAGCAGAGAAGGCGTCGCGCGAGTACTTAATGTATTACAAGCGTTAATAGGCTACGGTAACCGCTTTACATCCGGTGGGCCGTATGCTTGCATGACTTCCGACGTTGTATATAAAAAAAACTATAATTCCGTTATCTTTGATAGCTATAATTTAAGAAAATGCTAAATAAATAATGAATCTTAGCACCCGTTCAGATTCAACTTTTTTATCGATGACATCTCTTACGTCGTACCGAACTTGATCCGTATTTCACATTAATTTTTTTTCTTTTTTTTTTTTTTTTTTATTAATATTTATGTATGAATAATATACATACGATGAGAATGGCATTAAGTGCATAGTGAATGCAGTAGTATAAAATTTACGATGGCGTGATGTCAAGTATTATATGATAATTGTGATAATTGCATGTACTCATTGTACATACAATGTCATAAATAGCACCTTTTAAAAATTCACACATTGTAGGTATTGTATAACATACTGACCTCTCTATACTAATTGTGCCAGTGTTTTTGAAACTTTAAGGGATTGTTGTAGGGTAAAGCAGGTAAGTTTGCTAAAAGGGAGTGTTGACGTGCTACTTTAGTCTTAACTCAAATAACTACGAGTAACTAGAATGAATGCATCTTTAATAAAGTAGATGACTAAACGTAGTAAGAACGTAGTTTATTACGATTCTTTATAGTAGATGAATGATAAATGTAATACGCTTTATGCGCTTTATGATCACAGGCATAAAACGGCTACAGCCTTACAAATATGCAGATGTAACGCGTGCGATACTTGTTGTCTTGCAAGCATTTATAGGTTACAGTCTACGAATAAGTAATTCTTTATTCGTAGGTTACAGTAACTACTTTATATCGAGAGGGTCGTATGCTTGTTTATCTCCCGATGTTCTTCAAATACATGTAATGTCGACTTAATCCAGGAATCCTGTTCTGCATTAGGTGCGTTTCAGTAATAAAGAATTCGTAAACTCAGTTTACTTTTATGAAATAATTTAATATGTATATATATATATATATGTACTTTAAAAAGTAATTTATATATTTAAAAAATGTAATAGTATTTCATCATCTTCCTTTTTGAGTTGATTAAAATATTTAGGATTTAATTTATTATGAACACATTGCACAGTGCCAATGATATGTTATTATTTAGAATATGTTATTGGCAGTGGGCAATATATTGGTATATTGTCCAAGTGCTCAATGTCAGGGCATTGCTTTGTTCCAAGTTATATTCTTAGTAAGTATCTATTTAGTAGTAGGTACCTTCATTTTAATTTTATCATCCTTGCGATTGCTATACGAGAGTAGGTACGTATACGTAATCAACACATGATTATGCAATGCATATCATCGTATGTGAGAGAAAATGTAAGTAGAAATATAGAGAATATATATAATTATATCTTGAGTAAAATGATACGTGCCCGTCAGATATGAATTTATGACGCAACAAAATTTTTGCTCAAAAAAAAAATACAAGAAGAAACAAACAAACAAATTTAAAAAATAATGGATTCACCATACCCTGCCTTACTCGTGAAAACGTTAGTAATCCAAGTTTTTAAGAATAATTCAATATCAATCAAGACGAAAACGGCTACCTCTCTTGGAATACCTACGTAAAATCTGACGTTTGTAAGAAAAAGTATTAGTTAAATTGTAAACTTAAAAATATAATTGTAATACAACATATTTTGTAACATTATCAAAACAGACCGCCTGTGTTTTAATTGAACAAAAGACAAACGTATTTTCCCCAGTAAAAATTAAATAATTTTCATTTACGTGCATTAAATTTTAATACCCTAAAAATATTAGGTAAAAGACGAATTAAATGTACTGTGTTATGAATTACTTGTTTAAAACTTACCGTATATTTATTAATCCTTCCATTTTCATGACCGAAGTGCCGCGTCTCCTTCAAATCCACAATATTCCTGGCACTTGTAACAGCCATATTGAAAAAAAACAATAAGATCTGTTAATTTACGCGCGGAAAATTAGGTGCGTTCGCAATGCGGCTATCCCGCGCTCCTCAGTGGAATCGCGGTGAGATTCCAAGTTCGAATGGTTGCGAAATAGCGCGCTTCATTTTATATAAAAGCTGTGCAGTTGTTCTGAACGCGCCCCCGCGGCGCTCCTGTCCCTTTCATATCCGTTCATAGAGCCTTAGTGAGCGTACTTTGTTCCAGTTTCAAATAGCATCTATGTTGAATAAGGTAGGATTTTAAGGAGCCATTTGATTGACTACCTAACACATAAATTACTACATCAACACGTGTTAGCATGTTTACTTTACGGATTAAACTAAACGATTGCTTTTAATTATGAATTGAACTTGCATAGTCGTAGCAAAGTATTAATATACAAAAATTTAAGTCCTGAGTGTCTAATACTCGTAGATAAACACAGAGACTAAACCACCGTATCTATAATTTTTTTTTTCTGGTGTGTGAACTTGGAATATTCCGTGGATAGTGACGGGAAAAAATAAAGGAAAATTTTAAATTGAATGCTAATAACAAAAAAGTAGCTTGTAATATTGACATAGGAATGATAGAGGGTAAGAACAGGACGTGAAAATAAAATAATGCGAAAGAAAAAACATAAGGAAAATAAAATTTAGTCATAGGCTGAAAAAAAATGATGCGGCACTTAAGTAAAAAGTATTAAGGTGAAAAAAGGAAGAGGGGCAGAATGGAGGGAAATATTTTTTTTTTATTACTTCTCCTCCTCGATACTACATGTGATATTAACATTAAAATGGAATTGAAAGCTTGAATTGTTGCATAATAATTTTATTTGTACTAATATTTAATCTATCTATAACCTTACGCCAAATCCCTTGCGGTGTAGGTAGAAAGAACCGAGCGACATAAGACGCGGTCCTTACACGCTTCACTCGCTTCTTTAACATTCATAACTCATTCCATGCACGCTCCCCGGTTTCGAGGACTCTTGACATCACCTACTGATAAAACACGACCAATTTGGTCATGGTAGGTTAGTCTTGGTTTTCCTCGGCTCCTACATCCTTCCACTTTTGCATTGTATATCTTTTTCGTATTTTTAATTAATATTTAATAATATCAATTAATACTAATATTATTGCAATCATCATCCCCGCAGCAGCGGGGGTAAGAACTCATTCACGACGATCCTCAGAGTCATATAGGCCTACTGGCAAATTCTCTCACTCGTAGGAACACAATCCTTCATTATGTTCAATTTGTAAATGGGTACGCACTTTTCAATTAAACTTGATAGGCAAATGGATTACGTTGTTCTATTCTAATGAATAGGTAATAGAAACTGGAGAATCCATAAAAAACTCATACCATAAGAAATACATACTTAATTCACTTATGTATAGGTAGTTATTTATTCTAATGTATTTACAGAAATCGAAACATATTTTTTTATCAGTATTTGTCCAGAAGTTGTCGAAAGGCATATAAGCATGCGTCCCACTTGATGTAAAGTGGCTACCGTAGCCTATGAACGCTTGCGATATACACATAGTATCGTTCGAACGTTGCCATCCCTGCTGCAACTCCTTAGGATCTAACCATTCACTCGCAGGAACATAATAACTCTCAAGGGAGTTCTTAATTGGCTGCAGTTTTCTGTGAGGTGAACGTATTTCTTCAGTCCAGAGTTAACATTTGGGCTACTTTTAAATCCAATAATGTTCATAACTTAAAAATACCAAATACCTTACGGGCGAAGCTGCGGGAAGCATATATGCAAATACATACAAATATATATCATCACGCCTGCCTCCCATTGTGATAGGTGCACTGAAAATACGAATAAATAAATCCGAAGATGTGATGGGTAGATAAAAGAGGTCGAGTTCTCTGTCTATCTCACTTGAAAGAGTGGGAGACTGTCGTAAGTGACTAAAATATTCTTCAAGAATGCTCGAGTTGTTAATGGATTCGGTGTTACTTTGCGGAAGATAAATTTACAGGCCATTTGATCTTAGTATTATGTTTTATTTTGCGGAAGCCAAATTTATAGGCAATTTGATCTTATATTAGAAGTTGTAACATGAGTTATTCTGTTCAGAACTGCCACAGCGTAGAATGCCGTTGAATGGAATAATCATCATTTAAGCATTAGGTAAGCATATACTACTTCTTCCTACGATTATTACGTTTCCTAATCCATTAGGGTTGGCGGGGTCCGCTATCTAAGCCTAAGGATTTGGTGACGATACTGAGTTTGACATGGAGCGACTGCAGTCAGATCTAAACAACCCAGAGGGAAACCAGAATTTAGACCTTTAGAAATATATTTTCTTGGACGTGTTGGTTCCCTCACGATGTTCATCGCCGAGCTGATAATTACAAAAATGTATATAAACCCGAATTTAGATGACTCTCACCAGGGACCAGTTAGTTAATAGGCTTAGGTCTTTATCCACTACGCTATTATTGCTTACTAGACAAATGTATACCATTCCTACAAATGAGGTTTAGTGGAAAACGGTCTGCATATATATCAATGAGCAGTGAGAGTAAAATACCAACAAAGTTACCTTCCCTTTTTCAATATCATTGTAATCAGTCGTTTATCAGTATCTGTACATTTAGAATAATTATACTTTTTAAAATTAACTTTGAAGCTGTAATTATAATGTGAATTTCTAATTTGAGGTGGGATGTGGTTCCAAAATTCACCGTGGCCAACTTACATGTGAGGCAACAAATAAACCAGTTTCTTTCTTTCTTTCTGAATTATTTCTACATGTCCGAACCAACGGAGCACGGCTCTTCTTATTCTAACACCGCACTCTCAACTTCATTTCTAACATCATCACTGTTATCAGGGATTTTATTACTTTTTATCGCATACACGGATAAATCTGTACTATTTACGCTGCGGAGGCTCGGTTGGTACATTTGAGATACAAAATAAGTATACAAGCATACAGTATTGATCGTTAACTCATGGCAAAGAGGTTCTAAGATGTACACTTATCTTGTTCCTTGACTGTACTATAATAGCATGACTAGTCGACCCGGAAAAGAAATATACTGCGTCCTTGTTTTTGGAGATGTTTACGTGAGATGATGTTGCGAGATGTTATAATGCAATTATCACTATTTTAACCACGGAAATAACATATATCGGCGATTTGATCTAATCTGTATCTATCATTTGTGCTCACGAGTGAGTTCTTGTATATTAGCCAGCCACACACCATTAAACCACTTGACTGCGCATGAAGGCACCCTGCACTCTCAAAAACGTTGTGTTTCAACACCTAAATATCTCCGCGATATATTAGAGAACCTACAGACCAATTGAAGAACAAATAAGCCGATAAGTGCCGAGATGTTTATCCGCGAACTAGCCAATGAGAGCCGCGCGTTCTACTTTACCCCCGACCCTAGGCGGTGAATTGAGTTACTACGTAATATTGCTCTCATCGGTTCTCAATAGGTTATTTCCACCATGATACAAACCCTTCTCCACTACAGTTAGTAGATCAGCGCATTTGTTTAGATTTTGTTTTTATTAATAACGCTGAATTTAGGATCAATTCCAAAAACGCTCAATACAGGCACTGTAGATCTATATTTTTGTTTTTTTGAGATATATTCTGTATTTATTATTTATGTTCAATTAGCCATAATTTTGATTATTTCTATAAGTGGGCACCGTAAGCAATAATTAAAATTTTGGTTACTTGTACATAGATAATAAATACAAGATACGAGTATGTTTAAAAAAAAACATAAACAACGCTGCTTTAACATCAGGGCTCGTGGGCTCGATCCATACAGGACTCATATTTGTGTGCATGAACATGTCTGTTTGTCTTGGTCTAGTTGTTTTTAATATAGGTACTACATTAGAGCAACCCGACTGGAGAAGTACTTTCACGTCAGAGAAAACCGCAGCGAAATAACAACTCCCCAGGGGGTTGCTGTGTACTACCTATGAATGAGAGAGGTTACCAGTAAGCTCCTAAAAGTTGCTGTGTTAGCAGCAGGTGTATCGCGTGAGTGATACTTAATGTATTACAAGCGTTCCTAGGCTACGGTAACAGCTTTACACCAGGTGAACATTATGTTTTTATGCCTCCCGACGTTGCATAAAAAAAAAAGAAATTGCGATTTCCCAGAATTGTCAGACCGATGAGTTTCGCCCGCGATGCGACTTTTAAATAATGCTATAGATAATATATAGACATTGTACTAAAATAGTTCTCACGACGTGGCAGGTTTGTAATCACTTGAGCGACTCACTAGGCCCTCCAGGGAACTAAATTTGGAATATAGTTGAAAAAGTTTCATGTTGATAAAGTATACCTACATAAGTAGAGATAGCCCAGTGAATAAGGAATTGACCAACTGTAGGCCGATTCTACTAAAACCTCTACATGCAGTGCAGTTGCAGTTTTTTTGTAGAATCGGCCTACTGGTCCCCAGTTTCAATCCTGACATGTACCACTAAATTCGTGTTTTCGGTTTTATGTACATGTTAGATGATGGAAAACATCGTGAGGTAACCCCCAAGAAATTATATTTCGAAAGATGTGTGATCTAACCTCAGAAATATTTGGTTTTCCCGCCGGGTTGTGGAAGTGTGACGGCAGTCGCTTCATGCCAAAATCAGTATTTCCGCCAGTAGCGGACCTCGCCAATCCTAACCTAATGGATTACGAAATGGGATAACGCTAAGAAGAAGAAGGAAATATACCTACGTAATATTAATAGATGTGTATATTTATGTGACAAAATTATGATTGACATTTCACTCTCCGAGTCGAGACTTTTTGTACAGTTGACACTTTGTATCCGAATGTGTAGCAAGTAAGTAAATTTATCTATCTATAACTTCACGCCAAATCCCTTGCGGGGTAGGCAGAGAGAACCGAGCGCCACGTGACTCGATCCTTACATATCTCACTCGCTTCTTTAACATTCATTGCTCTTCTCATGCACGCTCGCCGGTTTCTAAGTAAATTTAACTGAATGATTATATATATAACTGAATATTACTACACAAAGGCATTTTTTTTTATACAACGTCGGGAGTCATACGAGCCACCTGATCTAAAGCGCTTATGAACGCGCTATTACCGTAGCCTATGAACACATATAATACTTAAGTATCACTCGCGCGATGCCACCTCTGCTGCTAACACAGCAATTCCTTAAGAACGTACTGGTGACGTCACTCACGCGCAGGAATACACAACTCTCCAGAGAGTTGTTATTTGGCTACGATTTTCTATGAGGTGGAAGTACTTTCCCAGACGGGCTGTTTTGATGCGCCCTATCCTACTACATGCACACAAATGTTTGTCTTATGTGGAAATCGAACCCACGAGCTCGTCAAAATTGTAAAGGTGAATTGTAAAGTATTTTTATGTATTGTCTATATCTATAAATGAATGTGAATATATCATGTTTTCATGAGCATTCTCGACACAGAATGATTGATGACGGGTAACTAGGGCTGATGGGAAAAGCTACAAGACAATATTCAAGAATAAATATAATGGTTGGTTCGGACACGTAGAAAGAATACAGGAAGAAAGAGATACGAAAAAGTTATACAGCGCGAAAGTATAGATATAGGAGCCGAGGAAGGCCAAGACTTACCTACCATGACCAAATTGATCGTGTTTTATCAGGTGATATCAGGAGCCTTAGAAACCGGCGAGAGTGTATAAGAAGAGCAATGAATGTTAAAGAAGCGAGTGAAGTTTGTAAGGATCGAGTCATGAGGCGCTCGGTTCTGTCCGCCTACCCCAGCGAGGGATTTGGCGTGAAGTTATAGATAGATAGAAATATGATATAAATGTATATTTTTTTATTGGATTTAATTTACGTGCTGCGTGATAATGTTGATTGTCGTACTTCGCCCACTCTACTGTAAAAAGTAAAGAAATGTAGTTCAGCCTTGTTGAGAGGTCGGTCGTCAGATATTCCTTTACACAAGTTTAACATTGAAAAATGAATAGATATTTTCTGTTTAATAATAAATTATAATATATAACTAAGAAGCGGGTGCAACAAACGTTGTCCTGCTCGAAAATAAAAAAAAACCCTAGAACACATTTGCAGCGCTACATACCGGGTCTAATTGTGAATCTAAAGCATCCTGGTATCCATTCAAACAAACACTAGATTTTTAAGAGAGGTAGGGCGGATCAATGCGGCCCATCTGGGGAAATAGGTACCTACACCTCACAAAAAACCGCGGCCAAATAACAACTTCGTGGAGGGTTGTTGTGCTGCGAGTGAGTGAGGTCACCAGTAAGCTCCTAGGGAGTGGCTGTGTTAGCAGCAGAGGTGGCATCATGAGGGCTATATTTAATGTATTGTAAGCGTTCATAGGCTACAATAACCGCTTTACATCAAATGGGCCGTGTGCGTGTTAACGTTGTATAAAAATAGCAATTAAATATCGAAAATAATTTTTAAATCAGTTCACTTTTTGTGAATATACTCGTAATATACATACAAAAAATACCTCCTCCCTCTTTAATTGACAACTCTTTGATTGGGTCGCCAGTAACAAATATTCTGAAATCATATGTTACTTTGATTCATGATTTCGGGACAAACTGCCTAAAGTGTAAACTTTTGTTCAGTGTCTGAGTGTTTACAAGCAGTTCGCCTTATACTCCTTTGTTTGCTTTCGCCAGCAGCTAGTTTTTGTGAACTAGTTCCGATCGACACTCATGGCTCACACGGCTATTATTAATAATAATATTACATCAAGCTTCTCAAAAGGGGCCTCTACTCGTTGGATCCTTATCCCCGCGCACGCCTATTAAATAATCGGGATAATACCCGTGAATCAAAATAAAATATAATAATAATGATAACCCCGCAGGGCAGCTTGTGGCGAGCTGTTGGTGCGTAACGACACCACGGGAACCCGAGTGCTCCAGAGAGTCGATCAGGGCCTTCGTCTCCGGCGTGTCTTCGTCGGTCGGAGTGGAAAGTCAAGAAGGCCCGCAGGACTCTCAGCTCTGGCTTGCCTTCATTGGCCGTCCAGAGAGGAGTCGATAGAGTATATTGCTCTAGCAGGTGATGTGCTCCAGGGGTGGAAGTGTTAAAGGGCATAACGCCGCTAGTAACTTCGGAGAAAGCGCAGCACACTTCTCGACACCCCTGAGTCACTCACATCGGTGTTGCCCCCGGCCGGCTTTCTCTGGCATTTCAGGGGTCCATCTAGTGAGTGGCGAGCCACCGCCTGCGGAAGTAACATCAGATAGGATAGTTATGGCAGGTGTCCATCTCTCTTCTGTAATAGCCCAGTACTAATAATCCCTCCAGATTTCATTTCAATAGCTCAATTATTTCCGACACATATGCAATAGTCCCAATACTCTGTGACCTGTTCGTTGGTATATCCTCCCATTGATATCCCTCAGAGCAGGTCACAGCTGGTATAATACATTACATCATTCTTTTAGAAGGGGCCTTTACGCGTTGGATTTATATCCCCGCGCACGCCTATCAAATGACTGGGATTAAAACCCGTGAAATAAGAATAATAATAATAAATATTGTCGGACAAATTACACAGCGCTAAATTACTCTAGCCCCAAAGTAAGCGAAGCTTGTGTTATGGGTACTAGACAACTGATAAACATACGTAAATACATTTTTTTTTTGTAAATACATACTTATTATACTCGTACATAGAAAATACCCAGACCAACACAAACAGACATGTTCATGCACACAAATGTTTGTACTGTGTGGGAATCGAACCCACGAGCGTTGGTGTCAAAGTAGCGTAACAACGCGTTTCACCATTGCGCCACCGGTCTCGTTGTTAAAATAAGAAGAGGCATGCTCCGTTGGTTCGGACATGTAGAAAGAATGCAAGATGAAAGAATGACGAAGCAGATATACAATGCAAAAGTGGAAGTATGTAGGAGCCGGGGAAGACCAAAACTTACCTACTATGACCAAATTGGTCGTGTTCTATCAGAAGGTGATGTCAGGAGCCCTAGAAACCGGCGAGCGTGCATGAGAAGAGCTATGAATGTTAAAGAAGCGAGTGATATAGGTAAGGATCGAGTCACGTGGCGCTCGGTTCTCTCTGCCTACCCCGCAAGAGATTTGGCGTGAAGTTATAGATAGATAGAACTACCTGCCCCGGCATCGCACGGGTAATCCGATTCGCACCAAACTTCATAGAATCACCCGCTGGGCTAATATGAAATTTCATCAAAATCGGTTCAGTCCTTTACGAGTCCATAGAGAACAAACATATTTACATTGATTTATATTCATACAGATAGATATAGCTTTTAATTTAAGGTATTTATCTCCGGACCCGTGTTGTAAAACCTGTTGTTTGAAAGTAAATTATTTGAATTTTAATAAAAAATAATAAAAATTAATATAGTCAATCAACAGTTAAATTATAATAAAATAAAATACTCTCCAGCCCATAAGAAGCATCATGTTCACTGTGACACCTGTCATGTAGGTACTACACCAAAAGAGTAAATAATAATAGCATCCCACCATGTAGCATCCCCCAGGAGCTTAATCCTGGAAGGTACCGTTGGTGCCGAGACCTAATGCTCTGCTACATGACTATGACTGAGTATGAGAGGCCCTACTCTTCCCACCTGCAAGGTACTTGCCGTGAATATATGTAGATTATTATTGATACTGTTCTTTTTATAACCTTAACTAATAACGTTGACTCCTGTGTTCAATTGATTATTTTTTCTTATGTAAGCCTAGAACCAATTAAATATTGCGGTCGAACTTGATTACCAACGTGAGTAGGAAAACCCATAAACAGCAATATAATGAAACTGCCTTTAATTAGCTTAGATCCCAGATGAGTAACCAGGGCTAATAAAAAATCTGCCAAGTGCGAGTCGGACTCGCGCACGAAGGGTTCCGTACCATTATCTATAAAAATGGCAAAAAAATCACGTTTGTTGTATGGGAGCCCCCTTAAATATTTGTTTTATTTTGATTTAATTATTTATTCGTAAAGTGAATATATAACTAAATATTCTGTGAATATTTCAAGCGTCTACCTGTTGCGTTATCAATATCGAGCAAAAATGAGCAAAAAAATCACGTTTGTTGTATGGGAGCCCCCTTAAATATTTATTTTATTCTATTTTTTAGTATTTGTTGTTATAGCGGCAACAGAAATACATCATCTGTGAAAATTTCAACTGTCTAACTATCACCGTTCATGAGATACAGCCTGGTGACTGACGGACGGACGGACGGACGGACAGCGGAGCCTCAGTAATAGGGTTCCGTTTTACCTTTTGGGTAGGGAACCCTAAAAATGACGAAATGCAAATACGTCTCCTTTTTATTCTACAGTAAACTAGCGAAATTGACGTAATATATCCTGCTCGAAGATAAAAAAAATCCTAGAACCCGATTGCATTGCCACCTACCTGACCTACCTGACGAGCTCGATGGCGCAGTGGTGAAACGCGCTGTTACGTTACTTTGACACCAACGCTCGTGGGTTCGGTTCCCACATAGGAGAAACATTTGTGTGCATGAACATGTCTGTTTGTCTTGGTCTGGGTATTTTCTATGTAAAGTAAGTACGTATTTACAAGAAAAAAAAAATGTATTTACGTATGTTCGTTGTCTAGTACCCATAACACAAGCTTCGCTTACTTTGGGGCACTTTGGGCTTGGGGCGCTGTGTAATTTGTCCGAGAATATTTATTTACCTACCGGGTCCATTTGTGGATTTACACAATGCAGGGATCCACTCAAACACAATCACATACACACACAAAATTTCATCAAAGTCCATCCGTTCAGGCGGAGTTCAGTGATGTACAAATGTACAGAAGAAATCAATAAAAATAAAGTTGAGGTGGTTGTTTGTAATGACACTAATGACAAAATAACAGATTTTATAATTAATTGCACATACATATACGCTATACAAAACTATCTTTTTTTTTAATGTTTGTGTGTATGTTGAGATAATCTCCGAAAGAGATGGACCGATATTGACGGAACGTTTACTGGCTGATAGCTGATGTTATATGTAGGCTACTTTTATTTTAGAAAACAATTAAATCTCATGAAAATATGAACAAATTCTAATTCCACGTGAACAAAAGCGCGGGGAACTGCTAAGCCACTATATACATACATGAAGATAGTGAAAGGAATATTTATGATGTGACCATGGGCGAAGAAAAAGTGACTTACAAACATAGGTCTTTTTCAAATCAGCATTGATATGACAAAAAATATGTCAGTGTATTAGTACAATATCTATGATATCAGTTGGTAAAATTAAAGAATTGTCATCATCAATTCTATAATAGGACCTTTCAGACAGAGTATTTTTTGAAGATATTGCCAGGATAGGACAGAAATTGTATTACTTGATAGAACAAGATCTCTTGTTACCATGGACTAAATAACTTATGGAGAGCCAAGGGGACCGATATTACGTAGTAACTCAATTCACCGCTACGGGTCGGAGGGCAAAGTAGAATACGCAGCTCTAATTCGCTGGTTTGCGGATCAATACGCGGCGCTTATTTTCTTATTGGTGAAAATATCCTCCTATTGGTTAGTAGGCTCAAATAGATGACAAACTCAGGCGCTAAAACACGATGTTTTTATGAGCGCGGGGTGCGTTTATGTGCAGTCAAGTGGTTTGTTGGTTTGTAAGGTTTTTAGTGAGTAATTCTACCAAATTTTATTTTCATCGACCAAAATAAGTTAACATTAAACAGAATTTTAAATAAGAGAATTCAAATTTTTTTTATACGCTAAAATTACCAATTTAATATTGTATTTAGTCTGAAAATTCACGAATTTTATTATGTCTCTCTTTGGATAAAAAAAAATTCTTATTGTGTGTATATGTTTTCTTTTCACTTGAACAGTAGCCCCTCAGCTAGTGCATCGTGGGTTCCGTAGGTACGTTAGTAGCAAAGTATCTCTATCTATCTATCTATTATTCCCCCTTACTCGAAGAATATTATTCGTATTCTGTGACAGATGGTCCAGCTCCTGAAGAGTTATCGTGTTAGCAGCAGGGCTGGCGAACGCGAGTGATTCTTAGCTATTGGAAGGATTATTATTGTAGCTCGTATTTTTCCTCTTATGACTATTCTCGTCGTCTCCAATTCTAACTAATAAACAAATTGATAACAATAAATGCATACGTTTTGTATCGGAACTTCATTACGATGGTATCGTTAGAAACAGTTGTAAACAACAAGGCAGGAAATGGAAGAGAGGTAGGGCGCATCAAAGCAGCCCGTCTGGGAAAGTACCTCCACCTTACAGAAAACCGCAGCCAAATAACAACTCTCTAGAGGATTGTTGTGTTCCTGTGTGTGAGTGAGGTCACCAGTGAGCTCCTAAAGAGTTGCTGTGTAAGCAGCAGAGGAGGCATCGCGCAAATGACACTTAATATATTACAAGCGTTAATAGGTTACGGTAACTGCTTTACATCAGATGGATCATATGCTTGTATGCCTACCGATGGTGTATAAAAAAATGCAAAAAAATATTTAATATTTTTTTCTTCCTCTTCTTAGCGTTACTCCGTTTCTTAGTTCCTTAGGAATGGCGAGGTCCGCTACCTAAGCCTAAGAATTAAGGACTGCCGTTAGACCTCCACATATAGTAGGAAAACCTTTCGTAGATTAGACTTAGACTAGATCACAGTTTAGTCTTTCGAAATATAATTTCTTGGACGTTTCCTCATGATGTTTTCCTTCACCGCCGACCAAGGCATAATTACAAATATGTACATAGTTACGAAAACACGAATTTAGTAGTACATACATAGAAGATATACTTAGTGAAGTTGAGGCTCTGCCGCGGAGGAGCACTCCACCCCGGATGTATGAGAACTTGCAGGATGTGCAATTTTGGTTTATACAATAATCCTCGGGTCGTTTGAAATGAAATTGATACTACCTGTACATGAATATTTGCCACTGCATAGACGTGGGTGCATAAAGCTCATGTTTCTGTATTTATAAGCACCCCCTTTCATTTCATGAGAGTGGCTGCCTCATTCACTCCCCTTTGATGAAACTATGCAACAAAATAGAGCTACGAAATTTAAAATACTTGTATATCAGAAAATCGTGTACATTATCTTTGTAGGTCATTGTTTTGTTTAAATCGTATTTTTTTACATTATTTAATTAGGTCGATCTGTAAATAGAAAACACTAATAATTAACCACAATATGTTATATTTGTGGTATAAATTTACCATAATTGATCCATATTTATTTTATCGGGGTCGATAATAACTTGTTTGGTCGTAATTAAATTGACACATAACAGTGTATACATACAGAATGCTGCTTGCGGCTCTACTCGCATAGATTTTGATTTTCATAAGTAGCTTTCAATTATTTTTAAAGCGGGATCGATAGTTTCATAAATTGCCCCTTACATCCAAATAAACCAACAAATAAACTTTACTTCCTTTATATATTTGTTGTGTTTCTGCGGGTGAGTTTATCAGTAAACTCCAGAAGAACTTCTGCGTTAGCAGCAGGGGTAGCAACGCACGAGCGCTATTTTCACATTAGATTGGTACAACTGACTAAACTAAACAATATATTATGATCAAATAAAAGGAAAGGAAACATACAAATTCATAAATTCAAGTAGATGTTTTCAAAGCAATATTGCAAAAGAATTATCAGAATGATAACGATTCCATCTATAAACAGTTTAGTTTAATTGTATATAGATGATTTAATAGATAGATGGTATCATATATTATACTAAATCTAAACTACACATAACTAAGTAAAAAGAAGAAGAATATAATAATGGAATGAGATACCGTAATTGTAGTTTAACAAAATGGAGTCTGTGAAACCAAATGAACTACATTGAGAATTTACTTTAAATTGTGATTATCCTAAGACCATAACGCAAAAAAATATTTTACTTTATTTTAAACTAAATTATATGAAACAATTTTCGCAAATTGTAGAGAAAAAAATATTTTCTTAAATTTTACCTGTGATTGTATACGATGGTTGCAATTAAAGTGACGTCATACACAAGTGAACGTGGTTTTCGCGGTTTTATGTCTTCTGGACATCTTATTAATTTTTCATAGTTTTAATTTATCTTGTTTAATCTACTAGCACTTCGAAAATGACTAAAGCTCTAAAAGAGCATAGGGGCTTTGCGTCATCCGTTCCTAGTTTACTTTCCACGTTTGATCCCGCTGTGTACTAAATTCTTTTAAATTTCATCATAGTTAATAATATTAAAATTTAAGTATACGAGTATGTATTATTTAGTTTATGTATGTATGTATATCTTCACGCCAGGTCCCTTGCGGGGTAGGCAGAGAGAACCGAGCGCCATAAGACGCGGTCCTTACATACTTCACTCGCTTCTGTGACATTTATAGCTCTTTTCATGCACGCTCGTCGGTTCCTGGGGCTCCTGACATCACATATTTAGTTAATGCCATAAATATACATAAAAAACTGAGTGTGGCTGTGTCGTGGACATGAGTGTTACGTCATCGTAACGGGATAACTAAATGATCTAAAAAATAACCCTCCCCCCTCGATGCGTGAAAGTCCTCAACGTATCTCCCGATTTTATTCAATTTTACATCAAAAATAAATGTTCTCGTAATAAAATATATTTGATGCCTCCGTCACTAGTTTCTTACCTCAGTGTTACCTTTCATTTCTACCCGCCCGCTTCGTGCAGTGTGCTCCGTTGAGCACAGTGAAAACATTGGGAGCGCTCGCAATGTTTACATTTTCTTTTTCAGCTGTGCAGATGTGCGCTTCAATATCTCGACACATATTTATACTTTTATTATTCTCACCAATTCATACGTGTTATACATCATATTATTTGAAAGAGTGTCGGTGTTGAAATAAGAATAGGCAAGCTCCGTTGGTTCGTACATGAAATAATGCAGGAAGATAGAATTACGAAATCGATATATAACACGAAGTTAGAAGAATGTAGGAGCAGAGGAAGGCCGAAACTTACCATGACTAAATTAGTCGTGTTTTATCAGAAGGTGACCTCCGGACTTTGTTAGGAATGAGCCATGTCGCTTTCGGATCTCGCTACCCACCCCGCAAGGTATTTGGCATGAAGTTATAGATAGACAGATAGATATATATCATTATTATACGCAACTGAATGGACCAGTGATTAATAGAGCATCAAAGTCGCAGGTGAATATATATACGTGCGACTTGAGTCGTCGTTTTGAGTTGAACTACATAATGGAACGTATACTTCAGCCTGAGAAATTGGAGATTTTAATCCCAAGAGTGGGATGGCGTGGTTCTTATCTTACACTACATACGTGCTTCTATTACCTAATTGCATTTTTTTATTCTACGTCTGGAGGCACATAAGCATATTTTTATATTATATACTTTTTATACATACTTATCTTTCAAGTTTATTGTCAACATCTACTGTCACATAACTTTACTATTTAACAACTCTGTTAACTGCACTCTTCAGGCCTTTAAAATGTTTCTGGCAGTGGATAATTTTGCAAAAAAATATGGTATATTTTTGAAATGTCAAAATCTACAGAATAACTACGGGATTCAGGCCAAAAACGGTAAGCCACGCTGGGAACTAAGAGCGACACACGGTGTGCATCTCCGCTCGGTCCTGCTTCTGTGTTCGGGGTGCTTCTGTCTGTTGTAGTGGTGGGCCGCAGGACGATCTCCACTGTCGCCGTGCACATCAGCGCTCGGATCTCCTGCTGCCTCCGTGAGCTCCTACCACACCTGCCCCCATCTTTCTGAACATCAGTTAGACCCAGCCTCGCGAGTCCTTAAAGCCCGCCCGAGCCCGAACTTTATGACTGTCCGAACTCTTTTTTATATTATTTGTAAATATTAATTTCTTTAATTAAATTAATATTATTTTTATTTAGAAGATCCTTTTTTATTTAGTAACTTAATAATATGGTCACACGTAACAATATGGTCCACCTATCCTGATAATTTGTTTATCGTTGCACATGAACGGCCACCTAAGATAATATAATACTACAGTACGGCCACAATACAGGAAATGTCGGTCACGCGTTGTCACCCCCGCACAGCACAGCATTTCCTCAGTTGCTTAATTTTAATATGGGCGCAGCTGCACTTCTATCGACTATTTACAGAAGCCAAAATGGTGTCTTTTATTATATTACTGCAACTGAACGGAGTTGATAAAAATTACGTTAATTGATTACAAAAATATATAAAAAAGTTGAAACGAAATGCAATCTCATTTCGTTTCAACTTTTTTATTGGTTACCTCACTCACTCGTAGGAGAACTCGACAAACTTCCTGAAATTTATATTCCAGGATATTCTAAACTGTAATTTGTAATTACGCGTTTACAAAGACGAACTTAATGGTAATTAAATTCCAGATATACCAGACAATCTTTGTGACAGAAAGATATCCAATGAATATCCTGCTGAAAATGGGTCTTTCTTTAATCAAGGGAGCGCCACGGGAGTACTTGAATACCAGCTGGAACCTTGTAATTCGGCGCAAAGACGAGCTGTGTGAATTCACACACTATATTGAACCCTCAAACTCAAGGAGAGATTTGTCTTCCTTGATGAGCTCGGTAGCGCCGCGGTTATTAACGTGATTTTGACACCAACGCTCGTGGGTTCGATTGCCACACAGGACAAATATTTCTATGCATGAACATGTCTGTTTGTCTTGATCTAGGTGTTTTTAAGAGAGGCAGGGCGCGTGAAAATAAAAGTAAAAAGTAAAAGTCTGGGAAAGTAAACAGAAAACCGCAGCCAAATAACAAACTCCCTAGATGGTTGTTGAGTTCCTGCGTGTAAGTGAGGTGTTAGCAACATTGCGCGGGTGATACATAATGTATTACCAGCGTTCACAAGCTACGATTACCACTTTACATTCGTAGACCGTATGCTTGTATGTCTCCGATGTTGTATAAAAAAATCAATGCTAGAATGCGTAAATTTAGGTCAGCATGTTAAGAAACAAATTATGTAAAATTTTATGTTTTTATTTAACACTTTTTGTGATAAACGGGCCTATGATAAACTGGCAGACAGCTGTTACCCTTATATGCCCTTACTTCTCTTTTGGTTGATTGGTAATCCCGAGGCTAATCGGCAGTTGCTTTTTTTGTACCATTATGGTGAAAATCAAGCGTACGGTCTGCCTCACGGTAAGCAATCAGCCTATGGACACTTGTAACACGACTTTGCCGTCTCCTTAAAGGCAATTACGAGCTTTTATTGTTCTAGCACCTGAGTATGATTCTTATTCTCATGAGCGATATGGCAGTAGAAGGAAATTGTTGGCATCATATCGAACAACTTCTCGGAATACAACCCATTTTACAATTTATGGAACTTACTAAGAGAGAAAAATCTACATATTATATCTAGCATGCATATGAATATCATCACGCCAGGTCCCTTGCACGGTAGGCAGAGAGACCCGAGCGACATAAGACGGATTCCTCACACACCTCACACGTTTCTTTAACATTCATAGCTCTTTTCATGTACGCTCTTCGGTTCCTAGGGCTCCAGACATAATCTTCTTATAAAACATGACCATGGACATGTTAGGTGAATCTCGGTCTCCTTCCTCTTACATCTTTCTACTTTCGCAATATATATCTATTACGTCATTCTTTCATCCTACATTCTTTCTACATATTCGAACCAACCCAGCATGCCTTTTCTTATAATATAGACACTCTCTTACATCATTATTGTGAACGCGTTCAGCAATCGTTACGCTACAAATTTCGCGCAATACTCGCATCTCCACCGTATTTATTATATTTTCACTCCATCTATCCTAAGTAAGCTTAAAGTTGTCGACATTTCTCGCACTTTGTCTCTGAACCGAATCGTGTCACAAGTATTTGATTCGAGGCTATTTTCGAAGCTCTAAAAATAACTTCTCACAAATATAATAGCTCTACCATAGTTAGATGATTACCTCAATTTACCAAAAAAAACGTGAATAAAAACGCTGAAATATTTACCGTCACATCGAGTATGCAGCCATAAGTAAACCACTTTATTCCGGGTTCAGCAGAATAAATCAAGTCAAACTGTCGTGAGATTGTTCATTGTATTTGAACAATATTTTTATAACATTACAAAAACTGTGTTTATGTGTCAAAATAACTATACTATATGAACTAATTAATGGACGCAGGCATAATTTTGCAAAAGGCAACGGAGATCATTCAAATTGTACCCAAAAATAAAAGCCAGCCGGCTAAATAACTCACACACAGATAACTCACACAACAACACACGTGCACAAACGCATTCATACACATGGAGCACCTTAGAAGGAAAAAACAATTTTATTTACATATAACTAAGCAAATAAATAAATTGCATTGCATACAATATTCGCAGAAGAATACTCCGCAGAAGTAAGTTGGCTGCGGCTGCACTCCTGCATGGATGTAGATATTTATTACATTGTAAACATGAAATTATCACAAACTCTTGTAGTTACTGTTCTAGTAATTCTCATGTATTTGGGCCCACGATACAGGCTTAGCCTAGTGTAGGGTCATAGTAATACTATGTTCTTCGTATTTAACCTATGTTTAATAAAGATTTTACTTACTTTTACTTACTTACTAAGTGTGCTTATTTCACTTCCTTTTTCATATCATACTACTACTACTATAACTTCACGCCAAATCCCTTACGGGGTAGGCAGAGAGGCCCGAGCGCCACGCGACTCGATCCTTACATACCTCACTCGCTTCTTTCACATTCATTGCTCTTTTCATGCACGCTCGCCGGTTTCTAGGGCTCCTGACATCACCTTCTGATAGAACACGACCAATTTGATCATGATAGGTAAGTCTTGGCCTTCCTCGGCTCCTACATCCTTCCACTTTTGCATTGTATATCTGCTTCGTCATTATTTCATCCTGCATTCTTTCTACATGTCCGAACCAACGGAGCATGCCTCTTCTTATTTTAACACCGACGCTCTCTTTCAGACCAACTCTGCTTCTAACCTCATCATTGCGGATACGGTCTGCAAGCGGTACACCACAGATTTTGCGCAACGCTCGCATTTCAACCGCGTTTACCCTACTTTCATGCTCTCTCTGCCATACCCAGCTCTCGCTTCCATAAGTAAGCGTTGGGACCAGCACTGCATTGTGTATAGCCAGCTGCGCCTTCTGGCTCAGGTTTTTACTGCCAAGAAGTTTTCCCAACGCTCCATTCACACTATTCCCAGCACTCACTCGCCTTTCCACATCTGCGGTGTACCTTCCATCCCTGCTAAAAGCGCATCCAAGATATACAAACTCATCCACTTGTTCCAACACTTCATCATCTACCGTAATTCTTACATTGGTTCTGGTTTCTTCTCTTTCAAATACCATAATCTTTTTCATATCATATAGCCCATAAATAAAAGTGCCTGCCAATATTTTTTTCTATAGTCTATGGCTCCTCCTGAGCTGCTATATGATATGAAAAAAGAAATGAAATGAGGTAACCACAGGTGAAACATTTGCGTTTTGATGAAAGTGCAGGCCGGCGCTATTATCTTTGCGTACGATTTGAATGATATCCTTTGACATTCGTAAAATAACGAATTAAAAGTAATTCATCTATACCTTCGAAATTCTCTGCGATAATGCCCACAATTGAATTATCTTCATAGAAAAAAAAATATATAGGTATTGAGTGTTCAAATTAACGAGAGATTAATTTATATACAATTTGATCTAACCTGCTTTGTGTGCTTCCGCCACCAATTAGTTTATGCGGCCTAGCGCCGGCCGGCACCCACCCACTACTGTTAGTAAGCGCAACATGCCGACGCTGCCATGGCTGCTCCGGTAGTCTCTGCCTCGGGTGCTGCGGTCGTCCGCCATCTGGAATAGAATCCGCATGCCCCCACCACCACCGTCGCTGCCACGACTGGCCTGGTCGTCGCTGCGACACGTGTTTCGCCTCTCCACGAGGCATCATCAGGCGTTGTAGACGTTAATCGTAAGAATAACATGCTACAAGTGACAAATCCATCGCAGTGCCGTCCCTTATATGGAATTGAGGGTGGGGGTGGATGGTGTGAGCGAAAAGTTAATAGTGGGGAGTGGTTTACGTCAGTCTGTTTGTTCATGAGAGTAATTTTAGAATTTTTATGTTGATTATTTTATATGTGTAGTAGTAAAAACGACGTAAACAATTTCTGGTACTTAAAAATATTTATTTATATGCAAGTAACATTTTATTATAATGTATTATGTTTGATGAAAGTTTATTTTGTGACACTTAAAATAACATTTTTTATGATTTGTTTACATTTTGTAACAAGTCCATATGTATACGGCATGGAAAAGTTATTTTGAAGCCTCTACTCTCTACTCCTCTCTACAGATAATTTGATCTGAGCTACTTTGTGTGCTTCCGCTAACGATTAGTTCATGGAAAGTAGCGCTGGCCGGCACCTACTAACCATTAGTAGAGAAAACGATATTTTAACCATAAATCACAATAACCGTGTAATACTGAGTACCGAGTAAGAAGCGAGTAGGTACTCGGCGCATCTCTGGTTATTTCCTTCATGGGATATATCATTGAGCTGTCTACTAAGTAGCACTCTCTCAGGAAATATTATTAGGAAGTGGACCCAATTCTTGTCATACATTTGAGTCTACAACAATACCGTTCCTCCATTGTTACAAATTTGAACCTATTGTAAGATTTTAATCTTGAAAACAATCCCGAAAGTCGATAAGCACACAACCCATTGCCATTTAATTACTACATATTGCTTTTAAAGTCAAATTATTGTGTTTTCTAACGGTAATATAACTTAATGTATGTCGTACTAAATTGATTAACGTATTTGATTTCTGGAGAACTAGCTAGAACAAGGTCGAAAGTGTAAAAGGCAACGTCGTAGATCTGCTAGATAAGCGGTGCGGATATAGGTTAGGATTGTAAAGGCTAATTGAATAACTAACTAGTATGTACGATAATATCATTCTCATTTTCGTTTGACCGGTCATAACTTGGTTTTTGTTACGAACGTAACAGTTCTTCCTTGTTTCAGTGGCTTCAATTATAAACTGTGTTTTTTGTGGTAAAAAAGTGATGCAACAAAATCGTACATCTGACGTTTAAGCTTTTATACTTTTAACGAGCGTAGGAGCGCAGTGGTTAGTAACGCTACTTTGACAACAACATTCGCGGGGTTCGATTCCCACACAGGTTAAACTTTTGTGTGCATGAACTGTTTGTCTTGGGTCTGGGTGTTTTTTAAAGAGAGAGGGTGTATCATGAAATTATATTTCGAAAAATGTGTAACCTTCTGTAAACCCTTGGGGTTGGGTAGCGGACCCCGCCATTCCTAATGGATCAGAAAGCGGAATAACTTAGCGTTATTAAGTATCTTTAGAATCACTGGACCTATTTGAGTTTATTGCGAGGCTATTAAATCGAAATGTCAAAGACCGATTCAGTCGTAATCGTAACATTTGAACATTGAAAATTCGCGAATTAAACGAAATGCCATTCGTCGTCGTAGTACGTTCTTTATGGTATATATTAGTCGAAGCATTAATTTTATTATAGGTATTTGTGGACATTTTTTTTGTACCTTCGATGTAGAAATCAAGCTTGCCGACTGCCTGGTCGTAGTAGTAACTATCAGGTCGACGACAAGCACGCACACACATACACGCAGCGTAACTTGTGATCGCTTGATATACGAGGTATATTATTAATTTATTAACGTATTGCCACCCATGTCAAACTAAATACTTTTTCTTCCATTTTCTTTACTTACTTCGCGCATGAAAAGAGCTGAACATATTAAAGAATACAGTGCGACATCTAACGGGGTCATGTATATTGTCGGGTCAGTTTAGCTCCTGGGTCGTTACTAGCACTGTTGCCCGGTTGTAACGACGTCTTTACATCAGATGGGTCGTATGCTTGTATTCCTCCTGACGTTGTATTAAAAAAAAAACATAATTCGATCCACAAGAGTTTAGTGTTATTAGTAAGGATCTTTCCATTCCGCATTCATCCTTTGAAAATCAACAGGATCATACTACAGCGATTGACTAAAATTAGGCTCAATATCGTCCTTAAGTTTAAGGTATTTTCCGCCATATCAACTACCCGAAAAGAATTAGATATATACTTACTTATATTTTTAGCTATCGTTTTTGCGTACTTGCGGAATTTATTGTAAAAATAATTTGTGTTGATTCACTAGTTCGTTTTTGCGAGTGACTTGCGAGTGCGAGTGATTCCATCGATGGCATGCGACACTAATCGATTTACAACAGGAAAAAACCATTCAACATTGAAAAACCCCGGAAGAATCTATCAAAGTATATAAGTAATTTATGTCTTACACAATCAGAATTTTGATTGCCAACCGAAGAAAAATTCCTTAAAAGTAAATAATTTAGGATAAAAATAATCAAACGTACAATCCTGAAACATGACAGGAATGTTTTTATACTCAACGTCGGGGAGGCATGACAAACATACGGGCCATGATGTTAAGTGGTCACCACAGCCTATGAACGCTTGCGAAACAGGAAGTATTGG
The DNA here is from genome assembly GCA_947507595.1 of Pyralis farinalis. Taxonomy (NCBI): domain Eukaryota; kingdom Metazoa; phylum Arthropoda; class Insecta; order Lepidoptera; family Pyralidae; genus Pyralis; species Pyralis farinalis. The sequence goes on from OX382275.1 coordinate 11,933,828, forward strand.
CCGCCCTTGACAACACAGCCTTAGGAGCTTACTGACATGTTGTCGTAAGCTCCTAAGGTTCTCTCACTCATTCGAAGGAAAATGACAATCCTCCAGAGAGTTGTTATTTGGCTACGGATTTCTGTACGTGGAGGTACTTAGTTGCATAGTTAATATAATATGGATTTTTTGTTAATATAATAGCGTAATGTAATAGATTCAAAGGTTTACACGCGAAAGTCGAACGACGCAGGAGGCCAAGTCTCACCTACCGAGACCAAATTATCCTTGCTTCATCAGAAGATGATGTAAGGGCAACGAAACCAAAGGGGACAAGCAGTTGTCTCCTTTGGTGATCGACTTCATGGAGAAGGTGGAACTCTTTATGATGAACTCCTTTTTCAATAAGCAGCCACAGCGCAAGTGGTCCTGGGGTAGCCCGGATGGTTCGACGAAAAATGAGATAGACTTCATCTTTATGACCAACCGGTATTTGTCCAATGATGTCTCTGTGACCAACAAGGTGAAAACCGGAAGCGATCACCGGATGGTAAGAAGCATCTTGAACCTGAACAAGCAGGAAAGGTCTCGCCTGGTGAAGTCTACGCTCCGTCCATCTCATGCCCAGATCCAAATCCCCGAAAGCTTTCAACTGGAACTTCATAATCGTTTTCAGTGCGTAGATGATTGCAAAACACCGGACGATATCAACAGTAAGCTCGTGGAGACTGACCATGCAGTGGGAGCTCAGTTTCGGGGGTTCTCTGCGTGATAGAATCGGAAATGAGGATATCCGCAGTAGATGTAGCGACGACCTCAAGAGGGAGGTCGTCTTTTTGGAGGGACAGCTATGTAAGTTAAAGAAGCGAGATAGGTGTGTAAGGACCGAGTTGGCAGTCCTTCGGTGTAGCGCTCGGTTCTCACTGCGCACTCTGAACAGACGAGTTAATACTATAAGAACCGATTGCATTGAAGTCGTAACTTCATAATATTTATATGAGTGATTATGGTCCCACTTACCTACTTGCTCCTATTGGGAGCATAGGATCCTTCTTAGTTTATATTATGTTTCTTCTATTTGAGGGGTTAGAAATGCTTCAAGGCAAGTGTAGGATAAAGATGCCCAAGAGCTAAAGTAAGTTCAAACCGTTTTATCAGGCAGGCAATTTTTTAAAATGTAATTTGACCTAACCTGCTTTATGTGCTTCCGCCATTGTTTCCAAGTTTTGCTATCAAGCTTTAGTGATGGAAGTACACAAAGCAGTTCAGATCACACCTATTATTTTTTTGGAAAAGGTTTTTTTTATGGGACAGGCTCTCACTCATTCCCACCACTGTGTCTCCTGTGTAGCCAAAATTAACAGCGGCGACCACCAAAAAGTCAATGAACAGTGAAGTCCATTGCTGTCCCGGGGGTTAAACTACAGCTGCCTTGGAACTCACAACGAATTTAATCAGAAGAAATTTGTAAGAGTAGGAAGTTTTCGAAAAGGTTCTAAAAAATATTTTTAATATACAAAACTTGGTAGGTACGTACCTAAAATCCAATAAACTCTTGACGAGTTCGCCCGTACGCATGAGGTGACCACTTCACACCCAGTGGGACGTGGTTGCCACCCGACTTATGAAGTATAAAAGAAATCGGCTGAAAACCTCCCTGACACTCACTTGGTTATGCTTATACAGATTTATCTAACAACTTTGACAAACGAGGTGGACCCGCTTATTCAAATTCACTGGACTATCTAACCCACGTCCCGCAATTGTGAATGCGACCATACCGATAGCAGGATGAGAGGGTATATTATGAATCCGTTCTTTTTTACGATGTGTCTCAAATTGCAGGATATGCTAAGTGGATGATTGGTTAAATCATGATACGATTTAGTACTGTTGTGTCGTGGGTGCTGAAACATAGAAAACTCTAAGTTTTAGGGTTCCATATACTTGCTTCTATCTATCTATCACAGGGATTTACCTTAGAAAGAAAAACGTAAAACGGTATTTACTACTATTACATTCATCAAGACCCTCGCGGGGGCTTGGATAGAATTGGGCGCCACATAAATCGGTCCATAAACAATTCACTCACTTAACATTCATAGCTCTTTTCGTGCACGCTCGCGGGTTCCTAGAGCGCCTGACATTACCTTCTAATAACACACGGCCTATTTGATCATGGTAGATGAGTCTAGTGGAGTACCTACTCTTGAATCATTTCTACACATCTGAATCAACGGGGCATGCCTTTTCTTATCTTAACAACGGTACTCCCTTTCACACCAAATCTCTTTCTTAGATCTTCATTGTCAACCCGATCTACAAGCATTATGCCGGAACTTAAAGGCGTTTATCCTACTTTCAAACTCTCTCTGCCAAACCCAGCTCTCGCTTCCGCACATTAGCATTGCGATCAACACCGCGTTGTGTTTTTGCTGCCAAGAACTTTTCCTAACGCTACATTCACACTACCCTCACTCGCCTCTACACATCAGTCGTGTACCTTCCACCCCTGTTAAAAGTGCATAAAATACACACCATCTATTCACATGTTAGTCATCAACTGTAATGTTTGTGTTGATTCTGGTTTCTTCTCTTTCTAATACGATTATCTTTGTTTTATTTCATTTTCTTTCATAATTGTGACTGGCGATTTTAGTCCAAATGGCGTGTTTGCTATAAACACGGTATCCTTTGCATAAAGCAGATAATTCGAGATCAAGTCATCCATGCGCAATACTACATACTTAAATTTTGGTATAATTATATCACATGCTCACTCCAGCATATCCGAATAATATACCGCATAAAATAGTCAGGACAGGGTTTTAAAGTATTTAGCTAAACTTTGTGCTAAGGGTAAGCAAGTAAGCTAAGTAATTATAAATCGCTTTTGTTAGCGTTTATTGATTAGGCGATGAAGAGTCTACATACAGTAAAACAAACTTAATATTTTTAGGCCAATTATGCTAAAAAAGGAATTTTTGACAACTTTATATATTTAGTATTCAGTTTTAAACAAAATGTAAACATCAAGTACGGTACACTTGTTTAATTGTTAGAGAGCACATGAGATTGTGAGCAACGATAGCCCCGTGGATAAAGAACCTGCCTATTTATCAAATGGTCCCCGGTTCGAAGCGCATTTTTTTTTACAATCAAGAGATTCTCGTTTTCATAATAATGTTTACCGATATAAATAGTGTTACTAATTTGACTATTAGACGTCACATCTCATCAGACGTGTGGTTAAGGGAAATCACGAGGATAGTTTGATTGCACGGTAGTCTTTTTATGCCATAGGATTTTGAACAGGCATCATTAATGAAGATATCTAGTGTCTAGGAGCACTTCAGCTCGTACTCCCCAAGTTATAGGCTGTTACAGTAGCATTTTCAGATGAGGACTGTGACGCACCTCAAATATAACTAGAAATATCTTCTTCTGATGTACAGATAAGAACATATCACGCTTAACACTCAAAGTGCGATTGTAACTTATCACGAACGACATAAGACCGGTACAAAGATCAAAGTGTAAAGCTTGAGCTGCACTTAACTGTACCAGCACTAGTATGAAATGATTTTGCACAGCAGACATTGCTGTAATGTCCTTTTGTGAATAACGTCTATACGTCTTTAAATTTGCTTCCATATTGGGACGCAATAGAAAACTGATTATAACAAGTCGGATGATACAGTTTGGTGTGGTAGCTACATACCTATCTATCGTTTACATCCATAATTTAATTACACCACTTGATAGCTAAAAATTAAAAGAATTCATTTGTTAATTTTTGATAATAAACAGTTATACATATGTATATCTTCACGCTCTCTGGAATACTCAGCTTTCACGTTATTTTACGTTTATACTTTCATGTACTTATATTTGCCTGATGGTAAGAAGTTACCGTGGACTACTAGTAGGTACGTAGTATCGTAATATACCTCCACGTCAGCGGCAATAACGTTTTATAAGTAAAAATAAAAAGTAGAACTTCCTTATTTAAACTGAGTTATTGAACTCTTAAAACTGAATTAAATTGTTAATAATTAAACCTCATTTATGTTCTTTTTTATCTATACCTACGTATAATAATTCTATACATAATACCTATTTAGTATCTACCATGCATTACGGTAAGGTACAAACGCGTGGGGATTCTTTTATCGCGAAAATTATTACCTAGCCTATATCTTTCAATAAGGGCTACCTCTGTACCGTAATTCGTTATGAATGATCATTGATCAATTCAGGAGTTTAGCCGTGCAAAACACAAACAAACATACGCTAAACGAACAAAGGCAGTTTGATCCTACATACACAATACAATACAAATAGTAGCATTTGTACATAAAATATTTTGTGACATAGTGATACTCAGGTATCGATACAAAAACCAAACCCCACGTAGAAGCTATAGGCAAGTATCTATACTAATATACCTACTTTACTTTTACTTGGAGCTACCAGTCTGATTATAAAAAATAATTTTGTATTTGAAAGTCCAATTATTAAGGAAGGTCACGATATCACTATATGACGAAAAGGAATGTGCGTATAAAGTCGCAGAGTGCAATTAGTTTAAAATAAGAAGAAGCGTGGAGATTGTGTGAGGTTTGAACAAAAGAAAAGCTTTTGGAGTACTAGAGACTTTCCAATAGTAAGTTCTGGATCGCCCAAAATTTGTCAATTGACAAGTCAAACAACCGAATCTTCCAATAAAATCTTCAAACAACCAATCAATTTGGCGATTTTGTACAACGTTGGGAAGCAAACAACCATATGGTGTGGTGCACTTAATGTAAAGTGGTTACCGTATGAATGGTTGCAATACAAGGAATATCACTAGCACGTTGCCAACTCAACATCTCCTTAGGAGTTTAGTGGTTATTTTACTCACTCGCAGGGACACGACGGTAAATCTTTCGGGATTTGTTATTTGACTGCGGTTTTCTATGAGGTCAGAACCTCATTTGTAAATTAGTAGGATACACAAAGCACAGGTTAATTTTGTGTTGTCTCTAAAGATGACAATGAATCACTTTAACAAAGTTACCATCTTTACATAGAATACAAGAGATTATTTACCCTATGACACGTGTATTCCCGAACTTATCCGCCATATTGGCTCTGTAAACTAACTGTGTGAGAGGGCAATACTGGCACTAAAAAATGACTTCATTAAAAAAATTAATAAAAAAAGGTGGCCGGCAAGGGACGCCCGGCAGTTGTAACACATCTTAGTGAATATTAAAATTTTGAACAAATAAAAATCCAAAACCAATAAAAAAATCGGCCAAGTGCGAGTCGGACTCGCGCACGAAGGGTTCTGTACCATTATCTATAAAAACGGCAAAAAAAATCACGTTTGTTGTATGGGAGCCCCCTTAAATATTTATTTTATTCTATTTTTTAGTATTTGTTCTTATAGCGGCAACAGAAATACATCATCTGTGAAAATTTCAACTGTCTAACTATCACCGTTCATGAGATACAGCCTGGTGACAGACGGACGGACGGACGGACGGACAGCGGAGCCTCAGTAATAGGGTTCCGTTTTACCCTTTGGGTACGGAACCCTAAAAACAACGCGTGCGATGAAGCGGTAAACATGTGGAGTATGAGTATACTATAGGTAGTCGGATAGATATAGTAAACAGTGCATGCAGAGAAGCAACGGAGTGTCCAGTATGTGCACGCACACACGCAAAGGAGTCGAGAGTGGCGGCGTAGAGGAAGCACGACGGCATGAGAGAGTGCCTTTTGCCGTCACACATGGTCATGTTTCACATCAAAAGTTTCAGAGCTTATAGAGGGCGAGGGGAGGTTTTATGTATCAGTAGATACTGTGATGTCCAGTGACGATAGCACATCCTATTCTGTGGAGTTTTTAAACTATTTAAAGCGTTCGTTAAGCTAGTAAAGCGTGGTTCGCGATCAGATTTACGAAATGGTGGCGGAATGACTGGCAGACACGTGATGACCGTATTCCAGGCAAACGCACGGCTCCTGTAGAATATCTAGAGAGAATCATAGAATTCGTAGTCATAGAGGAATTCGTAGGTACTATTATGAATGTAAAAGTGTATTTATTTGTCGTTTTTTCAAATCAAAACGGACCAACGGATTGATGTGTTTTTTTTTTTGTATGGAGGGCCCGACAGTTACGTAGGCTACTTTTTACCACGTTAAAATTATTTATTCCCACAGGAAAACGCGCTTTGTTCCCTTTGACTTCATCTTGATACCGCCAGTGTTGTACAGTAAGAAAATAGTTTTAATTAATTATAGCGTACTTAAATCGTTATTATGTAAGGCAGTTAATTTAAAATGGCCTTGCATCAATTGAAGCTTAACATCCATGTAATTATTTTATGCAAAAAAATATATAGAGCCGACTCCACGTGTTTCTTACCACCTGTAATAAATTATACATATTTAGAGAATGTAACACGAGTTTGGTTTGTACATAACTTCGGGAGGAGTACAATCCTACTGCCCACCTGATGTATAGCGGTTACTGTAGCTTACGAATGGTTGCAATACTTTAAGTATTACTCCCGCGATAACGATTTACCGATATACAATAACGATAATACAGCGATACCTTAGGAGATTCGCAGGAACCATCAAACTTGTTTTTATACGGTTTTCTGTGAGGTAGAGGTACTTCCCCAGACTACTGCTTTGATGTGACCTACCTGTCTTAAAAATAACCAAACCATGACAAACATATCCCACCATCCTATGGGTCCACCAACAACGCGGGAGATGCAGCATGCCCCTTATAGCTCTGAGGCTCTCTGGCATGCCGTGGGCAATTCTCGACTCCCTACAATTTTTTAAAATCTGTCTTTACACGTCACTTTTACGCCTTCTCCCCCTTTCTAGGGTGGCAATGCACACGTGGCGTATACGTGTGCGTTGTCACCCTAGACTTCACTGCCGCCCGAAGACGCTCGTGGGTATTCCTGTACATAGGTTCTACATATAGCGCTCTCCCTCCTCTTGCTCTTGAGCCTTCTCCACCTATTATTCTTCGGCGCTCCTCCGCGCAAATCATACGTGGACGAACTCGCGAAGTTCCCCGGCGACGACACAAGATTCCCGTTTCTTTTTCGCTGCGCTGGAGCCCGTCCATCATTCTATCACGCAGATAGACATGCTTTGGACAGAACCACAGAACATGGTATCTGTCCTCCTCACTCTCACCACACAAATACATGCTACTCTCACATTTCATCTCACTCAAACGTTTCCTGAAACATCCGTCATCCTCCAAGAGTTGCGAGGTTGGGTGATCCGGTTCGATCCAGTGTGAGCTGAGCCTTACCGACACGTCGGGGAAAATCAATAGAGTTCCCAGACCTTGGAATCCGCGTCCCAGCGAGTTTGCCACTCGCTCACCGTTACGTACCATATTTCGCGCTTCAGACTGCTCAACTCCCGTTCGGGCGTGATCCTACGCACCCTTTTCATGTGCCCGGTACGAGTTATCCCCAAGACAAACATATGTTTACGCACACAAATATTTGTCCTGTGTGGGAATCGCACCCATGAGCGAGAAATTGTCACTGTGATCGTGACTAGTTTTACTATCGTTGTTATGACTATAAAACCATAACCATACGGCAGGGAGGTTATGAATATGGCAACCGATGGAGACTAGTAACAAGTGCTGGATGATATTGGCTTTGTTCTCGAGAAAGATCAAACGGCTTCGTCCACTTTGGTAACTAAACTTACGTAACCAGTTACAAGAGAAGATTTTTCTTTCGCTGTTTGGTAACTAGTTGTGAGAGAATTATTTTTCCACTTATTGAACTTATTGATAGTTATGAACGTGGATGAGTCACATACTTTCAACTCATATTTTTTTTTCAGAACTGTTTCCTTTATAACAGTTAGTGATCTGTTTTTTTTATTAAACATGCCATTACTAAGAACATACCTCAACTCATAATGTTGTTTTTCAAAACAGTTTTCTTCATAACAGACTATGCTCGGTTCTGGCGCTTTGTCGGCCGCTGCCGCGGTACGCTCGCTTCGCTTGTCGTAGGGTCACGGTTCTACCTAACACTCCTCGCTTCGCTCGTCGTCGTACCTACGAGTATTATTAAATGGTATGAGAAATATTTTCCTTCCGATAATAGTACCTACTTTAAAAGTTGTGTGAAAATCACTTTATTATTTCAATGTTCTCGAGTGTACAAAAATGGAAATAATTTGATCTACGAAAGTGGAAAAAATATTCTTCTCTCGCAACTAGTTACCAAAAAGCGAAAGAAAAATCTTCTCTTGTTACGTAATTTTAGTTACCAAAGTGGACGCATTGGATCAACTGGCATAACGCAAAACGTGGAGATGAGTAAACCACGACATCTATAGGCAGACTACGTTTGAACTTGCTCGACTTGCGTTTTAGATTTACACTGAAAATATTAAATTTACGTTTTAAGGTTTTATATAGATTTATACAAAGAAAACAAAAGATATTTTTTGATTTAAAGAGATAAGAAGGAAACTCAATGTGATATGATATAGGCACATTGTACGTTTTCTTTTTAATTTGACACAAAGTAGCAAGTGAGGTGCGTAAGGGCAGAGTCATGTGGCAAAAAAGCTATGCACCGGTCGTAATAAACATTGCGAAATAGCATAATGGACTACGTGACCGACAACGTTGACGATGGTATGGCATGGCAAAGGCCGGCGATTTACCTAATTAATAATTTAAATGTAACTTTTATATAATGTCAAGAAGCATACAAGCATATGGGCCATATAAATCTGTTATAAAGTGGTTACCATAGCCTAATATCTTTGCAATATATAAATTATCGCACCACATCTGCTGTTCACATACCAACTTTTTAGGAGCTTTACTGGCAACCTCACTCACCCGCAGGAACACAACAACCCTCCAGGGAGATGTTATTTGGCTTTTCTGTGAAGTTGAGATACTTCCCCAGACAGGCTGCTTTGATGCGCCCTACCTCTTTAATTTCAATATGTTCATTCTGATTCTAACATCGGTCACAATTAAACTTTAAGTTTAATTGTTTTTTTTTTTACTCAATAATACAAAAAAAAAATACCCGAAACCTAAGATAATTTTGTTTTATTTTTGGGTTCTCCAGCTGAGATTTATATACCTATGTAGCGTATGAATTAAAGAATTTATTCCAAACAATAGACACATATAAATTAACAATTGAATTGAATGAGACGCCCAAACAACACCACACACAGCATACCTACCATGCATACCATACTCACACATAATTGCACGCCACTTATGTACATGTACTCCACCATATTATTTTTATTGTACCCAAGGATCGCGACTGTGATAGTATTAAACTGTTTGCTGTTGCAGCCGTATGCGCCCGTCTTCGAGGTAACATGTTGAAGGCAGTTCAAAAACAAGACGTTTAGAGGGAAGAGTACTTATCACATGATAAAACTAATATTAATGACATACACAATGACAGTTGCAATTAAATTTGCATTGTGAAAATATGTATGCGTGTCTGTGGGTGGTGCGTGTGTGTATGAAGGTATGTGTGTGTGTTTGTGGGTGTGTGTTGTGTGCGCGTGAGTGTGTGTGTCGGTGTGTGTGGAGTGTATATGGGTGTTGCGGGTCCCTGAAAATACGTGAAGGTGCGACTGATGTGAATGTACATGTAAAGGGGATAAGTGGGGGACGGGGGTTGATTTTGGTAAGTCCGAGAATGTTTATTTGATATGTGCGGTTGTACTGACTTATCTTTGTTTGAAAACAAATAAGGTAAGCAAAAATATGTATAATAATGTGCTTTGACACCGTTTTGTCTAGTAGTAGGCAATAATGTGTATGTGAAAAAGCAAATAAAATAAATAAACAAATCATTTTATAATTAAGCATTTAGTTTTCTCATAAGAGAGGCCCAGGAACCAGTTTAATATTTTGTATCCACTTTCCCATTGGGAACGTAACTCGATGGGATGGGATATATGTCGAGATTTTGATAACCTTATTATACTAAAAATATGTTTTTGCAGTTCCACCCCATACCGCGATACAGTAAGATAAGATGGATTGTGCTAAGGTATAATATACTGTCATTAATGTCTGATCGACAACGACACGGAGTGTTTTAAATACAAAAATAAGTTTACGAATACGGTTAACCGTTGATTTAATTTGCGCTTTCCAACTCTAGATATCTTATCGCATCAACGAAATACACATACAAGAAGATTAGGGACCAAGCTGGCAACAGTGGGCAGTAATCGAAAATAACTGAGGCGGTAATGATGTTATTTGCGCGGAGAATGGTACAAATTTAGTTTTATTGAGATTTAGAGTTAGTGAGTTATTAGAAAGCCATCTCATCAGAGTATACATAGTAGATTCATTATGTGCTCTAGTCTCAACCTATGACCTACCATTAATTATCAAAGCTGTATCATCAGCGAAAGATGAGATTCTGCAGTTAGGTATGCTAAGTTTGCAAAGATCATTAACATAGATTAGGAATAGTGTAGGGCGAAGCACATTACCCTGAGGCACGCCAAATACTAGGCGCAAATCATCACTAATATGGTTGCCGATTTTGATACATTGGGTTTGTTCACTAAGATAGCTTGTGAATAAATCATGAACAAGATCTCTGATACCAATTTGATCAAGATTATTGAGTAGAATCGGAACAGAGACATTGTCAAAAGTTTTTGATAAGTCTAAAAGAATTCCTATCAATTTGCGTTTATTATTTAGATTTACCAGAGGGAGATTTTGAACAAAAGTCGTCTGCGTGGGTACCTCTGTCTCACCTATTTTTACCGCCAAGCAGCTTTATTTATATAGATGTGTTCCGGTTTAAAGGGTGAGATATGGCAGAGAAATTACTGGGTACTGTGACGATACATCCTCGTGGTGTTCCGAGCGTCAATAGGCTGCGGTGACCGCTTACCATCTAATGCGGGCCGCATGCTTATTTGCCAATCTAGTTTCATAAAAAAAGTCATCAATAACAGTATCGCATAATTCCAAAACATTATATGATATTATTACTGTTCAGGTAGCCAGTCAGTCGATCGTTTAAAGCTTTTTCCATATTATTAGAAAATGTGGACAATATAGAAATAGGTCTACAGTTTTCGACACTATATTTGTTCACACTCTTATATATAGAATATATGTTTATTTAAACACTTTGGGAAAAAATCCAGACGTAAAACATATATTTATAATATGAGTGATGAGGGGTACAAAAATATGAGCCGCTTTAACCACGGAAGTAGATACATTATCCCAGTCTGCTGCACAGTTTTTAAGTCCTAGAATAATACGCTCGACCTCTATAGAATTAGTATTTAGTAATGCTCTATAGAATTAGTATTTATAATAGCGTTTAACTGTGACTGTGGTTGAGAAATGAAAATATCGTTACTGCGCCAATATTTGGGAGATACTTTTTTAATATATTAATAGATGAGTTAGGAGTAGAGGACAGACAAAAGTCATTTGCTGAAGAAGTAGTAGAATGTAAGTTGGCTATACTTTTTATTAACTTCCATGTCGTCTTACGGTCACCTCTTGCTTTTTCAAATTCTGAGTTTTCATAATTATGTTTGACCGTTTTAAACATATTATTGCAGAATCGTTTATAGCGCATAAATATCACGTGAAGAGTTTGATTAGATAGGTCCTTTTTTTTGTTTTTTTAAATATGTTGTCACGATTTCTAATACAGCGTAAAAGTCCAGGAGTAAATCCATTGTTTAATTATTCTTTTTCTATTTGGTACCCGTAAATGTTGTCATGCTCTTTAATCACGTGTAAGGAAGAACAGTCTTTTCATCTTTTGTGATAAATTTTCAGCTATGAAAATTGGAGTCCCACACATAATGTAACTTACATTTTGGTGGGACTCTGTATTCAGTTTACTTGTTCCTTTATTGTCCTGCCTATATTTTCGGATAATATGTTCTTTACTCATTACACTAGTGAAGTCCTGTAATTTTGTAGGTGGGTTCTTTCGTATTTAAACGAAACACATCTTTGTCTTCTTGACAATAGCTATGACTTTACTGAAAGAGGTTTTGTTTAGATTCACCTTGAACTGGTGTAACATTTTTAATCTCTATAGTGGTTGAGCGAACTAACCGCTCGTAACTGTCTAACTTCTCTTCCAAAGATTGTATTTATTGCGATTTTTTGGTTGTCTAACTCCAAATTACCTACTTGGGCTTTTATAGACTCATACTTCTGTGATAAAAAGTCCATAGAATTCTGGCAACAGAGCCAGATTTTGTGGAGGTAAGGGCGCGGGCCGCGGCGGCGGCGGAGAATGTTTAATGGGCATAATGCATCGATAAAGTAGCAGGGAGTTATATTCAAACTGCAGCGTTTACACGACGCAGCAGCAAGGAGACAGCGATCGATAATTTCACACAAATACTAGATCCGTCCACTAGCGACCATTACGAGTAAGCGACCATTGCTTCTTAAGGTAAAATAAGGACGGCTACACAAGCACACATCGCCGAATATTAACTCACGCGCCTAATAATCCTGTAATACCTTCGATTGTGGTGATGGGCGTACACACAGATCCGCAGCGCTTAGAATCTTTAATAACTAATGTTCTTTAACGTTTATACACTTCTATTATTAGATGCAATTTTAATTTGAAATAAAATACTATTTAAGTTATTAAAATGCGGATTTAACAATAAACACGTCTGAACACATCGGCAATCCGGAGAGGAGGAAATATAAACACACATATAATATCTACAAACACTATAATTATTTTATACAACAAAGAAAAGAATTTAAATAGTGCATAAAGAGTTATTTAAATAAATTTATTATCTATATAGGGTAGCGATATTTCGCTGTGTTGATGTCGGCGTGGTAGAAGTTACATTCAAGTTTGTTGAGACAGGCTTTCCCGTAGCGGCATGGCTTCGGGTGATAGAAGTGACAAGCTGGGTTTGTGCAGTTCGGATAGAACTTGCAGATGCTTGGCAGAGTGCCCGGTGTGATGGTTTTGAAGTTAGCTACAGGGACCACGTGGGATGCTGTGAAAAAAGAAATTCGATTTTAAAATATACAAACGATTTTGTAATTAACTAGCGACCCTCCCCTATTTTACTCAAGTGATGCGATCGTTGCCAAACTTCACACAAGTTAAGCAGCCCAAACTGTAGCCTGTGTATGGACGGGTATCGTTTCGAGTTGTTCGGCGGGTACTCGTACACGGGTCTACACGACAACGATTTACCGTAGCGATGTGACTGCGCAGTCCGTATGTGCAGTTTTATCGATGGTGTGTACGAAAAATGCGCAGATTTTTATGGTTGATGCAAGCGATCGAGGCAGGTACAAAATCTATTCGATAAATCGTTGTCCATCGCGGTTGCACAGTTTTATCGTAACGAGTGGATGGAAGTCATTCAGTTCGATCACATTCACAAGGCTCGCTGTAGGCGGGCGTGTCCGTGCACGTCTAAAGATTTAATAAATTTATGTGAGTATGACTTTCTTTTAAGAAGTCAGTCCTTAAACCACGCACTACGTGATTTTATTAGATTTTTGCACAAAATAAGTCAGGCTAGCGCAAGCGCGTCATCGTCTCCAATCGCGGATGACATGTTTCTTGTCTGATTTTCTGGGGAGAACTGATGATCGACGCAGATATTGTGGACGTATGGACACTCAACGGACGTTCGATACAACTGCACAAGCGGACTGCGCAGTCACATCGCTACGATAAATCGTTGTCGTGTACACCGGCCATACGCCTTCGCTCATGGCTTCCTATGACAGTCGTTAAGCTAATTTACTATTGTCAGGTTCCCAATAAACTACTTGACTACGCATAAAGGCTCACAAAAATGTAGTATAATAGCACTTAAATAACTTACGAATCGAACCTACTGATCAATAGGAAAATATTCTAATAAGTCGATATATATATAGGAGCCGAGTAAGACCGAGACTAACCTACCATGACCAAATTGGTTGTGTTTTATCATAAGGTGATGTCAGGAGCCCCAGGAACCGGCGAGCGTGGAAGAAAAGAGCTATGAAAGTTATAGAAGCGAGTGAAGTATGTAAGGACCGCGTTTTATGGTGCTCGGTTCTCTCTGCCTACCCCGCAAGGGACCTGGCGTGAAGATATACATACAAGTCGATAAGTGACGGGCTGCTGATCTGTGAACTAGCCAATCAGAACTGCCCGTTCTACTTTACCCTCCGACTCGTATCGGTGAGTTACTATTGCAAGATAGGCTCATCATTTCTTCATAGGTTCATTCCTTCGCAATGTTAAAATGGACACAAACCTAGTTGGATGTTCGAAAACAACTGACGACATGTAGTCTTATATTTCTTAAATTTGTATGTTAGAATGTATAATAATATATATGATATAATAATGTGTATAATTAGTATGTTAGAGATGTATAATTTCTATCTATCTATCTATAACATCACGCCAAATCACGTAGGTAGAGGGAACCGAGCGCCACATGCCTTGGTCCTTACACACCTAACTAGCTTTTTTAACATTCATTGCTCTTCTCATGCATGGTAGCCAGTTTCTAAGGCTCCGGACGTCACCAAATAATCATAATTTTTTAAAAGTTTTGTTGTATCAGAAGGTGATGTTAGGAGCATTAAATGTATAACTTAATAACTATTTATTTGTCCAAGACGTGTACGAAATCCACAGACCATGCTTGACCGCTTTTTTGACCAGTTTGGTACGAGACCCTAAAAATGACGAGCTAAATTTAAGTTCAGGGTAAAAATATAGCCTCTATATGTTTAATAATGGCCAACCCTTTTTCCGCCTAGCACAGTAGGTCTCGTCTGATAAGCAAGTACAAGTGAGGTTAGTTGTTTGTATTTATTGTGTGTACCTATTAACATCGTAACGAAAACGTGTATAATAACGTAACGTGTATAGTAACGTAATATCGTGTATAATTTTGCATTTCAGAGAATTCATTTTTCTATGCTCCATAAGGGTATGTGTATATTTAAAGCCAAAACCTGCAGGGGCGGGGAAAGAGGCAGCGATCCGGGACAGGATCTTATGTAACATTCGTGTTTGTATGCGACGTGTCACACAGAAAGCGATCGTACCCAATTTTTGTGTGACGGATTGCATGCAAACATTGTAATGTTAAAACCTTATTAGATATTGTCAACATATATTGCATTGTCTCTGTTAAATCTATGACAGTATTGTCAAATTATTTTCATTTGTACAATTTAAATTTTTAAAATTATAGATTTTAGGACGGAAAACAGAAAACAAGTCAGTCTGGAGGAAGTTTTCGAGAAGTAAAGATTCAGTGCACCACGTCTGAGACCACCAGCCTCCTGCTGTGGGCTACGTGGTGAACCGTCGGGATATTACTACCTTTTCCTAACTCGATAATCTCCTGACATCTAACTAATCTAAAATTATAATACCTGCAGCCCCTGTTGTGGACTACGGCGGCTGACAAAGATACCGCTGCGGTGTTGGTCCGTAAGGCGGTCCCCACCATTACCAACAACTTCTACGTCTGGATCTGCGTGCTGGCTAGCACGCTAACCTGCCGTCTACAGTCGTCAACCACTATAGCCGGCGGCCACTTAGTGCGCCCACCAGTGATTCGATCAGTGATATACCGGTTAGACAAATTAAAGCGCGAGTTCTTAAAGACCTTATTTAGCCGAACTTATAGTGAACCCTTTTTTTATATTTTGTAAAATAGACCTATTAAATTTGTATCGCTTTAAATACATCCTTTTCTTCAACTAGTAACATAACAACATTCATGTTACAAAAACATCCGTTCCAAATCACTATTGCTTTCCCGCTTTTCCTGCCCCTGTGGGTTTTGGCTTAAAGTGGAATAATTTTAGTGCACATCACAGAAACAAAAATATACAAAAAGTTAATTTGTTCTGCGTTCCATCAAAATTCCATGTATAATCCGCTATGTAAGCCATTGACCCTTACATGAATGCAAACATGCGTAATTGAAACTTACAAGAATGTCATTAGGAAACTGAAGAAAATAACTGGTATTTTTTTTTATGAGCGATTATCGTATTATATTTTCAAATATAACAGTTTATAAGAAAATGCATTTTTTTTTTATTTCAGCACAGAATTTCATTGGTACATACATAGTTTGGCGGCGGCAATGTACGCGCATGCGTGCATCGTTATATATTTCGGCTATGTTTCTAGTCAGCAATCGACGAGAAATGGTTGTGTACCGCATGATATATTATCGCGCATAACAATCGCGCCATTATATTTGACTATTGATTGAAGTAAGTATCACATGCAGTATCCATTTTTTTCTGCGATTGAAGTTTAATGCTACTAACCGACGACAGGCGCGGCTGGAACGGGCGGTGTGGTGGGCGTGTTATGCGCGTGCGCGTACACGCAGCCTCGCCGCGTGCAGGCGGCCGCAAACTTGCAACGCGGGTGCTGGAACGCGCAGGACGACCCGTAACGGCACAGTGGGAAAGCACGACACCACACTGCAGGCTTGCGTTCAGCTGCACATACTGCAAATAATAAATTATACTAAGAAAAGAATGGTCCCCTACCTGACGTTCTGGTGAAGATCGTAGGAAGCCAGCCGATCGATGAAAGCAGCACAGGACTGATCGTTGTGGAAATGTAAAGGGCATGTCTAAGTTGAGCAGTGGACATCATCAGTTGAAATGTTTTTGATGATGCTTAGATAGAATCAAATTTTGTTGTATGTATTTATTACCTTCCGAAAATCTAACTTCGTCTTAACGTGTAGTTAATTGGTCTTCAGTTTAGTCAGTAGTATTTCAGAGGTCCTTATCAGTTAAGCTAAATACTATTTTACTTATCTGTTTTTTTGTAATTTCGAGTACCTCGACAGTGTCGATGCGCGTGTCAATCTTATCGAATTACTCTATACTCGCAGGGCACGGTAACCCAACTCTTTTCGATAGATAACAGTCGTTAAACTAAACTACGAGAGCTGGGGCGCATCACAGCGGCTTGAATAGAGTATCCATCAGACAATATTTCAAAAAGTGATTCAAATGAATAGATAATTATCACAATAAAAAATGACACAAATATACTTTAAAATTTTTAAATGATCCAAAACTCTGTTTAAAAATTGTTTATTTAAAAATGGCGCATTGTCTCAGAACGCATGACGCCATTTATAAGTAAACAAACTACCAGTGGCAAGTTATTTGTTTGGCATTAGGCAATTTATTGACTAATGCTACAAACTTTCAAATAGCATTAATATCAGATTTGATACATTAGATTTTACGGCTTATACCTATTCCGGCCATAAGATATGTTATGAAATATGAATTTATTTTTTTATGAAGTAATATGTAATCTTTATAAAACTTATATATTTATGGAAGTCTCAACAAAAAAAAAAATCTATTCGAAATGGCCACCTTTGGCTTTTTGATACAGTCCTTTATATGTTTGGCCACGAATCTGTGGATTTACGCACTGTTTCCATGGGAAATTTAGCTACTGCTTGCTCCAGAGATTTCTTAAGACACAATGTCGGCGTGTCGTTTCAAGCAGGTCATGTCCTATAAAACTGACCATAATTTGTAGTCTAAGGAATTCAGATCTGGGCTAGACGAGGGCTAGTCTTCAGCTCAAGTCCGTTGATTCCGAGTCAGGTTTGGGTAGTTAGTGCCCTTATGACTAGGTGCAGGATCCTACTGGTAAGCCCACGGTAGTGTACATTTTTAAAAAGTGTATTGCTGAGAGATGTCACAACACGATCCAAGATACACTCTGGATACACTTTGGCTGAAGTCTTCAGCCAAAGTGTATCGAGTATTGTTGAATTAAACAATTTTTAACGGAAGTATCGCGTATTTTATTTATTTTGTTGAACCTGACGTTTCGAACGCTTTGCAGCGTCCGTGGTCGCAGGCAGACTTCTGTCTTCTTCTTCCTGCGACCACGGACGCTGCAAAGCGTTCGAAACGTCAGGTTCAACAAAATAAATAAAATACGCGATACTTCCGTTAAAAATTGTTTAATTCAATGTGTAACAATCGCGAAAACCTAAGACAATAACTATGTATCGAGTATCTTCCTTTTTCACAAAATGATGCTTTGTGACTCCTTGATAAGACACCCCTCACCAAACCATAAAAGACGCAGGATGATGACCACGTTGTACCTTTCTGACCAGCTGCTTTAGAACTGTGTGCGTACACTGTGTCATTTTGCTTGTTGTAGTGCACTTCAATCGTGAAATTTTTTTCACCAGTAAAGAGGAATTTCTGTGTCTTTCATCTGCGCGTATCAGGACAGAAGGCGTTTTGATCGATCCACTCTCTTCAACTGTAGGAATTGATTTAGGACATGTCCTGTATATCGACGATAAGCGCCGAGCTTCAGGTCTAGTTTACGCGACAGAGTCCTAGCAGCAATCTTCATTTCTCGCGATAAGATTTTTTGTTTCCCAATGGGGTTTCGGCGAATTCTGGCTTTAGCAGCATTAACAGCCTTTGTAGTTCTAACAACACGCAGTCGTCTCGATCTTTTATGGTCTTCAACAGACAAAGGGTCGGTATTTCTATCGATATTACGATACACCAACACACGGCTGATACCAAGCATTTGAGGTGTCTTGAATATGACCGACGGCTCCATACCCACTTTGTGCAAGACAAACACTGCAATCCTATTTTCTTTAACCCCTCATTATTCCATAATGTAATTTGATAATAAATCCGAAAAACAAATGTAAAACGGCGGGAAATCGAAAGAAGTTTTTAACATAATAAACGGGTTGCAAATTCAAAATAAAATAGAAAAGTTTCTATGAAACAGTATTTATGGCAACACTAGTTAATTTGATTACATAAATATGTCACGTGATTTTATTCGCAGCCAAATAACAAATCCACGAAGGATTGTTGTGTTTCTGCGTGTGAGTGAAGTTACCAGTAAGCTGAGAAATTGCTGTCTTAGTAGCAGCGCGAGCAATATTTCCTGCATTGCACGAGTTCGTAGGCTACGTTACCACATTATATCAGGTGGGCCGTATGCTTGTATGCTTACGGAGTTTTATGAAAAAAAAAAATGGCAAGAAAAACATTGGAAAACAGCCGTTCCGATTCCGAGAGGAAAGATACGCGTCATACTCGTATAAGCACTATTCAAAAAACCAAAATCTTTTGCGAGACTAATGTAGGAATTCGATTTCAATGCAGGCATTCATTCTTATTGAATTTTATTTTATATACTAGGTCAAGAGGCATACAAGTATAAGGTCGACTTGATGCAAAGCGGGTACCGTAGCCTGCTAACGCTTGCGATGTATTAATTATCACTCGCGCGATGCCTCCTCTGCTGCTTACACAGCAACTCCTAGGGAGCTTACTGGTGACCTCACTCACACGCAGGAACACAACAACCCTCAAGGGAGTTGTTATTTGGCTGCGGTTTTCTGTGAGGTGGAGGCACTTTCCCAGACGGGCTGCTTTGATGCGCCCTACCTCTCTTAAAACATCCAGACCAAGACAAACAGACATGTTCAAGCACACAAATGTTCGCCTTGTGTGGAAATCGAAACCACGAGCGTTGGTGTCAAAGTCGCGTCATTCACGACCAGTGGCGGCTGTACCTTAAGTGCGCTCGTGCGCTGAACCACCAATTCAAAAGATTTAAAAATTACAAAATATTACTTCATCACAAAAAATACTATCTTTAAATTACCATATTAATATTTATTTTTGAAACATACAAAAACATAATATAACAAATAAAATTAAAAGTTATAACAAATAAAAGACAAAACAATTTAAGCGCTTTGCTAAACTATTAAGACTTATTTTCCCTGTAAAGAAAAATTCTCGTGCGCTTCGGCGAGCGCACGAGGACTGCTAGTATAACTTGTATGAGTTACGAGCTAATATGCCTGACGCGTGAAACAAAAGATAGTTCATAGAAATGTACCGAGAATTGAGACGGTTCTCGTGCGCCGCACATGCGAATCGAAGATTACCGAGAGCACCCGATGTTTGACGAAATTTCAAATTTGAATTCGACGGCGGCCATGATGGACCTCTCCTTATCAGTATAGTTTCGCTGTATCTGTGACGCGTTAATTATTGTTTGTTTATATTAAGTAATTGTTTTTTTTTAATTTACTTCTTTTATGTAAATTGTTGAGTTGTTGCAATTTCTAATATTAATACTTAGTGAGCAAGTAAAGTGCACCACCAGTTCGATAACCCACCAGCCGCCACTGTTCACGACTGAGCTACCGAGCTCGTTAACTGAATGCTCTATACATAATACTAAAAAATTATTAGTAGCGGACGTTTTTCACCGAAGCGAAAGCGTAGGACGCGACCGGGGTTAACGCTCTGATGATGATGATGATGAAATGATGATACGAGTACATAATACTTAGTAAACTTAGCTACTTACAAGGCAGCAACGAATCATATTTGTGTGTATTAGTTGTTGTAGTGATCACAACGTGACCATCACTGCTCACACTTTCTGTCCTTTCCCTCGCTCTTTCTACTTCCTTCTCCTTCTTTTTTACGTCGAATACAATTGGGGATCTTTTTCTCTTTTTAGGCGCTGGTGATTCTTTATCAACCTGAAAAGATTATTATGACATGTATGATAAAGCGGAAACATACACACAAATGCCGATAATTTAATATGCTACCGCCATGGATATGTTATATAAAAAATAGGACAATATGTCAAGAAATACGAATGTGTCAAAACCGGTCACATCAGTAACGAATTCTGCCGAACCAATTCAAAAATTGAAAATGTAATGGTTCGAAGATTACGTCAATCGTTAGTAACATAGAAAACTACAATAAACTCTGTCATACACACTAGCTATAGATGTCACAGACATGTTTGCAGTGAGTGATGTCATGGGGGAAATGTATGATTATATCTGGGAAGTCCCCTGGTCATAAAATTACCCAAAATATTCGCTACACCTTTCTAACACCTCCTTTGTGTTAGTTATTATACCCTCGACTCTTGAGAGGAACGAGAATAATAAAATATATGATGTGTTAATCTAGTTACATTAATGGGGCCGGCAACCTACGAGGAATACTGAGTTGCAAATGTCCGCAGACATTACATAAATCGCAGTGATTGCCACCGGACGTGATATAAAAAAACCGAGTGCTCGTGGCGTGAACTTACCTTTGGCGATTCATCTATACTTTTCCGTTTCTCTGTTAATGCCTCTTCTTTTTTAATTAGCACTTGTGTATCACTTTCCTCACTCGTATTACTAACACGTTCTTTCTTGGAAAT
This sequence comes from Pyralis farinalis, assembly GCA_947507595.1. Lineage (NCBI taxonomy): Eukaryota > Metazoa > Arthropoda > Insecta > Lepidoptera > Pyralidae > Pyralis > Pyralis farinalis. The sequence goes on from OX382275.1 coordinate 11,955,160, forward strand.
CGTTTTAACATCGTTGATTTCAGATGTTCCATCTGTGTCTTTGCTTTCACGTCTTTTATCTTTGTCTTTCGTTTCAGGTACCTTTTCTTTGTCCTTGTTATTCTCTTTGTCTATGGATTCGTGTGATTTTTCTGTTTCTGTGGTTTCTTGTCTCTGACCTTTGTCATTGATTTTTAGTGCGGAGTGTGCATTATCTTTAGGCTTGTCTATCTCTTCTGCTAAAATACCTTCAGTCATGAGTTTTTTTGCAAGAAAAGCGTTTGGATGATAGCCGTCCATTGTGACTATAAATTGGGTATTTTTGTCTTTGTCTACTGTGGGATTATGTATATTGCTGAAATAATAACATTCATTTAAAATACAGAACCTGTCGCCTTAAAGAGGAAATATTTAAATTTTTTTTATACAACGTCGGGAGTCATACAAGCATACGGCCCACCTGATGTAAAGCGGTTACCGTAGTCTATGAACGCTTGTAATACATTAAGTATCACTCCCGCAATGCCTCCTCTGCTGCTAACACAGCAACTGCTTAGGAGCTTACTGGTGACCTCACTCACACACAGGAACACAACAACCCTCTTAGGGAGTTGTAATTTGACTGCGGTTTTCTGTGAGGAGGTACTTCCTCAGACAGGCTGCTTTGATGAGTTCTACCTCTCTTAAAAACCACCCAGACCAAGACAAACAGACATGTTCATGCATACAAATATTGTCCTGTGTGGGACCCACGAGCGTTAGTGTCAAAGTAGCGTAACAGCGCGTTTTACCACTGCGCCACCGAGCTCGTCATTTGTGTACTGTGCAAGCCCTGGATAATATAAGTGGCAACGTCCTTCGTTCGGCAATACCGTGACTATATTTTACGGGAAATGTTTTTTTTTTTATACCACTAAGGGGGCAAACAAGCATACGGCCTGCCTGACGGTAAACAGTCAGTGAGATGGGGAAAAGCGGAGGATCTCATATAGCGGAGCGCCGCTATATAGGTTGGCCAAGAAGTGAATACTAACATGATCAATTTTTACATATTTTTTTTATATTTATATATATTTTGAAATCGTAAAAAAATTCCAGCAGCCATTTATCATTATGTGCAGATTTTTTTTTAATTTGTTACGGCATCGAAGGTTGGAAAAGTTCATTATTATAACAGGCTTGTAAATAAAGAAGTAATTTTATTAAGGAGAAAAACGTTCCTCTTGTTTTAACCATCGCTACTGGACCGCTGGATCTAGCAGAGGAATACAAGCTGATAATTGTCGTGCGGTATAATACTTTCAAAACATACAGTGTTTCTATGATAAGTGTATCATCTCTCCGGCTGGTCGTCCTTCCTTCTGGGCGTCGCGAAGAAGCGTAGTCGTTACTGATTGTTTTTTTAGTTAAAGCGGTCGCCAAATATTCCTCTTTGTCTGTTTCACTTGTTACCCTGAAATTCGTATAAATGACGTCATTATTTATGGAGCAGTGATGGCCTAGTGGAGAGAACTAGCCTATTAACTGACTGGTCCCTACTTCGGTGTCTGGTGTATATACCCTTATATTCGTGTTTTCAGATTTATGTACATATTCGTAGTTATCACTTGCTCGATGATGAAGGAAAACACTCTTGATGAATCCCGCTCGTCTAACAAGTTATATTTATCTAAGAGACCTTTCTTAGGTTTGTTTTTCCTTCTGAGACGTGAAGGTCTCACGGCAGTTGTTCCATGTCAAAATCAGTATTTTCGGCAAATCCTTAAGTCCTAATGGATTAAGAAACGGAATAACACTAGGAAGATATCGCTTTGACTTTTAGGCAAAGGTAAGCATTGTTGGTACAATCGCGATGAAATTTAAAAGGCGTAAGGGTTATGACGAGCTCGGTGGCTCAGTTGTCAATGACGCGACTTTAACACCAACGCTCATGGGTTCGATTCCCACAGAAGACAAACATTTGTGCGCATGAACATATCTGTTTGTCTCGATGTTTTAAGAGAGGTAGGCGCATCAAAGCAGCCCGTCTGGGGAAGTACCTCCACCTCACAGAAAACTGCAGCCAAATAACAACTCTCTAGAGGATTGATGTGTTCCTGCGTGTGAGTGAGGTCACTAGTAAGTTCCTAAGGAGTTGCTGTGTAAGCAGCACAGGAGGCATCGCGCGAGTGATACTACAAACGTTAACAAGCTGCTGTAACCGCTTTACGTACGTATACTTGTATGCCTTCCAACGTTGCATAAAAAAAGTGGCTAATTATCATCTTTGGAGCTAACGCTTTCATCTATACGTGGTGCGCAGTGCTAACTAGTTGACGAGGCTCTGGTAAAAGAGAGGTAAGGGGCAGTGGTGATTTGTTAAGCAGCTCTGTCTGGGAACACTCACGCCTAATACCTTCCACCGCATGCAAACCTCAATATGGTCATCGGTTTCGCTGGAGGTTTTCTTTGGCCTATAAACGGTGTCCATCACCACATCTAGTTGTTTGCCCCCAGCCAGCCCACTGCCTCTTAATAATTTTAATAGCTATGTTTACAACTTAGGTACTCCGCCGAATTTCCTCGTTCCGAGTTCTATCCCGTAGCATATCTCTCTCTCCATCTTTCGCGGAGTGACATTTATGATCCAGCCTCATTAGGAAGTGGTGATGACTTGGTCATTACCAGACCAATGAGCTGGTGCTCTCCGAGAGAGAGATTCCAAGTAAATGCGCTGGTTATATTAAGGAGCATGCAGCGATTCATCTTAGTTTTTAAGTATAAAAGTATTTATACTCATGAGTTGAAAATATACAATTTTTCTCTAATACTACACGTTCCTGTCCAATGAATCCATAGATAGCATTGTTTAAACAATCCTGATAATAAATAAACTGCTATGGAACTCACTTGGAACTTTTATCGTCTTCACTGTCCATGTCCCCGCCAAGGCTGATATTGTCGCTGTTGTTATCTTGGTTATTGTCAGCGCCCGGGACTTGTATGACAATCTTCTGAGCGTCAACGCATCGCCTCATCGGTAGGACTAGAGCTCGTTTCACTTTTTGCGGTTCTGGGTCTACTTTAGGTGGGATCTGTTGTCATAATTAAACCTTTACCGTTTATATCGGCTATTTTCATAAATATACTTAGGATAAAAAAGTCCTTTACTTCAGTAACTTAACCTCCTATCAGTGCATTCACAGATAAATAAAAATTGCTATTATTATCTGTCACCACAGAGTATCTGTTCTGCAGTCAATAAAAGCAATTTGGAAAAAGAGTTCGAAGTGAATGTTCATATGTATATTATTGTTTTAAATAAATTTATAAGGGAAATCAGGCATAAATATTGTACTTAAGGTTTATATTGTATGTATGTATGTATATCTTCACGCCAGATCCCTTGCGGGGTAGGCAGAGAGAACCGATCGCCCTAAGACGCGGTCCTTACATACTTCCCTCGCTTCTCTAACATTCATAGCTATTTTCATGCATGCTCGCCGGTTCCTGGGGCTCCTGACATCACCTTCTGATAAAGCACGACCAATTTGGTCATGATAGGTTAGTCTCGGTCTTCCTCGGCTCCTACATCCTTCCACTTTTGCATTGTATATCTGTTTCGTCATTCTTTAAGGTTTATTATTGTCGAGACAAAGGTGTTATCAGACGAGCAGTTAGCCGACCAACATAATACCGTAAACTAGCTTTTTATTTTTCCAACTATATATTTGAATTCATCAATATATCTAATTATTACTTCGATGTGTAGTTAATTTGTGAGCCGGTTTTTACTTCCCGACATTTTCGATGTCTCCGTAAACATATATCACCTATCTTACTGGCTTGGACGAATACGTACATTGAGCAAGCTTTTGTGTGCATCTGCAACCGCGCGCAGCAGCAGGCTGGAGGCAGGTACTCCCACCCTTGGCCGCGGTCGCACTCGCACGACGCTCGCACAAGACGAACGCGATGGACGGCTTTCCAATACTGACACTCTAAACAAGTAATTAAAAATTAAATAAATTCATCTGTAAGACGTAGCAGTAGATGTGTAGATGAATTAAGCATCTACATTGCGCTTAAACGCTCTAGGATTTGTATACTATGTGCGCGCACTATGCAATCACTTATTATTTTTACGTGTTTGTGTTACGTGGTACATTTTGTTTTTGTATTTTCAACGAAGTAATAACAGTGAATTTATTTTTATATATAAACATACGACCTTCCTGATATAACGTGAAGTACATTCCACATACGCACAGGGAAATGGCCATAATAGAAAACGGACATTTTTTTTTTTTATATTAGTTCAGCAAAGTGGCCCCTCTTTGCCTGATGGTAAGCGAAAGAGGAGCCCAAATCGCAACTGCAACTGACAACATACTACATCCCGTATCCTGTCAGTTGACGCTACCATGCTGACCCGCAAAATGCTTCTTCACGCTTCGTTTGAAGGATCCCATATTGTAGGAAGGAGGGAACACATGTGCAGGCAAGGCGTTCCACTATTTAATGGTACGACAAAGATAGGAGTTGCCGAACTTTTTGGTACGCGAAGAGATATTCTCAACCGTGGAACTATAACATCGCAAGCCCGCACGTGTGGTTCTATGACGGAAGGGTGAGGGTGGGATAAGGGAAAACAGTTCTTCAGAGCACTCGCCATGGTAAAGGCGGTAAAATAAGCTTAGAGAGCCTATGTCCCTACGGAGTTGAAGAGGTTCTAGGTTTTTGGTGACCTCTTCGTCGTCAATTATGCGGATAGCTCGTCGCTGCAACCTATCGAGAGCCTCAAGAAGATACTGTGCGGAGCCGTCCTAGAGATGCGAGCAATACTCCGGCAGACAAAGTTGGTCCGGCGTGAAGAACCGGCGTACCCTGTTCAGGACTCCGAGCTTTCTTGAGGCTGTTGAGATTGAGATTGAGTTGAGGCATTATAGAATTAGAAAAGATTATAACGTCCAAAATACCTATAGGTTTCAGCATTTCTTCTAGATCAATAGAATATCCGATAAAAGCTTCGCAGGTGAAGAGACGCTAAAATATTGATAAATTGCCTATATAAACCACAACAAATAGAAACTAACAAGACAGATATTTTAAGAATTCGAAGTTACTGGAGTAGATATCTACCTAAGATCCTAATAAGGTTGGGTACATGTTTTAATTCAGCCATTTAAATTACGATTTAGACGGCACTTTGATTTAGACTAATACAATTTTAAATTGAGTGGTCACTAGTATTAACAGTTTTTATTTAGATATTAATGTTATGGATGATAATCGAATGAAAATTAAAGTGGCGTTACGCTAGATTAGCAATAAAACTTTTTGATGTAAAACATCTATTGGCGTGCCTTGGCAGTAAAACCAAACCTTATGCCGTGACGGCAAATGGCATGACGCTCTCTCATGCCGTAATGGTCGACTCCCTTGCGTGTGTGCGTGCGCATACTAGACACTCCGTTGCTTCACTACATGAGCTTTTCACTATATCCATCCGACTAATTTTTTTTTATTAATAATTTGAATATTCACTAAGATGGCTCTCATATCTGCCGGGCGTCCCGAGACGGTCACTTTTTTAGTTAATGGCTTAATTGCCGTGACGACATTTGTAAAAGTAATTCACTAGCAAAAGACAGTTAAATTATCGAAACGATATGTAACTAAAATTGTACAGATTGTACAGAACTGTTTGGTTCCTGAAAGGTTTTCTACCGACAAAATTTAGGTACTAGAATAAACTCACTGTCGCGGTATTCCCAGATGATTATAGCATGGGGTTCTTAAAAAATGTGAAGAAGTTATTAGATGGTCGGCGAGACAACATGTGGTATTGCAGGCGTCTATAGTTCCTGGTAACTGCTAACAATAACCTTGTTTATCATGGCCTATATTATAAAAAATTAAGACGCGTATGTTAATAGTTACGTAACTTACTTATAATAAAAAGTCATCAAATATCTTACTTAGAAGTTAGCCTCTTCGATTCAGACTTTTCGGGCAGGATGTCGTCGGTCTGCAAATCTCGTCTCCTTGTGTCGGGCGGATCGCCGAGGCGACTTTTCGCAGACTTAGTTTGCGGCCGGAATTCAGGCTCTCTGTCTGGAGTGAATCTGCAAGGTATAATACATAATATCTATCTACCTATAACTTTTCGTCAAGTCTATTGCGGGGTAGGCAGAGAGAACCGAGGGTTAGTGACTCTAACCTTACCCACCTCACTCGCTTCTTTAACATTCATTGCTTATCTTATACGCGCTCGCCGGTTTCTAAGTCTCATGACATCACCTTCTGATAAAACACGATCAATTTGACCATGGTAGGTAAGTTTTGGGCCTCCTCGGCTCCTACATCATTCCACATTGCATTGTATATCTGCTTAGTCATTCTTTCATCCTGAATTCTTTCTACATGTCCAAACCAACGGAGCATGCCTCTTCTTAATTTAACACAGACGCTTTCTTTCCGACCAACTGTGGTTCTAACATCATCAATGCGAATACGGTCTACAAGCGTTACGCCACAAATTTTGCGCATCGCTCGCATTACGACTGCGTTTATCCTACTTTCATGCTCTCTCTGCCATATCCAGCTCTCGCCTCCATAAGTAAACGTTGGGACTGCACTGCATTGTGTATAGCCAGCTGTGCCTTCTAATACATAATAATAACCATAACGCGTAGTACTTTTCATGACCTGTTTTAATTTCATAACCAAGTTTTAGACGGTACTAAAATCTTGAATATATACATCAAATTAAAATAAGCTAGGACAGAGTACTGGTCGTCACGACTTTGGGAACAATAATCGTTAAGTCCACATGCACATGGCGGTAATCTCGTGAGCCAAGTCTAAGTACCCAGAGAGTTTCTTTTTCTCAGCTTTCACGAGGGTCTCGTCATGGCGAATAGTGACGTCAACAAGCATTGCACGGCGCGTCCCTCGGTCTATTAGCACGATAATAGACCGATCCCAGTAGAGCATGACACAATCGTTCTCCAGAACTAGTGCTGGTGCATATTTATATTACGGTACCTCAGGGCTCACAAGGCCGTATTTAAGACTATTCATTATTATTATCTCTCTCACTCACAGGTGTTAGTTTCGGTCATGGTTAAGATATCGGTGAAGATATGGGGAAAAATTAAATATTGAATTTTTAATTAAACATGACCTTGAACAGATGTCATTAGGCAACCTATCTACGTTACATTCGTTAACATATCTACGCAACTAATCTACGTTCCATTCGTTAACATATTTTCTTTCATAACTACATTTCATTTGGTTACATGATCGGTGCAGGTCGATATCTATTGAGGGTTCTGTACTAATATGTTTCATAAGAAGTAGATCTTCTGCTACAGTATCGCCAAGATACAGAAAATCACAGATAAATAACTAATCCCTGGAGGATTCCCGTGTTCCTGCGAGTGACTTACGTCATCGGGAAGCTGGTGAGATGTTACAAAAGAATCAACAATTATACGTAGTTGAATAGAAGCCTATAAGATTCGAGAACCACTTAATCGATTTTTATATGGCTTATAGCTATAATATGAGTTATTTATCTTACTACCTTATCTTATGAGTTTGTAATTAACCTTTCAGGACTGTCTGTCCGTCTAATTTCCTTTGGTGTTTCGGCAACTGTTTTGCTTTCCTCCCGAGCACCGAGCCTCTCCCGAACTGGTCTCTTGGGTAGCTTCAGTTCAATTTGAGGCAGAGTTTCTATTGGATCCTTTGTAGGAGGTTTAGGGGCATCTGAGGGAGTTAACCTCTCTGGTGGTGGAGGGGGGGTTGGGGATTTACGAGTGCTAACAATAGGAGGGGTAGAAACTGGTGCTTGCTCAGATATTTCCTGTAAATTAATAATTAAATTTGAATTAGGATTGTTAGTTAGCGCGACAATTATAAACTAATTAAAGGGTAGGTTCTATCTATATATCTTCACGCCAGGTCCGATGGCCTATTCTTGCGGGTGAGGTAGAAAGAAATGAGTGCCTTAAGATGTGGTCATTGTACATCACACTCGCTTCTATATCATTCATAGCTATTTACATGTATACTCCTTGTATCTCGTCACTCTTCAACGAGTTACGTGGCGCAATGATTAGTGACCCTACATTGACACCAACGCTCGTGGGTGCGATTTACACACAGGAAACATTGTGTGCATGAACAATATAAACATAAATAATAATATAAAATAAATAAATAAATATTGCCAGACAAATTACACAGCGCCACCAACCCCAAAGTAAGCGAAGCTTGTGTTATGGGTACTAGACAACTGATAAACATACGTAAATATTTTTTTTTTTTGTAAATACATACTTATTATACATAGAAAATATCCAGACCAATACAAACAGACATGTTCATGCACACAAATGTTTGTACTGTGTGGGAATCGAACCCACGAGCGTTGGTGTCAAAGTAGCGTAACAGCTCGTTCCACCACTGCGCCACCGAGCTCGTCTGATACATGTATGTTTCGTCTTGGTCTGGGTGATTTTAAGAGAGGTAGGGCGCATCAAAGTACCGCCACTTCACAGAAAACCGCAGCAAAATAGCTCCCCGAGTCTAGTTGCGTTCCTGCGCGTGAGTGAGGTTACCAGTAAGCTTCTAAGGAGTTGATATGTTAGCAGCAGAGGTGGCATCGCGCGAGTGACACTGTATTGCAAGCGTTTATAGACTACGGCAATCGTTTTACAACAGGTGGGCCGTATGCTTGTATGCCTCCCGACGTAAAAAAATATTACTACATTCAACTGAGACTCTCTGTTAGTGATATTAGAATGTAAATTCCCTACAGTAGCATTTGAGATTACCATGACCAGACAGATAAAGAGACTTTGGATGTACAATGCAATGACGATATTTCCACATTTAAAAATTATTTCCTTAGATCTAGGGCTTTGTGTTCCAGGACCTCAGCTTGTCAAGACATTAGAAACTTGTGATAATGATAAGGTTTAAAAAAAAAGCTCGTACTTTGCGACTTTAATTATCCCAAGATTGTTCCTAAATGTTTTACATACCTGAAACACATCTTCGGCAAAGTCATTCATTAACTCCTCTGCTTCAGTCCTAATATTTAAGAAATCTTCATCATCCGACATGGAATCTAGCTGATCTGCCAATTTCTGCTTTAATCCCTGAATTTTAGCTTCAATATCGTTTATTTCTTTTATCTGGTCTTCTCTTGGGGCTCCCGTTGATGACGCACTTGTTAACGCTGAGGATTCCTGGCTATTGCTGTCTACTTCTATAGTGTGAGAATCTGGATCAATTTGAGATATCGTCGCGGGATCAATTATAGGGAGAATTGGTCTTTTTAATTCTTGGATATCAGGTTTCATTTCAACTTGCTTTGGTTCGTCTTTAAGTGAATCCAGGGTAATACCATGGTTCTTAAGTATTTGACCCGCGAAAACATCCGTTATTGATGGTTCTGATTCTTTTTCCATATTCATTAATAATGGAGGAATATTAGGCCTAATCATTCCGTGATGTTTGCTTTTTTTCTTGCTCTTGTGGGCCTTTTTTTCCTCTTTTTTGCGCGATAACTTTAATTTCTCCTTTTTTTTTGATTTTTTCAAAGAATCACTTTTTTTGCTTTTATCTTTTTTATCTTTTGCTTTGCGTTCTTTTGATAGAGACTTTTCTTTGCTTTTCTCTTCATTTAGCTCTAAAAAATATAGGCATTTTAGTTTTCAGTTATAAAAATAAAACAAAAATAAATAAGTTTTTATATATTACCATTTAAAATATGTAAAAAGGGTATTCGTTTTATCCATAAGTAAAAAAAAAACTAAATACATACTCAAAGGCGCTGTAACTGTGACCTCTTGTAACTTCTTCAGCACTTGATGAAGCCAATTGACAAATAACTCTGTATTTTCTCCAAGAAATAACTGCAGATCATCCTCCATCTGTGCTCGTGTTCTCTTGTTGGCGACCATCACCATCACGTAATCTGGTAATTCGTCATCTGTAAGAGTTTTAGTATTAATAAACATTAGATCTTATATGGATATGAGCTGGACGGGATATGACATAAGATCTAAAATACTACAGATCACATAACATAAGTAAGCTCTGTTATAAGATTAGATTGGAAAACATCAGTGCAAGGGATATAAGAATGATGATGATTGTGACACCGAGAACAACTTATTGATTTATTATTTAATCAAAGAATTTATCATAACTTGAGGTTCAGTTCGTTTTGGCGTAAGCAGAGTGAACAAAGCGACTTGCATTATTTCTAAATGTCTGAACAAAGGAAGCACGACTCTTATCTTGACACCAACACTTTCTATCAGATCGACACTATTTCTCACATCCACATTGCGAACACGGTCTATAAGCGTTACCCTGCAGATTTTGCGCAACGCTCGCATTTCGACAGCGTTCATTCTACTTTCATGCTCTCTCTGCTAAACATAGCTCTCACTTCTATACATTAGCATTGGACCTGGCATGAAGATACACATACAAAGAAAATAGCACAAAAAAAAACACTGGCACAAATGTTTAAATACTTTCGTAATTTATAAGTAATTACCAGGCATATCATTGCCCTAGAAACTAGTCATTACATTATAAAATAATTACGATTACCAAATTCATTATTTTTTACTGTGCTGTACCCAAAGTGTACCAATACAGACCTCTACTTACTAAGGCACCGCTGTCTGTCCGTCTATGTATGCATCAGTCTGTCACAAAGCTATATCATTTGTACTGTAATAGGTAGATATTTAAAATTTTCACAACTGTGTCACTGTTTTTTTAATTACTAATATATGTACATAAATCCGAAAACATTTACTTTTTTACATTTAGTGGTACATGCCAGGATTCGAACCGAGGAAGGAAGGCCATAGTAACTGTATTATACTATGACTGGTATAATAAAATAATGTTGATAATATTTGAAGTTCCTCAATAAAATAGTGTTGCATTTCAAAGTTTTTTCTACATGATACACATTTTGACGAGCTCGGTGGCATAGTAGTTAGTACCGCTTGTGGGTTCGATTCTCACACAGGACAAACATTTGTGTGCATTAACATGCCTGTAGCCTGGGTGTTTTTTAACCATTCACGTACAAGACCAACTAGCACTCAACCAGTTTTTTATTTCACACGACAAACATGCAATCTTTTTTTTGGTTAGGCGCTTTTTATATACCAGACAAGACAACCGAGACCTAGATGAATCTAGAACTGGAACTAGGCTTGGACAGGACTTGAACTTGGAACTACTTGAGTGTTAACAAGTCTATATATATATATATATATTATACATTAATTAACTACAAGTAATCATGATTCATTACTTAACTGCAAATTTCCCTACACAATTTTGCCAAAACCTGATTTTTACCTCTTATCTTTGATATGAAGACAATAAGTTGTACATACATTTGTTGTACCTTAATGTTAGTGGTATAAAAATACTAAGTGACTGATTCATTGATCATTTACCTAGTTTTAGTAGGGCCAAATAACTATGTATTCATAGACTGATGAGATTACATAGAATCTTACATATGATACAATGTTACAACACTGCAAAGAAATGCAGTATTTTATATTTAAAAGAGAGTGTAACATACATACAAGTAGAAAACAATTATCAATTGCACTTACCAACATAGCACCCCAACTCTGTTAGCTTGGCCTTGATGGCAGACTAGAAGAAAAATAACAGAGTTAGATAAATTAAGTATTTAATGTTTTAGTAATATTTTATATAAAGGGCTACTGGAAGATCCAAATAATCCTTGTATATTTTTTATTACAGAATGTGTTGATAGATGTATAGATAAAATTTGTTTGCATAAAATATGGTTACATAGGTCTTATTGCAGTACTGTTGTCATAATATATTGGCAAATTTGAATACATTACCGAAAAATGACACATATCACTTATTAATAGGATCATTGGGGAATGTCTATAAGAGTATTTTATTATATTATTGAGTCTATAGCTCCACACTTGGCACTTATTTTTAATCAATGTAAATATGGGTGTATTCCCAGACTTGATGAAATTTAGTAAATTGATTCCATTATTCAAGTCTGGTGAAAAAAGTGAACTGGGGAATTATAGACCCATATCTATTTTGCCAGTATTGAGTAAAGTATTTGAAAAGATAATGCTTGACCAATTGCAACTCTATTTTAAGACCAATGAAATTTTTCATAATTCACAATACGAATTTACAGCAGGTAAATCCACTACAGATGCAGGAGTAGCATTGGTCAAGCATGTTCTTAGCGCATGGGAGAAATCCCAGGACGCCATTGGGGTCTTCTGTGATCTCTCCAAAGCTTTTGATTGTGTCGACCACCGGACATTATTGCTCAAGCTGTGCCATTATGGAGTTAGAGGTAAAGCCTATAATTTGATTGCAACTTATTTAAGTAACAGAATACAGACTGTTGATATAAATGGGGTCAAATCTAAAGGTAGCAATGTTAATATTGGGGTGCCCCAGGGCTCTATATTGGGCCCCTTTTTATTTTTAGTATATGTGAATGATCTGCCCTACATGGTGCAGAAAATGGCGGATATACTACTGTTTGCTGATGATACTTCTTTGATTTTTAATGTTACTCGCCGGTGCGAAAATATTGACAATGTAAATAGTGTTCTATCTGCCATTCTAAATTGGTTCACATGTAATAATCTTTTATTAAATTCAACCAAAACCAAATGTATAAAATTTAGTCTACCAAATGTGCCTTCTGCCAATACAGAAGTTTTCATTAACAATAATATACTAGAATTTATTAATGATACTGTATTTCTTGGAATTACAATAGACTCCAAATTGCAGTGGGGCCCCCACATAAAAAAACTGACCAGTAAGCTCAGCTCCGCCGCATATGCGGTTAGGAGAATTAGACAATTGACGGATGTGGCTACTGCGCGCTTAGTCTATTTCAGCTACTTTCATAGCATTATGTCGTATGGTATACTGTTGTGGGGAAAAGCGGCTGACATTGAAACTGTTTTTATATTACAAAAGAGAGCCATCCGCTCTATTTATAACATGGGCGCCAGGGAATCTCTTAGAGAACTATTTAAAGAAATAAATATCCTCACGGTTACCTCTCAGTATATTTATGAGAATATAATGTATGCTCGTAAAAATATAGAGTCATTTTCTAAATTTAGTGAAAATCTTAGAAGTAAGAATAGATTGCGTATGCCTGTACATCGACTTGCTAAGACTAGTAGATCTTTTATTGTAAATTGTATTCGATTCTATAATAAATTACCTGAAACAGTTCTGTCCTTGCCTGAGAATATGTTCAAAAGGTACATCAAAAATACTCTGTGCAGGAAGGGTTATTATAGAATCGATGAATATCTAACTGATAGAGATGCTTGGAAATGATTCAGCACATGTATTAATATATCTTTAATTGTACCACTTGATTTCACTATATGTACACTCACATATATTTATATTATATATTTTTAAGGATGGAAAAAAAAGACCCATATTGGCAAGTTTCTTTTGGCATTTCTTCTTCGCCAATGGTCATTTCCGAAATGCTGGTAGATTAAAAAAGAGAGATTAAAAGTAAAAAAAAAAACTGGAAAATTATTAAGATACAATATGATTTAATTTAAAGAATGTAAGACGTGTCTAAGTGCCCGTAAGGGTCTAATGGCAAATAAATGATTTTTATCTTTTATCTAATAATGTTTAAGTTAAAAATCACAATTACATAAATGGTGATTTTATATAACATCATGCTTATAGGGTAATAAACCATTTAGATATTTTTGATGATTTTGATAAGATTTATGTTATTTCCTGGATGTCTAGTTCAAATATATGGATGTATAGCAGAATATGTTTGAGTAAGCAAATTTTTAAGCTTAACAATTTAGTCATCCAAAAATGAGGCCCAAAAATGTGTAAAAATATTTGAAATTTAGAGGTTTTAAACACAAGAGACAAACAGAGGTAACAATTCCACACACATTTTTGGCATGAAACTATAAATTACAGTTTAATTCTTTATTGCCAATAAAGTTCAGGCAATAAGACAAGATATAAGATGTCAACTAAATACTAAAATAAAGTGAAAACTCAATAACACTTATGATTTTAATTAAGACTCAATAAAAAAGGCCTGATTTGAAAAAATGTAGTGTGTTTGAATAGATTATAAAATAATCTATTCAAATAGGCCTTACTTTTTTTTGAATATAGAAATAGAAATACCTTAACTATTTAGCACAGATAATTTCCATGAAAAAAGGATTAATATATTTTTAAAGGATAATGCTTGTATTCATAGATTTTCAAAAATCATAATCAATTTATAAAAATATATTTTTTTGTACTAATCACAATACAAAAAATAAATGATATGTCAGGAAGCCTAGTATAGGTATGTAATATGCATAATTAATGATGTGTTTAGATCAATGGTCATTAGATAGAAGTATTTGTTGGTGCATTACAGAGCAGTATAGCTAGTGCTGGTTCTTAACCTTTCAGTTATTTGACAAAATATCTGTCTTGTGGCCCACAAACTGTTTCAGGGTAATGTACAGCAAATATCAGTGAATATATACATATATAACAGACAAAAATTTTCAAAGCCCATGGTAATTTTTATTTACGAAAATTTTACATTACAGGGATATATATTATTTTAAAGTGATTATTGTGACTACAAATTCTAAGAATGGCTTCGCTTCTTAGCTTTTCGAATGCTTCCAGCTTATTAACCGAATGGTCCATGGGTTGAGAATCCAGGCGTATGTACCTCTAAATCTATGTTTTTTGGATTCCTGTATATATTCCTTACTCAACTGAGAAAAGGAAAACATTGTGATGAAATCTGCATTTCTAAAGTTATATTTCGCAAGACTTAAGTATTTTAAAAAAGGCCTGTCCTAAGAAAGGTGTAATTTTCCCTCTGGGTTCTGGAGGTCTGACGACAGCTTCTCCATATAAAAATCCTTAACATGTAGTATCTTAATTAAATTCTGAGGCTTAGGAACCTGCCAATTCCAAAGGATTAGGAAACAGGATACTACGCTACGAAGAAGAAGACATACAAAACAACAAGACAAAGATGAAGTTGGCTATACTCACATACAGTGTTAACATCCCAGGCACTGTCATACATTTCCCCAAAATCCACCATTCTAACACCTCTTGTGTGTTAGATGACACCAGATTTAGATTTTATCATATCCATTTTTGATGCTGACAAACAACATCAAATTTCTTTTTATTTTCATACACACAAACATCAGTCTTGTATGGTTCCAACCTATCATATATACAAACATATAACTAATCCAACATGTCTCCTTTGTTGCAATTATATGTTTTTATCAAATATCTGCACTTATTTCAGCACATCCATTCAAATCCTACACAAATAATTAACCCTTTCATTCCCTTCACATAAATTGAGAATATCCTTTATCAAGTCCCTAAACCACTCAAGTTGTTAGGCAGACGCTGATGCCACCAGAGCATCTACTGCGACCAGAAACACTTCAGTGATACCTAGTTTTATATAAATCTAAAGAAGTCTTAGATTTATGAAACTGTAATCTCTCAAAGCCAGAGGCTTATTGGGAGTAGATTATGACTGCTACGGCCACACCAGTTTGATTGTTCTGGTTCACATCAGGCCATAGGGCCTTCATGCTATTGAGGAGCATCATTATTGACACTCCAATTCTGCTTAGTCTCTGTTAGACATAAAGCATCCACCTCCCACATTCATTACATCCTTCAGCTCATTTACAGTATGTTTCAAATTAGCTCTCACATTCTAAGCACCTCAGCACTCCTCTATCCACCAGAATTGGTACTGTGATCTTTTCGCTGCAAACATAATTTACATCAGTGGGTTAGAACGGTGCCCATTGTCTCTGAGGGGATATCTTAGTCAGTGGTTTCATGTCAGAATCACAATCCGCTTAATTGGCAGGGGTCATTGTGAACACAATTTTTGGTTAATGTAGTATGGCAGCCAACAGATATGTGAGAGATGGAACTGTGTGAGTGCAGAATTGAGATGACAGTATAATATATAAGATATAATGATGCTATTATGGTATATACATGTTGGGACTTCATCAGAGCCTCATTATATTAGGTTCCAGCTTTAAATTAATTAAAGATGTTTTTTACTCTAATTGATCACATTGAAGTAATAACAATTGCTGTGGGTTCCGGCTCCCGTACAAAATAAACATTTGCATGCATTTACATATCCATTGGTCTTGTATATGTATTTAAGCAGGTATTAAAAAATACTTGAATCAATGAAAAATCTACAGCAAAGTAATTTCGATGAAATTGCCACGTATTTTAAAATATTTTAATGTAAACTATTCAGTTGCATAATAAATATTAAAATAAAAGTAATATCGTTGATGTTAATGCAATATTTACCCGCATTTTCTGCCCAATCTCGCTGCCGACATCATCCATTTCTATCGTTTTTGTTTATGCTAGACAAAACAACCAAGAACTACACGTAGAATAACATTAATACAATAAACTAATACCCTCCGTTCTTTAACCATACACGCATTTTCCAAATTAATCGATTATAGTTTGCTAAAACATAGAAAAAATCAATTTATGAAATGTGAATATTAAAATATATGGGCATAGGCAAAGACAAATGCAATTTGTATAGAATTAATTTGACATTGACATTGACATATTGCTTTTTTTTTGGTTCTTTTTATCCCCGAAGGAAAAGGCAAAGGGATCTAGCCCATACAACCAAGTCTTCAGTTAAGAACCATTTGAAAATCTTAATTCTATGTTCCAGCTTCAGGAAGTGTCACTTATGTTACAAAATACTATCGAAATTGTCGCATAAAACTAATTTTATACTGAATTGTAAAAAAATCAAGTATAACAACAATGTCACTCGTCAAAAGCGCGGGAAGAAGACCATATTGCTATGTGCCCGTTCTCTTACTGGTAGAAGTTTTTCTTTTCTTTCTTTTGTTGAGGCAAACAGCATTCAATTTAATAAATATTTAAGAAAAAAATTTGTAAAACCTATTCGTTGAAAATATAATTAGAGCAAGAAAATCGGAAATGTTAATTATTTTGCAAAAAATGGTAATAGTGATGGAGAATAAAAAAAAGAGTATTTTTATGGGTTTTTCAAGAAAGGCAAAAGATACGCATATTTATTCCTGTGGATAACTGACACGCGCAGATCATTTTATATAACATATGAATATGAGGTAAGCTACCATGCGCCCAACTCATGTAAAGTGATTTCCATAGCCTGCATAAAGGCCTAAAGGCTTGTTATATTACATAAATATACGTTATACAAATCGCTTGTGCGTGTCTGTCCTCGTTGTTAATCCAACAATAAAAGATAAAGAGATGAATATTCTTTACGTACAATTGGGTTCTTGCGAACACTTAGGCACGTCTTATGTTTATAAAATCAAATGTTGTTGTATTTTATGAATTTCTCATAGTTTTCTTTTCTTTTATAATTACAGCATTTCGAAAATGACCATTGGTAAAGAAGAAATGCCGAAAGAAACATGCCAATATAGGTCTTGCTGTCAAGTGAGCAAATAAAAAAAATATACATTTAGAATAGAATAGAATAGAATACTCTTTATTGCACCAATAACAAATGCATACAGAACACACGTAAAAAGAAAATAAATGTACAATAGGCGGTCTTATCGCTAAAGCGATCTCTTCCAGACAACCATACGACACGAAAAAACAATCATATGTAAAAAGTAGGTAGGTGGCGCATTTATGACAGTACAATTTTCATTTTTATATTTTAAATGCTTATTTACAACAAATTACACATTCTAACGAATAAAAGAAAAAAGAGAAAAAAAAAAAAGTAGTAAACAATGACAGAAGATTAGAACATACAATAATAAATTTAGATAGAAGTAATGACAAATATCTATATATATATATATATATATATATATATATATATATATATATATATATATAATTATGTAGTACTATAGTTACATAGAGAGATAGTAAGATTTTACCAGATCTTTAAAGGAGGCTAAGGATTGTGCACTGCGTATATAAATTGGCAAGGCATTCCAAAGTTGCACAGCTCGTACCGAGAAGGACTTAGAGTACTGTTGTGAAGAGTGAGATGGCGTTATTAGGCGAAGGGAAAGAATACTGCGTGTACTGCGATCACAACGTTCCCGTACCTCACTGAGAAAAACAAAACGTTCCTTCAAGTAGCTGGGAGAAGTAGGATTGAAGAGAATAGAATAAAGAAGAGAGACAATGTGCCAGTTACGACGTAACCTGATAGGGAGCCACTTGAGCTGAGTGCGAAGTTCGGACACATGGTCATATTTGCGAATTTACTGAATCATTTCAAGATATCTTTGTCAGTCAGATATTAATCGATTCTACAATAATCCATTGCAAAAAGTGTGTTAATGTGACTTTTGAAAACCTTGTCAGGACTGTTTGATACAACTATTTCAAGCACTTTAATAAAGAATCGAATATAATTTAGAGCAAAAAATTACCAGTCTTAGCAAGCCGATGTACCGACGCAATTTATTTCTGCTTCTTTAGATTGAATTTTTAAAACAACTACAAACATGCATTATGTTTTCATAAATATATCATGAAGAAACAGTGCAGATATTATTTCTTTGAAAAATTCCTAAAGTGAAACCCCGGAGCCCATGTTATAAATAGAGAGGACGGCTCTTTTTTATAAGACAAAAATACTTAAATATCAGCTGCTATTCCCTACAGAAATATACCATACGACATAAGCGGAAGTAACTGAAATAGACTAAACGAGCAGTAGCCACGTCCGTCAATTGTCTAATTCGCCTAACTGCATAGGCGGCGGAACTGAGCTTATAGGCAAGGTTGTGGGGTTTACGTAAATTTATATTATAAATTTACGCACTTCGTTACTCAGATATTGTATAGTTATACTTCTAACTTATTGTATACGAGATGAGGAGAGCGGTACTAATACATTGCATTGTTATACAATATCCGGAGGTATACAAGTAATACCCACCATATACTTATAATGTTATGTTAGCCTCTTTGGGCTTACAATACAGGAACTATCATTCCCGCGTTGCTTGACCTGTTGCTACCCAACAACTCCTTGAGAGGCTCGTAAAAATAATTGCAATTTGACCGCAACTCGTGTATTGGTCGATTGAAAGCGAACGATATATAGAAACTGATATTTAGATAGATAGATAGATAAATCATTTATTTACGTAGGTACTTCATGCACACACATCAACAAAATGTACATTGATATAACTACACTGTTAACTTAAAACATAGTTTCGCTATACTACAGGGAACGTTTTTAATTCAGGTGTTTGTGCGTGTGTGTGCCGCAGTAGCGCAAATGGTCTATAGCTCAGTGTATAGCGTTGCTTAAATGAAACAACCACTGATTTTCAGCTATCACCCATAAGAATGACGAGGACGAGTGTAGTCAGACAAAAGACAAACAGCCACATACAACTACCGCGTATTGCATGAAAGTCTGTAAACATTACAAATTTACCTTATACTTCCCACACCTCGGTCATAGAAAATAAAAACTAAGCGTGGGAAAAAGACTATATTGAGATTAATGAAATAATAATATTATTTGAAATTATTATTATTATTTATTATTATTTTAGATTTATTAAATTTTATATATAATTTAAAATAATATTTGAATAAATAGAAAAAAAAAATATGAATTTCATTTCATATTGTCTCCATCAGACAGATAATGAGGCTGATATAGATATGCGACAAGCGAAGTTTTGAGGAATACCTTGTTTCTGTTTCTCCAACAAAAAAGATTTATATCGAGCTTTAAAAGTAAATTTACTGTTAATAGTTCTCATCGGCGGTGGGATATTATTCCAACACTTCGTTGCCGCATACCTGAAGCTACCAGTAAAAGCCTCAGTCCGATGCCTGTGAAACATTAGTACGGAACGTGTTTTTCTTACATTACCGCGAGTGGCGTAATTCAATTTTTCATGCAAGTATTCTGGTTTCTTGTATTTAAGAACATCAAATAACAGACTTGCCAAATGCAACTCTCTCCGTGATTCCATATTAAGCATTGATGCATTGTTCAAATATGGCGATACGTGACTTCGCGGAGGTATTGAATAGCAAAATCTACAACAGGCGTTTTGCACTCGTTACACCAACCTTTTTGTTCTACTCAGTAGGTAATCTCGGACCATACAGAAGATCACCATAGTTCAATCTGGACAAAATCAATGATTCACAGATACTTATACGTGAGGCTACAGAAAGAAAGTTTCGAATCCTGTATAGTACACTTAGCCGGTAAAAACAACTCTTCGCCAAGTTCAGCACATGGCTCTCAAATCTTAGCTGACAATCAAACAATAATAATTCGTAAACAAAAAAGATATTGTAAGTAATTCCAATTTATTTGTGTTGTTGTTAAATGTGATTTATAAAACGCTATCATATTTGCATACAAGCCTGTAAATATCGAATCATTATCATATTTTGCTACGAAAGAATTATAGGCATAAATTAATACGTAGGTAGTTACAGCAGCTATGTTTTATTCCCATCCCGTTTACTCTGTAATAAAATTCACGATAGAAGGCCGCAGCATACCACAACATCTTACCGTAGCCAAATAATAACTTATTAGAGGGATGTTGTGTTCTTGCATGTAAGTGAGTTCACCAGTAAGCTCCTATGGAGTTGCTGTGTCAGCAGCAGATAATGCAACGTACGAGTGAAAAAAAGGGCCCTTCACACTTCGCGCAGTTCGTCGCCATGCCATGCTATGACACAATTTTAATTTCGAACGGGTAACCTAGTAAAGTAGGTACACATAAAAACTCGTGCAGTAGAGTTCCCTGCGAAATTCACTGGAGGATTAATTTGAATTTTTTGTACCGACGCGCACGGCGACGGACTCGCGTTGCTCCAGTTTTTGTCCACAAGACTCTCTTATCAATAAAGATTCCCTAGTGATTTCAGTAGGACAGTTCAATAAAAATAAAACTGTGTTTTATTCTACGGACAGAATCTATTTTACTAAGCAGGTACACGACACTACATAATATAAGTAAAATAACTTAAATAACTTTCATCAACTAAATAACTTCTTCCGTTTATTATGAAGTATCTACTTATTGAATAATTAATCCCATGAAATGACCTATTGCAACATTTTCTTACCTAAGATAGACGCATTTACTTATGAGTGTAGATACTTTTCAAGACAAGTATTTTATTATGTATTTAAAAACATTTGTGTACAATCATTCAGATTTTGTAATATCTTATTTTGGTTATGTTCATTACGTACAATATAAAAACAGATATTTCAGCTACTAATTATGTTTTATACAATGTCCGGAAGCATATAAGCACACTGCCCACCTGACACAAAGTGATTACCATAGCCTATGAACGCTTGCAACACAATACGCTCGCGTGATGCCACCTCTGCTGCTAACACACCAACTCCTTTGGAGCTTTCTGGTGACCTCACTCACTCGCAAGAACACACAAGCGTACAGGGAGATATTATTCGGTTGTGGTTTTCTGTAAGGTGGACGTATTTCCATATACGCTTTGATGAGCCCTACCCTACCTCTCTTGAAAACACCCAGATCAACAAACACAAACAAACATGTTTATGCACACAAATGATCGTACTGTGTGGGAATAGAACTCACGAACGTTGGTGGAAAAGTAGCATTACTAACCACTGCGCCATTGAGCTCATCGAATATTTACTACATATGGGGGTAGATATTACTTTCATCAAAGTGATCTTCACATAAGAAATTTGAATGCGTTAAAATACTCGGTAGGTTTCTTGAAGTCAATTGTAACGACATATATTGTCTTATATTTTTACTTCATCGACATATTTTTACATTATGGTACTACACAAATTTATATAGCACTATATAATATAGTATATCCAATAAATTTGAACAAAAATCGAACTAGCCAATAAGACCTACGCGTTCTACTTTACCCCCCGACCCGTAGCGGTGACAGGCCCACCACTCATACCCACCACTGTGTCTCCTGTGTAGCCAGAATTAACAGCGGCGACCACAAAAAAGGCAATGAACAGTGAAGTCCAATTGCCGTCCCGGGGGTTAAACTACAGCTGCCTTGGAACTCACAAACGAATTTAATCCGAAGAAATTTGTAGGAGTAGGAAGTTTTAGAATTGACTTCCCCTCTTGGCAAAGTGAGAGACAGCAATATGACAAAAAAGGCATTTAAAACCTCAAAGAGATGGCTAGTCAAGTGAAGCTCAACTGCCGTGCACCACGGATAATCAAATATCTAACACTATTGGGACCTAACCTTTTTTTTTTTTTTTTGTGACGCGGGGAAAAATGCGTTACGCACACCACCGGTGAAACCTGGGTGGCCTCCGGTGGTAGTGTGGGACTCCCCGTCGGCTGCCCGACGGTATACCCACTAAACAACCCCGCGAATTGCCATCGGCCGCGTTGGTGTGGTGCCCCGGATCTGTCAGCAACAGGGCACCACTGCGACTGGCCAGCCCCTCAAAAGGGGCCGGACTTCTTCTCTCTAGGGGCCATCCCGGCAAATTGGGACGGCCCCTCCGGCGGCGGGACCACTATGGGGCCAGGTTCCCATCCTGACCCCTAGTCCCACATATTAGGGAGGCGGCAATAGGTGCGCATAGCGCCTACGCCGCACTCCCGTGCGCCGTCTCCGGAGCGGGACAGCCTCGGGATCGTCCTCCCTGTCCCGCTCCGAGGCCTCCTTCTGGGATATGACCGTCTCACAGAAGGAGGCCATCGCCTGCCAGCCATTGCCTGCCATTGGGACCTAACCTGCGAGTTGTTACCTAACACATCGATTCCAATAATATAGATTGCAGAACCGCCTAAACGCCTGGTAGTTCTCCCTTGTTGCCACCAAATCAGAATAGTATACTACCCCGGATGTGACACGCAAGGAATTTAACATATCGTCCCGCTCCCGTTGCCAGAGATCGCACTCCCAGAGAACATGATGTGCTGTTTGCTCGAATTCATGATTTGTCGTAGAACACTCACATAAAGGCGATGACACAAGTCTAAATGAAAAGAGCTTTGCCCTAAAGTTTCCATGCCCTGTTAGAAAATTGCGCAACAGGATGATCGACTTCTAACCACTCTTTACTTAATCTGTCTCGCACTGATTGAAAGAACAGATACAAGTGGCGTCCTTTAGTAGAAGTTTCCCATCTTTCTTGCCATTCAGACAATAAAGTTTCAAATACCTCGTCAATAAGAATTTTGTCAATATCGCGGCGTTTTAGAAAGTCAGGGTGTATGTTTTTAGAGGTGTAGTACATTGAAGCCCGGCGTTGAATTTCTAAGTCAACTGGTAATAGCCTGCCAGCACTGGTAGTGCCTCGGTACTCACAGTTCTATACGATTTACATAAGAATATTAAAGCGAGCCGCTGACTTTGCAGCAACTTGCGACGCGCAGCACCTATGGTAGCCCTATCAGCCCATGCAGGTGAACCGTACGTAATACATCCTAAATATGTGGCTGTGTAAATAATTTTTAACGTTTTAAAAGTTAAGCCCCACGTCGAGGTGGAAATTCGAGTTAACGCATAAAAGTTCTTTTTGGCTTTTTCTCCAACCTGCTTTATGTGTTCAATGTAATTAAAACCTTTGTCTAACAGTAATCCCAAGTAACAAACCGAGTTTTTATTTGCAACTGATACTCCATTGAAGTGGAATCGCGGCGGAACCTGCAAATTTCCCTTAAGCAAGAGCTGATATGTTTTTTGAGGTGCGAAATCGAGACGGTTACGATAACCCCAGTCTGAAATGAGGCCAAGGCAAGTAATGGCTAGTTTTTCTATACTTGATCTGGAATTAGCTTTTATTAATAAGAGGCCGTCATCGGCGTAGTCAGTTAACGAACACCCTTCCGGTAAGGGTAGGCTAAGAAAGTCATCAAAACCGATATTCCAAAGATACGGCCCTAACACCGAACCCTGAGGACAGCCCTGTGTAAGCACCTTCGAAGCAGCATAATGCCCAAATGTTAATTTAGTTGTACCATTAAAAAAGTACGATCGAATAAGGGAGTATATGTTGCTATGGCAACCTCTCGCCTTTAGTTTCAGCAACAACATTGGCCACCAAGCATTATCGAAGGCACGGCCGGCAAGGCCGTAGCGGTGAATTGAGTTACTTCGTAATATCATGTGGGTGATTATTCTGTCCATAAATATCATAAACATATGCATCCAAAACCGTCCCCAGTACAGCCCGATACCATCCTTAATAAACTCTAAAACGTCCTACCTAATGCATCCCATAATATTTCTATCAATCACATGTCTACTTTTCTAATGCGTATAATCTGATCTGTTAAATGTTGAAGGGTACGTAGTTAGAATCAAAACCGCGAACACAAAAAAGAGGACATGCCCAAATCGATGTAACAATGTAATCTGACCACGGACACTGAAAGAAATACAAATAAATAGCCATACATCTTCTACCACCATCTATACCCATATAATGGAGTTTTGTGTATAAAAATCCAAATGGATTTCACCGGAGAATCCACCTGGACAAAAGATCCAAATGAATTCACAAGGGAATTCTAACGAACCGGCAGATATTTCTGTCTAAAAATCATGGATACCAAATAGATCTTTAAGGTCGCATAAGCATACCTAGTTTCCTTAATACAAAACTATTACAAAGTCATATATGCAACGTCGGGAGGCAAATATACGGCCCAGCTGATGTAAAGCGGTTACCGTCGCGTATGAACGCTTGCAAAACATTAAGTATTACTCGCGCGATGCCATCTCTGCACCACAGCAACTCTCAGGAGTTGACTGGTGACACAACACAACACAACAACTCTCTAAGCATTTGTAATTTAGCAGCGGTTTTCTGTGAAACATTAACACAAAACTTCCACAGAACGGCTGCTTTTATGCGTCCTAAAGCTCTTAAAAACGCCAAAGACCAGGAGACATGTTCATGCACACAAGTGACGAGCCTGTGTGGGAATCGAACCCACAAGCGCTGGTTCAATGCCCACTTAGGCTAATCACTGTACCACCGAGCGGGTCAATTATTTTATATCTCATAAATTAAACAAGGAAATATTGTCATGTCTTGTATATTTTTTAACAATCAATACTGTCAACAAATTAAAACAAAAATAAATAAATAGGTAGTATGTATACATCACTTACATTTAATTTGCTGTAACTTTATTTCACAATCATAAATTTTATACCTATTTATATTATATTATGGCATTGAGATTAAATTCACAATTAATTAAACAATATTTTAAATACTTTTCAATAAGGGGATTGTTTAAATTACTTTAAATCTTGCTTAGTACAGTTGACTTAACATTTAATAAAACTCCAGATTTGCTTATCGCTGCGTCTCGAGCCTTGGATGATGGATTTTTATCAAAGATTCTATATCTTAAAAATCATCCTGGTTATACAACCTATCAAGTAAAAAGCGTTCCGTAGGTACGTTACTTAGACACACAAATCAATGAACCACTTGTCCACGCATAAATGCTCGCTTTACCCATATCTTTTTATACAAGCATACAGCCCACCTGATGTAAAGCGGGTTACCGTAGCCTATTAACGCTTGCGATATATTAAGTATCACTCGCGCGATGGATCCTCTGCTGTTTACACAGCAACTCCTTGGGAGCTTACTGGTGACCTCACTCACACGCAGGAATACAACAATCCTCTACGGAGTTGTTATTTGGCTGCGGTTGTCTGTGAGGTGGAGGTACTTTCCCAGACGGGCTGCTTTGATGCGCCCTACCTCTCCTAAAACATCCAGACCAAGACAAACAGACATGTTTATGCACACAAATGTTTGCCTTGTGTGGGAATCGAACCCACGAGCGTTGGTGTCAAAGTCGCGTCTTCACGACTGAGCCACCGAGCTCGTCCATCCACCCATCTTAACATCTCAAAGTAAAGAGCTTATTACTCTTTTAATCAATAAGTTGAAGTGACTCAATGTTAATCCGCGAATTAGCCAATAAGAACTTCGCTGTACAGAACCCCGACCAATAGCTATGATTCGAGTTTCATAGCAAAATCATATTCTCCATTTTGGCTATTTCCTTCAAGCTTAGACAGAATTCTTGCTTTTTCTTCATGAGGGATTCAAAAAGGGACATGAATATATTTTGACTGGGTCGGCAATGCTCGAGTGATGCTCCTGAAGGTGTAAAAGGCTGCTGCAATTTTTTACCATTAGGCAGACTGTACGCTTGCTATTTTTATATGCTACGGCAAGTGTAAAACAAGCATACGATCCGCTTGACGTGTAGCTGTTACCGTAGTCTATGATCGCTTGCAATACAACGAGCATCGCTGACGTGATGGCAATCCCGCACTAAGCCCGCAGGTGCTCATTGGTAACCATTATTAGCAGCTAGTTATGTTAGTGCGTAGTTTATTTTCTTATTTTTTTTTAATACATCCGGAGGCACACAAACGCTCTACCGGATGTGAAGTGGTTACCGTAGCCTAAAAACGTCAATGTACGGGAAGTATCGTTCGTGCATTACTGGAGCTTATTGATAACCTTGCTCACTCGTAGGAACACAACGATCTTCAAGGAGCTATTATTCTGTAAGTTGACGGTATTTCTCCTCAGTCGTATACATCAACTACTAAATATAGTCGTGGTCTATCTGTCTTTTGCCAGAGTTCCGTTGGCTACTTGTCTATTTTGTAAATAATACTCGTATGTAGGTAAGTGAGGTAGGCTTTGACTTTAAAGATTATAACCTGCTTACACATTAAAATTATATGCCACCTCGGTATTAAACAGACTGTGCCACTTAGCTATTCCCAGTTATTAGTACATTACTTAGTTGGTAGGCGGCGTTATACTGCGGTGTTACATCGATAAAGAGAAGTGGAAAATTTGCCACTAGCAAAACATCTCGGCAGCTCAGTTGGAAGCGCATTCGGGGTCGTGGGTTAAAACCCCACTTACGCGTGAAGGTGAATTTTTAATTTTAACATGTTTAGAAAATATCTGTCAAAATTGTGTTAAAGTCATCTACAAAATTATACATGTACAATCGGTGTGTATTAGAAACCACATTCTATTCTTCTCTTCTTTAATCTATACCAGAGGTTCCCAGACTTCTTTTTTCATAGAGCACTTTCAAAATTTAGGTGGTTCCGGTGGATCCCCTGCAGCTACATTTCTACCATATTCCCAAAACTCGACAAAAATGTGACGATTAGATCTAACTATGGACTGTTTTGTCACGCCAACGTAGACCCCCATCGAGTTTCCCGTGGACCCCTGGGGGTCCACCTGGACCACTTTGGGAAGTACTGATCTATACTAATGTAATAAAGCGGAAGAGTTTATTTGAATTTGAATGTTTATTTGAATGAGCTAATTTTTTGAAACTACCATTTGGATTTGAAAACTAATTTTGTGTTTGATAGCCCAATTCATCAGGAAGGTTACAGACTATTCAGCATCAAGATACGATGGCTTCTAACCGAGTAAAAGAAAGAAAGTAAGAAAACGCGGTTCCTACATGATACTGGGATACGCGCGGATGAAGTCGCGGGTTGCAACTTGTCTAATTATAACCGATCTTCGCTTTACAAAACTCATAGTAAACAGACATATTTATAGTTAATAGAGTCAGGCGTTACTTTAGACATATTTATGTTTACACCATTAAAACCTCCTTTTGGTCAAGGGTTAAAAATAATGAAAAAAAAAAAACAATTATGTTTATGTTTTAAAAAACAATGACTGTATCAAGAGTAATAGTTTTAAATTGTTGAAAGGTAGGTACAATAAACTTTACATTGAATGTAAGGTTATTACATTTAATATAACTATTTAAAATCAATCATTGATTGCGAGTACCGAGAACCGTTCAATTATTTCATATATGAATTTGTCGCCCACTGAAGTAAATATAAGCAGAGATTAATAGAATACCTATTAGTAATTGTCCCTTTACATTTTTACTTGTACCATAAGAAAACAAGTAAATTGCTCTAATACAATAAAGCCACAAGAATGGGCAATGATATCAATATTCACTATGCTTCGAATCACTATATTCAAATCGAAATCGAAAAGAATCGCCTCAAAATGTATGGAATCTGAGTGAAAACTTTTCGAATCAGATTCAAATATAGCTTTAAGAGACAATGTAAATGGGGGGGCCAGAAGTGGTTTAGACAAATATATCCCAAGCGATTTTACCCACCATTTATACATTAATTTGTATGGATCAAGAAATCTGTACTCTATAGATACGCTAATCTATTGACAGAGTTGGGTTGAACTACATCTACATTAAATTCAAATTACATTTGAAAAAATAAAATCAAATTAATTATTAATTAAAAAAGTTAATATTCGAATGGCGTGTAAAATCGCTAGAATACGGCCATATTTGCCCACACCATTTCTCCCATTTCAGATTAAATCATACAAATTACAAACTACTGCAGAAACTGGTTGATTTTTATGAGAGTCACACACAATTCAGTTGTCACATTTATCTTTGGCAAAACAAAACAAGTACACTATTAATTCTTATTATTTTGGAATGCTTTAGTAACTGTTACACTTTATGTTATCTAAAATTATGGAATGTATTTCAAGAGTATAATATAATATAGGTACTAACTATATGTAAATTGTTGGTAATGTAAATCTTTGTTGTACAGTAAGGATTACAATTTGTATACATGATTAGAAACTCAACAATGGCAAGCCGCCGTTCTTGAAAAATCGGTGTATTTTTAGGGTTCCGTAGTAAACAAGGAACCCTTATAGCCATGTCAGTCAGTCTGTCCGTCCGTCCGTCCGTCCGCGGCCTAGCTCAGAGACGCTTGATATTAGAAAGCTGGTGTTTGGCATGTATATACATAATGTCTAAGCTGACAAAGTGGTAGAATAAAATCTAGAATAAAAATTTTTTTGGTGGTATCTTCCCTACACGTAAAGTGGGATGGTTTTTTTATTTGCGCCCACCCTATGGTGTGGGGTGTCGTTAGATAAGTATATACGTATTTTTAGTTCCGATATTTTACACTAGATGGCGCTGTACACAAATTACGTTGCCATATAGTCAACCGGGTATGAACTTAATATTTATATATCGATCTGGACAGTCGTAGATTTTATTCCACTTTGTATACTACTCTGTGTAAAAAGTATCGGGAATATGTCAATAAAAAGACCCGCGTAAAAGAGGTCGTTCTAATTTTTTTACTGCATGTTGGTAGCACTGTACTGATTTAGCGCGCAAAATTTGAGCGGGATCTGTCATTTAATTTGTTTTAAACTACACTTTTTGTTGGTCATAGTTTTGAGTCCTCGGCGATTTTTACAATGGAAAATATTGTTGAACAAAGAGTGTGCCTTAAATTTTGTGTTTCAAATGATATTTCATGTGGTGAATCACTAAAAATGTTGCGAAATACCTACGGCGAATCGTGTATATCGAAAACAAGGGCTTATGAATGGTATAAGGCTTTTAAAGAAGGCCGAGAAGTAGTAGTAGACTTGCCTCGTTCTGGTAGACCTTCAACCGCTACGACCAGAGAAAACATCGACAGAATCAAGAAGCTAGTGCTCGAAAATCGACGTATGAGTCTGAGAGAGTTGGCTAGTGAGGTGAACATATCTTTTAAGTCCGTCCACAACATTCTCATTGACATTTTAGGCATGAAACGCGTCGCCGCTCGACTAGTTCCAAAAGAGCTCAATTTTGTTCAAAAAGCGCAGCGAAAGCATGTCGCTGAAGACATGGTTTCCCGAGCTTCTACGGATCCGACCTTTATGAAACGTATAATAACTGGCGACGAGACATGGGTTTATGAGTACGACATGCAAACAAGCCAACAGTCTTCAGAATGGCGTCTCGAAAACGAGCCGAAACCCAAAAAACCGCGGCAAAGTCGCTCCAAAATCAAGGTGATGCTGACAGTTTTTTTTGACTACCGTGGTGTGGTTCACTCCGAATTCCTTCCAGAGGGAGAAACAGTGAATAAAGAATATTATTTAGGCGTCATGAAGCGTTTGCGTGAGAGTATCCGCCGAAAACGTCCAGATTTGTGGCAACACAACTCATGGATGCTGCACCATGATAATGCACCATCACACACAGCCATTATAGTGAAAGAGTTTTTAGCGAAAAATTCAACAAAAGTTCTCGACCAAGCACCGTATTCACCTGATATGGCTCCGTCTGACTTTTTTTTATTTCCCAAGTTAAAATTACCACTTCGAGGAAAACGTTTTGAGTCGATAGAAGCCATAAAAGAAAATTCGCTGAATGAGCTAAAGGCCATACCGCAAATAGCCTATGAAAAATGTATGGAAGACTGGGTGAAGCGGTGGAGATGTTGTATTGCAAGCGATGGGGCCTACTTTGAAGGCGATAAAATAAATTTAGATGAATAATTTGTATTTTTTGTTTTATTGACAAATTCCCGATACTTAGTACACAGAATGTATATATATATATATATTTGGATATTTTGTTACATTATTTAAATAGGTATGGTTATAAGTAGTAAAGTTTGGTTTCGAATGTTAAAAAAATCCAATAGGCTCGATTTCCTATTATTTTAGCCAACCATCTAATTTTTTCGCAAGCAAGCAAAGCGAAGCAAATACGGAACCCTATACTGTGCGTAGCCCGGCATGCACTTGGCCGGTTTTTTTTTCTTTTGTGTTTTATTTATGTATTATGTACTCACTATCATGTAATTATATAAAGTATAAAAATGTTTCACAGTGGTTCAATAATTTATCTAAAAATACTGACTTGTAACATAATAACATGAATAGAATTTACAAAACCAATATTTTCGAAAGTTTATATTACTCAAAACTATTCGAGTTTTGTCTTTTTTTAAATATACGTAACTGCTTATCCTATTTTTTACAACTTATAAACTAAAAGGCACCTGTAATAAATTACATATTTATTTACATTTATTGCTCACTTCTCGCTCGTTATTAGGACGGATAGGTAAAAGTTTTAATACATATAGGATAATATGCATATAATGATTATTGATAGATCACAAATAGCTTTCAGTTCTAAATACTATGTGGTATAGTCTATTATTCTTTGGCTTGTCGTACTAACGAACGAGAAGTCGCTATATGTTTGTCTTTCTATCGTCACTTTGGTCAAAACTATCGACTTGGAATCTGGTGACTTTCTTCACGCTCTGCAGAGACCCAGTCTTGGGTCCTAAATTCGGACCTTTACAACTAACGTTATTAGAAGAACCTTGGGTGGTTTGTATATATTGCAAAGACGTTGATTTCGAACCCAAATTACGTTCCGCAGATCTCACTGACTTTGAGCATTTCGGCCCGTGATTTTTCGTCTTGTGGGTGCTAGGGCCTAACTTCTTGTGCGTCGGCATTGCTTCTATCTTCCCGGGCCTGCTGGGGCCAGGGTTCCCCGTGGGTCTACTCTGGATTCCCCCAGTGAAACTTGGCTGAGCGCCGTTCGCGTATTGTTGTAACTGTACCCGTGACGCTCGTTCCATTTCTCTAAAAAGAATTAAGGACTAGTTAATTGTGGTTTGATTTTGTATGCGGCCAATGTACAGTTATGTTGTAAAGACCCTCGCCTAACTGAATAAAGCGGAAAGTTATTTTTACAAAAGGTGAAGAGTTTGCAGAAATCGCATGCCCTGTCCCTCGCATCACAAACTTAATGGACGTTTCTAACATGCTTTAGAAAATATCATCCCTATATCTTGTACAAAAACAGAACATTTCAGAGGATCATAAGTGAAAGCCAAATAACGTTCCTTAAATACTTGTTGTATGTATAATATAATATAATATAATATAATATAATATAATATAATATAATATAATATAATATAATATAATATAATATAATATAATATAATATAATATAATATAATATAATATAATATAATATAATATAATATAATATAATATAATATAATATAATATAATATAATATAATATAATATAATATAATATAATATAATGTAATACAAAACAATATAATACAATTTAACGTAATATAAATAATTGGTTCTCTAGGAGTAAATAGAGTAGGTAATATTTACTCCTAGAGAACCGATAATTTCTCAGAGAGAACCGAGCGCCACATGACTCGGTCCTTCTTTAATTTCCATGCACACTCGCCGGTCAGGTGGTGCCAACTTACGCTACGGCCCCTGATACCACTTTCTGATGACACACATTCAATTTGATTGTAGTAGGCGAATCTATTGTACCTATATGAGTTTCGTGAATATTTTCAAGTTATTGTTTTTACAGATCTGAACAAAGAAACATGCATCTTCTTATCTTAACAGTGATACTTTCTTTCAGACCATCATTCTTTCTTACATCTTCATTGAGAACACGATCTATAACCCGCAGATTTTGTGTAACGTTCGATCGCGTTTATTCAACTTTCATGCTCTCTCTGCTAAAGTCAACCCTCGCTGCATACGTACGTTAGCGTTGGGATCAGCACCGTGTTGTGTATAGCGAGCTATGTCTTTTTGCTAAAGCCCTTACTGCCATGAAGTATTCCAGAGGCTCTGTCCACACTATTCCCTCTATTCACTCGCCTCTTCGCATCGGTATATACCTTCCATTCCTATTAAAAGTTTGTAACTTCTTTGTCTCCCTTCAAAAGAGTTTGGTAAACATCTCGAAGCTACTCATCAGCTTGTCCTTTAACCTCCGCATCCCAACAGACATCACTTTTAAAGATTTTAGGTATGTCTCTTTGGAATTAATCATACTTTTTCAGAATTTTCCGTAATATATAATAAATTTATAGATAATAAATATATAGATAGAAGATAGAATAGATGTGTGTTTTTTGTTGATCACAAAGCATTACAGTCGAACATTATAATTATGAAGTTTTATTTTTAATAAGTTATGGAAGCATACACATGTTATTTTGAATCTGTGTGCGCTATTTTTATGTGTGAGCGTTTATCATTCGTGCTGAATACCAATTCAGCACGAATGATAAACGTCCATTTTGGTACAAACTAAAATAATTAATTATTAAGTAACAGATTAGTTCTGAGTCACCTCCCCCGCACATACATAAAACTTATATCTCCGCGAACCGAGTACTATCAACCATAATTTCAGAAATTCGACTTTGCCGGCCTTCCTGCTAGTCTGGTCCTCTCGAATTTCCTCAGGTTGCCATGCGATTGGTGAACAACTACTGCTAGAGTATTAGTAAAAAAAATGACTACAGTATTAGTAGGAATGCAAAATCGCTATCCATTCCCGACAACATTTCATGCCCACAACCAAAGCAAACCGCAGCATACGTTGAAGCGGTACCTTCACGTTCTTATGTAGGATGCTATGGGTGGCGCAGACGTTCGCTCAGATTTCCTCGCAGGCTGGCATGCGACTGGTGACGATGGATACGCACCGCTCGTGAGACCAGACAGACGCGCCAGCGGGCAGCACAGTGCCGCCGCGTACGCAGCGCGATACTGCGCGTTCATTATCACGTAGATGATCGGGTTTACGCATGCACTCGCGTACAGGAGCAGGTAACCGGCGATGTGGAATACTGGAATTATAAAATACAGAATTTCATATTGGTCAGAGACAAAAAAAAATTAAAATAAAAACAATCTTTAAATGAGAAAATAGATGGGCGCTCACGAATGAGTATGGGTAATTTATTCTACAACTGAGAATTACGGTAGGTAAACACGTTGTAAAAAAACCAGTTTGCACAGCTATGAGCAGTACTGTCTTGGTATACTAGGCACGACGAGAACGGCTGGTTGGAACTTTTATTCAACGCGAACAATAGGAAATGGTCATTTCTGAAATACTAGCGGATTAAAAAATGAAAATAGTACATACATACATACATATCATCATGCCTTTCTACCATTAGGGTGGATAGAAATTATAGAACGCCAGGTGCACCGATGCAAACATATCCTTCTCGCTTCTTCCACACTCATCAGCCTATTCTATCATGGTCTTCAGTTTCGGGTGCTTTTTATTTGGCCCCTCACATCACCAATTAGATCTTTATGTGTGCGTCTAGCGCGGCCCCACCCGAAATCTCCATTCACTCTTGCCTGATACACTTCTTTCGTAACTTTTTTGTCATTCATTCTTTCTAAATGACCAAACCATCTTAGCATACCATTTTCAATTTTTGTCATTACATTATCTTTCATTCCACAAAGTTCTTGTATCGTGCTATTTTTTACTCTATCAATCATTCTCACTCCACACATACTCCTCAGCGCTCTCGTTTCTATGGCGTTCACCCTACTTTCATGCTTTTCTGCCATACCCATGTTTCACTGCCGTACATCAATCAATGTTGGCGTACGTCAATGATGGCGTTAATACACCCTGAATGATAGAAAATAGTAACGTAATAGAATTGAAACAAATACAATAATATTACATTGAAAAAAAATTACGACGTGTCTAAGTGCCCGTGAGGGTCCAATGGCTAATAAATATTTTTTATCGTTATCTTTTGCCACTCCTGCCAACACAGCAACTTCTCAGGTTACTGGTAACCTCACTCACTCGTAGGAACATGACCATCATCCATGGAGTTACAAGTTCTCACGGATCTAATAGTCTTATATATTATTATATTTGTCCGGGCGTATGATCAGAAGCTCCAGTAATTCGCTTGTATGACTTTTTTAACACCAGCAACATGGCACGCTCATTTGCGAGCGTGTAAAAATATTATCACACCTTTTTGGAAGAACCCTGTGGTATAGTGTCTTAAGAAAATCTGAGCAAGGTGTCCCTAACCTTCGTGGCTTCTTGTTTCTTGGAAGAAATCCCCTATCGAACCGCTTATTACTGGACTGTTTTCGTTCAAAGGTTTCCGTCCACGGCGAACGATATGATACGGTACGATTATAAAAAGACTGTGAGCATTATATCGAATCCTCTGAACATGACATCTATTGTACAATCATTATTCTAAACTATATAAACAAATAGTGACAAGATCTCTTCTTATCCTTAGGCTTAGGTGGCGAGTTCCGCCAATCCTAATGGCTGTGGATAGGGATAACTATAGGAAGAAGAGGCAAAATTTTTCCTTCGGTATTAAGGTATCAACCCTGCATGTTTTTTATACCACTAAGGTGGCAATCAAGCATACGACCTGCCTGATGGTAAACAGTCATCGTAGCGTATAGACATTTGCAACACCAGGCGTGTCACTCGTTCGTTGCCGACCCTCTAAAAACCTCTTCACGCATTTCTTGAAGAATTCCATGCGGTAGTCCTTTGGAAAAACCTCGGCTGGGAGCTCATTCTACAGCTTGAGAGTTCTCGGAAGAAAACTTCTCTGGAACCGCACAGTACGAGACCATTGCGGTTCCAGCGTGTGAGGGTGAACTCCCCTCCGTCGGCGAGCGGTGCGGGTATAAAAAGTAACTGTCGGCATCGGTGTGTAAATTTCATTCAGTCGGATAGTGCTAAAAAATATAGAATAATGTCAATTTACTCACTTGGATAATGTACATGGTTATCAGCGACCTTGGCAATCGTGATGGGTAGGTAACACACGAGGAAGGACAGGAAGATAGCCAACACCATCTTGGTGATTCTCCACTCGTTGCGCCTCGCCTTCGTCTCTCTGTTGTCTTTAATCGTGGATCTCTTGTCTGAGCTGTTGTTTAGGGAGCCGGGGCTTGTGTGTTGGGACCTTTGGTGCTCTCGCATTCTTTGTTCTGAGCTAAAAATTGTATAATATATCAATAACGGTCACCAAGAAAAAGATGTTTTTTAGATCGACCTAATCTATGATGACACTCATTTTGTTATAACATTTGCATGCAAGTTTAAAAAATAAGTACAATAAATTCCATCACTTTAGCAGAGTATTTAGAGATTTAGTAAAATACATTCATTAGAACATAGGCAGCAGAGAGGATTGTGCAATTACAGTTTTAACAGTGCGTAAATAAAATAAAATACATCGGAGAGACGACGTGATAAATATCTTCTTACGAAGCTCTGCAGCCTGCAACCTCCAGGATAACGTAGAGTCGAAAGTATGCAATTTACATTATAGTGATACATATAAAAATGGTCAAGTACGAGTCGGACTCGCACACTAAGAGTTCCGTACCACTGTATCAAAAATACGGCGAGAAAACACGTTTCTTACTAGGGAACGTCCTTTCATTTATAAGTTTGTATTATTTTTGTTGTAGCGGCAAAAGTAATACATATTCTTTGAAAATATCAAGCTTCTTTATATTACGGTTTAAAAATGCTACGAGTATGTGACATGATGAGGATGGTCGCACTGACAGACAAGCCTTTGTTGGCACACTTAGGCTACGGAACCCTAAAATATGTCTTAATATCCCCATGAAGAGTAAACCTAAAAAACTTACAAACTTTTTAAAACCTTAAAAGCTTTTTAAAAAGCTTAAAAGCTTTGTTTGGTATCCCGAAGTTGTATAAAAATTCAAAATCCACGTAATTTCAATCTAAGACTTGAGTTTTAATTATTAAGGATAATTCATAAATCGAAATGTTCAGAATAGGACCAACTAAATTCTGTATATAAAATGTTAAACTGTATAGTTAATTTGTCCCCATAGACGCTAAATGTTTCTTTACCTATGAACAACCCAGAAGATCCTCGCGTAGCATATAAATATGAGCAGTGCGGGTACGATAAAGGCGATGACGAAAAGTGCAGTTTTCGAAGAGCGGCCGTGCTCATCTGGCAATATGGAGCACGTGCCAAGCTCTGGGTCGAAGTCGAATTTACCTAGAAAAAAATATATATTTATAAAGATCGGTTCTTCATACACAAACTAGATGAGTGGTCAGGACATGTCATGTGTTGAGAGGAATACCTATAAACGCTTGCAATACTATAATGCGTAAACGAGCAGCGTCCATGATGCGTCGGATGCGGGGCAGGTCTAATAGCCTCCTGGCGGTCATCGCAGCACGGACGGACGGCCCGTTCCTGAGGCACTGGTGGCAACTTCATGCGCCAGTGACTCGAGAGCGAGCACGACAATTTTAATTGTATATCGATTTTATAATTTACGTAATATTTTGATTTATGTATTATTCCTATTGTTATTATTATTTTATTTTTGGCATTTGATTTGATTATGATGTATTTTATTTGATTTTCTATTGTATTCTTATTAATTATAAAAGCTGTAAAGTATGGATCTCTGGTCTGCAAATAAATGATATTATTATTATATTATAATGCATAAAGTATCTCTCGCGCGATGACACCTCTGCTGCTAACAGCAACTCTTTAGGAGCTTACTGGTGACCTCATTCACACGCAGGAACATACCTCCCATCCAGAGAGCTATTATTTAGGTGCGTTTTTCTGTGAGGAGGAGGTAATTAGCCAAATGGGCTGCTTTAACTCCAACCTCATTTAACTGTGTTAAAGATTTTTCTGCAACAATATGCGTAAACATTTATGTAGATTTGTAATTATCATAGACGATGAAGTAAAGCATCGTAAGCAAAGGCGCAAGTCTAAGATTTCGAAAGACATGTGAAATTACCTAAGAAACGTCTGCTTTTTCCCTTAACCCAGGTCTGACGGTAGCCGCTCCATGTTAAAATCGGTATCCTCGCCGATTTCTTGGTCTTAAGTAACATACCTCATCAATCCTAACAGATTAAGATAAAGACTAACGCTAGGAAGTAGGGGTATGAAAACTTTTATCAAGATTAATTAATTAGTGTAATTATTTAGATTTATAATACCTATTTCAGAGGAATAAAATAAAGACTCTTGTTAGAAACATAATTCTATATCTTCTTCTGTAACTTTATCAATTAATTGTAACTGTACTGCACAAACTTTGGACATAGGAAGTGGGGAATGGTATACTTTTGTGTACATTTTTTGATGATTTATATAAAATCTTGTAACATTATATAATATAAGAGATACAGGAGGCGAAGGGAATGGTATCTGTGACAGATATGCTGATGGAGAAACGGAAAGCGCGGTGAAGAGGATGCCTCGTTTTCCTTTTCGTCACTAAACCCTAAAATTGTGGATTTCTTGGCAACAATATTTAGCACAAGACTTTTTCATAGATATTTCGGTAGATACTATGTTACTTGTGAAACTATAGTACTCACCCCATACACCAAATAGGGTCGGTGTCTGCATTCCGTACGAGAACAACCACGAGAACACGATCATAAGTGCGATGTTGTGTTTGCGATACACTCGTCCGTACCAGCTGTGGTGTGCTATCATTATGTACCTGGAAACAAAGGAGGAAATTAATCGAAATTCATCGGTTTGAAGTTTGTGTTTTCATAGGTATGATTAAACTTTAAACCTAAATTAAAAGCCAATTACTGTAATATAACAATAAATATGAATATAATGCTTTGATGAGCTCGGTGGCGCAGTCGTGAATGACGCGACTTTGACACCAACGCTCGTGGGTTCGATTCCCACACAAGACAATCATTTGTGTGCATGAACATGTCTGTTCGTCTTGGTCTGGAAGTATTAAGAGAGGTAGGGCGCATCAAAGCAGCCCGTCTGGGGAAGTACGTCCACCTCACAGAAAACCTTCCTCCGTGTGAAAGAGGGTGACCTCGCTCACACGGAGGAAGGTTTTCTGTTAGCTTCTATGAAGTCGCTCGCTCTGTTACCAGCAGAGGAGGCATCTCGCGAGTGATACTTAATGCATAGGGAGGCATACAAGCATACGACCCACCTGATGTAAAGCAGTTACCGTAATCTATTAACTCTGCTGCTTACACAGCAACTCCTTAGGAGCTTACTGGTGACCTCACTTACACGCAGGAACACAACAACCCTCTAGGGAGTTGTTATTTGGCTGCGGTTTTCTGTGAGGTGGAGGTACTTCTCCAGGCGAGCTGCTTTGATGCGCTCTACCTCTATTCAAGATGTATCTACCAAATCAATAAATTTTAGATGTATACACCACAGAAACACTCAATATTAGACATCTTCATATCATTCTGACAAAACGACTCGACTTTCATCGCGGCACACCACACATTACCAAATAATGGCCTAAGTAACAACCCTTTGAATACAGTTAAAGCAATAATTTATAGACTTTAAGAAAATTGTTACAACAAATTTGTGGTTACAATATCAGAAGTGTGTGAAGTGAAAGCGAAGAAGTAAACGTAGATATATAGATATATAGTAGTTGTATAGTATATAGATATATAGTAGCTATATAGAGAGGTTTATGTGGTTTTCGCAGGCGATCCTGTGAAAACTACGGCTGGGAGTTCCACAAACACGAGTTGTTACGAATTAGCATGACACAACTACTGCTGTATACTCGTATATATGTATGTATTTATATATGATGTTTATCTTGAGATTTTGCATTTATTATTATTACTGTACGCTACGCTCTGATAAAATTGTAGTAGGTACATGTACTGTATCTATATTGTATTATGACGAGCTCGGTGGCGTAGTGGTGAAACGCGTTGTTACGCTACTTTGACACCAACGCTCGTGTTCGATTCCCACACAGTTCAAACATTGGTGAACATGTCTGTTTGTCTTGGTCTGGGTATTTTCTATGTATAATAAGTATGTATTTACAAAAACAAAATGCATTTATGTATGTTTATCAGTTGTCTAGTACCCATAACACAAGCTTCGCTTACTTTGGGGCTAGATGGCGCTGTGTAATTTGTCCGAGAATATTTATTTATATTACTTTCAATAAAAAACAATACTTAAAACAATAAATTTACATTCATATAGCCATTTAGGATCGGCGGAGTCCGCTACCTAAGCCTATGGATTTGGCGAAGATATTTATTTTTAAATGGAGCGACTACCGTTAGACCTCCATAACCTAGAGGGAAAATCAGACCTTTCTTAGGTTAGGCCACCCGTCTTTCTAAATATAATGTCTTGTACGTGCGTGGGGTGAAAGTGATAATTACAAATGAGTACATAAATGCGAAAACACGAAATTAGTGGTACATGCCAGGATTCGAATGCGGACCAGTTGGCCACTAAACCGATTCTTTATCCACTAGGCTATTACTGCTATAGTCATATAGAAAATACCCATATAGAAAAATATCTACAATAGAAAATATAAACCAAGACAAATTTTATTAACTTGTTAATAATTTACCTTTAAGTACATGAGTGACATTTTTGACGCTATTTATTATAAGGGCGCAGAAAATTTCCGGTTTCGCCATTTCGGATATTGAACTTCGATCATACCCCAGCGTGGCATTTAAAATTAATGTCGTACTATATATACATAATCTTTGGCAGACGTCGTTAGAAGAGACCTTTGGATTTATTTATTGGCAAAATGTTCATAATGATGTGACCCTTTTTGAAGAAGCTACATTGTGAACGTTTTCTATCATATGAAGCGATGCTCATCCTTTTATACAACCTTTTTTTTATATTACGTCGGGAGGCATAGGTACAAGCAAACGGTCCACCTGATGTAAAGCAGTTAGCCTATTAACGTATTTTTTTTTATACCACCAAGGTGGCAATCAAGCATACGGCCTGCCTGATGGTAAATAGCCACCGTAGCCTATGGACATTTGCAACACCAGGGGTGTCAGTCATGCGTTGCCGACCCTAAATTTTTTTTTTTAAATTGAAATATAAATGCTGGAAATATATGAAGTATCACTCACGCGATTCCTCCTCTGCTGCTTACACAGCAACTCCTTAGGAGCTTACTGGTGACCTCACTTACACGCACGATTAAAACATCCGACCAAGACACACAGATATGTTCACGTACAGAATTGTTTATCCTTTGTGGGAATCGAACCCACGCGCTTTAATGTTAAAGTAGCCATTGCTTACCAATCGACCACCAGGCTCATTTCAATCGAAGGAAGTTTGGAGTATACGCTACTCAATTACTTATTGCCAGAGAGTAAACTACCCTACGGCATTGAATTAACTGGTCTCTATCGGTAACAGCTAGGAGTTGTCTCTTAAGGAGCCCTCCTAATCCGAAGGAGTCCGACAACCCATCTATAGATAAACGGCGGTCGACATTGCTTAACTACGTACCTGATTACGCTGATAGGTACGTATAATACGTACTTATCAGTGTAATCAGATACGCAGTATAAACATCATCGAGATCGTTACTGCTGTATGTAAATACCTTTCCAAATTTTTTTATGAGAGGAGGCACATTAAAGCCGCCGACCTGGGAAAGTACTTCAACCTTACAGAAAACAGCAGCCAAATAACTCCTTGGAGGATTGTTTTGTTTCTGCGTAAGTAAGCTGTGTTAGCAACAGAGGTGGCAACGCACGAATGATACTTAACATATTGCAAGCGTTTATAGGCTACGTTAACCGCTTTATGTCGGGTGGGCCGTATGCTTGTATGCCTCCTAACGTTGTGTAAAAAAAAACGAAGCTTTGAACCAGTTTATTAAGATTTTGCACTTAAAGGTCAAAATGACTACCGCACCTATTGCTTTGCTGTCTGTCATGTCTGCTTTATGGTCCGCGTTTCTGAGCTACACCCTTAGTCGCTCTATAAAATGAGCTGTCCATGTATAACTTCACGCCAAATCCCTTGCGGGGTAGGTAGAGAGAACTAAGTGACACATGATTCTGTCCTTGCAAACCTCGCTCGTTTCTTAAACATTTATAGCTTAAACGCATGGTTTCTGACATTAACTTCTGATGAAACATGATCAATTTGGTCATGGTAGTCACCTACCATGACCAAAGTCTTGACTTTCCTTGGCTCCTACATCCTGTTACATACACGCAGGAACACAATAACCCTCTAGGCACTTGTTATTTGGCTACGGTTTTCTGTGAGGTGAAGGCACCTCCCCAGACGGTCTGCTTTGATGCGTCCTACCTCTCTTAAAACATCCAGACCAAGACAAACAGACATGTTCATGCATACAAGAGAGGTAGGGCGCATCAAAGCAGCCCGTCTAGGGAAGAACCTCCACCTCAGAGAAAACCGTAGCCAAATAACAAGTCCCTAGAGGGTTGCTGTGCTCCTGCGTGTGAGTGAGGTCACCAGTAAGCTCCTAAGGAGTTGCTGTGTAATCAGCAGAGGAGGCATAGTGCGAGTGATACTTAATATATTACAAGCGTTAATAGGCTACGGTACCCGTTTTACATCAGGTGGGCCGCATGCTTGTATGCTTCTCCCAACGTAGTATAAAAAAAAACAAATGTTTGTTCTGTGTGGGAGTCGAGCCCACGAGTGTCAAAGTCGCGTCATTCACAACTGCGCCACCGAGATCGTCAAAACAGCTATATATTATCAAACACCACGTGATTTCATTTTAATGACAAATTTAAAAATTCACGACAGTTTACGAAAACCAATAAAGATTTTTCTTCCTCACGTGAGTTATATGGCGGAACGAAGGCAGACAAATTTAAATAACAAAAAAAAGAAAAGACCCAGTCATATGGCGCTCAGTTTCCTCTACCTATTCCGAAGGGATGTAGCGTGAAGATGAAGTTAGATAGTACACGAATTAAGCCGGGTGCAAATTGTGCCTGTACGATTTTTATACTATACTGCGATTACTAGGGATTGTAGAAGTTTCTCCACTAACAACGTCTTACGGGACATTGTAAGAAGAAGATATGTCCCCACTTAGGCTGTTTATAATAAAATACTACTGCTACTGGTCGCTACTGGCTAGCTAGTAACGGCTTTGTCAACGTAAAGTTTGGAATTTCACGCTTTTCGCTGGAACTACATTTTGGGGTAAACACTAGTAAACAGTTTTATCGGGATGAAAGTTGTAAAACTTCATCAAAATCCACTTTGTTTCGTGTATATACGTATTACAACGGATAGACAGACAAAACTTTTGAAAATGATAGTTTAGACTCTCTACAGACTCTGCCTGTTGCAATTTATATGTTGTCCTATAGATTGCTGTATCCTTCTTTTCTTTCGTCAAACCTCCATTCCAATATGGTGTGTCGCATGCAGTTGAGATTGACTTTGAATCTTTTGACTTTGAAGAAAATAATCCATGGGGAACCGATGAGATCGATATTACGTAATAACTCAATTCACCGCTACGGATCGGGGGTAAGTAGAACACGTAGCTCTTATTGGCTAGTTCGCGTAACATCGCGGCACTTATTGGCTTATTGCTTAAAAATATTCTTCTATTGGTTGGCTCGAATTGCTGAAATGTTTAGACGTTAAAACTAAGAAAATACAAGTAATTGGAAACGGCCCACATAACACGTAGGTATATAAGTATCATACACTCTTATTTCACGATTTGTGGAATACCTACAACGTCGGTTTTTTGTATCTTAATTGGTATCTATAGGTAGGATTTTGATTTGCAATATTTGAACTTTGATGAACTTTCGAGGAACATAGAAACGTTTTAATTCTTACGTCTTAAAAAGAGGTAATTTAAAAATATTTTGGAGCACTTTCACTTTCACTTCGTCACTAATATTATGGGAAAGATGTTTTAGTACATAGTTTTTCCTAGTTTCAGTTTTCACATAACAATATTGTATTTCATATTTTGTATTTCATATTTTTTTTTGTATTTATTTGTAATCGAAAAATAAGATCCATTTATTTATCATATCTATCCATTATGACACATTACTATTTCTAACATTATGGGAAATCCCATTATGGGTAAGTAATATTTCCCATAATATTAACGGTATATTAATAGGATCTGTATGATTGACACATTTAACTATGTCAAAGGTATACACGTAGGGGGCTGGCGTGAAGATATACATACCTACGTACATGTTAGTATGTATATCTTCATTTTAGGATTACGTAGTAAACAAGGAACCCTTATTGTTTCGCCATGTCTGTCTGTCTGTCCTCAGCCTAGCTCAGAAACGTGTGATACTATAAAGCTGTAGTTTGGCATGTATATAAATACACATAAAGTGGGTATGATTTTTTTTATTCGCGCCCACCCCATGGTGTGGGGTGTCGATAGATATGTTTTTTAAAACATTTAGGGTGTCGGAAGATCACTTTTCGATATAGTGATCCGTTTGCGAATCATGGTAGTAGTCCATGTAGTGAATTTAAAAGGAAAACTATCACGGCTAAGCTGGTTATACAGGTTAACGAGTAATAGTTGACGAACTTATAAAATGTATTTTCTTTTATGAAAACGTACAAATATAGAATATTGACATTGCATCTATCTGCAGTAAGCGTTTTGCTTTCCAATTTCTA
Source organism: Pyralis farinalis (assembly GCA_947507595.1). Classification (NCBI taxonomy): domain Eukaryota; kingdom Metazoa; phylum Arthropoda; class Insecta; order Lepidoptera; family Pyralidae; genus Pyralis; species Pyralis farinalis. The sequence continues at coordinate 11,999,529 of OX382275.1, forward strand.
ATTTGAACGTCCAAGTAGTGGAAGTTTTGGTTTTGAGTGTTAAACAAATTCAATAGGCTCAGTTTCTATTATTTCAGGCAACTATCAAATTTTTCCGCAAGCAAAAATCAAGTAAAAATCAGTATCTTCGCCAAATTCTTAGGTTTGGGTAACGGACCCCGCCAATCGCAATGCATTAGGACTTGGGAAACGCAAAGAATAAGAATATCTAATGTGTAAAATACAGTAGGACTCTTACCTGTTCAAGGTTATTAGCGCAATACTCAGGAGAGAGACCCCCACGTTGCCATACCGCAAGAACGGTACCAGCTGACACAGCACTCCCCCGTGGGACCAGGTTCTCGTCCAGAAGCCGGATATAGCGAACGGTAGCACCATCGCGCAGAACAGGAAATCGGCTATGCATAAGCTGAAACGATAACGGGAAATCATTAGCGCACGTGCAGGTGCGATACCAAATTGTGTTTAGTATTCCCTACGATGATTGATAAAACGGAACGATGCCGATTAGGGTCTAATAACACATTGACGCATTCGATTTTAATTTAGCCTTTTGTACGTATACTGTGAATGGAGTGTTGGAATACGTTCCTTTTTTGTGTCTTACTTATAACAATAATGCCATTAACTGAATGCAATGAACTTGCTACTCAAGGTGTTCAACGCTAACATTGGTGTATGGCAGTGAAACATGGGTATGGCTGATGAAGCATGAAAGTTCACCCTGAACGCCGTAGACATGAGAGCGCTGAGGATTATGTGTGTGGAGTTAGAATGATTCATAGAGTAAGATATAGCACGATGGGAGAACTTTGTAGAACAAAAAATGATGTAGTGTCAAAAATTTAAAAGGGTATGCTGAGTTGGTTTGGTCACATAGAAATAATGAATGGCAAAAGAGTTACGAAACAAGTGTATAGGTGAACGGGGTATCGGCAGGCCGCCCTAGACGCACGCATATAGATCAAATTGGTGATGTGTTAAATAAAGGCCAAATCAAAAGTATCCAAAACCGAAGGGCATACATGAAGAGGCTGATGAGTGTGGAAGAACCGAGAGAGGCATATTTGGATCGGTGCACCTGGCGTTCCATAGTCTCTGGCTACCCCAATGGGAGACACGCTGATGATATGTGAACATGTATAGATATATATAATGAAATACATTTATTTAATATTTTAGTAACATTATATTAGAGTCGAATATAATAATATTAAAAGTCGCAAAAAATCAACAGAAATGAATAAAAAATTCATTTCTGTCAATATTTCTCTTTTTGCTGATCTGTCATATTCTCATGCTTTGTCATACCTACATGATTTTATTGCATCATACGTCCATATACATATTAGGTGCTATCTACATTCTTGACATCAAAGGCTTTGTTAAGTTATGCATCAATTGCGGAAACCTTGAAGACAAAGAGCGTACTGCACTGTACAATTGATTTATATTTCTTATGTTTTGTAATCATGTGACTCGTACGCTTGTATGCCTCCTGATGTTGTATAGAAAAATGTCTAATATCACTATTGTTTTCGTTGTTCTTTCGTAATATTATATTCTACAATAGTATGTTATAGAACATACTAATTGAATATAATATGTGTAATGATGAGTAGGTATTCGATAAAAATAATTTTAAATAATGTATAATTTAATAAGCTTGCTAAATCATCATTTATTTTAACAAATAACATATTTTCCTTACTAATAAAGATAAATGATGATTATGGCATACCATGACAATACAATAACAAAATTATTATAACACATAGTATATACAGTTCAACAATAAAGGGATTTCCAACAGTGATATGACGATGTTGAAGTGGAATAAAGAATAAATTGCGTATGAGATATTAACGAAGTTCTATTTTATTGGACAGGCCCGAGCATGCATATGGCATATGAGATCGTTCAAATGTCCGCCGTGGCTTCTCACGGTGGCATGGATACGAGGTCCAATTTTCTATGACTCTGCTGCGTAGATCCAGCTGAATTTAAGCGATGGCTTGGGTTAGCTTTCAGGGCATCAGTCGATTGTGACTTTGAGCTCCTGTGTAAGTTAAAATTCGAAAGTTAAAGTCTGAAAAAAGCCGAGTCCTTGTTGAGATATTAACTGCCGCAGGTTCTTCTGTACACTTTCATTTGCAGCAGAATGTTTGTTTACCGAACAGTTCGTCTCAGATTTGACCACCAAACTTTGTAGTGTTGACTTTGAAGGCTACCGTTTCTGCTATGAAATGAATGCAATGCGCGCAACGTTTGTACTAACAGACATTAATATAGATGACATAACTTCATCATTTGGATATATTTCTCAATCGTGTAACTACTTGTCCTGTGAATTTTGCATCAGTGACTGAATAATAAACGACAAAGACAGATGCCGCCAAAATAACATGGCCGCCGCAGCCTGTCAACATCAACGCGTCCTAATTGGAAAACCCATAACATCAGTTATAGTTAATTGAAACATAATTTAACCCATTTTCGATTATTAATCCAACGTAATTTGCGTAAATACACCAATACAAGTACGCAAACAAGTTATCGTCAATGAGCAATACTCGGTAACGATTACACAAAATTATTATAGTATTGCTAAATATACATAAAAGGAAATTCAATTTCAGCCAATGCAAATTACTCCTTAACTTGCGATGACTCATTTCACGGTTTATGAACAGTAACTGCTTATGTATATGTAATTTTTTGTGATGTGGATGCTGTATATTTGCTTATATGCGACTGGATATGACTTGTAGTGCCTAGTGCTTAACACTGTACTCGTAGCATTATAATATTTGAAGGTAAGCTTAAAATACTTTTAAGACAAGTCTTCACCATCTTCTTAGCTCGTTATCCCATATTCTTAATGCACTAAGAATGGCGGGGTCAGCTACGGATTTGGAGAAGATACTGATTTTTACGTGGAGCGATTGCCGTCTGTCCTCCGCAACCCAGAGGGAAAATCAGATCATTCTTAGGTAAAAAGGTGCGGGTTTCGACACGATGTTTTCCTTCACCGCTAAGCAATTGATGAAAACACCCGGCTCAAGACAAACAGATATGTTCATGTGCACAAATGTTTGTGTGGGAATCGACCCCATAACAATGGTGTTAAGGTAGCCATTGCTAACCATTTGAGCACGAGGCTCTTCAATTATATCCCATTTTATGTTCTCACTAACTGAACGCCTAATTCGGCGGTCACGGTGTGGTCAGCAGGGTGCACCACGAGCCGATACATTTTGATTTGGCTTTAAAGGCAATTGTAACCCATCCATTTTCCTAGTCGATGTATGATGGAGGAGTCAGTTTTATCCTTATGTTAGTATTTCCAACCTACACAGGACGTCTGGTTGCCACAGTGATAAAAATATGTATAGATAGAATAAATGCCACTTACCTAATAATGAACGCCGCTGCAACATTCCTCACTTTTGGGCACTTCAGTAGAGCTACCACTGTAAGTAGATTTCCGAATAACCCTATTACCATGATGAAACCGGTGACGACGGCTGCGAACGTTAGGAGGCCGGGAGAGAACCTGCAATGTTAAGATTTATCTATTTATTGACAAATAGGTAGACGTGCTTGATAAGTTAAACTAGGAATTTTGGTCGTAGTAGCTCATTGAAAAATATATAAACTAGTTTAACCCCGCGGCTTCGTCTGCGTGTATTCCGGTATCCCGTAAGAACCGCGTTTTCTATTTTCTTTCTTCCAATGATCGTACACTGATGTTGAATATGTCTATAAGCTTCCTCAGGAATTGGACTATCAAATGCAAAAATATTCAAATCCGACCAATAGATATAAGGATTAGCGCATTAAAACAAACAAACACTTCCGCTTTACATAACACTATCCTGGTATCCCGTAGGAATACCGGGATAGTATTATGCTTTTCTACATTATTTCTTTCTCCTTGGTTTCTAAGGTTCGAATCGCGTATAAGCCTTCCTCGAGAATTGACCTATCAAATGCAAACTAATGGTTTTATATATTAGTAGTAGATATAAATAGCGTATCGTATATATACTCGTATATATATAGTGTATCTTGGAAATGAGTCTAATGTATTGGATAAAATTTTGTGCTTAGATAACGTTTTGCTTTTTAAATTTGTCCTTACTGAAAAAAAAATAAAGAGATCTTACACAATTATACAAAATAATTAATCGCATATTTTATCTATAAGTGTTTGTGTCGTAGGCGAGTGCCATATATATGGCAGTCAGGACTCGACGGGTTAATAGCATACATTAATCGGTCTGCTCAAAGGCCAGTAATCCTACTCTTCTTTTTGTAGCTGTGGTATACTGCAATACAGAAATTAGGTTTGGTTTGGTCGGTCGTTGGTCGTCTTTGTATGAAGTCGGTATGTGTGAGCGTAGATAATTGAGTCGTCGCATGAGTCTCTTTAGTAGTTCATACGCCTTTGATATGGATATTAGTGTTAGCTTAGACATATTTCGTATCAAAGCTGTAGTGAAATCTAGAAATATAGAAGTTATTATTTCCAGAAAATACACAGGGAGATTCGTTTGGATAAGAGAAAATAAATCATCTGTCTTTTTTTATACAACATCGACAGCCATACAAATGTACTGCCCGCCTTATGTAAAGTGGTTACCGTAGCCTACTTGCATAAAGTATCGTACGATCCCAATTTTACTGCTAACACAGCAACTCCTTAGAAGCTTACTAGTAACCTTACTCACTCGCAGGAACGCAACAACGCTCGAGAGAATTGTTAATTTGATGCGATTTACCTATCTTAAAAACGTCCTGACTAAGACAAATATTTGTACTGTGTAGGAATCGAACCCACTAGCCTTGGTGTCAAAGGAGCATTGCTAATCACTCGGTTACCGAGGTTCTCATAACAATAACACAAAACAATTTTTTATTGCCATATTTTGACGTAAAAAACCTATAGCTAGGTGCCCTTTACTCCTGTGTTGATAATGTATCTAAATAGATCCTGAATACAGTTTTTATTATGTAAAGACAGTTTTTAGTATATCAACTAATTAAAAGCTATGAACGAGTTTGAACCGAATTTTCAACTACTTATAAGCTTAATAGTTTAGCTTTGTCTTTCGAAGTGGTATATGAGACATTTCCAAATGATCATTGGATTATGTAACGAATAGTTTGGACTAAACTTTAAAATATTGCTAGACAAATTACACAGCGCCACCTAGCCCCAAAGTAAGCGAAGCTTGTGTTATGGGTGCTAGACAACTGAAAAACATACGTAAATACATTTTTTTTGTAAATACATACTTATTATACATAGAAAATACCCAGACCAATACAAACAGACATGTTTATGCACGCAAATATTTGTACTGTGTGGGAATCGAACCCACGAGCGTTGGTGTCAAAGTAGCGTAACAGCGCGTTCCACCACTGCGCCACCGAGCTCGTCAAATAGTTCACAATATTGTGTAATGAAATCCGATAACAGGAGAATCCGAACAAGCGCCATTTAAGGCACCTACATGATAGCTAGTTTTAATTAGGTGAGCAAATTTTGTTCATACTTTTATTTATACGTTGGTACGTAACTGCAGAGAATATATTTGTAATACTTCAATCTATGTAAAACTATTTTTTTAACTTCGGGACACAGTGAAGTGGCCCACCTGATGTAAAGCGGTTACCTTAGCCTATGAACACTTGCAATACATTAAGTAAAACTAGTGAGATGACATCTCTGCTGCTAACGTAGCAACTCCTTAGGAGTTTCTACTTACTGGTGATCTCACACGCAGGAACAAAACAAATCTTAAGGGAGGTTTTATTTGGCTCTGATTTTCTGTGAGGTCGATGTAATTCCTCAAACAGACGGTCTGCTTTCAAGCGCCTTACCTCTCTTGAAGTTGAGGAATTGAGAAGTAATATAAAATATATGAGTAGACTCTTCATTTGTTACGTTTGATGATATGTTTACTAAAAAAAATCACGTTTCCGTTTATAAATCCCTAAGACTCTGACCTATGTTACATGTAATAAGATTGATAGTTATATATGAAGATGTACAAATTCTCAGTTACTCTGCATTAATTACGTCGTTAAATCGCACAGTGTCAAATACATTGAACGCTTTCAAGGTTTTACCTAAATCTAACTAAAATATTTGACGAGCTCGGTGGCCCAGTGGTTAATGACCAGGCCCAGTGGGCTTCGATTTCCACTCAGGACAAACATTTGTGCGCATGAACATGTCTGTCTTTGGTCTGGGTGTTTTTAAGAGGTAGGGCGCATCAAAGTTGCCCGTCCGGGGAAGTATGGCCACCTCAGAGGAATAACAACTTCCTAAAGGATTGCTGTGTACACCTGTGTACACCAGTAATCTCCAAAGGAGTTGCTGTGTTAGCAGCGGAGGAGGCATCGCGGGAGTGACACTTAATGTATTACAAGCGTTCATAGGCTATGGTAGCCGCTTTAACTGTAACAGCTAGTATGTACATATATCCGAAAACACGAATTTAGTGGTGCCCCCACCAAGATGGAACCTGGGACCAGGTGGTCAATATGTCGGTTCCTTATCCACTCGTCGGGGCTATCACTGCTCGACGCTCAATATTTTAAATATGGATGAATATATCCTAAGTAAATAAATACAGGGGTCTAGGCTCCGACTACAACTTTGTTGCTTTCGGAGTAGAGACCTTTGGTCCGTGGGGTCCAGGGCCGCAGTCGCTTTTTAAAGAACTAGCGAGACGTCTGGTCGACGTCACTGGCGACCAAAGAGCTGATAGCTTTCTCGCTCAATGCATTAGTATTGCGATCCAGTGCGGAAATGCTGCCACTTTCTAGATTTACTTTAGGTTATTATTTTTATTAGATTTATTAGGTATTATTTAATTTTAGATGTAATTTAGTTATAGTATTGTTGGGTAGGTATTTATTTAATTTTTATTAATTAGTAGTACTTAGTTTGAGAATAAATGTGATTAATGTTTCATAGATTAAAATTATATATTCTCAACATTTTGTAAAGCAAATAATAGGAAAACGGCGTAGTGTTACGTAATCCAATTTATTTGCTACCACGGATATAATTTACATCATACACACACATAATGAGGAAATTTATTCATATAATATAAGCGAAATTAATACAAATGGATTAGTTTATGCGTCTGATTCAACACTACTCACTAAATCCACTCAAATGTAAATCAAGAAAATGTATTATTTCATAAATTTTCGTGGTCAGTTATCACTGATTGCACAGTACTGCCAGATGTTATGATTGTAAAAATCCTACTAATAATATAAATGTGAATGTCCGTTTGTTTGTTACGCTTTCACGCGAAAACTACTTAACCGATCATCATGAAACTTTGTACATATATTCTTGGAGGTATCAGAAGTAAAATAAAATATTTTTATCAATGCGAGCGAAGCCGCGGGTAAAAGCTAGTACCTTTATAATGCCGTAAAGGCGAAACCGGTCGGTAAAAATAATTAATAAATAAAATTGGGAAGTGGAATATGTACAAGTGTAAGTGTTAACATTAATAATATTACTCGGATCTATTTCAGTAATTATAGCAAAATAAATACTGTACATTTAGAAAATTGTATTACATTAAATACTAAGTTATGCCATTACTAATTCAATATATGAAAGTATCTGATATCACTGTCAACACAATACATCCCACAACCTTCGATGTACAATGACGTGATGGCTGAATCATTGGAGAATCTTGCCTAAAAACATATCTACCTAGAGAAACCCATATATTTTGGCTGGGATAACTTCAACAAAACTTGATCGACGAATTCAACTGGGTATTTGGAAATCTTCAGTACATTTTCATCTCGTATATAACCCAACGATTGGAATCCAAAACCTTTAACTAACTACGATGCAAGGATTTGATCTCTGACTTTTGTTTGGTAGATTATATATTATTATAAGTCAAACATTAGAAGAACTTTAGCGACGGGAAGGGCTATACTCAAAGGAATAGCATATAAAAAGAGAAAATTTCATGGGGAGCTAAAGTTATGGACAAATGTTTCTAATTCAGAGAGATAAAGTAATAGTGCACGAGTCAGATTTATAAATGGGCAAATAAGTCACGAGTTAAGCCTACATTTAAAAAGTGTAATACAGCGTTCGACATCCCTGGTCCAGATAGAACAATCATATGTTCATAGGTTGATTACAAACAATTTCTATGATCTCAAAGACTTTTTAGATAATAAGTAATTAAGCATATCTATATTTCATTCCTTTATATTTGCATGCCTCCATTTGTTGGCTAAACATGATTGTTCTTTGCCAAATGTAACGCCTAATTATACCATATTTTCTGAGCAAATAAATATTATTATTATTATTAAGATTCAAGAGAGCGGTCCAATTTGGTTGAAAGTACAAAGTAGAAATAACGTGGAAAACGCTGATAAAGGTCTTTTGAAATATTCTACTAAATCAATAAATTTTTAAATTTTATTAAGTGCACCGTCTGAATATTTTACCACATCTACGAGACAAGCCCGTTTTTAAAACACTCTTCCCCATTGCTGTGTCGTCTGTCTATATAGGATTAATATTCGTAAACGACAAAATGGCGGTACACATCGAAAACTCTCTACTGCTACTCTCGAGTTAAATAAATTTGTTCGTCCGTAGTTTTATTTCCAGTATTTGATTTCCAACAGTATTCGCCATCTAAAATTCTTTCCTTTCGTTTTGTAATAAATCTGAAAGTTTTTAATACCACTTTTTTAAAACGGTGAATGAGTTTTAAAAAAGTGGCAGACAAAACCTTTAAAATTTATAATCAACCCTGTATGTAGCTCTACAAAATTTTATCACAAATTCGAAAACATTCTAGCAATTCATTCAATAATCAATCACATACATGTGGATACAATATGTTTTAACAGAATTAATTTATCGAACGAAACGAATGCAACTCGGCTGGGCAGCGTTCGCGAAATTTCGACAAAGCTTCTCGTCCGAAATACCTCAACGTCCGAAGAGTAAGGTTTTCGAACAGTGTGTGTTGCCAGTGATGACATACGGAACTAAGACGTGGCCCTTCACTGCGGTTCGTATCGCTCAATGTCGCTCAGCATACTATGGAAAGAGCTATGCTCGGGGTATCTCTGCGAGATAGAATCAGAAATGAGGACATCCGCAGTACAACTAAGGTAACCGACATAGCCCACAGGATAAGCAAGCTGAATTGGCAGTAGGCTGACCACATAGTTAATAGAACCGACAACTGCTGGGGAAGAAAGGTTCTCGAATGGCGTCTCCGTACTGGCGCCACTAGATGGAGCGATGACTGGTGATGACCTCAAGAGGTTTGTAGGCAGTCGAAGGATGCAGGTGGCACTCTTGAGGGGAGGACTGTGTTCAGCAGTGAACGAGTTACAGGCTGAAATGATGATGATGATGCATTTATCGAGAGAATTAAGGAAACATTTTTTTTTTCTCTACGTGTGTCAGTGAACATCTCTCAAACGGATGGACCGATTGTAATGAAATTTTTGCGTGTTGAGTATGTCCGTGGCGGGGTTAGATTTACAATTGGACTCGGAAGGTCGCGCAGGAATCGGGTTTAATATTTAGATTTATTTCATTTTTAGGAAGGACAACGGCTCGCTTATCTATATAGAGTTAAATTCCTTTCATATATATATTAAAGTTTGTTTACTATGGATTTAAGACTACAAGAATTGGCCCCACACATAAATTAAGTAGCATTACTTACGCCGCATTACAATATGAGATAAAAATGTGATTTTGGAAGTTCTGGAGTAGCCAAACCAACTAATGTAATTAATTTTTATACTTGAACTTTGCTATTAAGAAAATAATTCTTATATTTTCCGAAGGTAATATTCGACTGATCGGGGAAGACGATCATAAAGAAAGAAATCCATTCAATCTAGAAGAGTAAAATAACGTTCGCCATGATTAAGAGTTAGCTTTTGTAGCGAAATAAAGAGAACTGAATTCCCTGGATATAAGCTTCTGAATGGCCTCAAAAGAGGGGCAGGAAGTCAAATGAAAGGTTTTCCGTTTCGCATCGACAATAATCATGGTTTGGTTTATTTATTCGCTGATTCATGGTTGAAATAATGGGGTGTTCAATTCATTGAGGATTTGTATAATGGGTAAAAAAGAACGGATCTAATAGCTGTGGGAAAATGACAATATTCAGTTATTTGTAAAGGACTTATACCGTATGTTGTATATTGGACCTTAAAAGGCTATATTTACAGACACATTTACAGAGGGAGGTTATTGAGGTAGGTCTACTTTAGAGCAGCGAGTTAAACACAAAAGCCCATGAAGTAGCTGTAAAAACAAAATATCTTCCAATTTTCAAATCTAAGCCGAAGAATGAATCTATCATCATTAAAATGTGATTTGACTTAATGTGGTTTCTTTTACCGGCAAATAGTTTAGAAACAATAAAGATGGCAGCAAAAATGTTACCTTAGTGAAATTGATTACAGAGTCAATACGAAATGTTCCGATTTTCATGAAACGTTTGCGAAACCGGTTACATTTTGCAATAAGTGCACAATTTAATTGATGTTTGCTTCATACCTACACTATCCGTCTGCAATATCAATCAAATTAAAATCGGAAAGTAACCTGTCTTTAAATCAGTATTTGTCGGTCTAAGAATTACGATATATATAAAGCTGGTGATATGTCAGCGACACAATACAAAACTTTTTATTGTAAAATGAAACATTAAAAGTGAATAAAAAAGTACAACAGGCGGTTTTATCGCTAATCCAATTTCTCCTATGCAACCTTAACATAATGAAAAAATTGAAACAAACGTAGGTGCATGATATAAAATAAGCTTTTATACATTTACATAAATCACGTCATACATAAATGCTATACTTACAATATACAATCATGCAGTAGAGCATAAAATGTAATCAAAGCGTTACTCGATCATATTTGGAGAAGTGAAGAAACGTTATCAGTAGAACTGTTGTTCTTTTACAAAATTACTTAAGGTTACCAGCAACCTTCGAATGAGTTGCTGTGTTAGCTATGAGGGCAACGAGTGCACGATACTTCTTGCAAGCGTATATAATGACTCGATTCTTTAAAGACCTAAGTCTTGCATGCTTCTAAAAACTTCATAGCATTTTCATGTATGTTCCACCATCACCATTTGTTAAACTCGACCAATTTTGTCGTGGTAGATGAGCCTTGGTTATCCTCGATTGCTATGACCTTCCCCTTACGCAAATATATTTTCATTAATTCTATATATGTTATCGGTAATTTACGAAACAAAATTACTTACTTTGAAAGTTCACTAGGTTCCACTTCTAAGCCCATACTACTATCATCGGTGTTATTCAGTATATCCGCCATTTTGTATTAATATCTGCAACAAAAAATAATAAGATTAGGGACGTTTATTTTTGTAAGTGCGTATGTACAGACTGAGAAATCTTGTTGAGAAAGTATGTGTGTACGTGTGTCACAATTATCACAGTTGTTAGTAATATAAGTGAATATCTTAACTAAATGTTTTGTTATTGAAGTAAAAGTTCTAGAAATGCTTGGCGTAAAAATTTTGTCGTTGAACATGCAGTAAGCAATTTATTTATTGAAGTTATGAAATATATTTTTGAATTTTCGAGTTACAAGATGTTAGTGACGTTACCAAGATACATGACATATACTTATATTATCTTGTATATTGAGCATGTATAAATGTATATATATGAATTGTTCTTTACGTTAACCGTTACTACATTTTCAAAATAATGGCGTGAAATAGCAAAGTTACTGTAGCGAGATTTATAATCGCAGTCAAATATAAGACCTTTGCATTTCTGTCGAAGAACTCTTCTGCTATTGATCCAAATAGCAGTTAAGTATGAGTTTAATAAGATTCCGATATTTGAACTCCGTAATAGCTATTTAGCCGACTATTACAGATTTTGAAGATAACTTTAAATATCAGTGTCACCTAATGTGCGTTTTATTTAACTGACTGTACAATATGTGGTACAGTCGGTTAGATAAATTAAAGGGGATTACATCACATGCTGTCTTGAGGTTACCAGAACAATTTAAAATGACCCCTCCAATTAGGATGGCGAATGGAGTCAAGTCAGTCCCTAACTACGGCTATCTGTAAAGTGACTCAAACACACTTATTTAAGACGTTTGACGAATTAGGCGTGATTCCTGGTAACAAAATGAACTATTATCATTGGTCACGTTCACGTTTAAATGGGTTTCGGTGTTGCCATTATTTGCATAAAAACAATAAATCTTAAAATTGAATTCAAGGCCCGCAAAAACTACTTACCTTAAAAACTATTATCAAGTCGTGAAATGAACTCCATGTTAAATCCATTTTCCATGTCCAGCCTTGAGGCTCTCCATAAGCTTTAAACCTAAAGAAGTTTCTCGAATCAAAGACTCGAAGAAGCCTCGTTTGCAGGGAGTATCGTATCCAGAGAAGTTTTTTCCGAGATTGCTTAAATTGTGGAATGAGGGAGTTCATGCCGAGGTTTTTCTAAGGGACTTAAGAAAGAGGTTTTTCAAATAAGACAAGAAGAGAGAACAATCTGATTTTGAGTAAGGAGCAGATGTTCTTCCTAGCGTTAACCTGTTTCCTAATCCATTAAGATTGGCGGGGTCTGCTACCGAAGCATACAGATTTGGCGAACATGAAGATTTTTATTCGGAGCGACTGTCGTAACTGCGACTGGTCACATCTCCATAACCCAGAGAGAAAATCAAACCTTTCTCAGGTTAGGTCAAACGTCCTTCGAAATATAATTTCTAGAACATGCAACTCGCATGTTCTAGAAACTCGTTCTAGAACATGCGGGTTGCATGTTCTAGAAAAATCTTCACGATGTTTTCCTTCACCGCCGAGCAATTCATAATTACAAATATGTACTATAATGTGTATGTGTACATATATCCGGAAACATATATTCGAACCGGAGTCCAGTTGTTTAATAGGCTTTATACACTGGGCTATCACTGCTCGTACTAAGTAAGGGGCAGAGCAACTGGACAAGAATCTAGATCTTATAGGAGACCAAACGTAACAATTCCCTAAGGTTGAAATTAAACTATTTTTAACGGAAGTATCGCGTGTTTTATTTATTTTGTTGAAACCTGACGTTTCGAACGCTTTGCAGCGTCCGTGGTCGCAGGAAAGACTAAGGTCTTAGTCTTTCCTGCGACCACGGACGCTGCAAAGCGTTTATTTTGTTGAAACCTGACGCTGCAAAGCGTTCGAAACGTCAGGTTTCAACAAAATAAATAAAACACGCGATACTTCCGTTAAAAATAGTTTAATTTCAATGTGTAACAATCGCGAAAACCTAAGACAATACTATAATTCCCTAAGGTGTTTGTTTGCAGTGTATGTAGGTATGCACTTCTTGCGTTGCGAGCGTTACTGGCTATGGTACCCACTTAACATCCGGTGAACCGCATGTCCATTTGTTAACTGACGAAATATAAAATGCCGGTCAAGTATTAGAGTCAGACACGCACAAGTAGGTTCTGTACTACCGTGTAGAAAACGGCGAAAGAAACCTGGTCGTTAAACAGTATAGAAGTCATTTGATATTTTTTTGTTTTCAGCAATTATTTAACTATCACAATAGCCTACCTACGTCACCATCTTCCACTAAAATTGACTCTTGAATAAAAACTACAATTGCTTGCAAACTGCGTCAATCGTTTTTGTGTGTTCAGTGAGACGTGACGACTTTTTGTGGGTACAATTGCACGCATGACAGTGGTGGGTGCGGATGCGTGCATGACCTCAGTACAAGGCGGGGCATACTCATCAAACCCTATTAAAAAGGAATTTAAAATGTTTGGTGGATCTATCTTCATTATACGTTGATGTGTCTTCTGAATCCGTCTGCCCCTACATTCGGCTTTGCTGTGAAAGGCACAGCACACAATGCCGGATGGAGAAATCATAATAATGAATTAGCTGTATTTTTATTTGCTTTTGTTTATTATTATTTTTTATATTAAAGGGACAAACGAGAATGTGGGTCGCCTGATGGTAAGTGGTCACCACCGCCCATAGACATCAGCAACACCAAAATGTCACTGATCCGTTGCCAGCCTTTTTAGGGAAAGTTAGGCTCTTTTCTTAAAGGCACCCATATCGTATTTGTTCGGGAACACCTCTGAAGGTAATTTATTCCACAATTTCACCGTACGTGATAGAAAATTCCTCAAAAAGCGTACTGTAGTGAATTGCCTCTCAACAACATGGTGAGGGTGAAATTTTAATTTGTGGCGATTGGTAAGATAGTGGAACTCAACGGCTGGTATTAAGTTGAACAGCTCCTCTGAACACTCCCCATGATACATTTTGTACAGTACACAAAGAGGAGCAACGTCTCTTCATGTACAAAGCGAGTCCAACTGAGCGGAGATCACTGGGTCGCCGACGATTCGAACTGCTTTACGTTGTATGCGATCTAATGGAGTAAGTAAATATTGTGGCGCGCCGACCCAAAGATGTGAACAGTATTCCACGAGGCTAGTCCTGGGCCTTATAAAGTTGAAGGTGATGTTGAGGTGTAAAGTATTGTTTAGCTCTATTGATCACACCAATCATATTGGACGCCAACTTAGTCTTGTTCTCCAGCTACGCTGAGGGGTATACCTTTTAATCAAGTAGCTACGACAAATAGGGACTTTTTCGCGGTAAATGAGCACACTAAATTCGATATATGATAAAAAAAGTATTCGCCGTAAAGGCGAAACCGGTCGGTAAAAACAATTGTTAAATAAAATTGTGAAGTGGAATCTGTACAAGTGCAAGTATTAACATTAACGCGACACTAAATTCAGTCTACCCCAATCCGAGACCTGTTCTAGTGATATCTCAATTTCAGACACAAGCTGTGAGCAACAATCATTGACACAATCCTAAGAGATGCCCGACCATATGCTCCGCCCAATGAGAAAACTGGCAACCCATGCACAAAATTATTCGGGTAGCTCAAATTGTATAAATATAGTAATTGAATTAATGTCATTATATGGGCTGTGTTGCCTGAAGTAAATGTATTGCATTGTATACTTTCTCTAATATTGTAATATGTCTTTTTATACCACTAAGGTAAACGACCTGCCGGATGGTAAGCAGATATAGTCTATGGGAACTTGTAACTGCAGGGGTGTCACTCATGTATTGTCACTCGTGTATTGCAAGCATTTTCGTTTTATTATATTGCATTGCAAATGGTTAAATAGCAAACCTAACCCGAGTGTTTGTCTCACAAAGAGAATCGTTCATAGTCTTCACTCCATCGCCTCTTCAGCGCCTTCTCATTATCTTGCTGTTGAGCTTAGATACTCGCAGCAACACGATAATCGTCAGGAAATTGTAATTTTATTGTGGATTCTTCCATAAGATATCTTCTACAAGATTTGAGAAAGAGGTGGGCCGATTACGGTAATGTTGCCAAAATTCCAAACGCATGGTAATTTTAGGCTAAATAATGTCACTCCCGATGTTACGTGCTAGGAATTCGTTTAATGAATACGTGGAAGCGAGAATGCCATTCTTACAAAGTTTAGATAATTTGCAACAATTACTCGTATTACCAATAGAGAATTAATGCCAGATTTAATTATTGGAATTAAGGAAGATTACTGCGTAGTTTACGGAAAACAACAGATATGTTCAATAAACATGTTCTCGTTAACAAATACACAATTGTAATTTACAGTAGCTACAATGATTCCTGTAAAACACGTAATTCCATATTTCTATACCATATGATGCCAGATGACGGTCCAAAGTACGTTAATCATTGGTCAAATATATTTTCGTTTGATAGTTCATTTTATACCACCAACATTAATAAAAAAATTAAGTCATACCAACATAAACATAAAAATCTTTATTTGTTGTTGGCGCCTCATACTACTTTGACACGTCTTACCTTTTTAATAAATGTAATCTTATCGTAAATTATTCAATATTCACAGTTATTGTTATTCTTTTTTTTTAAATACTAGTTTCGGAAATTCCAATGGTGAAGACGAGATGCCGAAACAAACTTGCCAATATAATTATATTTGGAAATTATAATTGTAAATGATTCAGCCTGTGCTCATTTCTACATCTACGTTAACAATACCGAGTTTACATTTTTACGTATATACGTAAATGTATTTTGCTCATTGGAAGTTTGTTTATTTATAGAAGACACACAAACCGGGTTACAGTCATAATATTACAAAATATAATGATACAAATACTGTATGATCTGAATTATGAACCTAAATTTACGTGTATAATGTGTTTAAAAAGAGTAATTGATTATGGAGCGTATAACAGTACACAAAGCTGTTTTTTTTATTATTAATAAACGCTCTATTTATAACATGGGCTCCAGGGAATCACTTAGAGAACTATTCAAAGAAATAAATATCCTCACGGTTACCTCTCAGTACATTTATGTACATAGTGTATGTAAAAATATAAAGTCGTTTTCAAAATGTAGTGAAAATCTTAGAAGCAGGAATAAATTGCGTATGCCAGTACATAGGCTTGCTAAGACTATCTATCTATAACTTCACGCCAAATCCCTTACGGGGTAGGCAGAGAGAACCGAGCGCCACGCGACTCGATCCTTACATACCTCACTCGCTTCTTTCACATTCATTGCTCTTTTCATGCACGCTCGCCGGTTTCTAGGGCTCCTGACATCACCTTCTGATAGAACACGATCAATCTGATCATGATAGGTAAGTCTTGGCCTTCCTCGGCTCCTACATCCTTCCACTTTTGCATTGTATATCTGCTTCGTCATTCTTTCATCCTGCATTCTTTCTACATGTCCGAACCAACGGAGCATGCCTCTTTTTATTTTAACACCGACGCTCTCTTTCAGACCAACTCTGCTTCTAACTTCATCATTGCGGATACGGTCTGCAAGCGTTACACCACAGATTTTGCGCAACGCTCGCATTTCAACCGCGTTTATCCTACTTTCATGCTCTCTCTGCCATACCCAGCTCTCGCTTCCATAAGTAAGCGTTGGGACCAGCACTGCATTGTGTATAGCCAGCTGCGCCTTCTGGCTCAGGTTTTTACTGCCAAGAAGTTTTCCCAACGCTCCATTCACACTATTCCCAGCACTCACTCGCCTTTCCACATCTGCGGTGTACCTTCCATCCCTGCTGAAAGCGCATCCAAGATATACAAACTCATTCACTTGTTCCAACGCTTCATCATCTACCGTAATTCTTACATTGGTTCTGGTTTCTTCTCTTTCAAATACCATAATCTTTGTTTTCTTCGCATTCAATAGTAAGCCTTCCTTCATACATTCGTCTTTCATCATTGTGACTAGTGTTTGCAGCTAAGACTAATAGATCTTTTTATAATAAATTACCCGAAACAGGTGTGTGAAAACACGAATTAGTAGTACACGTCCTCGCTAATAATAAAACCAGGGGTCTTCGGTTAATATGCTGGCTCAATATCTACTGCTCTATCAGTAGCAACGGATCCGTCGTAGTTAAAAAAAGAACTGGTATGCAATGATGAGTTATTAGCACTGAGTCCATTACGACATTAGTCTAATGACACATCTGCGGGATTGACGTAGGAGGCACGTGGACGCACAACGCCCTTCAAAACATATTATGTGATGTTTTGATGTAACTTATCAGCATCATAAGTCAGGTACCAACCTTATTCTCGTCGATGGTGCGCTACATCCTATTGCAGACACCACGGTAACGGGATGACAGTCATCCCGTCGTCATGGTCTCAGCAATGTCGGAAAAATATGACGAAAATAGGTAGAACCGTACTTACAATAGTTGTTATTAGATTACGATTTTCTGTGACGTGGAGGTACTTCCATTGTCGAGATGCTTTGATGCACCTAAAAAACATCCAGGCCAAGACAAACAGACGTGTTCATGCACATAAATGTTTGTCCTGCGTGGGAATCACACCCACAAGCATTGTTGTTAATGAAGCATCGCTAACTGCTCCGCCACCGAATTCGTGCGTGTAAGTACCGAGTCATGTCATGTGGCGGTCGGTTCTCTCTGCCTACCCCGTAAGAGACAAGGCGTAAGGATATAGATAGATAGATATTCTTAAATAAACACCATAAGTCAGTAACATTAGATTATATTGTGATATGGTACTTACTCCTTGGCAGAAAATGTAAGCACAAATTTAAGTGAAATTAGATGAATATAAATGCTTTCACTTTTCGTGAAGTTGATAAATTGCATGGGCATATTGAGCCAGACCTAAGTGATTTAGCTTATAAATTCTATTTCGCAATGTGTTGCTTGTACAGTCATGCATATTTTGCAGATATTATGTTTATTTGACACTGACTACGTTAGTTGTATGGGCCGTTACTGCTTCACTGGATGGTGCCCAGACAAAAATAAATATTCTAGTTCTGTTATAGTATTTTAAATTCATGCTCGAAGAACATTTCTAGCAGTGATAGCCCAGTGTATATAGTTCCGGGGGCATTCCGCAGAGTAGTAAACGAAGCTGTAGTGAAAGAAAAGTAGGAAATCGCGATATTAGAAGAGCCTACACAGGCAGCGGGAAACACTCTCATCTCGCGTGTGTGACTGCCTTGAGCAACGACGAAATCACGAAGGTAATAATCTATGGAAAGCTGACGAGACCGATATTTTATTACATAACAATTCAATTCAGCGCTACAGGTCGGGGTGTAAAGTGGAACGCGCAGCTCTTATTGGCTAGTTCGTGGATCAACATCGCGGCACTTATCGGTTAATTGGTTAAACTATTCTCCCATTGGTCAGTAGGCACGAATTGCTGAGATATTTATTTAGACGCCAAAACACAATGTTTTTGTAAGCGTGGGGTGTCTTCATGAGCAGTCAAACAGTGTAAACAACCTGCATGACGTTGTTGTTGTTTGATTTCCATCGGACATAGTATAATAATGGTTTCTGAATTAATTTCCTAACATTACAGGAGAAGAATACATATTAAGAAGTCTACGATAATTTTGCTGGCCTTTACTGAATGTGTAAACTAGTTATATATTGGGTTAACCAATGTGTACACGAAAAAATTCGGTGCACTCCACAGAACGCAACAATACTTCAGCTGAGAGTGAGCACAGCTTTACTATTCCACAATAGGAATCACAAGTCCGACGTTACGACGTCATGTTTGGGAGTACCTGGACGCCAGATAGCTACTTAGATTCTACTTAGACAAACTTGCCTATTCTCCTCTCTGAACCGAGTTATACTCAATAATAATATATATTTACTAAATATGATTCGGTTTAAAGAGAAGAATTACAATCCCAAGTTTTTACGCACGGTATACCTAAATCAAGACTTTATTTGCGCGTTACACCTACCATTTATACAATAAGTAGCATTCAGAGGAATTGCTTGGTGTCGACGGCCTTATTCCATAGTCGTGCCGCTCAATGAATTTGGGATTACATTTCATCTAATATAATCTTAACGATCACATGCCACAAGATTCCTGGGATGGTTATTTTCTCCAAATTTTCAAATTCAACTCCTATTTGAGGATGTTTCATCTTTGAAATGGACATTTTAATAACTACGAAACGTAACATGCAAAATAATTCTATAAAGTGGTCGACTTTAGTGGGAGTACGTACTTCAATCCGCACATTCTCCATTAAGAACGAAGCTTGAGTAATGAACATGAAATGGTGAAAGCCTTTACGGCTAATATGCTTTCTAAGACGACTTTTTTGTTCAAATTCAGTGTGCGGTTAAAGTTTCTTATGGATGTATGTGTTTTATTAAACCGCAATTAGATTAGTGATAGCCCAGTGGATAAGGAACCAGCTTATCAACCTGGTCCCTGGTACAAACTTTTGTGTGGGAATGTAACTACTTGTATGACCTAATCTAAGAAAGGTCCGGTTTTGCCTCTAGGTTGTGGAGGTCTAACAACGACAGGCACAGCAACGACCTCTGTGTGAAAATCTATATCTTTGTCAAATCCTTAGGCTCAAGTAGCAGACCCCGTCAATCTCAATAAATTGGGTTTGAAGGTTAGCGCCCCTGTTTTGATATCATTTCGCTGCACAGTATAATTTCCTTTTAATATAACTTACTTCCGATTTTCTTTTTATACTACGTCGGGAGGCATACAAGCATACGGCTCACCTGATGTAAAGCGGGTACCGTAACCTATTAACGCTTGTAATATATTAAGTATAATTCGCGCGATGCCTCTGCTGCATACACAGCAACTCCTTAGGAGCTTACTAGTGACCTCACTCACACGCAGGAGCACAAAAACCCTCTAAGGAGTTGTTATTTGGTTACGGTTTTCTATGAGGTGGAGGTATTTCCCCAGACAGGCTGCTTTGATACGCCCTACCTCTCTTAGAATGATGATAATACTTCAAATTAGTATTATTATACATTGCAGGGAATCCCATTTTAGGATCCTGAAATATTTATTTCACGCCGCTATTAATATTGTTGTTACTGTCCTTAATTCAAATTAATTAATAATGTGGCCGTTTTATGAATGTTTACTCCGAAACGAAACTGTATGTTCAAATGAAACCGTATGTTCAAATTATTGTGTTTTCCTAGGTCATAAATTGTATACCTGACCCGGGTACTAAAGGCCGAATACTAAACCAACCTTAATGTTTACTCGGGACACATACATGCCGGATCAACATTTGGGCTACTTTTCACCTCTGAATTATTTAGGGTTGCTGCGTAGGAACCGAAAAAGTAATCTCTACGCTTAGGAATCCGTGGGCAGTAGCTAACCTAGATTATACTAGATTTAAATTGCCCTACCAATGGCAAGCGGGCGGACAAAGAGCCACAATAGTGCTTTCTTTTACTTTCAGGTAAGGAACCGTAAATATATTATCATGAATATCTTAGGTACATATGTACCGACCATTTAATTTCTATTAGTCGCCATATTGTCACACTCGATGGTTTATTTCCACTCTATATTTACATATTTTATTGGACATTTTGATAACCAGTAATAGTAATTAGTAGACATTTTGAAAGTGACGATAGAAAAAAAACGGGGTGCACTCCGGGAGTGCCAGCAGAAGTGAAAACTTGAACATTAACGTGGTGCATATTTGAATATTTTAGAATGGTTAGGGAATAATTTCGCACGAATTGTTTTATTTATGAGTATAAAAGTACTATCATGTATGTGGTAAATACAATATTCATTTATTGCGCTATCGTACACAAACATGACAATTTATATTACATTAAAAATTTAACACTTCAGAACTATTACAATTATTTTACATTAAAAAGTTTATCTCTCAGAAAAATCAACTTTCATCCATAATTTCAACGACTCTCACGATCATCATTACCAGCATCATCATCGCCAATCTCTAAAACCCAAACAGACACGCACATCGCGCAAGCGCCCTGCGCCGCTTAAACCAAACAGCGATGTTGATAAACTACGTTAAACGAAACGCGTAAACACCAAGAATTTCATGGCGCTTACAACGTTTTAGTCGCGAGAAAATAATGCCCTATGAACGATCTAGCTCTAGCGCTTCATGTTTTAATTGTTTAATTACAGGTAACTTATGGTTTAGCGCTGCAGCGAACTTAAGTTCTAATTCTCACCAAAATCTTACGGTCAGGGTCACGTGTCCTGACGCGAGTTTAACATTTTTTACTCATCCCAAAAGTGCATAACGCCGCTAAAGAAGTTTTAACTTCAAAAAAAAATTTATGATCATTTTTTGAAACAGTGAAGCTGAAATCAACTGTCGATACAGAACGACAGTATTTAGAGCCCAGCGTCATCACAGCCAAATAAAAATCCACGTACGAAATTGGCCACGCTAAGATTTTATTATATTTCTGCAAATAACTATTGTCTGATAAGATATCAGAATCTGCTTCTTATTCGTGTTATCCCGTATCGTAGCCCTTTAGGTTTGGCGGGGTCCGTTACTGGAGTGACTGCCGTAAGATTTCCACAAACCGAAAGAAAGTCCAGACATTTTTAGATTCGGTAATACATCTTGCGTAATATATTTTCTATAACGTGCGGGTTTACCCACGATGTTTTCCTTCACCGCCGAGCAAGTGTACATAAATCCGAAAATACGAATTTAGTGGTGCCATGCTGGGGTTAGAACCGGAGACCAGTTGGTCAATAGGCCAGTTCTTTAGCCACCAGGCTATCACTTCTCAATAAAATATATGAAATAAGTATCAGTATCTGCATACCGATAAAATATCAGAATCTATACTCTGATAACAATTCAAATCAAAATACAAACACGAGTTTATTGTTCAATTTTCAAAATACAATTTCAAACCGGGAATGTTGCAACCGTTCATTCACAGTTCGCTCTTGGAATGGAGCTAAACACGCTAGCTGGCTTCTAATTATCGCTGGCCGGTGGCTTCAACTGCAATTGTTTAAAAACTCCAATTAAGATCACTTAGCAACCAGCGGCTGCTGTGCAGGGCATTACGGGATATACGAACTTTGTATTCGGACGATATTTTGTACTGGCCGTACGAAATACCCTGAATATGTATATCGCACAGCATCATTTTTAGATGCAATGTTAACCGCATTAACACGTGGTACAGACTGCTAGTAAACAAGCACGTCTTAGAAAGAATGGTATATTTGACGAGCTCGGTGGCGCAGTGGTGAAACGCGCTGTTACGCTAGTTTGAGGTAGGACGCATCAAAGTAGTCCATCTGGGGAAGTACCTTCACCTCACAGAAAACCGTAGCCTAATAACAACTACCTAGAGGATTGTTGTTTCCTGCGTGTGAGTGATGTGCCCAGTAAGCTCCTAAGGAGTTTCTGTGTTAGCAGCAGACGTGGCATCGCACGATTTATATTTAATGTCGTTACTATCGCTTAACATCAGGTGGGCCGTATGCTTGTATGTCCCCCGGCGTTGTATACAAAAAAATGGTAAGGTTTAGTGAGAATCAGGCCAACCGGAAAAGTGCCTCGTTACACGTTACGTTACAGGACAACACAGGTATTTAATAATACTCTCGAGGGTTATTACGTCGCCGCTAGATAATAATCTTCACGCCATGTCCCTTTAGGGCAGGCAGAGAAAACCTAGCGCTATAAGACGTGATCATTAGCATTACACACCTCTCTAGCTTCATTCATAACTTTTTTCATGCACGCTTATCGGTTCTCTAAAGCTTCTGACATGACCTTCAGATAAAACACGACCAATCTGGTCATGGTAGGTTAGTCTTGGTCCTTCCACTTTCGGATTGTATATCTGTTTTGTTACTTGACCTCGCTGTAAAACAATTTCTTTCCGCTTTTTTAAAAACCAATACATCGACAAAACTCGAGAATACCTTCAAAACTTGATGATTCGCGAGGATGAACCTGGTTCCGGATAGGACCGGATCATGTCGGATTTAATATGAAAAGGGCCGCAATCCATGCGATGTAACACCACAGGGGATGTAACAAAAAGGGATGGCCATAATAGTGTGACAACAGCACGCCATATGAATTTGCAATGGTCGTCCCTAGGACAGATCTTTCTTAAATCGAACTAATGCCTTACCACCACCAGCTGCCAATAGAGCAACTCCTCAGGAGCTTACTGGGAACCTTTTTTAGAACAGATGACGTACACCACATTTTTACTCTTAAAATGACATTAGCCCACTGATGCTTTATACTGAGAGGTTATTCATGTAAACTTAGAATCGTTGTGAATCCGAAATTGGAAAAACAGATTACTCGTGGGCTTCAGGCTAAAGGGACGAGCAAAATCATATTTTTTTACGTTATTTCTATTTCCACTGACGGCTGCGCCTCTACTTTTACCATAAAATTAGGGAAAATAGTTTTTTTAAAGTACTATTAGAATTATAAAACAAGAAATTTTCTTGAGGCATAATTGAAGGTAAGATTTTTTAAACAACATCGGGAGGCATACTGGCATACGGCCCACCCGATATAAAGTGGTTACGGTAGTCTATGTATGTTTGTAATACAGAACGTAACACTCACGAGTTGCCACCCGTGCTGCTTACACAGCGACTCCTTAAAGTTTACTGGTTCGTGGTACTGACTCGCAGGAATACAATAATCCAGGGAGTTGCAAAATGGCTCCGGTATTTTTTGAAGTGTTCTTAAAAACACCCAGATGAATGACACACCAAACATTTCTTGCATACATGTTTGTACTGTGTGGAAATCGAACCCACAGGCCTTGTTTTTAAAGTAGCATTGTTATCCACTCCGCCAATGGACTCGTGTGAGGATGTGTCGTTGACATTGTGAATACGTCCCTTTTGGTCTGAATCCCACGACTTATTTCACTTAATGAAACGAAAAAGTATACACATGTGCACATATTACTGCCTATGTAAATACAGGTTATTAACTCGGATTTTTTTTACTCGTATCTTTCGTACATGTCAACATAGCTTAATGTTTATTACATCCATAGTGCTAACAAAGAAATTTTTCGTTGTTTCCAAAACAATAGGAAACCTTTTTGTATCCCGCTGAGTACAATTTTCTTCGGGCGATGTACTCGCACAATATTTGGTGTGAGATAAGTTAGTAGGAACAAAGGAACGGCGCCTAAAATGTACATTTGTACATAGAAGGTACCTAAATTGCAAAAATGATCAAACGGCAAAGCGGACCTTTGAGGAACAAATTTTACGTAGCAAAGATTTCTTGTACTAACTGTAAATATTTACACGAATAAACCCTCAAGGTTTATTGGATTTGATTTTGGTAATATAATATCACATTTTGGTGATCAGCCAGAAATATTTTTATACAGGGTGGCTGGAAATTTCGTGCGGTCTGCTACGGGAAATGATAGCTCACCTTCTAAAATAATAAATACATAGCAGAGTGTCAAGTTTTGAGTTTATGACTTCTTCTTAGCGTTCTCCCGCTTTCCAATCCATTAGGATTGGCGGGGTCCGCTACCTAAACCTAAAGTTTGGGCAAGGTCACTGATTTTGACAAAGAACAACTGCAACCCAGAGTTTAAAGTTTAAAGTTTATGTAACTTAACGTATTTGATAGCTAGTCAAATATTGCAACAAAAAACATATTTATTTTATAATATTTGGAGAAAAAACTAAAATATTTCTTTGGAGTTACATGTGAATATTATGGGTTTATAGAAACAACCTAAATAATGACCCAATAAACAAACTAACATGTAAATGTTAACTCATTTCTATACTATGCTTCATGAACTTCGGGAAACTCTGTATTTTCGTCGTCATCATCAGCCCGTATCGTCTAATGTTTCTTGTCGACATTGCTTTCAAAGTGATAGCATTTGGGGAACTACTACGAATAATAACCTCAAAAATAACTATATTACTCTCGTTATATCAACTTGTAAATTAACAGTCCAATAACCAATACGTCCGACATTTACATTAAAAACTTGACAATCTTTTGAAACATCTAGTATATTTCAGTGATTGAAGGTCAAAGTGGTATACAGCCTAGTTGAATGCGCCGATCAATATATTTATTGACTAAATTTACGTGACACTAATTATACCAAAGTTTGTTCTTGTAGGTAGACAGATTGATTTCTACAAAAATAGTGTTTCGTTAAGCTGAGCTCGGCACGTGGGTGTGCTCTGGAGAGCCATTAGCGAAGTAAAGCTAAATCTAGAAATAGAATTCGTGTTTGGATAATTAATTAAATTTGTTTTAATATCTTTGTATCTTAAAATAGATAACACTATATGTACAATGTGTCAACAAACATGAACTTTTGTTTTCGTAAAAGACCCACGACCATTTCAATACTACCAATTAAATCGAAATCGTGAAAAAAATATAAGTCTTGTACAAATTCTTGGACTAGTTGATGAATATGAAAATTTATAACACATTATAATAAATAGCTGACATGAATGGCGCAATATGAACGTCGGTTCTCGAGTAAAACAAATTTCTTTTGTCTTGATACCACCTTTGTATCAGATGTACAATACATTCCTTCTACGCGGAAAGTCATAGTCATATAACTACGTGTGCGACTTTGAACTGTGTTGCTGTGTTAGATACCTGCTAAATTTGTTTTTACTCAAGCAAAAAAAAATTTTTTGTTTTGAATCTGACCTTCATCGGTATACAAATATCATTTAAACTATTCTTTAATTATAAACAAAAGTGCAATCAACTTCTTTGATTTCGGTGCTTGTTCACATTGCGTTGCTTTATATTTACAGGCGTTGGAGTTCATGCAAGTAGATTTTTTAACGTTGGTAATAAATTTATTCATTTTTCCAAATAAATATGCGATCTAAGTCGTTTTTTTCTTAACTGAACACAGTCAATTATTCAAATCTATTTCCGAGATAAGACAAAGTGTTCTCCTCCTTCATCGGTTTGGTTAAAAGGGAGTTTTATTTAATTAGTTAGTAGACTAAATATAACCTAACTTATATATAGGTACTAAGGTAGCACTAAAATACGGAAATGCACATCAAATGAACAATTTGACATGCAATTCAGTATTTCAAACAAACACTTTTTTATTAATTTTCAAGCCACTTAGAAGATGTTAATTTATTAGTATTTCAATTTACATATAATTATCTACTTCTTTAACTACCTTTGATTACATTAGGCACAAAAGTTGAACATACCAACAAAGTACGAGTATAATATATAATAAATAATAACATGTTTCAACAGAGTACTCTGATGGTAGAGTAGTCTTTGGGTTTATGTATTATCTGTAATTATTACTTGCTCTTGAAGGAACCATCGTGATGGAACCCGCATGTCCATGAAGTTATATTTCGAAAGACCTGTGTGTGACCTAACCTAAGATAGGTCTGGTTTACCCTCTTTGTTATGGAGGTCTGACGGCAGTTGCCACAAGTAAATATCAGTATCTTCGTCAAATCTTTAGGCTTAGGTCAAGGACCCCGCACATCCTACTGGATTAGGAAACGGGATAATGCCGGGAAGAAGATCTATTACTGTAAGTTATGTCATTTAGCAAGTATAATAAACAAATAATCATAAGGATTTAGCAGGGTGATAATTAATACCATTAAGACCTCTATTTTTACACATATATACATTCAAATTTGCATGGTAATTCAGCTATCATATAAGACTTTTTAGCACTTGACAGATTACGGGTGAATGAACTATCAATTTATTCAAAAGTACATACATACATCTCTGTAACCGGTGTTTGCTCTTCAATATAAATGTAGGCGGTTAATAAAGGAAACAATTGCTAGAATCAGAATCAGTGAGTGTGGTGTAGTTATATGAGTACTTGAGAGCGATGCACTGACAATTAACTAATTGAACACCAGTCTACATGTTAAGTGGATAAGACTCATTGTCGCAATAAAGATAGCGCCCACGAATATATCCTTTTTAAACTTTAACTTTAGCAAACAGTGCGACATTTTCATTGAGTTTAGACTTGTGCTGTTGAGAAATAAGCTTTTGGTTTCAGTTATTGGATGTAAGTGGCTTCCTATAGTCTTCAAAGTCGAACAGAAACTTCCCATTTTAGGATATGCATTAGAAAAGGTTTAGGCAATGGAATAACGCTAAGAAGGATAGTAGGCAGGTACTCAGGAGGTATGGTTCGGTTTAGGCATTCCTTTTATACCACTGAGGTGTCAATTAGCATGGGCAATGAAGGCTAGCAATGCCAGGGGCATCACACGTGCTTTGCTGATCCTATAAAATATCTTTGCGACGTCTTCGAATAACTTCATGATGTAACCCTAAGAAGATTATTAGTTTAGTCAGTAAATAATTCTGTTTAGTTACATGGCAGGTATTTAAGTATTTAAATGTATTCTTATTCTTAGCTCTATTACGTTTCATAATCCATTAGGATCGGTGCGGCGCGCTACCCATGGATTTGGCGTCAGACCTCTAGAACCTGAATCAAATTTTTCTTATGATATACCTTTAAAAATATAACTTCTTGGACGGTGGCAAGGCTAAGTAATAATCTATACAGATAAATAAAATTGGAGTGTCTGTTTGTAATATTAAAATAACCGCTTTTTACTAAATGCATGGATATATGCACGGTACATATACTAAAATGAATATTTTTACAATTTTTGTCTGTCTGACTGTCTGTCTGTTTTGTTCCGGCTATTCTCTGAAACGGCTGGACCACTGGAACTGGTTCACTGGTAGGTAGACGACTGTTCAGAGTACAATATAGGGTACTTTTTATCCCGTAAATATTTAGGGTTCCTGCGTAAAATATGAAAAACTGTTAAAATTAGGGAGAAATATCTTTCACTTCGGGGGACTTTGCACTTTTATTTTTATTAAAAGGCTACTAAAAGCCAAATCTCATGCGTGGAAGCCGCGGGCTTCAGCTTGTTACAAATATATATGTACGTCAATCCGAAAACATGATTTAGTGGTACATGCCCGCTTAATTGTAAGAAGCAAGGTTTTCAATGGAATGCGAAAAAAAACAAAATAATGGTATTTAAACGAGAGGATACCAGAACAAACATGAGGATATAAGTTGACGAAGTAAAGTTAGAACAAGTTGTATATCTTGGAAGAGCCGTTAGCAACGATTGAAGGTACACCGCTGACGTGGAGAGAAGAGTGAGTGCAGGGAACAGTGTAAATGGAGCATTGGGTAAACTTTTAAGTAGTTGAAATATAAGTAAGAAGACACTCAATGTACACAACGCGGTGCTAATTCCAACGCTAAATTATGGAAGTGAAAGCTGTGTATGGCAGAGAGAGAGAGAGCATGAAACTAGAATACGTGCGGTCGAGATGCGAACATTGCGTAAAATTTGTGGCGTAACGCTTGCTGACGGCATTTGCAATGATAATGTAAGAAAAATAATTAGCCTGAATATGTCTGTTAAAATAACAAAAGGCGCGCTCCGCTGGTTCGGACATGTATAAAGAATGTAGGACAAAAGAATGACTAAACAGCTATACAATGCGAAAGTGGAAGGATATATAAGTTGACGAAGGCTAAGACTCACCTACCATGACCGAATTGGCCGTGTTTTATCAACAGGTGATGTCAGGAGCCCTAGGAACCGATGAGCGTGCATGAAAAATACCATGAATGTTAAAGAAGCAACCCAAATGTGTAAGGACTGCGTCTAATGGTGTTTGGACCTTTCTGCCTACCCCGCAAGGGACCTGGATATACGGGCATGTATGTCCAGGTAGCTTAATAAGTTATATATATATATATATATAAGTATATCTACTAGACTGTTACTCCTAGGTACCTACTTATATATAATAAAGTTTAAACATCTAACTACACATATCGTACAAATTAGACAATACAGTGACAAATGGCGTCAATATCTTTGTGAATCACAACCGCAAAGTCGAGAGGCACGGTTTACAAAAACCACATTGCTTAGTCACATACCACATTGTACGAGTATTTTAAAACTCTATTTTACTGTGACTTATAAGTGCGCACGCTGAATAACTATACCTACGAGTATTAAAAGTATCGTGATCTTGGTGATGACTGACAAACAATGGTCAGTTAAACCGCAGGATATGGAGATTGAAGCCTGAGCTTTGTAGGTATACAAGAGGGATGTATTTCTGAAAATACTCACTGTATAAAATAGAAAGTATCAGGAATCGCCCAGTCATAACTATATGTCGTTTACATGTATTTTTTATTTCAGTTAAGCGCAATATTGAGAGTACAGTGGAACAATTGCATGACTATTTTTTATTCTTAACTTTGATAATTTCGTCTTTTGTAATAAACTATCTATCTATAACTTCACGCCAAATCCCTTGCGGGAGAGGCAGAGGGACTCGAGTGTTATATAACTCGGTTCTTATACACCTTACTAGCTTCTCCTGCTAACGTGAAGTGTTCGAACCAACGGAGCATGCCTCTTTTTGTTTTAACGTCGACACTCTCTATCCGGCTAGCTCAGTCGGTAGAGCATGTGATTCTTTGATTTCGATAACTTATGACAACCTCAGCAAATTATTCAATTCATAATTAGATAGTTACTCCCTTATTCTTCAATGATTTCAAGAATTTTAAGTCTGCCTTCTTCTATAATCAAGCTCAGTGAAATAGTTAAAAACAAACATACAGACGACTCGTTTAATCAGCTAATATAATAACGGATTTAATAAGTTTTTATTCCACCATTATAAACCACTACCTACATTCTACTCTTGTAAGGATACTATGCTATCACGCGACACTCATGAACAGATTTCTGTAATTTTTCTGTACTGGATATACTTATTCATTTTGATTACCATAGTGTAAGTAAAGGAGTAAGTCTATGCAGTTGTGGCGGACAGTATACTAAAAATGGGATACGTTTCGTAGTCCATCTATAATCTTTGTATGATCTGAAAAGGTAACCTCGTGGATTTTCCAAACCATTTTTTTAAAAGGCAGTGTGAATGACACACTCTACTTACTTATAAGTGCTACGTAAGCTTATCTAAGCTAATATATCTACAGACTGATTCAGAAATGTAGTTGCAGCAACGATTAAGAATTCGGTTAAAAACGAGCTAAACCTAACTTATAGGGTTCCGTCATACAATTTAACCGACTATGAGATACACATGAGTATAACGTGTTTAGCAGTTTATAATTGTAGGCGTGGGCTGATTTTGATGTCTCTTTCGACTATTGTTTAATCTTGTTAACTATTTGTCTAAATCTTGTGTCAGTGACAGTAATCAAAATTCAATAGGGCTCCCACCAAAGGATGTCATTATTTGTGTTTGTAATTATTTATGTCGATAACTAAGATAAATAAATATTTTTGTCGGACATTTGAAATTCTTATAAATGTTATTTATGCTTAGTTTCTATTAATTATATTACGCTTCAAAGTCGTGGGATTTTTGAATATTATTCATGCCACAATTTTCCGTCATGTGCTTTTAAAATTTTATTTATGTGTTATTAATATTAGTTATTGGTTCTTAACTAATTTAGGCTTGGAAATATACCCGTAACAAACTAAATAACTAAAGAAGATATAACAAACTTAAAATACATCATATCATTAGGTATATCTAAACTGAAGGCAAATTATATCCTTTACGTCTTGACATATGGGCATAAGAGTGACATTAATACAGGTACCGCACAACTCTGCGAGTACGGAAGCTAAAAGAAGGTGTGACAACGTTTAATGAATATCTCATCAAAGTTTCATGTTCAATACTTCATATATTGCGTATTATTAAACATACATATTTATGAAAGCCAATACCAATAAATTTACATAATCGTGACGTTTCTGTGACTCATTACCGCTACCTGAGTTGGAGTGAATGTGTCTGAGTCAGCAGGTCATTGAGTCATCAACGAAGATCTACAATCTTACACGTATATGAGTTTCTTGAGTAACTTACAAGAACAACTGTTAGTCATATAGGAACTGTTCCGGTTGTAAGAATAGTATGTACGAATATTTGGATTATGTTAGGTTAGGGTTATTTTAGTAATTTTGAAAAATCGTTTTAAATTCATATTGCCAGAAATATCAATGTAGCTTACATTGATATTTTTGACATATCCACTGTGTTATCAATAAAGATCAATGTCAAAGGTTAAATTTTCAAAAATGCTGTTTCTGTAACGGCACGGGTCATAAGATACGTGTGACGTCACACGCAAGTAAGCCAGTTGACAATCTCATAAAACATTGCAGTCGAAGTGAATTTCTTAATTTTTTTTACCATTTCATGGTATACTTATGGCCCATAGTGCCACAACGTACAAATACGAGTATGAATAATTTACATAAACTCTCAATCGTAGTCTGTCTATAGATTTAGTCGTGTCAAGGTCCTCAGTCCTCGGATAGTATGTAGTAGCCGTATCAGTCCCTGTTTTCGATAAAAAACAGTCGTTAAACTAAGCTTATACACGTGTGGCTAATAGAACCAGTTCGACTGGGGAATACCTCCATATCACAGAAGATCACTGTCAAATGACGACTCCCTGGAGAGTTGTTGGGTTCCTGAGAGTGATTGAGATTACTGAAAAGCTTCTGTCGAGGAGTGACTGCGTTAGCAGCGGGGGTGGCGACTTGAAAGCAATAGTTATTGTATAGACGCGTTCATAGACTGCGATAACTAATTTGTATCAGGATGGCGCACACTTATTTGGTTTTCGAAAAATTTTCGTCAATAACCTTCTCGAAATATGCCAGTTAAACGCGTCTAAATTACGTAAAATAAAGTTGTAAAGCTGTTATTTATCGTTCTTAGGCGGAAATTTCAGGATGAAATGTGGTTTTTGCGTTTTTTCCAAAGCAGTTTACTTGAGGCCAATATAAACTTAGTCTATCTTGCTGACTATCTGAAACTGGTAAGACGCGTAATTTTTAAAGGAATCTCGGTTTATATGTTGGTACTTTATATTTTTCTGAAATTTCGAGACACGAGAAAGGAGATTCGGTAAGCAAATCAATTTTGTGTTAAGAACTTAGTAAGTGAGTAGCGTAGTAAAGTTAGGCAGAGGGGATAGCAATGCTGGGCTATCATCTCCGTGAATTGCTCTTCTTCATCCCAGTGGGGTCCTGTTTCCTAATCCCTTAAAACTGGCGGGGTTTGCTTACGAACTCCAAGGATTTGGGGAAGATACTGATTATGATATGGAGCGATAGCCGTCATACCTTCACCACCACACAGGTATTAAGAAATACAAATGTGTACATAAATCTGAAAGTACGAATTTACAAGCTCACACCAGAGTTCGACCCCGAATATGCTAGCTCTTTATCCACTGGGCTATGAATGTTATTTGTATGGCGTTTAACTACGGGTACTGCTTCCGGTGTAGTAAATAAAAAATATTAAAGTCCGGGAAACTGTGTTTTCCTTGATGAAGTTCATGCTTTTTTTATACAACGTCGGGAGTAATGTACGCAAACGGCCCACATTATGTTAAGCGGTTACAGTAGCCTATGAACGCTTGCAATACATCAAGTATCACTCGCGCGATGCCACCTCTGCTGGTAACACAGCAACTCCTTGGGAGCTGACCGGTGACCTCACTCGTGGGTTAGATTCACTCGGTACAAATATTTATGTGCATGAACCTGTCTTTTTGTCTTGATCTGGGTATTTTTAAGGGAGGTAGGTACCCCGTATGGAGAAGTACCTTCACTTCACAGAAAATAAGAACTCCCTAAAAGGTTGGTTATGTTCCTGCGTGTGAGTAGTAAGCTCGTAAGGAGTTGATGTGTTAGCAGCGGAGGTGGCGTCACACGGGTAATACTTAATGTATTGTAAGCGTTCATAGGCCACGGTGTTTGCTTGCATGGCTCCCCAGGTTCTATAAAAAAACGATGTGAAAAAAGCTTCGAAATGAAACAAGATTTCAATATAGTTGCAGAGTGAACGAATTACATGTACGGTTGACTAATAAATAAATAATAATAAATATTGTCGGATAAATTACACAGCGTCACCTAGCCCCAAAGTAAGCGAAGCTTGTGTTATGGGTACTAGACAACTGATAAACATACGTAAATACATTTTTTTATAAACTAAAAAACTAAAGCCGCCATTACTCTCGAAGTTGCTTCGATGAAGTACTTGTCGAAATTGCTCGAAGTTGGAAGTAGGTGACAATACACTCGTGCAACCTCGCGAGGCTCAGTCGCGCCGCGCTCGCACGCTGTACAATATGAATGACGTTCAAGTGGCAGCTGCTCAGCTGCTGTTGCAATGTGCACACTCGCATATTATAACTACGTGTGTGTTTATCACTCGACGAAAATTAAGAAAAAATGGAGAAAAATAATGGCAAATGACATGTATAAAATGCTTGCGCTTACGACGACGTCTAGATGCAACTGAAGCGAGCCGAGTAGCGTAGTAGGATGAGTGTTAGAACTTCGGAACGCTTCGAGCCCTTTGACTCGGGCATAAAAACAGACAACGAGCGGAAGCAGCGCGAGGCGAGAAGAGGTTGCACGAAGCGTACCGAAGTGCATCTCTACATTCTGTTATTCGCTAATTTCGATCAACTTCGCCAGTAGTGTAGTGGAGGCTTTAGATTAAAGGTGACAGCGAATTACGTCACTTATTTATTCTATTGCGTAGTAACCTAAGTATTTGCAAAGAATTTGTATCACGAGGAAATATTAGACAAAGTGAATGCACTCGTTATATCTCGTACGTAACGTGTTATATGTATTTGTTATAATGTCAAGTATGTCTATAATGACTTTGTAGTCATTAAGGAAACGAGTGCTAGCTAACTGGCTTGAGGCAAATAATAAATGGAGGCGTTACATTCACTTTCATATACGGATCTCACTTTTAAAATGTATGTGGTTGGTTATTATTTGAGCCGCCGAACAACTTCGAGAGGAATACAAGCACACGGCCCACCTAATGTAAATGGATTACCATAGTCGATGAATACTTGCAATACAGGAAGATTGAAGGAAATACCACTTGGAGACACAATGAGGCGATTTTACGTAGTAAAAAAACTCATCGCTACGGGTCGGGGTAAAGCGGTACTCGTAGCTCTTATTGGTTAGTTTATGGATCAAAATCACGTCACTTATCAGCTTATTGGACGAAATAGCCTACCATTGGTCAGCAGGCCCGAATCGCTGGGATATTTTGGCTGTAAAACACTACATTTTTATGAGGGGGTCCTTTATGAGCAGTTGCTTTATAGGTTTGTGACAGGAAGTATCGCTTGCATGATGCCACCCTTACTGCTAACACAGCAACTGTGTAGGAACTTACTTAGTCACTCGCATGAACACAATCCTCCAGGGAGTTGTTATTTTTTTATGGCAATATTTTTAAATGGCAATTAAAGAAATTGAAGTGTAAGTATTCGTTATCCTCCAATTTTTTGTTTATTTTTATGCTCTGTAATGTATAGACGATAGATCTAGCTATACATGGAACTTATGTCGTAGCAGTAAAAGTGAGATTTGCATGATTCTGCTTGAGCTGTCGTCGCGTGTATAGTGTACACAACATAATTCTAATGTACCATGTTACAGTATGACCCCAATAATCAGATAAGAACAACTCGTTTATAACGATTAAAAAACAAATGGCAATTACTTCGTAAAAGAAATTGAGATAAAACATGCGGGCAATATGTTTTCGTTTTTTTTTCTCTTTTTTTTAATAAAGCAATTGACGCAACGATGCTTAATGTCATTAGAAAGAGAAAGAAATGAACAAAACATTTTAATTAAGGAGATACATTAAAACTAGTTAAACTACAAAATGGTTACATTTTTTAAAATCCAATTTTATAGGCGCTAGTTTCAATGAGTCATTAATATGACTGAATCAATGGTGCGTTACGCTCCGCCTTGGGGAGGAACAGTACATAGACGAAAGCTCGCCTTGCCATCCAAGTGGTAACGTCGATAGATATGGCAGTGACACATGAACATCATCTGCCGAAGAAGCATAACAGTAGGGTAAATACTGTAGAAATGAAAGCTCTCAGGAATATATGCGGAGATGATATGTTCGATAAAGTGAGAAATTGTGGTGAATGAAAGAAGATGTGGTTGATGTGGAAAATCTGAAAAGGGTATGCTGAAATGGTTTGGATGTTTTGAAATAATAAATGTCAAAAGAGATACGAAGGACGTATATAGAACAAGAGTGGGGATGTTCAGCAGATGCAGAAGAATCAGTTGCAACATTATAATGCTGTTGAACACAATGAGATGTAAGAGAAACGTAGTTAAATATCGGCATATTTACTACATATCTCTTATTTCTTGCCGTATCGAGAACAGGATAGTTCACGGCCGTTTTGATTGTTGATTCTGAAACATATTATTCATTTGCTGGTAACTCACTGTCCAATTCAATCGGTGGATGAACTATTGGCAGTCTATGATGGTACTAATTAGTATTTCTAGTTAATTGCACTCATTTACGCCTACTACAGTAAGATTCTGGTATAAAGCTCATGAATTGTGTGGTTAGGAAGAAATACATATCAGATTCTTGATATCGTATATTTTAGTGTTTTACGACTGAACCCCTGTGGCCTGATAATTCCATGAACATTCATTCAGAAACATTCGAATTCATAGCAAATTTTTTTTCTTATTCCCTAATTATCTATTACTTTAATGTGTTCAACATGTTCGTGCCTCGCTTAAATATATTTAATGCTTGTGTGCTTAAATTGCGTATTTTTACCGTCTGTAATTTATATTATTACACTCACATTATTCAGGCCTCTTCTCTATCATACTTCTCTTTCGTCCCGTAAAATACATATACAAATTAAATATGTCAACAGAATAAAAATAAGTGCACAATTCGAGAATATCTCTTCTCAGGAGTTGTTTGGTAGGCAATGATAGGCAATTAGTTCGTCTTGTGGTGAACGATCTACGAAGATGCGGCTGGGCGGGACGGACTAGTCAATTTTGCTGCGAACGTTTAAGTTAAAGGAAATCCTTTCCATCAACGCACATGTGTGAGGAATCGACCTTACCGCACATATTTCGGCATTAGACAGACGTCGCCAGAGTGGGGTGGGTGGGCCGATTAATTTTGCTGCGAAGAATAGAGCAGGAACAACTATTAGGCGTCTTATAGACAACAGTCATTTTGACCGCGAAGCAATAAAGCCTGCTTCTGTTTGTTGACGCTCGCAGCTGCCCCGAACAAAATCGCTGCACACATAAAGCATGTGGGCAGTTTGGCTGTGACTGTCGTTCTAATGAAAATTACGTCACGAAAATGGAAATCCCTACGCCACAAGCCGCTGCGCGGCAGTCCGCGTTATCGTGTATAAACTTGACTGTTTTTTTTGATGGTGGGCAGTGGTGGGCAGCTATGATCATGCATCGCAGCGTCCCGCTACCTACCGCAGTCGCTTCATTCCCTGTGTCATTGTTGCAAAGGATTCCTCTAACTCACGGAGATAAAATTGACCGGCAAGCCGCAACCTGTTTAGTGTCTAAGGCGTCGCACTAAATAGAATATTCAAGATAAATTATAATAATTTAGGTACTGTATGCAATATACGCTTTTACATCACCGTTCCCAATCCCGACTCGAGAAATGCACAGGATACGACCTACTCGAATCGATTAACACAGCTAAACAATTCAATTTATATTCAACGACACAGCTGTAGGTTGTTCATACTTTTCGAACATTTCAGGATTTTTCCAGCATCTGTTTTAACCTTTACATGTCCTAATCAGACAGTGTTATGAGTTTAAAGGTTTGTCTTGTCTACGTTATTTCATGTAGCCCTAAAACAGTATATAAATTTGTTTTGTTTTTCAAGTAATTAAAGACGTAAAGAAGGTATTGTGATTATGAATTCCTTCGCATTCGCGATTTTATAGAGTTATATTAAAATAGAAAAAATCTCGATTAAAAAAATGCTGGCAACTCTATGCTGTTAGATAAATGCCGCCGCATTTTATTGTGGCCGGGCAAATTTACAGCACTATGGGTAATGGATAAATCTTATCGCAAAAGTCAAAACCACATAAAATATAAGAATACATTTATTTCTGTTGCCACCTTTTAGTTTAATGACTAGAAATGAAATATAGGATTTGATATGCTTAACTCAAGCTGCGGACTTAGCGAGTTACTTACAAAACCCTTTAAAATAACAAGGCCCGAACATCTCGAAGACATGGTGACTCTGCCTTTGTCAGAGGGTCCGTTTGTTCAAACTTGTTCAAAAACAATTATGTTGGTAACCTTCACCCATCTTGTTATATAACTTTGCAAAAGCGGATAAACTAGAAACTAAAGGGCACACAATATATGATATATTTTTTATCTTAAAAATCGATAGGGGAGTATAAAATAAATTTTGTTGAATTAAATCATTCTTTCAACAATTGTAGTGTTATTAAAAGAAGACATTTAAAGTTGATACAGATGGATAGCTTTCTTAAATAAATATTCTCTATCTAATCTAAGTACAGTTATCATGTTTTATTCCAGTAAATCTAATTATGAATTGAAAGTTACTTTCCACTTAAATCATAGTTAATCAATTTACAAAATAAATGTGTATAAATAAAAATTATTGTATTTATCTTATTCGTTTTCATTACATGTTTATAAATTAAAGGTAAAAAAATAATTCCTGCTATTTATACGAGAAAAATCAGAGAGCTTTCTCTTTTACGTGTTCGATGCGTTTGACTAATTTGGACCCTTGCATAGAATTTTTTTTTGTTTTAAAAAGTAATTTCAATCTTTAATATTTTATTTTACTTTTTCTCCCCAGAGAGCTTGGCCTACTCTAGATATTACAAAAACGTTAATTCCTTTTGTTATGATTCGTGTAATATACGAACAGCAGTACATACCTACAGCCGTTTGTACATATCGATTTCTTATGGTACGATTTAAAAACGTATTTTTTATCCCAAAAGTTGTATACTTAGATAAATTTATATTTTAGGTATATAAAGTCTTGGACGTTTAATGAAATATATACATATTTGTTCAGAAATAGCGTTTAAAACAAAAGTGAAGTGCTTCAATCCATTAATATACCTAAACGACTTTTACTATAAGACCAAATTGACAAACTTTGAAATCATGGAAATAATTTCAACATATGACAACCTATACAAAATGTTCGATTGGCCCATTAGTATTGTAATGTTGGTATTGTTGTTGTTCCATAGATTACGTCGACATTTGTTACCCACTCCAGTTACAGTTGGGAGATCAGTTTTTGAAGTTGTTGAAGTGTATGTCAGGGACAAACAGTCCAGCTAGATAGGCCCAACTTCGAGAAAGAGTCTCTCGTCGGATCCATTTCGGATGGACAGCGCTGGTGAAATAGCGAAAAATCTTCTCGTTCAAAGTACATCATAGTCTCAAGATGAACGCTTTCGACCAGTACGTGTATGTGGCCAGTATTGACTTACGACACTGAGATATATTCTAACTAGGTATGGCCATATATGAAAGCTCAAGGTTCCACAAGGTACGATGGAAAGGGCAATGCACGGAGTTTTTTCCGTACTAGATTTAGGAATGAGTAGGTTTATTCTTAATAGCTAGAGTCAGCGATGACTCGGTAATTGATCAGCAAGTTGAAGCGGCAGTAGGCAGGCCACATGGTTCTAGCTAGCCGATGGTTCTCGTATAACGACTGCAATTGGCCCCCCACACGATGGGCTGGCGATCCGATGAAGATCACAGGCAGCTGATGGATGCAAGCAGCACAGGATCGATCGTTATGGAAGTGAGACCTGTATTCAGCAGTGGACGTGCTTTGGCTAAAATTATGACGATGATGTTAATTATGGGGGGAAATATTATTCCTATCTCGGTAGTAAAGTTGGTTGTATTAGGGAATAAAATCACCTCCTTTCATAGTAATCATCACTCAAGCCATCTTATACATAAGGTTCGCCACATATGTACGGATGCTGGATAAACAACAGACTTCCGCGTACAACAACTTATGTCATTAGTTATCAGTGTCGGCCTATTTCCTGAAAAACTTTTAACTAAGTTGTATCGACGTTGACAAGTTTGCCATTATTTGTGTGAAGAGTGAATGTATCTCATACCAATTTACTGAAGAGCTTTATATAATATGGCAATAATGTTAGAACCATACAGCAAGTTAGTAATTTATTAATATAACACTTAAGTACTTCTAATTTTTTATACGTGTTAGCCATTTTATATAAATAATAATTTACCATTTTATATAAATAATAATTTACCATTTATTTATACATTTCTTTTTATACTACGTCGGGAGGCATACAAGAATACGGCCCACCTGATGTAAAGCGTGTACCGTAGCCTATTAACGCTTGCGATATATTAAGTATCACTCGCGCGATGCCTCCTCTGCTGCTTACACAGCAACTCCTTGGGACCTCACTTACGCCCTACCTAGTATAAGTATAAGAGTATACGTAATTCATGCGCTGCCCCGTAAAGCTTTAAAAGCCTTCCCAACTAAAGGCAACCTCTAGGTGAAGTTCAGTCAGTAAATATCTGATTTAACCCTCACTGCCTACCGTAAGTGACATGGAGAGTTCATTCTTTCCTACATTCCGAAGAGTACAAATGACTACAGAAGAATGACTAAGATACCTTTTATTTTTTTATTTCTTATATTGAAGGTTATTTCCTGTACAAATGTATGATATTTCCAATACAAATGTGTAGTTTATGCCTATGATTATTTTACTAATCCTTTTTTCCATGAGTTTATTTTAGTCCAAATTTTACCCCGCACCTGAAACTACGCTTTATCAAGTACAAAAAACAGCAAACGCTCGAAACAACTTTTATTACGACAGCAATGCACATAAATTGCAATGCTCTAGCTGTTCATCTAATTGAGTAATACTAGGACGTTTAAGCCAAGACTATGAAAGACAATTACAAACTGTTTTAACACACGGATATGGATTGATTTAGATTGGCAGGTGTAAGCCTAAATAATGCAGACTTCACTCACTAAGTAGAAATGCTATCGGCATCACAATGAGGTTTACCGATGCAGTTAGGATTAGTAGACCATCTCATATCGCGGTAATCTATTCTCGTTAACATGAGCGAATAAAGCGGATTACATGTGAATGTGACTGATGTGTAATCGAAAACACACGCGGACTATGTAAACACGGCGTAATGTGAATATATCGGGCAAACATACACGATAATGCAAAACTTATCTTTGCCCACGGCATTATCTGCGGATCGTATCAATCATGGATAACTTTCCCAACCACCTATAAGTCCGAAGTTTAATAACTTTTGCGGATCGATCAAACTCGCAAATTGTAATCTAATGATAACCTACATACTTATACGACTTTTCGGCGAAAACGGAGCCCCCTAATCATTTTACGATTTTGGTAAAAACGTAGGAACAGAAGTGTAGGCGTACCCACTGAAAACAGCTTACATGTAGATACATGTCATATACTTTAAATATATCCTACTAATATTATAAATGTGAATGTCCGTTTGTTTGTTACGCTTTCACGCGAAAACTACTGAATCGATCATCATGAAACTTTGTACACATATTCTTGGAGGTATCAGAAGTAAAACAGGATACTTTTTATAAAAAAAAATATATCAATGCGAGCGAAGCCGCCGGTAAAAGCTAGTATGATATAAGAAAAAATCTGTATCATACGGGGTTTTTGGTACAGTTTGTAACAAAGACCCCTTATAATACTTGCCTAATGAAAGCATGCAAAACATTACGAAGGTGTACTTAGATGACTATACGATCACAAAATTGAAAATAATAACTCAATGTAATACTTTTCAATGGAAGTGGAATGTTACATCACTTACTACCACACAGCGAGTACACGTAAATTTATAGCCGACATGCGAGTTGTATTTAGCTCTATAAATTTATTGTTTAATTGCCCCCTGGGTATTAACTTACTAAGTCAAACTTACAGTTCTCAATGAGCCTGTCAAACTAAGATGTTGCTATTTTATCGTTGTGAAGATTTATCTGTGCACACGTGATACAATCAATATTGCATGTATATTTTGCGACATACGTCAGTCGTATATTATCTTACAGTTACAGACTTTGCTGTTATTTTATTTGGATTTATAATGTCGAAACAGATATATAACGCGAAAGTAGATGGATGTAGGAGCCGAAGAAAGGAAAGACTAACCTATCACGACCAAATTGCTCGTGTTTTATCAGAAGGTGTTAATAGGAGTGTCTTTTTTATACTACGTCGGGAGGCATACATGCATACTGCCCACCTAACGCTCTCAACACATTAAGTATCACTCGCGCGATGCCAAGTGTGCTGCTAGCACAGTAACTCCTTAGGAGCTTACTGGTAACCTCATTCACACGCAGGGACACAGTCATCCTTCAGGGACTAATTACTTGGCTGCGTTTTTCTGTGAGGTGGAGGTACTTCCCCAGACGGGCTGCTTTGATGCGCCCTTCTTCTTACCTACCTCTTAAAAAAGTGCATTAAAAGAGATAATAAATATTATAGAAGCGAGAGAGATATGTAAGGACCAATCATGCCAAGGGACATAGCGTAAAGACAAACATTTCGAACGTTCCTTGATGAATAATTGCTAAATGAAAAAGCAGATGCGTCCATCTGGAAGTTTGTTGCTCTTTTGGCAGTTCTAGTTTTTAACAAATGATTAATTTATAATATAATATATAATTATTTATTTATAATTTTATTATTTATATACATATATAATTTTGTAACGCTTGTACACCGTATTCGCAATGATGAGGTTAGAAGTAGAGTTGGTCTGAAAGAGAGCATCGGTATTAAAATTAGAAGAGTCACGCTCCGTTGGTTCGGACATGTAGAAATAATGCAAGATGAAAGAATGACGAAGCAGATATACAATGCAAAAGTGGAAGGATGTAGGAGGCGAGGAAGCCAAGTGATGTCAGGAGCCCTAGAAACCGGCGAGCGTGCATGAAAAGAGCAATGAATGTTAAAGAAGCGAGTGAGGTATGTAAGGATCGAGTCACGTGGCGCTCGGTTTTCTTTGCCTACCCCGCAAGGGATTTGGCGTGAAGTTATAGATAGATAGATATATTAATTTCCAATAGATACTATGGATGCTATCGGTCGATTTTTTAATTATAGTTTAATAGCTAAATAGATCATGCTCAGTTACAGCCAGTTTTGTTTCGATGGTTGTTTATTTAAGCGCTAAAATGGATAACAAGGACGTAACGCGCTGTGTCATGTCCATGATCACAGATTTATTAGTGACAATACGGGAGGCCAGTTCCCTAACTATGCCATTTGTTTAGATCCTCGGACCCTTGACGAACACAATCAACGTAAATCGACGAGCTCATTCCGTCTATCAAGGCACTTCGGTCATCTTTTTTCAAACGCTGCTCAGAAGCAAACACAGAAGTCTAACGTGGTGTCAACTCACTACGGTGTTAAAATAGTAATTACTAAACTATGTATCCACCCGAGTCACCCGATTTATTCACCATTTTATACTCTCTTATCTAACTTAAAGTAAATAAAATATAAGTATGTTAGATAAAATATATAATTACGAGTATATCGTTGGTTACTGAAGCACATTTAATGTAGAAGCAGACCGTTATTCACTTGAATCTCGTAAAAAATCAACATCGGTAGTCACACACTGACATAAGTATGTATAATGTCACACATGTCACATAAATATCAAACTTAATGGTGTAATCACTGTAGGTACTATTTTATCGGACACAATTTTCCAAAAAACACACTCAATATTGGACTAATTTCACTATAAAAACA
Source organism: Pyralis farinalis (assembly GCA_947507595.1). Classification (NCBI taxonomy): domain Eukaryota; kingdom Metazoa; phylum Arthropoda; class Insecta; order Lepidoptera; family Pyralidae; genus Pyralis; species Pyralis farinalis. The sequence continues at coordinate 12,042,896 of OX382275.1, forward strand.
AAAATAAATTGTCATTTTATGCAGTGCCTAAGCACAGCACAACCGCACGCGTGCTGCGCTGAGAAGGATGATACTATAAATCTATATGGTATAAATGTTTGGAATTTGAGTCGTGTTGCACGATTAGTAACTATTCTGTAATAAATGCGTAGTAATAAATGACTATACAGTAAAACTGTTACATAATGTGGGTTATTAAAACACAATAATCATACGTACGTAGACGTAAGGGTCGAGCCGCGTAAAGTGAAGGTGACTTCCCTACTAGATCACACGAGTGTTTAATTGCATTTATAATGTACAGTTGCATACACGTTATCTATACTCATGACGTGAGTCCAATATACTCCTTTTTTATGCAACGTCGAGAGGCACACAAGCATACAGCCCGCCTGATATAAGCGGTTACCGTAGTCTATGAACGCTTGCAACACATTAAGTATGCAGACTGCTGCTAACGCAGCCGCTTACAGGTAAACTTACTCAACTGCAGGAATACGACAACTCTTCCCTGGAGGGTTGTTGTATTTTCTGCGGATTTCTGTGGAGGCACTTCCCGGGCGGCTTTGACGCGCCATACCTCTCTTGCAAACACCCAGACCAAGACAAACAAATTTGTTCATGAATATAAATATTTGTCCTGTGTGGGAATCAAACCCACGAGTGTTGGTATCAAAGTAGCGTTATTAACTACTGCGCTACGTCAGTTTGATGTGCTCTGACGTCAAAATCATCTATAAATCATAGCGTGACAACTTATTCTGCATTAACTTTCTACAATCATCATCTTCACATTAAATACTTGCAGGCTAGACGACTCATTCGCTTATTTAGCATTAGTACCTTTTTTGTACGCTCAGTATTATGACGCTCCGTTCCGTGACTCCACCTGCTGATAAAACACGACCAATTTGGTCATGATACATGAGTCTTGGCCTTCCTCGGTTGCTACTCTGTAGTGTTGTAAGTATATCTGTTGCGTCATTCTTTCCGTTTGAATTTAATAACTTTTATTTACACTTCCAATATTAGGCCTGTTAAAACGTACTCGAGTATTCGGAGTTTGTTGTCTTAAGTAAGAAGAGATAATAATGCGTTAACAACTTCGTTACTTTTTCGTACGTATGATCCACGTGAAATTCAACAGTCAACGTACCTATTATCGTTCCGATTATGTTTGTGAACAGGGCTGTCAAAAATTTTGTCTTAGGTTTTCGCGATTGTTACACATTGAATTAAACATTTTTTAACGGAAGTATAGCGTGTTTTATTTATTTTGTTTTAGAATGCTTTGCAGCGTCCGTGGTCGCAGGAAGGCTGCGATCACGGACGCTGCAAAGCATTCGAAACGTCAGGTTCAACAAATTTAATTCAATCTGTCAAAAAAACTTCCTAGTTAGTAGCATAATCATCATTATTTCAGCCGAAGGATGTCCACTGCTGAACATAGGTCTCCCCCTTCGAATTCCATCGCACTTTATGCAACTTAGAGCTGCCGTATGTCGCCAATTGTAACCATATTCCTCTGTTGTTATTCATCATTGGCAATACACACTGGTCGAAAACATTCGTCTTGAGACATTGAGGTATTTTGAACGAGAAAATCTTTTGCTATTTCCCAAGCGCTGCCTATGCTGCGCTGCGCTGTTGGATTCGACGAGAAACCTCTTTCTCGGAGTTAGTATAGCTAACTGAACTTCTTGTCCTAAGTGGACATACTCGTTAACGACTTCAAGAACCGAGCTCCCGATTGACACCGGAATAGGTATAAAATGGACTCTAAGGATGCTCTTCTTCGAGTATTGTGGTCAAGTTCTCCAGCGATTCCGCCATGATTACAATATCATCGGCAAATCGACGGTGAATACTCGCCGTTGATACCGTATTCTTTCCAGTCCAGTAGCTTGAAAACATCTTTCAACGCAGCATTGAACAGTTTCGGAGAAACAACGTCTCCCTGACTCTTCTCTGCAATTGGATAGGTTTCGTACTCTGGTCCTGTAGTTAGAATGACATGTTCGCGTTTTCATATATACTCCTCAAAACTTCGATAGATATACCTATATCACCACTACCACGGGAGAAACTGGTGTACAGCCTAGGTCTCGTTCAAATTGAAGGTCTTTTCACTGTCCTCAAATCCTAAGCATAGTACAGCCTATTAATTATAGGTTTTCAATTTACGACCTTCCATTTACGTATAGTATATTCTTACGAAAGAATTTATGCGCAACCAGTAGTCATCAGGGCCAAGTCAGTTGTCATGGACAGGAAAATAAAATTCTTGTCGTTCTTTAGCACGGTAAATATTCAAGACTAGCATTGGCCTGCGATTTCATTTGCAGCTGATGTTAACCATCTCGTATCGATAATAAATTACATCGGATTACAAAATAACGAGATAGATGTGCCTTAATGTGCCATCTGTTAAAGATAAGTTAGTAATTGTAAAGATAATAAACGTCTAGTGGATATAGCAAATTCAAATAGTACTCTCACATTGCTACTCCCGCTGCTAACACAGCTTATCATCATTAGTTTTCTTACGACGGTAATTTAAGTCACACGCAGGAACACAACGATTGTCTAGGGAATTAATTGACAATGGCAGTCTGTGTGCTACGCGTCATAATTAATAAAACTCCACGTCTATTATTCCAGAGCCTCGTCTTGTAATCGGCAGGGTGCACCACGTGTAAGTGAGATTGGCTTTGGCTCTAAAGATGCATATGCCCTGCCTGATAGTAAGCAGTTGTCGTAGAATATGAACATTTGTAATATCAGGGCTATCACTTATGCGTTGCCAACTCTAAATACTTCTTGTTCTTATTCTTCTTTGCGTTATCCCGTTTCCTAATCCATTAGGATTGGCGGTGTCCACTACCTAAGCCTAAGGATTTGGCGAAGATATTGATTTTTACATGGAGCGACTGCCATCAGACCTCCGCAACCCAGAGGGAAAACCAGTTCATTCTTAGGTAAGGTCACACGTCTTTCGAAAATACATTTTCTTGAACATGTGTGTTTCCTCACGATGTTTTCGTTCACCGCCGAGCAAGTGATAATTACAAACATGTACATAAATCCGAAAACATGAATTTAGTGGTACAAGCTAGGATTCGAACCGAGGACCTGTTGTTCACTAGGTTCCTGCTTTATCCACTAGGCTATCACTGCTCTAAGACAACCCTAAATATCTCTATCTATGTATATATGTGATAGATAAATGATATAAAGCTGCTCGTTCTGAGAAAGTATGAAACTGAATGACTAATATTTTGCCAGTGTATTTACTATGTCTTATCCAAGTAGTTATTTATTCTAGGGTATTGATAAGAGCGGTATTTTCGCTAGTTTTTGTTAAGATTAAAAAGGGGTCAGTGATAAGAGTTCGCAACACACGCAAACAAAACAACCACACACGCAAAACAATTTCTAATAGAATGTTACAATTACCGTTTTCAGTTTTATGCTTATATGTATATACAAAATGGGAAAGGCTTTCTTAAAATTTTGTATTCGCATTTTAGCTTTTAGTATGGAAATTTTAACAACTGCTGTAACGTATCCTTTCGAAAACTTACTTTTCCATACAAATTTATGCATACAGTATTAACATATGTCTTTGTAAAATTCTCATTCAAGCCTCAGGATCCCGAAGCGTGCACGGCCGTACATGAGCCGAGAACGTAAAACGTAAATCGTTTAGAAGACTCAGCCGCGGCTGATTTGATTAGACTTTGTGTGCAGCGATTTGCATTTATTTTATATCTCCCTAATGTATAATGCCTCTCGCGAGAGTTTTATTCCTACATTCGAAGGCGTTTACTCTTAGGGCGGCCATACACGGGCAATTACATGATATTTGCATAGTAAAAATACTCTCCGCTACGGGTCGGGGAGGTGAGGTAGAGCACTTAGCTCTAATTGGCTAATTCAAGAATCATCATCGTGTCGTTTCAATTGCAATTTAGTGCGGTAAGGCAGAAGTATGTGACCATTATGAATATCTATAAAAATTTGTAACAAGTCAGCATAAGGTACAAGTTCTTATTACATTAAGATATGTTATATTAGTGATAATCTGATAATAAATCACACATTGGAACGAAAGCCAATCGGCGGTGTTCATCCCGCATAGGTGCGATTATCTTTGGCTCTGAGATAATAGTGAGTCGTTTACATCTCAAATATATTTTTCATATAATAATACTCGTATAAAAAGTATATTTGCGTATTGTATCACAATATTATACTAACTATAATTATTCGAAATGCGGTAAAAAATATGAATCAATGAGCAATTTAATTATACTATAACGGTACTTAATATTAACTAATACCGGAAAAAAGAAACAGCTATTTACAATTATTGTGCATGAACAAACGAGACACAAAATACTGAGAAATTATTGAGTCACATTAATAATTTTTAGGGTTCCGTACCCAAAGGGTAAAACGGAACCCTATTACTGAGTCTCCGCTGTCCGTCCGTCCGTCCGTCCGTCTGTCACCAGGCTGTATCTCATGAACCGTGATAGCTAGACAGTTGAAATTTTCACAGATTATGTATTTCTGTTGCCGCTATAACAACAAATACTAAAAAATAGAATAAAATAAATATTTAAGGGGGCTCCCATACAACAAAAGTGATTTTTTTGCCTTTTTAGGGTTCCGTACCCAAAGGGTAAAACGGAACCCTATTACTGAGGCTCCGCTGTCCGTCCGTCCGTCCGTCCGTCTGTCACCAGGCTGTATCTCATGAACCGTGATAGTTAGACAGTTGAAATTTTCACAACAACAAATACTAAAACAAATACTAAAAAATAGAATAAAATTAATATTAGAAGGGGCTCCCATACAACAAACGTGATTTTTTTGCCTTTTTTTATAGATAATGGTACGGAACCCTTCGTGCGCGAGTCCGACTCGCACTTGGCCGATTTTTTTCATATTACAATCAAACTAGGCTTACTTATGAAATTGAATATTCGTATACTTTGCGATCTTGCTGTTTTTGACACACCGTTTTATCACACAATAAAGCACGTTTTATATGTATTTTTTTATGTATTTCAGAGGGCTCGAGGCGATGAACATAACAGCGCTAAAAGACTAAGTTTTGGTGACTGAGGTGAGCTTCAATGCGCAGTCAAGAGGGTAATAAATTTGTGAGTGTAGGCCTTGCAATTTCTCCACTGCAGGACGAAATTTCGCCGTGGTTCTGTCCACTTGGAGCTGCTGCGACTGTTTAAATGGTTCCGTGAATGTCAATGTGAACGCCAATTCTGTGAATATTAATATTCGCTATGCAGTCACAGCTTGAAGCAGTCGACTATGATGGCTTAAGCCGCTTGTTTTTAGGTCCAAACGTATATAACGTAAACGACGACGACGATTGGGCACCAACTGGGTTAACTAACTCTCAATGAATACGCTTACGATCGGCCGTAAGGGTTATGTTAGACGTTTACTGATACCTAAATCGCTTTAGGTGTAAGGAGAATCCATCGTGCATCTGCGAGCAGGGAGTAAAGGAGACGCCAGGACATGTGCTCTTTGAGTGTCCTCTATATAGTCTGCAAAGGCCGAGATAGAACTTAATATAGCGATAAATCCTCAAACAGTCAGTGAAATACTAAAAGAAAAAATGCTAAGATCAATATTGTTAAATTACTGCACACAAATAGGCCTTAAAGTATTAAAGAAAAATAAAACTAGGTAAATAAAATTATGATGTCTATATATACAGCGCTATATGTTAAGTCACCATAAACCTAAATTATGACAGATGTAAAGAACTTTGACCAACACAAAATTCACTGCCAATACAGTCTCTGAACAGATATCAGAGGGACTAGAAATAAAAAAAAAATACATCCATTCATATGGTTTAATTGGGTAAATATACATTTTAAATTGTTTTTATCTTAACTTCGTCATATATATTTGCACTACTCATTTGCAGTGTCCAGCAAATGTACGAATTACTATCGGTTCAATAATAAAGTTAATTTCAGTTGCCAAGTCCACTTTATCACAATCGGGGACGCCCCAGTGGCGGTAGACAAATTGTTACACAGTATATTATACCAGGAGACAGTTTATGAGGTCACATTATGTTCTTGAATTTTATAGACAGAGGACATATTTGAACAATTTATGGTAGCCGAGGAACATTTTCTAGTAAAAGATATTTTATGTTGCCACGTGCGAGGGAAAAAGAATTATGAAAAGTCCGAATGCGCTTCAGGAACTCTGATGAAAAATTATTCGGGAAGGCCACGTCTGAAGTTTAAATAGAAAATGAAATGATAGTGCATTTTACAAGGTTATCTTCATGGACCCTATATCAAGACGTAAAGGATGTTCAAAAAGTAAACAAACGTATAAGGTATATTTAATTTCTTTTCATATTGTTTTGGGTTCCACACGTAAAAGTAAAAAAGGGGTACTTGTTTGGCACTAACGTTGTATAAAAAGTACTTACGTGTTCGTGAGATAACGAAGATAATGATATTCCTTATAGGTATTGATACTGAATGTTTTGAAATAATTCAAGTTTATTGATACCTTAATCTCATTTCTTTAAATGAGCAATTCTGGTATATATCTATACTAATATGTAAATAGGAAGAGTTTATTTGATTGTTTGAACGCACAAATCTCTGAAACAACCAGTTAGTTTTGAAAAAATATTTTTGTATTTCATAGCCCAATTCTTGAAGAAGTTTAGGCTATACGATATCACGATATGATCCTTAGAGATCAAGGAAAAAAAGGAGAAAACGGGATTCCTACGGTATACCGGGATACGCAGACGAAGTCGCTGGCTGAAACTAGTACAAATATATTTTGAGCATCTCAGAAACAGGTCAAACAATTTGAATCATTTATTTAGGTTTTCATTTAAGATTATCTATACAAAGGTATTTCATGAGAAAACGCAATTTGTTACAAAAAAAAAATATATATATTACATGAAACGCTGAGTGAAAAATCAACGTCTTTTGACATGATAATTACAAATAAGTACTACTGCACAAAACCTACCTAGATAGACCCTTTGATACCTAGATAGGTAACCTAGACACACATAACATAACGTCGAACGCATTAAAATTCACAACATTACGAAACCCTGACGGGCCAGTCAGGTGATTTGAATATCCTGCTATAACTTTCACAGTTTAGGTTACTAGGTATTTTTTATACTACATCGAATGGCAAACAATTACATGACCTGATCCAATGTAGTTACTGCAGGTAGCTAATCACCTGATGTTTTCTAGTAACTTCACTCATTCGATGGAACACCAAAAAACCCTCCAGTAGGTTGGTATTTAGGTACGATCTCTTGGAAGTGTATATACATTTCCCAGCAGAGCCAATTATTAAATATAGCGGTGCCCAATTTTTTCTATTCTTAGAGCTTCGGTTACTAATAGGCAGGGTTCAAGGTACGGGTCGGGACACTTTGGCTTTAAAGATGATTGTGAGGGACCTTGACTTTATGGAGAGATTTAACTTCCCATTTTGTGTTCTAGCGACAATTCCAACAGCCTCAGTTTACAATCCCTCGCCAGTGGCAGTGTATACATATTTTTTATATTTTACATATTTATTATAGTGTTTTATGAGAAGGTGATGTCAGAAGCCCCAGGAACCGGAGAGCGTGCATGAAAAGAGCTATGAATGTCACAGAAGCGAGTCAAGTATGCAAGAACCGCGACTTGTGGCGCTCGGTTCTCTCTGCCTACCCCGCAAGGGACTTGGCGTGAAGATATACATACATACATATTTATAATCACAATATGCTCAGTGAGGAAACCCGCACATCCAGGAAATTATATTCTGAAAGAGGTTTGACTTAAGAGGTTTGAGGGCTGGTTACTCAGGGTTGTGGAGGTCTAACGGCAGCCGCTCCATGTCAAATTCAGGACCGTCGACTAACCCTTATGCTGAGGTAGCGGACCCCGCCAATCCTAATGAATTAGGAAATGTGATAATGCTAGGAAGAAGGAGATCATAATCAAATGGCAACTGCTTGGAGGGCTGTTTGTACGACTAAGGTCACAAGCAGACTAGTAAAGGATTGCTCCGTTAGGAGCTGGAGTGCCAACGGCAACAGATACTTCTTTAAAGCTAACACCAATTCGATGAGCTCATAGTAACGCTGCTTTGACAGTGGAGTTCGTGGATTCGATTCCGTACAAGACAACATTTGTGTGCATGAGCACGTCTGTTTATCTTAATCTACGTATTTTTGAGATATAGGGCGCATCAAAGCAGGCCGTCCGGGGAAGTACCTCCACTTTTTTTTCCAGAAAATTGCAGCCAAATGACAACTCCCTGGAGGATATTTAAGTTCCTGTGAGTGAGAGAGGTTACCAGTTAGCTCCTAATGAGTTGCTATGCTAGCAGCAGAGGTGGTATCGTTACTTAATGTATTGTAAGTGTACATAGACGACGGTAATTACTTAACATCAAGTGAGCTGAGTAATTATATACCATAACGTTGTATAAAAAAAAATATAAGCTACGGTAAGCGCATCACATTAGGAAGGCGGTACCATTATTTGCTACCCAACGTAACGCCTTCATAAAAACTGAAACGCAATACAAAGTGATATATTTCGTACGGATCCAATTTGGAAGTATATGTGAGTATCTTATCGTACTGCATTTTGGGAGATCAAATCTACCGAATCCGAGGCGGAAGCACCGAAATAAGCCGCGATCTGGCTTAAGCCGTGATTTATACCTTCCTTCGCGAGATTTATATGACGGTTCGTATGTTCTCAATTGTTGGTATAATATTATTGACTCATAAATATGTTTATATCTGAAAATATGAGATAACTAAAAACCAGGGTTGACAATAGTCAGCGTGTTCATAAAGCGCGAAGATGTCTTGTACAGTTAAGATTACGCTTAACATTCCAAGTTCAATTGTAACATTTATTAAGTACGACAGAACGATAAAAAATAAAATTATTTTTCTTTACACAACGTCGTGAGACATACGACCCGCACAATGTAAAGCGGTTACAATAACCTATGAACTATTGCAATGCATTAAGTATCACCCTTGCGTTGTCACCTCTGCTGCTGACACAGCAACTCTTTAAGAGCTTACTGGTGACCTCACTCACACGCAGGAACACAACAACTCTCTAGGGAGTTGTTATTTGGCTGCGGTTTTCTGTGAGGTGGAGGTACTTCCCCAGACGGGCTGCTTTGATGCGTCCTACCTCTCCCTTCGAAACCCGTGTGGTCATATATGATCGCGAAATGTATGGGAAAAGGTATATAACGGGTTCTGAAGGCTTACAACAAACAGACGTGTTCATGCACACAAATGTTTGTCATGTGTGGGAATCAAACCCACGATGTCCGGTGTCAAAGCAGCATTACTAAGAGCTCATCGAATTGGTGCTAGCTTTTAAGATGTATCTCTTGGCGTTGCCACGTTGCTACCCTAGCTGCTAACGGAGCAATTCTTTACTAGTCTGTTTGTGACCTTAGACGCGGGAACAACCGCCCTCCAAGGCGTTGCCATTTGACTATGATCTCCTTCTTCCTAGCATTATTACATTTCCTAATTCATTAGGATTGGCGAGGTCCGCTACCTCAGCATAAGGGTTAGTCGCAGGTACTGAATTTGTACGGAGCTGTGCCACCGAGCTCGTCAAAATTTCTAAAGAAAAGACGTTCACTTTGCTGTACAGTAGAGCACAGCAAGGTTGACACTTTGACTTTTCTTTTGATTATCAACTTTACCATGTATATCTATTAGCTAACGTCATTCCGATTCACATGGATCATGTAAATCTATCTATTTATTACTTCAGGCGAAATCCCATACGGCGTAGGCAGAGGTCATGTTAATTTACTATAAAATCCTTTTTTCCTTGGTATTACGGTAATAAATGAGCAATGTGATTATAAGTTTATCGATCAGTTTTTTCATAAGCGACTTCAGAAGGATAAAACATAAAAAAAACTTTATTTACTATTAGTCCGTCGTGGGTACTTAGACACGACACTAAAAAAAAGTCTCATTATACCTTCATAGTTCCATTTTTTTATAGTTTTATTTGTATTTTCTAATCTACCAGCATTTCAAAAATGATCCGACAGGCCATACTCTTGTGTTATAACCTTGGTGTTATTAAAAGGATCTCGTAGATTTATGAGGCCTGTCTGTTCTTAAGCAATTACTGTGGCTTATGGACATTCGCATAATGGGAGCAGTGAAGTAAGACATCTTGTTGAAGTCGCTTATAAAGAAATTGATGGGCAAACTTATTTATACATAATATGAGTCATATTATAAGGCATTTAACTCTTATAGTATGTGACACCGAACTGACTGTACCTTGTAAATACTCACAAGAATACAGCCTGATGACTCAACGCGAAATTACGACGACTTTAGGTCATTGCTAACAAGATTTAAAACAAAAAAATTCATTAGTCACCAATCAAAGTCACAAGTAAAGTTACATAACGAAGTGCGAGCTATAGTCCTTGTATTGCAAGCATTCATAGTCTAAGCATCGGGTGGGTTCTATAACACGAAGTGTAGTATTCGATGAGCTCGGTGGTGGACCGGTTAGCAATGCTATTTTGATACCAAGGTTCGTAGGTTCGATTCCCACACAGGATAAACATTTATGGTTCATGACCTGTCTGTTTGTCATAGTCTGGATATTTTTAAGAGAGCTATGGCGCGTCTGGGGAAGTAACCGCGCCTCACAGAAAACAACCTGTTGCATTTCGGGGAGTGAGTCAGGTTACCAGTAACTTCTAGGGAGTTGCTGTGTTGGCAGCGGAGATGGCAACGCGCGAGTGATACTCAATTGCAAGCGTTAATAGGCTACGGTAATGACTTTACATCAGGTTGGCTGTATATTTGTATGCCTCTCGACATTGTTTAAAAGTAATGTATGAAAATTTCATACAGTGCATGGTTCTAGAAAAGTTGAATCTCATACAGTGTATTAAATTCAAATCCCCGACGATCGGTCGAACACTGAGCGGTTCCAGAAAAGTCTGAATAAAAAAAAACGTGTTCTGTATGAAATTCAAATCCCTGACGATGACGAGATATTCGATTGATGATGGATGCCGTGGAATCATATCGAACAACTCTTCGGAATGGAACACAAGCATTGTCTCTCCCTTTCATACCTGCTCTATCACTCTACGTATAATATTTTATTAACTAATGTTTGCTTTGGATTTAGATAGTCGATGTTTATTTATTCACTCCTAAGCATTCACGAGACACCGCCGTCTGCTGTCGGTATAAAATAAACTTTAGCTAGAAGACATATTTCCTACTATTTCAAAAGGAATACAATAAATAAACTGAATTATTGTATTTCTTGTTGATATTACTACTTGTGAAGTTGCTCAAGATATTAAAATATTAACACAGACAGACGGATGTTAAAATATTAATACTTGTACATACAATTTGCATCCAGACAGTTGGTAACTTCTGTAATTACGTATTGGTGCTAGACTATTTAATAAGTATTATGTTTATTTAGTGTTTTTGCGAAAGGAATTCTATACACTTTTGGAATTGTAAAATTCTACCTTTGCGACTAAGTGACATTTGAACGTACTCTCAACTTAAGAACATTTCTGGAACTTCTGGAAATTTTCAAAAACATTTACATAAATGTACGTATTTTATTTTCCCTATTTTCTTTTCGAAATGTTACCAATATATTAATACGTGAAGCAAAATCTTTGTACTCCTTTTTACAAAAATTACGCGAACGGAGTAGTATGAAATTTGCCACAGTTGAAGTTTATATGGACAAAATGTGCAGATTTTTTTAACAATATTGCTTGGAAAATATATTAAATTAATAAAAATATCATTATACACACTACCATACGTTTCACACACAAATACATATATAGCTAAATATGGGTACCTACTCTTTTGTTTATAGTTGAAGTCTGCGGTCAAATTGAGAAGAGATTAATATGATTTATAGTATTATACCTATATATACAAGAATTGCCGGTTTAAAATAATATGACTTTACGACGCGGCGAAACATTATAAAAATATATATATGTAAAATTTGAGTAATTCGAAAATGGTATTAATTGTTCCATATTTGTTGTACCATGCAGGCTAATTAATATTATTACTGATTTTTTTAATAAGGTTTAAATTAATTTCGCGTTTCCCTTATTCAGCTACTAAATGCTAACTTGGCATTTCAAAAAAAATATACAATAAAGCGAAATAGCATTAGTTAGAAATTTGTTAAATATAAAAAGGTCTATTGTGCTATAACGTTACTTTAAAAGTACACTATTAAAATCTAATCTACTAAATCTACAATGTTATTAATTCCTATTAAATGATAACAGTACACACATCGCGTCGCGGCGTGTGTAGGAAAATAACAGAAGTAAGCATGAACGGCGGAGAAACAACTGTTATCTTTAAGTAACATCGAGTATATTGTGTACGTGTATAGGGGTATACGATAAAGCCTTTACCGAGAACAAAAAGATATAAATTACAGATAATTTTACAGTTTGGTTGTGTCTTCGCGAAGTTTAAGATTCAATTTTCACGCAGATGCAATAGAATATTAAAATATATAAAATTATATATTACTTCGCCTGTCTGTTGAAAAAGTAGTAAGATGGCGCACGCTCTTGTTCCTCTAGATCTAGTAGCAAGAACCGTCATGTAACTTCTTAGTCATGTCATATACAAGTCAGCCCCATCAAAAAATATCCAGTTTACTGATATTAAGGTTCCTTACCAGATAGCTTACAAGGAACTTGACGCAATTCTCTATTTTCACCTTCGAAGTTTCTGACATGTTAATAAATTCATACAAAACATTTATATATGATGCGGCGTGCAAATATTACGTGAAAAATTGTATGGTGTTTTTAATGTCACAATTATTAAGAAAATATGAAAAGTTTGAAATAGTCACAGTTGATAAAGGTGTATGAATATATTACAGGAAAAAAGGGAATATATTACTGAACAGCATTTAAATTGTTCGTACTTAACTTTGAGGTACATTTAGGTCAGGTTTGCGGTAGAGTTGGGTCAGATTCGTCGCAGATTTGACCCAGGTATGGGCCAAACTTGACTGTGGTAACAAAAATGTACCTAATGATATTTGTAACTAGCACACATGTAATATTTGTTTTTTTTTTAAACCAGTGATTTAAAAAAAAACAAATATCTATAAATCTATAAACTTAGATACGTAATAAAATATAAGCAATGAACTGAATAAAAATTTAAAGCTGTTTTGATAATGTTACGTACATTATCAAACCAGCTTTAAATTTTTATTTTACCTTTATTAACATACATTGAAATTCGTTTTCGGTAAGTGATGTGAAAGCGTCTACCCAATGGCGTCAAAAGACAATGTCGCACTACCATGAACATTACGAAAATCATACAAATTTTATTAAATTTGTATATTTGTATGGGGGGTAAAGGCTAATAGTTACCAATACCCTAGTCTCTGTTTATGGTAGTGCGACATTGTCTTTTGACGCCATTGGGTAGACGCTTTCACATCACTTACCGCTCGCACATCTTTTGGCCACGTGTAGGCCAGTGAACATTGACATTTTGTGACAAATTTATTTACAAATCTTTGTAGTCTATCGCAATAGGTATAATCATGGTATAACACATACAGGAAAGTATAATAAATAAAAAAAAAGAAAGAAAGAAAGAAAAACGTTTATTTGGACATAACACAACACCAAACAGAGTAACTAATTAAACAGCGACGAACATACAAATACAAAAATCGAAACAGAAAACAGTACAATAAAACATTAAAAAAACAAACAAAGTGGTGTCGTGTGATGTAACAAAAAGGTACCATCTCAGCATATTGCCAGCTTTATGAGAGCTGGCGCTGGTTTTCAGAGGGGACCTGTCTAGTGACTTCACGGAAGAACCACAGACACAGACTGGACAAATACACAAATTTAGGTAATGCCATACGCAGGACAATAATATTACAAAGTTACTACAATACGAGATTGAATTGAAATACCGCTATTGAAGTCGGTTATATAAAGGCTCCATACCCAACATCCTAATCTTTTGAATTCAGTACTAGTATTCAGATATTTCGCTGCCTACACTGGCATTCGATTCCTGAATCGAAATGGTACTATAACGGGACATCTAATCGACAATTAGACCTAATTGGCTATTTGAGAGACATGCGGGCGGTATGCCTGACCCGTGTCACATTCAGCAAAGTTTTCTATAATTAGAGGCTACTTGTTCAGAGATAATCACTTCAATGGCTTTAAGCAATTGTTAATGAAACTAAAAATGCATACCCAGCACGCTCCATATAGTTCAGACGTCGTGCATAGAAGCTATTTTTTTTCATTATATTTCGCATTCTTTCGTAAATTATCTATAAAAAATGTTTGTTAAAAAAAAATAAACAAAGATGCAGCATCGTGCACTAGAGTAGGTTAAACAAACCATTTTCGATTAAAATGATTTATATCAGTTTGCTGGTACCGTATTATTATTTTGTCAATAGATTCAGGCGTTATTTTGCGAAAGTCAAGTTTACATGACGAAACAGACATACAACGCAAAAGTGGAGGAATGTAGGAGCGGAGGAAGGCCAAGACTTACCTACCATAACCAAATTGGTCGTATTCTATCAGATGGTGATATCAGGAGCGTTAGAAACCGGCAAGCGTGCATGCGAAGAGCAATGAATATTAAAGAAGCGAGTAAGGTGTGTAAGGATCGAGTCAAGTGGCGCTCGATACTCTCTGCCTACCCCGCAAGGGATTTGGCGTGAACTTATAGATTCCTTGATGGTTTGAAAACTCTATTGGACACGATATGTGGCATTGATATCGGTATGTCACCAAATCTTCAGACTGAATTTAATATGGCGCTTCTTTTCCGGGCAGGACGACGTCTGCCTGGCCCGCTAATATATATATACGAGTATATAAAGATCTAATTCGTAAGG
This sequence comes from Pyralis farinalis, assembly GCA_947507595.1. Taxonomy (NCBI): domain Eukaryota; kingdom Metazoa; phylum Arthropoda; class Insecta; order Lepidoptera; family Pyralidae; genus Pyralis; species Pyralis farinalis. Next base: position 12,057,934 of record OX382275.1, read on the forward strand.
GCTGTTTCTAAAACACACGAAATACATATATTATATAGGAACACATTGAAATATACACATAAAATTTCATCCAAATCGGTCCAGCTGTTTAGGAAGAGTTTGGTGACAAACACACGTACAGAAGAATTATTTATATTAAGATATATAAGGTTTTGCTTTTCAAGTTTATCATTACAAGTGTCTTTTTAAAAAAATGTGACTCCACACTAAGTGTCATAAATATAATAATATTTATGATTGATTTAATATATATATTAATCATAAATCATCATAAATAAGCCGAGTTTGGTCGCCTAGGCACTATACCACATGTAATCATAATCCATACCTAAGCAATAATCTATCTATAACTTCACGCCAAATCCCTTGCGGGGTAGGCAGAGAGAACCGAGCGCCACGTGACTCGATCCTTACATATCTCACTCGCTTCTTTAACATTCATTGCTCTTCTCATGCACGCTCGCCGGTTTCTAGGGCTCAATAATAATATAAGCAATAATCCACCTTATATTAACACAGAATCGATCTCCGGGTCACACTGTCTCGGGTTTCATATGTTCCATGTATTACGATTATACCCCTAATTTAACCCAGATGTTCATTACCCGGCTTGCCTGGTTCACGGGTCATTTGCGTTTATTCCACCAAAAAGCAGCCCATTACTATCTTGATTACGATAATTAAAACATAAAATTATATTAAAGTTTCATACGCTATCCAAAATGAGATGCTTCCGCTCGTGTAATGGGTTCATTACTTATTGAAATGACCAACTGAAGCATTATGAAATGAGAGAGGGAGAGGAACTTATTAATATTAACACACTATGTTAAAGTTACAATATGATAATAATTAAGTTGTTGAAGCTTGAGGGAATTAGGATGACAGTGGCTGCCCATCATATTTTTGGTCAAAGCTAACCTGACCGGCATACGGTACACCCCGCAGGGTGAATCAAAGCAGCCCAACTGGAGAGGTACCTCCAATATAGAAGACCGCAACCAGATACTAACTTCCTGAAGCGTTGTTACGTTCTTACAAGTGAATGAGGTTCCCAGTTAGCTCTTGAGGTTGGATAAATCCCGATATTGAATAAAAAATCAATGGTGATATGGAAAAAGTATTTGATTATTGACATATTTAATGTTTAAATAACGACAGATAAAGTCATACAAATTTTACTTTTATAGCTATTACGTGAAATGTACATGTTTCGGAAAAAGTTGGTTCAGAGAATAGAGTGCTATCACTCTATTTATCTTTCCAATTTACTACCTGGATTTCGACTATAACAGTAAACATGTAAAAAAATGTAGTCGGGCGAGTGAGTAAAAGCTTTCTTTATATAACACCGGGAGGCATACAAGCACTCGGTCCACCTGATGTAAAGTGACTATCGTAGCTTACGAATGCTCACAATTCAGGAAGTATTTCTCGTGCATTGTCACCCCTGCTGCTAACATAGCAAGTCCTTAGGAGCTAGTAAATAATCGCAGTAATAGAACAACTCTCCAGGGAGTTGTTATTTGTTAATTTCTGTGAGGAAGACGTACTTCATTAGTCGGGGTGCTTTAATGCGCCTTACCTCCCTTGAAAATTGACTGGAATTTCTATTGATTGGAATGGTCCACCCAGATCGCAAGGTTCGCTTTCACCATAACAATCGCTCATTAGAACAGGCACGACATAGACGACATGCTATGTTATAGAAATGCTCCAGTTATATACCAACCTCTAACATATTAACGCGACATGTATTTTCACTCGTTCAATGGATATGTAATTTTGGTAGAGATTGTTCCGATTTATAACGATTCCGTGTATTAATGAAAGAATGGAGGATTGAATAAACCTTAGAGATCGTGCCTTATTCGAATATTATGGCACGGTTGAGTACGGTGCAGACTATAAACGTGGGACCTAATTAAATGAGATTAAGTGAATGAGTAATTACGATTTGACACGAGGATTTTTCTTGTGTCGAGAGGGTTTCTGTTGTTAAATTATTTTTCATTTTACAGCTATAAGTTGGCGTTAAATTCTTAATCTGCTAAACTTAAGTTTATTTTCAAATTCACTTTGAGTTGCAACATGTGAATACGCATATAAAAGAATAAATAAACCGATTGACTGATTGATACATCAACATTCGTATCTAACTGTCGGGACTGGGATATTGCCATGTTTCATGCAACATCGTTAGGGGGGGGGGGGGGGGGGGGCATGGGCATTAGCGAGACTGGAAAACCACACGTACATACCACATTAGACAGAGTACTAATGTCCTAAATACGAAGGAAACTCGGTATGTCTGTTTATTACGTTTCACTACTAGATCCATGAATTTGACAAGGCTTGTATGGGAAGATATCCTCAAAGTTGTTACATTAAATTTCTGAGATTCAGCTAGAACTGTCGCAACCTTATTTTTTTACGCAGATTGAACTTAATTTTAGCATCATGTCATGTACATGCTTGTAGGATCATGAAATACTAAAGCGGCAAAGTAGAGGAAACGCGAACTGTATATGTGAGGAATATTCGAGAATTTTCAAGTCTCGTCGACATTGTTATGTAACATTATATCAAGTCACTTCTTATGTGACAATGCTGACAATAAAGTGAAGTTCGTTCAAATACCTTTTTGAAACGTAACAAGTCGCTGATCCGCGACTAATTCGCGGTATTCATGCTAACATATTCGCTTAATTAAGAACACGTTACGACATACAACATAAGAATATTCTTGCAATACGCCACGGAGAAAGTGGCAAAAATATTTTATGTTCGTGAGTCATGAAGTATACGAACCTGTATCGCGTTAGGTACTTGACATTTGAACATTCAAAATTTTCTTCTGTTCCAACGCATGAAAGAATGAAAGTATCTGTGAAGAAATCTGTTTTGTGAATAACAGAAAGCATGACCATGGAAGAGTTTCATTGCAAAATACGGGAATAGACCCAAATACCTCCTTGGGCGGTATTTTTTTAACGTTTATGAACTAGTTAGTACCAAAAAGGTTATCGTCTGATATAACTGCTTCAGAGTAGTAATACGTGGAACCAAAAAACTTTCTCTATATCACTACTCTGGCAAGAGTACTCGAGTAGGTAGAGAAGGATAAACATTATAATATAGACGATGAGTCAGAAGTGATGACCAATACGGAGGGGATTTCACCCTAATTGTTGAAACTCTACCATACTCATTACGGAAAATTTAAGAAAGACATGTACGAATTTGCATGCTTTCAACTTTAATCTACTGTTAATTTTTTTTATTGAGTCATTTGTAGGTAAAAAGGTCTTTTTTTTTTGATTTTCGCCCAAGAAATTTGAAGACCCACAAAGGAAGGACCAACCCACATCCGGATGTGCATTGGTCATTCCTCTGTGAGGGGCACCCTCCGGAAAACAGGAGGGAGGAGGTGAAATCTTACATAAGATACTGTTTCGTGCGAACGAACCTAGTTATGTCAGATTCCTACTGACTAAAACACCCCCTGGGACCGCCTCTGGCCGGGAAGACCTCAAAGGCTCCATCTAATGCGATCGCCCCAAGGGAACGGGACGACGCGTAAAAAGGTCTGTTTTGTCTTCTATTTATATATAAACGAACATTTGTTAGATATTTGACCAACATCAACAATGAAACGATTGGTTGGTTGGTGACGAAATAGTGCCTCTGGTTTTCCAAGTCTCCATTGGCTGCAGCTGCCTATGGCCTGCATGATGGCTGCTTATCATCTTGCAAACCGTACACTTGGTTTTCAATTAGAGGTATAACAATATACTAAAACAAACTTTCTCCTCATTTATAAACTAGAACCTGGGCAACCGAGATGTGTTCATCGTTTTTATGTCGTTTCGCGTCGCGTTTTTGGATTGACACCTATGTAGACAAATTTAAAAAGAAGAACCTTATAAAAATACAAAATTTGATCGACATCGTTAGAGTCGTTTCCGAGGCACATAAAATATATTCACATATATATGTATATACAAGATTCTTATTCAACATCATCATTTCAGCCCATATTCATCCATTGAACATTGACCTCCCCTTTACAGAGCCATTCGCCTCGATCATGTCCCACCTGCATCCATCGACCCCCTACAAACCTCTTGAGGTCGCAGCTCATCTAGTAGGAGGAGGGCACATTAAGCCGTCGGTCCTGGCTATTGTCGAAACTTGTTATGCTAAGTCAGTGGCCTTTGGGCGGCTTGAAAACACTGGCCTCAGCCAATCCGCAGTTGAACAGCGTAGTTAGGTACGCTCTAAAAATTTTCGGCTGCAGGGAGACCCGTATCCTTGCAGTGGGATGAGTTAGGGTTAGTGTAAAGATATGTAATACAGCGAATAATGTTCATCTATCTTTTAATTACGAGTATCATCATCTTCTCTTTATAACTTTAAACGAACAATTGCTTATTACTAAAGTAATAAATTAATTAAATAATAGCATTTGAAGTCACTAGTTTCATATACTTAAGAAGTTGAACAAGTACCACACACAGTCAATTCACTCGCGTGTATAAACAAGGAGCTCACTTAATTATACAAATGCACAAACAGTGAAATAACCTGTTCATGTTATCATAACAAGCGAGCGGTGTTTTTTTTACATTAACCAACTTATAACCAATAGTTGGTTAGGTAATAGTTAGCTGTATTCAATTTTAAACTTTACTGCGAATGGGATAAGCGATTTATTCATTTCGTGGAAGGATTGTGGTATTGTTGTATGGTGTCTATTAGTGGTTGATTGTTGGGACATTCGGTTTCTAGAATAACCTAAATAATTTAAACTGTTTATGTATGTATTAATACATATTTAGGTACATAAGATGTATCAATAAGTTTTAATATATATGTCATAAATAAACAAACTAAATATGTACTAAATAAGTAAATACTTTTTATTGCAACGTTAAGCGTGCTTAAATACGCTGCGCACTTCAGAAAAGTGGTTTACGCAGCGTTAAGTTGTTTACTCGCAGGGACGCAATAGCCTTCCAAGGAGTTATTATTGGGTGCGGTATTCTATGAGTTGGGGATACTACTCCAGTCGGGCTGCACTGACGCAGCCCACCTCTTTTAAAAATACCCAAACCAAGATAAGCAGACATATTCATGCACGGAAATGTATGTCTTGTGTGGGAATTGAATCATATAGGTATATGTACATACACACATCAAAAGTGTCTAGGGATCAACATATATTTTTGCAATAACTTTTCTCCTGATTGATATTAATTAAAATTTTCTTTAAGGATTCATCAAATAAAGTGTTTTCGTTTGTCTACAGTAACGATAAACCAAGTCACCTTTGCATTAATAAAGAAATTTGCCATTTTCATAATAAAGGGATTTTTGACATTTGAACCACTAACATTAAAGTTCGAAAAAAAGACTGAAATAACAGTTTTCTTTAAAATTTTATTGGGTAACTTAAACAATTAATAATCCGTGTTTCTACCGCGAACACTAACAACACAAGAACATCGGTTTGGCATACTCAAAATGAGTTCATCCAAATCACGCTGTGGAATGGCCGCCCATGTTCGTTGCAACAACAAAAAAAGGTCTTCTTGCGACTGGATACCTTCCATATTCGGCAGAGCTCTTCTCTGTAGCATATCCCATGCATGCTCAATCGGGTTCAAGTCTGGCGACTGAGCAGGCCAGGGCATGACATTGATGTTAGCTGCGGCGAGAGTCTGTCTTACAACTCTTGCGGTGTGCGGTCGTGCATTATCATGCATTAACTGAAATAAGGGACCGATTTGCACTTGTAGAGGAACGATGACGTCTGATACAATCGTCTCAGCATAAATTTGAGCGTCGAGGTTGCCTCTGATCCAAATCAACTCAGTTCTTCCGCCGATCCAAATACCCGCCCATACCATGATGGTTCCACCACTATAAGGATGGACTTCCTGGCAGGATTTTAATCGCTGTTGGCGTCCAGGGGTTCTCCAGTGTCGTATACGTCTTGTATCCGGTCTCATACCAAAACGAGACTCATCAGAAAAGCACACGAAACGCCATTGTTCTTCTGCCCAATTTCTGTGTTCAAGAGCCCATTGATATCGAATCCTACGATTGTGCATTGCTATAGGTGGTACCCTTAGCGGTCTTCGGGAATGAAGGTTCACTTCATGCAAGCGGTTTCTGACTGTTTGGTCGCTAATTAAGTTCCCTGAAGAGTGATGAAGCGTCACGGCTAACATCATGGCGGTTATTGTTGGAGCTCTTCGAGTTATGATTTGAATGTATCGGTCTTGTCTCCGTGTGGTGCAGCGATACAGTTCTCCATGGCGCTCAGCCACGGTACCAGTGCTTCGGTAACGTGTCCAAAGTCGACTGATAACACTCTGACTTGTATTCAGAGCTAAAGCCACAGTACGTTGCCAGGAACCAGCTTCTATCATTCCCACGTGTTGTTAGTGTTCGCGGTAGAAACACGGATTATTAATTGTTTAAGTTACCCAATAAAATTTTAGAGAAAACTGTTATTTCAATCTTTTTTTCGAACTTTAATGTTAGTGGTTCAAATGTCAAAAATCCCTTTATTATGAAAATGGCAAATTTCTTTATTAATGCAAAGGTGACTTGGTTTATCGTTACTGTAGACAAACGAAAACACTTTATTTGATGAATCCTTAAAGAAAATTTTAATTAATATCAATCAGGAGAAAAGTTATTACAAAAATATATGTTGATCCCTAGACACTTTTGATGTGTGTATTTATAAGATAAGATAATTTATTTGCAAAAATAAGGTATAAAAGACGTTACAAGATTAAACATCCAACTTATTCTACCCTCGTGAGGGCGTGCAAATGTTTTGGTAATCAATTTAAATAGTCAAATGATTTTGAAATTAAGGAAGTGTAATTAATTAATCATTGATAAATTTCTCATCCAGATATTCACTCACAGTATAATAACATTTATTTAGAAGCCATTTATGTAATGCTTTTTTTAAATAATGTAGTTCTTAAGCTTTTGAAATTGTCCGGTAAATGGTTAAATTTTTTATAGCCATGCAATGTACTCGTACTTTGGTAGAATATAATGCAAGCCTCTGCTTAGGTACAAGTAATTTATCCTCATGTCTATTTCTGGAAGATATTATACAATCACCATGCCTAATGAACAAATATTGATATTTTTGAATATTATATACTTATAAGAATTGTTTGTTTAATGTAACAGGAAATTTGAACGAGTCCGGTGGTCGAATGGTTATCAATGGCTACTTAAACACCACGAGTTGTGGATTCAATTACGTAAACATAAATATATTTCAGGTATCTTCGAAACTGCATTCAGGTATCTTTAACAATTTGGACCAAATTTTGTTTGTAAATCAGGTTATACTTTGCAAGCATACGGCCTACCCGATGTAAAGCGGTTACCGTCGCCAATGAAGGCTTGCAATACATAAGTATCACTCACGCGATGCCTCCTGTGCTGCTAATACGGCAACTCCTTAGGAGCTTACTGGTGACCCCACTCATACGCAGGAACACAACAATCCTCTAGGAAGTTGTTATTTGGCTTTAAAATAACCCAAAAACACTAGCGAAGGTCGGGAGATCGATGTTCTATTATTCGAATGCGTAAAGTTAGTAAATTTATTTTTATTTATTTAGTTCCAAATATTGTATCGCAGAGTTTAAAATGTTTGTGACTACAAAGCCACATAATGGCTTATACGCAGCCAATAGTTCGACTTAATTAATTAAGTTAGGATGCATGCATGCAAAATGCTACATTGTAGTTAATTTACGCGTCATAACGCGTAATCAAAATTCTCACTGCAAATGAAATATTTTTTTATTCTTTTAATTGCCTAAGGGCTGGTAAGGTACAATTCTCAATTCAATACGTTATACTTAAATGAATAAGTATAACGTAGTAAGAATATGTAGCTACGTCGTTCTAAATAGTTCTTACATTAATAGTAGGAAAAACTATTTATGCGCGAAGGTTACAACACATGTTAAAAAGGAATATTGAAAATTTTATTTTACAACACGCGATAAAAAGGACATAGAAGATATTTTTTTCAATATTTCTTTTTTATCATGTGTTGTAACCATCGCGCAAGGGCTGCCTATAAGTTGTCATGTTTTATCATGACGAGATGAAATAACTTTGGAGAAGATTATATTTTCCCGAGTGACTTTGTCTCCACTGAAAATTATTCTGCTAATTAACATTGCCATATCCAGGTAATGAATTAAAAAACAACCTCCTAATCTAGTCGCGTGCGCGCGCTCTAACTATATTGGTTTAGGGTGAAAATGTGTAGGCACATCAACAAATTCAAAAATAGGTTTTACCAATTCATAAATGTCTGACTGTGTAAATAATTTTGCCAAGATAAAAGAAATCGTTGTATCTACCAGGAAATACGACTAAATATACATATATAAGACGCGAGAATACGTAGATAACCCTTATGTCACCCACAACGATTATTTTGCGACCAAATAAATAAGACTTTGTGGCAATGTTAGCAATTAGTCATACAAGATATCTTAGGTCTTAACCTTGAATGAATTACGTCCTTTGTAGTACTTTAAGTATTTAATCAACTAATACAATCATTACGTAAATTATGTCTGTTGCACATTGTACAAGAATTATGCAAATAAGGCGCAGGCCAGACACAAGCGGCGCGGTGCGCATCGGGCGCGCTACCGGCGCGTATCGGGTGCGCTACCGGGCGCACTGCGTGCCGTCTTGACACCTTTCCAATATTCTTTCATACAAAATGTAGGCGAAGGACGTGGTGCAAAACAGATAGAAGAGGTGCGCTGATGGTACGCCCGCGCCGCTTGTATCTGGCCTGCGCCTTAAATTCAATAATATGGAAGGATGAACTGTGATCAAATTGGTCGTATTATCGGAAGGTGAAATCAGCTCATGGAATCGGTAAGTGTGCAGAATAAGGTATGAAAGTTAAAGAAGCGACCGAGGCGTGGGAGTATTGCGTCTTGTGGTGCTCGGTTCTTACTGCCTACCCTGTTATGGATCGGGCGTGATTATAAAGATAGATAGATGACAAACTATACCTAAGTTAACGTGTGTAAATTATATTTTATACAAATATATTATAAGAAAATAACTCATAAAGACCATGCCGCCTTTTTAAGGTTCCGTACCCAAAGGGTAAAACGGAACCCTATTACTGAGGATCCGCTATCCGTCCGTCCGTCGGTCCGTCTGTCACCAGGCTGTATCTCATGAACCGTGATAGTTAGACAGTTGAAATTTTCACAGATGATGTATTTCTGTTGCCGCTATAACAACAAACACTAAAAAATAGAATAAAATAAATATTTAAGGGGGCCCCGAAGGGGGGTCTGAAGTTAATGAAGCATGCAAGTCTAATCGAACACGCAAGTTAAGAAACGTGACCACATCCCATCTATGGGTGGGTTCATTCTTTTCTATATCCTCGTTTCGGATGGCATTTACGGGTCCCATCGGTTTTCTGTGGATAACAGTCGTTAAGCAAACAGAAGAAGTCACAGCCCAACTGGTGAAGTAGGTGCTTCTACCTCACAGAGAACAGAAGCCAAATGAGAAACCTTGAACAGGTGGGTTCCTATGAGTAAGTGTATGAGTATTCTCCTGGGGAGTTACTGTATACGCAGCTGGTGTGGCAATATGAGAGAGATACTTCCTGCATAGCGAGAGTTCATAAGCTAAAGGTAGTTACCTTTAGCTTATGTATATATTATTTACTTTACAATAAGCTGGGCCTTATTCTTGCGTGCCTCTCAAAGTTGTTAAAAATATTACAAGCTTTTTGCCTTTGAGTTTGTTTGAGCCACATGTGTGTGTGTTATTTAGTACCATAGATCAATCTTGTTAGACAATGATTTATTGCTAAGTATTTATGTAAAGGATGCCAAACAAAAAACTTGCCCTCGCATTCATTATTTACGAAATACGATTTAATCTATCTATCTATAACTTCACGCCAAATCCCTTGCGGGGTAGGCAGAGAGAACCGAGCGCCACATGACTCGATCCTTACATATCTCACTCGCTTCTTTAACATTCATTGCTCTTTTCATGCACGCTCGCCGGTTTCTAGGGCTCCTGACATCACCTTCTGATAGAACACGACCAATTTAATAAATGCGTAATACATCTTAGTGTAATAATTAAATTGAAGAATTCAAAAAACGTTTCTACTTACAATTTTAGTGATGATCTACCAGCGGTAGACATGAAACAGAATTAGATTGTGTGCGATAATAATTTTTCATCCGTTGAGATGAGACATTTACGAGCGTTTAAAAGGGATGAAATATCTGTTATGGCCGCTTCCAAGGAAATCGTTGAAATCGGGATGTCCTGACTAACGTTTTTGTTTCGGGGTATATAAATATGTTTCTAAATAAGTATTTTTCATTCGTTCCGCTACAAACTTGGTTTACTGACCTCATTATTTTACTTTGCATTCAAAATAATTATAGAAGGTTATTGATTAAACATATATCTTAATAGGTATTGTAATTAAGTTTTAATAACCTATTGCTATACAGTGGATACAAAATGATACATATGATTTTACAGCGGTCTTTGTACATGGAACATTTTTTGACACAGTAGCATCGGGAATGTTAAGATTATTTAAGAAAAACTTGCGAAACGAGATGACCCTATCACACTTTTATTTTTTTCATTTCGATTTTTTCAGATTGATTTAGCGAATTAATTACAGGAAAATTTGACTTTAAGTCTAAAATCTTTTATATTATTTTTATTCACGGGTCATTTGATAGGCGTGCGCGGGGATATGGATCCAACGCGTAGAGGCCCTTTTTAAAAAGATTCATGTTATGTTGTACACATATTATTATTACTTGCACTGATTAAAATAAAAGATTTTTTAATCTACCAGCATTTCAAATGACCATTGGCGAAGAAGAAATGCCAAAAAAAACTTGCCAATATAGGTACTTTTTTTCCAAATCATCTTATACATATTACAAGAAATATGATATGAGTGTACATATAGTGATATCAAGTGGTACAATTAAAGTTATATTAATTCATGTGCTGAATCATTTCCATACATCTCTGTCAGTTAATCTTATCGGAAATCGGAAATGCAGGAGCAATACATATAGTTGCTGCTGAGATGATTCAAACTAAGAGGCATTTGCGTTCATGACGCTATCTGGTTCCCGTGCATTTTAATTTTATTTTTTTATACAACGTCTGGAGTTATGCAAGAACACGGCCCACCTGATGTAAAGTGGTCATAATGCCTATTTCAAGTAACTTAAGTAACACTGAAACATGTAGGAGCCGACTGAGACTAAGATTAACCTGCCATGACCAACATTGAAACATGTAGGAGCCGACTAAGATTGACCTACCATGACCAAATTGGTCGTGTTTTATCAGAAGGGGATGTCAAGAGCCCCAGGAACCGGCGAGCGAGCATGAAAAGAGTAGAAAGTTACAGAAGCGAGTGAAGTATGTTAGTACCGCGTCTTATGGTGCTCGGTTGCCCTGTCTACCCCACAAGGGACCTGGCGTGAAGATACATACAAGTAACACTCGCGCGATACCACCTTCACAGCATCTCCATAGGAGCTTACTAGTGACTTCACTCATAGGAACACAACACCACTCCAGGGATTTGTTACTTGGTTTTCTATGAGGTGAAGGTACTTCCTCAGATGGGCTGGTTTGGTACGTCCTACGGCTCTTATTTCATGCTGGAGCACCGGAAAGGTCCCAATGGACTGGAGAGACGCAGTCATCGTAGGACCTACCCTTGAACAAACTGCTTCAGTTACAGGGCTATCAGTTTGATCGGCTTAGCGGTAAAAGTGTATGGAAAAATAATTGAAACTAGAATGAGGCTGAAATGCTGTGAGAGGCACAGGGGGATTCTAGGATGGAATAGAAATATATATATCAGATATTTTGTATTAAAATGCCAATTTAACGTACACATATTTTTACACATATTTTAATATTATTAGGTAGCATCCATTTACCTTAAGATGAAATTCAGACACGCTGTATTTGGGTAATACAGGAGTCTTAATCAAATAACATCTAGTATAGCAACAGATATTTTACAATACTACCTGTTACATAATATTAATTTATATAAGATATTTATTGTTGTATTATATGTTATCATTTGCACTACGTATTTTCCCCATATACCTAGTATCTCATTCAGGGATTCAAATATTATGCATACTTAAGTATTTGTACTTTTCTATACACATTTTTTTCAGTATTTATAAACCGCATTAGAACTCAAACAAACGATTATATTAAATGTGACAAATATCCGCTTAAGACCAATTGATAATAGTTACACATCGAAAAACATATTTCATTTTTTTTTTATATTCCATTATTCAAGGATTTGAATGATTTAATATGTAGTGATTTAGATAGTTTTGGTATTTACATAAGTTAGAACTTTTATTTGATGATATAAAGTATTATATGATGATTACTTTTTAATTTTTTTGTTGATCATAAATCATAACAGTTTAATATAAACAAGTGGGTACTTACAGTTTTATTAGTCAATTAAAATCCAATTTCAGCGCGTATCTGACGATTCGATCCCGGTCCAGAACTGTTTAATTTCTTTAAACACGCATATCAGTGTATAATAAAATATAGTTATTAAAACAATCCTAATAACATATCTTAATGTTTCTGTCATCACCAAATATAGTCACTTCACTTTACCTTTTTTAACTATAATTTCGATTTGTTTCATCAAATTTAGTCGATAACACGTGCTTTTACCGCGACGGTATCTGTCACACTGTCCAGGCACTGACAACAAAACGGTAGCGCACAACCGCACAACACAATGCGCTCGCGCACAAATCTTTAAACCACTAGACATTTTAAAATAAACTTTATGACATCACTAATAAGACCCACAGCTAGCGTTGTAAAAGCTAGTGTAACCGGGTCTCACTGACTCATTCTTATATCCACAGCTGCGTCATTCACAACTTCACGATAATCGTGACCAAACCAATTTCGATTTTATGGTGAGATGTAATAAATATCAAGTTTGGCTATGTGGATATTTAATGGAGTAAAAAGGTAAGTTCCACACAGGACAAGCAATATTGAACCTTGGCATCGGTTATTAAAATAAAATTGGACGCGATAACTTGAATTATCGATTAAGTTTATTGGCTTTTCCAATCGCTGTTAAGCATACAATACATGTAATAACCTGAAAATTGCTGATGTTACTCGGTTTAGGAAACGTAAACAAACATGGTATTAATCATAACCGTGGTTTTCGTATAAAATTTTATAGACCGGAGATTATTACAAGCGGCACCGTAAATAGATAAAAATGTACGAGCTTCGGATCAAAAGATTAATGTTAATAATGTGAAGGAATTCGATTTCCTTGATTTCTTTAGTTTATTCCGAATTTTTCGTTTATTTACATAGTTGCTGTAGCATTACTGGTGTCGGCTTATTTAAATCTGTAGTTTCTTAAATAAAAAAAACATAAAGACAAAATTAAAATCAAATCATGAACGAAGCGAAGACATTTTTTTAAATAACATATTAATTAACAGTCAAATATTTTCTAAGATTATATTAGGTCAAATATGGATTGGATAGTTGTACAAATTTATATATGATTAGTAGAATAAAGTTGGAAATACCAAATCCGTTGTGCTGTTCCAAAGATATCGTTAAATCTATACATATACACAAAATTGAAGTGTTTGTCTGTGATTTCAAAATAAAGCCTTTATTTTAAGCTCATATTACTATTTTTACGTTACCAAAGCCTAAATACGCATTTTTAACTTTTTGTCTGTCTGTTTGTTTGTCCGGGCTAATCTTCGAAATGGCTGAACCGATTTTAACGGGACTTTCACTGGTAGGTAGAGGACTGTTTAGAGCAGAATATAGGGTACTTTTTATCCCGTAAATATTTAGGGTTCCTGCGGAAAAAATGAAAAACTGTTAAAATTAGGGGGAAATATCTTCCCCTTCGGGGGACTTTGCACTTTTATTTTTATTATTTTCATAGAATACGTATTTTTTGTAACATAAAATAACTACGAATTTTTTACGTAATAAAAATAAAATATATATACGCTGCCTCCTGTAAAGGTCAATAGATTTCGCTGTATGAAAAATGAGTCGCTCTATGGTTGCATCTACGACCCTGAACTTTGATTTTTTTAAACAGAAAGAATTTCAGGTCTATATAGAAATAAAGACTGCTAAAAGCCCCAATGTCATGCGTGGGAAGCCGCTGGCTTCAGCTAGTTTTGTAATAAAAAATATGTTAAATATTTCACGGTGTAAAAAATGTTTGCGGCCAAAGTTTCATGTACTCGTATCATAATAATAATAGAGACATATAAACTATGAATTTAATTTATTTTAGTATATTTGGAAAAACAATAGCATAAAACTACATTTTAATACGACATTTTAACAGAAAGACAGTTTAACAATACATTGAGCCAGTTGCCGGTTTCCGCAAATAGCAACATATTAGACAAAGAAAATTATGAGCATTTAAAGAAATTAAATATTATATAACAAACGTACGAATATACATTATCATGATATGCCTCCCGACGTAGTATAAAAAAAAGAATATAAGACATAAATATCCTTTGACATAACACACACGTATAAAAGAGGAAAAAATAATAATAAAACAACATATATCAATGCCTAATGCTCAACAAACTGCTTGGCGGTGGTTCGCCACTCACTAGATGGAACCCTGAAATGCCAGAGAAAGTCGGCCGGGGTTAACACGTCACGGGGGTGTGATGTGTAGGATGTTGAGAGGTGTGCTGTGCTTAGAGAAACAAAACAACTTACATGTCACTGTATCATGCTCAACAAACCGCTTAGTCAACGACTGAATTTAAATTACAACTTCTTTTACGAAACGTCAGGAATATGGTTGCCGTATACCCGCTTGATGTAAAATGGTAACGATAGCCTGTAAATGCTTGCAGTGTACGGAACTTCTACGAAACTTGATAACAACATCACTCACTCGCAGAAATACAGCAATCACCTAGGGAGATTATTTAGGAGCTATTTTTCTGTGAAATGGAGGTACATCGCCCGTCGAGCTGTTCGTAGGTACACTTATTACGTATTTATGTTAATAACTATTTACTAAAGACTTCTTAATTATACTAATGCGAAAATGAATCCCCCATATTTTATCCGTTACAAAAAATTCTAACATCTTACGTATTTATGACTTTAATTATCTTTACAGTCCTCTATAATATTAATAACTATAACCACTTTCTGTCATCTATATAAAATATTAAGAAAATAACACGTTTCATAACTTTAAAGAGGCTAAAAACCACATCTTTTTAGTTAATGTGTTTTAAAGTACGTATGTGTGATTAAATGATGCGGTCACTTGACTTGTACTATTTGTACTAGACGATTTTTATTGGGATTTGGTACGATTACAGCTAGTATCCTGGGTCTAGTAGGATGCTTTAGTATTCCGTAAAATAAATATTTTTTACAAAAAAACTTTGAAACTTTAAAAAAAAATTTAAAACGATTGAGGTAGAAACTTTGTTACTACTAGGAGAATCTCTATTTTTCACTTCTATTTTCCCCTTTCCAGTGGATTTTTTTCCTTAATACAGTTTAATGTTTATTTCTTTCGGAGCAGTAGATTGTGCTTGATTATTTTTAGAGTTCTCTGCGGAAAGGAGTGCCAACGGCTTAGCCTACGTTTAATAAAATCAGTTTGCAGAAAAATGACACTTAAAATCGTAATAAAAACATCTAAAGTCTTTTCTCTATTTCATTCCATTAATAGCGAATTTTAATGTATGATGAAAATAATTGCCAAATGATTATCCGCCGTTTTTACAAAGAAATAAACACCATCTTTTGTTTGAAGAAGAAATGTAATGTCAGAATTTAAACAGGTATGAATAGACTGGAGCGCAATCATTTCAGTGTGGCCATTGCTCTCATTAGGAATATTGACAAATCAAAATCCACAAATAATGTTCAAATTAGAATCCTGAAACTGTGTTTTGTCGGGGCAAAGTTATAAAGAAAGCCGGTTGTTGAAAGTATTTAATATTTGGCTTCAAACTAAAATATATCATTGGCTATGTCTTAATTGAATATAGTTGAAACTATTCAAGTTTATTACGCCGTTTCCAACCGAGACATACAAAAACATACGTAAGAAACAAGCGACGAATATCGAACCATCTACTTCTTCTCTACTCCTTGTAAGTTATAGTGATTAAAGGGCGTTTGATTTATGTAAAACAATTACAAAATTACGTAAATCACTTAAGTAACTTATTAATATTTTCATGACTCCAAGTGATATTATAAGCATTTTAATTAAAAAAGGTAATTAGCTAATTTCTGTGTAATTTATATATTTTAATCGACTTCGGTTAAAGAAGGAAGTTCGTAATTATACATAATACAGTATTTTTAGTATGATTATTTACGCCGTATTTCGTTCCCTGTGTAAAACTTTCTTTTTCTTGTTTTTACGCTCCACGAAAGAAAGACTAACCCACTAAAACGGGTAACGGGTGCCCCCTCAGAAGAATGAAAGACGCACCAGCGTTAGTCATTTTTCTGAGGGGGCACCCTTCAGCCAATAATATGGTGGGAGATGGTGAATCTTCATGGATACTCTTACGGAAAGCCGTACTAGTTATGTCAGACTCTTACTGACTAATCACCACCTAGAGTTTGGGTGCGAAGGTTTAAAGGCTTCATCAGAAGCGATCGCCGCCGTAGAGAACTCGGAACGACGTAGCTTTTGTCAAACAAATTTTCACTTTATGTGAAAGAAATAGCGTCAGAATGCAGGGTGCAAATGAATTTTGTGAAATGAAACTTAAAAACGCTCTCTTTAAATTCGAAGAGAATATAATAGTGTACTGTATATTACTTGAGCTGTTACACAAAAAAAAGCTTAGCGAGTTACATACCTTTTAGAATTATATATTTACTAAATGCTTTTTAATTAGACAAACGCGCAATTAATCCTCTATATGTATATAATTCCAAATAAATCTGAATTTTTGGTCAACAGTAATTAATAAAATAAGCAAGTCACGTATTTAATGTTTTAATGACCTTTACATATAATAAAACAGTAAGGAGCTCCTGTCTGTGGATAAAAAATAAAAAAGCTGTCTTGGAATTTGATGGGTATAAAAAGGTTATAACTACAATTTTCAAAAGTATTGTGTGTCTATTTGTCATTACCTACTTGAAACTACCAGATGGATTTTCTTGAAATTTGGTAGGGTGATAATTCATATCCCGAGTCAACATACCTACTAATGTAAATATATGTAATACTATGAATAAAAGGGTTGGCATGGGAAAATGTAACATTTGTATCTTTAGTTTCTAACTTGGTTATTGAATAGACCTTACCAAAGACCTAACCCCCTTAACTATTATTAATGAAATAAAATGGCACAAAATCATTCAAATAGGACTGTTTAACGTCAGTTTCTTCCTGAGTATTCGAATGTTGTTGATTATTTTTAGGTTTCCCTCCCGAAATGAACTTTAAACTTTAAGCCCGACGCTCCATTGAGGAGCGGAGATAGGGTTCGTACATTTGACGTATCGAGCGGGCTGCCAGATGTGTGACAAGTTGACAACACATCTCCGCTTCGCTCCGATCCACTCAATAAAATGTCAGCTTGTGGAGGCTGTGTCTTTTGAACCACTCTTGGGTCAAACGTCTAACACGCACTTGCGCAGGAAAGGTTATGTATCACCGCGTAAAACTACGCGCAAAAAATAACGTTTTCGTACGGTGACTCCTGTTTTTTTTATCTATACGTTAATACGCGACAAAAAATATTGTACCCCTTTTTAAGTACAATGTCTGTACATTTGGAATAGCCAAAGTTCATGTCGAGAACAAGAGTTGTGACTTTTAAAGTATGTGAAGTCTGTGAAAGATCTTACGATAATCGCTTTATGTAAAAATCAGTATCATCGTCAAAACCTCAGGTATAGGTTCGAATCTTAACGGATTAGGATACGTACACGTAACAATAGGCAAATGCAAATTTAAATGGTATAAATAGTATTCACAATGATGAAGTATGTTGAGAGATATATAAATAAATAAATAGTTAAATACGCACCGAAGATTGTTCCAAGAACTTTTCATCATTTTTATTATGAATTAGCTACCCGCCCCGGCTTCGCACGGGTGACCCAATCGCTACCAAGCTTCACAGGATCGTCCACCGGGCTAATCTGAAGATTTCTTGAAATTTCATCAACGTCGGTCCAGCCGTTTCGAGTCCATAGAGGACATACAGACAAACATTCATTTTTATATATATATAGATTGATGGATATACAATGCAATTACATTTTGAAATGCAACATTTCGAATCTGATGTCACTTTATGTAAAAGAACTGCATTTACTTCATGCTGTCATAAGGGTAAAGCAATATTACAGGCCTTAAATTAAAAGGAATATTTTAAATCTTTCTATAATGGACTTATTTAAAGGAGCCAATAAAAGTAAATCAAAAAGTAAAATTCAATTTTAAGTTTAATTCATTTATCAAAATAACGAGAGCATGGATGATGAGGTAGATGAGTGTGTAAGAATAATGTTATTGACATTGCAACGAGGAAGATGTAATCTAGGTATATACGAGTGTTAGTAATTGAACAAATAAATGTTATATCTCCCTGGAGGTATGTTGTTTTCCTGCAATCGAGATTACTGTGAGCTCCTGCGCTGCTATGCTTGCAGCGGGAGTGGCAACGCGCAAAACTCCTGGTATTGCAAGCATTCATAGGCTATGGTAACCATTTAATATGAAGTGACTTTGCTTGTTTGCCTCTTGACATTGCATAAAAATATCCTGATGGTAAGCAAAATGCAGCCACAGCGGTTTTCATAGCATACTATGTAAATATGTACTGTGGAAACTTCTTAGTGCTATTGTGTAATATACCAAGCTGAAACGATAATCATATGGATGCTTCTAGAAACCCTACGCTAAGAAACTGGAGGAAAGAATTTGAGCTTTCACAAAGGAACTCGGTAAAAGCGAACGACGTCGCGGGCACACCTAGTTTTGCACAAAATGACGCTTTTAACGACCTTTTAATATCTTAATTAATTATTCATATCATATATTCATATTTGCATTAATTACCATTTGTACCTCGTCATATTTCACAAAGTAAAAAAGGTGAAAGCATCTAATACATTTGTGTGTTTCATATATAAAGCAAGTTAAGAGCAAATTAATGTAGCTATTTGTTGATTCTCCATTCTATTATGTAGCCACCGTTATATTTTAAACAATTTTTATTAGGCTGAACTATTTTTTAAAACACGAGAATGACTGGCATGTGTTTCACAAGGTGATTGAAATCAATTCTTCTAGTAAAGGTCGAAGTCCTCTTCAAATCTTTATTAGAGGAATAAAGCAATCATAGGGTGCCAGTTTCATACTACATGTAGGAAGGGATCAAGGTCTACTTTTTTGGACTAAACATAACTTTGTTTTCTTTGACATGTGCGAGAAAGTATTATTATGCAGCAAGAGGATGCGGCTTCTCGGTTATCGCCTATGCCTTACATTATTAAAGATATTGGGTAAACAAATTATAGTAGGTACCTATATCTGTTGTATTAACACTTATTCGATCTTCAAGTGGGATTTTATGAACGTGACACGAGAGAAAAATATCGCAATCATTTTGCCTCCTGTGATAATGTGGTAAAGAGCATTGGGATGTTTGTGGTCGTACATTAGCAATATTTTCGTGTACTCTCAATACGTATCCCTTTATATTCAAGGTTTAATATCAAAGACTCCACGGGGAATCCAACGATAACTGAGTTTCTTAACTTTTAAATGCTTAGATATGTAAAATTTATAGATCCTACTAAAATAATAATTTTTATTTACAAGACAAGATAACTGAACCTGGGTGATATAAATGACGAACAAATGACAAGCAAATATACTTCTTTTCCTAGCATTGTCCCATTTAGTAATTCAATACGATTGGATGGGTCCAGCTACCTTAGCTTAAGCACTTGGCGAAGACATAGTTTTTTTTTACACGGAGCGACCTCCATACCTCCCAAAACCAGACTTTTGTTAAGTAAGGTCATGCTTCTTTACTAATATAATATTTTGGATGTGCGGGTTTCCTCATGTTTTCACTTCCTTCAGCGCCAAGTGATAACAAATATGTACATAAATCCGAAAACACGAATTTAGTGATAAATGTGTGATTCGAACCGGACACCAGTTGTTCAATAAGTCGATTCTTTATCCACTATCTATCACTATATACAATGTAATAAAAAAGTACACGTTAAAACCCGCTAAACATACATAAAAAATCGGTCTTCGATAACAATATTATAGATACGTTTAATTAGCAATTAACAATTGTCTACTGATATAACAAATATCGGCGTTCATACAAACGTTGTCACATTCACGACACGAATAAACAATTTACAGGAAGGGAACAGGTTATCTTATATGTGTCTATATACATTTTCCCCCCAAGTCCCTCGCAGAGTAGGCAGCGAGAACTGAGCTCTTTGAACATGACTCCGTCCTTACACACCTTTTCCTTATTTGCTTTGCACAATTGTACTTCACAAATTTATTTCGGAAAGTACAATTTAGAATATTGTTTTGGCGTAAATATCGAACGTATTATTCTGGTATAGTAGGCCAATAGTAAATATATATTATAATATATACTTAGTCTGGCCATAAATACTGTTACAATTAAAAATAAACAAAATATTACATTTGAATTTGGAATCTGTCATTTTTATGTGATTGTTCATTGGGTTTTCTCATTTTGGTGCTAATACATTGTACAATATTTTGCGATATTAAAATGGAGTGGGGTGATAAAGAGAACCGAATTGCTGTGATTGCATTACACAAAGTAGGTATGGAGCCAAATGCATTTTTAAAAATTCTCCATAAGCTTGGTCTTAGTAAAATGTTTGTGTACCAGGCTATTAATAGGTACAATGAGACCTCCTCTGTTTGTGACAGAAAAAGATCTGGCCGTCCACGTAGTGTTCGTACGAAAAAGGTGGTCAAAGCAATAAGCGAAAGAATTCAAAGAAATCCTGTCCGAAAGCAAAAGATTTTATCTCGGGAGATGAAGATAGCACCTAGAACCATGTCGCGTATTTAAAAAGATAACTTAGGACTTGCAGCCTATAAGAGACGTACGGGTCATTTCTTAACTGATAATTTAAAAAAGAATAGGCTGGTAAAATCGAAAGAACTACTAAAGCGGTACACAAAGCGAGGTCACAGAAAAATTTTGTTTACGGATGAGAATTTTTTTACATTTGAGCAACATTTTAACAAACAAAACGACCATATTTATGCTCAAAGCTCTAAGGAAGCTTCCCAATTAGTTCACAGAGTGCAACGTGGACACTCCGACTTCAGTGATGGTTTGGTGGGGTATTAGCTATGTAGGAGTCACTGAGCCATACTTTTGTGAAAAAGGTATCAAAACATCGGCACAAGTGTATCAAGATACCATTCTTGAGAAGGTAGTGAACCCCTTAACAACATCATGTTCAATAACCAAGAATGGTCCTTCCAGCAAGACTCGGCGCTGGGTCATAAATCTCGGTCTACGCAGTCTTGGTTGAAAATGAACGTTTCGGACTTCATCAGAGCTGAAGACTGGCCGTGTCGTCTAGTCCCGATCTTAATCCGCTGGATTATGATTTATGGTCAGTTTTAGAGAGTACGGCTTGCTCTAAATGCCATAATAATTTGGAGTCCCTAAAACAATCCGTACGATTGGCAGTGAAGAATTTTCCCATGGAAAGAGTGCATGCTTCTATTGATAACTGGCCTCAACGTTTAAAGGACTATGGCAGCCAATGGAGATCACTTCGAATAAGCTTTTTATATTTTAAATTGTTTTATATTTATGTATTAAACTAACACATTGTACAAGTAATAAATGTTATTTGCAATAGAATTTTTTTTTTCTTTGTTTCAGTATTTATGGCAAGACTAGGTATACAGGATAAACGTCAACACGGGAGACCTCTATATGAAACGACTTCAAACGTAAATTGATAATAATTCTATTTTCATTCTAATTGGGACGTCCTACTTAATTTACGGTGTTTGTTTAATTAATTAAGGGTTCCAATTAATCCCACGCAATTCTTGAGTATCATGCCTTCATTGCGGCAGGGACGCGAGGATCCATTAATCCTTGACATGTACTGCTATATTGAATTATTATGATAAAATTAAAAGTGACGCAATGGTAAAAAGGAGGTTTTAAAAGGTTCACATTATACTCTACATTAATCGATCGAGTGCCGCAAAATACAATGAACATACTAATAGACGTACTGACTTGGTTACGCAGTTTATATCTTGACTGGACTTGCTTTTTCGGAGACTATAACCTCTCTTGCACCGCACAGTTTGGGATCATTTTCGTATTAAGTGTTCCCTGCAGCCTTCACTGACGCTACTTGAGTAACAAAGTAATAATTCACGAAATATACAACAAATAAAAAAAAAAGTGTGCACTTGTATGCGCGTAAGAAATTATACTTTTTTGGCGTAACGACACAAAAATATCTCCAAAAATGTCATGTCATGTAATTATATGATATTATTTTTAGAACTAATAAACATAAATAATTAGTAATAATAGTAAGTACCACAAAGGTTTTGAAACGAAAATTGACATGCCGTTTTTATTTATTTTTTATTTAAAACTTTATTGACTACTTTCATTTTGGTACAATAGGCGACTGGTAGAGAATGCTCGTTGCATTCTCTACCAGTCGACCTTTGAGAGTGCATAGAATCACGATGGCGGCTATAAATATACATACATACATATAAATTATACGATACATACAAACGTATTTTCTTTTATTTTTTATTTTTTTTTATTTAATTATATTCGTGCACCCCTGCCATGGGCAAGGCTATTTCGACATTTTTAAAATATTACATTAAATATAAATTATCACATTCATACATCATACTTTCTTCCTTTCCACAATTCCTTCTACAGCTATAAATATACATACATACATATAAATTATACGATACATACAAACGTATTAGACATATATAACTGTTACAACTTATATTAAACTAAATAGAAATATATAAATAATGATGACGGTCTTACTGCCTTGTCGAGCTTTCAAAAGGTATTGGTGTACCTTCTTTTTAAAGACAAATTTGCTGCACGATTTCGTAATAGACTCTGGTAACGCATTCCAGAGTGGAATAGATTGCCGATTGAAGCAGCTGGGCATAAAGCCTGAGCGGAAAATAGGGATAGAGAGTAAGAGAGAATTGTAGGAACGTAGGGGGAGATTATGAGAGTCACAGAGATACAGAAACTTGCATTTCAAGTATTCTGGAGAATGAGGGTTGGAAAGAATAGAATAGAGAGTACAAAGTTGCCACAGATTTCGACGCTGACGAATAGGTAGCCATCCAAGCTTAGGCTTATCATTACTTACCATTTTTCATTTCAAAAACAACAAATTACAAAGTTTCTTGTTGTTATCTGCCGGAATTTCTGGGTTAGCAGCGGGGGTAGCTATGCTTAAGATACTTCCTGTATGCTAAACGAACATAGCTAACCGTTTTATATACGGCGTGCAGGACGCTCTTGCTACCGACGTTTTAAAAAAAATATTAGAATAAAAAGAAATATTTGAAGAGGACCTCTAAAAATTATTTAATAGTAATCATCAAGTTACTTTTACAGGTAGATCACTAATTACTCCGCTAATTACAATATGAGTACATGAATATGTCAAAAAGCAATTTACCTTCTTCTTGAGTGAATTTTAATGAGTATTATGTCAGTCAGGAATATAAAATGGCGTAATGAGCGGCGACCTTCGTGATAAATTATATGAATAAATTACTTTTTATTTATCTTTTAAGGTGACAATGTACAATAATATATATTATAACCTGCCAAAGCTAAGGGTTTACCGTAGTCTATTTATCATTAGAGCCTTGACTAACCATAATGTTGTAATTTCAGCAGGGAGCTCACAGCATAAAACTTCTCTAAGGCCGCATGGTACGCGATCATTACGGTTGCACTGTGTGGGGCTGAGGACGAATTTCCCGCTGATGGCGCAAGTTGCAGGAAGGAAGCCGTTGGAAAGATCATATCAAACAACTCTTAAGAATACAATCTCTTGTAAAATTTCTAGTATGTAAGGGTGTAATTAAACGTAAGGGGGTCAATATGGGTCATCGACTACTCTCACTGCTCATTTCTGAACTGAATTACATGATTATACCTAGTATTTAGGTACTTACTCCCTACCATGGTTTTAAGAGAAATAGCAGGCATCAAATCAGCCCGTCTGGCTAAGTTTATTCATGAATATCGTATAGATAAATTATGTAGAATATATGAGTAACAGAAATCTATAATTATCTATGTACCCATTTGAATAAATGACCGTGTCAAGTCTGTTGTGAGATAATGTTGTGTCGTTTGTGTTGTGTTGTGTCAAAAAGAATTGTTAGATAATAAATAAAACTAACTTATTAATAAATATTAATAAATAAATAAGATTTAATTGTAGCATAATATGCACTAGAGAAAATATAGATAATTAAAATATAATTACAATCACGAGAAGCATTTCTCCAGCTTCGCTTGTTTTTTAGCATGGTACACCATTAGCAGGACAGTTTGGGTTTGACTTTAAATGTTTCCCTAGAAAATCTGTGCGAACGTATTAAGTCTCTTCCATGATTTACCGTGGTCTGCATTTCACTACATAATTTTGCTGAGAATTTATTCGTGTATCAGTTTACATGTACACGAATAAATTCTCCTATATGAATTCTATATGTTTGTCTGTGCGTATGTCTGTCGCTTTTTTACGAATATTCGAATTTTGACTTCAGTAGTAAAAAAGTAGAATAGGAATGTTCAGGAACACCGTTCCTATCTCTTAAGGTCATAATGGCCGTCAAAGTAAATAAAATGTTATATAATTGACGAGCCAGGTGTTCCTCTGGCAATGCAAGCTTGCGCATTCTCAACTGGTTATTTATTCCCTTGTTTACAATAACGGCATATGCTAATAGATAACTTGCGGATGAATATGCAGTATATACATATTCATAATATTAAAAAGTAAATTTAATGCGCACTAAATTACATATTTGAGTAACGTATGATAATTGCTGACAAAGACAGATCCAAATTTGCCAATTACACGGTAATATAATTACTTGATTGGCATGTGTCACGCACATTAATTTGGCAAATTTCACAAATTACACTTCAAAGAAATTTCCAGCGACCCAAATTGTAAGTGTTGTAAGCTGTTAAGTTGTATGTAAATTGCTCCAGGTTGAAATTTAGTGGGAAAGTGCTAAGAATTAACAACACCGACAGAGGTTTTAGCGATATTGTTACTCGGCGGATAAAATTTATGGTTCATTGATATATGTGATTGTATTAAATAGATGTTTTTGTACATAATTTGTTGAGGTATAATTACCCAAAGATAGATAAATTGACCAATAAAGTAAAAAATCTATTCTGTTGTTGTGTTTTAGCACGTCAGACTCAGCGACTTGAACTTACTGACCAATGGGACCAATTTGCCGTGTGAAGGTCACATAGGAGGCCATATTTTTATAAATATAAATGTTCGTGTGGATTCAGTATAAGAATAGACCACCCCATCTCAACCCGTGGGAGTCGTAAAAGGCGACTAAGAGAACTATCCAGGAGGTGGGCAGCAGCGTCCCCTTATTATACATAAAGAACTTACTGCGGTTGCCAACCCGCCTGCCGAGCTTGGCAACTGTGGGAAAAACCCCATCAGAATGAGTACGACAAAAAGGCGGCGGGACAGGCCCGCCGCTACCGGAGCCACAGTCACAGGATCGAGACGAATGGCACTCTAGAGGGGAGGCCTATATTCAGCAGTGGACGAATATAGATTGAGACGATGATGATGATCAATGGGAGGATACTTAACCAAGAAACCAACAAGTGCTGCGATGTAGATCTGGGAGTTAATAAGAGTTGCTCCTTCTACTTTACTTCCTGACCCCTGATATAATCATTTCTCCATAGGTTATTTCCTTCACGATTTCATGATATTTGTAAGGTATGTGTTGTTTCAGGAAGTAGTGGTAAGTATCTGCTCTAGATACAATATTAGGGAGTTGGTGAATGGCGACATTAGCAGCGCGGGTTTTTTTATACAACATTGAGAAGCATACAAGCATACGGTCTACGCAATGGACATGAAGTATCTTTCCCACGATGCCGCCTTTGCTGCAAACACAGCAACTCGTTAGAAGCTTACTTGTGACCTCACTCAGTTGCAAGAACACAACAACCATCCCGGGAAGTGGTTATTTCGCTGTAGTTTCCTGCGAGGTGTAATTACTTCCCCTGACGGCTGTTTTAATGCGCCACACCTCTTAAATGTGGCTGGCATGCGAGTGTTATTCGTTTACCAGCGTCTATATACTATGATAGCCGTTTCACATCAGGCGTATCGTGTCCTCGTTTATCATCCAACATAGTATCAAAAGCTGAGGCCTCCAGTAAGGCCTCTATTTATTACAAGTTCATCAAACTCCAAAAATCACTGCGTCACGACGGAACAAGGAACCATTTTGTTATCAGTTACAGTTTGTACGTTTTCCATTAATCCCGTGTCCAAACCTTTGCAGTTGGTTCGTTTCACACAAAGGCCAGCTAGTTGAAAAGAATATCAAAAGACAAATAAACACGAGTAGAAAGAGGATTTCTCCAGTCATTTGTCAACATCTTGTTATTATTTATCAACTTCACATAGCGTTGGAAAGATTTTTCTTTCTAACTCATTTACTCATTCTGGACAATGAAAAAGTATAACCAATGTTGTTATAACTCTTTATAACAGAAAAAAAGTACATCAATATTCCGCTGGTACTATCAAATAATATGGTCACCAGGCACTCGGTTTTCTCTGCACTCCCCAAGAATCGGCGATATATAAACATACTTAATATACCTATAATATATCCATGCAGAGCATAAATTGTGTAGAATATATGAGTAGTCACCACACTACCACATCAACCCTTACTCATCCCACTGCAGGGATACGATACGACGACAAGGGGTTTAGAGCATACTCCACCACGCTGCTCAAATGCGGATTGGCGTAGGCCAGTGTTTTCAAGCCGCCTGAGGACCATTGACTTAGCTTAACGACTGTCTTCTATTGACAACAGCCGAGACCGACCGATTAATGTGCCCTCCGAAGAACGGAGAAAATTGAGATAGGTAAACCCATCCATTGACAGGCTGCGGTCGACGTTGCTTAACATGCGTGTTCGGTTACAATGACACGCGCAACGACGCCATCGAGCATATGATTAATATAAATATATAATTATCAATATACCCATTTGAATAAATGATCGTGTCAAGTCTGTTGTGAGATAGTCAAAAATAATAATTAATAATGAAACTTACTTATTTATAAATATTACTGAATAAATAACGTTTAATTGTAGCATTAGCACTACAATAAAATATAGATAATTAAAATATAATTATAATCACGAGAAGCATTGAAAAAAATGAATTTAAAAAATTCAAATTCAATACACCACATCGATAAGGCTATTTTCATCCTATTGACGAGCTTGGTGGCTCAGTCTTAAAAGACGCGATTTTGACGCCAACGCCCATAGGTTCGACTCCCACACAAGACAAATATTTGTGCATGAACATTTCTGTTTGTCTTGGTTTGGATGTTTTAAGAGAGGTAGGGCGCATCTAAGCAGCCCGTCTGGGGAAGTACCTCCACCTCACAGAAAACCGCAGCCAAATAAGAACTCCCTAAAGGGTTCCTGCGCGTGAGCGAGGTCACCAGTAAGCTCCTAAATAGTTGCTGTGTTAGCAGCAGAGGAGGAATCGCGCGCGTGATACAAGCGATAATAGGCTACGGTAACCGCTTTATATCAGGTGGGTTGTATGCCTGTATCCCTTCCGACGTTGCATACAAAAATCACACTACCATTGCCAAATTTCGTAGGTATATGCTTTTAAATATATTAAACAAATGTCCACTGGCGAAATTTTCATGTACATACCGTAGCTTATGGATACGGAATGATGAAAGAGAGATGGACGGAGCAGGTACGACATCTACAGAATGCAACAGCAATGTGAGAGTACCGGCGGATAGTAGTTCACATGTACTAACTGGTGTCGGAAGAACATAAAGTAATATTAAATAGTTCTCTTTCGCTGGCAATATGAAGCCACTTGCGGCAAGTGTATATCAATCGTACTTATGTCAATCTACTGAATACGCAGAGGCGACTTAACTTAAATAAACATTCGAGCTAAACCTAATCTCACCTACATTATGCTGTATAAAAAATTAAGCTGAAGTGAAAGAGAGGTAGGACATAAGGAAAGTTAATTAGTAACAGCTCGACTTGTGTAGTAATGACGGAACGAAACGAAACTTAAATTAACGGAATGGAATGCTATTGATTCATTAAATTATTTCACATTATCATTATTCCTATCATTATCATATGTTCTCATTAAAAATACAGAGTAACAAAATAATAAGAATATGACTGGAACAATTATGAAATGAAGAATTTTAGTTGTATAGTGAGAAAAGTATCTGAGCGACCGAGTTTCGCTCGGCGTTTTTATATTATTTATAAAGTTATATTTACTAGTGTTATTTGCATAAATTAATAGGTAAACGTGCAAAAATAGAGTACTGCTTTCGAGCTTCGAATCGGGAATTTATGTGACCGTTTTAGATAGACAGTAGATACCCACGGCGAGGCCAAATACGTAATAATGATAATGTTCGAATAGTTGGTATTAGTGTTTAACACGATCCGCAGCTTTTTGTTTTTTTTTATGTAAAATAGCAGTTTTTACACAATTTGATATAAATCGTTAGAACCGTATTAGTGTACATGTTTACATAATACAATAATTGCTCGTTAAATATTAAGATAATAAGAATATGACGAAAGAGTTTTGTTTTTACAGTACTATTCAATTGTTATATTGAATTTCATTTCATTTCGTTTCTCATTAACTTCACTTTTAGATTTTAATGTCTTATTTACGATCCTACTAAACTTTTTCAGTAGTTCATAAAGAAAAATGAACTTTGTCATCGTTGGCGTGCAGCTGAATTTAGGTTTCGAGAACAATCGTGTTGTAAAGAAAAAGCAGAACTTTTTTGAACCCCTTGTTAGTGTTCAACTTTCCGACAGTTGTGCCCAAAGAGAGGTTGTACTGATGTCACATTCTTATCTTGACTACAAACTTCGTGGAATGTCGTAAATCTGCGGGACCGAGGTGGGCGAATGATTTATGGTCGTAACAAAGTCGCATTGTACGAAACGAATTATACCTCGATAAGCTGACGCAGGAAATGTTGGGCCCAAAAGTTGTATTAGGTGTCAAACTTGCACGTTTGAATTTCCATGAAAATGTTACAGAAGGTATGTAGTTTTTCCTTTATCATGTGGTAAATAGTAAACAGAAGTTTGCCTGAATAGGAACGGTTCATGAGACTGTATCACAAAACGTCTGTAGGTAAAACGGAATGATTATGTGAGAACTCTCTTCTTTCTTTTTAGTACTTTGTAGGTACGTTTGTATCATATGCTGCTATAATATTTCAGATAGCATGACTGACATTTGATTGATTTCGTTTCACTGGAGTTGGAAATTAAATGTAACTAGTAGAAATATGAACGTTGTACTTGTACGAGCAGTAATAGCCTAGAGCAAAAAGAACCAGTCCATTAACCAACTGTAGGTTGATTCTACTAAAAAACTGCAACTGCACTGAAGCGCGGCGTGTGTCAAAAGGCGTACATTTTGACGTTTTATTAAACGTCGCTGCTGTCAAATCGCTTAACGAAATGTCAAAATGTACGCATTTTGACATACGCCGCACTGCAGTGCAGTTGCAGTTTTTTAGTAGAACCGGTCCTCTGTTTGAATTCTGGCGTGGGTATGTATTGTTTTCGAATTTATGTACATATTTGTAATTGTTACTTGTTCGGCGGCGGTGAAGAGAAACATCGAGAGGCAATCCTCATTAAGAATTGATCTGGTTTTGAAGGTTCTCTCCTTCGACGTCCTATCGATCGTTAAGGGTTGACGGCAGGTGCTCCATGCAACAACCAGTATCTTTGCCAAATCTATAAAGTTAGGTAGCGGTAGGTTCGGAGCAATCCTAACGGTAGGAAGAAGACGATGAAAGTTGTAATTTACATTGTAAATCGTATCTTTCTATCTTTTATCTTTTATATGTTCTATGAACATGTACAAACATATATATCTTTCCGTAAAACATATAAATATCTCTGTATTAATAATTGATAAAACTCACCCTATAGCGTTTCGAAAAAACTTCGTCAAGGAGTACGTTCCAAAACCTTACGATTCGGAAGAAAACCTCTCTGAAACACAGTATGCGACTATTGTTGTTCCAATGTGTGAGGATGTAATAATAATAATGTTCTCGAAAATGAACATGCTACATTATACTGCGATCGATCTATTATCACTGACAGGACTGTTGTAGCCAATAAGCCTGACATTATATTAATAGATCGATCGACGCGCCAAGCAATCATTGTTGATATCGCTGTTCCATATGACGTTAATCTTGTGAAAGCTGAAAAAGATGAATAAACAAAATATCTTGATTTAGCTCACGAAATTACCGACATGTGGGATGTCGATTCAACTATCATAGTTCCGATTGTTGTATCGGTCAATGGCTTAATAGCCAAGAGCCTCGACCAACATCTGAAGAGGCTCGCGTTGGGAAGCTGGATTAGGGGCCAAATACAGAAGGCAGTCTTCCTTAGCACGGCACGTATTGTGAGGAGGTTTCTGTCTCTGTGACCTTGACCACTGATAGTTTGGACCTTGTTCCCGCTATCAGGAGGAAGCTGTTTTTTATATTCAAAAACTTCGTAAATATCCCGAAAATGACGTTCTTAAGTTAACCTACAAAAGATACAGAAATTTTTGCAATTGGTTACTAAAAAAACTAAAGAAAGACTATGAAAAAGATGTAATTCAAAAGGCTAATATAAATAATAAAAAACTTTGGGACGCGATAAAACAATGCACTAATCTAAAAAATACAAACCATACTACATCAGATCTTATATCCCCCTCTAATCCTAGTAACTCTATTAATAATATAAACCAATATTTTGCCTCGATTGGCAAGAACTTGGCTGAAAAAATACCTACTAACGATTGTCGGAATAATACACCCCAAATTCCTCATCACTCATCCTCATTCTTCCTAACTCCTACGGAGGAATCTGAAGTCAGAGATATAATTCTTAGCTTAAAAAAGGGTAACTCCGCAGGACGGGACAACATATCAGGCAATTTCCTTAAAAGGTATCACCATATATTGGTTCCACCACTAACCTACATCTTTAACTTGATGTTTTCAACGGGCACATTTCCAAATGATTTTAAATTTGCAGATGTAATTCCAATTTACAAGAGTGGTGACAGAGGCTGTGTCAATAATTATAGACCTATATCTATACTTTCTATCTTGGCGAAGGTAGCTGAAAAGCTAATAAACAAACGTTTCGTCCACTACCTTGAAAGCAACAAACTATTATCAAATACACAATTCGGTTTTCGTGCTAACGTCTCTACAAATGACGCAGTACACAACCTGACTGACTTTATTGTTGTTAAACTAGATGAAAAAAAGAAAGTAATAGTAATATTTTTAGATTTGACCAAAGCTTTTGACACAGTCTCTGCACCACTTCTCTTAAACAAACTAGAAACTTTTGGAATTCGCGACGTCCCTTATAAACTTTTCATGGATTATTTATCTAACAGACATCAGAGAGTTAGGATAGGCGAATACACAAGTTCTGATTTACCTATTAATTATGGTGTACCGCAGGGTAGCGTGCTTGGTCCCACACTCTTTCTCACATTTATTAATGACCTTTGCAATCTCCAACTGCCTAATGGTAAAATTGTAGCTTTCGCAGATGATACTGCCTTAATGTTTTATGGAGATACTTGGGATCAAGTCTACGACTACGCTCAAAGTGGCTTTAATAAGGTTTACGACTGGCTTATAGGTAATGCACTGACACTTAACATTGAAAAAACCAAATATGTTCCTTTCTCCTTGAGAAATACTCAAAAGCTCATTCATGAGAATTACTCGATAACAGCCCACTATTGTCTTGATCGGCAAGTATGCTCATGTAACCAAATTAATCTGGCTTTCAACGTTAAGTATCTGGGCATCATGATTGACAGCAATCTCAGCTTCAATCTGCATCTAAATTTATTAACAGCTAGAGTCCGAAAGTTAATTTTTATCTTTAAAAATCTACGCCACATTGCTAACTCTGAAATCATCAAAATGGTGTATTCAGCCCTGTGTCAGTCAATTCTGAGCTATTGTATAACAGTATGGGGAGGTACACCAAAAACAAAAATGCTCCAACTTGAGAGAGCTCAAAGAGCAGTACTAAAGGTATGCTATTTCTTGCCGTTTCGCTTTCCAACAACAGATCTATACTCTCTCTCTAATGTTATGTCTGTAAGGCAACTATTTATCCTAAACACTGTCCTGAGACAACATTCTCTACTTACATTCAATCCCTCTATTAATTTAAACAAACGTCTAAAATATAAAACTTGCCGATTGGATTTATGGTCTACTGCATTCTCCCAGAGATTTTTTGGTTTTCTTGGCAAATATTTATATAATAAAATCAACAAAATTCTCGTAATTTATCCACTGACCAAATTTAAGTGCAAAAGAGTTACTTCCACCTGGCTAAAATCACTAAATTATGAACATACAGAAAAGTTACTAGTTATACCTACTTGATGCTATTGTTAATACAAGACATAGGTATTTATTTTTTCTAGTATTTATTCTGTGCTATTCTCGATATAATACAATATGAGGCCGTACGTCACATGTTCTATAAACCTCAAATTCCATATATAAAATTAAACATACCATTCCCTCTCTACCTACCTAACTGCTGATGGTGATGAGTATTCTGATACTTAAAGCTTAAATCCTTTTGAAATGTTATTTTCACTTTGTAACTCCTTAAGAGGTATTTACCTACTAATTATGTACTTGGTCCGGCGTTGGAGAGGCTGGTAATCTGTCATACAGGTTTTCCTAGTACAGAAACCAGTCTCTCACATAGTCTAACTTTAATGTAATGTACATCTTAATCATTTCATATGTAATTTCTGTGTGAGAGAATAATAAAGAATTTTTGTATTTTGTATATTTTTAAATGTATTTTCTTTTTGTAATGATATTTTTAAAATATATTTAATAAGATTACAATTTAATACAGGAGATAATAATAATAATAATCCTTTATTATCATCACACAATCATACATTCCAATAAATTTGTTTCTTAAAATTATACTAATTGACGAGCTCAGTGGCCCAGTGGTGGAACGCGCTGTTATGCGGGTTCGATTCCCACACAGTACAAACATTTGTGTGCATGAACATGTGTGTTTGTCTTGGTCTGGGTATTTTCTATTATAATAAGTATGTATTTACAAAAAAAAAAATGTATTTACGTATTTTATCAGTTGTCTAGTACCCATAACACAAGCTTCGCTTACTTTGGGGCTAGATGGCGCTGTGTAATTTGTCCGACAATATTTATATTTATTTATATTATATTTGTACATTTACAGAAAAGTAGGTTTCTTAAGATTGTGTGAGATTGGTGTCCAAACTAGGTTTAGGGCCTGTATCTTGGATCACCAGTTCTCATCTCTCAAAATTGTTCCTTGGGTACATTAAAATAATATGGTGGGGTATATGTAGATATAATAAGTGATGTGCAATTATGTGGTGGAAAGAAGAAGTAAGCTGTGGTCATAAAGGACAACTTCTCTGAACACAACTCATCGACAATCACGTACAATCGACAGAACTCAACAAGCGAGGCAATGTCTCTCCGTAGACTTAAGAACTGTATATAAGTTTGGAATGAACAATTCTCACAAGTTGCTTTACAACTAAATCAAACGACTCAAGTGATATACTGGCAATACGGTGTATACAGTACATATTTGATAGTGTTCTGTCTAAGATTTGTGCTATACAATTACCACAAATCTTAGCCCCGAACTAAAGTACAATTCAAATTTACATGCGATTTGATCTAACCTGCTTTGTGTGCTTCCGCCACCAATTAGTTGATACGGACTAGCGCCAGCCGACACCCACCCACTATTGGTAATCAAATCGCATCTATTGAGTACACCAGATAGTTTTTGAACTCCAGTTTGACTTTTTCCTTAAATGATTTGGGACTTGCGCTTAGCTGCAGATCTCAACAATAAGAATTTTAATGTATGTATGTAGGTTCGATTTCCACACAGCATGAACATTTTGTTTGACTTAGTCTGGGTATTTTAAGAGAGGTAGGGTGCATCAAAATAGTCCGTCTGAGAAGTATATCCACCTCACAGAAAATCATAGCAAATAACAACTGCTTGGAAGATCGTTGTGTTCGAGTGAGAGCGAGTGAGTGAGGTCGCCAGTAAGTTATAAAGGAATATAGCTGTGTTAACAACGAGTGATACTTAATGTGTTGCAGCGTTCATAGCCTACGGTTGCCACTTTACATCAGGTGGGCCGTATACTTGTAT
This sequence comes from Pyralis farinalis, assembly GCA_947507595.1. NCBI lineage: Eukaryota > Metazoa > Arthropoda > Insecta > Lepidoptera > Pyralidae > Pyralis > Pyralis farinalis. The sequence continues at coordinate 12,092,789 of OX382275.1, forward strand.
GATTCTCGACGTTGTATAAAAAAAAAACAATGACTTCGATAGAATACATTGACGCCTTATTTTAGCTAATGCCCCATCTTGACTCAATTTGTAAAGCCCATAATTATATAAAATCACCACTTGAACGACCGTGATAAAAACCGTAATGATGATCGCTAGCCTACATAATGAACGGGAGCTTTTACCTGGGGGATAGCAAATATGGTGTGTCAGTTGGACAGGATATTTATTTCACATTTAGAAAAAGCTGGCTGTGCAGTCTGTTTGTACTGAATTACATTAAAGTTGAAGTTTGATTTGAAGTTGATGTAAAATCCTCTGATGTTGCATAAGTCCACATTGATCGTGGTTGAGAATGTCGATGTGAGCTAAGTGTTTCCATAAAATGAGAACATTCGTTATGCTGACAGCCTAAAATCAAAAGCCGGAGGATGTTCGAGATACCCTAGATATATATTTAGACATCTGCCTGTGCCTCGATTGTAAATATAATGAATCGGTCAATCATCATCAATCAACTCTGACAACCACTCCACCCCCACAATATTAGTATGACCATAGCATAATATGATTTCTCATTTGGGCTAATCTCTCTTAGATCTTACGATGAATTTCTTACCTAAACTTCACCTCATCTGCGAAGCAAATTGACTGGTTGCTCATTGATAATGCAAACACAATAGATGCCAAAATAGAAATATTGAATTCTTTGCTCAAGCAGTTGTACGATGTGCATGCACCTATTCGACCGGTAAAGCTCAGACATCTGCCAGTTCCATAGTTGACGGATGATATCAGAGTACTCTGTGAAAGAAAGCACGTTATAAAGCAGATTCCACAAACACAATCAAGCGAGATAATCATCACCGTATAAGAAATCTCTGTAATAAGGTATGTAGGGATGCTCAGCGACGCTATATTCATCAGTCAGTTGAAAATGAGGACCAAGCAAAAGTTTGGAAATTTCTCCAAACTATGGGAGTGGGTAAAACTCAGAAAGCAAATACTTTCGATCTTGATCTGGACTTAATTAACTGTTATTTCTCTTCTTACTCTTCTCTTGACATAAACGTCAAAACCGACACGTTAAGTCATCTTTCTACGATATCCCCTACAGACTACTCTACATTTGTTTTCGTTCCATTTACTGATTGCGATGTTAAGAGAAGCATACAGTCCATTGCATCGAATGTTCAGGCAATTTGATCCAAACTACTTTGTGTGCTTCCGCTCCCGATTAGTTCATGCGAACTACTGCCGGCCGGCACCCACCCACTACCGTTAGTAGATGCATGCCGCCGCTGCCATGGCTGCTCCGGTCGTCTCTGCGAGTGTTCGCCATTTCAAAAAGTGAACCGCATGCACCCGCCACCGTTGTTGCCCTGGCTGCTCCGGTCGTCTCCGCGACACGTGTTTCGCCTCTCCACGAGGCATCCTCAGGCGCTGTAGATGTTAGTCGTTAGAATAACATGCTACGAAATTCGTACGAAATTCGTAGCATGTTATTCTAACGACTAACTGTAGATTTGACTTTCGCAAAGTAACGCCTGAATCTATTAAGCATCGAATGTTGTTGGAGGTGATTGCATTAGCCGTATAGCCGTAAAATTATCACTCCTAAACGAAAATTCTCAACTTTTCAATTTCGACTCGTTCATTCCCAAAATGCTGGAAGAACGCACATATTATTTCTTTATCTAAAAAGTCTTTTCCTTCTTCTGTCAGTGACTACCGTCCTATTTCGGTACTCCCTTTATTTTTCAAAGTGCTAGAACGGTTAGTACATTGGCAATTAAGTTATTTCCTCTCCTCCAATAATATTCGTAATTCTTTCCAATCTGGATTCCGTCCTGGTCATAGTACGGCTACTGCGTTAATCAAAATTTCTGATGACATAAGACGTGGTATGGAAAATCATCAGCGCACAGTATTAACATTACTGGATTTCAGCAATGCCTTCAATACAGTCGTTTTGATGTCCTTCTGGAAGTACTATGTTCTCTTAACATCATCCTAAACAGTGATTGACTGATTTGGTAATTACCTGTACGGGCCACGGCAATGTGTCAAAATTGATGATACCAATTCTACCTGGTGTGATACAAATGCTGGCGTGCCGCAGGATGGTGTGCTGCCTCCTTTGCTATTTTCTATTTTCATTAGTTCAATAACTCACGGAATCATTTCATCCTACCATCTTTATGCAGATGACTTGCAGATATATTCTCAGGTCTCGCTCATTAGAATTGTATCGTCCATTAACCAGATAAATGTAGACTTAAATTTGATATTGGCATGGAGTAAACGTTTCGGACTGAAAGTAAACCCAAAAAAATTTCAATGCATTATTATAGGCAGTACAGCGTTTATTTTCAGGCTTGACTTCTCTAAAATCCGTTCGGTTGTGTTCGATGGTGTCTGTATTTTATTTAGTGGAACGATGGACAATGTTGGAGTTACTTTTGATTCTACTTTATCCTGGAGGTCGTAGGTGGCAGAGCTCAGCAGGAAGATATTTGCGACGTCGGCGTCTCTCCAGCGTATTATAAATTTTCTACCCACTGCCACTAAAGTTGTTCTTGCATAATCCCTTTTGCTTCCTATCCTTGATTACGCTGATATTTCTTATCCAGACCTTAATGTAGATTTAACTAATAAATTAGAAAGACTACCAAATCTCTGCATTAGGTTTATTTTCAGTCTCCGAAAATATGATCATGTATCTGAATACAGTTAACATCTGAAGTGGCTTTCTATCCGTCAGCGCAAAAATATGCTCTTTAATCCTAAAGCTCCTTTTTACCTCAAAATTTGGTTCAAATTTTGTTCTTCCTCTCACGACTTACAACTTCGCTCCTGTGAAAATCTTATTCTTTCAGTACCGTCTCATTCCTCTAAATTCTTCGACCAATCATTTACACTTCAGGCTATTAGGCTATGGAATACCTTACCTGTAGTCATTAGAACAGTAAAATATATCGCCGTGTTAAAAATACTAGTAAAAACTCATCTTCTTTATATATGACTTCAAAAGCTGTAAACATTACGTATGTATAAAGATTAAATATTTGTATATTTGTCTATGTATTTTATATATTATGTGTGTGTTTTTATTTATTATTATATGTATTGTTATTCGGTATTTGTACACACATGTATACCTATGTATATATTTACACCTATTATATATTAATAAGAATAAATTTTCCTTCCTTGCTAACCCTACCTTCTCTGTACGCCGATTCATTACCTTAAGGTTGCTTTGAAAAGATTGCTTTTCGCAATAAGGCCGTCTTGTTGCATAATAAGTATTCATGTTTTACAATTTTTAAGAAATTTCCTGTGACAATTATTATGTAAATAAAGCTTATTCTATCTATCTATCTATCTATCTCACTCGCTACTTTGAATGATAAGATAGAACAATGATAGCTCTTTTCATGCACCTTCACCGATTCTTAGGGCTCATGGCATTAAAAGGACAAAAAAATGAATACTAAATATTACTAAAAAAGATATGATAGTTAATTCTATCTACATATGACAGACGCAGGATGAGCTGGCTGGTATGATAAAAGAATAATTTCCTTTAAACAAATATTTTCACGTAAATAGTTTTGTAAGTTTACGAGTAAAAATTTGAAAGAAATGTAATGTTTTATATGACGCATTCGTAATTCGTGCTTATTGAATCTTAATTAGAAATTTGTTCAAGTACTTTGTATTGAACAAATATCAATAATAAACTTTTGAATCTTAACCCACAATGTAAAGTTATATTATCAGTCTTATCACCTGATTTTCAATTAACATCACCCTCTATTTGAATTTCAAACTAAGCTGAACAGTTATTTAATTTTACTTTACTTTACTTTTTGATATCCTATAACAAATTCCACATTGTTTAATCTTCCATTTACTTTGCTACCAAACTACGACAAAGCCAAAAGTAAGGGTTATGACATAGATAACAGAAACAACGGGAGATGTGACGAGGGGGCGTGGTTGGTGTCGCCGCAAAATGCTCAAAACGAGAACATTGCCAAGAACAGCTAGTTAGTTGCAATCAAGTTCGATTGAGATACGTTGCTCCTTGTTTTAGCAAAATGCCAAGTTGTGCTGTTGCAATTTGCAAAAATAGAAGTGCAGTGGTTAACTTTAAATCAAATGGAATCACTTATCACCTGTAAGTACAAATAATATTACGTTTTATAAGCATAAATACAAAATTAATTTCAAAAATTCTCCGACGCCATTTCTACCCGAACCTTACCACGATGCAAATTTTAAATAATCAACATCTCATTCTTAAATCATACATTGCTTTTCTACCATTTCGCAGTCGCCACCGCTCTTTTCCCAACACGCAATGTAAAGCGAGTGATATTATTCGTTCACTGTGTGTGCAGTTTCGAGATACGGCCGCTTGTTTCTGCCGTTGGTTAGGGGTGCGCTTTGACTTCACTTTTTATCGATACGAAGTTTTATCTAAGCCTGCTAGTATTAGATAAAAATTATAAGTCTTTACTGTAGTTACTATTTGTGGGCTATGGTATCCTTTATATTAAAGTTGTATGGAAATAGGTTACAAAATATGTAATGATTGTATGATTACTGTGTTTGTTTTCTGTTAGTTTCCCACGTGACCTAAAAATTAAAGAAGAATGGATCAAGGCTACAGGAAGAGAAGATAATTGGTGGCCATTGGAAAAGAGCACAATATGCTCTAATCATTTCACTGAAAATTGTTTTCAACCCCTCAAAAGATCACGTAGACTCTTTGAATGGGCAGTTCCCTCAATAAAACTGCGTCACATATTTGCATCGGTATGTTCATAAAGTATAATCGATTTTGAACAAGTGAATGTAAAGTGATGTAAAGTGGGCGCACGCGGGTGGGTGGGACGCACGAGTAACAGACACGCTTTGTAATGATATAAAAGTGTCACTCGCGTGTCGTCACCCCCGCTGCCAATCCAGCAACTCAACTTCTTGTGACCTCACTAACTCGCATGAACTCAATCATCCTCCAGGGAATTGTTATATAGTATAGTGGGGTTGGCTTTGGCTCTAAGTTGACATTGATCCACTTACACCCCACAAATATTTTATTACAAACATTACACTTCTTGATAAATCATAGATCGATATAACGTTGTCAATATCGACAAAGTCATATCGACCCGCGTGTCCCAGCAAAGACGCTTTATCAGTGTTTGTAGTAGTGCGTGCTTACTTGGGTGTTGTTTAAATAAACGTCCAATGACAGCGTCTTAACAAAAGTGTGTCGTTGTACTTGTGTGCGTAGAATGACATCTTTTATTTATTTAAGTGTGTGAGTGTTTTATGGTTGTGTGAAATTCGGCGACAACCGTCCCGGTGTAAACTCACGTAGTATGTCACATCTCCCGTTGTTTCTGTTATCTATGGGTTATGATTTTAGCAATCCATGCGTATGAGGTGTGTGGGTATATTTTTATATTGACACGTGTTCCACCATAGCATCTGACTACTTATCCGATTTTGATGATTGAGGCGTCAATCGATTCGTTATTATGGCTCGGGTGACATAGGTCGTCACCCGAGCCATAATAACGTTATTATTTAGCTTTCATAGTATATTAAAGAATCATTTCAAACTTAAAACGGTTGTGTCAAAATTAGAAATATCTCTAAAAACTAAATATCGCTATGATTAAAAAGTAAAAAATAAGTAACATAAAATTCCATATAGGTAGATATAAACTTAAATTATGTCAAACACAATTAGTGGAAAGACAAGAAATGTAAGTTAATAAAATGTTATTATGCACTTTCTCATATAATATACATAAAAAAGATAAAAAATCTTTATTTGTCATTGGGCCCTCGCGGGCATTGTATCTTATTCAATTCTCTAATGTTACTATTTTTCTTTTTTGAACCTGCTAGCATTTCTGAAATGACCATTGCCGAAGAAAAAATGCCAAAAGAAACTTGCCAATATAGGTCTGATTTCAAATTGTCACTTAGATATTACAATAAATTCATGTCGCCATATGTAGAGCCATTCCCGAGATATCGATAAATAAATAAAATATGGACATCGAGAACATAATCCTTTGAAAAGAAAAATATGTAAGAAAAGCAATCACACATTTACACTACTTGAGCAATTTCTTCCTAAACATGAGAATTATAATTCTGTAAACCCACAACCTCGCTCTAACAAGTTAGTATATTCTCTGTTCTGTTCAAAGTTTCAAACCTTAATATCGCTCGTGTTCGGATGAAGGAGCTTGTGACGGACAGATACCGGGATAAAACCATAAATGTTCCGTTTTCCAATTTTGACACGAAATACTAATAAACAGATGACAAGGGGTCTTAATAAGCTGCCCTGCTTCTATTCTGATTTGCATTTAACTTTCCTGTGATTGCAACTAATTAATGTTTAAATTACGGTTTGCCTAGGAAGTAAAGACCGGGAAAAATGGAAATCCAGAGCAATTTATATTTTAATATCGTGTTGCGTTTGATTTAACAGATTGCTATTTTTAGGGTTCCCTGCCGAAGTGTTAAAATTAAGTCCTAATAATGTGACTACGCCTGACTGCCTGTCTTTTACAGAAGCATATTTAAGCATAAGGTGTCCTTTGGCTCGTCTAAAAATATTATATTTTGGAGGTTAAAATTCATGAAGTCTGTGTGCGAGACGGTTTGTGATAACTCTAGAAAACAGTACATAAACATGGCTGAGAAGCGATATCGGCCTATAGTTCTTCAAAAGGGTTTTATCACCCTTTTTGAAGAACAACATGACCAGGCTTCTGCTCTACGCTTCCAGTGTTTCACCGGGGTGTTTGACGAAATTGAATAGCTTCTGAAGGACTACAAGAATCGGCCTTACGCACTGTTTCAGATGGTCTGTCGTTATTCCGTCCTCACCCGATGCTTTCCCGTTTTTAAGCTGTTTGAGAGCAATACGAATCTCGTACAGACTGATGTCCGGGATATCTTCGGTATAGTGTCGAGTCAGTTTAACTCTAGGGTCGTTACTATCGAAATGCGAGCGCTGCGCAAAATTTGTGGCGTAAGGCTTGTAGACCGTATTTGCAATGATGATGTAAGAAACAGAGTTGGTCTGAAAGAGAGCGTCGGTGTTAAAATAAGAGGAGGCATGCTCAGTTGGTTCGGACATGTAGAAAGAACGCAAGATGAAAGAATGACGAAGCAGATATACAATGCAAAAGTGGAAGGATGTAGGAGCCGGGGAAGGCCAAGACTTACCTACCATGACCAAATTGGTCGTGTTCTATCAGAAGATGATGTCAGGAGCCCTAGAAACCGGTGAGCGTGCATGAGAAGAGCAATGAATGTTAAATAAGCGAGTGAGATATGTGAGGATCGAGTCACGTGGCGCTCGGTTCTCTCTGCCTACCCCGCAAGGGATATGGCGTGAAGTTATAAATAGATTTAATCCATTATCGTATCATATGATAGGACTTCATGTACACATTCTAAAACAGGGGATTTTCATTAGCATTCGAAATAAATGCCACCTTATCTCTAAGCTCGCCAAGTGAAATATCTGAAACAATTACAAGCAATAAAAAATTAGCACAGTTTTTTAATCATTAAATAATTTTTCACAATTAAACTTCGCTATGCCGACGACTTTTTTACTTGTAATTTGATCTAACCTGCTTTGTGTGCTTCCGCCACCAATTAGTTCATGCGGCCTAGCGCCGGCCGGCATCCACCCACTACTGTTAGTACGTGCAACATGCCGACGCTGCCATGGCTGCTGCGGTAGTCTCTGCCTCGGCTGCTGCGGTCGTCCGCCATCTGGAACAGAATCCGTACCACCGTACCACGACTGGCCTAGTCGTCGCTGCGACGTGGTACGGTGGCAGCGTCGGCATGTTGCACGTACTAACAGCAGTGGGTGGGTGCCGGCCGGCGCTAGGCCGTATGAACTAATTGGTGGCGGAAGCACACAAAGCAGGTTAGATCAAATTGCATGTAAATTTGACTTTCGCAAAATAACGCCAGAATCTATTGACTTTTTTACTTTTGGAAATAGAAAGAAGGTCGTGTGCGAGATATTTCTATAATTTTTATAAATATTATTTTAATTGTTTAAATCTGGAAGATATTAAAGAGTGACTGCAAACACGACCTCGGCCATTCGAGTTCTGTTGTATTTACCAAAATTTTCACTTACTCAGTTATTTTTGCTAGAACTCCAACGAAAATAATAAATTTGTCGATAATTCTCACCAATAGCAATAGGATGTGTTTTTATCAGACCTTTTGGTGATGTGATAAAAATTGATCTTATTACAAAAAAATATATACAATTATATAAAAAAATATATACAACTTCGGGAGGCAACTAAAAATACGGCCCACCTGATGTAAAGTGCCTATAAATGTGTACAACATGTTAAGTACGAGTATCAGATGCTAACACAGCTACTACTTAGTAGTTTACTGCCGACCTCACACATTTGCAGGAACACAACACCCCTCCAGGTAGATGTTATTTCGCTGTTAGGTCACAGATTACTTAATATGGTTAGGTGGAGGTACTACACCAGACGGGCTACTTTGTGCTTTATGCCGCCACCTTCCCTTAAAACCAAGATAAACAAAATTGATAACCAAATTGGTGTCAAAATAGCGTTATAACCACAGCGCCATCGAGTTCTTCAAAAATAACCTGTAAGTTACTCTAGTTAGTTAGATCTATGGTTCTACCTATAGATTTATATTATGATATATTTATGATAGGTAAGTCACAATTTATCTATATCGATGGCTATCGATATAATCTACCTGCAATTTAGCAAACGAGGTTCTGGCAAATTACAGATAGAGGAGGAGCAGCCGAAATGGGGAAATCTTCTATTTAGCATTATCCTGTTTCCTAAGCCATTAGGATTGGCGCGGTCCACGATCTAATTGTAAGAATTTGGCGAAGATACTGATTTTTACATGATGCTGCCTTCAGATCACCACAACGCAGAGGAAAAAATAGATCTTCCTTAGTCACAAATCTTTTGTACTATATATTTTTTGTATATTAGGAAACCGTCACGATGTTTTCCATCACTAAACTGAGCAAGTGATAATCACAAATATGTACGTAAATGCGAAAACACGAATTTACTGGTACATGTCAGGATTCGAACAAGGGACCTATAGATTCAAAGTACATTTCCTTATACTAACACTGCACTCCCAAATGGGCTAATATCTCGACCTAACCGACCTCAAGTACTGTTTTTCCAAATTAATAAGATAATCAAGGAGCGCGTGATCCAGTTCAATCTTTTTATATTATAAAACTTTTTTATTTTCCACTTTAGTGCAAGTACGATTTTTCGGCTTTGTTTTCATCCTTCGTGCAGTGATTAAGTGAGGCACGATAACACGCCCCAAAAAATATTGTCCCTATTTCCTTCAGGACGCAGGGGTCCAAATGACATTTTAATGACTTGAATTATGAGAACAGATCTCATCTAGTTGAATAAGTGACTAGAGAATGAGATATACTGTACTTTATTTCGGTTACTATATAGCGCATGATTTATGATCACATGTATTAATCTACGAGTATACTTTTAATCGCTCATCTTTATCGGTCTATGAAGGTCACAGCTCATTTAGCTCCGGCATCCGGCATCCGGCCAGAATTATACCTCACATAATGCGCAATATGGATTTTTATGTGGAGGTTTGGATATGCGCTCACTTATTTTGTCTTTGGTTTGCTTCACTCACTAGTCATTCATACGAAGACAACGAGTGAAACATTCAACGACGACCAACTTGCGTGCTTGTCGTATTTTTCCATGGGTTACCAACGGTCCCGAGTGAAAACGAAAATAAAGTATTTTATTTTCTTCTTCTTCAAGCGTGATAGATGATATTAGATTCGAGTTGGAATAATAAACATAATTCTCTCTATAATTGTAAAATGTAAAATCTGCCAAATTAAAAATACGGTGTTCATAAGTTATTCTGCGATGACTGTGAACATTTTTATATAGATTAAACTGATCGTAATGTTCAAAAACGATTTCAGCAATCGCCCAGAAAGGTCACCCTGAGCCGAAAATCTTGAAGATAAAGGATATAACTTATCGCCCATTACCTCAATCTTATACACTACATACAAATTCAATATTAGGAAATTATGAAGCATAAACATTCTAATGAGGAACACTGTGCCTATATGACGAGCTCGGTGGCGCAGTGGTGAAACGCGTTGTTACGCTACTTTGACACCAACGCTCGCGGGTTCGATTCCCACACAGTACAAACATTTGTGTGCATGAACATGTCTGTTTGTCTTGGTCTGGGTATTTTCTATATATAATAAGTATGTATTTACAAAAAAAATGTATTTACGTATGTTTATCAGTTGTCTAGTACCCATAACACAAGCGTCGCTTACTTTGGGGCTAGGTGGCGCTGTGTAATTTGTCTGACAATATTTGTATTTATATAAAATCTATATGTTTGTCTGTGGGTGCGGTTTTTTCGAATATCCGAATTTTGACTTCAGACTCGGATTCAGCATACAAAAAGGAAAATAGGAATGTTCAGGAACACCGTTCCTATCTCTTAAGGACCATGGTCAAAATGGCCGACAAATAAAAAAAAAATGATTTGTTGTTGGTGTAATTGACGAGTCAAGTGTTCCTCTGGCAATGCAAGCTTGCGCATTCTCAACTGGTTTTTATTGCATTCCAAAAAAGAGAAGTAATTCTCATCTATCAAATACCATTTCATTCTCCTCCAAGTCAGTATGACGGAGGGCAATGCGGTGGATTTTGTAGCATGTCATTCTAACGACTAACATTTATGATGCCCTAGGGTGGCTCGTGAATGTCGCGAAACACGTGTAGTAGGGACGACCGCAGCGACCGAGGCAGATATGTTGGGAGCAGTCATGACAACAACGGTATGCATCTACTAAGCGTTCTGGCCAGCGATAGTTCGCGTATCGTAAATGGTGCCAAAGTCAAAGTCAAAATCTTTTTATTCCGTAAAAATGGCTACATTTGTTTGGAATCGTCACAATTTTTTTCCCTACCGTGCAGTTCATGACTAGGTGAGCACTGATAAAAATACTGCCAAAAAAACCGCAAGCACATAAAGTAGTTTAGACAAAATTTAATCACGTGACGTTCACTGGTTTATAACACGGCAAACAACATTTTTGAGTACCTGTCGATGTGTAGACTCGGAGCGATGAGGCGGAGGTTGTCGAGTGCTGGGCGGTTGAATGATTTTTATATTGGAATTATTTTATCATTAAGTACTATTATTAATATATTCAGGCGTTATTTTACGAAAGTCAAATTTAAGTGCAATCTAACCTGCTTTGTGTGCTTCCGCCACCAATTAGTACATGAGACTAGCGCCGGCCCGTCTCCACCCACTACCGTTAGTAGATGCATGTCCTCGTTGTTATGATAAGATAAAAATCATTTATTTGCCATTAGGCCCGCATGGGCACTTAGACACGTCTTACATTATTTAAATCAGATTATATTGTATCTTATGAATTTTTCATAGCTTTAATCTCTCTTTTTAATCTACCAGCATTTCGAAATGCGAAGAAGAAATGCCAAAATAAACTTATATACTAATAACTCGTATGAATACATGTGCTGGATCATTTCCATAGATCTCTGTCAGTCAAACATTCATCGATTCTGTAATAACCCTTCTTATATAGAGTATTTTTGATGTGCCTTTTGAACATATTGTTAGGCAATGACAAAACTGTTTCAGGTGTTTATTATAGAATCGAAAACAATTTACAACAAAAGATCTATTTATTAGTTATAGCAAGCCGATGTACTGGCATACGCAATCTATTCCTGCTAAGATTTTCACTAAAGCTTGAAAATTACTATATTTTTACGAACATACATTATGTTCTTATAAATATACTGAAAGGTAACCGTGAGGAGGATGTATTTTTTTTAATAGTACTCTAAGTGATTCCTTTGAGCCTATGTTATAAATATAGCGGATGGCTCTCTTTTGATATAACAATAGTTTCAATATCAGCCGTTTTCCCCACAACAGTAACCATACGACATAATGCTGTGAAAGTAGCTGAAATAAACTAAGCGCGCAGTAGCCACATCCGTCAATTGTCTAATTATCCTAACTGCATATGCGGCGGAGCTAGCCAGTTTATGCGGGGGTCTCACTGTAATTTGGAGTCTATTGTAACTCCAAGAAGTACAGTATCATTAATAAATTCTAGTACGTTATTGTCAATGAGGATTTCTGTATTGGCAGAGACTACATTTGGTAGACTAAATCTTAAACATTAGGTTTTAGTTGAGTTTAATAATTTTTTTTTACATATGAACCAATTTAGATTGGCAGATAGAAGACTATTTAAGTATCTTGTGAATTTTTCGCACCGGCGAGTAACAGTAAAAAATACAGAAGTATCATCAGTAAACAGTAGTATATCTGCCATTCTGCACCATGTAGGGCAGATCATTCACATATACTAAAAATAAAAATGGGCCCAATATAGAGCCCTGGGGCACCCCATAATTAAAGTTGATCCCTTTAGATTTGACCCCATTTATATCAACAGTCTGTATTCTGTTACTTAAGTAAATTGCAATTAAATTATAGGCTTTACCTCTAACTCCATAATGGTACAGCTTGAGCTATAATGTTCGATGGTCGACACAATCAAAAACTTTGGAGAGATCACATAGACCCCAATAGTATCCCGGGATATTTCCCATGCGCTAAGAACATGCTTGACCAATGCTACCCCTGCATCTCTAGTGGATTTACCCGCTGTAAATCGGTACTGTGAATTATGAAAATTTTTAATTGGTCTTAAAATAGAGTTGCAATTGTTCAAGCATTATCATTTCAAATACTTTACTACATACTAGCAATATAGATATGGGTCTATAATTCTCCAGCACACTTTTTTGACTTGAATAATGGAATTAATTTATCAAATTTCATTAGGTCTGGGAACACACCTATATCTATACATTGATTTTATTTGTTGACTGCTTAATTTTGTTTTTTATATACATTGATTTTGCAATTTAACAAACATATATTGGAATATTTTTTAATATATTTAACAAAGTCTGAGTCAAATCTATATGTCTTTTCTTCACATAATTCAAAAATTTTGTTTCTACTTGTCAATATACCCGTAGTTGCCCAATCATTAAAATTAAATTTATTTGTGGTATTATTCTTTGAATATATTTTGGTATTTACTGGAGATAACATGAATTAAATTTGTATAGAGCAATCGAATAGAAAAGTTCCTAAAATGGTCATCAGCAACAGTAAATTACTCGCAAGTTGTCAACATAGTCAAACCCTGTTAATTTTTTTGTTGAAAACTCCCATAGTCGCTTGGTATAACCTCGTTAGGGAGATGGAGTCTAGGATAAATAAATTCACTACTTTTGGAGTTATTTTTACGTTTTACGTTCCTCAGTGTGGTTTTATCGAGATTTTTTAATCAGACTCACTGAAGGCACTGAACCTATTCAGTCTGACGATAACTTTTATTGACTAATTATTTGAACGACTTAAATGCATTTCAGTTTAATTACGTAAATGTGAACAGACATCTACTATTTTATTGTAGTACCAATTACGTTAAATTTAATATGCAAATTCACTTTGTGTACCTACGTACTCAAAATAAAACTTCGTGTTCAACGTTGGATATTTCGATACAATAGTTAATTGAACTCGTGTTGACTTTATTATTATCGAAAAATAACTAAAAATGTAATTAAAGAATTGAGGAAAACCTATACGAATTTGATGTTTCCGAGATTTTATTTCAATGCAATCCAAAGCAATATTTCCAGATTTATTACCAACGCTAAGCTTATCGATATTTCCTAAATAAAACAAAAAATAAAAGGAAAATCAGTTCTAAGTACGGACAAAAAAGAAAGTACATAGACTACTGGCCTGCCCAGAATTCAAACGGGTACAGTAAATCACGAAATTGACGATTCATTATTATGTGAAATTAATAAATTTTACCGTTTGAACTTTTGACTGAAATAAAGATTTCATAGCGGAAGAAGCACAGAGCGTGAACGCGCTAATCGCTGGAACTACCAGGCGCATTTAAAACCTCTTAGAAGCAGAGCAAAAAGAACGAAAGTAACAAAAAACGGCTTCCACTGGATATCAAGATACGCGCGGGCGAAGTCGCTTCTTTGACAATTGTAGCTCTTTTCATACACTCTTTATTTATGTATATTGATTTCCAATATTAAGAGGAAATACGATATATATATATATATATATATATATATATATATATCGTATATAAATAATATACCACTAATGTCGCAAACAAACATACGGCTTGTCTGATAATGCAGAATTACTTATACATTGTCGATTGTGTAAAAACATCTTCACACCCATTTTGAAGAATACCCTTTCATAATTTAACAGTTCTCAAAAGGAAACTGGAATCAGAAAAGCAAAAAACAAGATAGCAAACAAGATTTTTTTTTCTGTTACTAAAGCCAACATAAAACAAGATTTTTTTCTTTTAACAATTACGGCAAAACTATTACTATACCTCGTATTATTTTAAAAGGCCTTTAAAATGATGTCATCAATGTTGATGCAACATTTATTTTTTCTCAACGTCATATCCGCCATAATAGTTATATTTCCAAAAAATGTAGCCTATATCATCCAGGCACTAGAGAATCGTTTGACACCTCAATTATTAAAATCAAACGAAAATTTCAGATTCTACAGTAAACACAAGCAAATAAAAAAGTAAGAGACAGCTATAATCATAAACCCTTCCTTTACGCTTTGACATAATTTGGTACAAGCAGTGCCGATATTGTCATAAAGAGAAATATTTAACGTAAATATAAGGTCTCTTGAGATTTCTGGCTAACATAAATGGGCATAATTGCATCAAATGCTGTCGTCACCTGTTACTTTCGTAAAACAATTGAAAGGTAGTCTGAAAGGTTTGCTAGTGTCAACGTACGATGCCGGCCTTTACTTGGTACCAGACAGACGTATCCATAATCCTAAAGACAGACGAAAGATAGCCATAAACCCAACTAGTTTCGGTTTCACGACGATTAACATCGCTAAACGCTCATATGAAGTATTACATTTTATATGGATGGGGATACAAACTTTACGATCCTGATTTCGAAGCTGTGATCATCTATATTAAAATTGTTATTATACCTCAAGATGACGGTTTTAGCGTTTTCCATATAAATTGTTCTTCGTTATATTGTAGGATTTCGTACCTAAAAGGTGGCTACTTCTTATGAAAACTTCGTTGTTTGTCCGTTGACCTGTCATCTGTCTCTCATAAAACTGCATATTTGTACCATAACAGGTAGATACTTAAAATTTTCATCGAATGTGTATATGTTTCTATAATTGCTGTAACAGCATACTGCGACTTATTTTTTATTTATTTTTCAATCGCTGTCATCATTACAGCATGCGTTAGTCCACTGCAGAACATAGGCCTATCTTCTATCTTGGTGATTGAATACACGGTTAGATCTATTTATGAATTTGTTGTGGCCTATGGCGTCTCTTAGCTATTTTATTATCTGATATCCATCGACGGTACCAGATGTAGAGGACAAGCCGAAAGTAGAACAGTCAATTCCGTGTGTGAGTTTAGGATCATCGACAATCTTCTTAGCTCGTTTTTTCACCAAATCACAAGGTCCTAGCTGGTATTCAGGTGCTCTTGCCTTTAGGTAACTAACAGCACTCCGTATGCGCTGATTTGGGAATTATATAACAAGTGTTGTCACGAGACTCTTGATTCGCGTTATCCACACACCAAGTTTCTTATACGCCAATTTAACCATCTCCTCTAGTGGACTACGGAACTGAACTTCACTGGAGCTCTCATTATCAAAGATATATTATTAAATGGTACCATTCATTGCCGATAGCACCCGGAACACTAATTATACTTGTCGTACTTAGACTAAAATGTTCGCTTGGGGACAGCAGAACTAGGTCCCGTTCAACTTTATCAAGCCCCACGCCTGTGGGTTCACAGCTAAGAAAACACCCCACTTACTGTAGTTCTACTTCCAAGACACGCTTCCTATTATCGCAGAGGGCATTTGGATTCTGATTGTGATCTGTGTCGAAATTCATAGCGAATATCATTTTTGAAGTCATCAGGAATATATTAAACAGTGTGAAATAGTAATTTAACTCGTGACCAAGACTTGTTTGTTATGTGCAAAGAAATGTCATACAAGTATCAAGTCAGACCCTACATCTCCGTACTTTGTGGGTCTTATGTTTCGGATCAGAGACGAGCCTCCGAATTGTCGACGTTTTTAAGCTTAGGGTTAAGTTTAAGGAGAGACTGCCTCGCTCTGTACGTTTTATTGATTATACAATTGCGGATTCTATTCGGAGGAATTGTTCGAAATGATGCCACCTGCTTCTGGTACAGTCTGCAGAGCTTAACTTAATCGTAGAATTAATTTAGAATTAATCCTTACATATTGAAACCGTAATATTTGCATCCTGAGCCTTTGCTGAGAAGTTTTCTTGCATGGAAAAGAAAAAACTCGAGGTTTTCCCAACATACTACAACCTGGGGTACTTAAAAGATAAGAAAAAGTATTTACAGCCTCAGCGAAACAGGAATCGTAGTATAAGCCTCCAGAGTGTTGTAAGCAAACTGCATGCAAAGATTCTGATTGAAAAAGTGATTGTCTGTATCGAAAATGTAGGACATACAAGCGGGGTTTCGAAAGGAGATAGGTTGTGTGGATCAAGGAATTTGCTTAAGGTGTATTATGGAGAAAGCATTAATAAAACATAAAAAGGTTTTCTGTGTCTTGATTGTCTTGGAAATGGTTTATGAGAGAGTGACGAGGAAGTTTGGTCTACGCTCTCCATGTATGAGGTGAATAGTACTTTGATTCTGGCACTCAAGTCCTTGTACAAGGATTCGAGCGCCTGTGTCAGGGTAAATGGGATCTGTACAGACTAGTTCAGCATCAAAAGTGGTGTTAGGTAGGGCTGTGTGGCATCCCCTTGGTTGTTCAACTTATTCATGGACAGTTGTTTGACAGACTTGAAAGAGTATAATTGTGGAATAAAAATGAATGAGTCAGTATTTATGAGGGGAACGAACAATATTGTAAAAATTTCAAAATTTGAAAGTGATATTCGAATTAATGTTCTTATTCCTGTATTGTGATTATGAACTACATGTATTTGAATCTCATATTTTTATAATTGAAATAGATTTGGTCTCATCAAGTGGTTTTATAATTTTTCCTTTTTTATACTATAAAATCATACTATATAATGTTATTTTATACTTAAATATAACAGTGAGTGTAATAGGCAAGCTCGAAATATAGTCACTATGATGAGTCGCAATGAATAACGCAAGTTTTTATTGAATACAATTTTACAGGCGGTGAAAAACGGTGAGTATTGCTGTTCGAGCTGATAATAACGTAGATCTTTTATTTGAAATAACTACACACATCAAAAGTGTCTAGGGATCACGCATTTTTATGCGGATTTCTTGAGATTGAGATGTGGCTTTGTAATAAAAAAATATATAAAATATATAAACGTATACGACACTGGAGAACCCCTGGACGCCAACAGTGATTAAAATCCTGCCAGTAAGTCCATCCTTATAGTGGTGGAACCATCATGGTATGGGCGGGTATTTGGATCGGCGGAAGAACTGAGTTGATTTGGATCAGAGGCAACCTCAACGCTCCAATTTATGCTGAGACAATTGTATCAGACGTCATCGTTCCTCTACAAGTGCAAATCGGTCCCTTATTTCAGTTAATGCATGATAATGCACGACCGCACACCGCAAGAGTTGTAAGACAGACTCTCGCCGCAGCTAACATCAATGTCATACCCTGGCCTGCTCAGTCGCCAGACTTGAACCCGATTGAGCATGCATGGGATATGCTACAGAGAAGAGCTCTGCCGAATATGGAGGGTATCCAGTCGCAAGAAGACCTTTTTTTGTTGTTGCAACGAACATGGGCGGCCATTCCACAGCGTGATTTGGATGAACTCATTTTGAGTATGCCAAACCGATGTTCTTGTGTTGTTAGTGTTCACGGTAGAAACACGGATTATTAATGGTTTAAGTTACCCAATAAAATTTTAAAGAAAACTGTTATTTCAGTCTTTTTTTCGAACTTTAATGTTAGTGGTTCAAATGTCAAAAATCCCTTTATTATGAAAATGGCAAATTTCTTTATTAATGCAAAGGTGACTTGGTTTATCGTTACTGTAGACAAACGAAAACACTTTATTTGATGAATCCTTAAAGAAAATTTTAATTAATATCAATCAGGAGAAAAGTTATTGCAAAAATATATGTTGATCCCTAGACACTTTTGATGTGTGTATATTGGAAAATTGAGTTTCTTTATCGTCGTAAAATATTTTCAAATATTCGTCGTAAAATCGATCAAGTACAGGATTCTACTTATGTTTCTTCTTCTGTACGTCACGTGACAAACAAGTGTACTGGCCACCTGATAGAAAACGGTTACCGTAACCCATGAACGCTTGCATTACGAGAAGTGTCATCGATCGTGCGTTGCTCTTGCTTCTTGTTACTGTCTCACTCACTCGCAGGAACACAATATACTTCCAAGGAGATGTTACTTGACTGCGATTTATGGTGCGTGTAGACACGTTAGCAGTAGGGTTTGCTCAGTGTTGATTTTGACGCGACGCGGTCTCCTTCACCCGAGCCGCGTTTGATAATTACAGGATGTACCGCGTGCAGGTGAATTTCGCTTTAACTCTCAAGTTGATAGCAAGCCACTTGAATCATAACACCTACTTACTGTCTTTAAATACATTCATTAATTAATTTAATTACATTTTTCGTTTCCATTCTACGCAAAATATTATTTCAGGCCACCATCTCATTTTTATGGAAGGGTGCCCGTTTTGCCCCTGTATGTTAAATTAAAATTAATCAAGTATAAGCAGATTAATAGAAATAATCTTGCAAAAAACCGGCGAGTGAAACCGCACTTCAAGGATTTCGCACCATCATTGAATTTACCTTTCTTGTTGAATTAAACAATTTTTAACGGAAGTATCGCGTATTTTATATATTTTGTTGAACCTGACGTTTACCTTTCTTACATATCTAAACCCCAATTTTATCACTCTCAAACGTATAGACAAAGCCAGATCGAAGTGCATACCCATGCATTTTATGACGTTGCAGGAAAGGTGAGATTTGAATGGTTATATAAACATATTTCGTGTGTCAAATTGTTCTAACGATTTCGATCAAATTCTGTATTCAGATAAAGCTTTGCTTTTAAAATTTGTGTCTGATATTAATATCAACAATATGGAGACGATGATTCCAAGTTAGTTTACATCAATAGAAAACTTTAAAATGGCTATAATTTAAAATATACGAATGTTTTCTGCCTATTATAACGGCAATATTTTTATTTTTCCCTTAGATACTGATACTGTGTATGCTCTGAGACCTGGATCATATTTAATTTCATGAAGTTAGGTCAAGCTTACGACCCGTAGGTGCTTGATATGTGATTTTATTAATAACTGACAGACTAACAGATATGGTTACGGAACGACGATTTGCGGAGTTTTCTTTGTACTGTTGTTATAAAAGCCTTCCTTATTGCTAAATTTTATAATGATCAACTCTAAGTGTCGTACAGGTTTGGATTTGTGATTCCTTGCCATGCAGATAATTAGTTACTCAAGAAGAGTACATAATTCTCTAATAATGCTTCCAATGAAGGTGGTCGCTGGCAGTCTACTAAAATATTCAGATTTTGGTAATTACTTTATATATTTAGGTAGGTTGCAATTTCGGTCTAAGTATCTCAGTATATAGTTAATGGCCGCCGTGTTAAACGTATCGCGGACGAAAAAGGACTGGGGCCCGCCTCGCGATGCCAACTTAGTAAAATAAACGTAGGCATACTTCACAGATACACAAGTAAAGTTTAATTAAAAATTTAAAAAACCCTCGGCGCAAAAATAACCTATAAATAATAACAAAAATTATTATTATTAATCATGATATACACAAAAACACTCTCGATTAAGTCCCCTTTTAAACAAAAAAAAAACAAAATCAAAATCGGTACATTCATTTCGAAGCTACGATGCCACAGACAGATACACAGATACACAAATACACACGCCAAACTTATAACACCCCTCTTTTCCGTCGGGGGTTAAAAATGTCTATAGGTAATGAATGCGTTGCTAACAGCTTCCTTTTAATTTTAATTTGAGATATTTTATAGTTTTTAGCATTATAATAAAAAAAA
This sequence comes from Pyralis farinalis, assembly GCA_947507595.1. Classification (NCBI taxonomy): domain Eukaryota; kingdom Metazoa; phylum Arthropoda; class Insecta; order Lepidoptera; family Pyralidae; genus Pyralis; species Pyralis farinalis. Next base: position 12,113,173 of record OX382275.1, read on the forward strand.
ATGCTAAATGCTACGACTCCTACAACATAAGTTGTAGGAGTCGAAGGCTAAGACTGACCTACCATGAACAAATTGATTGTGAATTATCAGAAGGTGTTCTCAGGAGCCCTAGAAATTAGCGTGCGTGCATGAGAAGATGAATGTTAAATAAGCGAGTGTGGTGTGTAAGGACCGAGTCATGTGGCGCTCGGTCTACTCTGGCTACCCTGTAAGAGGTTTGGCCTAAAGTTATAGATGAATAAATAGATAATATAACGAAATTTTACTTAAGAACATTGTCTTTATTACCAATTCGACCTACCACTCGGTCTAATCGTTACTTGACGTAACGTGAGAAACCACATCAACTCTTACCCTTTCTATCGCAGGGTTATAGGTCTTCCTTTAACTGAATTGGTTTGTAGCATTCTCTGCCACATTGCCCGACTGCGGATTGATGAAAGCCAGTGCGTCCAGCAGGGATCAATGGGTTAACATACCCTTCGTGTACGGAGAACATAGAGATGAATAAACTCATTCATAGGCTGCGGTAAACATTCCTTAACTTGCTTTTTAATTAGAAACCTTGTGCGTACTATTCTGCTTGAACTTTTTTCGTCGACGTTAAGGTTACAGGAAGAGATCGCTACGGAATAAGACCACCTTTTACTTTTCAGTGGGATATAATATAATATTTTAAGTAAGTTGTGGGTGCAATAAAGAATATATTATATTGTATTTTTTTCTCAGGTACTTTCGCCTGACATATATAGATATTACTTATTATTACTTATTATATATAACTCTCTCCCCCTTTCACCATGGTCGTAATTGTGCTAGTTGCATCCTATTTTTGCTACACATCCTTGTCTTGTATTCTATATAATTTACATGGAATTATTATAATACTCTACGACTGCGATCAAATTGATTAAGTTTTATCCGGATCCCTAGGAAGCGGTAAGCGTGCATGAAAAAGCTATGAATTGAAGAAATGAGTGAGGGCTGTAAGAATAGAGCCTTCTAGGGCTCGGTTCTCTCTGCTTACCACGCAAAGGACTTGGCGTGAATGTATAAACAGCTAGTGACAAACAAAAGTGTGACTGTCGAAATATCTTACACTGTCCTGTTACTTAACGAGATCTTATGTGTCTCAAATTTTCCATAATAAGGGATACGCGGTATTTATACCGAGTCGCATCATAGAAATTCGCTATTACATACCAAATAAACTACTTAAAACGACTCTTAATTACAAAGAGGATTTTCCTTTTCCTCTATCTTTTCTAAAGTAAGTACATAAGAACGTAAAGCTGGGTGACTTTATCCTGCACTGACGTCAATAAACATTTAGCCAAGTAAGATTGTTTTTCCACTTTCTTTCTTGGCTCAGCCTTAATCGTCCACTCAGATGTCATGTCAAGCTCAGGAACCTTTGAGATTTAGATAACAAACATTATCGGCAAGTTCTTTCCACAATTTTCCTACGCAAACTTTTGATAGAGATTTAAAGTTTTACTAACAGGGTTGTTGAATCATCCTTCGCTAAGAGTTTTCCTATACAATTACAATATGAGAACCATTTTTATGGCACGTCAGATGGAAAACAAGCTCATGGCTCGCTTAATATGGAACAAATACCGTATAACTTACCTTATAAGTGAATGCTTGAAACATGGCGTGTCGCACGTATAACACCACCTACGTACTTACCTATAAACGGTAACCGTAGTCTATCAAGGCTTACAACACAAGGCGTACCGCGCTCACGATGCTACCCCTGCTGCTAAGCAGCGTCTCCTCAGGAATTAAATGACAATCTCATTCACAAGCAAAAACTGAACAACTGTTCAAGTAGTCGTTAATTGTAGGAACAGAAGGAAGGAATTGTAGATGCGCAGCAGGTATCTCTAATGTGGGAGTGAGTGCTGGGAATAGTGTGAATGCAAAGTTAAAAAAACTTCGTGGCAGTAAGAACTTGAGCCAGATAGCACGTTGTATACAGTGCTGGTCCCAATGCTAACTAATGGAAGCGAAAGTTGGGTGTGGCAGAGTGAGCATGAAAGTAGAATAAACGTGGTTGAAATGCAAGGGTTGAGTAACATTTGTGGCGTATTATTTATATGCCGCTTTCGCAATGATGTTATAAGAAACTGAGGGTATACTTCGTTGGCTCGGACATGGAGAAAGAATGCAGTAGGTAAGAATTACGTGACGAAACTCGAAAGCAGAACGATGTAGAAGTCGAGAAAGATCAAGATTTATCTACTATGACCAAACCGGTCATATTTTATCTTAAGGAGATGTCAGGAGCTCCATAAATCAGCTAGCGTGTATAAGAAAAACCATTTGTTGTATAAAATACCTTGATAATGCCGTAAAGGTGAAACCGGTCGGTAAAAATAATTAATAAATAAAATTGTGAAGTGGAATCTGTACAAGTGTAAGAATTAACATTAACGAGATGTCTTCAAAATTCGACCAAGCGCCTACAATCAACAGTATCAACATAATAAAAGCTATGAATGTTAAAGAAATTAGTGAGGTACGGATTGACTGAGTGATATGGCACTCAGTTCTTTTTGCCGCAAGGGACTTGGCGTGGAGACATAGTACATATATACTTTATTATATACAGATGAATATAATGACTGACTGACATGTTAAAGCACAGTTTACACCTCTGTAATAATAAACACGTGTCGCAGAGACGAAGCGAAGCTGCCATGGCTGCTCCGGACGAGACGACCGGAGCAGCCATGGCAGCAGCGGCATGCATTAGTTCACATGAATTAATTGGTAGCGGAAGCACACTAAGTAGATTAGATCAAATTGCCTGATGGTTACAAATATGTATATAAATCTGAACACACGAATTTGGTAGTACATTTGGTAGAATATCATGATTCAGGCTGATTCTTTATCCAGCGTAACTGTTTACACGCAAACAAATCTAAGTTTGATGTGGGCTTTGTACCCAATCTGTCCAACTAGGTGGGTTAGTTATGACGGCAGTGACAGGGGACCCTCCAGGAACGACACACATCCTCATTAGTTCGGAGGGGAGATGAAATGGCGTGTAACATGTCGCTCCAAGGTGACATGTGATTTTGACACACTCTAATGTGACTCTAAATAACATGATCATACTCGTATGTCAGAAGCAGTTTGTGTTTGAGAACATAATATAACTAGTTTTTAATTTGAAACGACCTTTATTATTTGCTACTTCAGCATTCGTTTGCCAAGTGATTTCGCGTTATGCTTTCTAAGGCCGCAACGTGATTACAACAAACAAAATAATGAATCTAATTTAAATAAGGTAGTGAGCATCACAGCAGAGCGACTAAGGAAGTACGTCCACCTCATTAAAATCGAGAATCAATGACAACTCTCTGAAGGATTGTAGTATTCCTGCGATTGAGTGATTCAGGTTAGCTGTAAAAACTAGGGAAGGTGCTGTATTAGCAGTTAAAACAAGTTTATATAAAAAATACAAGGAATATATATACATATTTACCCTATTTTACATTCTGTGTTTCCAAATTTTGTGAAGCAAAGTTTCTGAAATATTAATAGTTGGTACATTAACAGTTAGTAAACGCCTTATTATCTGTTAATCACCTAAAAATTCTCACTGCGTAGTAAAGGTTTATTCTCATAGGACTTGTCGTTTACAAACAAATTCAGTTATGCGGACCGACTAATGTACAGCACGAGTCCAATTCGCACTTGTTCTAGAGCTTTTGACTAGACTTGAGTAAGGCTTTGGGTAAACTCTGTAATTATAATGTATGACTTTATATTTTATTTTCAGTCCATCTTTAAAGTAAGATAATCTGAAAAAAAATACAGTTATGTTTCGGTTTTTAGAAACTGATAACTAATTCCGGTAAGCGGTCTAAGGGACGTACGGTATCCTCGATTTGCAAGACGTGCTCTGCACCTGAGCGGGTAATTATTTACATATTTATTAGTTTAGAATTTGATAGCTTCGGTAGCCATGACCCGTCAGTTCTATGAAAATCAAAGATACAATTAATTAGGCCAATAACGCACTGTCGCACAGCTAAGTAAGTTTCAGTACGGATGTACACATTCCTGCATCTATTGCATAGTGAAATTCCAAACATAACTCTCTCCACCATATTTGACTTGCTTATAAACAACTATTGAAGCGCTTCCTAAGAATATCTACGAATATGTTGTCATTGAATTAAACAATTTTTAACGGAAGTATCGCGTATTTTATTTATTTTGTTGAACCTGACGTTTCGAACGCTTTGCAGCGTCCGTGGTCGCAGGAAGACAGAAGCAGCAGTCAGTCAGTCAACAGTCGCAGAAGTCTTCCTGCGACCACGGACGCTGCAAAGCGTTCGGAACGTCAGGTTCAACAAAATAAATAAAATACGCGATACTTCCGTTAAAAATTGTTTAATTCAATGTGTAACAATCGCGAAAACCTAAGACAAGAATATGTTGTCCTTATGAAAAACGTCAAATTAAATATAAGGAAATAGTGAGATATTTTTCATACAATCCATAAGGTTTTATTTTGTTGATAAGAAAATATCTTATTATTATTAGATCTAAGATAAACTACCTGCTATAATAACCGCTCAACCTGAAAATGAACTTTGCTAATCTTATATAATTGTATGTATATCTTCACGCCAGTCCCTTGCGGGGTAGGCAGAGAAAACCGAGTGAACCTACTCTTATATATCTACCACTTATCCTTTTTAATGCTGAACGTCGGTGGAAACGCAAAAGCGCCAAACTCCTAGTGGACACTATGTACTCATACAAATATAATTACAAACTTTTATATGACTGCACTTTGCATGCATTGTCCAATAGATGTGAAGTGGTTGTCGTAGCCTTAGAAACTCTGCAATATAAGTAGTAGGTATCAATGAAAAAGATATTAGGACAAATTTGCAGCAAAGCATGCAGTCAGAGTGCGATAAAGTTTGCTATTTCTGTTTTCTATTTAAATTGTTATTCTTTGATTATATTTTTATACAACATCGTGGGGCATTATACTAAATAATTATTTGAGGTCCAAATTTATAAGCACGTCAGATGGTATACAAGCCTACAGTCAGTTTGATATGAAGCATATAGATACCATACGTTTGTATTTGAAAGATGACCGTATTGCCCCTGCCAACTGCAGGGGCAATACGGACCCTTCGGATCTTTCTGGTGCTTTATTTCACAAAGTCGGAAGGCATACAAGCATACGGTGAAGATATAAAGTGGTGACCTATGAACGCTTGAAATACCGGCAATTTCGCTCGCGCGCTGCCATCCTCGCTGCTAACATAACAATTATTTAGGAAGTTTCTGGTACAAATATAGGAACATAACAAACTTCCGTGGAGTTGTTATTTCGTTGCAAGTATTTCTAAAGTGGAGGTAATTCCCCACCTGTTTTGGTGCTCCCTAACTCTAGTCAGTTTATTTTAGTTGGTGAGAATTTATAGCACAATTATTGCTACGAGTATGTTCTGAGGTACCACATGTAAGATTATATTGATATTATCTCTAAATATTACCTATAGTTGATTGATTGATGTTTAAGTTACTCATATGGCTTTTTTAACAGAACCATAATATTGAAATGGGTCTGAAAGTCTCTCAGAAAATACTCATGTTCCGCTAAATGTGACCTAAAAAGGAAAATAGGAAAAATGTTGGAGTAAAACTCCACTATGTATACTTCACGCGGTCCCCTTTTAGTTTAACGTGCGAATTATTTAAGTCGAACAGTCATAGCCATGTTGACTCATATAGAACACGAGTTGGTGATGTCAGTTTACGAGCGGGTAAACTGCTACAATCAGCTACAACAACAATAGGATTTTTTTCATAGGTTTCACAGAAATATTAAATATTTTCCGGATAAAAAGTAAATCAAATATCACGAAGAAAATAAGCTATGGAGAGCCGATGAGATCAATATTGCCTAGTTATTCAATTCACTGCTACGGGTAAAGTAGAATCCGCAGCTCTTATTGGCTGGCTCGCGGATCAACATCTCGACGAGCTCGGTGGCGCAGTGGTGAAACGCGTTGTTACACTACTTTGACACCAACGCTCGTGGGTTCGATTCCCACACAGTACAAACATTTGTGTGCATGAACATGTCTGTTTGTCTTGGTCTGGGTATTCTATGTATGATATGTATGTATTTACAAAAAAAAAATGTATTTACGTATGTTTATCAGTTGTCTAGTACCCATAACACAAGCTTCGCTTACTTTGGGGCTAGGTGGCGCTGTGTAATTTGTCCGACAATATTTATTTATTTATTTATTTATAACATCGCGTCTCTTATCGATTTATTGGTTAAAATATTCTCCCATTGGTCAGTAGGCTCTAATCGCTGTGATAATTAGGCGCTAAAACACAATGTTTTTGTGAGCGTGGGGTGCCTTCATACGTAGTCCAGTGTTTGGTTTGTGTTAGATATTGCCTAAGGTATGATATCACCATGTAAAAGTTAATCAAAATTGTTCGAGTGTTCTTTTGGGTATGCTCGTTTTCACCGGCTTGGTAACGCACGAGTGACGTCTCTGACGTTGTGTTAGGTTACGCTCGTGAGTTCGATTCCCACATAGGACAAACATTTGTGCATGGACATATCTGATTATCTTGGTCTGGGCGTTTTACAGAAAACCGCAGTCAAATAACTCTCTGGAGAGATGTGGTGTAGATAATAATAGATTCGATTGATTGGCTGCCATGATCCACGCGCACCCACTATAACGGCAGATCCCCGTCTTAAAGGCTATGAAGACGGTGACAATGTATATCCTCCCGAACGAACATGCATGAACCGGAGCGACGTACAAATAAGTGTACGAGTTTGTACCCGAGGTAAAGTAAGTAACTTGTGCCAGCCGGTGAGGATATTTGTGTCTCCGTGAGGAAAAAAAGGGTAGGCCGAGTGTTCTCCAGGTGGTAGCATTAATGTTGAAATGAAGTTCCCTGATGTTTCAAAAATCCACATTTATTGTGGAAGGGGTAGCCGCTGTAATTTTTTGTTTTCCATTTCTTTTCGGTGGTACTTTTGAAGTCGATATTGAGGTTCTTTAAAAAAAGTCGCTAAGCCGACAGAAAGGGGGACGAAAGCGTGATATCTTCTACTATTGGACAGTGCAGGTTATGCGATTTGCTGGCACGGCAGGCGGAATGACCCCGGTCCCCCCTGCTGCAGCCGCCGTGTCCACTACGGTCTTCTTTTCTGGCACGATCACAACAATAGGGATTTTGTGCAGGATGGCGGTTTAGCCTCCCGGGGCGGAGATTATGTTATATCCCAGGGTTCGGAAAGCCTACTGACGGCCAGCGGTCAGCCGTTTCACCGGGTCTCCCTGATCGCCGCGCCAGCCTTCCGCGTCCACACTGTTCGTGGTGGTTGGATATCCGCCAGTCCTACTCCCGCCCGCACAATTACTTACGGTAGCAACACTTACGGTAGTGCAAGCGGCACTACCGTAAGGGTTGCCATTAACTCTGTCCCCTGTCGTTATACAATAACTTCTTAGAACCTTTCTGGTAACCTCACTGGCTCGCAGGAACACAACAACACTTCAGGAAATTATTATTTGGCCGCGGTATTGTGAGAGGTGGAGGTACTTACCGAGTCAAGTTGCTTTAATACGCACTTACTCTCACATTTTTGAAGTTAAATTTATTCGTAATTCCTATGAATGAGGTAAGTTATATTATACTCACCTGATCCTTTGATATGACCTAAGTTTTATTACATGAAGTTACAGAAACGCCAGCAGTCGTAAATTACAAACTATCCTTACTTTGACATAAAGTGAATGGGTAAATTATAGCTGCTGAAATTTCATATAGGATAAGAGACTCTAAGGCACTTTTTTTAAGAATTATTTTAACATTTCTTTACATAGAGAAGTTCATTGTAAAACCATGCCACCTGGGATGGTATCAAAGTGGTTATAATGAAGTTTGCCGCACGAGCTGGTGGCAACTATAGGTACTTATCCTTCCTCTCTCAAACGGCGAGAATATTACTATTACGTGCTCGGTGGCGCAGTGGTAAATCATGCTGTTACGTCATTATGACCAACGCTCGTGGGTTATACAATGCAAAATATATATATATATATATATACAATGTAGAAGCATGTAGTAGCGAAGGAAGGTCAAAACTTACCTACCATGACCAAATTGATTGTGATGTCAGGAGCCCTAGAAACCGGCGAGCGTACGTACGATGAGCTATGAATGTTAAAGCAACGATTAAGGCGTATAAGAACCGATTCATGTGGCGCTTGATTCTCTCTGACTACCTAGTAAGTTATTTGTCTGAAGTTATGGATGGATGATATTATCAGCAAACAGTTTTTGCACCACGTGGGACGAACCATCCATATGTACTAAATATAAAAAGGACTCAAAATATTAATATAAATCAAGATATTATTCATTATTATATTATTCATTATAGGTAGATTAAAACAAATTTATGACAGTCTGGACAATTTTTTTTTAAACAAGATGCAATCATATTTTGGCTTCACCTCTAACTCCTTAATAATTTAAGTAATAATACCTGATGTATGATATAATCAATGGCATTGGAGAGATTAGACCCCAATAGCATCCTGCGGTCTCTTACAGGTATTAAGGATGTATAACCAATGACATCCCTGTATCTGTAATATATCTTCGTGCTGTAAAACTATATTGTATGTCATGAAAAACTGCATTGCTCTTAAAATAGAGTATCAATTGATGAAGCCTAACAAATCCTTACGAACGACGTACATTTTCATCTCAGGCCTGGCAAAATCTGTGTTTCCCCAATTCACTCATTTCACTAGATTTGAATAATCAGTTTACTGGAATCTATTAAGTCTGGGAATACACCCTCATCCATCGTTTAAAGATAAGTGCCAAGCCTGGAGCTAATATATTAAACGTTCAACTGTTTATAAGTTTTAATTATTTCATTTGGCTGGATATATGTAAAATAAAAATGCAATTTACTTTAATTTGTTTACGTTACTGTTCCTGTTATTTTACACCGTGTGGTTGCTTCTTTATAGTTTTCTTGGTATTTCGTTTTAATGTTTCTTGAACTTATCTTTCATCTTACATCATTTGCTTTAAGTTCGTTATCTAACGTACTTTTGAATATTCTTCTTTTCCTGAAAATCATTTTAATGTATCAAAATACCTAACTTTATATACACACTTTTTGTATCATTTTGTATAATTTTATGTAGAAATCCTTTCAGTTAATTCAATATTTTGAAATATCATATTTGTTATCATGTCAAAATCTTCTCTCACAAACAGTTTTATCTTTAAATCTTGATTTTGCCTTTTCGTTTTTAATAAAAAGTTCAAGGTAGTCGACGATTATATATAATAATTCAAATATTCACACATTCAAACATTCAAACATGGTTGCAAGTGAATTATTAGCACTTAATTACCTACGGCTTCTGCCGTCGAAAATAATGCACCTACGATGCCGCTGTGGTGGTGTGGTGTGACCCATCACTAGGTTAATTGCACTCACCACCTACATCTCTGCCGGGACTATCTGTTCTGCGCTGGATCAACAAAATCACTGCTGTATTTTCCTGTTGTGCACGATCCATCTACATCCCTTTTGCTGTACCAGGAACGTTCGGTTATCTCTGCCTATCCTGCAAGGAATTTGGCGTGAAGTTATAGACAGATAGATAATTTAAAATTAATATTGCTGTACTATGTAATCTTTCCTTTTTCCTGATGTAACCTTGTTAAGGATTCACAAAAAATCTTGACAAGGGATTTTATCCGAATCCTATGTACTTCATATATCGCCACAGGCATACAAATTCTTCGACTAGTTGATGCATTAGCAGCATAAGTGGCAACACGAAACTGAAATTTCTTATACCAAATAGTACGTAGTTGACGCACGTTGAATAGACTTCCTTGTTATAATACCTAAATAATAATCTCAAGTATTACTAGGTTAGGCATGGAAATGAACGCGAATGGTTCGCAGACTCCTATTTGATTCATCGCATTGTAAGGTAAATATGTAATAGGTAATGTAAGGTACGGTAGGCAGAGATTATGGAACGCCAGGTGCACCAATCAAAACATATCTCTCTCGCTTCTTCCGCACTCATCAACCTCTTCATGCATGCTCTACCGTTTTGAGTGCTTTTGATTCGGATTCCTTTTGATTCGGCCCTTTTCAACACATCATCAATTTGATCTATATGTGTACGTCTAGGGCGGCCCTTGCTGATATGTGCATTTTCTCTTACCTGATATACTTCTTTCGTAACACTTATGTCTTTCAAAAGGTGGTTTTGACTTTCTAAATGACCGAACCATCTCAGCATACTCTTTGCATTTTTTGTCACTACATTATCTGGTAAATATTTGTATAAGTAAATAAATAGTGAACTTCGTGGGGTGACATTAGTTTATGTTTTATATGTAGTGTGCGACCAATCGTTATCGCTCGGCGTCTTGCATCATATTGTTTCTGTAAAATCACGAGTTTCAGTAAAGACTCCTATATATACAAAGATAAAAAGCAAAATGTTATCTAAAAACAAATTTTGATCCAAATCCTTATAGCCTTTTTCAAGATAAGATAATAGAAATTTGGAATTATTACATATGGTAAGTTCTTTTACTAAAGACTAAACCACCATTTGCCGAATATTATTATAAAGTAAAGCGAGGAATAACAGCAATGGGAGCTTATTACAACTTATGAACCTTCATGTAAACTCGCTTCCTAAAATCCGTACTTTCTACATGTGAGAAAAAATGAAATATGCTCCAGGAGCACGCACATAATTTTCTCGAATCTAATCAAATTTAATAAACCGTAACACATAAGTTATTATGAAAAGTCTATTCTACATAATAGGAGGGTTTCATATTCACTAGGGATATGTATGTATGTATGTATATCTTCACGCCAAGTCCCTTGCGGGGTAGGCAGAGAGAACCGAGCGCCATAAGACGCGGTCCTTGCATACTTCCCTCGCTTCTGTGACATTCATACATAGGATATTCCATACGTATTCTCATAATAAGATAAGTATATATTTTTTTTCATGTTTTTCAATCGATAACATTAATTGTGGTACGAAACACTTGGTTTGACACCACAATTATTTGACAGAACAGTTTGCATTTATTGTTCACGATTTCTCCCGTACTTCATAATAATGGTACTTCGTAATAATGGTACTTCATAATTGGTTGATTAACAATAATGATCTCTATATTTAGTATAACGGTAAGAAATCACGTTAAATATAATACTCGTATTAAATTAAATATAATACTCGTATTAAATTAAAACAAGCACCTCATATAACATAAAACGTAGGGCATAGGGCAGTGATAGCCTAGTGGATAAAGGTCAATGTTCGAATCGAAATGAAGGAAAACATGATGAGAAAACACGCACGTATCAGAAATTATGGATCTCGAGAGTCTGGATTTTCCTATGGGGTGCGAAGATCTAACGGCAGTCGCGCTGTAAAACTAAGTATCTTAGCCAAATTCTTAGGTTTAGGTAAGCAGATACCATCTTAGAGAATAAGATGACGGGAAAAGAAAGAAGAAGACTTAATATATAATAATAAATGACGAGCTCGGAGGCGCAGTGGTGAAACGCGCTGTTACGCTACTTTGACACCAACGCTCGTGGGTTCGATTCCCACACAGGACAAACATTTGTGTTCGTGAACATATCTGTTTGTCTTGGTCTGGGTATTTTCTATATATAATAAGTATGTATTTACAAAAAAACATGTATTTACGTATGTTTATCAGTTGTCTAGTACCCATAACACAAGCTTCGCTTACTTTGGGGCTAGGTGGTGCTGTGTAATTTGTCGGACAATATTTATTATTATATATAGAATGATAAAACATTTTTTTGGCGGGTTAAGGGGGGTCACTTGCCAGAAACGTGCTTGTGCCCTGTAAAGAAAACGAATTATAATTCCGGCCCAAAGTGTGGGTTAGGGCGTCCCTAGGAGGCGACGCGCACGGACGACAGACGACGGACGACGCTCGGTACGAATTAAGGTCCCGTTCGTATTCCATCCACTTTGCATTCGGCTTATTTCACATTCGGTCAACTTCAGTGCTTACGGTGGTGGGAGACGCCACCTATTTTTACGATATTGACAAGTTCGGTAACGCAGTGGTTAATAATGCCACTTTGACATCAACGCACGTGGGTTTGAATCCCACACAGAACAAATATTTGTGTGACACAAATATGTCTGTTTATGTGGGTGTTTTTAAGAGAGGTAGGATGCATTAAAGCAGCCCGGCTGTGGAAGTACGTCCACCTTATAGAACGCCTAGCCAAATAGCAACTCCCTGCAGGGTTGTTGTGTTATTGCGAATGAGCGAAGTCACCAGTAAGATTCTAAGAAGTTGCTGTGTTAGCAGTAGAGGTGGCATCACGCGATTTATTCTTAATGTATTGTAAGCATTCATAGGCTACGGTAACCGCTTTACATTAGGTGATAATTTCGAGGTTTTCTCAAGAGACTACTGTATGGGGTTTTTCAAGAAAGGCGTGAAGAGGTTCTTACCGGGTCGGCAAAGCAAGAGTGACACCTCTGGTGTTGCAAATGTCCATAGGCTACGGTAACTGCTTACCATCAGACAGTCCGTATGCTTGCCTATCAACTTAGTGGTATAAAAAACAAAGGTGAGGCATATGCTTTCCCACGTTGTATAAAAATATTGCGAACGCGAGTTTTTCCGACTTAGATTTAGATGAATGCTGGAAAGAGTGTATGGTGGATAGCGCAAAGAATACATGTGGATGCGCGGAGGCATAAAGCTTTGAAAGTTGACGTCTGGTAGAAATTGCAGGTTGAGTCTTCCGTGGCAAAGAAAGAAAAACGTGGTTGGATTACGTCCCATCTGCCATGTAGTATGAGAGAAATAAAGAAGAAAACTTACATTTGGTGCAAGAATGTAACCAAAGCTGTAGTCAAAGTGAAGTGTGAAAGAATAATTCTGAAAGATAAAGAGAAGCTGACGAAAAGCGAATTACAAACTCTTTTCGATGGAGGTAAAATTCAGTTCAGTCAAGGCTTTGTCGGCATTTTGAATGGATATGTGAAAGTCTGCTGGTGTAAGTTCGTGATCACAAGCCTTAGAACAGTGTAGTGAATGTATGTACGTATGTATATCTTAGTGATAGCGGGGTAAGCGGAGAGTACCGAGAGCTATAAGACGTAGTCCTTACATACTTCACTGGCTTCTTTAATATTCATAGCTCTTTTCATGCACGCACGGCGGTTCCTAGGACTACTGACATCAACTTCTGATAAAACAACCAATTTGTTCATAGTAGTTTAGTTTTGGTCTTCCTCGGCTCCTACATCCTTCCACTTTCGCATTGTATATCTGTTTCGTCATTCTTTCATCCTGCATTCTTTCTACATGTATGGACATGTAGAAAGAATGCAGGCGTATGTCTTTTCTTATCTTAACACCGACACTCTCTTTCAGACCAACTCTCTTTCCTACGTCATCATTACGAACACGGTCAGGAAGCGTTATACCACAAATTTTGCGTAATGCTCTCATCTCGACCGCCTTTATTATACTTCTATGCTCTCTCTGCGATACCCAGCTTTCACTTCGATAAGTTAGCGTTGGGATTAGCACCGCGTTGTGTGTGGAGTGAAGAATGTATGATGATGGCCGGGATGTTGATGCTGCGAGTGAGATTATGACCAACTCTGCAGAGTCCGCGTTCGATGACGATATGTATCAATATGGATGAGATTGAACGGACGATACAAAACCTGAATAATGAAAGGTCAGCTGGAATAGATATTTTTGCGGCTGAGATGTTCAAGTCGAGCAAGTGATAATCACAAATATGTACATAAATTCGAAAATACGGATTTAGTGGTACAACCCAGGATTCACTAGGTAGACAGACAGACAGAAGACGGGCAATGAAGTAATCTCAAAAGGGTTCTTTTTACTTATTGAGGAACGAGATTTTAAGAGAAGTCTGAAAGCAACTCATCTAGAAATATACCTTCACCATATAGAAAACTATAGCCAAATAACAACTCCCTGGGGGTTGTTGTGGTCCTGTGTGTGAGAGAGAGGTCACCAGTAAGCTCCTAAGGAGTTGCTGTGTTAGCAGCAGAGGTGGCATCGCGTGAGTGGTAATTAGTGTATTATGGCCGTTAATAGGCTACGGTTACAACTTTACATCAAGTGGACCGTATGCTTGTACGCCTCCCGACGTCGTATATAAATAAAACGAAGTACTAAAAATAATGAAACATTACTATCTATCTATAACTTCCCGCCAAATCACATGGCCGCCAAATGACAGAGAGAACCGAGCCCCACGTGACTCAGTCATTACACACCTTACTCGATTCTTTAACATTCATTGCTTTTCTCATGCACAATCGCCGATTTTTAAGGCTTTTTCATCACGAAAACATAACCTTAAATAATATTGGCCTACATAGGGCATTGTTAAGTAGCTATCTATGTATTCTTTGTCTATCTAAGTACATCTTCTTTTTTTGCGAAATCCGGGGAGATTGGCTCCGATGTCCAATAAAATTAATGAATTTTCATCATTTCCAGGAATTATTAATAAATTATATCAGTAATCATAAAGCACTGGCCTAAAATTATCTCATTAGCAAGCAATTATAAAAGTAGGCCATTAGAAGTTTAAATCGCATTAGTGGAATTATAAATTTAATTAAGACAAATTAAATTTATTTATATTAGACACTTACCAATGAAATTGCCGCTTTGTATAGAAGAAAATGCCATTTTATATTTAGAAATTTATATTTAATTAAACGAAGTACGGGCGATTCGTCCTCGATCATTGATACCTCTGACACAGAAAACTAGGCCACGGAAATCGAAGAATTATATAAAGACATTATTAACAGGATAGTGTTTGAAATATTTTCAATGTAGTTACATTGAAAAAAATGTTAATCCTAGCAAGATCTGGTGAGTATGATGGGTGACCTTCCAGTCGTAACTCCTATAATTTTGAGAAGGTCCGTTGTGGTATATCTGAACGTGTATTATCGTGGAGAAAGAATGGCCTTGCGTAATTGACAAGTCTAGGTAGTTTGTCATCAACCTTATTCATCATTATTTGTCTCCACAGTCTCCATGGTAATTATTGTACCAGGTCTCAAGAGGCTACGAGTATATTCAACCACACTAGCATAGGTCAACTATACTCTACTCACGAATAGTTTCTCTTGACTCAATTTGCATTTGATAGGCTGCGCCCCTATTGTATATGATAGGATACACGTGTACCGGTGCATGTTTTTGATTGTCATACTCGTAGTATAAAGGATACACTTTTCATAATAAGTCATTAGTCTACCTGTTCAACTAGTTGTTAACTTTCCAATTTGACATGTTATTATTTTCGTAGAAGGCTGCTGCTAAATCTAACGTGGTTTGACATGGATCTGCTTCCACTATAGGGTAAGTCACGGATAGTTGCCGCGGTCGGATAGGTGCCACGATTTCAAAAATTCATGCTAGGGAAATGACCTTGAGTCCAAATTGAACCTTATTAGATAGAACTCCCCCCGAGTTCAAATAGTTCGCCGCGGGACGCCCAGTGAAGCAACTCTGCGTGCGAGAGTGCTCTAAACAAAATTTTAGCGCGCAAAAATTTCGTTAAAAATTTTAAGAGCTTGATTTTACAGGCGCAATACTTTTTACTTGGTGAGTGGATTATTTTTTTTATGTATTGATCATAAGGCACGGAATATAGAAATATGTTTGAATGTATTTTTTTTTTACTTTTATTAATATTATTTTGAAATCCACAACAAGGCATCTATACTCTGCTAAAAGGATAGGTGCCTCGATTTTGGTTGGGATAGTTGCGTAATGGTAAATTATTATATTTTTTAATTGTTTCAGCATTAAAATGCCCCGCAAATATAAAGCCCGGGGTACAACCCCGTGAAATTAAATGGACACAGAAGAGCTTAGAGGCGGCTTTAGTAGACCTGAAAAATAAATTCTTAGACATTGACCAAGTTTCACGCCTGTATGATATACTGTACGTTAAGGAGGCGGCTTTTGCGGCAAAGTTAAAATAAAATGCTTTTTTAACAATATATGTTTTTAATATTATATGACAATGTTATCTAAATTGGCAGTTTTAATATTTATTATCCAATTCCTCTTGAACAAAATCTAGGGTGTTACGTCTATTTTTCACGTATTTGATTTTCACTCAAAATCTGAAGGATATATGCCCTTCGAAAGCTTTAGACGCTAGATAATGGTTTTTATTTTTACTGTATAATTTTTGTCGCACCCGATAATAATTTATAAATATTACAAAAAAATGTTAGTTTACATTTTCTCTCATGTTCAGTAAGACAAATAACAAGATAAACTGACTTTTCATGCCGAGATATCTATCCCTACACGTGGTAATGGGCAACGGCATGTTCTCGACTAAATGAAAGTTTTGTATATGTATTTCAATATCATTGCAGATTATTATTAGCTAATCACAAACTCAAATGTAAACGTTTTGCTTAAAGGGGCAACTATCCTTCCACTCAATTTGCTGGGTGACGCGACTATCTGGGGTGCGGCACATATCCTCAAAATATTAGACTCTTGTGAAAATAGTTGTAGCTCATACACTAACAATCATAATAGAATAAATGGTACATGTATTTGTAGGTAAAGGACCACACTTTTAATATTTATAATCAGTTTATTGATTATATACATATAACACAATGTACGGGGAGATTTCAAAAAGTGCGGCATCTGTCCGTGACTTACCCTATATTGCAATTAATGTTTTCAGATGTAATCCATTCAGAAAAGCACCGTGCGTCCATTTGCGGTGCCTGGTCGATATACGTCGTTAATATTGCGTACCGTCTGTACTGCATTGGTGACACGATGCATCTCGTATTGGGAAATAATGCGCAATTTCGATTTAATCTTGATAATGGAGTCAACTAACTACAAACGAACAAGAGAAAACAAATAACTAATTTATAAAGTCATATCATCATTTTCAAATCATATTAATTTTAAGAAAGTAGAACAAAAATATCCACTGTAGCCTGTAATAATAATCTAAAATATCATAATTATTTGCAAAGATATATTGACAAGGGCAACATATCTTTGTAAAATAATTATGTTCTTTAAATTTTGAAATATGTTCAAAAGCGTGGAAAGTAAAGAAAGTAGAGTCTAGAATTCAGGATTAAAAAATGACCGTCTATCTGATTGTGTGTCGCTATGACTTTGTATCAGTCCATCTAACTGTTCATCTATTTGACAATAACGCCAATTATCGAACTTTTATGAAATCTTTGTGAACATTTGATTGTTTTTAAGTTGATCATTGATATTTTACGTAATCATAGGCGCGTATATGATTTTAGTTGTTTTATTTGAAGTTATGCTCACAGTCTCCTGCTACAATAGCACTGCTCGCCATCAACAGGAACATCGACTCTTACAATATGTGACGTTTCAGATAAATTTTCTTCCATGAACATTTGTTGTGGAAGTAACTCCCTACGGATGTTCTCCAAAGGGACTATTATTTTTAACATCAAACGAAGTTGTACTCTATACTTGAAATTATAAGTTACCATAATTTTCTTAAATTTCAAACAACATATAAAGAGATATTTGCTCCATACTAGAAACCCTACTAATTACTACTCTGATATATATAACGTCTGTTTTTGCCACAATTCAAAACCACTTGATTGCGCATGAAGGTACGATCCGCCCACAAAAATGCTGTATTTTAGGGCCTAAATATATTAGCGATTCGAACCTACTGACCAATGGGAGAATATTTTAACCAATAAGCCGATATGTGCCTTTTTATCTTACAAAAGATATTAAAGACGTTAAGGAGTTCTTTTAGTTATATACTTCTGTTTTAATATACATAGGTTAAATTAAAAAGGTAATATTAGAAAACAAATCATGCACGCGTGTAGAAAAACAGATACTAGAATGGAAGTTGTTAGAGGATTCACCAAAGTCTAATAAGATTGTTCAAAACGTTTACGAAATCATATACGTTTAAAAATGTTTTTTTACAGGGTAGGCAACGCACGTACTGCAAAACACAAGTATTTTAAAAATCCGTGTATAGAGAATAGAATATCTTTTATTTGCCAGAGTACACAACAGTTTACAAGGGTTTAAAAATTTTAGATTAAAACCTTGCATTTTCAAGGCATCCTAAATTCAAACACAAGGAAACAAATTAGTGAGACGGGCTGGCAACACATGGGACACAATTTCAAATACTATAAATGTTGCCGTTAATTTGTTTTAAGATTCATAGTATATTACAAAATTATTGCAGTTATTATAATTTAGTTTTTATTATTTATTTAGGCCTCGAAAAGAAAAAAAAAAACATTTTTTTATACTACTTTTAATAAGCTCATAAAAGCCACTTCTGAGTTTAATCTTAAATTTTGAATGGTACGGTAACTGCTTACTAACTTGGGGTAGGCAATGCACGAGTCATACTCCTGGTATTGCAACTGTCCGCAGGCTATGGTAAACGCTAAGTATCAGGCAGGCTGTATGCTTGTGTTTGTCATCTTGGTGGGATATAATAAAAAACTTTTCAGTTATATCATCGCTCCATCTTTTACGTTTTTGTACAGGCAATTTATGACAATTGTTCATTTTCACTTCATTCGACCTGCCTGTGTATTACAGGCACTTTACTTTGTTTTTTTTTTTCTGATTATTTCGATCAGTTTTTGTTTTTGCACAGTGTTTTAACTGGCATCCGGCTCGTCTGGTGTGTGATAAGCACTTACTGAAGCACACAGTCACTTACAACACCAGGAGAATCAGTACATACGTTGCCGTTTCTTCTTTGGACGAGCTCGGTGGCGCAGTGGTGAAACGCGCTGTTACGCTAATTTGACACCAACGCTCGTGGGTTCGATTCCCACACAGTACAAACATTTGTGTGCATGAACATGTATGTTTGTCTTGGTCTGGGTATTTTCTATATATAATACGTATGTATTTACAAATGTATTTACGTATGTTTATCAGTTGTCTAGTACTTATAACACAAGCTTCGCTTACTTTGGGGCTAGGTGGCGCTGTGTAATTTGTCCGACAATATTTGTTATTTTATTTATTCTGTTTTTTTATTTTACGTTCAGCTAGCTTCGCTGTAAGTAATTAATTTTACTTTATAGTAAATTAACTTTACGTTCAGCAGTGGACCTTATTTTGTTTTCGATATCCTTATTCATAATCCATATTCCAATTGAGCTTCGCTTTTACTGCATTCTGCTGTTAAAGGATTTGTTATTATTTGTGTCCTTAATATATGTATTATCTTCTAAATCTGCAAAAGAGTTTTCTTCTTTGCGCCGGGGTTATATTTAAATGCTTTTCTGTGAAAAAAGTTTTTCGTGTTCAAACGTGTTCAAAATATATACTTAAAATTTACTAACAATGATTTGTTTTTATATGCCATGTAATTTTTACTTTGTATATATATCTATTAACATAATTCAATTACGGCAAATGTTATTATTAAAATTAATGTATACAATATAAAATAAAATATAGTAAGTGTATTATTATTATTTATCTTTCTACTCACGGGTATTTAATCCCGGTCATTTGATAGGCTTGCGCGGGGATAAAGATCCAACGCGTAGAGGCCCCTTAGAAAAGATTGTATGTAATGTTGTACACCTGCCGTGATCCGCTCCAAGGGTTATCAATGGGGCAATATAGCAATGAACAGGCCACGGCAGGTATTGGGACTATTGGAAATATGTCGGGAAAAAGTGGGCTATTAAAGTGAGATTTGGAGGTATTATTAGAACCGGGCTATTGCAGAAGAGGGACGGACACCTGCCATAACTATCATATCTGACTGTTACTTTTGGCAGGCGGTGGCTCGCCACTCACTAGATGGACCCCCGAAATGCCAGAGATAGTCGGCCGGGGGCAACACCGGTGTGAGTGACTCAGGGGTGTTGAGAGGTGTGCTGCGCTTTCTCCGAAGTTACTCGCGGCGTTATGCCCTTTAACACTTCCACCCCTGGAGCATATCACCTGCTAGAGCAATATACTCTATCGACTCCTCTCTGGACGGCCAATGAACGCAAGCCATAGCTGAGAGTCCTGCGGGCCTTCTTGACTTTTCACTCCGACCGACGAAGACACGTCGGAGACGAAGGCCCTGATCGACTCTCTGGAGCACTCGGGTACCCGTGGTGTCGTTACGCACTAACAGCTCGCCACAAGCTGCCCTGCGGGGTTTATTATTATTATTTCTATAATATAATCAAAATCGGTCCAATCGTTTTGAGCAGTCATTGACATACACACGTACAGAAGAGTTATGTATGTAAATGTGTATGTATGTATATCTTCACGCCAAGTCCCTTGCGGGGTAGGCAGAGAGAACCGAGCGCCATAAGACGCGGTCCTTGCATACTTCACTCGCTTGTAAATGTGTGACATAATTAAATTACTACGAATTATATTATTAAAATTAATTTATACAATAGATTATAAATTAATATAGTAAGTGTGCCGTGTGGTGTCGGTATAGAATTACACCATCTCCTCTCGTCCCGTGGGTGCTGTAGGAGCCGGCTGAGGGAATCACTTTATTGGATGATTGCCAGCGTCATCTTATACTGCGTTCGCCAACCCGTCTGTCAAGCGTTGTGATTATGGCAAAACCTCTCCTAAGGGGGAGGCCTATGCTCAGCAGTGGACATCCTTCGGCTGATATTAGATGATGAAGTAAGTGTATGTTTTTTTTTATAAATGATCTATTTAGACTTTTATAATGTCAAGCTTTTTGTACCGTTCGTAGTTTTTATTTATGTCAATTTTACAAAATTTCAACACAAACATAGAACTGTCGGTAGCTATTAGTCCACCCGTAGCTTGATTTTAGCCTTGAACATTATTCTATTTGTCATTTGAATTACCCCAATAATTAACATAGTTGTCTATTTATTGTAAAAATAAACATAACGCAGGCGGAGCCTTAGGCAACAACTAGTTGGTCACAAATGACACGAGGAAGTCAAAGTTCACTTAGTACATCTATATACCTGTGCGCGTGCAAAACGAAACAGTTAATTAAGTTGCACTTCTGAGACTGCAACTTCAAAGATATGACGTCGAATGGTACCCGTTTATTAAAACCACGAGACTTGTTTATTAGAAGTGTTATTTGCTCATTTATTACTCTAGTTTTGCTTGAACTTGTGACTTTACTGACATTATTGTTATTGGAGTACTTCCACTGGAAATTTATTTGACAGCTACATATATTAGTCTAATTTTGCAGTGTAAAGGTCATACAGTCCTCTATTGAATATTGCAGTCAGCTACACCTAGGGAAATAAATAATGAGAGTAGAAAGTGGTTTAACGTAACAACATTTTTTAAATTTATGGAATAAATATTTTTCGTTTATTTTAGTGAAAACAAACATTATTAAGTAATAATGATCTATTAGAAACTTTTGATTTATATTTATGTTTTTCTAATAATCCTAATAATTGTACTAAGTACGAGTATGTAAGTACATAAACATTTATTGTTTTGATTGAAACTGCATACGTCGATGATTAAAATTAGATAAAAAATATTTGTATTATATGTTACTCTGGACACCAATTCCTTTACATCCAAATTATACTTCTTAATCGCGGGTGAAGCACCAGATATATATGATCTTGGTTGTCTGTTGTGTAGGTACACTGTTAATCGGATGCAATCTTAAGCTAACTAAATCAGGACCGAAATGATTTAATACTCAAAAAATTCGGCATTTGAATTGAATTGTCATTGGAATTAGCGTCATTAAGAGTAACCCCACTTCAACACACGCAAACCAGTCTTTTGGTTGTGATTAGGGAAATGAACGATCGATTTCCTACTGCTGAAGCGGTGAAGCCACGTATTTATCGAAAGTAATATTAAGAACTTAGCAATACCATTAGTAAACTTTTGTGGATATAGAATTCATACAGGTGAAGTTTGTTTCCATAGGTACATTGATTGCTTAGTTTATTTGTTCAGAATATAGCAAAGTTTTTATATTCCGCTCAGTCCGACACACTTACTTCTAACTAAGACTCTTGAGATTGCAGCCAGTAATTTTCTGTGTGGTGCCGAGGTTTCATAAGAATTTATGATTCCTTTCACCAGCGAATGGGTACCGGCTGCATTTAATGACTCCGCTATAATTTTTTTCATGACATTTTTGAGTTTTATTAACACATAAAAACGGTCATAATAGTTTAATAGACTGTTATAGGATCTATTTTAAGTTTATGGTATGTAGGAGAAAACTTTTACAAAAAGAAATGGAAATGTACAACTGTTAATTAAAAATACATGACGAACCAAGTGATTTAAGATATGAGCCATGCTACGGATTATTTTGTTCAGTTACAATAAATAACTAGTAAGATATTATCAAGATAAATATATTTATGTATTATTAGGAGCGTTTTTTAACCTTCATTGGTTTAGAACTCGCCTATTCCTCGCCTCGCCTTAATATCCTAATGTATATAAGTAATAGAATTTTTCATTAACATTAGAAATACATGAGACATAGAAAAGGCATGTACCGTGGGTTGTGATATGTAGAAATAATCAGGACAGAAGAATGACATCACAAATATACAACGGAAAACTAGAAGGATGTAGTTACCGAGGAAGTAATATATTCATCTACCAAGACCAAATAGATCGGGTATTATCTGAGGGTGGTGTCAGGAGCCCTAAGAACCGGCGAGCGAGCATGAAAAGAGGTATGAATGTTTAAAGAAGCGAGTGAGGTGTGTAAGGACCGGGTCATGTGGCGCTCTATACCCTCTGCCTACCCTGTAAGGGATTTTGTGCGAACTTATGGATAGATAGATAGACAGTTATTATGTAAAAATATTTATGTACTAAATTTTTGATATAGGTTCAGGGCAACAGGCATATGAATGGGAAGTCAATTGAATTCAAAAAACATCAGTTTACCTCTATCTTAACTAGTCAATTGCACATCGCATGACGAATTAGCGTCCAGTCTTGCAATTTGACGTGAACTGCCTGTAATAATTGCTTGACACTTAGTGGGATTCACGGGAATTCCATAACTTTTGGACCAGGTATTAATTCTGCTGAGATCTGTATTTATTTGTCTTATAGCGGTATTCAATGTATCGACAGAGGTCTGAGCATAAATTTGCAAATCGTCAGCGTAAAAGTGGTAAGAGCAATTAAGCGAGAATGATAGCAAATTTATGAAAGAAGAGAACATCAGAGGAGACAAAATACCACCCTGGGGGACGCCAGCCAATAGATCGTTCCAATCCGAAAAGTCTCGGCCTACACGGACCGCTTGCTGTCGTCCCCGAAGATACGAAGATAACCAATCCAACGTCGAGGATGAGAATTGCAGGTGTTTTAGTATAGCAAGTAAGATATCGTGGTCTACCATATTAAAAGCATTAGAGAAATCTATGAGAACGACAATAGTAACCAACTTATCCTCCATGCCCTTGCGTATATCCTCAGTGACTTTAAGAAGCGCAGTAGTAGTACTGTGTCCGGGGCGAAAGCCAGATTGAAATTTAGAAAGTAGACAATGTGAGTAAATAAATGCGGACACTTGTTTGTGTGCGACGGCCTCAAGAATTTTTGAAAGAAAGGGTAGTATAGATATTGGTCTATAGTTGCATAACTGCAAAGGAGTGGGAATTTTTGGAACGGGTATTACTAGTGCTTTGCCCCAGAGGTGTGGAAACGTACCTGTCGAAAAGGAGAAGTTAATAAGATGTACTAAGATGGGAAGGACAATTTCCAAATCTAGTAATTCTCTTAAAAATGTTAAAACGAACATTCTCTGCTTAATCAAATTTTAGCTTGCTATAGTCATATATACATTTTAGCTGTGACAAATATTTAAGGCGTTATAAAAATATCAAAGGATTTTCGTTTGTAATTACCTAAATATTGTAATTTTTTATACATTTCATTAGGTGGTACATAAGCAAACGGCCTGCCTCATACGAAGCGGTTGCTGTAATCTGTAATTCTTGGTGGAATTAGTTAAAGTTTGTAATATGGTTAATATGATTAATATGGTTATTAGTTAAGTTTACCTTTTCCCTTATACCTTCTTTTTAGCGTTATTTAAGCCTTGACGAAGACATTGAGCGACGCCCGTCACACCTCCACAACCCAGAAGGAAAACCAGATTTTCCTTAGATTAAGTCGGGTTTTCGCACGATGATTTCCTTCGCCATCGAGCAAGTGATAAATGTGTACGTAAATCCGAAAACATTAATTTAGTAGTATATGCACCCGCCAGGATTCGAACCGGGGACTAGTTGGTCAATAGGCCAGTTCCTAATCCACTGGGCCATAAGTGTTCTTTTCACCTTTTATATGTAGGTCTCATTAGTGATAGCTTGAAGGCATCAGGAAACACACATTTACTCAATCACAGGTTTATTATGTGAGTGAGCGGCGGAACTATAAAATTAATGCATAGTTTTAGTTTGATTAAAGTCTAGTACACTTGTCGAGTCACAGACAGAGTCCAGAAACTTACTTAGAAAGTTCCACAGAGTACGAATGGTAAGAGCAGACTGATTTGCATTGTGTGAATTATGAAAGCATGCAGTGAGCAATAGGTATCTAAGACGGCTCGTAACGTGAATTTAATAAGATTCCGTTACTTGAAACAAACAGAAGACTTGTACAATTTGAAAATAAGGAATTGGAACTAATACCATGATTTTTCAGAAATAATGCCTCCTATTGACTTTATCTAATCCATCGAGTCAACCATTCTTTTGTTTTTTGTTACTAAAAACTTGAAAATAATAATTCTCTTAAATTTCGCACACTTTTATTGTTTCGACATTTTTATATGGCTTATTGATAAATACATGGAAATTATTATTTGTTTGGAAACATGCATGTTTTTTGAAGAAAATTATAATTAAATATAGTTCTGACACCCACATTTTAAAGAGGTTTGAAGATTATGTTAATTTTATTGTTGATAGTAGGAAGTCATGTGCCAGAAGCGTGCTTGTCGCGACCACTACCAATCCAACAGCTCCAATATCGATGCGGGTGTTGTAGCCAAATACAGTATTGGTACATGATATATAAGGGGTGGATTGTGTGGATTAAAATATAGGATTAATTAACTGATAGATATAATGAATGCTAAGACGTTTAGATGGTTTGTGTATAACTGACGCGGAAGGGAAGTGACACCGACGATCTTGTCGATGGCATAATTGCCCTTTGGTCGGGGGTCGACCATGCATTGCATGCATGCATTGGTGGCATGCTCTCCTCTCGCTTAGCTGAAGTGAGAGAACATGGATTGGTAGGTCTAAGACGTCTCTGAGTTCGGATAAAACCAGGGATCCTGTGAAATCTTCTGGTTGTAGCGCACGCTCCCATAAGCTCAGCGTGTACCCAATAACTGGCCATATTTTGGGAGTCTGTTAGGATATTCTGTATTTAACTGAAGAGGTTGAAAGGCTGATTATGTTTGGATTTGAATGATTAATTTACGTGTCAGGCACACGCAATTACTCAAAAATCCAAAAAATAAATAAAATTGTATAAATCACAAATCATGCCTGCCGACATATTTATGGATTGAATGAACATATTCAATGACATACTATAATCTTTTAATGAAATCGTGCCATATAACCAGTACCCTGTACATCTATTTATAGTACATAACGGTAAAAAGAGAGTGAATCTTAACCGTAACTATGTCACAAAAACATAACTTTCTTGCAGTTGGATATATTTACAAATATTGTAGGTCATCGAATTAATCATACAACAATATTCGCTTCCGAATGCAAAGGGCGATATACCATTTCGATATTTCCCATTCATGGCTCTGAACATTGGCAAAGGTTGAATTATTGGCAGAACCCTATATTTTACTTATGGTTCAAGAACTCTGCTGGAATTTCACCGGCTCGCACCAAAGGATCTGTATGAGACTAACCCACGCACCTTATTTGGATATTTATTTTATTAGGATGGAAAAATACGAGGAAATTTTGACTTTTCTGTATGTTAACAAGTTTTCATGTAGATATGTGATGTCCTCATTTCGTAATACTTAGTTGAGTGTTCTATTTGATGATTTATGCCTACGTGTGGTACTGTATAGTATTTTTAAAATGTATATTTTTACCCGATTACAGCGAAACCAAAAGCAAGCTTTATGACTTTAGCTTGTTACATATGTTTATTACTTATGACATACGTTCTTAACTTTTGAACTTTGTAACAGACGTAAATCTATACTAATACATGAAGCGAAAGAGTTTGTTTGTTTGAACTCTGGAATTTTCAGTAAGATAAAAAAAAAAAAATAATAAGAGGCATGCTCCGATGGTTCGGACATGTAGAAAGAATGCAAGATGAAAGAATGACGAAGCAGATATACAATGCAAAAGTGGAAGGATGTAGGAGCCGGGGAAGGCCAAGACTTAACTACCATGACCAAATTGGTCGTGTTCTATCAGAGGGTGATGTCAGGAGCCCTAGAAACCGGCGAGCGTGCATGAGAAGAGCAATGAATGTTAAAGAAGCGAGTGAGATGTGTAAGGATCGAGTCACGTGGCGCTCGGTTCTCTCTGCCTACCCCGTAAGGGATTTGGCGTGAAGTTATAGTTATAGATAAAAAAAAATATTTTTGCATTTGATAGCTCAATTCAAGAGTAATGTTGTAGGTTATAATATATAAACAAGTTGGTTTAGTAATAAATCTTATTTAACCTTCGGGTATAATGTAACCGTTTCTGTAATTTTTATGTAATGTTTTTTGTATACAACGTCGGTAGGCATACAAGCATACGGCCTACCTGATATAAGGCGGTTATCGTACCCCATAAAACGCTTGCAATATATTATTAAGTAACTCTCGCTAACGCTGCTGCCTTTGCAACTAGCACAACAACTCTATAGAAGCTGGTGACCTCACTCACATGCAGGAACACAAAAACTCTCTAGGGAGTTGTTATTTGGCTGCAGTTTTCCGAGAGGTGGAAGTAATTCTCCAGATGGGTGCTTTAATGCGCCCCACCTCTCTTAAAAACTGTCTCTCGTCTCAGCTCAGCTAATTGCCTTGATCTCACCCCGCGTAAATCTTGCATTGCATCCTTTGTTCAAATTCACTTCCATGGCAGTAATTAGTAGTAGTACCGGGTTTTATTTGGCCCGTTCCTAACTCGGAAAACTCCATACAGAAACCACGCTCACGTACCTACACGGTTCAAGCACCAAGTTGCACTCCTGATCAGTGCCGCGGGACGGCGGGAGTCATAATGTCAAGTGCTAAGTACGAGTAGGTAATAAAAAATTGGGGAACACATGCTGAATCGTTTCCCAACATCTTTGCCAGTCAGATATTCATCAATCTATACAGATAAATAAAATTGGAATGTCTATTTGTAATATTAAAATAACCGCTTTTTAATAAATGCATATGGATGTATACGTGGTACATATACGAAAATATTTTTTTTTACAATTTTTGCCCGTCTGTTTGTACCGGCTAATCTCTGAAACGGCTGGACCGATTTTGACGGGACTTTCACTGGAAGATAGCTAATGTAATAAGGAGCAACTTAGGCTACTTTTATTTTATAAATTTTATTTATTTTTATTAATATAAATAAAAGAACTATTCTGCGCGGACGATGTCGCGGGCACAGCAAGTTCAATATTAAAACCTTTGAAAAAAACCTCACTCACGCACAGGAACACAACAACCCTCTAGGGAATTGTTCTCGCGGTTCTCTGTGAGGTGGAGGTACTTCCCCAGATGAGCTGCTTTGATGCGCCCTACCTCTCTTAAAACATCCAGACCAAGACAAACAGACATGTTCATGCACACAAATGTTTGCCTTGTGTGGGAATCGAACCCACGAGCGTCGGTGTCAAAGTCATGTCATTCTCGACTCAACCACCGACCTCGTCAAAATGGGATATAGCAAATATAGCTCTATATCGGATCTAACAAAATATCTCAACCAAAATTTGCAGGTATAACGGGCAATATACCTGCAAAGTGTATAGAGTTAGTTTTGTTAGACCACATTTAACTGTTATTCACACGATGGAATAATAAAAACTTTACAAATAATTTGATACAAGCTCAGTGGTGGAATGGCTAGCTATGGCTACTTTAGCGTCAAGACCCATGGGTTCCATACCCGCAAAGGACAAAAATTAGTGTGCGTGAACACGGCTTTTCGTCTTCAAGCGTGTATTTACAAAAATATAGTATCTGCGTATTTTTATGGGTTGTTTAGTATCCATAGAACAAGCTTTTCTCCGTTTGGTATTAGATGAAGTTGTGTAGTTTATCTGGAAATGTTTATAAAATCACAATGCATCATTCGATATTATTGACCAATTTTTACAGCACACTGAAGAGTCGTACTTTCGAGTCAAAAAATATCTAACTCTACGACGACTTTCGACTCTGCACTCTTAACAAAAGAGGCTCTGACGAAAGAAAGATAGGATGCATCTAAGTATCTGATAGTTTTTTATACAATGTCGGGAGGCATGCAAGCATACGGTCCACCCGATGTAAAGCAGTTACCGTAGCCTATTAAGGCTTGTAACATATATCCCTCGCGATATCTTCTCTGCTGCTTACACAGCAACTCCTTAGGAGCTTACTGGTGACCTCAATCACATGCAGGAATACAACAACCCTCCAGGGAGTTGTTATTTGGCTGCGGTTTTCTGTGAGGTGGAGGTACTTCTCCAGACGGGGTCTTTTGATGCGTCCTACTTCTCTTCAAACATCCGTACCAAGACAAATTGACATATTCATGCACACAAATGTTTGCCTTATGTGGGAATCGAACCCACGAGCGTTGGTGTCAAAGTCGCGTCTTTCACGGCTGAGCCACCGATCTTGTCATATTTCATTATGCATATTCCAAATCCACTCTATAAGTAGGTAATGTTACTTATAAAGTAATATATGTACATCGAAGAAATAAAAAAAACTCTAGACTTATCGTAAATTTCTAACTTCAATTTTAATTCGATTAAAAGTTAATTCACGATACGCGTCTGATTTCTTTTTCGTGTTAGTGATTGATTTGGAAAAGTTTAATTAGTTTGGGTAGGCTAAAGTGTCGGTTTGGGGATATCTATTGACAAAGGATAAGTTCAAGCCTGACCGCCCACTAATTCAGAAGAGTTAGATTCAACACGGATAGAGTTTGTTATGTAAAATATGTTAATTGAATTAAAATTTAATCAATAGTCATGTTGCATTTAATTAAAATAAAAACTTATGAATATAAAATAGAAAGAGATTGCATTAAATTGAATTTCAATAAATCAGTTTTCCTTATGATTTTACTCAGTTTAGTTTTTATTTTATAGCATTTTAGTTTATCATCCAATATTTACAAAAAGAAAAACAAACCATAAAGCAAGGGTTTCAATTCTCTTTTCAACAATACCATCTGACTGATGGTAAGTGGTCACTGTAGATGCTGGTTGCCTAAAAGCCAGCTGCATAGTTCGCGTTTTACAGTGGTTTAGCGGCGCCTAGACGCTGCTATCCTTACTCCTGAGGCATCTCATTGCTAGTTTCCTGGTCATCTTACTAACTCACTTCACAATTCTTGCTTAAATAGGGTACATCCTATATTTGTTGCACCAGATTATAGTTAGTTAATAGCCAGATCATATAACAACACACATTTTCATCTACGTGCAACAAATACGTATTTACTCTGAGAATAGATTAAATATACTCTTACTGAATATAAACTATAAACATAACAGTGTTATACACGTGTATAAGTGAAAATTTCCCAGTCCTTGCTAAACAAAGCAATTAAATAGCGTCCTGTAATTGGTAATGAAAATTTATAGAACATCTGTGTCCGAAAGTTAGTCAATTAACTCAACCGCAACTACGCAATCAGTTAACTACAAACGATGATAAATTATTATCGCTTTATTATATTAGACTTTCGGTAGTTTAATTATTTAGGTATGTAGTGATTTATTTAATCAACTAGCCAGGTTTTGCCCGTAACTTTGCTCGGGGGATTTTTTTTAGCTCCTAACGTAATGGGCTTTTTTTGAAGTCGTTCTCTATCTGAACTTGTATGGTATACTAGCTGAACCCCGCAACTTCCTCCGTGCGTATTCCGGTATCTCATAGGGGCCGATTTTCCTACTTTTTTTTCTCGGCTTCTTCGGGTCATATCGTGATATTGAATAGCCTTCCTCAAGAAATTGGCTACCAAATGCAAAAAAAAATCATATCCTGGTTGTTCCAGAGATTAGCGCGTTCAAATAAACAAACTTGACCGCTTTATATAATTGTGTAGATTATAAAATAAGGTCAGGTAGAATGCATTAGAGAAACGTCCGCAGCAGAGTACGTGAAACAGTATGCGTTAGAGAATGTAATCTAACGCGTTCCGCTGAGATCAAAATGCCTGGTCGAGGAACGGTATATGTATATATATATCTCTGTATCTCTCTCTCTGTTTCTCGAGTAGTCGTCAAATTTATGTAAAATATCACACTTTATAAACATTAGCACAGCAGTATTGGGACAATTACCCATAAAAATCTAAATCGTATGTGTAATATTCGTAATTCGTTGTAATTATCACTTGATTGGCGGTGAAGGAGAAATATCGTGAGGAAATCTGCACGACCAAGAAATAATATTTCTAAAGACGTGTGACCTTCTTACCTAACAATGATCTATCTGGTTTCCCCTCTGGGTTGCGGAGGTCTGACGGCAGTCGCTTCATATAAAATCAGTATGTTCGCTAAATCCTTAGGGTTAGTTAGCGGACCCCGCCCATTCTAATGAATTAGGAAATAGGAAAATGCTATAACGAAATAATAAACCCAAATCCATACCAAGTGAGGTCACTCAATTAAAAGAAACACCTGCTGCCTCTTCAGACTATTGCAACAACAACTTTTCAGCTGTTGATTAACTTCTGGCTAACATGATTCTACAGGACAACAAGAAAACGGAAGCAACATTGGTAGATAATATTAACGATCCTGCTGACTCTTTCTTTCTCTTTCCAAGAAATGTCAAAGAGATTGAAATACGAATCAAGTGTCTAAAATTTCACAGTTTTTTACTTTATTTATTGCCAACTTACAGATACACGTGGGAAAACAGCATTGAATTCGGCTCCAGTCTGTGTTAAACTTTGGAAGAGATATGTCGATTATATCTTTGGCATTTCGGTAAGTGATCGGGAGGGAGTTCAGTGTTGCCTCGAGTATCTTAATTCCATACATGAGAAGTCAATTTTACTCTGAAGTGGGAAAATGACAGAAGCCTGCCATTCTTGGCATTGGCTGGCATCCATTTTAAGAGCTCAGTTCGCTAGGATGGTACGTAAGTCACACGGTATAAAGAAAACATACTCACACTGACAGGTACCTACATGCCACTTATCATCATGCTCGACATCTCCACGAAGTTGCTCACGTGAAGAGCGTATGATCTTTAGGATCAGTATCACTTGGAAAAAGAGTTGGAGCATTTACAGGCGATTTTAACACGCAATGGATATGATAAGAGTAAGTTCCTACCACTTGCACCACGAGGAGGAAAGCATTGATGGTTGATAGACAGCCAGCATTTCTTCCGTACATGAAAGGAGTGACCGATAATATCGGAAAACTCCTGACAAACTATTCCATTAGGAGTAAATTTTCGCCAGCCAGGAAGATAACGGAGTACATGTGGTCACCGATAGATGTTGTTCCACTTGAAAAATCTGGAGTCTATAAAATTGACTGCAGTTGTGGAAGCTCATTCGTTGGGCAAACCAAAATGTCAAGGTGCTGTCAAAAATAGAGAAATTGAGAAGTCGGCCATAGCCGAAATTCTGCAAACGGATGTCAATCATTGGATTGAGCTGCATATTCCCAAGATACTTTCAACTGAACGACGCTTCATGCCGCGACTAGTCAGAGAAGCGATTGAAACAAAAAAGCATCCTAATTGAAATCGTGAAGACGGCTTCAAGTTGTTGGGAACGTGGAACCCAGTTGTCGAGCTATGCAAACGTTATGTGCGGGCTTGGAATAACAATCTCCAACAGGACACCGTGAGCGTAGTGTGTAAGACGCCGAGTAATAAGCGACGCAGAAAGAGGGTAGATGTCTGCCCTTAACGGCTTTATCTACTTACCGGCTCCAGTCATCCCATGGCCATGGCCTCAGCAACGTCGTCGAAATATCGGGGAAATATAAAAACATATCGCGTAAAACATATGGTAACATACCTACATTGATAGTTAAGGTGTTGTTAAACCTCTTGTCTGAAAATAAATATTTTAATTTGAATAAATAATTTTCAAACACATTTTTATTCATTATTAATTTCTATAATATAAAAACTACAGCATCTTCAATATGTCTATATATATAGTCTATTGTCACTTTTTTTTATCTATTATTTATTCACGATTGTTCTGACATATCACTGTTGTCCATATTGGTACCTTATCATAATAATCCCAGTCCATACAGCAATAAGGATCACTGTTGTGGTTACTATTCCAACTAGAGCCGAGTAGATAATACCGCGGAGGACTCCTTTTATTATTTTGTAGACAATCTTGACCACAATTATAGGAACCCTCACCATTTGATCCATTTTAGTACACTGGAATTGAAAAATACAAGATAATTAAAATAATATGTGTATATGAAAAATGTTTTGAGCCTATCTATTGGAATATGCCGTAAGATACAAGGACTATCAATCTCATTTTGTAAAAAGAGTGATACTTATAAGATAAATACTAGATAGAAGCATAATCTTGTGTTACATGCAAGCCGTCTCCACAAAATAAGTAATTCTTTTATGGGTCAATGTATACGGTTCTATAACCAACTTCCCAGCAATATAAAAGAATTGTCAATAAACAAATTTAAAACTACTATTAAAGCCAAATTGTGTAGCGCCCTGCTACACAATATTATAAAATATCTGACTATATTAATGATAAAAATGCCTGGGATTGAGTCGATCCAATTATAATGTAGGTAATTAATAAATTATCTAAATTTGTTTGGATACCAAAAGAGGGATGCCTGAGTTTTTTGGCAGTATTTTTATCAGTGCTCACCTAGTCATGAACTGCACGGTAGGGAAAAAAATTGTGACGATTCCAAACAAAAGTAGCCATTTTTATGGAATAAAAAGATTTTGACTTTGACTTTGAGTCGTATGTCATCTGAGTTACTAACACAGCACTTTTTGGTAATCTTGGCTTTATCGATGATTTTCCAGCATGAATAAAAACATGCGCAACTTGATCTGAGCTGCTTTTATTTATACAACGTCGGAAACATACAAGCATACGTCCCACCTGAAGTAAACCGGTTACCGTAGCTTATGAACGCTTGTAACACATTTAGTACTCGCGCGATGCCACCTCTGCTGCTTACACAGCAACTCCTTAGGAGCTTACTCACACGCAGGAACACAACAACCCTTTAGGGAGTTGTTATTTGGCTGTGGTTTTCTGTGAGGTGGAGGTATTTCCCCAGACGGGCTGCTTTGATGCGCCCTACCTCTCTTGTAGCCATCATTAACAGGGGCAACCATTAAATTTCAATGATCAATTAAAATTACTGCACTCCCACCAGTAGAATTACGGCTATATTTGATGTCATATAAAAATTAATCAGAAGAAATTCAGTTGCAGTAGGTTTATAGGCAATTTAATCTAAACTACTTTGCTTGCTTCCACCAACAAGACTCATCCACTACTGTCAATAGATGCGTGCCGTTGCTGCCATGGCATCGAAATCTTGAAAAACTTCTCTGTATGCGATAATTCCGGTATATGAGGATAAATGCAAAGCCCAGGGTGAATGAAAAGATACAGGGTGGCCGGAACATTGCAGTCCAAAAAAAATATTTTTGTGAAGATAGAAAGTGAGAGAGTTACGTTTCGTATATTACTGTAGGGGGGAGAGAGGTGCGATCATGAGGGGGGGGGGACGGAAGTTGAGAGGGAGATATAAGTTAGTGACTTTTGACCACAACCACTAGAATAATGTGAATGCGAAAAAAGTGCTTCTAAGCGCTAAAGTTCAATAAAGTTTATAGAGAAGAAGAAGAAGAACCAAGTGAAATTCCCAGTCAAGCGTGCGTCGCTCGGTCCGTCCGTCGCGAGCGCGAAGGATATTAAATTGTCTATTGGCTGTAAGTTTTACTTCAGTCGTGTGGTCTAAAGCACACTCGTTTTCTTTCTAGGTATGACAATTGCAGTGTATTGAGAAATGGAACCACGTATAGTAGTTTAATAACAATATTAAATGTTTTTTTAATAATTTGTACAATAATATAACAACTTGTCGTCGGTTGATTTAGTGTAACCAAATTGCAGTTTTGTTATGATTTCGTGATCCCATGTAAATTACGTCAAGTTCTTAGTTGTAACTATCTTTACTTAATAGGACGCCCATCAAACTCGCAACCTATAAATCTATGGTGTACCACAATAGATTTATATGTTAGTTTGTGTTGACAAGGGTAGCAAGATAACGCAGAGATATTAGTTTGAGTACGAGTAGCTTTACAATATATTTATTGAAACATAATGAATGGACAGATTTTTTGTTATGGATAAAACTAAACAGAAATATCCATTTGACGATTGGTAGGTGCAGGTGCACCACATTTAACCCTTCGAAACCCGGGTGGTCGTATACGACCGCGAAATGTATGGGAAAACGTATATAACGGGTTCTGACTGCTCAAGACTATCGTCGACAAATCTATATAGAGAATATGTGGTACATCGATTATATTTTCACGTTCGTTCCAAAAAATAATCCGCCGTTAATGACCTAAGAAGGAATCCATCCCCAACACTTACCTTTTTTTTTAATATATTATCAAATTGACTACAAAACGGTTTCGAATATTGGCATGTACCATTAAATTCGTGTTTTCGTGGAATTATGGACATATAATTATCACTTGTCGGT
The DNA here is from genome assembly GCA_947507595.1 of Pyralis farinalis. Taxonomy (NCBI): domain Eukaryota; kingdom Metazoa; phylum Arthropoda; class Insecta; order Lepidoptera; family Pyralidae; genus Pyralis; species Pyralis farinalis. The sequence goes on from OX382275.1 coordinate 12,148,330, forward strand.
GGTGAAGGAAACATCGTGAGGAAACCCGCACGTTCAAGAAATTGTATTTCGAATGATGTGTGACCTTACTTAAGAATGATCTTTCCCTCTGGGTTGCGTAGGTCAAACAGCAGTCGCTCCATGTAAAAATCAGTATCTTAGCCAAATCCTTAGGCTAAGATAGCCGCCAATCCTAATGGATTATGAAAACGGGATAACGCTAAGCAGAAGATAAGATCAAATTGAAAACAACTTTGAGACTTACAAAACCTTGTTAGTCGTAATATGTCTCGTCAAGTTTGATAGGTAATATGTAATAATGAGAAAACTTGAGGATAAGGATAGATAAGGTACACATTAGTAAAAAAACTTTAAACAGAGCCAGAAGCGTGCACGCCGCGACCAGTCCAATACTCTGGACTGCATTTCTGAACGGGAGCCGCACAGACGCGCGGATTAGGGCGTCCCCTGGAGGCGACGCGCACCTATCCGCCCTCGTCGGTGCGAGAGCAATTGCATTCGGCGGTGGGAGACGCCACTAGCATTTTCGATGGTTTCCAGGGAGGGAATTTAGCTTTGATTATGTCAAATAATAATAATAATATATTTATTTCAGACGTACAAGTGTTGTCCATAAAATGTTTTAGGAAGAGTTAGTAACAATGAGTAACTTAATAACTAAATTAGTATATTATTAATAATTAGATTGTATTGGAACTGAAAGATACATCAATATTTAATGATTGTGTACATTTACTCATACAAAATAAATAGGATTTCATATGTTTTTTGTTTCTTGTCTTGGAGAAAGGCAAAGAATAATGGTACTATTTTGTTGATAATAGTTTTGTAGCCGTGAATGCTACATAATTGTTTGAATGGAGGTGGACATACCTTAAACGTACCATCTAGTAAAAAAATTCAAAATTACTTAGTAATAGTAGTCTTTCATCTCAGTATGACAGAAAACTACAATTCCAATATAATCTGTGTAGTCAGTCAAAAAAAAAATATTAATCTGTTTGGTTATTTCTACATCTTCCTTAAATGCCTCCTGACGGGGAATAAAAAAAATGTAGAGAATAAAACTTGTAACATATAGAATTAGCATAGTTAGAGGCTAAAGGAGATGACGTTGCTGTGAAATGAGTCTGTTGAGTCTGTTTGAGAGATATATTTTTTGTGTATAAAGTTCTTAGGTAACTTAAGTAACTTCACCCTTTTTTAAGCACCTCTAATTTTTTGGGAGAACAACGACAGGGAAGTTATTACCATAACCAAAATTTTCGGGGGAAATCTTTCCGTGGAATATATATTTTTTTCGTAATATCGGTGGCGAACGGAGCAATTGTAGGAGCAGGTCGTAGACATCTTATCGAACAACTCCTCTGAACACAACTCATTTTACATTAGATAGTACACTTAAGGATAACCATGCCTCACCTTATACTTAAGGTTTCAATATCATAAATGTAAGTTGGAGATCATCGACAATTCTTGCATCATTTCTCCCCCACCTCTCTATTTGCACACTAATATAAGTGATTTATGGCAGAAGTGTTTACCCGCGGGCTGAAGTACTACTTCGCTCTTTTAAGCAGTTTCTAGGACACCATATGAGTATGACCTATTATACTCCATTAGATGACTTTGGAGTTGAATATACTTGTACTGAGATAAATGTCATTCATATAATTTCGTTTTGCTACGAGTATAATCATAAAAGAATTTGAAATAAATGTGTTGTGCTAAAATAAGGAGATAATAAGCCAATATTAAGCTATAATTATATAATATAAAAACGTAATGAAATTATTTGAGGAATTGTTACAATATATTGATATTAATCACCAACTGATCTTAAAAAATAATATGCTTTCCTTCTTTTAATAACACTAATTTACACTGGGCCGCAAAGAAAACGGGTCATTAACAAAAATCTCAATATCTCCCAAAATATTGGAGTTAGGTTTATGAAATATAAACTAAATTAAAGTTTATTTCATAAAAATAATAGAAGTAATTAAACCTATTGTTTGTTTTTGGCCCTTGTATTAATTAAATACCATAAATAATTTTTAGTTTTCTATTTTTTTTCTCATATTCTAGGCGGAAATTCAGTATCCTAATAAAATTATGATAAACATGTCACTAACCCGATAATAGAGTTCTCCAGCCCTTTCAAGAAATTCATCATCAATATGGTTATAGAAAATGGTACCTTAACAGCACAAAGATACGTCAGTGACATTTTAAATAGAGAAAAGGGGTAGAGCTAATTCCTTACGCGGATGGTAGCGCTTATTTCGCTTCGTCACGCGAATCCAAAGCCGTTACGAGGCAACTATAATGCCTGCTGGACCTACTACCCGACGGCTTTAATAAGTGGATGATGGCGGTTAAGACTGGGAAGATCATCGCCCTGCGGCAAGCGGCGAACTCATCGACAGGGAGAGCACGCTGTGTTATCTGGGGGTTGTATCCCATATTGACAGGTCATTACGCATGGTCGCGCATTTAACCACGCCATCAATCAAGCAAAATCGACACGTGACATGGTCGTCCAGGTCGTATCCTCCGATCTTATATGCTACGCCGCGACGTCGTCGCATGTAGGAGGTGCAACGTAACAATTTGGCCATGGCATACTCAAAAGAAGATAAATTAAAGCGCTGGAACTCAAATATACAGTTTTAAATTAATAATCTAAAAATGATTATTTGAATTCGGTAGTACCGGTAATTTTGTCTGTCTAATTGCATACCATATCTTGTGTAGGGAATAAAAGTGATGCTTATGAATGGCTATGCACTTATGGATCTATCTACCCATATGCAGATGAGCCGCACAAATTAGCCTCGGCTGTTTGTCTCGGGTTTGGCTCGGGAGCATCTATGGTAGGTCCTGGTTGTGCCTCACTCACATAGCCCATTCTTGCTCGGTTAATATAATGTTTGAGTTTCGGCCAATGGCGGAACGGACGTGCAACCCCGGGCAGGGTCGTTCTGTTCTGCGTTGTACACAAGGAAAAAGAAAAACAAGAAGAATGCTTCCTTTCCACAAGCCTACCAAAGTACACCATACCTGGGCTATTTGTTAAGCTTATTCAACCTAAGATTCTCACCACCAGAACCCATTATTATTCCTGATACGAGGGGAGGATGAAGACTAGTTCCCAATAATCCTAACATCGCAAATAATAGCCCACGTTCCTCAAGGGCAGAAAACCAGGAGTTGGCCCAAGCACAGAGCAACAAGAGCTAAATGCATCGGAAAGCATGAGAAATCTTATGATAGCTATATTAACAGTTTGTGGAGGTGATACAAAATACTAGACAATATCGAAATAAAGCCAAAAACACTTAATTTATTATTATTCAAAATAAATGGCGTAAATATAATTCTTTAAGAATTTTATATAAGCACTATTAAATTGTACATAATACACAATTTAGACTGCTAAATCTCTAAAGGAAATAAATCTAGCTCTAATATTTTAGAAGCTAAGGTTTTTATTAGGTACTGACCCGTTTTTTGCGGCTCAGTATAATAGGAAATTACCTGTTTTCCTATAAATTTAGGAGACACCTTTACAAATAATTATAATAATAAAACAAAATTATCCCGTATTTTATATATCTATCCCATTAAAATACCATTACAGGAGCTTGTTTTAGTATTCATCAAACTTTAATAATGTATATATTATTTTATGTGCTCCTTGTGATAAAGCTACTTAGCTTCCTCTAATATGATAAAAAGTTTTTATCATATTTGAGGACATTTATTAAATGTAAAATATGTGTGTCAAATGGCAACATAATCCCTCATTTGATACGTTGCCTTCGGGTTGAGAGTACACCATGGTTTCTAATTTTATTATATGTGACTTCGAAAGTCGTCGTTGATAAAAGTACAAGGGTAACTCTTTGTACATACCTTTAACGGTTAGTGCCTAAGTGTGATGCAGTGCAATTGGCGCGAAATTGGCACTCCACTAGCAACGTGAAGTTATATGTGTATTATGGTGCATTTAATATATACATACGACGAGGATCATTGAAGTACGGCACTATTAGTATTTGTTTAGGCAACGTTTCTCTTGTGAAAGAAAAATAATATGATATTGTCCAAAAATGAAGAAAGTACTTATGGTATACAGTTTTGAGGAAAAAAATATAATAAGGGGAAACTTAATTAAATATTGTATTCTTATCCCACTAAACACACTGTGACGCACTGTCTTTAATTACGATATTATCAACAATAGTGTCGTGGTGATATCACTATGCTCTCTAATTTAAGTAAACTTATCTCGAAGCTGAATTCATATCCATTTATAATTGCCATATTTGGCAACATCTACCTCCTCGCCCTTCCTCTCTCATAAGTCGGCGTCCAAGAAGATTGGTGTGATCAATAGAGCTAAAAAATACTTTACACCTCAACATCGCCTTCAACGTTAACGTTCGCCCAGGCCGGCCTCACATGGGATACTGATCACATCTTTGTCCGGCACGCCGCACGCCACAATATTTGCTGCAGTTCAAATCGTCGGCGACCCAGTGATCTCCGCTCGGCTAGACTCGCTTTGTACACGAAGAGATGTTGCTTCTCTTTGTGTACTGTACAAATTGTATCATGGGTAGTGTTCGGATCAGTGGCCCTTTGGTGTTTTGCTGATGTCTATAGGCGGCGGTGACCACTTACCATCAGGTGACCCACATGCTCGTTTGCCCCCCTCTAATATAAAATTAAATGAAAAAGAAATGATCTAAAGACTTTTGTACTTACACATTTACAAGGACTAGGTATACTTAGTTTATTAAACATTTATGTGTATTAAAATGTGTCGCTGGTTGTGTAATGATTTGAACGAACTACACACTATCATTTTACGAAATTATGAATTGTATTGTAATTAACATTACAGACGTCAACAACATGAACGCAAATTGTTCATTATGGTTGGCGTACATAAATTACTATGGTCATCAACAAAGTTATTAACTAATTAAAATTATACATCGAATAATGTCTGTACTGTAGTATTGCGATACCATTATACGTTTGACTTGTACTTACTTTCATATATGTTACTTATTTTAAACTGACACACTTCTGCATATTACGACCCACTTATTCACCTATCTTTATGAACCGAATGTTGATAAAAAATAAGTATGAACCTTTCTTAAAACAGAACCACTCACGGTAACGCACAACCTAAATATGACAAAAATACTGACGCTTTATACAATTGTTCCGTAACGCACACAGAGAAGATTTAACGAAATAATTCGGTAGATCTAAACCCTGACATTTACGCGCTACGGAGCTAGCTCTCATAATCTCTCTCTGTCTCTCATAATATGTCGCACGTATTATAAAGGGCTCATGCGCCAAAGTTTCTACTCACGTACACAGTCTAATGGCCGTTGTTCATGTTACGCAGGTTGTTTACATCTCTTAGTCAGCGATTTAGAATGAAGTACCGTAAGCTATTATCGAGCAGTGTAGATAGCGTTGTGTTAGATAACATGATCATACCAAATTGCTTAGGTCATAGGTCGTTTCTCTATATTACACGGGTGTAACCTGGTCTGAGTTCGTGGTTCATTCCATAGTTCCTGTAAAAGAAAAAGTAATCTGTCATCTATTATATACATAAATATTAACTCCTCAACATATTTTTTTTATAATCAACACTATGTTTAAATATATATGGAATTTTTGAAATAAGTAAAGTAATTTAACAGCATAAATAAAAAAATTTATCGAATTCTTGAAGAGCTCGACAGGATCGACGCTCGTGTCAGTCTAATCGAACACGCATGAGAAAAAACTCTGCCTGTGAATGCTACATGATGCTTGTAATATATATATAGAAAGTTTTGCTATCATTGCTAACACAGCAGCTCTTCAGAAGCTTGAAGAATGGTATCCTCTCTCACTCATAACAGTCCTCTGTGGTGTCATTATTTGGTTGCAGTTTTCTGTGAGGTGGAGATATTTCGCTATTCGTGCTGCTTTATGCACCCTAGCTCACCTACCCCTACCTGCTAGTTTATCTTAACGACTGTCGGAACCGAGGAATTAATATCCAACGCTCTCGAACTTAAGAAACTAAGTTAACTCTATCAAAACCATCCATAGACATGCAGTTGTCGACGCGGTTTAACTTATGTGTTCGATCGAGGCTAACACACGCATCGATCAAACTAGTTGGAATATCAGCTCCGTTTTCTTTTCAATATTTTCGTCATCCTGGCACGGCATGAGGCATAGCATGGCTCCTATTTATTTATTCAACACAAAGTTCTAGGGAGTAATCTATCTATCTATCTATAAATTATAGATAGATAGATAGATTACTCCATAGATAGATTACCAACTATAGGGCCATCAGTTTGATCAGCCTAGCAGCTAAAGTGTATGGAAAAATCATTGAAAGGAGAATGAGGGTGAAATCCGATGGAATGCTTTGGGAAGTACAGGGGGGATTTCGAAGCGGCAGAGGATGTACGGATCAAGTTTTTTCGCTCCGCAATATCGTGGAAAAGAAAAGGTTTTGTGGACCTTGAAAAAGCATTTGATAGGGTCGTGCGAAAGAACATCTTGCCCAGATATAGGATTGACGGTGACCTTCTACGTGCTGTGCAATCCACTTATGAGGATTACACAGCATGTGTGAGAGTGGACGGCAGCTTATCACCCTGGTTTGATACCAATATTGGTGTCAGACAGGGATGCGAGCTGTCGGCTCGGGTATTCATCCTGTATCTGGACAGTTGTCTTCAGAGAATGAGAAATATGAATGTGGGAATGCGAATGGGTGGCTCAGTGGTCAACTGCCTGCTTTATGCAGATGACGCGGTATTAATAGCAGAATCATCATCCGAACTGCAAACACTAGTCACAACAATGAAAGACGATTGTATGAAGAAAGGCTTACAATTGAATGCGAAGAAAACCAAAATAATGGTATTTGAAAGAGAGACAACCAGAACGAACACTAGGATTACGGTTGATGATGTAGTGTTGGAGCAAGTGGATGAGTTTGTATATCATGGAAGCGCTATTAGAAGCGATGGAAGGTACACCGCTGATGTGGAGAGACGAGTGAGTGCAGGGAATAGCGTGAATGGAGCGTTGGGTAAACTGTTTGGCAGCCGAAATCTAAGCCAGAAGGCACAGCTCGCTGTACACTACGCGGTGTTAATCCCAACGCTAACTTATGGAAGCGAGAGCTGGGTATGGCAGAGAGAGCATGAAAGTAGAATAAATGCGGTCGAGCTGCGAGCACTGCGAAAAATTTGTGGCATAACGCTTGCTGACCGCGTTCGAAATGATGACGTACGAAAGAGAGTTTGACTGAAAGAGAGTGTCGGTGTTAAGATAAGAAAGGGCATGCTCCGTTGGTTCGGACATGTAGAAAGAATGCAAGATGAAAGAATGACGAAACAGATATACAATGCGAAAGTGGAAGGATGTAGGAGCCGAGGAAGACCAAGACTAACCTACCATGACTAAATTGGTCATGTTTTATCAGAAGGTGATGTCAGGAGCCTTAGGAACCGGCGAGCGTGCATGAAAAGAGCTATGAATGTGAAAGAAGCGAGTGAAGTGTGTAAGGACCGCGTCTTATGGCGCTCGGTTCTCTTTGCCTACCCCGCAAGGGACCTGGCGTGAAGATATACATACATACATATACATACATATCTATAAATTCACACAAATCCCATGCAGGGTAGGCAGATAGAACCGAACACCACATAACAAATGTCACTCACTTCTTTAACATTCATTGCTCTTCTTATACACGCTCGCCGGTGTCTTAGGCTCCTGACATCACCTTCTGATAAAACACCAATTTGGTCATGGTAGGTAAGTCTTGGTCTTCCTCGTGCTTATTCGAAAATAGCTTAAATGTCGCTTTGTAAAGGTACTTTACTATCAGCGAGGCGAGACGCAGAGAAACAAGGAAGAACTGAAAATATTTGACTAAATTTCAATTCTCTCCTTGACACCATTTCGGGCGGATCATCTCTTTTACGGAAATACAATATGTGTACGCAGAAATACACTTCTTAATCTGCCACCAACTATTATTCAAATTTTTTACACTTTACAATTTTTTACATTTTTTACACGCATATTCTGGTGGTGGGAATAGGTAGGCAATGTAGGCATGTAATAGGAGGTCAGTAGCCGGTAGTGGAACGTTATTGAATTGATATTAAAATGAGTTTTTTATTCCTTTGCAGCAAAACAAGCTTAGAGTTTAGTTACAGCTTCTTATCATATTAGCTGATGTTAGGTACTAGTGAAAACTTAAATTCAAGCCAGAATCATTTATTATTCCAAGCCTTTGTTATGAAGCTTCGAATATATTTCTTGTACATGCGGGTTTAATCACGATGTTTTCTTTCATTGCCGAGCACGAGATAATTACAAATGTATACTTAATCCGAAAACATAAATTTAGTAGTACATACCCACACCATTCGAACTAGGGACCAACATCACTGTTTAAAAACTTTAATCATTTAATACTTTTTAATTAATAGCTCCAACAAGTTGCGAATTGCTTTCAGCATTTTCTACTTAGCGAGATCGCAATAAATGTCTCCCCAGTAAAGCAAACTTTTAACTTTGCTACGATATATAAAATAATAGTATGAGCTAAACATAAGCTTAACTGATGTTAACTTTGTAATGTACGTTAGTAATGTTTAAATTACCTATATCCTTATATAGCGCTAGAACAAATTGTATTTATCTAGCGTTCTGTACACTATGCTATAGCGTAGCTTACTAGTTAGGAAATAGCAAAATTTTTAGCTAGTGTACTTTTTGGACGTTTTGGGTACTCTCAAAACGTTTGCTACATAAGCAGCAGGTTTCGTCACACGAGTGCTCGTACGCAGTGACTGCTGGTTGTTTACGTGATATATCATATGTATTAAATAGGTAAATATTCAGGCTTACACTATGTATATAGTGTGATGTAATTTTTAAACGATGACTCAATCATCAATGATCAAGATAGCGGCCTCTATGTTTTTTATTATACAGCGTGTCTGTGTGCTATGACGCTATACTGGAACAATATATATGTGCATTTCGGAATCTTTCCTGAAATATACCTAATCCGGCAATAAGTTCTGTTACAAATTAATATGCATTTATTTTCTTATAAAATAATGTAATATTAATTAAACTTACATGTACATATTTATGGACACCTTAGCAAAACATAAAAAAATGATTCTATTCGAAATGGCCACCTTTGGCTTTGATACAGACTTTTAATGTCTGACCACGAATCTATGGATTTACGCACTGTTTCCATGGGAAATGTAGCCACTTCTTGTTCCAGAGATTTCTTGAGACACAATGTCGACGTGCAATTCGAGCAGGCCATATCCTCTAAAACTGACCATAATTTGTAGCCTAAGGGGTTTAGATCTGGACTAGACGAGGGCTAGTCTTCAGCTCCTATAAAAACCGGAACATTGGTTTCGAGCCAGGCTTGGGTAGTTAGTGCCCTGTGACTACGTGCAGAGTCCTGCTAGAAAGTCCACAGTACATTTTTAAAAAGTGTATTGCTAAGAGGTTTCCCTACACCAAGGCTTTATACACTTTGGCTAAAGTCTTCACTCCTTTATCACAAAAATGAAGCTTTGGGACTCCTTGATAAGACAGCCCCCACCAAATCATTACAGACGCAGGAATGACCACGTTGTACCTTTCCGAACACTTAGGTGGCTACTCTAGAACTATTTGCGTACAGCGTCCGTGGTCGCAGGAAAGACAGTCGCAGGAAGGACGCTGCAAAGCGTTCGAAACGTCAGGTTTCAACAAAATAAATAAAACACGCGATACTTCCGTTAAAAATAGTTTAATTTCAATGTGTAACAATCGCGAAAACCTAAGACAATACTATTTGCCTACACTTTGTCATTTTGCCTGTTGTAGTGCTCTACAATTGTGAAAATTTTTTCATCAGAAAAGAGTTCCTCTGCTTTTCACCTGCGTATGCGTATCTGCGTATCTGCCAGAGAGTGTTTTGATCGATCATCGATCTTTAACTATAGGGGTTGATTTAAGGCATGTTCTGTATATCGACGATAAACGCCGAGCTTCAGGTCTTGTTTTATTATTCGCGACAGAATCCTAGCGGGAATCGTCATTTCTTGTGATAAGATTTTTTGTTTCCTAATGGGGTTTCAGCAAATTCTAGCATTATTACACTAGCAGCATTAACAGCTTTTGTAGTTCTAACAACACACGGTCACTCCTATCTTTTATGGTCTTCAACAGAGAAAGTGTTCGTATTCTGTCGATAGTACGATGTAGATGTACTAACATACGGCTAATAACAAGCCTTTGAAGTAACTTGAATAAGACCCACGGCTCCATACCCATTTTGTGCACGGCAATCACTGCAATCCTATTTTCTTTAACACTACATTCCATATTGTCATTTGATAATAAATACGAAAAAATATGTAAAACGGCGGGAAATCGAAAGAAGTTTTTAACGTAATAATCGTGTTCCAAATTCAAAACAATTAAAGCGTTGAAAAAAAAGAAACGTTTCTACGTCTAAACAGTATGCGGTACAGTATTATGGCCAGACTAGTTATATACCACCGCTAATCTATTCGTACGACAATTATTGATAACTGTTTCACATTATGTTAATGAGCTCAAACATTAATTTATTATGTTTTCGATTAGTGTTTTGTTTGACTTTTACATCTGTAGTTCAAATTCTCTTCAGAAAAATAAGTATTGATTTTTTAATTGCCTTGCCTGCAACTACCCTCAATACGAGGGTCACACTGCATGTTTTTAGAATTGGCCAGAAGCATTCGAAAGGACTTTTGTGAAGTTGTGCAATTAAATTATTGGTTATTACAAATTTGCGATAATATAAAAAAAATACCTGTTGTGCATCGAAATTAATTTGAATAAGTACACAAAGGATTTGCCTTATGAATTATTACGACTTACGTTGCGAATTTAATTAGCAACAATGTTATAATAGACTTCAATCGGCATTTCATTATGAGTCCCCATACCGTATCACTGTTCATAACTGGTCAGTTCAAACATGATCGATGCAAGCTCACTGATGATTTGCACGAAGAACATCCTTCTACGGCGACCACTGAAGATAACGGATATCATCTGTGTTGTAGGGTTAATAATAGAAATTGATTAAAGAGTGACATATCAACCGATTCGAGCAAGTTTACGTGAGTATAAAACGATTGAGTCATCACGTCCATCGATTTCTAAAAGTTATATTAAAAGGATGTGGATGAGTCATTTCTCCCGTAGTTTTTAAGTACATTGAAAAAATAAATGGTAGTGTACCAGTCACATAAGCCTCTTATTTGATCTTCAAATGTGATTGTGCATATGCTGGAGAAATAAAACCAAATCATTTTTTTACCTACGTTTCTCGCCTGCATTGATTATGTTGATCTGGCACCATTTTCGAACATCCTTTGATTCACAAGACTGTTTTTTATCTCGTACAAAACAATAAATCAACTTTTCATCTCATGTGACAGTGTCGCAAATATTATTGGAATATCCGAATATTGGATATTTCAGCAGCATTTTTGTGTAACAATCAACGTGAGCCTGTTTCTGTTCTGGCTTTGGAACGTGAATTCCCGCCAGGACAACGAATTTTTTCATTGACATGCTTGTTTTGGTATGAGCTGCCACGAGCGCAAAACTTTCAGTTGTAGGTACGTATGTCGGCAATACCAGGAACACACTTAGAATGGTACCTACTCGTAGACTCCTTCAAATCCCATCTTTTAAAATGTCTTCAAATGAGTATGTAATTGCGTAAATAGTTATGTAAGTATGTAAGTAAACTTATTTTTTGCATGTATGTGCATTTTTGTAAGTAGCTAGTATTATTACGTCAGTAATTATACGAGTATAATAACTGATGTGTTTTTATACAACTTTGGGAGGCATACAAGCACACGTAAAGCGGTTACCGTAACCCATAAACGCTCGCAATACATTAAGTATTATTCCCGCGATGCCACCTCCAATGCTAACACAGCCACTCCATAGAAGCTTACTGGTGAACTCACTCACACGCAGGAACACAGCAACCCTCTAGGGAGTTGTTATTTGGCTGTTGAGGTGGAGGTACTTCCCAGGAAGGGCTATTTTGATGCGCCACCGAGCTCGTCTGCTCGTCTGATGTACTAATGCAACATGAAAGGTAATGTAATAAATAATATACAAAAAGTATACATGCACTTAGTTACCAAGATACGAATGTGAAGCTCGCCTTTATTAAAGATGCACTCTAAGTTTATTCTACCGATGTATAACTTCACGCCAGAGAGACAGAGAGAACAAAGTGCCCAAATAGATCCTTACATACCTCACTCGCTTCTTTAACATTATTAGCTTTTCTCATGCACGCACGCCAGTTTCTCGGGCTCATGACATCACCTGATAAAACACGATTAAGTAGTTCACGGTAGGTAAGTCTTGACCTTTCTCGACTCCTACATCCTTCTACTTTCGCGTTGTATATCTGTTGCGTGGTTCCGTCTTCTTTCTACATGTCCGACTGAACGGAGCATGCTTCGCCTTATTTTAACACCGAAACTCTCTTTCAGACCAACTGTGTTTGTAACATCGTAATTGCGATCGCGGTCTACAAACGTAACGCTACAAGCTTTGCGCAACGCTCGTATTTCGACTGCTTTTATCCTAATTCCATGCTCTCTCTGCCACACACTGCTTTCAGCATTTAACATCTCGCTTTCATAGTTAAAGTTAATGCAGGGACCAGTACTGTGTTAAGTATAGCGAGCTGTGCATTATGGCTCAAGGTTTTACTGCTAAGAAGGTTTCCCAGTGCTCCATTTACATAGTACTTCGTCTTTCCACGTCAGCGCTGTACCTTCCGTCTGGAAAGTGCATCCAAGATATACTCTTATTCCCATGTTCCAACACGTCATCATTAATCGTAATCCTTACATTAGTTCTGGTTTTCTCTTTCAAGTTTATTTTATTTATCAATGTTTATATAATAAAGGTACAGCAATAACGAACTTACAAAAATGAGGTCAGTAGAGGTCACAGAGATGTGAAACGTCGTACCGCTGCACAGCTCCGCTGTTGTAGTGGTGGCGGCATGCTGAGGCGGTAGTTAGGTTAGTAGGTTTCCTGGAAGATTCCGGGCGTGCCTTTATAACAGATAGCAGAGACACAGCTCGTTGATTCGAGATCCTGTAAATTACAAATGAAAATGTTAAAGAGCCGTAGTATATATATATCTCGCCAGTAGCAGTTGAGCAGTATAGAGTGTGATGAAACCTTAGCCTGATTTATAATTAGGACCCATAGGCTTCGGCGTCTCACAATACGAACTCTATGATTCGTCCAATCTAATCTTAGCCGTATACTTGATATTGTTTAGGACTCTGCCTCCTGACGTAATATATAAAAACAGCCATATCTCAAAGAAAAAAATAGATATTCATTTGCAAATAACAAACATACAACCAGAAGGAGAATTTGTACAAAAGTCGTCTGCGTGAGTACCTCTGTCTCACCTATTTCTACTGTCAAGCAGCTATACTTATATAGTTGTGTTCCTGTTAGATTCGTAGCATGTTATTCTAACGACTAACATCTACAGCGCCTGAGGATGCCTCGTGAAGAGGCGAAACACGTGTCGCGGAGACGACCGGAGCAGCCAGGGCAACAACGGTGGCGGGTGCATGCGGTTCACATTTCAGATGGCGAACACTCGCAGAGACGACCGGAGCAGCCATGGCAGCGGCGGCATGCATCTACTAACGGTAGTGGGTGGGTGCCGGCCGGCAGTAGTTCGCATGAACTAATCGGGAGCGGAAGCACACAAAGTAGATTGGATCAAATTGCCTGTAAATTTGACTTTCGCAAAGTAACGCCTGAATCTATTAACTATTATATAGTTGTGTTCCGGTTTGAAGGGTGAGATATGACCGAGAAATTACTGGGTACTGTGATGGAACAGCCTTAGGTCACAAGATTGGCAGCGCGCGAGTAACATCCCCGACCGAGTGTCAATAGGCTGAGGTGACCGCCTACCATCTAATGTGGGCCGCATGCTTGTTTGCCAATCTAGTTGTATAAATATACATGAACTAGTTAGTACAATGCTTATCATCGATAACGTCACGTAACTCCACATTTTATGAAAATAAATATTTGCATTGAATGGATAATCCCACACCCATTTGTGAAACAACTACACCGGCGGCGTTATGTACCCGGGTACAGCAACGAAATTTCGCCTTTATGTATGCCACATTTCCTATGTTCTTTCCGTGCCTAACACACTCGTATATTTGTTTATGTTAATTTGTCAGAGAAAGACATAAAGTGCGTATGACATTTTCATGACAGCAACAATATACGGAATAGCAAATTTGCAATAAAGAATACTCTCAGAATGTATACCCAACTAAACTCACATTTCACAATGGTTGGTAATTTTACTTTTAGGCTTTTTTACCTCATAATATGTTTGTCTTCAAGATCACTTTTGTACCTTCTTCTTTCTCGCGTTATCCCGTATCCAAATCCATTCGAATTGTCGGGGTCTGCACCACTGGGGAAGCACCTCCACTTTAGATAAACCGCTGCCAAATAACAATTGAAAAAACCCTAGAGGGTTATTGTGTTCCTACGTGTCAGTGAGGTCACCAGTAAGTTCCTAAGGAGTTGCTGTGTTAGCAGCAGAGGTGGCATTGCGCGAGTGATACTTAGGTTTCATCACGATGTTTTTCTTCACCGCCGAGCAAGTGATAATTCCAAATATGTACATAAATTCGAAAACACGAATTTAGGAAGACATGCCAGGATGCAAACCTGGGACCTGTTGGTCAAGAGGCCGATTCCTTATCCACTCAGTAAACTCAGTTTCGTATCTATCTTTCTCTGTGTCACGGCCAGATTTATCTGAGAAAGTGTTCAGACATAAATGAGAAAATCTCAGAATGTGTCGTAAATTAAGTTGAAATTTGACATTTGATGGCACAACATTTAATGAACTCCGTTGTGCCGTGGTTAATAATGTGACTTTGACAGCAATGCTCGTGGGTTCGATTCCCACACAGGATAAATATTTGTGTGCATGAACATGTCTGTTTGTCTTGGTCTGGATGTTTTAAAAGAGGTAGGGCGCATCAAAGCAGCCCGTTTGTGGAAGTACCTCCACCTCACAGAAAACCGCAGCTAAATAACAACTTCCTAGAGGGTTGTTGTTGCGTTCCTGCGTGTGAGTGAGGTCACCAGTAAGCTCCCTAGGAGTTGCTGTGTAAGCAGCTGAGGAGGCATCGCGCTAGTGATACTTATTATATCGCAAGCGTTAATAGGCTACGGTACCCGCTTTACATCAGGTGGGCCGTTTGTTTGTGTAACCCGACGTAGTATAAAAAAAAATCACAAACTTACAAATGAAAAAACATATGAAACTCTTGGATAGTGACTCCAATTCGTATCTTATTGCTAACTAGACTAAAACGCTGATTAACATGCGTTTTATGACAGAAATGTTTAATATGAATTTTCCATTAATTAAATAAGTTAGTTCGGACATGTGAAAAAAATGTAGAAAGAAAGAATTACGAAACAGATATACAACGTAAAAGTGGAAGGATATAGGAACCGAGGAAGGTCAAGACTTACTTACCATGAACAAATTGATCGTGTTCTATCAGAAGCTAATGTCAGGAGCCTTAAAACTGGCGAGCGTGCATGAGAAGACCAATAAATGTTAAAGAAGCGAGTGAGGTATGTAAGAATCGTGTCATGTGGCACTCGGTTCTCTCTGTCTACCCCGCAATGGACTTGATGTCAAGTTATACAATACATAGGGTAGGGTAACTCGGCGCCCGTATCTACATAATATGGCAACGCGGCAGGAAGGTATTTCTTCAAGAGTTTATAAAAATGACATATTTAATGTGCAAATCTTAAAGTAAATACTAAACATTTTTTGTACAACGTCGGGAACATACAAGCATATGGTCCACTTGATGTTAAGTAGTTACCATAGCCTATGAACGTTTTACATTAGGTACTTGCGCGATGTCAACTCTGCTGCTGACACAGCAACTTCTTTGGAGTTTACTGGTGACCTCACTATTAGGCAGGAATACAACAACCCACCATGGAGCTGCGTTTTCTGTGAGGTGGGGGTACTTCCACAGATGGGGCGCTTTAATATGCCCTGCCTCTCTTAAAATACCCACACCAAGCATAACAAACATTTTCATGCACACAAATATTTGTATGTGGGAATCGAACCCACAAAGTGTTGTGTATGCGCACGGAAACAATGTAAAAAATAATATCCTTCAATGCTATGTATAGCCGCTAGTACCGGCAATGATCCTAATATCAAGGATCGTGGGTGAGTGCCGATCACAGCTTGTGTCTGAAATTGAAACATCACTAGAACAGGTCTCGGATTGGGGTAGGCTGTATTTAGTTCAACTTAATCCCCTAAAGACACAAGTATGCGCATTTACCGCGAAAAAGCCCCCATTTATCGTAGCTCCTCGATTAGAAGGTACACCCCTCAGCGTTACGCATAACAGCGGTATCCTGGATATCGTTATATCGAGCGATGTACAGTTTAGCGGTCATCTGGAGAGCAAAGCTAAGTTGGCGGCCAAGAAGATTGGTGTGATCAATAGAGCTAAACAATACTTTATACCTCAACATCGTCTCTAACTTTGTAAGGCCCAGGCCCTGCCTCACATGGAATACTGTTCATCTTTGGGCAGGCGCACCACAATATTTGCTTACTCCATTTGATCGCATACAACATAAAGCACTTCGGATCGTCGACGACCCAGTGATCTCCGTTCAGCGGGACTCGCTTTGTACACGAAGAGACGTTGCTTCTCTTTGTGTACTGTACAAATTGTATCATAGCGAGTGTTCGGAGGAGCTGTTCATGATAATACCAGCCGCTGAGTTCCACTATCGTACCTCTCGCCACAATCTAAAATTTCACCCTCACCATGTTGATGAGTGGCAATCCACTATAGTACGCTTTCTGAGGCATTTCCTATCACGTCGGTGAATTGTGGAATAAAATACCCTGAGCGGAGTTATCGAACAAATACATTAAGGGTGCTTTCAAGAAACTGTTACCCCAAAAAGGCTGGCAACGAATCAGTGACCCCTTGGTGTTGATAATGTCTATGGTCGACGGTGACCACTTACCATGAGATAAACCACAAGCTCGTTTGCCCCCCTCTAATATATATATATAATAAAACACAGTGCCATCTAGGGTCAAAATGATATGGGTACTAGACGACTGATAAACATAGGTATATATAAATTTTTTTAATACTTATAATATAATTGGCAGAGCTGCGATAGCCAGCGGAGCCACATTACCCTCAAAATTGCCGTTTGGCGTAGACTGATGTCATCCAGCTAGCGTTTAGACGGTAATAGTGAGAAACTCCAAAATCGACACACTAATAGCTAACATATTGTAGTTTTGTATCCTTTAATTTGAAATTTAAATGTTCGTTGGTGAGGAAGAACGGTCCAAAATCGTTCCAATTAGAAAAAAAAACATATGGGAAAACGTATGGTCCACTCTGCAGTGCAGAGTCTGCACTGCACTCCCATCAACAGAAAAAGTAACAGCACTCGTCGCTAGATGTCGTACAGGGTTCCATATATTTTTAATAAATTAAAAATAAAATATTTAATAATTTTTTAAATTTAAAAAATATCAGCTCTGCCTACACAGCTTGCTGTTATTTAGTAGTACATAAAAAAACCCAGACCATGCCAAACAAACATATGCACACAAATGTTTGTCCTATGTGGGAATCGAACCCACGAGCGTTGGTATCAAAGTAGCCTTACTCATCACTGCGCCACTGAGCTCGTCAATATTTATTATAATATGTCATGACAATAAACATTTACATCGATATATTGTCACTTGCTCGGCGGTGAAGGAAAACATCGTGAGGAAATCCACAAGTCAAAAAAATTATATTTCAAAAGACGTGTGGAACTAACCTATGAAAGGTCTGGTTTCTCTTGGATGTCTGACGGCAGTCGCCCCATGCAAAAAACAGTATTCTCGCCAAATCCTTAGACTTAGGTAGCTGATCCCGCCACTCCTAATAGATTAGAAAACGAGGTAACACTAACAAGAATAATAGGCTCGTACTCGCTGTAAACATGATAGATTCCCTGTGAAGTGTTATTTTTTCCAGTCTACAGTATTTAGACAGCGTTTATTCTGTTTTCTGTACTAAATTTCGTAATTGAGTTTTTTTCAGAAAAGATACTTATACATCTAACCTTATAAACAAAACATTATCCAGATACAAAATGTAACTCAAATCTGAACAAAACTGTTTCCGAAATATATATACCTACATATACAAAAATTGCACTTGCTTAACGTATAGCCTAGCCTATGTGTCCAAAATATGACGAAAATACAAAATGCTATGTAATTTATTTGAAAACAAAACTTTACTTACAATTCCAGCAACATTAATTTTCATTTTTCGTGATGACACCAAAACCTTTTTTACCTTTCAACATTCACAATGGACTTAACCTTGTCTAGTATTTTTTGCGGTTAAACTTTAGTCTTTCAACAAATTAAGTATTGCTCGCGTTTATGTTCATTTTAGTCAATATAACATATTATCGTTGCAATGGCTAAAACCTTTTTAACAGTATCTATCAGAGCATCCTGCTATCAAGTATGGTAAAGCAAACAGGTTTCATTTTTTGTTAACCAAATAGTTACTGTTTTTTCTTAGGGTACATCTACAATGGAGAACGTGCGACTACAGGCGTCCATTTGTGAAGTCTCCTAACTACTATTTTTTTATGGAAAGGCGAACAACTAAATGAGTCTCCGGTGGTAAATAGCTACTAACGTCCACAGACAACTGTAGTAGCTGGTAGTATCAAAGGATCTTATATTGTGAATTGTCATCTGCCCGTTCATAGTAACACAAATTTTGCTGGTTATCATAACATGGCCACCACTGGGCTTAAATTCTGTAATTCATCTATATATAGTTATTCTATATCTATATGTATATAGCTTTGTATAAATAAATATTTGCAACAGTAACGTTCCGTCAACTAGTCCCAAATTAAGCAAGGCTTGCACTATGATAAACTGATAAGCATACACCTGTATAAATATATAATATTGTTAAAACATACGTATAAAACACAGAAAATACTGAGATATATAGTTCAAATTTGGATTCGCATTGTCTGACATCTTCAAACGCGACCTAATCAATCGTTACAGGAAAAGAAAACTTTGGATTTATTTTAATATGAGCATATAACAATAAAACAATCTGACTAAATCGACTGCAAGATACTGTATCCCTTAAATAGTTAATAGATTCAGGCGTTATTTTGCGAAAGTCAAACTTACATGCAATCCGATCCAAACTGCTTTGTGTGCTTCCGCCACCAATTAGTTCATGCGGCCTAGCGCCGGCCGGCACCCACCCACTACTGTTAGTGCGTGCAACATGCCGACGCTGCCATGGCTGCTCCGGTAGTCTCTGCCTCGGCTGCTGCGGTCGTCCGCCATCTGGAACAGAATCCGCATGCCCCCTCCACCACCGTCGCTGCCACGACTGGCCTGGTCGTCGCTGCGACACGTGTTTCGCCTCTCCACGAGGCATCATCAGGCGTTGTAGACGTTAATCGTAAGAATAACATGCTACAAGTGACAAATCCATCGCAGTGCCGTCCCTTATATTGAATTGAGGGTGGGGGTGGATGGTGTGAGCGAAAAGATATTTAATAGTGGGGAATGGTTTACGTCAGTCTGTTTGTTCATGAGAGTAATTTTAGAATTTTTATGTTTATTAATTTCTAATTGTTCCCTAATATTTAGTTTTAAACCTTTGTCTATGGTGTGTAAAATTTGATATGTATTAGTGGGGGATAAGTTATGTCCTTTGTCTATGAGATGCTCATCGCCCAGAAAGGTCACACTTCGCTGAGCATCTCATAGACAACTGCATGAACTAATTGGTGGCGGAAGCACACAAAGCAGTTTGGATCGGACTGTATCCCTGCTGAATGCCCGCATATGCAAGGAACTGTATGCGGGCATTCTGCACGCGAACAGTTCCTTCCACGCTTATATGACATCCGATGAAGTGTAAAAAAAGTGGACGGATGCAATGTATTTGCCAGACGTGTATGCAGCCTTATCAAAAAAGTACATATTGCGCGGGCGGCTTTATAATCTTATCCTTGATAGTAGACGTTATTACCTTTTTACCGCAGACGTTTTAACCTTTTTGCTGCAACAGAAAGAGAACTAACCAAAATAAAACTGATATAACAGATTGCTAAGAATCTGTTATATCAGTTTTGTTTGAACATCGTTAACGAAATGACTTAATTCATATTAAAATAAAAACAATTTAAATAAAAATTAAAATAGCATTAAGTTGATATGTTATTATTAAAATATTCCTCTAAACTGTAAAAAAAATCTCTCCATTAACTACATCTTCAGTTTGGATTCATAAAGTTAAATGCTTCCAATTTATCTCAACTTATCAGGAACTTGTTGTTTTACTTCCTTGGGTAACAAAATACATTTACCGTCTTATCTGACGTGAAGCTATTAATGTAATGGATACTCTTTAGGAGCATGATCGTGTCATAACTCATTCATATATTATTTACACACAACAGGGGTTACTTGGTTGCTTATGTCTTTAGTATACCCTAACCTTCAGACATTGGACAGGTGATCAATATGTATGACATGATTGTCATATTTAAATATTCCTTCATCTTAGTGGTATCCCAGTTCCCAATCCATTAGTATTGGCGGGGTCCGCTACCTAATAGTAAGGACTGCGAAGTCAGACCTCCACAACCCAGAGGGAAAACCAGACGTTTTCTTAGGTAAGGTCGCACGTCTTTCGAAATCGATTTTTTTTTTCGACATGCGGGATTCCTCACGATGATTTTCTTCACTCTGAAAACACGAATTTAGTGGTACATGCCAGGATTCAAACTAAGGACCAGTTTATCAATAGGACGGTTCTTTATCCACTGAGCTATTCCTGCTTACTTTATTTAAATATTCGATTCGAAATAGTCGATTTCCTTCAATAATAGTACTTAGGTCTTAAAGTCTATAACAGGCTTAAATGGTTTGTAAGAATATTAGAAAGTTTTAAGCACGCCATTACTACACCGCTTCAAACATTTCTTTGGTTTTACGCCATTTGTAGTAGAAAATATTGTTTTTGAATGGGCCATAAATTCATTAGGGTCGGCTTACACCTACGTTGAACTATGAGTTTACCGTAGGTGTTAAATATATTTAAGATTTAAATGGGGTCCTCAATAATTAATTAGAGTATTTGGCAGAAGCGTGGATGATCACAAATTCTTAGGACTACGATATTCTGGAGATTTGGTACTTGAGGCAAAGCCGAGTGTCGACCGAATTTAGCATTAGTGCTCGGCGAATATGACTAATCCAGTAATACAAAATACAGTCAAAAATACAAAATAATTACCAGTGAAACTAATAGACAATGAAAACTACTAATACAAAATAGTGTCATCATTATAGTTGACGGCACTAATGATTTTTATTAATATATTCGGACAAACAATTGTCTACATTTACCTATGTTCCCTGCCAATTGAAAAATAGAAACATACAAGATTTTGTGTTAAAATTTAAACCGTTTTGAGCAACCAATAACGCAAATATTTTAGTGTGACTAATATTGTTTCTTTGCTTTGGTCGATAGTTAGTTTGTGCTATACTAACTACAAGTACACCGGCCGGCACACGTACGCAAAGTTTGTATATGTAAGTACCATTAGTAAATTCTTCTTACGAAAATATAGACATAAGCAACTTAAAAATGCCTATATTTCCATTCACCTCTTCGTATATAATAATAAGCAGTGGGTATTGACGGTTTTAGTGTAACCAGTAAAATATTTAGAAACAACAGGAACGTGTAAATTTGTATATGTTTTTCTCGAATTTTCTTTATCGATTGCATACATCGTTTGTTATATAGTAGGTAACATGCAAGAACCAATTAACCAAGAAGAAGAATGATCAAAGTTAAGTTAAAGGCGGTCCAATTGGTTAGTTCAATGATCAGGTAGGATCAACATCTTGTCACTTCGCTTTATTGGATAAAATATCTTCTTAATATTGGATTATAGACTCAAATCAGTGAGATATTTAGACGCTAAAACACAAAATTTTGGTGAATAAAGTGTGCCTTGCGCTGTCAAGAGGCGCCACAGCAGGCAAGCACTCTTTCGTTTTCGTCTTTGACGACCGCAGCAGCTAGAGCAGAGATGACTAGAGTAGTCACAGTAGCGTTTGTATACATGGAATGGTAGTGGGTTAGCGCCGGGCGTGGTTAGTTAGCAGCATACAGTATAGTACAGTTCAAATTATAATTGCAGTGTTTCATTATTCCCATTTTACTAGCTAATCCTTTAATCGCCGTTCATTGGCGTAGTTTTTCTTTTGAATCAAAATTCTATAATAACGCTTGCGAGTAGTATGCGCCAAGCTTAACGAAATTTCAGACAACGGTTAGGTATAATACGCTTAATAGCATTTTCAGCTGTTAAAAGTTTAATAGATCTAGAGCGAATGTTTACGCTATCAAACATCTATCATATCTAGTGCAAAGTTTTTATAACAGTAGAAATTAAAATACTAAAATCTATATTAAGTTTATTTAAAATTACTCATGACTTGATTAATTAACAATTATATAATTAACAATTTCAATTGTTTATCTCAATCTCAGGGAAAATTCAATTGTATAAGACTTTTTTTTTTAATTGTCTGCTGTCTTTCTTTATTTGTTATACTACTATTAAATAACAAAATGTTTGTGAGGGTTTATTAAAACAAAATTGTTACTTGACATTGTCTAAGTTCAGAATTTTGAGATTTAAAGAAGACGATACTTTGTTCATACAAAGTTAATTATGTCAGATTTCAGGAAGGAGTAAATTAAAGGTCACACAAAAGTTGAAGACAAAAAAGTTGTAACTTTCATATGTAAAATATAATATCAAGTATGTTTTTTATTGGCACTATCTGTGGGCAGTGAGTTTGTTAATTTAATTGAAAATTATCATAAATATGATTCCTTATTGAGTGATAAAAAAATCACAGCCAAGAGAAGTAGAACACTTTAAAGCAACCTGACAGGGAAAATACTTCCACCTGCCAGAAGACCACAGCCAAATAACAACTCCTTGGAGGGTTTTTGTAATCCTAGTGAGTGAGGCTACTAAAAACTCCTAAGGAGTTTCCGTGTTAGCAGTGGTATAACCACTTTACATTAGATTTACTATATGCTTATTTGCCTCCCGAATTTGTATAAAAAATGCATAATTCCCGAATACGAGAAATTTGCAAATAGTGTTTCTTTTAATTTGAACGCAAATGTTGCGTTTCATTCAACATAACTTCAACTATAGTAGATTAGTTTTACTATTACCTATATAGTCGGCGGCAGCAAAAATTCAATCTATCAGCAGCGTATTTGTAATGAAAACGCGCCTTTTTTTAGCTTCTACCTAGTGTTATCTCTTCATCTATTCGTTTTATACAGTAAACAGTAAGGGAGATAATGGAACGCACATGGTACCGATCGCGATACGGGTAATAGTAATATATATAATAATAATCGATTAGTGTTAGATGCCTCGCTAAAAAGCCGTAAATTCTAAGGTATGAATTGCCCGTGTAGAATTAGAACTGAACTATATTTTGGAAAACATACGACCTAATCTAAAAAAGTCTGGTTCGCCCTCTGGGTTGTGGAGGTCTATCGGAAGTTGCTCTATATAAAAATAAGTATTTTCACCAAATTCTTAGGCTTGGGTAGCGGACCCCACCATTGTAATTGATTAGGAAACGGGATAATGGTAGGAATAAGAATTGGAACTGAACGTCAGTTAGTAATGCAAAAAATATATATTCTGAATATTAATGATAAATAAAAGTTGTCAATGTCAATTGAGTTTGATGTAAATGTAACATTTTATATTGTAATTCATACGTTTTCGTGTGCCAAGAATTACTTGTAGATGCACCATTCTTATTCCTTACCCGGCTACTGCAGCAGGGGGGACCGGGAGCCCTTCATTCCGGTCCCCCCTGCTGCAGTAGCCGGGTTCACTCCAGTCTCCTTCTCCGCATTGCAACACTTTCAAAGGCTGGTGGTTCAGCCTCCCGGGGGGCGGAGATTAAGTAATTCCCTAATTCGAGAATTCTGCGGGCGGCCAGTGGTCAACCGTTTCACCGGGTCTCTCTGACCGCCGTATTGTTAGTAACAGTTCAACACCCGCCGGTCTTTCCGCTGTTGCAACACCGACCTCCTATTTAAGTGGCGACCTTCCTCACGCACAGTAATACAATAACCGTCCCAGAATTTATTCTGTGATGTGGATGTCCTTGCCCAAACGAATATTTACAACCAGAAGTCCTGCTATGTTTTGTCGTTACAAAAAGGAGGGGACGGAGGACAGCGCGATCTCTTTTTTGAGTACTACTACTCTAACACTCTACTCTACTCTACTAAAAAGGTATAAAAAATCTCAAATAATCGAATTAAAATAATAAGTGAATAATAATAAGTAAATATACTCTGCCGGTGAGCCATGAAGTCGAACTTACGAAAAACGATTAGAACAAACGTGTTGCAGAGCCGCAATCAACGTTTAGAAAACACCGGCATCTCAAGCAGGAACAACATGAACATTTATTTTTATTTTTCAAAGGCATCTATGGCGTTGATATCACCGTAGCCTTATGCGAAGTACAGCCCTACCTTTATATTATACATTCATATAACGAGGAAATAAATATATTTGCCTTACAATAAGTAATCGTTACGGTAAACAAAAAATAAATTTCTGAAAACGTGAAAGAAAATAACAGGTTCAAGGATTACCTAAATGCTTTGTCAACACAAAAGTTAAGAAGGCATAGGATTACCGGACCTTCGTAGAAGAGGCGGTGATTAAAATGAGGGATATTGCTTCAACAAAGTTTTCTTGCAGCAACGAAAGGGTCGACTGTGGTTTATGGGCGGTTGTACATAGGTCTTAAGGTATAACTTTGTGTGTTCGATATCTTTTAGGTACATCATTAGTATTGTCGATCAATGATCAATAATTCATGAAAGGGACAAGGGACCGTGTTATTAATTGCTTTATTATACGAGTCTATCCGCAAAGGACTGCTTAACGCATTGTTGTTTGAGAGGTATTCGTCTGTTTCAGCCGTTGGTAGAAAACGAGAATTTATTCTCGATAGGGAAATGGGTTTATCGGAAACAATTATTAACTTTAATATTACACATCTTGGAATTATTTATTCGATTTAGTAACACGATAATCACTTTACATCATTTTCAGTGCCAAAGCTTACCTAATCTGTATGTATATCCTTGTAATATAAACGAGATACAAGTTACAGGTATTAGTTGCTTTTTGTGCAGACCGCAAACAAATACATACTTTCATATTAATAAAATAATTAACGTAATTCACGACAGTCAAATTTACATGCAATTTGATCTAATCTGCTTTGTGTACTTCCGCCAACTACTACGGTTAGTCGATGCATGCTGTTGCTGCCATGGCTATCCTAGTTGTCTCAGCGACACGTGTTTCTCCTCAACAAGAGGCATCCTCAGGAGCTGAAGATGTTAGTCCTTAGAAAAACATGCTACAAAATTTGAAACTGAGAATGTAATGCGTTAGCAAAATGCGCAAGGCGTGAGTTCTGCCGCGTATAATGTTGCCAGCATATGAGGTAATAGTTTCCTTTTAGGCGGTCTGTATGTTTGTTGTTAGTATATCAGTAAAAGTAATAATCATGATGTAAAAGAAAGCTTATACCAACTTTTTAATGATTCATCTCCTTTCCTAAATACTTAACATAATTACGAATAACTTATTTCCATACTCTGTTAGAAAGAAAATGATTCCATAATTATTCAAAAAATATGTCGCTTTTGAGATAAAGTCTTGCAATCTAAATTGCAAATTTCAAGATCGCGGCGGGATACATAATTTTTCTTGAGTTTTTCCAGTGACCTAAAGAACACACTATCCATTTATCAAAGTTATCGTTAAAATTGTGTCGACATTTCACAACTTCATCAGAATTTTTTCTGTAGTCAGTTGAGTGACAAATTTATGCTAAAAGCTTTAAAAAATATCCTTTTTAAATAATCTGCTGTAAATAGTTAAGTTGGTAAATATTAAA
Source organism: Pyralis farinalis (assembly GCA_947507595.1). Taxonomy (NCBI): domain Eukaryota; kingdom Metazoa; phylum Arthropoda; class Insecta; order Lepidoptera; family Pyralidae; genus Pyralis; species Pyralis farinalis. The sequence goes on from OX382275.1 coordinate 12,174,692, forward strand.
TAGATACAATACAATACAATACAAAACTCTTTATTGCACCAATAAAATATACAAATATACATAGTCTATATAGGAAAGTACAATAGGCGGCCTTATCGCTAATGCAATTTCTTCCAGGCAACCTTAACTAAAGGAGAAGTTGACGAAAGTAAAGGTAGGTGGCGCATAATGACAAAGTAAAAGAACCTTATACAATTATACAATTTATCTTAACAATATAGATGCAATACAAAAGTATGCAGTTATGTCCGACACTAAAAGAAAGACTGAACAGGATTGAAGCATATATAAGTTCCGAAGGTTAAATTGAAAGGTAGTAGCTTTTGACGAGCTGTTTAAAGCTCGACAGTGTTTGAGACTGCCTGATTGTAATAGGTAAGTCATTCCACAGACTGACGGCTTGAACAGAAAAGGAATTAGAAAAAAAGTTTGTGAAGTGAGAGGGTGTTTTCAGACGAAAATAGAAAAGATCACGTCGCGAGGGACCCTCACTATGAATGTCTCTATGGAAGGAAAAACATTCTTTAAGATAAGAAGGCGTAGAAGGATTGTATAGTATGGAGTATAAGAGAGAAAGTATATGCAGGTTTCTGCGATAACGGATAGGAAGCCACTTGAGTTGCGTACGAAATTCAGAAACGTGGTCATACTTACGAAGGCCATAAATAAAACGAATACACAAGTTTTGAAGACGCTCAAGTTTATTAAGCTGCTGTTCAGTGAGATCTAGATAGCAAGAGTCTGCGTAATCTAGGATAGGAAGGAGTAAGGACTGTGCTAATGCAATTTTTGTATTCACGGGAAGAAAATTTCGAAGTCGTCGAAGAGAACCAGCGGCTGCAAATATCTTCCTGCTGACCTCGGCCACCTGAGGACTCCAAGACAAGGTTCGGTCAAAATATATACCAAGGTTTTTGACTTGTTCTGTTAGCTCAATTTGGACTCCATCGAAGATAATGGCATCAAGATTAGACCAATTTATTTTGGAGATAAACCGAGGACTACCAATAATAATAGCTTGACTTTTTGCTGGATTAACTGTAAGCCCATGCGATTTACTCCAAGTTGATATTTTTAATAAGTCATAATTTATGATGTCGATACCAGAGGCGAGATCATCGATGTGAGTTTGACTATAAATTTGAAGGTCATCGGCGTAGAGATGGTAGGAAGAGCGAAGTTGATAAGTAATAGAATTAATGAACAAAGCAAATAGAAGAGGAGATAACACGCCACCCTGAGGCACGCCGGCAGACGTACTACACCAAGCTGAGAAAGTATCCTCGATGCGAATACGTTGCCTACGCCCATACAGGTAAGAACGAAACCAGTCAATTGCGATTGGAGATATGTTAAAGGAACATAGCATGCCTAGGAGTATATCAAAATCGACAGAATTAAATGCATTGCTGAAGTCTAGGAGCGTAAGAATAGTAACCTGAGATTTATCCATACCACGACGGATGTCATCTGTGATTTTAATGAGTGCGGTAGTCGTACTATGTCCAGAGCGGAAACCAGACTGAAGAGGATTCAAAATATTATTTTTGGACAGGAAACTACTAAGCTGGTGCTGAACAAGACGTTCAAGGACCTTGGAGAGAAAAGAAAGTATGGAAATAGGACGATATTCGGAAAAGGAACAAGGATTTGCTTTTTTAGGTAGCGGTACTACAAAAGCATCCTTCCAAATTGCGGGGAAGGTGCATGAGACAATTGAGTTGTTTAATAAAATGGTTATAGTAGGAAGAATGATATCAAGAATAGGAAGAATCATAGCACGACTTACCTCATCAGCACCCACAGCATCAGACGAGATAGACAGTATGCTCCTCTTAACATCACAATCAGCAAATTGACTAAAATGAAATGGTGGAAAATCAGGAGTCGGAAGCGAAGAAAGATGATTTATTGTATCAGTTTTGATACTACCACTGAAGGTAGAAGGAGGAGAGAAATGTTTATTTAGGGAATCAATGTCTAAGTTATTAGGGGTGATATTATGTCGGCGTCTTCCAACTCCCAAAGTCTTAAGAAATTTCCAGACTCTGGCTGGATCTCCATTCTCAACAGATTTGTGAATGTGGCGTCGTTGAGCTTCCCTACACATCCGATTACAGCGATTTCGGGCATAAATGTAACGGTCGCGATACGTATCAGGATCAGTTTTATATTTTGCTTTCAGGCTGTTTTTCTTATTGATAGCCGTCCTGATATCCTCAGTTAGCCAAGGAGCAGGTAGATATTTGACTCTAACAGGACGAATCGGAGCATGCTGGTCATAAAGACGCATTATTGTGGTGTTGAATAAACCAACCTGTTCGTCCACAGAATGGGCTCCAACAACAGCTTCCCAATTGCAATTTACAGCATCTTGTCGTAATCTTTCAAGATTAATCGCTTTAAAATTCCGCTGCATTAGAATTTTAGGTCTGTTTTTGGGAGGACGCAGTTTCAACGAGAGAAATATCAGGTCGTGAAAAGAAAAAGCGTCAGCAGAGCGTTGACCGTGCTTAGCTACAATATCTGGATTCGATACAAGAATTAAATCCAAAAGAGAGGGCCTACAATTGGGGAAAAAGTGAGTAGCTTGGAGAGATAAAATAGAGAGGTTACAGGAATCCACTAGAGAAAGAAGAGAGGCAGATCGGTGGTCATTTTTCAAAAGGCAAGTATTAAAATCACCCATTATTATAGTGTGATGAAAGGACGGAGAAAGATTTTCTAAAAGTGTTTCTAGAGAAGAAAAATAATTTATTGTTGGTGAGGGACTATAGAAGACCCCGAGAAGGACTTTGGTGTGAGAGAGACAGATTTCAAGAAAAAGATGTTCAGACATATCTGAACAATTAAAACTGTTAGAGAGAGAAACGATTTTAAATGGAATATGAGCGCGAAGATAAATAGCGACTCCACCGCCAACTCTCCCTGTTCGGTCATTACGTATGAGATGGAAACCAGGCAAGGAATATGAAGTAGACGGAAGACAAGGTTTAAGCCAAGATTCCGATACGAGTATAGCATGTACGTTTTTGACATCAAAGCTACTTAAAAGGTCTTGAAAATGCGCTGGGATGCTTTGAGCATTAATATGCACTGCATTGAAGTTTTTAGGTACGTCGTTGAATATGTTATCTAGCTCTACGTTCAGTGGAGTAAGTAGACTATGGAAACTTTCGCTAGAAGTGGTGGAACTAATTGAGCAAAAACTTTCATCCGCGTCAGACACATTCTGCATCGCTTATATGCAAAGCAAAAGACGTAAGATAAAAATAGTTAAACGAATAAATATTGCTAATAAAATAAACTTGATACTGCAAGCTACCCGCCAGCAGCAATTTTTTTACCACTACTAGAAACATTAAAACATGTTTTGTTTTTAATTTAATAAAACAAGTAATTAACAAACGTAATTTAGGTGCACGATCGAAGTATACTAGTAATGTACATAACAGAGGAACTGCACTAAAATAGTAACAACGGAGTTTCGCTGATAAGTAGAATTAAGATATATCAATTTTTATAATACGTAACGACGTCAGATATAACACAATAATATAGATAATTAATTCTGCAATATTAGCATATCGCAAGTACAATACACTACTATAACTATACACAAGACTAGAGCAATGCTTAAAAATATATATATATTCTCATTAAATGAGGACTGATTGCCACAACTAAAAAGAAAGAACGAATAGAAAACATGACATACGTTACTTGACATTACATACGATATGACTTTAAATTTTGTTACAAATAATACTGAAGGTGAAAAAAATAAAATAAAGTTTATACTGACTTAAAATTGAGAATGTTAAAAGTGAAACTTTAAATACCGACATTGGCAATATTATGAATAGTAGCGGTACCATGCTACGTATTATAAAAATAGTGAAAACCACATTTTAGATGACTTACTGAATATGAGGAACAAAACGTTTAGCAACTTGCTTACTTCCTAATGAGTCGTTTGGCCTTAGTTGCTGCTATCCGGCTCACAGCTCCACCGCCAGGCTGCTTGTTAGGGGGCGACACCGCAGCCGGGGCCGCCACAATCGATGAAGATTCTATTAGATGATTCGCATCAGATAAAGTGTAGATGCGGTACCTCGTGCCATCAGAACTGGCAACAATAACACAGCCATCCGCCGTCCAACACTGCGTGACCCCAAAATGCCGACGAACCGCCAAAAAAGCTTCATGTCTTGGCTTTGTCAAAAACTCAGAGAAAGTAATACCACTGCCTTTTAGAGATGTTTTCGAAAACCAGAGTTTACCTCTCACACTAGCATCTTGGAGTTTCACCAGGATAGGTCTCGGCCTATCAGAAGACCGTCCCATTCGGTGGCACCGTTTAATGTCATCTGCAGTGAAATTTGTGAATTTTAATTTCTCCGTTACCACCTTGACCACAACAGCCGGAGTGTCCTCCTGCTTCTCCTCTGGAACTCCGTGCATCAACAAGATCTTGCGTCTTGTGCGCATCTCAAAGGCATCTTGCTGTTGAGCTAGTAATTCCACTTGTTGCTGTAAATTCTTCAGCGTGGACAATATAAAAGATTTGAAGGTGCTGAAGTCGGCAGCTACAGAAGAGACAGTAGGTGAAGAAGAAGATGTGCTGGCCTTGTGGAGTTCATTTTGAAAGTCCGCCATCCTACCGGTGAAGTGCTCCATCAACTCGCTAATGGACTGTTGCAATTTTGCCTCCATAGTAGTGAAAAGTGAAAGTAGATTTTAGAGAGGATATATAACTGCTAGCAGGTAACTTAACTATTTAGTATGAATATTTCATGGACTATAACTTTATAACTGTAAATAAACTATTTTATTTAATTATTTTCTGGAAGAGCTACTTTTGGTGTTGTTTATTCCACGCCTACCCACACCCAAAAAAAAACTAGATAGACTAATTATTGAACTAAGTAGCTACTCTATTATTATTTTATACTACCTCGGGAGGCATAGAAGTAAGTATACTGCCCACCTGGTCTATACCGGTTACCGTAGCCTATGAACGCTGGTAATACATTAAGTATAACTCAGGCCATGCCACCTCTACTCCAGCACAGCAACTCCTTAGGAGCTTACTGGTGACCTCACTGACACGCAAGAATACTACAACCCCTATGGAGTTGTTATTTAGCTGCGGTTTTCAGTGAGATACTTACCCGTTCTCCTGCTTTGATGCGCCCTTATATATTAGAGATTAAATATTATTATGCGTTATTTTTTGATATTTCTAACATATAGACATTAGAAACTAATACTTACTATAACTCATAATTATTACTAGAATTTAGGGACGTTAACTACCCGTATTCTATAACAATACAGAATGTTGTGGTTCTGAAAACATACTCCCCAAAGGTAACAGGACATTGATAGCGGATATCACATTTCTATTAAAAATATTATCAGGTGATAAGGAATACTCAGAATTACTGAGTAAGTTTCGTATTTGAGTTTTTTTTATAAAATTGGTGTATACATTTATTTAGGGGCTATTATTATTATAACTTTTGACGAGCTCGACGGTAGAGGGGTCAGCTATGCCACTTTGATAACAAGGCTCTGGGGTTCGATTCCCACTATGGACAAATCTTTGTGTGCATGAATATGTCTGTATGCCTTGGTCTGGATTTTTTTAAGACAGATAGGCATCAAAGCAGCCCGGCTGGGGAAGTACCATCATCTCGCAGAATACCGCGACCAAATAATAACCAGTAAGCTCCAAAGGAGTTGCAGCAGAGATGGCATCGCGCGAGCTTCCTAGGTTACGTAACCACTTTACAGTGAGCCGTTATTTTTTATATACAGATGCTCGCAACACCACGGGCATGTTACTCGCGCGCTGCCAATCTTGTGACCTAAGGCTGTTTCGTCACAGTACCGAGTAATTTCTCTGTCATATCTCACCCTTCAAACCGGAACACAGCTATATAAATATAGCTTCTTGGCGTGGGTATCTATCTCACATATTTCTATGTGAAATAGAGGTACCCACGCACGACTTTTGTACAAAGTCTCCCTCTGATAAGTCGTATATGCTTCCTGACATTGTGTAAAATAAAACTATGGCGTCTATGTAAACTTAACTAAATTAATTTAATTATTATCTCGATTTTTATTCAATCCAACGCGGTACAACGACAGCGTATTTTGCTAATAATTAATATCTACAGCACCTGAGGATGCTTCGTGTAGAGGCGGAACACGTGTCGCAAAGACAACTGGGGCAGTCATGGCAGCATCGGCATGCATTTACTACCGGTGTGCTGGCCGGCGCTAGTTCGCATGAACTATTTGGTGGTGGAAGCACACAAAGCAGCGAGCTTGGTGACGTAGTCGTGAATGATGCGATTTTGGCACCAACGCTCGTGGGTTCGATTCCCACACAGTACAAACATTTGTGCATAATGAACATGTCTGTTTGCCTTGGATTGGATGTTTTTAAGAGAGGTAGGGCGCATCAAAGAAGCCCGTTTTGAGGCCCTCCACCTTACAGAAAACCGCAGCCAAAATTAGAGCGTTCTTGTGTTCCCGCGTGTGAGTGCGGTCACCAGTAAGCTCCTTAGGAATTGCGATGTTAGCAGCGGAGGAGGCATCGCGCGAGTGATACTTAATGTGTTACAAGTGTTCATAGGCTGGCAGCATGCTTGTATGTTTCCGACGTTGTATAAAAAAAGCATGTCAGATCAAATTGCACATGTTTTGATTTATGCTGGAAAATCATCGATAAAGCAAAATTACCATAAAGTGCTGCGTTGGTAACTCAGATGACATACGACTGATAGTCCTTATCGTATCTTATGGCTTATTGATAGGTATCTTACGGCTGCCTTACATCACTGGAGGTGTGTTATCAGGTGCTTCTTTAGCACCCGAGTGAATTAAATAGACAAATATTATTTGTTGATTCAACGTTGTTTCTCTGTCATTAACTAGAAATATGCTTATTCTACACTTAAACTTTGAATGGTTCTTCACCGATTCATCAAACTCATTAAGGAAGAGTCATTAGTATAAAGATTTTTGGAGGACTAATGATAAACTAAGAAAGGAGATAATACCAAACTTCCATGAACAAGTCTCATCAAATGAACTACCTATTGCTAAAGCATATGTACTATTCAATAGATTAAAAAAATAAACACAATAGAAAAAATGAGCTTGCAATATACGAGTATAAAGAGCCTGTATTTTATAAGAATGCACTTACTTAGAAAAGAAAGAAACCAATAGAACACCTGACTTTGTGTTTTCTGAGAAGTGGAGGTTTTTTTTACTACATCGGGAGACATACAAGCATACGGCTCACCTGATGTAATTACCACCTGCTTTGAGGCGCCATTCCTCTCTTAAAAACACGCCGACTAAAGCAAACATACATGTTTATGCACACCAATGTTGGCCCTATGCAGGCATCGAACCCACGAGCTTTGGTGTCACACTAACCTTGGAGAGGTAACCACAGAGCTCGTGAAAATAGTAAATTTTGTTTAGGTATATATGTACCAATATATACTTACACCAATTGCATGGTAAAACTATAACTAATGACGTAAGTAATGAATGACAAATCAAAACTTACTCAGTAATTCTGGGTAATAATAATTCAGTAATCTTTATCACCTGACAATATTTTTAATAGAAATGTGATGTCCGCTTTCAGTGCCCTATTATCTCTAGGGAGCATGTGATTCTACGATAAGCTACTTCTTTTTTAAACATATTTCCGGAATAACTAATAACTAAAATTAGATGCTTTGTTTAACAACATTCTGTGCAATTTTAGTATATGAGTAATTATCGCCCCTGTATCCTGGTTATAATTATGTATTCTTCGTGGGGTTTTTGACATGTAGAGTAATTACTTAGTTCATTAATTGGTCTACATACTTAATACATACCACCTTAACTGTTCTATTACAGTAGATTATTCGAAAACCCTAAGTTTTAGAGTTTTAAACATAAATTTGTCACTCAACTGACTTCAGAAAAAAATACTGATAAAGTTATGAAAAGTCCAAACAATTTCAATGGTAACTTTGATAAATAAACTGCTTGTTCTTTAGGTCACTGCATAAATCTGAAGAAAAATTATATATCCCGCCACCATCTTGAAATTTGCGATTTAAATTTCAAAAGTGACATATTTTGGAATAATTATGAAATGATTTCCTTCCTAACTGAGTGCGTAAATATGTTTACCGTAATTATGTTAAGTATTTAGGTAAGGAGATGAATCGTTAAAAGTTTGTTAGAAGCTTTCTTTAGTATCAGCATTATTACATTCACCCATCTACTAACAACAAACATACGGACTGCCTAATGGGAAACGATTACCAGATCATTGGTTGCTACATTGCGTGTGATAGAGCTCGTGTCTTGCCCACCATTTTGCTAACACAGCACATTCTCCGAAACTTTTGAGTGACCCCCCCCCCCCCCCATTCGTCCGTTTAACAGCTATTTGGCTGTAGTACAAACAGAGGGTGTTAATGATGACCGCCTGATGTGAAGTGGTTACCACAATAAAATTACTGCGACTGCTTTGACTGCAAATAAATCTGGTATGAAAGTAGGCGATATGATAGTTCTTGCTAAGATTTCCTATTTATGTCACTTGCCTGGTAGGCAGAGAGAACTGAGGGCCACAATAGGTTATTTTTTTATACCACTAAGGTGGTAAACAAGCATACGGCCTGTCTGATGGTAAACAGCCACCGTAGCTTACAGATATTTGTAACACCAGGGGTGTCACTCATGCGTTGCCGACCCTCTAAAAACCTCTTCACGCCTTTCTTGAAGAACTCCATGCTGTAAGTCCCTTGGGAAAACCTTAGCTGGGAGTTCATTCCAAAACTTGAGGTTTCTCCAAAGAAAACTTCTCTGGAACCGCACAGTACGCGACCATTGCGGCTCCTTAAACTTCAAGGTTCAATACCGTGTGTAAGCTTAGGATCGACGACAATCCTCACAGCTCGTCTTGGAACTCAATCACATGATCCAAACTGGTATCCAGGTGCTCCCGCCCAACGGTGACTGCAGTACTCCACATGTGGTTCAGCTTGAGACTTATATATACCTACCTATATATATATATTATACTACTTCGGGAGACATACAAGCATACGGCCCACATGATGTAAAGCGGGTACTGCGGTAAGCGGTATTAATGCTTACGATGTGTCAATGCAGTTACCGTAGCCTATTAACGCTTGCGATATATTAAGTATCACTCGCGCGATGTCTCCTCTGCTGCACAGCAACTCCTTTGGGAGCTTACTGGTGACCTCACTCACATGCAGGAACACAACAACCCTCTGTGAAGCTTCTTCAACATTCATAACTCTTTTCATGCACGCTCGCCGGTAACTAGGACTCTTGATATGATCTTTTGATAAAACACGACCAATTTGGTCATGGTAGGTTAGTCTTGTATTGCAATTAATATTGAAGTTAATTACGTTTACATCCCTTTGGAGTCGTCTACGTACGGATTTAGGTCCTTAAGTCTAGACTAGACTTTAACACGATATTTAATTGGCCCAGACTTTTAAATTTATTGGTGCTCGTCACGTTTCTGACATTATCAAGATATATGTGTACAGGTATATGTATATTATAATATAGTAACGAATGAAAAAGCGAAGTAGGTATAAATGTAACGGTTTATCCGTTATAACCTGCATGAAAATCCCAGTTCCCTAAATTATTTTTTTCTAGTATTGTCTTAGATTTTCGCGATTGTTACACATTGAATTAAACAATTTTTAACGGAAGTATCGCGTGTTTTATTTATTTTGTTGAACCTGACGACGCCTTCCTGCGACCACGGACGCTGCAAAGCGTTCGAAACGTCAGGTTCAACAAAATAAATAAAACACGCGATACTTCCGTTAAAAATTGTTTAATTCAATATTTTTTTCTAATCAAAATAATTAATAAATGAACGTAAACAAACCAAATTCATTCAAATCTTATCATAAAACGATACAACTAACGCTATCTAGTCGGTAAAACGCACACTTGTATTATGAATCGGTGCTACCTGCCATAGAGATCGTGATATGACAAGTTAAATCTATTACTTGTTAATAATTAAAATCCATCAAATTGCTTTAAAAAATGTATAATTCTAATATTCTCTTATAAAATCATTCTCAAATTAGATTTTACATTTGGGAAGATTCTGGAAAAACGGTTTGTCTACAATTTTAAATCTCAAATATTGACTATTCTATCATTGGATCTGTTACTTAGATCCAGTCGATTTCGTTCGAATCAGTCGTTCAAAATGCCGAAGCGCTGGCCATTTATTTCGCGAATTTTGTTAACGCTGGATACTAACAGCTGTCTGCATAATTATCTAAACTATTTATATATAATATAATATTCTCAATACAACTATCCGTTTATTGTGTAAGTACTACGAGCGCCATGTCAGTGCAGTGATTGAAATATAAAACCTCAATATCAACATATCGGGTATGTATCTACTTCTGAGCTTACCAATATAAATCTAATATTTATTTTCTTACAGCTTCTGTGTTACATTTTATGTTATTCAACTAGTTGCCATTCTTTGCGAGATTGGTTTATAATATTGTGTAGATTGAACTATTATAACAACCTTGTACTTGTCGATTACCTGCATACATTTTATTAATGTTACTTGGATAACGGATCATCAATCCAATTTTTATTACGAATATTGATAGAAACAACCATAATTATTTGGTTAACCGAATCCGATTAGCGAAGTGGTGTTATATTTTATATTTACTTCGATATAAGTTGTAATTATAACCTTGCAAAAATATTCTTTGTCACTTAACCGATTTGGCCCCACCAAGGTGCGCAATGTTTTAAATTGTTTTTTTTTTTAAATTTTAATTATTCATAATAATCTTTTCAAGCAACAACCAGAACTAATTTAACTTTATTATTATTCTATATTACTCTGTGCTAATTTATGCTGTCTGTTAATCTGCTTATCTACCTTTCTGCCCATTTCTTTCTTTTGCCTCGCTTCGATTGCTAGCTGGCCTCTTCCATCCTTAGCTTTTACTTTTTAGGAGCCAAGGCTATATCAGTGAACACACTGGACATTTGCGTTACAGGGTTCACCCGCACAGATATTCTACGCCGGCCCTGCGCTTCCGGAGCACCTGTACTTCACCAGAGCTGCCTGCTCCACTGTATCACGCCCCATCGCACCTAGCCTTCCGTTGCGTCACGTCCTACCATCTTCTACGGCGTTCCTCCTGCAACTCCACGGAAAGCGAAGTGTCTACTGAACAACCGTAGCGGAGACCACAACCTTACCCACGATCCCTAATCGTCTAATTTTCTTCTTTTCGTCTAATATATCTTTGTCGGTAATTTTTTTAATTTTTTCTCGTATAAAATACCGGCCCTTCTTGCTCCAGGGGCACTAACCCCTGCGACATTAGGGGAATGTGTTTAATTATTAAACATAGCTAATTTTGCGAAAGAACGATAAACGAAAGACGTAAATCGTAATTAAGAAATGAAATACATTTAAAGATTAAAAAAAACCTTTTCCTTCGTTGGAACTACAGGACTGTGGTTCTTCAAAAAGTCGTACACATGTATCTACAGCGTTTACAACGCACGAGTGACACCTCTGTTGTTACAAGTATCCATAGGCTATGGTATCTGTTCACATTTAAAAACAGAATCGTGTAGCGTGCCGATTAAAACTGATGTAAAAAATAAACATTCAATTGATCGAGTCATTGATAAAGATAATCTCTGCAATAAACTGTTCTTTGTTGCAGTGGCAATGCTTGTGTAAGTGATTTGGCAGTAGTAGCCCTGCCAGTGAGCGTGCAGGGTACCTAGTGGTTTAGCTACAACCTAACAGACTACCAACCGCAACATTGACATACTCCCTCAGTGACACCGCAAGGCCACAGTGACACAGCAGTAGCATATAGCAAATATTTATTCGCAAACATCGCCTTTCTACATTTAGAATCATAAACTACTCATACTCAGCTCACTTTCATATGCAAGTTAAGCAACGTCGACCGCAGCCTGTCTATGGATGGGTTTATTTATTTCAGTACGTTAAATTGTCGGTCTCAACTGTATTCTATAGATGATGATGAGTCGTTAAGCTAAGTCAGTCAGCGGCTTAAAACACTGGCGTCCGGTAATCAACAGTTGAGCAGCGTGACGGAATATGTTCTGAGCTCGATATCTGCTGTAAATTTAGGATTTAGGTGTCCGACACAGCCCAAAGGATAAGCAAGCAAGTGACAGTGTGTTGGCCACATAGTTCGTAGAATTGTCAACCGCTGGTGAAAGGCTGAAGAAAGGTTCTCGAATGGCGTCCCCGTGCTGGTACACGCAGTGTGGGAGGGACGGCCCCCTACTAGATGGAGCGACAACTTCCAGCGATTTGTAGGGAGTCGATCGATGCAGGTGGCACAGGATCAAGGCGAATGGACTGAAATAATAATGACGAGTTTGCAAATGCCAGCGAGAACCAATGTCTTGTTTACGTATTGAGTTAACATAAAATATATTTCTTTTTATACAACGTCGGGAGGCATACAAGCATACGGTCCACCTGATGTAAAGCGATTATCGTAGTCTATGAACGTTTGCAATACTTAACTATCACTCGTGCGATGACACGTCTGCTTCAATACAACAACTCCTTAGGAGCTTACACAACATACCCTCTATGAAGTTATTATTTGACTGCGGTTTTCTATGAGGTGGACGTACTTCTACAGGCGGGGTGCTTTAAAGCGCGCTATCTCTCATAAAAACACCCAGACCAAGACAAACAACCAGGCTCCACCGACCTCGCGATCATTTGAGCCCAATCGCGGGACATGCGCACGGCATATGCTGCTCTAAGGCTCTCTTCATGCCGCGGGCAATTTTTCACTCCTTATAAATTATTTATTCTGCTCTGCTACACAGCAGGTCTAGGTCCGCCTTCTCCCCATTCTGGGATAACAACATGCACGTTTACGCCTTCGTTGCCATCTATAAGCATACTTGATCTAATTTTAGTGACCCAAGCCAGCCTTTTCAACCCGTTCTTCAACACTTCTTCTCCCATGCCAAGCATGGGCGAACCTACGGAAAGCCGCGAAGTTCGCCGCCGACGACACAACATCGGACCTCATCGGAGACCAAGACAAACAGACATGTTCATGCACAAAAATGATTGTCCTGTGTGGGAACCGAACCCACGAGGGTTGGTATCAAAGTAACGTAACAGTGCAATTCGCCACTGCGCCACCGAACTCGTCAAAAAGTAATTATATGAGTAGCGTAATATTACATTGAATGTCTTGTGTACCTTTTCAGTAGGTGATTTTAGTCGAAGTAGAGTTCTAGTTTTTAACTTAAATTTTGTTAAAGCAAATACATAATAAGTTTTTAAGACTATTATTCTTAACAAAAATACGTTGTGCACCCCTGAATATTTGTTTACATTCTTTATCTCTTCTACCTGAACGTACTCGTACTTTAGTAATTGTCATTATTCTTTTTTCAAATTATAACAGTACAGATATAATAGGTGGGTAGAGAATCATTAAAATAAGCGAAAAAACTAAATGTCGGTAACTTTTTTTACATAAAAATTATCAATCGATCTCTTTATTAGAACCACAGACCTAATAGTGACGATTCCAAACAAATGTAGCCATTTTTACGGAATAAAAAGATTTTGACTTTGAAATAAAACACTATCCTAATTTAGAGATAGATAGATTACATTCAAACAAAAAAAGGTAGATAAACATTATTCAACCATGTGATCCCTTACTTTAGTGCAGAGATATTACAGAAATTGTTTTAAACTGAAAAGATATTGTGTTAACCATTTTGTTGTTCCTTAGTTGAAGTTATTGTACACGCATGAAATTTAGTATTTGCTAAATTATGAAATAGATTCCTTACGTCCACCTTATAATTCCAATCTGTCTTTTCTTATTTTACTATTAGATCAAGAGGTCAATAAATTATAATACTCGTTCATCACAGTACACGATATGATCGAATTTACATTGAATGAATACCATATCACAAACTTGATTCAAAACTTACAGCTTTGAGACGGTGAAACCAGGCCTATAAATTGAACACGCGATATTAGAAGAAAAACGCTGTAGCAGCGGACGGATTTAATTATAGTATTATTGTTACTCGGGTCGCGTTATGATAAATAATCATACATTCTGCCTAAGCTGAAGTGCTCGTGGAAGCAATGGTTGTAGTGCAAGGGGCACTACAATTTTAGCTGCTATGTTAAGACCACCGTACAAGTACTTCCCTTGGAGTTGCATGAAGATTCCAGGGGAAGTACTGAACGGGGTCACCCCAGCTTTGTTCTGTTCTTAAGAGTAGAACAAAGCTGAGGTGTAGGTGCCCACAGTATGTGAACAACCAGAAAAATATATTTAACATATAGATTAAATTTCTGTCTATCTATCGCTCTATTTATATATAACTGGGTATGAAAGCGTACGGAGTACCACATGACTCGGTTATTAAAAATAATTTCAATTTTGAATTTAAACTTAATACATATAAGAATATTTCGGTTTAAAAAACAACTCAATATAAATAAATAAAACACATCGACTTTAATATCGACTATACGTCTTCTTATTCTATGTTTAGGTACTTAAGCAGTGAAAACAATACTCGTTATAATTGAACCTTTAGTCAGTACACGACTTACTTAGAGACTTAAGAGTTGTTTCGGAGTTAGACTTACTTCTTGCTTGAGATGAAAGCTTTTTCAATAAGTCTTGACGAAATTTCTTTCACATTTTGTTTTCCTATATTTACGGGTATCGAAATCAATCAAAAAAGTATTGTCAGAGTGTCTTTTAGAAATATGCTCAGAAGTAGTGATAGAGTCCAAAAACTGGATTAAAAACACGTGTCTGTATGTCCGTTAGAAGGCACCGAGCTTTTGGCGCTAACCGAGTGTAGGTATTTTATACAGAAACAAACTTATTAGATATAATGTATTCGAGGACAAGTTGCAATTGTTGGATTACACTGTAGACGATCCTGAGTTTCTTTATTCCAACCTGTTTCATGATATATCAAAAAAATATTAAACGCAAAAGAAATGACATTACAGATAAATTTGAGTTTCATGATTGGGCAACTACAGGAATTCTACTAAGTAGAAAAAAATTATTGATTTGTATGCAGAAAAGTCTTACAATTTTGACCCAGTTTTTGACAATTATATCAAGAAATTTATTTTAGAATAGCCAAAATATCTGCAGAGAAGCAATTTCTATACGTCTTACAAACAAAATGAAACAATCATCCAATAAAATTAAGGCTGTATGGGATAGTGTTAGTAAAGAAACAATTAAACATAAGCCACGGGATAATGAGTGTTCTATAAAATATGACAATCAAAGTATCACAGACGTTAAACAAGTAGCAGATCTATTTCAAGACTACTTCATCAATATCCCTTACCTCCCCACTAACTCCCTTAATTCATCTCCAGTGTGTGTACTGAGTTGTTAAAAGAAAATGTACGACCCAGTGTGCAACATTTTCAGTTTATGTGTAAACTGAAAATGTTCCATACTGGGTCATTGAACCAACTAAAATAATTAAAACTTTTAAACAATTGAACATTAAAAACTCAGAGAATTACTGGGGAATGTCTATTAAACTATTTTATTGTATTATTGAGGCAAAAGCTCCACACTTGTTACATATTTTTAATGTATGTGTAGATATGGGTGTGTTCCCAGACTTGATAAAATTGAGTAAACTTATTCCTTTATTCAAGTCAGGGTACAAGAGTGAGCTGGGGAATTACAGACTCATATCTATACTGCCAATTTTGAGTAAAATATTCAAAAAGATAATGCTTGATCAATTGCAACTCTTTTTAAGACCAAAGAATTTTTTCATCGTGCGTAACGCTTTAACAGCTGGTAAATCTACTACGGATGCAGGGGTGGCATTGGTTAAGTATATTCTTAACGGATGGGAGAGATCACAGGATGCTATTGGGATTTTCTGTGATCTCTCTAAAGCTTTTGATTGTGTCGGTCATCAGACATTGTTACTCAAGCTGAACTATTATGGAGTTAGAGGTAAAGCCCAGAACTTGATTGCATCTTATTTAAATAACAGAACGCAGACAGTTGACATAAATAGGGTTAAATCTTTTTTTATATACAACTAGATTGTCAAACAAGCATGCGGCCCACATTAGATGGTAAGCGGTCACCGCAGCCTATTGACATTCGCTACACCACGGGGATGTTAATCGCGCGCTGCCAATCTGGTGACCTAAGGATGTTTCGTCACAGTATTCAGTAATTTCTCTGTCATATCTCACCCTTCAAACCGGAACACAGCTATATAAATATAGCTGCTTGGCGGTAGAAGTACGTGAGATAGAGGTACATGGCACACGACTTTTGTAGAACACCTCCCTCTGGTAGTATCTAAAGACAGTAATGTTAATATTTTGCGTCCCTTTTTATTTTTAGTATACGTGAATGATCTGCCCTACATGGTGCAGAAAATGGCGGGTATAGTACTATTTACTGATGATACCTCTCTAATTTTTAATGTGGCCCACCGGTGTGAAAACATTGACAAGGTAAAATGGTGTTGTGTCTGCTATTTTAAATTGGTTCACAATAATCTTTTGCTAAACCCGGCTAAAACCCAATGCATAAAATTTAGTTTTCCTAATGTGACTTATACCAAAACAGAAGTTCTTATTGGGAATAATAAATTAGAATTCGTTAATAACATTTCTTGGAATTACAGTATACTCTAAATTGCAATGGGCCCCCACATAAATTAACTTGCCGGTAAGCTCAGCTCCGGTGCATATGCAGTTAGGAGAATCAGACAATTTCACAGCATTGTATCGTATGGTATACTGTTCTGGGGAATGGCGGCTGACATTGGTACAATTATCATATTACAAAAAAGAGCCATTACTTACCGAAGCGCATAGTGTATTAGCGCCTAAATTTGAAACCTACTAACCAGGATATTTTAAGTTATAAGCCGATAAGTTACACGATATTAATCCGTTAATTAACCAAAGAGAGCTGCGCGTTCTATTTAACACCCGGTCCGCAGCGGTAATTTTAGTTACTATCAAAAATCGTAGTAAAAATTGGAAGTCGTATTCACGACTTAAAATTTTTGCTACGTTTTTGAGAAAGTAAGTTTGGATTCATTTTATATGCAAATTTATGTAGATATCCTACACTTCTAAAATGGAAAGTGTTACGTTTTTTAAACGATGAATATTGGTTTTAACACAGTTTGTCACTTTCAGTACGTATATACAAGAAAGAGATAACTGATTACAAAACTCATGCGGCAATATTCCGCACATTGCTCGTATACATTTTTTCTGCGCAATAAATTCTATTTCTACGTTCGTGGAGTTATGCCAAACTAAAAACCGATACCTGAGTATGGAAGCCGCATAACTATGATAAGCTATCAAGATAGCTGCCATGTGAGGAGTATTTCACAGTCTTTTTAAAACATCCACGTAACGATTGATTTTATCTCATAGTGTTTCTATACGTTTCTTTCAATCACAATGTATCAACTATTTTTAATATAAATATTTTAAATCACTAATCCAGGTCTAAAATCCGCACGTAGAATTAACTTTTTTTTTCAGACGACGGACTGTTAACCTCTTCTTATTTCTCCTTCCGAGATCTCTTATTATTCTTTCTGAAATAAAAGTGACTTACGATATTTATTATAACATCGGTACCTACACACATATTTTTTTTTGTTATAATTACCATACATACTACATTCACATACACATAAGTAAAAAGTTGTTATTTTGACATTATGTTGTTTGTATAAATGTATAGATCGAGTACTGAGTGTACTTACGGAGCAACAGAAGGATTTTGTTTTCGACGTTCTCGGCCTAAAGGCAAGAAATATAAAAAAAAATGTATAGCAATAAAAAGAAATCGTTAAATGAGCTAAATTGTTTTTTTTTTAATATTCTGTACAATGCAAGCAATGTTCATAGTAGCTCGTCTCAGCATTTAACACGCGTCGCGCGGCATTTGATAGTTCACCAATATCATTCATATCGTGTTGACTCATTATCATGCAAATTAACAATAAATCATAAATAGTTTATCTATTAATCAAGTATATCATTTTTTAATATGTAATCTAATCTAGCAGACCATTATGCGCTTCGAGCGAAGATCCTGAAGATTTAAACTGCCTCACGCCGTCACATTTTTTAGCAAGCAGACCAACACTTACAATAGTAGAAACTGAGAGAGATTTACGAATAAGGTGGCAGCTCACGCAAAAAAAAAATGATGACGTTTGGAAAAGGTAGCGTGCTGCGTAGTTATATCAACTTTCCGCACGAAGTAAATGGCATCAACCACAAGCAAACTTAAAAATCATTGATGTCGTAATCATACACGACATCAATCTGCCTGCAGGAAAGATGGATACGTTAGGGTGGTAACAGTACAGACACATATCTTTACCATATTGATGTTGTTTATGGTCACTATTTCACCAGCCAGCTGATGCGTTTACAAGTTTTCAAGCATCACTAACCACCAGAGCCTCTATTTCGACAAAACGTATAACATACGTCTAGAGAGAGATCAATGGATACTAATCGTCTATTGTGATATGGCCCCATATTGGCGAGGAATAAATCTACTTTGTCATGGCTATGAAGAGCTCGAACATTATCATGGTGTTTTACTTGGTCAGCAGAACGGCCAGACTGTCGGCAGCGACGCGGGCTTATCAATGGCGTGGGCTATGTTGCCCACACATTGTTTGATATTTTGGATGAAAACTTTGCTGAACAATATCAAAAAGACATCGCCCTCATCAGGAGCAATTAAAAACACCTCGCGTCTCTCTGGAAGAATCAGACATTCATTGTAGAAGCCGAATCGAAGGTCATGAAACGAGTAGCGTTTGCGATGGACAAGCAGCATACATTGGTTCATCAGTACATGATTAATGAGCGAGGGAGTCGATAAACTTAAGAATCAAGTTCAAAAAACGGATATCAAAAATGATTTTATCAGTCGTCATCCCCAACAATATTTTATTAAATTTGAAAACAATTCAAGAGTACTTGGTGAACACCCTAACTAATATCTAAAGTTTAACTTTCACTTGTTAACGCCTGCGCAGCTGAAAAATGAACTAAATATTATCATAGTACAGTTACCGAAGGAAGCTATAATTAACATTCAGACTGATCTAACGAAAATATATCACCTATTAAAACTAAAAGCCAGAGCCACTAAGCAATACTTAATTTTTGAAATTAAAATTCCGCTAGTAAGCAGAGATAATTATGAATTATACCAGCTCATATGAATTCCTAAGCAAGATGGCGAAAGTATGGTCACTATAGTACCTATTGCAAACCACGTCGCAATAAACATTCAAAAGGACTCTTATATACCTGTATCAACGAGTGACCTACAGAAATGTATTCCTTATGATTCTAATGAATACGTATGTCCATTGCAAAGGCCTATTTTTCACATGACATCCGATGATAGTTTACGCATAAAAGATCATGTTTCAAACCGATGTCAAACAGAAACAGCCGTGTGCAGAGATTAAAGGACAGAATTAAGTATAAAAAATACATATTTCTACTTTTGTTTCAATCAATGCGCCGTGCGAGTCATATGTAATAACAACATACTCATAACATTTGAACGACTTAGCAATGCCGGCGTATCAACACTCAGTGACGGCTGCATTATTAAGAGTAGATCATTTACTATTTATATGCATAAAAGTTTATCAAATTTCATGAAAACGGAAACTGATATATTAGATGTTGAGATTCCTCCGTTAAATAATATCATCAATCTTTTCATACCTTCTATTAAAATGAATGAGTCAAATGAAGACATCGATCGGCAGAAACAAATAGAACAAATCGGTGCGGCAATCCGCGAGTTGAAGGAAAGTGAATCAGCCGTGCTGGCCGACCGCGTGACACACCACGAGATTCACCATTATGCTGTGATCTATATACTGATCGGAGTCGTGGCACTTAACGGCTCTGTCTGCGCACGTCGGCGACTGCGGACGCGCTGCTTTTACCATAGGATCCACATTGTCAAATCAAGCACAGCGAAGAGACCCCAGCGTACACTATGCGACTGCGACAGGACGTGATATAATAGCAACTGTTCACGAAAATCCGCGTAGGGCCCGCACGGTTATCAGAGTACTACGCCAGTTGTACGCAAGCAATTTAGTTTATCATAAGCAATGTCAATTTTATAAGTTTTTAATGTATATTAATTAATTGTATTCATCACTCATCTCATCTCATCAACTCATTGTCATCTTGTCGTGCCCCGGAGCATGTACAATGCAAGCAATGTTCATAGTAGCTTGTGTCAGAATTTTACACGCGCCGCGCGGCATTCGACAGTTCACAAATATCATTCATATCGCGTGGACTCATTATCATGCAAATTAACAATAAATCAACTATTTATCTATCAATCAAGTATATCATTTTTTAACATCTAAAGTTGTAGAG
The DNA here is from genome assembly GCA_947507595.1 of Pyralis farinalis. NCBI lineage: Eukaryota > Metazoa > Arthropoda > Insecta > Lepidoptera > Pyralidae > Pyralis > Pyralis farinalis. Next base: position 12,195,306 of record OX382275.1, read on the forward strand.
TCTTTGGACCCTACATATTCGTTAAAGTCCGAGAATGGGTTTTATGAAAAGAAAAGTTACATGAAAAAATATAATTTTTGTGATAAGGAAATTAATTCCCGCGATAACGGGATCTACACGAGCAGCGGGCAATAGCTAATAGTAGAATACATATGAGTTTTACTTACTTCGTGTAAGCGTCTAACGTTGATTTTTCGTCAACCCTTCTTTGATTTGTTCACTTTATTCCCTATTAAACAAATAAACACAATATTCTTCTGTAATTGTTGGAAGTGGGCAAGCGATACAAGTTAAGTGTCTGACAGCCGAAGCAGGACTAAAGCGGACACGGGGGGAGCGTGACGGCTCAAGCTAGACAAATAGTACGTTAGCCGGTGGACGTTTTAAAAATACAATTTATTTGAATTTTAAAATAAAAGTATCTTTATTCTACGATCGAACACTTAAGACTAACCAAAAATACATTGTTACTCTGTAACAAACCCACGCGCCACGCAGGGCTATTAACTCAGCTATAACATCGGGCGCATGTTATGACTGGCGGTAGAGTCACCTCCTTAGATTCGAAGTTCTCGGGAGAACTTCGACGATATACTTTTGTTACATCAGCATAATACTTATAACTAAACATCACTATAACTGTAAAGAGTGCAATGTATAGGGTGATTGTCCAGACGCTTACACTTTTACTATACCTAATAAACTTTTCACTGTTACTATTTTCACTTTCTTTTTAAGAAGGTGATTTTCACTTTAAGAAGGTGATGTCAGAACCCTTGGAAATCGGCGAGCGTGCATGGGAAGAGTAATGAATGTTAAAGAAGCGAGTGACTTGTGTAAGGATCGAGTCACATGGCGCTCGGTTCTCTCTGCCTACCCCGCAGGGAATTTGAAGTTATAAATAGATAGAAAAATTACATCTCTCTGGAGAATGCAGTATTTCTACAAATGGGTGAAATGGCATGTTCGCGAGGGGTTATTAGTTAAGCTGTATTGATAGGGTTTTATACAATCAAAATCGGATTATTATTTCCTATATGTATAACTTCACGCCAAATCCCTTGCGGGGTAGGCAGACAGAACCGAGCGCCACGTGACTCGATCCTTAAATATCTCACTCGCTTCTTTAACATTCATTGCTCTTCTCATGCACGCTCGCCGGTTTCTAGGGCTCCTGACATCACCTTCTGATAGAACACGACCAATTTGGTCATGGTAGGTAAGTCTTGGCCTTCCCCGGCTCCTACATCCTTCCACTTTTGCATTGTATATCTGCTTCGTCATTCTTTAATCTTGCATTCTTTCTACATGTCCGAACCATCGGAGCATGCCTCTTCTTATTTTAACACCGACGCTCTCTTTCAGACCAACTCTGTTTCTAACATCATCATTGCGAATACGGTCTACAAGCCCCTTACGCCACAAATTTTGCGCAGCGCTCGCATTTCGACCGCGTTTATTCTACTTTCGTACTCTTTCTGCCATACCCAGGTCTCGCTTCCATAAGTTAGCGTTGGGACCGACACTGCATTGTGTGTAGCGAGTTGTGCCTTCTGGCTCAGGATTTTACTGCCAAGAAGATTTCCCAACGCTCCATTCACACTATTCCCAGCACTCATTCGTCTTTCCACATCTGCGGTGCACCTTCCAGCCCTGCTGAAAGCGCATCCAAGATATACAAACTCATCCACTTGTTCCAACACTTCATCATTAATCGTAATCCTTACATTAGTTCTGGATTCTTCTCTTTCAAATACCATTATCTTTGTTTTCTTCGCATTCAGTAGTAAGCCTTTCTCCATACATTCGTCTTTCATCGTTGTGACCAGTGTTTGCAGTTCAGATAGTGTATCCGCTAATAGATTATTATTTCCAAAAAAGGTGAAATGATAAATATTTTAAAATGCATGGGAATGGGAAATCCAAGAAGAAAATCTTGAACTATTGAACTCACAAAATACTATTACAAATATTTAATTATCTGGATTTCCTTATATTTCAGACTGCAAGTTCTAAAATTGGATATATAGCAATAAATGTATGGGCTGCATCTATATGAATACCAGTATTTTTTACGCTTCAAAATTAGGATTAAATAGTAATTATTTAGAAACAGTTTCTCACGATATTTGCCGAGTAATGTATCTCTTAGCCCGTTTATGTTCAGCGTAATATTAGACGTAGTATCGGACAGCATCAGAGATGCACATGATCAGCTCCTCTGGTTACTCATGTATGCTGACGATATTGCGTTGGCGGATATCGTCAGCATACATGAGTAATCAGAGGCGGCGCTTTGTAACACCAGTACTTTTTCCAGGTTGTGTAAATTCGTCGCTCTATTTCATCTTTGTGCCTTGTATTTTTAAACGACATTTCTTTTCCAAAGTATATTTCTCTACATATTCAAGCGGCGTATCATTTACATTTATGGGTTTTTGGGCACTGTTGGTAGCTTGTTTTGTTGTTTCGGTATGTAGTTGTAAGCCAATATTGATACTCACTTTGTTCAGTTCCATCAGCATGTTTTCTAGCTGGTTAGAATTGTTAGAAAAAAATATTATATCGTCAGTGATATTTTGACGAGCTCAATGGCTCAGTCGTGAAAGTCGTGAAGCGCGACTATGACACCAACGCTCGTGAGTTCGATTCCCACACAAGGCAAACATTTGTGTGCATGAACATGTCTGTTTGTCTTGGTCTAGATGTTTTAAGAGAGGTAGGGCGCATCAAAGCAAGTCTGGGGAAGACCTTCACCTCACAGAAAACCGCTTAAGCTTAAATGTGTAATTAAAGAAGTAATATTAAACCAAAAGTATATTTTCAATGTTTGTACAATTTTCTTTCTTCATACATTTTTTTATACGACGTCGGGAGGCATTCAAGCATACGGTCCACCTGATGTAAAGTGGTAACTGAAGCCTATGAACGCTGGAAATACATTTAGTACCCTTGGCGTGATGCCAGCTCTTATGGTAATACAGCAATTCCTTAGGAACTTACTAGTGACTTCACTCACACGCAGGAACACAACAACCCTCTAGGGAGTTGTTTTTACATTATATTATATTATATTATATTATATTATATTATATTATATTATATTATATTATATTATATTATATTATATTATATTATATTATATTTTATTATATTATATTATATTATATTATATTATATTATATTATATTATATTATATTATATTATATTATATTATATTATATTATATTATATTATATTATATTATATTATATATATAATTGGTAATATCTAAACGGCCTAGATGGAATATTTTTTTACATACAACGTCGGAAGGCATACAAGCATACGGCCACCCTGATGTAAAGCGTTTACCGCAACCTACGAAATGAGAGGTTGTTAGACTACCAATGTATACTTAGGTTCGCTGCTCTAGCAGTGGCGATAATAATCCATCCATAAGTTACGGCATAATCAATCGGGTCATTAATGTTGTTTGACATTGGATGTAATATAAAAAGTTGACGTTTCCCACTAACGATGTGACGTAAATGAGTATTTTTGCTTCCATAAAGGGAGGCAGTTCAGAAAAGTGATGATAACAAAATCGGGTCATACGTTTTGGTGTTGCAGCTACATATTTATCGTTTCCATCCAAAATTATTTAATTACACCACTTGATAGCTAAATAATCAAATGGAGCGCCGCCATTTTGAGATCATCATCGTCATCACACTTCCGTTTACTCGTTATGAAGATATTATTCACGTAAAACTCACGGTCGGGACACAGTCACACCCCGTTTTTTGATATAGAAACAGATTCATGTCGAATTACCAGTTATACCTACTCTTCTCTTATTTTACGAGGCAGTTCCTCGAGCTCATTCAAATGTGTTTTTTTATACAACGTCGGGAGTCATGCAAGCATACGGTCCACCTGATGTAAAGCAGTTACCGTAGCCTTTTCACGCGTGTAACATATTGAGTCCTCTACTGCTTACACAGCAACTCCTTGGGAGCTTACTGGTGACCTCACTCACTCGCAGGAACACAACAACCCTCAAAGGGGTTGTTATTTGGCTGCGGTTTTCTGTGAGGTGGAGGTCTTCCCCAAACAGGCTGCTTTGATGCGCCATACCTCTCTTAAAACATCCAGACCAAGACAAACAGACATGTTCATGCACACAAAACTTAGGAGCTTACTGGTGATCTCACTCACACACTGGAACACAACAACCCTCTAGGGAGTTGAGTTACATTGAGTTGATTTGCATTGAGTTTGAGACTTATATTATGCCATAAATGTATCCTTTTCATTAATCTGGCTCTTTGCATTATTTGATGAGCCTGGTGATCCAATGGTTACCAATGTTTACGCTAGGGCTCGTGGGTTCCATTCCCACACAAGACTAATATTTGTGTGTGAAAACATATCTATTTTGTCTTCGTCTGGGGTCCTAGGTACGTAGACCAAATCAGCTTGACTGGGAAAGTAACTTTACCTCACAGAAAACCGCAGCCAAATGGCAACTTCCTAGAGGATTATTGTGTTTTTGCGAGTGATAGAAGTTACCGGTAATTTCGTAAACACGTGCGAGTGATATTTTCTCTATTGCAAGCGGTCATACCATTTTAATTCAGCCTAATTGTACGCTTGCATGCCTCCCAATGGTACACAAATAACAAGTTGAGAATGTTCAAGCTTGCATTGCCAGAGGAATACCTGGCTCGTCAATTATATAACAATTCGTATTTTTATTTTAATTTGTCGGCCATTTTGACCATGTTCCTTACGAGATAGGAACGGTGTTCCTGAACATCCCTAAAGTGCTGAACCCGATTCTGAAGTTAAAATTCTGATATTCCAAAAAAAAAGCGACAGACAAACACTCAGACAAACGCACAGACAAACATATAAATTTCATATAGTAACGGTGTTCCTGAAAACTCGATTTTCATTTCATATTACCATTGGAAATTACACTTCGGCAGTCAATTTTATTTCTTTCTTACACAAGTGCTAAGATGTAAAATTCCATATAAACAAATGTAAGTCATATTAAAGTAATTTTAGGGACAAAGAAAATGAATTAGAATGAGTTGAAATAATAAATAAATATATCCGGGAAGGTAACATAGCGCCCTTCAGCCTGCAATTAAGCGTAGCTTGTTCGTGTGGCGTCTAGATAACTAATAAACATATCCTTTATGATGAAATATACGAGTATATAGAAAGTAACATCTAAGCATAATAGATCTTTAGATAAGGTAAAATGAAGATAGAAATTCTTTATTTGTCACTGGCATTTAAACACGTCTTAAATTTTTTAAATAAAATCTTTATATCTTATTGATTTATCATGGTTATAGTTTTTTCTAGTTTTATATTTTTAATCTACTGTCATTTCGAAAATTACCATTGCCGAAGAAGAAATGCTGAAAGAATCTTGCCAATATTGCAATGAAAAATATGGCTATACTAGATCAAGAACAATCGCGAAGCTAATAATTCAGGCTGCAGTAGGTTAATTAATTTGTAAGTGAAAGCTATCGACTGTATAGGTATAGTATTACGCAGGCCAGTTCACTCATTCGCATGATCCGATTTGACGCTGTGGATAACAATTAACGCCAGATTAGTAATCTCGCCATGTAAGGCCTACAACCTATATAATGCACATATCTGCTATGTGTTTGGATATTCTACGAGCTTGATTCACTGTACATATATAGAGCCAGTGACTTATGCATGTAAATTTTGATTCCCTCGCGTTGTGTTTTAATCTTTTGAATGCTTATTTTTTATACAACGTCGGGAAGCATACGAGCATACGACCCACCTGATGTAAAGCGCTTACCGTAGTCTATGAACGCTTGTTTTTTATGCTAATACAGAAACTTCTTAAGAGCTTACTGGTGATCTCGCTCGCATGCAGAAACAGCAATTCTCTAGGGGCTTATTATTTGGTGGCGGGAGGTACTTCCCCAGACGGGCTGCTTCTTGCACCCTACCTTTCTTAAAAACATCCAGACTAATACAAACATGCACACCATGTTTGTCTTGTGTGGGAAAGCGGTTTGAATCAAACCCACGAGCGTTGGTGTCAAAGTCGCGTTATTAACCACTGCGCTACAGAGCCCGTCAAAATTTAATCGTTGCGTGAGCTTTTTACAAAGTTTCATTTAACTTGCAATGTTTGTATGTTCGGGTCAATTCTTGTAACTTAATTTAAAAGCACTTATAATTAATCCATCCATGTCGGTAGATGTAATAATTGAGTAACTAATGTAAGACAAATACCACCTTAGTCTTTCCTGCGACCACTGACGCTGCAAAGCGTTCGAAACGTCAGGTTTCAACAAAATAAATAAAACACGCGATACTTCCGTTAAAAATAGTTTAATTTCAATGTGTAACAATCGCGAAAACCTAAGACAATACTTATTCTTAACCTATTGAGATTAAATTTTACTTGCTAGATGACAATGTATAGTCAGCTAAGTGTTGTTATTCTCAATTCAATAAGGCGGATCGTCCAAAATGACGGACTAGTTATTTTTGTATACTCCCATTATATGGGTATCAAATGAAAGGGTTTACTGAGAAGAATACGAAAAAAAGTTAGATAACTTTACTCTAAACAGCTTAAAAACAACGAATTAATCTTTGGAGGTATTAAATATTTGTGTATTCCGAGATTTAATGCAGTTACTTCCTATGCAGGGAAATCAAGTGTTTTATCTACCCTCTAGATTTGTCCCAGCAACACATTTATAGCGTTCTGAATTAATGGAAAATATGAAATAACAGAATAGCGCCACTTTTAAAGACATTTAAAGATTTTGCTATTTTAATGAATTGGCTAAACAAAGAACCAACTGGCGAAATTATCCCACTACCCAAGAACAATTCCGTGCTCGTGGTGTAACTATTAACAAAATATTAGCACAAGATAGTTTAATAGATTGTACTTTAAAAAAATAACAATATAGATTTAAATAATATGATGCCATCCGATATAAACAATAAACGAGGGCTAAGCTAAGGGCCCTTGATTATGGACCCTGGGCTCCGAAGCGAAAGCGTAGGACGCGACCGGGATTAATACTCGGATGATGACGATGAGGAGCGCGACCTAAGGAGTTAGAAGTATTCATTGGGTCCAAGGTGATGTTACGTTAAAACGTAGATGTGCCCAAAGGTCTGGTGAATGGCGCTATTGGACATATTACAGAAATCTTATTGCCCTGCTTTCGGAGAGCACAAATATATGATACTGATACCATCCGTACGTATAGATTTTAATAAAGATGGTGTTATTGAACCCAAGTCTGTTCAATTCCGGCAAAAGATAGTCACGGTACTGTTGAACGAAGGATGTTACCAATTATATTATGCTGGGCTTACACAGTACACAAAATGCAAGGTAGTACTGTCGATCACGCCGTTGTCTATTTAGGCTCAAAGCTCTTCGCTGCCTGACAAACGTACGTGGCCTTAACGGGCCAGTAGTTAATAAAGTAGTTAACGGGCAAACGACTACTCAATAATTACGCTTTAAATGAATTGAGAAACATTTAGATACAACTATAACTAAAAAATAAATATAATGAAAAAAATATTTTTTGAAAAAAAGCTTTTATTAATGCTCTAAAAAGAAGAAAAACAAACTTTAAATTGAATCAAACCCATATATTTATTACATCACGCAATTTAAATGATATAAAAGCTTGTCACGATGTAACATGATCTTAATATAAGTAAATCTACGATAAAAGTACGTATATTTTCATAAAAGAGGTAAATATATCTACACAAATAAATCTCGTGACAAGCTTTAATGTCATTATAAATTGTGTGATATAATAAATTGATGGGGTTGATTCATTTTAAAGTATATTTTCATCTTTTCGAGCATTTAAATAAAAGCTTGCTATTAAAAAATATTTTTCAGTATGAATATATTATATCACTAAGATGCCAATAAGTATGACCTGCTTCATGGCAAGCAGTTACATAAGTCTATAGACTAGGATGTACTACGATGTACTATGTATACTACGGGTATTCCCATAGCTTTGCCGATCTTGTAAAAAAGATTTCCATGTTTTTATTAGAACGTCATGCCTCTTGGGAATACGTTGGCAAGAAGTTCATTCCGCAACCTGCTAATGAGTGAGGATACCAGTAAAATGCTCAGGTATGCGCTCGCTAGCTTTCTTGCATTGCAAGCGTTCATAGGCTACTGTAACTACATAAGGTAGGCCGTATCGTTTTTTACCAAATGTAAAGCTCACGTGTTGCCATCGCTGCTGCTAACAAAGCAATTCTTGACGGGTTAACTGGTAATCTCACTCACAGTCTTGACTTGCCCCCCACGAAGAATGAAGCAATTCGAAACGATTAAACGAAAAAATTCATAGACAGGCTACGGCCGACACTGCTTAACTCGCCTATTGGATTAACCTGACACGTGTATCGACACTATCGAGCTCCTTCCTCAAAATGCTTGCTTCTCTCGCTAAAAATAAAAAAATAAAATTAAATAAAAATTCAAATTTTATGATGACGAAAGAATTAGGGGTAGTCTAAAGTCAGTTCCATAGATTACATTCGATGGGAGTAATTATATATACAAGCTGTTTTGTACAATTTAATCTATTTATGTTTATTTATTTACTTTGCAGTATTTTTTTCATCGATCAAAAATACAATGACATGCAAATAACATTAAAATATTTTTATCGGCCTTTAAAATGCGGAAATTAAATAGAATAAACTTAAAATCGCAACTTTCAATGTAATTTATTAAATAACTAAAAACGAGTAAGATTTAATTACTTTAAAAAAATCTCTAAATGTCGCTCTTTACAACGGTACACACACACGTCCTAAAATCTACGTAAAATAACGTACAGGTACATTTTTAATACAAAAGCTATCCGCTTCTCGGTCAAAGAAAACAGTTTTTTTCTTGGTAAATAATTAGCTATGTTTAAGTAATTAAAACTAATAAAACCGTACAAAGTACTTTATTGCACAATTTGTTGTAACATTTGCTTAATTGACCACCTCTACTTCTAATGCATGCACGACACCGGTGTCTTATTTCAACCGTAGTTGTACGCAATCTTGTCTCTTATTTAATTATATACACGGCCTCAGATGTAAAAATCGCGAGGAGTCAAATCTGGGGACCTTGCGGGCCATTCAATAGGGCCTCCAAGAGTTAGGGAAAACGTTATCCAGGTGAAAAAAAATTAAACGTTTTAACGGTGGTTTGAAATGAGCCGGGCTGTCCGGGTCATTTTGAAATACTATTGGTCTGTCCTCGTGCACGATAGGAATTTCTCTCATCAATTTCGGGAGATCATTCTGTAGGAATTCTTAATTCAAATTCCCCGTTGAGGTTGTCCGGTAATAAATATGGTCCAACAACGTGTCTTCCAGTCACACGTGCCTAAACGTTGACATTAAACTTTATTTGTTTATATATTATTGTGAATAAAAAAATAATTATCAAAATATTATTGCATGTTCTAATTCTAATTCTTCTGTAATTAACTCATGTAAAATCAAGTTTATGTTGTAATGAGAAATTACTAATAAAGATTTTTTAAACTGAAGTCCAGTGGTGTAAATTGTGCTAGTTAAAGATACCCTCTCGGGTAAACTTTGATTCATCTGTCCACAGAATGATTTTTAAAAAGTTTCCGTCTTGAATGTTGGCGTGTAGTATGAAACAACAAAACTGTATGCGTCGCTCATTGTTGCCTTCTATGAGACCTAAAAAGGTAGATATGACAATTAAAATCCTTAATAGATTCAGGCCTTATATTGCGAAAGTCAAATTTACATGCAATTTGATCTAACCTGCTTTGTGTGCTTCCGCCACCAATTAGTTCATGCGGTCTAACGCCAGCCGGCACCCATACTTACCCATACATACTGTCAATAAGTGCAACATGCCGACGCTGCCATGACTGCTCCGGTAGTCTCTGCCTCGGCTGCTGCGGTCGTCCGCCATCTGGAACAGAATCCGCTTCCACAACCACCACAATAACAAGAGAAAATTAAAACAAGATAACAACAAAACTTAACAATCAAATAAAATTAGTAAAATTACAAACACAATTACATTTGGCGTCAGTCAAGATCTGACTATCTCTGCATTTGAACCTTATGCCGAGGTTCAAATGCAGAGATAGTCAGATCTTGACTGACGCCAAATACGCCAAGCACCATCGGAAAATTGTTCCAAAGCCAATAGCTTTGTCCTGTGATAACAATACCGGGGAACGTACCCTGAAAAGAAACAGCACACGAGTATTCCGTAGGGTATTACCTGCTCAAGAGGAAGACAAAACTTTTTACCTGATAACAAATCGGTTTTGTTGCCTCGCAGTACTTAGTTGACGTGCAAAACAAGGATGGTTTTTGTCTTTAAAATGCACCTGTAGGTTGTTTCACGTCGACTTTTAGGACGTGTATTATACCGTTGTAAAGATCAATAATTATAGTTTTTTTTTTAATTTATTGAAATGATGAATCGCTTTTAGTTATTATGATTGAAAAATTACATTTGAAAGTCCGATAAAAAATATTTTAATGTTATTTGCATGTAATTGTATTTTTGATCGATGAAAAACATACTGCAAAATAAATAAATAAACATAAATAAGTTAAATTGTTCAAAACATAATAAAACCATAGGTAAAACTCTGAGGGATTTAAAAAATCATATCTTAAAAACAATTAACATTACGATAGGGGTTTCTAGACCAAATATGTTAGAAATGATCCTCTCTAACCCCCTGCCAAGTTTGAGGTTTCGTCTACAAAACACCCTGTACATATGCATGTAATAAGTGTTATAACGGTGTCAAAAATATACAGCCATTGCTCGTTACGTGTTTGCACAAACAAAGACTTAAAACGATTCATTTAATTCGGGCGTGTATTTATAATTAATGGGCATTCATAATAATAAAATTTGTTTTAGAGCCATTATATTGCTGCCCTCTTGAAATTTGTCTCTTGATAGCGACAGTTAGGGACATTTTGTTACTGATATATTTATTGTTACACGTGAAATATAGCGGTACCTTCCTTTCTATTATTGCCGAAACGAATTAATTCTGGTGTACCGAAATATATATGCTTCATTATTCTCTCTAGAGATTCTTATCGCAATAACTAGCTATGTCTGAATTAGGGAAAAAATCGAGGTATCAGGTCATTTATTATAATTGTAGATGCAACTATAATAAATGGCCTGGTATCTCGAGCGCCTGGACATGAAAATATTTATGAATAAATTTTTCTTTTTTTTTCCCCTAGTACCTATTTTTATTTATAACGATACTTGTATATTTAGCCGAATATTTAAACGGTTTTATAATCAAAACAGAAAATGAATTCTGGAGATATTTTTAACTCTGGTAGTCATAATTTAAAAGTAATCTCAACTTAGATCTAATGCAAACGTAACCTATTAAATGTTATGTTGTTGTCATTTGTTTATATGTTAATATGTATATCATAATGTTATATAGTAAAAAATATGTATTCCCAATTTATTATTATTTGTATTGTATAAATATAGGTATTGTGGTGTTTGTATCAGTGTTATTGTAGTAAATAGTTTTTGAGTTACACCTGTCAGTTACCATCTTTCGTTACCCATCTTATTAAACAATAAGTTTTATATTATATTAGCAATTCCAGGGACATTGTTATAAATTTCGCAGTATGTGTTGTTATAAATTTAAGTTATCTTTTTTGGTTGTCAATAAAATCTAAGAGACAGGCGTGAATTCAAAGTTATATGAACGTCATGTTTTTTTTTTACATTCGGCGGGTAATTAATTGGATTTTCTATAACTAGCTTTTGTTATCCCAAATATATAACAAACAAATAAATATATATAATATTTACATACAAACATTACTGATTTAAATATTTACGATGATATAAGAGCGATGAGATGCAATCCTAATGAATTAAGAAACGGGATAACGCTAGGAAGAAGAAGTGCGATGGACAGTATGACATAAGTTTGCCATCGATTGTCAAAGGACCATCTGTCAACAATTTAATACTTCATAAACAAGAAATTGTTGCCTCAGAAGAAAGTTGTGTGGGAGCCGCCGTTTGGATCCCAAAGTACAGAATTATTTTAAAATTTAAATGCCCTTCAGTGTGTTCAGTGTTCACCGGCGAATCCACTGCTATCCTAGAGGCTCTATATATATAGAATCTCATAATATTCCTAAAACAGTTATCTTCACGGACTCTAAAAGCTGTTTATCTACAACTGCCTCCCATCAGTTCTGCAGCAGAATCAAATCCTCCGTTATTCTGATCATTAAACATGTTCTATGTAGGTGTATTATCAAGGATTTACTGATCGGTATTACGTCGAACCCTGGACATAGTGGTATCCTAGGAAATGAGATGGCTGACCAATTTGCTAAGGATGTAATACGTATTGAATGTTCGACCCCTCAGTGTACAGCTTACTCACAGGACTTGGGGCCCCTTGTCCGTGTCAATTTGGCAGGTAGTTGGAATAAAATATGCTTACAAACCCGAACAGTGAAAGGGATATTTACGGTTCCATTCTGGACCACATACCATCAAAACCTTGATTTTTTTAAGTGTCGTGATACCAGCATGCGAGCTTCATCAGTGATTTGCCGTCTTTTCCTGCCCAAAAATTCTTCCTCTCTTTATGACTTACTCCCTCCCTCTATTCCTCGACCTATCAACTGTAAATTCTTTCTTACATTTGTTAACTCCCGTTACTTTGTATACACCTTGTGTGCGTTTATTAACACTAATAACATTAAATTAAAATGTATATGTTTAATAATCATATTGACATTTATTTGTCCTGTTAGTGTATGTCTATTGTTTCAGGTATGTCATCGGAGCATCATAACGTCTACATCACTTGCTAAATTTAATATATTGTACACTCACAAAGCCACTTCTTCGCAGAGTCACATACTTAGTTAGATTTTGAGTTAAAATATAAAAGCATTGACATTGGCCTGAACACCAGGATCACCATAAAGGATAATATCAATAAGGAATTGAAAAATAAATTATCTTTCTTTCATTTGCTGAATGAGAGAGGTTAATTTCCGGTGTATTATGGCAGGGAACTTCTCACTGCTCTCTCGACGTGCTACGTTACGTTACAAGATTTTGCGTAACTTAATGAAGAAAATCTCGATAGGTTATATTTGTAACTCAATCCAATGGTGATCTCGTTGAGTAACATTTAAGTAAAGGCAAAATAGATCAATTTCACAGCATTAGCTTTTTTTTGTAACATTTAAGTACATCAATTTAAGTGGTAAGCTCGGTGACGGGGTGGTTAGTAATGCTATTTTGAAACGAAAGGTGGGTGATGATGGCCGTAGGTGTGATTGCCACACAGAACAAACATTTCTGTGCATGATCGTGTCTGTTTGTCTCAGTCTGGGTGTTTAACATATCAAATCAGTCTGTCTCTGGATGGCCTTCCACCTCGCAGAAAACCACAGAGAAATAACAACTTCTTAGAGGGTTGTTGTATTCCTGCGACTGAGTGAGATTACCAGTAAGTTTTACTTCCTGTATTGCTACGGTGACCATAACCTAAATAAAAAAACAGGACACCGTTTATTTTCTTACTGATTCATTGAAATAAATTCATATGTTTCTCATTTAACAGCATACATACAAACTCGAGTTTAACAAAAATGCACACTTTTTATACAAATATTTCGCAAACGGATCCCTATATCGAAAAGTGATCTACCCACACCCAATTTTTATTCAAAACCTATCTATCGACACCCCACGTCATAGAGTGGGCGCGAATCAAAAAAATCATCCTCACTTCACTTGTAGGGGAGGTACCACCAAAAAAATTGTTGTTCAAGATTTTATTTTACCACTTTGTCAGCATAGTTAATATGTATATACATGCCAAATTACAGCTTGCTGGTATCAAGCGTGAAGCGTGAGCTAGACCGCGGACAGACGGACGGACAGACAGACGAACATGGCGAAACTATAAGGGTTCCTTGTTCACTCCGGAACCGTAAAAAGCCGATTAGACGTAAGTATTTTGTTAAATAATTCAATGGATTGGTTGGTCAAAACAACCAAAATTACTACTCCTCTTGTTCCAAAGCCTCGTTTGTAAATTTCACCACCACGTTCAAGATGAACTTTAACATATTTTCTATTCTTCAAATTGCTTCTATTCCCAAATTGCTTCCTATGTATCCAGGTCGTTATTATTTTAATAAGCACAGGCTAAATGGTTCTCATTTTATGAGATCCGTTTAGTTTTTCCGATTTAATATCGCGGTGTACTCTAAAGTTTGTCGTGTAATTGCTTCGCTGTTGGCCACTGCCCAGCCCTATATTGTTCGTTGCCAACTGCACTCCGTATCCCGTTATTTTAGTAATATTTTGTTGAGATAAGTACTATAATAACTTTGTAACTATCTTAACAAGATATTACTAAAATATGGCACATTTTTGAGAGATGAGATTGGACATAATAACATTTCAGATTTATAGATATAATGATTATAAAGTGGGGGTTAAGTAGTTCGGTGCACCCTACTAGTACGTCATTTCTCTCTCGGTGCATCCCATTAGAAAATCAGGTTCTAGTAAAAGACGGTCCTGGTGATTCATTGGAGGGAATATAACAACTATCTAAAGAATTATCATTCACCTACAGTATTGAGTAAGGTAGAACTTAAGCGATAAAATTGACAAGCGGGACTGGGCACTGTCTAGCTGGTCAATTATCACTGTCGCCTACTTCTCGATTGCTAAAGTTTCATTTGCAATTGACGGCTTATACTATGATTGACGGCTTATACGTGATGGTTATGTAGACTTTGGCTTTAAGTGATAATAATGAAATTCACATCTCTATTTCAATGCTTCTAAATGATTTCTACTTTCGTAAGCTTGAACAATAAGTTGAGGCAGTAGGAACTCTTCCCAAATTCGTAGTACTGCATTGGTGATGCAACTTGCGACGACGTTTAACAAATCAGTCTAGCTGATCAATTGTCACTGTCGCCTACTTCTCGATTGCTAAAGTTTCATTTGCAATTGACGGCTTATACTATTAGTGACGGCTTATACGTGATGGTTATGTAGACTTTCGCTTTAAGTGATAATAATGAAATTCACATCTCTATTTCAATGCTTCAAAATGATTTCTACTTTCGTAAGCTTGAACAATAAGTTGAGGCAGTAGGAATTCTTCCAAAATTCGTAGTACTGCATTGGTGATGCAACTTGCGACGACTTTTAACAAATCAGTCTAGCTGGTCAATTGTCACTGTCGCCTACTTCTCGATTGCTAAAGTTTCATTTGCAATTGACGGCTTATACTATGAGTGACGGCTTATACGTGATGGTTATGTAGACTTTCGCTTTAAGTGATAATAATGAAATTCACATCTCTATTTCAATGCTTCAAAATGATTTCTACTTTCGAAAGCTTGAACAATAAGTTGAGCCAGTAGGAACTCTTCCCAAATTCGTAGCACTGCATTGGTGATGCAACTTGCGACGACTTTTAACAAACCAACATTCATATGTTGGTTTGTTAAAAGTCGTCGCAAGGATTCCTATCAATGATGACCTTATTAAAAATTAAGGATTGCAGGATTCGTACTACTCGCGTAGACTTCAGGAAATACATGTAGTAAGAGTAATTCGTAGTGCTCCACACCGCATTGACGTAGGTTTAACAAAATATTGCTGTGGTTTGGTAGTGTGTGTTCTCTGAACACGCACAAAGCATCTAGGCATCTCTTGTTCATTATATCTATCAATTCATTCATCTTATCTTGTAATCCAGCTCTCATATTCCATGTGCATATACTACATTTAGTTCGACCCGCTGGGTTGGGCGTTGCGTGGTGGGTGGCGACCCCGACCGCCGCATGCACCTAATCCCGCACCGACGAGGGCGGATCGGTGCGCATCGCCTCGTTGTCGTCGTTTGAGTCCATAATTGCAGTTAACAGTGTTGGACTGACAGGGCCACAGTGTGCACGCTTCTGATACCGACCCCAATTATCATAAAACTCCACAAATATTACTGCTTTATCAAAAGGATATATGATATCTTGTGTATCTTTTTATCAATGAGTATTTATATATTTGTACTTAACTAATCCTAATCTACGAAGAAATGGAATTTGATAATATTTTCTTGTTAAATAAAAAAAACTACAGGTTTCTGATTTTTTTTTTCATATGAACGCATAACTATTGTTCATCAACGCTGATCAACATGTTTAAATCTAAAGCCAACCTTAATAATACCGAGACTGGTTAAACTTAATTTCAAAATAAAATAAGAAACATAACTCACAAATATCTTTTTACTTGATCTCGTTAGTTCGTAAGTAAAATACAAAAGCAATCTTCATGATTTTCACTAGAGACACATTATGTGTTAACAATGTAAATAATGCAAAAAGACTCTGAGTTCTTTATAGCAAACGTAGCTAAATATACGGCTCGTGTTCTTAATATATCCACCATTTTGTCTAATCTAATAAAAAGTATCAATGTAAAATCAAGCAATTTTCGAAAAAAACAAACAGAAAATACATACCTTTTTCTTTTTTTTTTCAAGTTGTTATTTATGTTTACCTGCTTAATTTATAAATTATGATATGTATTTATTTCTATTAAATATTTATATAATACATCTACATATTTTAATAATCGAATCAAATTCTCCTTATGTTAGGCACATTAAAATACCGGTTACGAATAATAAAGATCTGTGGTCATTGAACCTGAAAAGAATCTGGTATCAAGCGAAATTTGAAATATATTTGTGTTGTTGGCCGACCCCTTAAGTGCTTTCAATATTTTGAAGATAATAAATATGGAAAGGAAATTATTTATGTGTTTTTCAATATGGCAGTCTGCGTTTTTTTTATCATTATGAAATTTAGTTTGCGTATTTCTAAAAAGTAGAAGCTCCTTTCACTTCTTCTTCCTACCGACATCCCGTTTTCTAAACCAATAGGATTATCGAGATCCAAAGACCATGGCTGTCCGTCAAACCTCGACAAACCAGAGAAAAAATCCTCTCTAAACATAATTTCTTGAACGCGCGGATTTCCTCACGATGTTTTCCTTCACCGATGAACAAGTGATAATTATAAATATGTATATAAATCTGGAAACATGAATTTAATGGTACATACCCACGCCAGGATTCAAACCGGGGACCAGTTGGTCAAAAGTTCGGTTCCCTATTCACTGGCTTATCACTGCTCCTAGAAGCTTCTTTCACTCCACTCGCACTAATGCAGTCCCATTAAAAATCAAAAACAAATATATTTACTACAATAACCTCTAATCAATTTTAGAATTAAAAATTTTCGACAAACAAAAGCTGTTTACTTATTAATATAATGTAGAGTGCCGACTACGTTAGTGTAGAGTCGATATGGGCCTTCGTAATTAGAACAGAGGACAGTCAGTACATTCGGATTTGAGTGGAAATTGTCCATACCACTATTTCAACGCCGTGAAGCAATATTGCAATAAATATTTAGCTACTTTTTTTATAACAGTAAACAGTGTTAACATATTTAAGCGTTATTTTGCAAAACTCTTTACAGACAATTTTATTTATTTTACTTTGTGTGCTTCTCGTTAATGCATGCGAATTAGCGGAGGTCAGCATCGACTCACTTCCTATAGGGTAGCGATGACATACTGCCGTGGAAGTTCTATAATTCATTCCAATGACCAAGCCCCATTAAAATATTCCCATTCACATTTAATTACAATTTTCACAATTTTCATATTTTTTTGGTATTGTACGATGGATAGCAATCAAGTGTACGGTCCGCTTGATGTAAAGCGGTTACTTTAGCCTGTGAACACTAGAAACAAAAAGAAAGTCGTTAGTGCATTGCCACCCCCGCTGTCAACTCACCAACTCCTCATCTTCTGGTGACCTCACTCAGGAACACAACAACCCTCCAGGGAGTTGTTATTTGGCTGCCGTCTTCTGTGAGGTGGAGGTATTTCCCCAGTCGGGCTAACGTCGTGCCCTACTTCTATCACCAGAGCCTCGTCTGTTGATAATCAGGGTGCACCACATGCAGGTGAGGTTGGCTTTGGCTCTAAAGGTGCCATTGAGCCAGTTACAGCCCAAATTTTAAATAAACCTTAGGTTATTTTAAATAAGATCAAATGGTGATTTACAATGATGAACAAAGAGTTTTTATTTATCTTTGTTTTTGCGCTAAGTCCCTACGATTCAAAAAATACAGACAAATAAGACAGACAGACTGTGACAGACAGACGAATAGACAGCGGAGCATTAGTAATAGCCTTTTGTAGGTACCATTTGGATACGGCATCCTAGGAACGAACTGATGCAATGATGATGTAAGCCTGCAAAGTATATAGGTAGTATATAGATATAATATAAGCCCGCTGTATTGATCGAAATTTAAACACATAAAAAAAAATTACACGACTTTTGTTATTAAAGGCTATAAAACACTTCGTGTAAAATTAAAGTAATTTTACAGGTACGATTCAGTGGTACCTATCGCAGTAAATATCGTAACAATAGGACCTCAGATCAATTTGCACGTTTCGCTAAATTGCCGGTATTGTAAATAGGGTCATAAATAAAGGAAAATCGTGGCTTTTCCGGAATAAATTCCTGACATCGAGTTACCAACATTTGCGATGGGAAAAGGTGCGGCGCCCTTAAATTGTATTATGATACTTTTTGTGTGACACGGTTTAGTTGGGATGCAGGTAAGGAATATAATCGTCGTGGGCGGGCCGTATTGGTAATATAGCATAGTAAGGGTTCAGTAGCTCAAGTAAAATATTAATAAATCTTTGAACTTGTAATTATTTTTTTATTCAACTGTATGACAATATATTGCAAGTATGTCTGAGAACTCATGTACAATACAATACTCTTTATTGCATCACATAGAACAGTATACATATTAAAAAGACAACTTAAAATTAAAAAAGGCGGTCTTATCGCATAGCGATCTCTTCCAGACAACCTTAGGGTAGAGGAAAAAAATAAAAGAACAAAATAGGTAGGTGGCGCAGCACAAATAATAAACATACTAAAGTTAAATACTTAGTTCATATAAACTTACACACACATAATATACATACCCATACATACAAATACCTACATAAAACTATATATATACGTACACACACAGAAATACATGTACATAACATTTTAATAACTGTTTTAAGCAAAGAGTGCAGTGACAGCCAATCTCTCTAAGAAATGAATAGATTAAGCTAAGTCAAGGTAAGAGAAAGATAATGAGCCTTAACCTGATTTTTAAAACTGACCACAGTTTGTGCATTACGGATTGTTAACGGCAGAGCATTCCAAAGCCGCACAGCCTGCACCGAAAATGATTTCGTGTAATATTGGGAAGAGTGAGACTCATGTAATTATTTTATAACTCATAAAGGTAATGAAACTTAATAAATTATAGTTTTTTAAACGAAAAGTGCTAAAATCGACTGTTTCTAATAATATTCGTTTCAATAACTTCACGGTACTACGATTAATTATGTTCGGATCTACATATGTGTATAAGAGCAGGAACGGAAACTATCATGAGGAAATACGCACGTCCAGGATTTATATTTCAAAAGACGTCCATATTGTAGAGGTCTGAGGGCAGTCGCTCCATATAAAAATCAATATCTTCGTTAAATCTTAGGTAGCGGGCCCTGCCAATCCCAAAAAAAAGATTAAGAAACGAGATAATGCTGAGAAATGACGACAATCATTACGTTTATTAGTTCAAAAAAAACTACAAGGCATATAAAGTCGTGTAAATCATTTATTTAATTGTGTTTTTCACGAATTATTCTTTTTATTTTACTAGTGGTAAAATAAGAAAATAATAGAATTATATTACTATAACATAACATACTCTTAAGTAGTATTTCATTCACACCATTTTATGTACTATTAGAAGACGTTGTTAGGAGAATTCCGCAACATCTAAGATTCTGAATTTTAGCTGGAATAACATTTTTAAAGCCCTGATATAGGTGAATATCCACAAATTGCCATTTTGTAGCCATATTTGTCTATTAAAAATAATACAAATCTACGATTTCACGCAGAAATGACATCTCGACCGTGTTTATTCTACTATAACTCTCTGCCATAACTTACTGACTCCTGGAAGCTAGTAAAGCACCGGCGGAGGACGGGCGCTATTTTGCTGCGGCCTCCTGCAAGATGGAAATACTTCCAAAGTCAAGCTGCTTATTTGCCCCTATTTCTTCTTTACTACAGTGTCGTTTCCTATTCGACACCAAAATTTGATTTTATTGAGAAATTTCTTCAAAAATGGTAGATCAATTCATGATCGACCCGTCCACAGGCTATTAATTTCGCAGGATTTACCATGCGATCCCATAAAAGCGAAGTAACGGTATGGATATCACAGATACCATAGTATTAAGTTTGTTGGAAAGTATTTATGACAATAGTTCCTCTAAGGTGGTATATATACACGAAGTATATGCCAAACGAAGGTCAATGCAATTTGAAGACATAACCTACTATTACACAACATTATGTACTAATGATATCGCATATGCCGGTATATAGGCTTGCTGAACTGATAGATCTTTTGTTGTAAATTGTATTCAATTCTGTAATAAATTACATGAAACAGTCCTATCCTGACAATATACGCAATAATACTGCTTGCGCTGGAGGCAGGTACCACCATCAGGTAAAGTTTTTATACTCAACTAGCATTTCCCCGCGGCTTCGCACACTTAGATTTTGGAATTTCGGCAGTTTTACTTATTTTTATTTTGCTTCTTATTTTTAAATACAGTCAGCATTAAATAGTTATTAAAAGTACCAAATATCCTTATTTGTGTAGTAATGAAGATATGTTACGATCTGTTTGGTTTTCATTAACAATTTGATACTGACTGTATACACTCAAAGCACCTCTTTATACACAACATTTGTGGTTCTACCTTCAGGTGCTAGCACAGTCAGGCTGGTCGACGAATTCACTCACGAACAGGCTACATAAAACAGTCCATGAGAAAAGCAGTCACTCCGAAGGTCTATTCCAGCTGTTTTCAGTGACTGACCCTGTGATTTATTAATAGTCATCGCAAAACATACCTTTTAAGGGGCAACTGCAACCTTTTGAATTCGAAAGGATATTTAGGCGATATAAGCGGTATGCGCGGTATATATACTGAGTCCCCTCGAGCGCATCCGAGAAGTATAGTGGCCTCTACTACGTTCTTGTGTTACCAACATATTTACTCGTAACCTAGTTCCATTATATAACTTGGGCCGGTTTAAATTTCATAGCAGCATGACAGGAGATTAAGGGAGTGAGACGGTAGACCAGGTGGGTTTAGCGTATTTAAGAATTCCACTGGATAGTGAACAGCATCGCCCGTATGTACCACAGTATCCACAGACTTGTAATGGTTTATTTGTTTGTATAACTTTATTGCATTATCCACAATGAATTACAAAGTATAAAAGCTACATTACTTGCAAAGGCGGACTTATTCTTTCAAGAAATCTCTTCCAGCCGACCATTGCTTTCGAGTACATGAATGGAGGAAAAAGAGATGAGATGATGATCGAAGAGATGGATGAAGAAATGAAGTGGACACAGAAAAAAGGATGACGACATATGTGATCAATAACAAAATCGCTAATAAATACACACATTATATAAATACTAGTTCATACATATTAAATACATAATAACTACATATGTAAGCTCAATTCGACGCGGGAGTATCATAGAACTAATTTCCACAGGAAGCGCATTCCATAGGCGTGCAGCTTGTATAGTGTATGAATGCGAGAAAGTATTTGTAAGTGAGCTTGGGACCTTCAGTATAGGATTTCCGCTACGCCGTAGACATTCGTCCACTTTGTTCCGCTTTGTTCTCCACAGGAAGAAAGTTTTTATGATGCCTCAATGAATGAAGCGAGGCGAATGTTTTGCCACTTATTTAGGGTTTAGAATCGCACGTTCGCATAGCCAATCCATGGATGTATTCGGGAAGCGACGCGCTTAATATGTCAGAAATAAGACATCAAGAATAGCCATTTGAAAAAAATATGTAATTAAGGCATTCTAAATATTCACTTTTTACGTATTACTATTTTTCGCATCAACAATACGTATATTTTTTTAAAACGCCTGAAGTTTAATGTTGGTATTGTACACGCATGTATGGCAGCGACGGCACTTTGCATCCACTAACGGTAGTGGGCGGGTGCCGGCCGGCGCTAGTCCGCATGAACACTTGGTGGCGGAAGCGCCCAAAGTAGGTTAGATCAAATTGCATGTACTAATATATCTTTAATTTTACCACTTGACATTATTATATTATATAATACCTATATACTGACGTAAATCTATTGTAAAAGAAAATTACGATTTAAAAATAGACTGCTTAGTTTGGGCCTAGACGACGCCGTGTAATTTGTCTTGAAAATATTTAATTATTTGTTTATAAATAGTCCGTAAAGAGTTTCGAATGTGGAAGTTGCATATTTTTTTTTGTATAACGTCGAGATGCATGGGAAAGTCTGTCGGATTAGCTGTTTATTCTGTATTTTGGTAATTGTATCTTGTGTCTACAGAGAATAAGATCTACGAATGAATTTTTATGCAGATGATATGGTGCTAATAGCAGACACACCATCTGGACTGCAAACACAATAGTCACAATGATGGAATTAGATTGTATGTACAATTTTTTGTTGTTGATTATATTTGAAAGGGAGGAATCCAGAACGAACGCAAGAATTACATTACAATTGATGATTTAGTATTGGAACAAATTAATGAGAGTGTATACCTTGGATGTAATTTTAGCAGGAATGGAAGATACACCGCTTATGTAGACAGGCAAGCGAGTGCAGGGAACAGTGTGAATGGAGCCGTGTGGCGTAATGCTTGTAGATCAAGTTTACAGTGGTAGAAGTTCTTGTAGACGTCAAAGGAGAATTGGCCTAAAGAGAGCATCTGTGTCAAGATATGAAAAGGCATGCTCTGTTGTTTCTGACATGTGAAAAGAATGCAAGAAATAATTACGAAACAACAACGTAAACATATGTGTGCATGAATATGTCTTTTTTTTTTTTATATATTAGTTCAGCATAGTGGCCCCTCTTTGCCTGATGGTAAGCGAAAGAGGAGCCTAAATCGCAACTGCAACTGACAGCATACTACATCCCGCATTCTGTCAGTTGACGCTGCCATGCTGACCCGCAAAATGCTTCTTCACGCTTCGTTTGAAGGATCCCATATTGTAGGAAGGAGGGAACACATGTGCAGGCAAGGCGTTCCACTTTTTGATGGTACGACAAAGATAGGAGTTGCCGAACTTTTTGGTACGCGAAGAGATATTCTCAACCGTGGAACTATGACATCGCAAGCCCGCACGTGTGGTTCTATGACGGAAGGGTGAGGGTGGGATAAGGGAAAACAGTTCTTCAGAGCACTCGCCATGGTAAAAGCGGTAAAATACGCTTAGAGAGCCTATGTCCCTACGGAGTTGAAGAGGTTTTAGGCTTTGAAATGTCTGTTTGTCTTGGGCTAGACGTTTTAAGAGAGGTAGGGCGCAGCAAAGCAACCCGTCCTGGGAAGTACCTCCACCGCACAGAAAACCGCAGCCAAATAACAACTCCCTAGAGGGTTGTGTTCCTGCGTGTGAGTGAGGTCACCAGTAAGCTCCCAAGGAGTTGCTGTGTAAGTAGCAGAGGAGCCATCGCGCGAGTGATACTTAATATATCGCGAGCGTTAAAGGCTACAATACCCGCTTTGCATTAGGTGGGCCGTATGCTTGTATGCCTCCCGACGTAGTATTAAAAAAAAACGCACAGTAGAAAGATATAGATATAGTTGCAAGGAAAGAGACTCACCTACCACGACTAAATAGGTAGTATGTTATAAAAAGGTCTAGAGGGTCTAGTCAGGAGCCCTAGAAACAGGCAAGCGTGCATAAAAGGGGCTATGAATGTTAAAGAAACGAGTGAGATGGAAGGAGTAGGACTGAGTCATTTGGCTCTCGGTTTTCTCTGCTTACTTCGCAAGGAACTTGGCGTCAAGCTATAGAACCAACACTTGAATATTATTCTTAAATATTTGAAAGCATGTGGCAGTCAGACAGTTATTTTTATCTTGTATATGCACATTATGCACAGATGATAATTCAAGCCCCAAAAATGAAATGCAACTCAGTGAAGCAGAACAGTAAAGCAACACAGTAGAAGTTTCGTTTGTTTTAAAGCAACATGTTGTTCGCTTGAAAATAAACTAGGAAAACTTAAATGGTGATCGGAATTCTTCGACTGTTAAATAATATTTTAACAAGTTCGAAGTGAAGAACAAAAGTTCTGGTGCTGCATTTTAATAAGTGTAAAATAATAATGTACCTGAAGTAGTTTGTCCATTACAAGTGATTAACGGGATCATATAATAATTCATTCATGGCATTGCCTTTCATCAACCTACGTACCTGCTGCAAGCACACAGCCGTCATTCAAAGGCTATGATCTGACGGGCTTGATATAATAAATGGATAGAAATATAGATACACATGGATTGTGTTCTGAAGAATTGTTTGATATGATGTCGACAGCTATAATAACCACACCGCTCGCCGACGGCGGGAAGTTCACCCTCACACGCTGGAACCGCAATGGTCGCGTACTGTTCGGTTCCAGAAAAGTTTTCTTACGAGAACTCTCAAGTTGTGGAACGAACTTCCAGCCGAGTCCCAAGGGACTACAGCATGGGGCTCTTCAAGAAAAGCGCGAAGAGGTTTTTAGAGGTTTGGCAACGCATGAGTAACACCCCTGGTATTGCAAATGTCCATAGGCTACGGTGACTGTTTACCATCAGGCAGGCCATATGCTTGTTTGCTACCTTGGTGGGATAAAAAAAAACATACAGACTGCCAGACTGTTTAATGAGGGTTAATTTTTAGGGTTTCGTAACCAAAGGGTAAAACGGACCCTATTACTGAGACTCCGCTGTCCGTCTGTCGTCCGTCCGTCCGTCCATCTGTCACCAGGCTGTATCTCATGAACCGTGATAGTTAGACAGTTGAAATTTTCACAGATGATGTATTTCTGTTGCTGCTATAACAACAAATACTAAAAAAATAGAATAAATAAATATTTAAGCGGGCTCCCATACAACAAACGTGATTTTTTGCCCGTTTTTGCTCGATATTGATAACGGCAACAGGTAGACGCTTGAAATATTCACAGAATATTTAGTTATATATTCACTTTAAAAATAAGTAATTAAATTAAAATAAAACAAATATTTAAGGGGGGCTCCCATACAACAAACGTGATTTTTTTTTGCCGTTTTTATAGATAATGGTACGGAACCCTTAGTGTGCGAGTACGACTCGCACTTTTTTTTTTATGCTTTTGACGTAGACTAAAAATATAGTTCAAACGATTCATATCCCAACTACATTGGTTTACATTACAACAGAAAGACTGGGGAAGCACCTATGTCGTATATCTCTCATAGAAAACTGTAGTCAAATAACAACTCCTTAGAGTTTTGTTGTGTTCCTGTTCGTAAGTGAGTAACCTACAAGGTTACCTACCAATGCTCCGTTGCTGTGTCATCAGCAGGGTGCAACACGCAATCGATATTTACTAACGATACTATATTGCGGTGCTATGGTAATCGCTTTACATCGGGTGAGTCGTATGGTTGTAAATTAATTGGACATTGTATAGAAAAAAAGTAAAAAGTAAAGTGTAGTGAGTTCCCCGGAATGAGTTTCGTAGAATTAGCGTTGAATTATCGCTAGAAATTGCTTCGCCTTCGCTAATATTGACGCTGTCAAAAGCAGATTTCTTAACATATTTCCTTAATACTTTGATGTGAAATTTAACAGTTTATTATTTGATTTCTGCTAGACTCCTTAGAGACATCGCGAACTAATAAAAAGAGTTTTATATAAGCGCATGTCTCTTTGTGTACCAGACACAAAGAAAATGTTGTTTATTTCATACTATACAGATCGTAATGACAATACCTTAGCATTTAATATTAAGCTAAACTTCTAAAATGTTGCTGAGGTAAACTTTTTTGAAGACGTTAAGTTAAACATCGAACAGCAAGGATCACAAATAATGTCTTGTATTGTTAATTACGTTCAAGTCGTACCCCAATGGCCATTTCCACGAAAGTTTAAAACATTTTATTAAGCGAAGAGAATGGGACTTCTGAATTATGTACAGACGCGGAGTTCTTAATGATCAGTTCAATTTAGGCTTATGACAAAGTCTTCATTATAAACTGACTTACTTCTGCAAAATATATAATTTTTCATTGAATTATTTACATGCTTGTAGACTGACGAGGCCCAGGCAATTAAGCTTTGGTAATAAATTCGGGCTTTTGCGGAATTCAAATTTACAGGCAACTTATATTATACGTTAGTTCATGCAAACACACGCCTATTGGCATCCACCCACTACCATGAGCAAATACTCATAAATTATGTTTTTTATCTATAATTTGTTCACCGGTGTAGATTTTCTGGGCGGTTGTTTTTGTATGCCGACAGGTGTTCAGGAAATTGTTTTTGAAAATTACCACAGATTTGGTTTATGTCAACATATTAACAGGTATCGCCGAAAAACCAGTAGACTCTGTTTTTATTTGAGGGCATTTTATCTTTACTATAAAAAAGGAATTTTCGAAGTGAAATTAATTTGAGAGGACTCAAATTTGTGGCGTAACGCTTGCTGACCACGTTCGTAATGATGACATAAGAAAGAGAGTTGGTCTGAAAGAGGGTGTCGGTGTTAAGATAAGAAAAGGCATGCTCCGTCGGTTCGGGCATGTAGAAAGAATGCAGTATGAAAGAATGACGAAACAGATAATGCAAAAGTGGAAGGATGTAGGAGCCGAGGAAGACAAAGACTAACCTACCATCAGTTGCGTGTGCAAAAAGACATTGCCTACCCTATCAATTTGATAAATACCATCCGATGTTTCTTAATTCTTAAACATAGTTTTTAACAAATATTTCGTATCAAAAACAAAAAATTAAAAACAGCTTCATCTATCGCTATCGGTGCAAGTTATTAAAATAGATTCATTAATACCCGCTACATCGATGTGCTACACTAGCGCCGCAATGAAAGAATGACGAAAAAAAAAAGAAAATGACAAAAAGCTTAACGGCAGAGACACAAACTATTTCTGTCTAAATTTACATATGTGTGCCGCGTTGGTAATACGAATAGAGTAGTGTGCATTCCTGTAACTACATTGCCCACAATAACACAAATAACGCACACAATCGCATAGTTTAGACAGTGTCTTTTTAACCGAACCAAGACGTAAATTACCGAAGTGTCGCGAACATTGCTACGTAACTATTTTAAAGAGTAGTAGTTGCTCCATATAATTAGAGTGAAAGAAACTGCCATTTCTTTTTTTCGTATAAAATTGATCTTAAATTTTATTTTGTTTTTAAACTGGGCCGCCATTGTTTGTTTATTCAAGTTGTTCAAGTGGTGTGTGTGTAGGGAAAATAAAAAATGATGCGTTTTCAAAACTATCTTTCGGTGAAAAAAAAAACAAGTGATTGAGAAAGGCCGCTGTACACCGGATTTGAAATTAATACAAACTAAAGGCAAAGTTAATCGTAAGTTTAATGCAATACCGAAAGGCCGCTTCGAATATCTGCCAATTGATATGTATATAAAATCAATCAATCTATAGATATTTGAGGTGGCTAACCAATCACATACATCATTATTTCCACAAGACTGGGTAACCAAAATCAACATGCTGTATATTTTGATAAGTTAATAGCTTTAAAAAAATTCTGCCTACCCTGTCAAAATCTCTGTTCACGCCACTGCCTACCATGACTAAATTGATCGGGTTTTATCAGAAGGTGAAGTCAAGAGTCCTAATAGCCGGCGAGCGTGCATGAAAAGAGTTATGAATGTTAAAGAAGCGAGTGAAGTGTGTAAGGACCGCGTCTTATTGCGCTCGGTTCTCTCTGCCTACCCATTCTCTGCAAGGGAATTTAGTGGTACATGTACCCGCCAAGATTCGAACCGGGTACCAGTTGGTCAATCTAATTCCTTATTCACTGGGCTATAACTGCTTATAAGTGTATGATCAGCTACATAAGGAAATCTATGTTATCGAAACATTGTAGACATATATAGGTACATTCACATGTGCGTATGTGCAATATATTTACTTACAATTGCCATACTCGAATATAAATTAAAATAGAATTAAATTTTCATTCAGCAACAAATCAAGCATTTGCAGTATAACAAATCTAATTATAACATAAATAATGTCCGAAAATTCAATGCGAGAAATCTATATTAATTTCATTCAAATTGAATTTAACATCATTCCCTAAAGAGTACCGAATATGGTTCGAATTTCAATCGAGATTTTAACCCCTTTAATTCAATAAATCGCCGAATATCCATCAATCAGGAAAAAGTTAACGCAATCAATCATAAATTCTCATTGTTTATCAGAACAATTTGAATTTGAGTTTATTTCTATTGCTTTATTGATTCAAATCACTTTTGGGACCTACTTCTGCTTTACAATACACATGTCCAATCGCACATGGAGTATTGTTGTCTGTTTCGGAAGTACCGAGATATCAGTTTTGATCTTAAGTAGATAGGATGTAAGCATATAAACTCCATAACGATATGCATGAGGTGATGCTAAACGTACTCTGCTGGTTGGTTAGCTACGTTGGGTGTAAGTAGTATTTGTAGGCTATGATGAATTTCCCATTGCCGTCTCTTGGCAATGTCGGTTGCGGGTTAAAAAAAGATTTTGGAGGTGATATGGCGGAGAAGAGTCGTTCATGGGCTATCATTTCTTTATATATAAACTAATCTCTAGGCATTACATTTCGCTCACAGCTCAGCTCAGTGTCTCATAGCATATTTACATCCCCAAAGAATAGAACTCGATGATGAATCACCTTGTTCTAGTGGTGCCTTATCGTCGAAGAGCGTACGTCGCGGTATGACGTTTCGCCGAGGTCTGTCAGCGTGGCATATTCTCGTACCGCTTGAAGGAACTGATCGCAATCTCCATCTACGATTTACAGGAAGGAATGTCATCCCATGGAAGTACCTGAAGCGTGTTAATCGTACAAGCATTATGGCATACGCCGCCAAAGGTCTCCAGAAAACGACATGAGCGAGAATGCCCAATGGTGGCAAGTAAACTTGGTCCAATTCAACCTTACTTATACATATTTCTACGAAACGACCCTATTATCCTCCTACAGAGGAGCTCATTGAGCTGAAAAAGTGGAAAGTGGAGCTTATTGTAATTTACATTAAGAAATGTTTAAATCCAGCAGTGAATAGCATACGAACTGATGATAATAATTGTATCGGGTGGCAAACATGCCAAAGCCCGTTTTATGTGCCATGGCTACCGTTACTCACTGACAATGCAAGAAGCATCGCTCGCGCGTTGCCACTTCTGCTGCAAACGCGTTCATAGGTGATTCAACAGCTTACTGTTGACTTCGCTTTCACAGGAACATAACAACTCTCCAGGGATAAGTCATTTTGCTGTGACATTCCGTAAGGTGAAGGTGCTTTACCAGTCGGACTGCACATGTATACTACGGTTCCTGCGTGTGCAAATTAATAACTCCTCCTTTTTTTGTAGTTGGTTGAAAAAATATGGTTATAATATTTAATAAACATAGTTAACATAGGAGAGCTTATCTCTAAAAGAGATCTCTTCCAGTCAATCCTCAGCAGTGGGACGTACGTCAGTTGCGCACAGCGGTATGTGTATAAATTTTATGTAAATAGATAATATATATATATATATATATGTATGTATATCTTTTAAAGGGTTGACAACGCGGAGTAATATGCCTGCCCTACAACCCTGGCAACCCAAGGAGTACCTATCGCTTTACATTGCAATTGATACCACCACCGCTGCTAACGCCGTAACTACAGCGGGAAGAATATATTTTCTTCTGAACAGTATTAATTAACAGTATCGAGTAAGTCATTTTAATTAAAAAAGTATAACACTTTATCGTGATATTATATACACACATCAAAAGTGTCTAGGGATCAACATATATTTTTGCAATAACTTTTCTCCTGATTGATATTAATTAAAATTTTCTTTAAGGATTCATCAAATAAAGTGTTTTCGTTTGTCTACAGTAACGATAAACCAAGTCACCTTTGCATTAATAAAGAAATTTGCCATTTTCATAATAAAGGGATTTTTGACATTTGAACCACTAACATTAAAGTTCGAAAAAAAGACTGAAATAACAGTTTTCTTTAAATTTTATTGAGTAACTTAAACAATTAATAATCCGTGTTTCTACCGCGAACACTAACGATGATAGAAGCTGGTTCCCGGCAACGTACTGTGGCTTTAGCTCTGAATACAAGTCAGAGTGTTATCAGTCGACTTTGGACACGTTACCGAAGCACTGGTACCGTGGCTGAGCGCCATGGAGGACGGTATCGCTGCACCACACGGAG
Organism: Pyralis farinalis; assembly: GCA_947507595.1. Classification (NCBI taxonomy): domain Eukaryota; kingdom Metazoa; phylum Arthropoda; class Insecta; order Lepidoptera; family Pyralidae; genus Pyralis; species Pyralis farinalis. Next base: position 12,225,945 of record OX382275.1, read on the forward strand.
ACAAGACCGATACATTCAAATCACAACTCGAAGAGCTCCAACAATAACCGCCATGATGTTAGCCGTGACGCTTCATCACTCTTCAGGGAACTTAATTAGCGACCAAACAGTCAGAAACCGCTTGCATGAAGTGAACCTTCATTCCCGAAGACCGCTAAGGGTACCACCTATAGCAATGCACAATCGTAGGATTCGATATCAATGGGCTCTTGAACACAGAAATTGGGCAGAAGAACAATGGCGTTTCGTGTGCTTTTCTGATGAGTCTCGTTTTGGTATGAGACCGGATACAAGACGTATACGACACTGGAGAACCCCTGGACGCCGACAGCGATTAAAATCCTGCCAGGAAGTCCATCCTTATAGTGGTGGAACCATCATGGTATGGGCGGGTATTTGGATCGGCGGAAGAACTGAGTTGATTTGGATCAGAGGCAACCTCAACGCTCAAATTTATGCTGAGACGATTGTATCAGACGTCATCGTTCCTCTACAAGTGCAAATCGGTCCCTTATTTCAGTTAATGCATGATAATGCACGACCGCACACCGCAAGAGTTGTAAGACAGACTCTCGCCGCAGCTAACATCAATGTCATGCCCTGGCCTGCTCAGTCGCCAGACTTGAACCCGATTGAGCATGCATGGGATATGCTACAGAGAAGAGCTCCGCCGAATATGGAGGGTATCCAGTCGCAGGAAGACCTTTTTTTGTTGTTGCAACGAACATGGGCGGCCATTCCACAGCGTGATTTGGATGAACTCATTTTGAGTATGCCAAACCGATGTTCTTGTGTTGTTAGTGTTCGCGGTAGAAACACGGATTATTAATTGTTTAAGTTACCCAATAAAATTTTAAAGAAAACTGTTATTTCAGTCTTTTTTTCGAACTTTAATGTTAGTGGTTCAAATGTCAAAAATCCCTTTATTATGAAAATGGCAAATTTCTTTATTAATGCAAAGGTGACTTGGTTTATCGTTACTGTAGACAAACGAAAACACTTTATTTGATGAATCCTTAAAGAAAATTTTAATTAATATCAATCAGGAGAAAAGTTATTGCAAAAATATATGTTGATCCCTAGACACTTTTGATGTGTGTATATCATTAATTAACAATTCGCAAAGTCACCATATCTATCCTCTACCACGCTTAACGTTACCACGAGCTGAAATTTGTTCAATGCTCGTAAAGTTTGTGTTATCCGTATAGTATCTAAATAAATAAATCAAACTTTAATTTAATTGAATTAAATACATTCGATACGTTTAGTAACTCAACGCGTTATTATAGTAATATGATATTAATGATATTATGATACTAATGGAATGATAAGGGTTTTATTACTTATACGAGTAAATGCAAATAAATTATTATGATTAAGTATTGCATGTTACTGATATTTTAAACTACAAGTTAAACTTAAATTACCATTTCTAGAAAAGAAGTGAAGAGAATTCGATGGCATCGTTGCGCGTGTAATTCTAACCGAACACGCAGGTTAAGCAACGTCGATCGCAGCCTTTCTACGGATGGGTCGTTAAGCCGTTGGCCCCGGCTGTTGTCGATAGATGACAGTCGTTAAGCTAAGTCAGTGGCCATCGGGCGGCTTGAAAACACTGGCTTCCGTCAATCCGCATTTGAGCAGCGTGGTGGAGTATGTTCTAAACCCCTTCGGTTGAAGGGAGATCCGTATCCCTGCAGTGGGATGAGTAAAGGTTGATGTGATGATGATGAGTAATGAAGTTTCATATATTACATAAATTTAATATAACAACTGTAGCTATAAATTGAAACAAATTATATAACAACGAAACATTAATATAGGAATGCAGGAAACGATTGATAGAATATAAAGAGTTAATAAAACTATGAACAAAATTCCGAAATCAATTTTGTTTCAAAAAGGCATTCTCAGCAAAAGCATGAGTGAATAACGAATTCACTCATGCTATAAAAGCATGAGTGAATTCGTTATTCACTCTTGCTATGAGTATAAATGCATATTAATTGAGAATAATTCAAACGACCGAGACATGAGGCATGAAGATTCATCGCGGCCTATCTGTTAGTAAAATGTTCGTTTTAAGTAGTTTTTAAAGCAAAAACGAAGTCCCATTTTTTCATTCATTTATAAAACATTAAGAAATCATATGAGTATGACGTGACACACCCTACACTGTTTATTTGCCACTGCATTGCTCGGTATTTGGGCGTTATCATTATAATGTATTAAATGGTTCCCAAGTAAGCAATTTTACATACAATGCGCTTTGATCTCACAGTTGCATTGTACAGCTAAGAGCAAATCACGTCCAACACTCGAAGCTTCACCGCAACTTCCTTCACGTAGGTACGACACAAGAACAACGGACGGTCTCGATCCTTGCAAATTTGGCTTTTGGGAATATGCAAATAGGGCTTTAAATATTATAAGGAGGTAGCATATAATGCCTATCTTATGCCACCTCGACTTTATATATACATCAGTTATGGTGACGACGCTACTTCTACTAAATTTACTGATAATATAGTCTACATTAGCTTATATGACAGCCTTGTTAATATAGAACCAACGTATTAACCGACCGATCGCTGGTTCGAATCCTGGCGTGAGCACAACTCTCTGGTTTTCGGTTTTATGTACATATTTTTTAATCACTTGCTCGGCGATGAAGGAAAACTGATATGAAATTATTATTTTTATTAATAGAAAAATAAGTTGAGTATTAACAGAGGATGTGTGTTAAAATTAATGAAATGGCTATATCAGTGCTGTGAGGCTATTCACATTGCCACCAAACACTATATTCGATTCGAATTCGAAAGTTATCGGTCAAAATGTATGGAATCTGAGCAAAAATTTTTTGAATCCGTTTAGAATATTGCTTGCCGAGGCAATGTGAATATTCCCACAGATTTTCGGTACCCGTCAAATTTAGACAAAAGATATAATTAATCACAATAAACTTATAGTATGTATGTATGTGTATTATTTAGCCTACTCAACTGATACAGTCCTGGCCAATAGCGCTACCTGTGTAATACAGATTACACTTTCATAATATGCACTGTTTTGTAGGGTGAAGATAAAGTTTGATTGAAAGCTGCTGCTTGATAATTTATGCTGCCACATCTTTTGAAGCAGTAGGGATATTATAGGATAGATAGGCAAATGGCACATCACTCAATGGCAAATTCGCAATAATACCTTGTGCTTGTGGATTCTTGTAGATGACAACACATAATGTTGTACAGCAGTGCAATGCCTCTGACCGTAGCTGGAAATTTATCTGTATTTTAAATAAATAACAACTGAAGCTCCATTGTTTATTTTATTCAACTGGATAGACGAAAACGTGCCCAACGCAATGTTGTTGTTCAAATGCTACTCAAATATTGAACATTCGATTTTATTTCGCCACAAACACCAACCAAGATTGTGGGCTCAACATAATCTTGAGAAAAATACAACAACAAATTCAGCACAAAAAGTCAATAATGGAGCTTTCTTTTTCGAATTTAACAGAAATGGAATTTAAAAGAAAAAAAATATTTTTCTACATTATAACACTTTTTATTCTACTTTGGTGGTAGTCAAGAGAAAATAAAATAGGCGAGCCCTATGATCGCCTGATGAAAGGTGGTTACTATCTCAAAGATGTTTAGGTACAATATATAATGTACTTATACTACGTACTATGTCTCGGGCGTTGCGATTTCACAGGTATAGTATCTCCTCATCAGCTACAAATTGACCTCACTTGAATGAATACAACGAACTCTTGTGCAAGTTACTTGGTCAGCGTCTTCTAAATGGTGAACGATTAATATGATTCGATTTCTATGTAATCTTAAGATACGAGTATTTTAATGATACTGACGCTGTTTTAATTGTGCGAGAACCTTATTCGTTTTCGCCATGCCATTGTTCATTAATCAGCTGACTTACTTTAGGTAGGTATAGGTGTTCATCATTACTTCCTGTTACTCTCATCTTGTAACCATGCATACTCATTTGTACGTAACATAATCTTATTAATAACATAATCTCGAGTGAGGTATGTAGGGATCGAGTCGCGTGGCGCTCGGTTCTCTGTGCCTACCCCGTAATGGATTTGGTGTGAAGTTATAGTAGTAGTAGTAGTAATAATCTTATTAACCTAACCTTACCGTAGTTGAATTCTGTACGTATCGCAATAACAACAAATCAATAGTTATTTAAACTACTTCAACTTGATGTATAAGCAAAATTATGTTTCTGATAGTTTTGGGACCTTGCTGTTTAGTTTCTGTCAAAGACTTAAACTTATTATAAGTTCATAATTCGTCAAACATGTCAAAATATTGAACAAAGGTTGCTTCGGATAGCTTCAACTTGACTAGAAATTTTATGAACTTTAGATAAAAATAATAAACTTTTTAAATCAAACCATACTCAAGAATATGCTAGGTACTTAAGTTCTTTCATGTGATATCCGAAACGACCTAAAACTATTTTTTTTGTTACATTTTTTTTCTATATACATGTATATATATATATATATATATATATATGCATAAACAGACAGATCCGCCATTATTGCATCAAAGAAAACATTTTAAGAATGGTAATAACAATGGCGAAACACTTAAAATAAAAGGTTTCTTAACAGAAATGTACCAAGACTCCTAAAAACCCCCTTTATACCCACTACTGATGCAAAAAATATGCAATTCCTTATTTATTTCAATTACGTCCCAATAAATAATAAGAATATGTATATTTTATAATAATAATAATCTCAAATAAATATTTCAATTGAATATTTTCAATAAATTATAATTTACTATAATAAACAAAGACTTATTTTGTGTGGAGTTGTTATGTAACTTCGTAATTGAAGTGATACATAGCTTTGGTTCTAGCGCTGCTTAACTACAGCGTTGTATAAAGGAGCCCTAAAGATAAAAACGATAAAGGGTAGCAAAAAAATATTTGCCATGGGCTCTCACGAGCAATTGGACAATTGGAGCATTGAAGCAATCATTTCTTTAAAAAATATTATATCTGATTCATTTCTCATTGAATTCATTTTTCCTATGTGTAATCTACCACCTAATTAAAAAAAATATAATTTTTAAGAGAGGTATGGCGCATCAAAGCAGCCCGTCTGTACAAGTACCTCCACCTTATAGAAAACCGCAGCCAAATAACAACTACCTAGAGGGTTGTTGTGTTCCTGCGTGTACGTGAGGTCACCATTAAGCTCCTTAGAAATTGCTGTGTTAGCAGCTGAGAAGGCATTGCACGAGTAACAAATACTTAATATATATTACAAGCGTTCATAGGCTACGGTAACCGCTTTACATCAAGTGGGCTGCATGTGTGTATGCCTCTCGTTGTTGTATATAAAAAAAAAACATATTGTATCAGCAAAATTGAGCAATTTGGCAAATCTGCTCAAGTTGGATTAAAATGTCAGTAAAACTGAGCTGCCTAAACTTGAAAGTTGCCTGTAGCCGGTAGTTAGATTGACGAATGTCCCACTTTTCAGGGTCCGCGGGTAATGGATGCGACAGACCCTCAATGATAAATTACAGCTTAGGACGATAACTCCCTTGCCACGGAACTAAAAACAGATTTAAGAGTATTAAGGCCGTTTTACATTTAACGCGAATATCATTAAACTCTAAACTATAATAATTTTGGAATATAAATCGTTTTTAGAAACTTGTGTCATATTTCATACATATATAGTCCGGTCATAAGTTCTGTTACAATTGAATATGCATTTTTTGTTTTTATGAAGTAATGTAATCTTAATTTTATATACATATTTATGGAAGTCTCAGCAAAAAAAAAGATGCTATTCGAAATGGCCACCGCCATAATTTGTAGTCTAAGGGGTTCAGATCTGGGCTAGACAAGGGCTAGTCTTCAGCTCTTATAAAGCCCTGAACGTTGATTTCGAGTCAGGCTTGGGTAGTTCGTGCCTTGTGTTTAGGTGTAGAGTCCTGCTGGAAAGTCCACGGTATATTTTTAAAAAGTGTATTGCTAAAAGGTTTCACAACATGATCCAAGACAGTCTCTGGATACACTTTGGCTGAAGTCTTCACTCCTTTTTCACAAAAATTAAGGGTTGTGACTTCTTGATAAGACACCCCTCACCAAACCAATACAGACGCATTTTTTGTTTGCTAATGAGGTTTCGCGAATTCTGGCTTTAACACCATTAACATCCGTTATAATTTTAACAGCACGCGGTCGCCCCGATTTTCTATGGTTTTAAATAGAGGGAGTGTTGGTATATCTGTTGTTAGTACGATATACGAACACACGGCTGATACCTGGCCTTTGAAGTGTCTTGAATAAGACCGACGACTCTATCTCCTTTAACACCTCATTCCATATTGTAATTTAATAATAAATACGAAAAAAATATGTAAAACGGTGGGAAATCGAAAGAAGTTTTTAACATAATAAACGCGTTCCAAATTCAAAATAATTAAGTGTTGAAAAAAAGTAAAGTTTCTATGTAACAGTATTTATGGCCAGACTAGTCAGTTATAATTCAAAACTCACGGCAGCGTGGATTAATGGTGTAAGGTATATCTTCTTCCCGACTTTCGAATCGAATTAGCGGACGTTCCCGCAAGCGCGGCGATACGGTTGCAGGAACTTCCGCTTCCGACCCGAGATGATCGTTAGTTAGGCCGTTGCTTATGGTCTAATGATTATCAGTTATTCAATCTATAGAGCGTACAGGCTTTTTTTATAAATAGTATAGGTTTGCGCTTGCTCACACCTCACCTGATAGTAAGCAATGATGAGACCTACGATGGAACGCGATTACCCAGATGTGGTCATTCACCATTGACTTGAAGAAGTTCAGGTTGTATTTCTCAGGGAACATTGATTCGGGCAGGGCATGGGCAAATCACTTCGTGAGAATGTGTGGAATCTCAACTGTATAGGGGTGGAAACCGGGTGTTCGCTTTGGTCGTCAAGCTCGCGGGTGACCGCGGTCCGCATGATTTTAATCAATACCCACATTTGTAAAATTTACGTCTGTTCTTACTTACAATTGCACATTATACAAGGGACGTCGGTATGTAACCGCGGTGAACGGTGGCGCTCCGTGACGCCACAGGTGAGACTAAAGACCTTATTAAGAATGAATGAATTTGTCAGGAATCATTTTTCGCATATACTAGCGTACTGTTACATCCATATATTAGCATAATATTTCTTAGATTGCTATTTTCATATTGTAGGACATAACAAATTAGCGATAAATGCCTATATAATCCATCGAAATTGAAAAAAAAAGTCGTTATTCTGACTTGCCAAACTACTGCCTGATTACTCTGACATACCTAAGTCCTGAGTTCTTTCACGAAGTAGTGTGATAATAAGCAAAAATGTATATATTCCTATATAAAGTAGCGTTAACTAAAACTGTGGTGAATAAATTAAGTTGGGGTTTTAAATCTTGTTGTTTTTTTATAACAACTGAGTGGCCCAAATAACAATAACTACGTTTCTAAAGCATAATTTACGAGAATGAATTTGAGGACTGATTCAGTGTTAAACATGAATTCGGGTAAAGCGCGAAGAGATGACAACTAATAAAAATAGAGATCCAATTCTTCGCTTTAGAACATGACATATTATATTCCTAACTACGTATCATAATTATTTCAGGTAATAGTGTTGCTAATATATGTAAATTTAATATTTAGAAAGACGTGAAGACGTTTTTAGAGCATTAGCAACGGAAGAGTGACACCCTTGCTGTTGCAAATGTTCATGCAGCATGCAATACAAATGGCTAGGGTAATTGCTGCCATCAAACAAATTGTATCCTTATTTGTTACCTTAGTGGTACAAAATGCTCTATTTAATAATATAATTTAAAATTTTCTCGCTATGAAGTCGCGCGTGAAATATTCCCGTCTGTATATTTATTAATCGTATATTTAGCGAACGTAATCACATCAAATGAAGTACTTGATTAGTCTTATCTCAATCTCGAAGATTGTCTACCAAACTTGGCCCCTTTTTCACATCTATGTATTTGTGGGAATCGTGTATTTAGCGAACGTAATCACATCAAATGAAGTACTCGATTAGTCTTATAACTATTAGGCGACATTACAAAAAAAGGACTAGATTAGTGTTAAATATACTATTAGGGTATTCGAAGAGAAATCTGACATTAGAGCACGTCTCTAATATGTCCGCCCACATTGATGATACCCTTGCAACTTACCCGGACCTTCAGAGGGACGATAAATTATCAGGCACAATGGGCCAAGCGGGACCGTCCGTGGACAAAATTGGAAATCTATTGAGTTTAATGACACGTCCATTAAGGTGTAGCGTGTTGGATGAATAAATTTATTACAGAGGTCGAGTGGTTCTCTTGCCAGCAGAATAGACATTGATTTAAATATCATGTTCTACCCTTTTATATTTCGCAATCTATTTGATTTTTAGTTTTTATAGATATTTTATTTAGATATCTGACTGTAGGGCGGATTTCGTCCAGTTAGTAACTTATGATAAAACATGTAGAAGGTCTGAGGTTGATCTGAAAAAGATTTAGTTTTGCTATTGAAAGTTGATTATTTTGTGTCAAAATCTCAAAATATTCAAAAAGTGCATTAGAAATCACGGAGAAGGTCGAAGAATAATAAGATAGGTTGGCTGTCTTAGCAACTTGCCTGAGTCGCACTTATGATGAGTATTACCAGGATTTTCTTCTTCGAGTGTTATACCGTAGCACGTTAACTTGGAGGTTTTTATTTAATAGTAAAGGATACCATGGCGTTTGCGGCGTTAAATGAAACATTGAAATATCATCACGGTACGACGTGCTTGACTTCGTAACGACCTCATAGTTTTTATACGTCCAAATAACGATTAATTAACAATATCACTTGTGAACTACACAAGAAATAACGCTCGTGCAAAAGTTTATTCAATCCGTACAGCAAGACGATTCGAACAGAAGTTGCGTAAACATACCCCTCAGCGGCCGCTCAATGCATGAAGCATGCTATGCTAAGACTCGTTGAGGAGCGATGGCTTATTTACATCCTCTTAGGTGCTACGACGATCCACCTGTGCTACGGCTATATAAAGTTATATATAATTTGCATGCAATTTGATCTAACCTGCTTTGTGTGCTTCCGCCACCAATTAGTTCATGTGGCCTAAAGGTTAGGTGAGAAAGGCTAAAAGGTTAGATCAAATTGCATGTAAATTTGACTTTCGCAAAACAACGCCTGAATTTATTAACTAGTTATATATAACTTAATCTTTAAAAATATTGTACAAAACATAGTTCAATAGAATATATTCTATTGAACTATGTTTTGTACAATATTTCTTACACAAAGGGTACGATTTTGTTCAAAAGTACCAACGCATCCATACATATATAGTGTCGTGTAAAAAAACTACACATGCGTGCATGAGGTTCTTGGATAAGTAATTTAAGTTTTTTGGTATGTCATGTACCTAGTATTAGACAGATAATCATTATCTGAGAATTAATAATTCTGTCTTTTCTTAAGCATGGTTCAGACGCATGAATCTTTGTATAGAGGCTGGTGGAGAGTACTTTGCAAAGATTTATTAAAAAAATATTTCCCTATAGAATACTTTTTTATTTTAGCAAAACTTTCTGAGTGTTCCACATAAGTTATTCGGCAGATTACTTTGTTTACCTCCTTGAGTTAGAGATGAATTTTTAAAAATGCTGAAAACGCTTTTAGGCAATTGTGTCGAAGAGCATTTATACCAATATAAGTCAACTGAAGCATCTACCATCTTACGTCAACGATTATATTTTTTTATATTACGTCGGGGAGCATACAGGTATACGACCCACCTGATGTAAAGGGGTTACCGTAGCCTATGAGCGCTTGCAATATATTGAGTATGACAAGTAGGATGTCATCTCTGGTGCTAACACAGCAACTCCTTTAGAGCTTACTGGTGGTCACCAGTAAGCTCCTAAGGAGTTGCTGTATCACTCACGCGTAGAAACACAACAACCTTCTAGGGAATTGTTATTTGGCTGCGGTTTTCTGTGACGTGGAGGTACTTCGACGAGCTGATTTTATGCGCTCTACCCCGCTTAAAAACATCCAGATCTTCAAACAGACATACGCCCTACATCTCTTAAAAACACCCAGATCGAGACAAACAGACATTTTCATGCACACAAATGTTTGTCCTGTGTGGGAATCGAACTCGCGAGCGTTGATGTCAAAGTCAATATCTACTCTGATTTCTATCATCCAAACTATTTGTGTATCCAAAGTACAGATTAAGAAAAACTAAGCAAAACAAAAGTAACGGATAATTTTCGACGTATTTACGTTCGACGTCTAAAAAATCTTATCACGAGTAATAGAGATTCCCGCTAGGACTCTGTCGCGTATAATAAAATAAGACCTGAAACTCGGCGCTTATCGTCAATATACAGGACATGCCCTAAATCAATCCCTACAGTTGAAGAGAATGGATCGATCAAAATGCCTTTTGTCCCTTTACGCAGGTGAAAGGCACAGAAATATCTTCTTTATCGACGAAAAAATTTCACGATTGAAGAGCGCTACAACAAGCAGAATGACAAAGTGTACGTACACAGTTCAAAGAAGCCGCCCAAGTGGTCCGTAAGGTACAATGTGGTTATCATCCTGCGTCTGTAATGATTTGGTGGGGAGTGTCTTATTAAGGAGTCACAAAGCTTAATTTTTTTGAGAAAGGAGTGAAGACTTCAGTCAAAGTGTATCAAGTGATTGTCTGGGATCGTGTTGTGAAACCTTTCAGCAATACACTTTTTAAATGCACCGTGGACTTTCCAGCAGGACCTGGTCACAAGGCACGAATTTCCAAATTCTTGCTCGAAACTAAAGTTCCGAACTTTATAAGAGCTTAAGACTGGCCCTCGTCTAGCCCAGATCTGAACCTCTTACACTACAAATTATGATCAGTTTTAGAGGACATGGCTTGCTCGAAACGACACGCCACCATTGTGTCTTTAGAAATCTCTGGACCAAGCAGTGGCTGAATTTTCCATGGAAACAGTACGTAAATACATAGATTCGTGGCCAGACAGATTAAAGTCCTGTATCAAAGCCAAAGGTAGCCATTTCATATAAAATCAGATTTTAATTTTTTTGCTAAGACTTCCATAAATATGTACATATAAGTTTTATTAAGATTACATTATTTCATAAAAAAATAATTATGTTACAAGTGAATATGCCATAAGTTATGTTACAAGTGAATATGCATTTGCATATTCACTTGTAACATAACTTATGGCCGTACTAGGTATTTTGACAATATATAATAAATGGAGGGAAACAAAACCGACGGTGTAAATTTTATCGACACACCGTTATACGGAAGTAATTTTACACAATCGATAAATTAATCTATTTATATTTCAATCCCTTTTCATATATTGTGACAGCTTGAAAACGTCAGCATAATATTTTAGCCTAATAGAGGGTTGTCCTGAAAACACACGAAGAGCTTTTTTTACCCTTTGGTCTTTTTGGGTGTATCCGGGTTATCGGCATTCCAGATAATTACCCTTACATTTATCTACCGTCTACATATTATTCAAATATTAAAAAATGCTTATGCTTCATGTGCAGGTTACCTACATTCCACTGCATTTACTTTTATTACATTCATATATTTTATATACATTTTATTTATGTGTCAAAACGTATGTATTTAGTTTTCTTGAGAAATACGAGTATTTAACCTCTTTAAAAAAATATTACGAAACCTTTGGTAAATAGACCTCACGATGTAACAATTTCCTGGAGGGACGCTATGTTCCTGCGAGTGGCGTTACCAGTAAGCTCCGAAGGAGTTGCACTTTCAGCAGCAGTACTTTCCGTATTGCAAGCGTTTTGGGGTTTACAATAACAACATCAGGTGGACTATATGCTTGTTTGCCTCACGACGTTGTTTAAAAAAAAACCTTTTTATTGTTGTGCTTTGCTTATGAATTTTAAACAGTATTACGAAAAGGTCGTTCCATTTCTTTACGTTACTTAAAAGTAATCATATTTTTTTCATATAAATTCCTGTATTGAAAGCTGGGCCCAAGCCTGCAAATTGTATTAATCACATGTGAAATTAACTATATCTATTTAACTATTTTCCGTTATGATTGGCGGGGTCCGCTACTTAAGCCAAAGGATTTGGCGAAGATACTGAGATTTTTACATAGAGCGACCGCCGTCAGACCTCCCAGAGCGAAACCACACCACACCTTTTTTAAGTTAAGTCACAGGTCTCTTCAAATATAATTTCTTGGAGTCCCCACGATATTTTCCTTCAATGCCGAACCAGTGATAAATTACAAAAATGTATATTATTCCAAAAACACAGCCAGGCTTCGAACTGGAGATTAATTGGTAAATAGGCCTCATCCACCGGGCTATCATTGCTTTATCTACGTGTGAAACTAATTTAAACTATGTATAAGCAAATAAAAAATATTGTCATTAAATTATCACCACACACGTATAAAAAAATGTTACCGAGTGTCAGACATCATATAAAGCACGAAAGCCATTTAAGGTAGCCACGTAATTTTGTATGAAGATAAAGTTTTGATTTTAAATTTATCTGTTCCCGTAAAAATGCGACTTTATACAAAAAGCTTGAAAACACCGAGTCCATGTACTAGAGTACCTATATAAGCAAGCTATTGGTTAGTTAAAAAATCTGTCTTCAGGTGTTGTATTGGGCAATGGTAAGTTATTGTCTTTTACTTACATACTTTTCAAGATTCTTTTTACAGTGTGATGCACAGGTGTCTTTATGATTATGTACTTGTTTTTTATTTAATGTGAGATATTTCAGTACTATTTTTACTTAGTTCAATAACTACGATATTGAATTGCGATCACATTTGACACTTCAGTTTTCTATAATATCAGTTACGAAAATTCGAAATTAAATTGAATGCAATTAGCTTTGTTTATCTTTATATTGTCTTTGGTACCTATAAAGATATGTGTATCAATTTTAGGTTGTTGCATTCGATTTGTTTTATATCTAATGGGGTGCACTCGTTCAATCTTTATAATAAAAATCGCTCAATAAGTATTGCAATTTCTTATCGTTTGCTTGTATATGCTCAATTAGGGCATTTGGAGACGGCCCAGCATTGAAAAAATTGAGTTGAAGCCAAAGTTGTGTGCCAAAATAAATTGGATGTCGGCTGACACTTACAATATCTATACGGTAAATGTCAACGCATTAAATTGCATTGGATAGTATCATTATGGAAATAACCTGTGGAGAATCAATGAGATTGATATTATGTAGGAACTCAGTTTTACGTTTTTTTTAATATGCAATGTCGGGAGGCATACACGCATACGGTCCACCTGATGTAAAGCAGTCATCGTAGCCTATTAACGCTTGTAACATATATTACTCGCGTGATGCCTCCTCTACTGCTTACAAAGCAACTCCTTAGAAGCTTACTGGTGACCCACTCACACGCAGGAACACAACAACTCTCTAGGGAGATGTTATTTGGCTGCGGTTTTCTGTGAGGTGGATGTACTTCCCCAGGCGAGCTGCTTTGATTCGCCCTACGTGTCTTAAATAACGTGGTAAAGTTTACGTGGTAACTCAGTTCACTGCTACCGGTCGGGAGGTAAAATAGAACGCGCACCTCTTATTGGCTGGTTCGCGGATCAACATCGTGGCACTTGTCGGTTTATTGGTTTTAATATTCTCCCATTGGTCAGTAAGCTCGAATCGCTGAGATAATTAGGTGCTATAACACACCGTTTTTGTGAGAACGGGGTGCCATCGTGGGTAGGCCGTGTTTGTCTCTTAATATCTCACACTAGGCTCTCATATAAGTACTAACATGTCTGATGGCCGACTGATGTGACCGCAGTTCGTAAACGTAGTATGTTCATGCAATTACGGCATCAGCAACTCCTCAAAAAAAAATGTGTATCTGATTATAAACAGTTACCATAGATGCAACGCCAAGATCAGATGCTTCAAAGCTTTTTTGAATAACGCCGTTGAAAAAAAACATTAAATTGACATTTCCTATCAGGTATTCTATGGTTGACTGGAAGAGATCCCGGATGGGATAAGTCCGCCATTGTACAAACAATAATTATTTTTTTATCTGTATTTAGTTTTTCCTTGTAGTACAATAAAGATTATGCATACAAACAAACAAACAAACAAAAACATCGGCAGAGAGTTCATAGTGAAGCCTAAGAATTCGCGGAATGGAGCCTCTCAGAATTCGCACCGCAGGCGACCATTTATTTATTCGCAGGAATACAACATTACTCACAACTTTCCAGGGAATTTGGTTGAATTGTACTTTTCTACATGTGTCTGCAGTCTTATTTCAGATGGAGGTCTGACAAGAACACTCACGCGTGTGACGTGCACCATTTTTCAAGCCACCGAGCACTAACAAATAAATAATTCGCATTCACGAATATTCATATATTAGTTCTCCCATCAGCACTGTAAATACTTCGTAAAAAAAATTGTGAACATGATTATGAAAGACAATTGTTGTTCTTTTTCTAAATATTTAAAAAAAGATCACCTCCCTGTCCAACCTAGATACGTGGATTTTAAATTTTGATTTAAATGTTTATTTCTTTTTATAGTACAACAATATTTATTTTTTTATCTGTATTTTGTTATATTAGTTCTCCCATCAGCATTGTAAATACTTCGTAAAAAAAAATTGTGAACATGATTATGAAAGATAATTGTTGTTCTTTTTCTAAATATTTAAAAAAAGATCACCTCCCTGTCCAACCTAGATACGTGGATTTTTAATTTTCATTTAAATATTTATTTCTTTTTATAGTGCAGTTAACTAAAACTGGCCGTTAAGTACTAGTTTCGTAATGTGTTCTTTAAAAGTGTAATAATAATTTTAAATAAAACTATATTGTCAGTTTAAAAAATAATTTATATGCTTGTAAAAAGTTGATTTTCTCTCTATGTACAGAATCCTAGAAATGTAAAGTTTCATTACATGAAGTGAAAATTGACCTAATGCTACTCTTTTTTCTGTACATTTGACAACCTCAGTGGCGCAGTGGTTAATAACACTACATTGACAGCAACACTCATGGGTTCGAATCCGACACACGACAAACATTTGTGTGCATGAACACGTCTGTTTGTCTCGGTTTGGGTATTTTTATGAGAGGTAGGGCTAATCTAAATAGTATACATAAAGATGTGTCTTCAATTAAGAATAAAAGTTATATGCATTGAGTTATTTTATTATGTACTAGAGGAGCTATTTTATTTTATTCAGGTCAACAAACAGCAAGTACAATAAAATATTACGTAAACAATGTTTCTAAGGTTATGTTAAGTTATTGTACAGCCAACACCGTTATCCACAAATATACTTAAATGGTGTTACAAACAGATGGAGCTAGAAACAGTAACTAAGCGACACTATATATGATTAAATATTATATATAATCATTTTACAAGGACTTGAGAATATCAATGACCTGTCTTTTAAATACAGGCTTAGATAATGAAAAGATGTCGATAGAATTGAAGCAATCATTATATGATTGCATTATACGGCGCAGTGGTGCACGTATACCAGCTTTAGTTTTACAGTTCTGAAGCTATCCTAAGTAAAAGTCTTGCTCCATGTTGGTAATAATTAAAACTAAAGTCCGCTGCAGCGCTGAAATAATTAAGATGTCTATCACTCTATCCCCAAGATTCAAAGAACAGCACTAAATCGCTTCTAACGCGTACTTTTCCCGCGACCAAAAGGTCAAAAGCGACGTAATTTTCATGGCGCTTACGCGTTTTCAAAGATCCTATAGTAAAGAATACCTTGCCTAATATCGTAGGTACGTTAGACATCGAGTGGTAATTCGTCTACGTAATTTAGTAATAATGTCTGCAATTTCAGTATCTCGTAATTGCTCTACAGATAGCCATCCCCTTTCCAGTTCTGACAAATTTACAATTTTTACAGTGCCTGCTGGTTTTAAAAACATGATTTGCTTTTAATGTTTTCAACAGGGCTACGAGAAAGAAAATCCGCGTCGCCATTGTCTTTCCTTCTTTGTACATTACATCAAAATCATATGACTGTAGTATAGCCCACCACCTATGCCCTTTTCCATATTTGAGGACTCCTGTGGAGATGGGTTCGGTACTTCTGATGAAGGCAGTACTTCCGACATTATGAAAGTAATAGATTACTACTTTTAATATAAATATTTTTTTATATACTACGTCAGGAGGCATACATGTATACGGCCCACCTGATGTAAAGCGGGTACCGTAGCCTATTAACGCTTGCGATATATTAATTATCACTCGCGCGATGCGTCCTCTGCTGCTTACACAGCAACTCCTTGGGAGCTTACTGGTGACCTCACTCACACGCAGGAACACAACAACAATCTAGGGAGTTGTTATTTCGCTGCGGTTTTCTGTGAGGTGCAGGTCAGACGGGCTGCTTTGATACGCCCTACCTCTCTTAAAACATAAAGACCAAGACAAACAGACATGTTCATGCACACAAATGTTTGCCTTGTGTGGGAATCAAACCCACGAGCGTTGGTGTCAAAGTCGCGTCATTCACGACTGAGCCACCGAGCTCGTCATAACTGATAGGTACTTTTAAATTAATCAAAGTTAATTAATTACAATCAACTTTATAATGGTCTCGCACAATAACTAGCAGTTTCACAGAGCGCTATGATAACATGTGCATCGAGCCAACGCCGAGGAGAGACTTCATTTTTTTTTGACTTGACTATGTATTTGCCGCCTGTGGGCCGTTACTACAATCTACATTCTTATTTTGTGAGCTATGCCTTTTTATAGCAAAACGAGTGGAGATGGAATGTTACATTTGTATTCACTCCACTCGATGCAGGTATTATTTTAATGTGTCACGATGCCATCGCATACCCCGTCGCTAGACTCGGTGCAGTTGTAATGATACATAATGTGCCGTCATATACAAATGTTTGTCCTATGTGTGACAAAGTCGCGGTATAAACCGCTGCACCACCGAGTTCGTCATCTGATATACCATATGCCTGTAGTAGGGTACAGATAGTTAGTTCTACATAATGTTGTGACTGCGTATAATGCCGTCACAATTTTCCCGTTACGTGACAAATACGTATATTATGAACATAGTATATCCTTTTATCTATTGTAGGCGTATTATTAGAAGTAGTTTCCTACGAGTAGATATTCAATTTACAATTCAAATCAGACGGCGTTTTTTCATAAAAGAAAGTTGGGCCAGTCACCATTACAATGACGAGGCAAAATCCAAACAGCATATTCGGACATTGTACTCATATTAAATATCCTTTAGGTTGACCTAAAAATTTGGAGACACAAAGGAAATGTACGTGTTAGGAAGAAACCTCGCGCACGAAGAAGTTTTACTATAACGGAAATTTAAACTGCGACAGAACTTTACTTAAAATTGCTATGACCTCTATTAAGTATTAAGATAATGTAGTGCGATTTTTTCATATAATTCATACAAATCATTATGCATTAAAAACTTAAACATCTACATATCCTAATCTTCTTCTAAGAAGTGATACGTTAGCAGCGAGGATGGCAACGTGTAAACGATAATTTTTGATTTCCACGCCTTATAAATGTTCGTAATGAAATGAACGCAGCGTTACATTTATTGTACAACTTTATAATATACTATAATACTTTATCATTGGATAAAGTACCAGTTTGTAACCGACATATCCTGGTTCGATCCTGGTGTAAATGTACTACTAAATTTAATGAACGTGTTTTCGCATTTATGTACATATTTGTAAAATAACCGCCAAGTAAGTTACAAATAAATAAATTTGTAACTTACTTGGCGGTGAAAGAAAATATCGTGAGAAAACCCACACGTCCAAGAAATTATATTTCGAAAGACGTTTGTGACATAACTTAAAATAGATTTGTCGTCTCTTGGTTGTGAAGGTGTGACGGCAGTTGCTCTATGTCAAAATTGGTATCAATGAAATTCATTTCAGCGAGGCGAATATATTTTTAAAGTTATAAATAAATTCACTCACTTGATTCGATAAGAAATTGGTAACGAAATAAACAAATATTTAAAACAGTTTAAAACACGAACGTTTGGTTTCTTATTCTTTGAATTGTCAATAACTGGATAAACAATTACGCTTATGTTATTGTTTCAAGCAATCTTATTGCACAGATAATGTTATTTTTCCATTAATAATGAAAAATACGATAATAAACTTAATAAAAACCCAGTTGCGAATGCGCAAGCTTGCACTGCCAGAGGAACACCTGGCTCGTCAATTACATAACAATTCAAATATATTTTTTTTTATTATTTGTCGGCTATTTTGACCACGTTCCTTAAGATACAGGAACGGTGTTCCTAAACATTCCCATTCTACTTTTTTATGCTGAATCAGAATCTGAAGTCAAAATTCGAATATTAGAAAAAAAGCGGCAGACCTACGTACAGACAAACGCACGGACAAACGCACAGACAAACATATAGAATTCATTCAGGAACGGTGTTCCTGAATATGCAAGAATGCTTGTATTAAATGTGTATATGGAAAAAATATTTTTGTTGTTATAACTGACATGCGGTTGGTTGACAAAGCTGTATTAAAGCCTATCGTACCAACACGAACGTGTCGATATCATAAAGTCGATTGATAAGCGCGATAAATATAAATACATAAGCATTATTTGTAGATATAAGAACCTTACAGAGATAAAACTCGTTTTGTTTAAAGTATCTAGTACATAAGAACATACTCGTAGATATACTCGTTAGAGATGTCAATCACAAAGAAGATCGTCTTTTTTTATATTAGAGGGGGGCAAACGAGCATGTGGGTCACCAATAAGTGGCCACCACCGCCCATAGACATCACCAACACCAAAGGGTCACTGATCCGTTGCTAGCCTTTACAGGTAAACATAGGCTCTTTTTTTGAAGGTATCCATATCGTATTTGTCCGGCAACACCGCTGAGGGTAGTTTATTCCACAATTTCACCGTACGTGGTAGAAAATGCCTCAAAAACCGTACTGTAGTGGATTGCCACTCATCAAGATGGTGAGGGTGAATTAGTTTGTGGCGTGCGATGATAGTGGAACTCAGCGGCTGGTATCAAGTTGAACGGCTCCTCCGAACACTCCTCATGATACAATTTGTACAGTACACAAAGAGAAGCAACCTCTCTACGTGCACAAAGCGAGTCCAGCCGAACGGAGATCACTGGGTCACCGACGATTCAAGCTACAATGTTGTATGCGATCAAATGGAGTAAGCAAATATTGTAGCGCGCCGGCCCAAAGATGTGATCCGGACCAGCCATGCAATTCTGTAAGAGCAAACATTCTTACATCCTCGGAAACATCGGCTGTTACAGTCTTGAACACAAAATTGCAATTCTTTGGTGACGCTTTTCATGGTTGTGCGACACTAGCGCCGCAAGGCTGCGTTTGGAATTGGAATTCTACAAGGCAAACAGCCTCGCGTACGCTTACAGCCTTATAGAATACCAAATAATTTAGCCGTGATCGCAGTAGACGATGTCAAAGCTGTGGCATCTGTGATCACAGCGACGCACACAGCCATTACGAGTAGCTTAGAGAATTGCATGGCTGGATCTTATAAAGGTGAAGGCGATGTTGAGCTGTAAAGTATCGTCTAGCTCTATTGGTCACACCAATCTTCTTGGACGCCAACTTAGCTATCCAGGTGACCGCCAAACTGTACATCGCTCGATATGATGATACCCAGGAAACCGATGCTAAGCGTTACGCTGAGAGGTATACCTTCTAATCTTACTATCAATGGGGACTTTTTTCGACGACCGTGAATTTGATTTCCATGCAAGACAAACAGTTGTACGCATGAACATGTCTGTCTGTCTCTTTGTTTTCAAGAGAGGTAAGGAGCACCAAAGCAGCTCGACTGCGGAAGCACCTCTACCTCACAAGACACCACATAACAACTTTCTAGGGTTTCGTTGCTCAAACGGAAAAACGGAACCCTTATAGGATCACTGTTTTTCCGTCTGTCTGTCAGTCAAGATCCTTTTCCTTAGGGACGGGTGGAGCTATCAAGCTGAAATGAATATCAAATATCAAATCAAATGTCTAAGTCAACACAATCAAAAGATACGGCCGTTTATGTCCCGTATATGCGCATATTTTGATACTCACAAGGGAATAAAAACTTCCCGTTGAACTAGAATCATGAAATTTGGTAAGAAGCAAGGTCATGTAGCACAAGTAAAGGTAAAAATCTGAAAACCGTAAATGTGTAGTTACACCCAAACAAAAAATTCAGAAATATATCTGTACGGAACCCTCGGTACGCGAGTCGAACTCGCACTTGCCGCCTTTAAATTTACACGATTGCCCCAAAAAAGAAGTGTAATGTATTCAGGGTTCATGCATGTAAGAATGATTACGAGTTATTTATTCCACCAATCACCTCCTTATTACTAGTTCGATAGAAAATCTTATACTAATTGGTAATTATATTGTTCCTGAGATTTCCTATGTAAAATATAAAAATCCGGACCGACAAACAGAGCCGCGGACAGCCATTGGTGTACAGCTATAACTGTGTAAACTATGAAACTTTTACACGTAATGTGACAGTTAACATTGTTTATAACACCAGCGGTAAGAATTACAAACTCGTATTATAAAGTCTTACGCTGTAGGTTTCTAAATAGCTTTTCTTTTCTAATTCTTACGTTACCACCATTAACTCATATCCTATTATTTATCATGTTTGCGCATAATCAACTATAAGCATACAGGTAATGCGGACCGCTCGAGGTAGCTGCTCTTTTCTAATTCACTCTTTACCGTCCTTAATACAAAATGTACTCAAAAATATTTCGGCTCCCTTCTGTTTGTGGAATGACAAGTAAGATTGCAAAAAAAAAGAAAAAAAATCTTCATTAATTCAGGAAGATAATATAATGCATGACCGTCACCGATAGATGTTTTCCCACGTGAAACCTCGAAGGGAGTCTATAAAAGTGACTGCAGTTGTGGAAGCTAATATATTGGGCAAACCAAAAGGTCTGTGACGCAAAGGGTCAACGAGCACATAGCTGCAGTCAAGAA
The DNA here is from genome assembly GCA_947507595.1 of Pyralis farinalis. Classification (NCBI taxonomy): domain Eukaryota; kingdom Metazoa; phylum Arthropoda; class Insecta; order Lepidoptera; family Pyralidae; genus Pyralis; species Pyralis farinalis. Next base: position 12,247,139 of record OX382275.1, read on the forward strand.
TAGAGAAATTGAGAAGTCCGCCATAGCCCAACACCTTCTGTAAACCGATATCAATCATTGAATTATATATAACATATAAAGGATAATCCCAAGATACTCTCAACTGAACGATGCTTCATACCGCGACTAGTCAGGGAAGAGATTGAAATAAAGAAGCATGGTAATGTCAATCGTGAAGATGATATCAAGTTGTCGGGAACGTGGAACACTGTTGTCGAGTTATGCAAATGTGCGAGCTTCGTATAGTAAACTGCAACAGGACACCGTGAGTGTAGTGTGTAGGGCGCCGAGTAATAAGACGCAAAAAGAGGGTAGACAGATATGGCTACCCTTAACGGCTTTATCTACTTGCTGGCTCCAGTTATTCCATGCCCATGGCGTCTGCAACGTCGCTGAAATTTCGAGGAAATATAAAAACAAATCGCGGGAATTCCCGTACCTACATTAATTTATTATGTGTACTATTCACTAAAATTAATCTCCTTCTTCTTAGCGTTATCCCTTTGCCTAATCCATTAGGATTGACGGGGTCCGCTACCTAAGCCTAAGAATTTGGCGAAGATACTGATTTTTACATGGAGCGACTGCCGTCAGACCTCCATAACTATATCTATAGGCTACATTTATTATGTGTAATATTCACTAAAATTAATACCAGTAAATTAATTTTAGAATTTTTCTTTTTTAGAAGTTTATAGGAAAAGATGCGATATTTGAAAACACCTTACAGTATTTCGTAATATAATGTGAGTCTATTATTATGTTGAAAGTATTTTTTTCTCTTACAATAACGATATTGAATTTCAGCTACGTAAAAAATATGTGGCAGGCGTTCAATAGGAAAATTGATTAAACATTGTAATATGAACATGAAACACCTTTTCCTGAAGTCTACCTAAATATTTTTTGGCATGTGTGTAGATGCCACTCTGCAAAGGGTTATTGAAACTGGCTTATTACCTACATTAAATCAACTAGTAACCATAACGCTGTCAGAATGAGAGATATAATAAATGTATATATGTTCATGCAATTAGTTCATGTGATCTAGCGCCTATACATATAAAAGTAACGATAAAATTGAATTGAAAACTATAAAATTTAATTAATTTTAATTAATAATGTTACTGTATGTTTAAAATAATTTCTTTTAAGTTAAGTTACTAATTTCTACATATAAATTTAATTAATTTAACAGAAATCATTGTTACATTTATACTTGAGTATTGCGAGATGATACTAATTTTCATTTCTTTTAATTTCCAGATAATGGAGCTTAATAAGCGAATAGCCGGTCGACAGCAAATGAGTCGCAAACGAAAACGAATGGAGTCGTCATCACTTCCTGAGGGTAGAAGCGTACGCACAGAAAAAAAGAAAAGCGACTATGACAGCATGGATACGATAGAAGAAGTACAACCAGATGGAACTATAGCTACGCCAGTGACGTCTGGATCGCCCACACCGCATTTACCAGAGCTTTGTAGTAATCAGTTCGAGCATATAATACAACATCAGAGCTTCCATCTGAACAATCTACTTCCAGCTTCACCATAGGATGAGGTACTGAAACTTGTAATATCTCTACAGGAAAAGCAAAGGATAAAATCGAATCAATTAAGATCATATTAGTATTATAGTATCAGAGTTTGGTCTATCCAGCAAATCACAGATCATAGACAGTTGGTTAAGAAAGGTCAACGAATTTCTAGTTTTAATGACGGAGATCAACGAAACCCATACATTTTGTCCTTCAAAAATTGGTGGGTCTTGCAAAGAAGTGGTTTGAGGCTTTGCCTTCAGTTAATTATAACTAGGATAAGTTGCAGGCGAAACTTCGAAGTGTTTTCCCTAACGTGCAAAATTATGGTCGGCTGCTGGAAAAATGCTTTCTCACACCACGCGTCGTAATGAGAACTTGCGGGATTATTTTTATGACAAGCTTAGCTTAATAAAGGGCAAAATCAAGAAAGGACTGTTTTCACCTTCCACTGATAGAAGAACAATTAAATAATCTCAGCGGTAATCGTTTCCTTACGTCGCTAGATCTGCCTTCGATCAGATCCCAATGACGCAAGAAAACCGCCGTTGCACGGAGTTTGTGACACCGGATGATCACATCGAATTTAAACGGATGCCGTTCAGCCTCGCTAATGCACCGGAAGTATTTCAGAGACTTATAAATAAAATGCTGCTCCAAACGCTGCGACGCTGCGTTAGCTTACCTAGACGACATTTTTGTGCCATCGGAGAATCTTGGGCAGGGTTTTTGGAAATTAGATAATATTCTTAAACTGTTGCGCGAATACGGGTTAACGTTAAAATTGACGAAATGAGGTTTTTGAACGTTAACTTAATAATATATGAATATAAAATATTCATCATAGAAGAAATGTTGTTTTACATTGTGAAGTTTATTGAAGGTTTCTGAGGTTAACGACTTATAATGAGATGGGTTGCAATGGAAATATTGACTTAGGGACGCCGCTACCCTCCAACATTGAACTTTCCTTTTATTTCCGAACCGAAAAGAACAATCAAGTGTAGACGGTTTTCTTGCCCGTTTCTTTTTAACATTCTCTGGCACAATCGTAAAAAGGAACCCTTATGGTCTGTCCGTCTGTCTGTCCATCGATCACAGTGGCGTATCTCAGCAACTACTATTGATATTTATCTATTTATATATGGAATTGTTTTAAAGATTGCGTCTCCAAGCTTATAATAATATAAGATGATTATAAAATAGTATAATGTAGTATAGTTTGAGTAAAATCTCTATGGTCTTACTGTATTTATATAGTCTGATGTTAGTACTATTAAATTGATAACATTTATAACAGAATAATAAAAGAATGGTGGGGACGCCCGGCAGATGTGGAACATCTTAGTAAATAATCAAATTTTTTATAAATTAAAATCATAAACCATCGGATAGATATAGTAAACAGCTCATGCACAGAAGCAACAGAGTGTCTAGTATGCGGCATGGCAGCATGAGAGAGCGTCGCGCCATTTGCCGTCACGGCATACGGTTCAATTTTACTGCCAAGCCAAGCCAATAGATATTTCACATCAAAAGTAAACACGGTATCTCGCTATTTTTCTGTCCGCCAAAATGAGTGAATCTAATGTAAAATTTACACTATATTTGATACATTTTGAAGTTTTATTACAAAAAAAGAAAAATTATGACACAACTCGCAAAAAAATAAATTAAATATTTTGTGACGCAGTGTCATTAGGAGTAGCACAAAATTGATTCAAGAGTTTTCAGTCTGTTAATTTTGATGTCAATGATGAAGCTAGCTCTAATCGACCTGTTACGGATAAAGTCGGTGCCATTACTGAAAAAGTGGATCAAAGTCGACATAGATAAAACCAAGATATTAGTAGTTACGACATAGCAGAAGCTAGAGGTTGACTACAAAACAGTTTTGACCCATTTGAAAAAGTCTGGATATACAAAAAAGCTCGATATTTGAATCCTACACTAGCTCATTGAAAGAAACCTAATGAATCGTGAATACATTTGCGATTCTCTGTTGAAAAGTGATGAAATCGAACATGTTACTCGTATATAAGTCTCAAGTCAGACCGCACATGGAGTACTGCAGTCATCTTTGTGCTGGAACACCTGGATACCAGCTTGGACTTTATTCTGACACGAGCTGTGAGAATTATCAACGATCCTAAGCTTACACACGGTATTGAACCCTTAAGTTTAAGGAGAGATTTTGCCTCCCATTGTGTGTTCTACCGACTGTACAACAGGTTGTGTTCGGAAGAATTGTTCGATATGATGCCGACAGCTACTTTTTATAACTGCACCGCTCCCTGCCGGCGGGGAATACACCACACGATAAATTTTAAACACATCACAATAAATTTTAATTACGGGAAATACATATAGCAAAGCAGGCACGATTATTCCAGCTACGACTTTAACGTGTACAAACGATACCTTACAAAAGACAAGGAATGGTTACGAAATTCGGAGTTCTTTAGAGTTTTCGTTCGAATCAAGTATTGTATATCACTTCGTATATTATTTTCTGCCACGATAACAGATATTTAATATTGTTCAATGTTTATTGTTTTCATAATGTTTTACTAAGATGTTTGGTCTATGATGACTTACAATTTAAATCGTATTTACTTATCATAAAATGTATTTTAGATTAAATAGTTAATAGATTCAGGCGTTATTTTGCGAAAGTCAAATTTACATGCAATTTGCTAAAACCGGCTTTGTGTGCTTCCGCCACCAATTAGTTCATGCGGCAAGCGCCGGCCGGCACCCACTCACTACCGTTAGTAGATGCAACATGCCAACGCTGCCCTGTCTGCACTGGTAGTCGCTACCTCGGCTGCCGCGGTCGTCCGCCATCTGGAACAGAAACCGTATGCCCACCACCGTCGCTGCCACGACTGGTTGTCGAGTGACGACATCATTTAAAAAGTATCATGGTAAAGCGACTTTGTTCTTTCTATAACGTAAACCTAAGGTCCTAACTACATTAATTATTAATTATTAGATAAAAGTAAACTACATGCTGTAATAATCGTATTGCCAACATGTTCTACCTACATTTAAAAAAACAATTAATACATGATGACGCTTCAGAATAATATTTATTATATTTTTTAGAAATTTATTATGTTTTATTAATTTTAAAAGAGGTATCTGTCATCATCATCACATCAATCTGGGGATATACCACCACCTCACAGAAAACCGTAACCAAATAACAACTACTTGGAGGATTGTCATGTTCCTACGAGTGAGTGATTCACTGTAAACTCCAAAGTAGGCTACGGTTACTACTTTACATCAGGTGGGCCGTATGCTTGCATACCTACCTCCCGACGTTGTATATACATACCTAGTCTTGCCATAAATACTGAAACAAAAAAAAAAAATCTATTGCAAATAACATTTATTATTTTACAGTGTGTTAGTTTAATACATAAATATAAAACAATTTCAAATATAAAAAGCTTATTCGAAGTGATCTCCATTGGCTGCAGTTCTTTAAACGTTGAGGCCAGTTATCAATAGAAGCACGCACTCTTTCCATGGGAAAATTCTTCACTGCCAATCGCACGGATTGTTTTAGGGACTGCAAATTATCAAGGCGTTTAGAGCAAGCCGTACTCTCTAAAAATGACCATAAATCATAATCCAGCGGATTAAGATCGGGACTAGATGTCGGCCAGTCTTCAGCTCTGATAAAGTCCGAAACGTTCGTTTCCAACCAAGACTGCGTAGACCAAGCTTTATGACCCGGCGCCGAGTCTTGCTGGAAGGACCATTCTTGGTTATTGAACATGGTGTTGTTAGGGGGCTTCACTACCTTCTCAAGAATGGTATCTTGATAACCTTGTGCCGATGTTTTGATACCTTTTTCACAAACGTATGGCTCAGTCACTCCTTCATAGCTAATACCCCATCAAACCATCACTGAAGTCGGATAGTGCCCACGTTGCACTCGACTAATTGGGAAGCTTCCTTAGAGCTTTGTTGTTTTTTAAAATGTTACTCAATTGTAAAAATTTTCTCATCCGTAAACAAAATTTTTCTGTCACCTTCCTTTGCGTACCGCTTCAGTAGTTGTTAAGATTTTACCACCCTATTCTTTTTTAAATTATCAGTTAAGAAAAGACCAGTACGTCTCTTATAGGCTGCAAGTCCTAAGTCATCTTTTAAAATACGCGACATGGTCTAGGTGCTATCTTCATCTCCCGAGATAAAATATTTTGCTTTCGGACAGGATTTCTTCGAATTCTTTCCCTTACTGCTTTGACCACCTTTTTCGTACGAACACTACGTGGACGGCCAGATCTTTTTCTGTCACAAACAAAGGAGGTCTCATTGTACCTATTAATAGCCCGGTACACAAACATTTTACTAATACCAAGCGTATGGAGAGTTTTAAAAATTGCATTTGGCTCCATACCTACTTTGTGTAATGCAATCACAGTGATTCAGTTCTCTTTATCACCCTCCTCCATTTTAATATCGCAAAATATTGTACAATGTATTGGCCCCAAAATGAGAAAACTCAATGAACAATCATATAAGAATGACAGATTCCAAATTCAAATGTAATATTTTGTTTATTTTTAATTGTAACAGTATTTATGCCAGACTAAGTATAAAAAAAAAACTCAAAATGAGAGCCAAAGACAATTGTCTTTTTTCCCCTGTACCCTTCATTAGTATTCTGTACGACAAATGAAATGTACATTGTACTGTTGAATATGGCGTGTTTTCCCATGGGACTACAGCATGGGTTCTTTAAGAAATGCGAAGAGGTCGAAGCCAATTGGGTTTTCTTAGCACACTACTAACTTGGGTAACTTGTGTCTTCATCGGGTTGAATTCGGCCAAGTTCAGCCGCCTCAGTCAGATGCTGCATTTAAAGTATACTGAATTTCAAACACAAGAACTCGCGTCTTTCCTTCACACGGGAACGACGGATGTTAATACGGCCTATTTAAATAAGTTTTCCGTGGTGCTATCGTCCGCATAAAATAGATCCCATCAACGTCAACATATCATAGATACGCAGCAGGAACAGTGTCGGTTACAATACAGTGCCCTGTGGGATGCCAGCATTAATATTCATGCTATCGGAGCAACTATGCTACGTGGATTACCTATCATAACAAAAATGTTAAATTGATGAATCTGATCTATCTATCGCCTTCTTGGGCACAGGATGCTTTAGCACGAAAAGACGCGTTAGAACAGAGCATAACTTAGCTTTAGCACCACTGCCGGTACGCCGTTGGGTGCACTCGGCTTATGAATGTATAATATATATTGTATGTATACGAGAGATAGTAATGCATGCCGGACGTCATCATCACCATCATCCGAGCGTTAATCCCGGACGCGTTCTAAGCTCTCGCTTCGAAGCCCAGTTTCTTCACCAAATCATTGGTCTTAGATAGCGGGCCACGCCAATCCTAATGGATTACGAAAACGGGATAACGCTAAGAAGAAGAAGAGCCGCCTGACATTTCGCTGTGTAATTGAAACTTCAGGCATTGAGCTATCGCACCACGGGATGGTAAGTGGCACAGCTACCCCGAATTCATATTCGAGTTAGAGGCAAAGAAATTACGAAGTAAAAAATTCCTTTTTTCCTAGCGCTATAGACCAAACTACCATCCAGTTATCGCAGTGGGCGCATGGTAGTTTCCCTTAGCAGCTTTAGTAAGCGACCATTATGCTAGTATCAAGTGCATAAAAGATTATATCATATATTTAGGAGTACATATACTTCTTCCACAGGAGGTAAAAAAGCCCAAGAAAAGTGATAGTTGAAAATTCCTTGAAGAAAGCGGAATTTGGACGGAACACGAAGAGTACCATTGGGCGATAGATAGACAGAGCTCTTATTATAAATACTGTAGACTTTATCGCATGTTTGTGTTTATTATATTGTCAATACTATAATTTAAGCCGCAAAGCGTAGACAATAAAAAAATACTCAGTGATGCCAACCGAACATGGACAGTGTTCTCAACAGAATGCTATAGAACTTTTATTAATATTTATGCATTGATCTTCATGATACATACACGTATTGTCAACACGCCTGTTTACGTATGCAGTGTCACGTTCTTTAAAAAAATGTATCTGAATATACCATTATCCCTTGAATAATATTTGTTCTGGAAACTGTAAAGGTAATGGATACTCTTGACTCTTAAACACAAAGCGCAGTCGAGGCTAGACTTATAATTAATCTCTTAATCGGGCAAAATGTCCATATTCTAATTTTAAGGGGTTCATTAACAGTAGTTAATGTCGACTTTGACTCTAAAAATAGTAATCACATAAATTCCTAAACATTCTATATATATAACATTCATCTATTGAAGAACGGACATTTGTAATTTATAACATGACATATGTATGAGCTCGGTGCCTCAGTCGTGAATGACGCGACTTTGAGACCAGCGCTCGTGGGTTCGATTCCCATACAGGGAAAACATTTGTGTGCAAGAATATGTCTGTTTGTCTTAGTCTGGATGTTTTAAAAGAGATAGGGCGGATCAAAGCAGCCCGTCTGGGGAAGTACCTTCACCTCACAGAAAACCGCAGCCAAATAACAACTCCCTAGAGGGTTGTTGTGTTCCTGCGTGTGAGTGAGGTCATCAGTAAGCTCCTAAGGAGTTGCAGTGTAAACAGCAGAGGAGGCATCGTGCGAGTGATGCTTCATATATCGCAAGCGTTAATAGACTACGGTACCCGCTTTACATCAGGTGGGCCGTATGCTTGTATGCCCCCCGACGTAATATAAAAAAAAAACTATATTTTCATGGCAAGTCTTTTGTTCAAAGTCGATTGTAATCGTCTCAAGTTGGAACACTCTGATTATTGCTGACTTACCAAACATCAGGACGTGGAGATCCGACTGCAGTCGCCCATTTCAAAATCAGTATTTTCGCTAAATCCTTAGGCTTCTGTAATAGACTTCGCCAATCAAAAGAAGTTTACTAAACACCATAAAAATAATTCATTTTTTAAACAAACAATCTGCCTGATATGTAGCGGGTACGGTAGCCTGGAACTATATTGCACAGGCAGTTTACTTGCACGTTGTCAGTTCCACTAATAACGTAACGACTTTACTCACTTACAGGAACGACCATTTGTGTAGTTGGTAGAATGCGGTCTTATGTAGGATGGATGTACTTTGTCGGTCGGGCTGCACATTCGCTATACTTCGCTTTGCCCTACGTTTATTTTCCTATAGCGTTTGCTACTTTTTAGGATGCACCACGTGTAAGTCAGGCAGGGTTTGATGAGTTATTTATTACCTGTAACATTTTTTAGAGTTCAGCATCTTATAAGGCAAAAACGAAAATCTGGTAAGATCACTCGCGCACCTGTCTGCCAGTCTATCAAGGTATTTGTGTCGGAAATTCTTTGTTTTTCTAGCATTATCCAGTTCCCTAATTTATTAGGATTGACGGGTCCTAGCCTAATCTAAGCCTAAGGATTTAGCGAAGGTATGCTTTGCTGATTTTGAAATCGAGTGAAAGCCGTTACACCTTAAAAATCCAGAGGGAAAATGAGAGCGTTTTTAAATTAGGTCACTGGTCTTTCGAAACACAATTTCTTGTAGGCGAGAGTATTCTCCCAATGTTTTCCTTACAGCACACTCCTTACTTACAACCTCCGAGCGAGTGTACAAATACGTATATAAATCCGAGAACATGAATTTAGTGTTCAGTGTCCATACCAGGATCAGGGATTGGTTAATTGACTAGTTCGTTACCCACTAGGCTAGAAAGTATTCCACTAAAAACATCAAATTTTATATTATTGCATTACAAATAAATTTTGTAAAACTAGTATTGTATTATGTGGAGCAACATATTACCCAATCATGTCAAATTTTTCGTTTTAATTTGTGACCAAAAAACCAGTGATAGTATAATACTCTGCGCTCTACTTACTTACTCTCGAAGATTCTGTGTTATGACAGAGTAAACTTCTCATTCAAAGCCGACGCATTCTTGGTCGGTATTATTGTTGTTATACTCTAGGGTTTGCAATAAATTCTCTTCAAAAGCAACTGTTGTATGTATTACCGTTTATACGATAGAACGAGAAAAAAACGTAAAATATTCCATGTTTTGGTTGTTATTTTATTTGACAGAAACCCACATTTATAAAGAACACACATTTTGTGGAGAATCCTCAGTTATTTAATAGTGAACCCTGACAGGGCTCTAGACAAAGTAACATTGCCGGAACAGGTTCATCAAACATTCACAAGTATTCACAATTTTCGTTTAGTCAATCCCGTCACTCGGTCCCGTGTCCAACAGTGCGACGGATCTTTTCATGTATTTCAATATAAATTCTCAAAACTAACTTAAACAAGAGTACAAATAGTGAAATATGAAAAAAAAATCGGTCATGTGGGGAACCTTTTTACATTTTAATTACATTATATGGTTAATTAGTATTTACGAGTATATTCAAAAACATTCAATATTTAACCATTTTATCTCCTTTGTCGCAGAGGTAAATGGAATACTCACTTTAAAGGAAATCCATAACCGTAGTCTTATTTTAACAGGTAGAAGAGAGAGATAGAGAGATCTAAATTATTTTTTACTTTTCATGTGAGTAATAAAATACATAAATTACAGAATATAAATAATCAATGCACGTACAAAAAGAGAACTCTCGGAACGAAAGTCCGATCGCATTTAACGACCGGTAAAATACCGTACCGGTACCGGTTTAATTTATCAAACAAATTATATATTTTTTATAAACAGATCATGTGACATTTTGTGATGTGATGTGACCGATGATTTCCGAGGGTACAGTTATCCGTTTTTTTCCAGCCTGTCTTCATAGTAATGAGAAATAGAGTACTACGCCTCCTTAACGAGATGCTTGAAAAAAATCCTGCTATCAATCTATTTGACTGCTCTAGAGATCAGTTTCATGTAGCTGCTAAATTTCGCTGAAACATTTTGAATTGTATTTTTTTTTATGTACTCGTACTTATCCTGTACACCAAAATTACTATAAGGATAGTGTAAACTGTAAAATGATAAGTGTAATTAGTGAATATTGTTGAGTGCATTGGATTTTTTTTTGTCTGTGAGACTCAATAATGTATTCATGAGATAAATACATATCTATCAATCTATAACTTCACGCCAATTTAATCAATTCACGGTTGGCAGAGACGACCGAGCGCCACATGACTTGATCCTTAAAAACCTCACTGGCTTCTTTAACATTAATTGCCCTTCTTATGCACGCTTGCCAGTTTCTAAGGCTCCTGCCCTCCCCTTTTGATAAAACGTGATAAATTTGGTCATGGTAGGTAAGTCTTGGCCTTCCAAGCCTCTTACATCCTTCTAATTTCGCGTTGTCTATCTGTTTCGTAATTAATTCATCTTGCATTCTTTCTACATGTCTGAACCAACGGAGCATACCTTCTTATCTTAACACCGAGACTCTCTTTCAGATCAACTCTCTTTCGTACTTTACACATTACACATATTACACGTACTATTTCACAGATACATCTCCCTTGATTCTTTAACATTCCTTCGTCATTTCAGTCTTTTCAGAACTTGAAGCTTTTCAAAAGAATAAAATGTCCCAATATAAAATACCACAGAATTTTAAAATATCATATCCCCAATTATTTATCGGATCCAAAGTACATAACGAGTGAGTCAAGTGCCTGACTATCTTAAACCAGCAATATCGCTGCTCGTGCCATATGCTATTTCTAATATAATCCGGCTGAGTCTTGCGTATCGCTGTTTCTATTACTACATTCCCGCGTACCAATGGGTTTTTAATGAGTTTCCAATAATATCTACTGTTGCCAAAAGTAAAATTCCTTAAGCTTGAACTCAATTTTAGGAAAGCGATATATCGACGATAGTACACAGTCTACAAGTAGTATATAAAATATAATAGTAAGTGAGAATACATTTATTGTATTCAATTGTATCAAGTAAAGTTTTATTAAAAAGTTCTCTTTGCCTTCCTTGCAAGGGATTTGCCGTGAAGTTGGTTTGGTGGTAATATGTGTAGGTGGTTTCTGTATTAGTAATTCATTTATTTCAGACCAAGATCTATACAAATTGTTCGTAATGGAAAAGCTTTTATTCAATAGTCAGTTTCTTATATAAAATGTATTGTAAGCCAGTATATGGCCCAGGATACGCCCGTTACACCAATCGGCAAACACCTATAGAATCCCGTTGGAGCTGTCACATAGTTTACTCATCGAGTAGTGCACGTTTTAGCCCGAGTGACAGCGAAGAAGTCATCTATATGAGCTTTTGCGAACATTTCTGATGTACTCGTATTACAAAAACGAAGCAGCCCCAACAGAAGTACAAAAATGTTATTATACAAGTCATGAAAGTCACTGTAAGCACGCCTAATGTATGAGGTCCATGCGCTGCACGCATGAAACGATTCGTAATAGAATTTAAAACCTTCACTTTTTTACTGCTTCATGGGTTTGCATTGCACAAATAAGCGGAAATATGCTGATTCGTGGGTTTTCGCACTGACAGAGTTCTTCGTTTTCTCTAAATACTCGTGTTATTAACTACAGTTTTCTGGTACACAAAAGGTTAAGGGTACTTTCTTAATTTTTATAAAATAATTTAAATAAAACAACAAACACGTATGTACTGAATTATTTGAAGTAAATATTATCTACTATCTTGTTCCACATCGAAAAATACTTAAGTAAATGTTTAACATTTTTTATCACCACGATTCAACTTTTCACAGCAGACTGTCCGCCACCCGCGGTTTTCTTTATTACACAATTTCCTTTTTATCCGTCCCTGAATTGAATTTCACAAAATTGTAGCACCGATTTCGGCTGAATTATTTTATGTGTGTACCGCATTTTGATTTACGACAACTGACAAGATTTATTGTTGCAAGTAAAAAAGCATTATAAAAAGTATAATAATGTTTTTACATCACAATCCTTCAGAGGCAAATGCCAATCTTTTCAGTACGTGGCACACTACGCCGATTAGCATACGAAGTAATAGTCAAAGTGATATTTAAGAGCGGGTTCACATTAGGTCCGACCGACAGTTTTCCCGGAACGAAAAAGGTGTCGGATGCATATTGGCATATGTATTTCAATAACGCTGTTCACATTAGGGCGGCCCTATAAATCTGATGGTAACGACACATTTACCGGACGTTCACGATTTCTGTGGGTTCAGATATAATATTGATATACGGCTTTATATAGCGCCGTTCACATTTGTCGGCGCTCGCGCCATCAGTTTCGCCGGCGTGTACGCAGTGAGAACACGTAATTAAACATGGAAGGTGAAGTTAATATAGAAGTTTTGATTTCTCAATGATTGGATACACCCAATATTTCCTTTTTCTTTTCTTCTGTCTTTTATTTAAATACCACATTACAATCAGAACGTCGTCACATTAGGTCACCTTATAATGTGAATAGCAAAACCCGATAATCGGCCAAAGGTAAAATTGTCAGCCGACCTAATGTCAACCAGCTCTTAGTTAACTAACAAAAAAGTTGACCTGTTAAACAGATCGAGAAAAAAGATTTTTCTTGTTTTAAAAGTAAAAAGTTATAGTAGGGTTGGTTGTACTGTTTGTATCTGGATAGTTTTGATACTATTAAATAGATGACATTTTAGAAACAGAAAAATAAAAAGTAAAAGCGGTTTCCCACCATTTTTATGTTATTTTCCTGTCCGCCAAAACGAGGGAATCTAGCGAAGAAATTCGATACTTTTTGAAGTTTTATTAGAAAAAAGGAAAAAAATGCAACACAAGCCGTGAAAAAAAAATGTGACGCTTATAGACTTAAAGCAGTATCAGTAAAAATAGAACAAAATTGGTTTAAGCGTTTATAGTCCGGGAATTTTAATGTCAAAGATGAAGTTCGTTTTGGTCGACCTGTTATGGATAAAGTCGATGACATTTTGTAAAAAGTGGAGCAAGATCGCCATTTTAGTATTTACGCATATCTAAAGAGCTAGGGGCTGACCAAAAAACAGTTTTGATCCATTTGAAAAAGTCTAAATATACAAAAGCGATCGACATTTGGGTGTCGCACGAGCTCACTGAACGAAACATATTGAATCGCGTATTGATTTACGATCTCTATTGAGACGCAATTAAACCGAACTATTTTTGAAAAGATTGACTACAAGTGAGAAAGGTACCTACGACAAGAACGTGAGAAAAAGATCATGGTCAAAGGTCAGTCAAGTTCCAATGACTATAGCGAAATCAGGATTAACTCGCAATAAGGTGATCGCAGTTTTGTATATGGTGCGATTGGAAGGGCATCGTACATGGAACTTTTATTGTCAGGCAATATCATAGATTCGAATCTCCATTGCCAACAGCTGATGTGGCTCAAGCAAGAAATAGAAAAAAAAACGACCGGTATTAATCAACAGAAAGTGTGTAATTTTCTATCATTATAACGCCAGACCACACACATTGTTAACTACTCAGAAATATTAAGAGAGAGTTTGGTTGGGAAGTTATAATGTATCCTTCTTATAGCCCTGACCTTGCACCCTTATATTTTCATCTGTTTCGGTTTCTTCAGAATTATTTAGGTAGTGTTAGGTTAATGTCAGGAGAGGGCTGTCAAAACTACTTGTCGCAGTGTTTTGATCATAAGTCCCAAATTTCTACACCAATGGGATTATGTCACAACCTACAAAATGGTAATAAGTTATCGAACAAAATATGTCATAATCAAATATAAATAAACTGTGATAAGAAATATCTTGGTTTGAACATAAATTCCAAATAAAAAAAAACTTTTAGCCCGACTTTATATAAATCAGAAATATAACTTCAAAAGATCGCTCGATATAATTACATTTTCAAACAGACACATTCCGCAACACGAATCTATCCAAAGTTAGCATTAAGCCGAGCGCCTCGAAACGAATTGTCACGTTCGCGATTTTGAAGAGTAACGATCCTAACGCTTAAACGCGAACGTTCGTAGCTAAGTATGAAAGGTCTAACTGTGCTAGCTGATATACTACTAGAATATGGTTTACATCGAATATTACATTGAAGACAAAAATGATAAAAGCACAAAAATGTTTACAAAGCTTTTTATGAGTGTCATAAAATCAAGTTTCATTTAAAATAAATGTACGCTCTTTTGTTCCACGTACTTTTAAAAAATACGTCTCTAAAGATAAATAACATTTGATCGTTAAATATAAAGCACACATTGACACTAAAGGAGAATGCCTAATTTTTAGGATTCCGTAAGTCCTAACAAAAAAAAACGGAACCATACGATCATAAAAAATTGGCTGTGGCAGACGGCTAGGGAGGTAAGCAATGTCTTTTGCGCCTGTCACAGCCGTAATTTAAGTGTTGCTTTGATACGACCTACATCTCTTTACTTTACAACTGTCACCTATGGATAACAGGCCCAGGCGTAACGTGCCCCTCTGTAGCATTGACTTGTGCGTTAGGTTTTAAAACATGAGTTATGAAGTAATTTGCATTTCGAGTGCCTGTTGCAATACGGATGACACTAACATATATAATATTTGATGACAATGAGTAACAAGGATTGCACGGGATGGGACGGTATTTGTCGTTTTAATAAATAGGCGGTCAAAATAGAAGCAAGACGCAGAACCTCAATACGAACTTTCTCTGTCTGCTCATTTTTCGAGACGGTGAACTAAAAATTTTACTACGATGCCTTTCAATATAGAGTATGAATGTTTACAATACAACGAGAATAACACCGCCTTAACAGTCCCTGGAGTTTCTTGATTACCTCACTTTCTCTTAGAAATACATCAATGCTCCCGGTAAGTATTTATCACCAGTACTATCTTTCGTTCACGAAGGCACATTTTCTAATCAGCGAAGTGAACCATTTGCATGTGAGGTCAACTTTAGCGGTAAATATAAGGATGAACCAGGTATTTTATATAGTAGCAAATGAGTGTACGGCCCGGTCAATGGCAAGCAATTACTGTACTCTATGAAACACTTGAAACATTATGCACACTATTCGAACATCGCCGATCCTGTAAAAATCACTTCCTCCTCAATTACCTTTTCCTGCGATGTACTCGCTATTCCCCTCGCCCATCCCGCACCAAACGATATAATATTTATCTCGAACTCTGAATAAAACAAATTATCCTATTATACTCATCAGTCATTCTAATTCGAATAAACATCCGTAAGCAGAATTTTCGGTACCTACATGAAGATGATAAATGAGGGCTGCATAATATTTACGTCGACATTGGAGACACAGGCATATGATGCATAAATACCATTTGTCAAATACAACATGAAATGGAGATAATATAGGAAGTAAAATACCCGGATGATTGGTGTTCCACTAGATGCTCTTTGTGGTGTTTTCTTTTTAAGTACGGTAAGGAAAGAACAAAGTTTTCTATGCAGCTTTATTAGAACAACGAACCAAATATATATATATATACGGGTCCTTCATAAAGAGAAAGATAGAACATATTACAGTTATTTCAGTTTGAATACTTTCTGAAGAGTTGAAAAATATAAATGTCTATCTATCTATACATTGTATTAATATTTAAGTAACATGTTGCAACGCCCTCGCAGGGCCCGTGTCTGTACTACATTTATACCTAACACCTTAATATGTAACACGAATGCAATTGCAAATAAATAAATATAACTTTACGCCAAATCTCTTGCGGAGTAGAACCGACCACCGCATGACTCGATCCTTACGCACTTCATAGCTCACCTGATGCATGCGCGCTGGGCTTATAGCCGCTAGCTTATAGTCTCCTAATAAAAGACGATCTATTTAGTCATGTAGACCTATAGATGTAGTCCTTTGACACGATAAAGTCTCTTGCCGATGGGGTCTTATTACTTAGTGTAACCGAGCCATTGCCGTTGCTGTATATTATTTAGAAAACCAAACAAAAGGCGTGTATAGCTGCTGGCAGCAGCTACATCCTACTAATACTCGTATTATAAATGTGAAAGTTTGTATGTATGGATGGATGTTTGTCGCTCTTTCACGCTTAAACGGCTGAACGGATTTGAATGAAATTTGGCACGTAGATAGATTATGTTCTGGATTAACACATGTGCTACGTTATTTGACTCCACACGGGCGGAGCCCGGGGGCAGCAGCTAGTATTGAGCAGTCAGAACTCGTTATATACGTTTTCCCATACATTTCGCGGTCATATACGACCACCCGGGTTTCGAAGGGTTAAACATTGCTCCACCCTGTTAATTTCAGTACCTTCGTGTAACTGATTGCTCCCGGAATAATATTTTCGTATACATACGAAAATAATATAATGTACATATTTTTATAATTTAGTATGTCATTTTAATGAGGCTGGTGACACGTGTCATTGTGTACAAATCGAGTTCAAGCTCGCGCTTATTAAAATAACTGGTTCAAGTAAACCTGTACCCTGATAAATGACAGAAAATATTTTGTCATAATAATGCTCTTTTAAAATAACTATTGTTATGTTACTAGTTGAAGAAAAGGAGGGAGGGAGTATTAAAATCGATACACATTTAATAGGGCTATTTTACAATATAATATATATAAAAAAAAGGTTTACTATAAGTTCGGCTAAATAAGGTCTTTAGGAACTCGCGTTTTAATTTGTCTAACCGGTATATCACTGATCGAATCACTGGTGGGTGCACTAAGTGGCCGCCGGCTATAGTGGTCGACGCACTAGGAGTACTGCAGTCACCTTTGGGCGGGAGCATACCTGGATACCAGCTTGGACCATATGATTCGATTCAGAGACGAGCTGTGAGAATTGTCGACAATCCTAAGCTTACACACGGTATTGAACCCTTAAGTTTAAGGAGAGATTTTGCTTCCCTTTGTGTGTTCTACCGATTGTACAATGGGTTGTGTTCTAAATTGTTGTTCGAAATGATACAGACAGCTTCTTTTTATAACCGCACCGCTAGGCGACGGCGGGGAGTTCACCCTCACACTCAGGAACCGCAACGGTCGCGTACTGTGCGGTTCCAGAGAAGTTTTCTTCCGAGAACTCTCAAGCTATGGAATGAGCTCCCAGCCGAGGTTTTTACAGCATGGAGTTCTTCAAGAAATGCGTGAAGAGGTTTTTAGAGGGTCCGCAACGCATGAGTGACACCCCTGGTGTTGCAAATGTCCATAGGTTACGGTGATTGTTTAACATCAGGCAGGCCGTATGCTTGATTGCTACCTTAGTGGTATAAAAAAAAACAACAATGACAAATTTATTAAAAAGTAATATTTACAAATAAGACGGTATCTAAAAGTTCGGCTAGTTCTGGCTTTAAGGACTCGCATTGGATGGGTCTAACCAAAGTTCACTATGAGTCCCGGCAGCTGCCGCTCACGTCGGGAGGTCCGGACGGGGATGTAGGCTGCAGGCAGTAGTGTAGCTCACCAGCGAACCACAGCCAGCGAGAAGAACCGTGAGGCACTCACGGTCGCAGGAGGTCGCAGGCGCTGTTGCAGTAGGGGTCGGTGGAGATCACCTTGCGATCCACCACCGCTACAGTCAGAGTTGCCGAGGAAGTAGAAGAAGTCGAGCGCAGATGTACACGGCGAGACCCAAAACTACAGGGGAGCACACCGCACACAGAAGAGAACGCCGTGATGCACACCGTGCGTTGCTGACTGGATCTCAGCGTAGACTGACTGTCCTTTCTTCTTCGCGGACGTCTACAAATTTTATTATTTAAATATTACAAACAATTAATATTTTATGACAAATTTGGACAATGAAAGATTCCTATGAACAAAGAGTAAAAAAGGTTGAGTCAAAGTATTACATTGTGAAGGGTCAATATGTACAAAGACAATAAAAAGGGTTGTATATATATTAATATTATAAGACTAAATACTATCAAGTCTGTAATAAAATTCTCTCTGAAGCTTCAAAAATAAATTTGCGCCATTTTCATGCATTTCAAAACAACTGCGTATTCCCGGAAGTGAGATAACAAATTGTAGGGCGTAAAAAATAGTATGTTTACAGCTGGACCGTAAGTTAAAGTTCCGTACTTTGGCTAATATAAATGGCTTGTCTTTTTTGAACACGCGAAACGCCAAAAACACGTTTGAGCAATTTGTTAAGGGTCACGAAAACTAACATTGGCCTCGTGTTTTGACATAGGCGGTATTTCTTCGAATGAAACAAAATGGGACCTATTCATTCAGATTATATCTATGTAACTATTTCACCGGAAAATATTTGTACGAAATTCTGAAATCGTTCGCGTAGAAAACTTGCAAGCAAATGCCCCGCGTCATGACGTTCCAAATACCGTGTTGTAATATTAATATATATACAACCTTTTTTTTGTCTTTGTGAAAAAAGGTTGTATATATACATATATATATATACAGTGTTTGTAATTTTATTCATTTCATTGTTTAGAATTCACCTTCACGTTTTGCATAATCCACTCATGCGATATTACTGATATGTTTTATTTGTTCACCGCCGCAACTGCTACATTTCTTCAGTGTTCGTTTGCATCTACCTGTCCGACTTATTATCTTACACCTGGAAATTTCGTGTCAGCTCTAAATTCAGTAATTTTACTGTAGCTTTTATTGTAATTTTTATGCATATTTCTCTAGATTTGAATTTAAACATGAAAAAATATACTAAAACATGCGATTAATATTTTCATTGTATGCATACACTAGGTAGCGTGCGTAAAAATAATTTGTACGAATCCACGGATTGTATTTTTCCTTACAAACTTCGGACAGGATTTTTTTAATACCTTGGACCTAAGAATACACAAACTTGTCAGTGTCCGAATGGTGAACTGGTGTATCGGTGGGCTGAATTTATCAAGTTAATGACGACAGACAGACCAGAAAAATCCATTCACAGAAAACCACATATTAAACTATGAAATGACAGGTGATTGAGGGGAGCATATAATGTAAATCATTAGGGAAAGTCAGGGGGTACATAAATACTAACGACGAATAAAAATATTTATCGTGCCAAGGCCCACAAAAAATTAAATTGCGAGTGATTTCCTTATCTAACAGAGGAAGTTGGAAGTCATCTTAAACTCAGCCGTGTGTATCTCGACACGCATTAAAATGCGACACAGAGGAAACCCAAGTCATTCAGTTACAGAGTGATAAGGGCCAAGTGACATTAACCCGTTCAAATCGCGTTTTTCCATTATTTAAGGGGAAAAGGGCTTTTATTTTCATGCGTTCCTTCCTTCGGTGATATAAAAACCTTTTTTACATTTATGAATATGCCTACGTGTAATTATAAATTATCCTGTAGCAATGTTTCATGACGAAAGAAATAAAGCAATTGACAGAAAATCATTTGAAAATACACAGACAGTGATAATACACTGAATAGGGAATTTCCCTCTTCCAAAAGAACTCAACCACTGCAATTTTTAATTGAATAAAAGTCAAGTGAGCAATAACTCCCTGAAAGAAGTTATTTTTACAACCATCCTCCGTCATCCGTACAACCATCCTTCAGGATGATTGTACGTCACTCTTGGCTACCTATAAGTCTTATAATAATATGTTTATTTCAACATACCTATAATCTAGCTTATTTTTGTTTAATAAAATGGTGGGAAATCATTTGCCAAATGTTTTTATCGTACGTTGAAGTTCATTGCCCGTAGTGAAAATGGAATTACCAAAAAAAAATACCTTAAGGAAACACATCATTTGAGTACGATGAGGTGTTCCATATCAGCGGTCTAGTTTCCATCCCTCTTAAAATATAAGATCGCCTTGTTGGTATTGGTACCTTGTTTGGTATTTTATATTATCAACCGTAATTCTTGCGATCATTCTGGTTTTAACTCTTTCACACACTTTTCTTTGTATTCTACACATTCAATTGTAAGTCATTCTCCACAGAAAGGTACAGAATGAACAGCCGAATCGACAACACACAGTCCCGTTTGACATCAACTAGAGCGATGGGCTGCCGTCTATCCGCACATATCCTATGCAGTCGGCCCATATCGAAATCAATATCTTCACCATGTCCTCAGGCACAGGTTCATAATAAATACGAAAACTTACGAAAGATTTGTCGGGACTTCTCTTTTTATCGTATAGTCGTATAGTATTCCTAGCGTAATCCCTTTTCCAAATCCATTTGGATTGGTGTTGGATACGTCCTCATACGTCAACAACACAACTTCGAGCAGGGCGCCGTTAATCTCGTATTCCACCAATAAGTTCAGTGGCCCTTTTACATACCTGTGTCTATAGCTCTCTCAAGAATTCAAGACCCTTTTATCTTTAATATGCTTCAATAGATCAATTATAATGACATATACTGTTATGTCACTTATTTACAAAAAGGCTTTCAACTCATTAGATATTATATTATACTCATATTCCAATAAGGCCCCGGAATCGTCAGCCTCTCATTCTGTTACACAGGCATCTTGTATTACTGAGCAAACAAAGATGATTTCACACAAGCGTGGTTCACAGGTTCTCAAATGGAACATATCTTACGATGGAAAATCACCCATTTATGACTTTATTACTAGGCTTGGTGAGTTTATCCACTCATTCGAGGTCTCTGAATCTAAACTCCTAGACAATGTTGTTCATCTGTTTAGCGGTGAAGCCTTGTTATGGTTTCGTGTTGTTAGTGTTGTATTGATGATTCCCCTTTAGAACTAAAGTTTATCCTGATCATAGTACTCGTAGTTTAAAGTGGCTAGTTAATTTGAAGTCACCTACTGGTCGTTTAGCTAGATGGGTGCTAAGGCTGTCCCAATTCGGTTTTGATATAGAATATAGGACAGGTTCTGAGAATAAGGTTACCGACGCTCTCTCTAGAGCGCCCGTTGCAATTGATGCTTTAGGCATTCACTCAGTTCCGAATCCTGTGAATGGCTCTGGACATTTTAACTTATGTAATGGAGTTAAAGGTGGACTAACCTTTTCACAGGTTTCCTGATTTTTAGATTATAAAAAAAAATCTATAGAACTATAGCATCTTAGGTAGGAAAAGATCGTCGCACTTGCGCAGACCGGTTGAGTAAAATAGAATTTGCTATTAATACTGCTGTCCATGAGGTTGCTGGATTTAGTCCCTTTTTGGATTGGGGGCGTGAAGCCGTCCTTTCTGGGGATTGGTATCCCTCTCAACCTTTAGATGATTCTGATTTACAGTTCACTGATAGATAATTGTATTCCTCAATGCTAGATCATTTAAAACAAATATTTGAAGAGGTAAGTAACTCTCTCATCAAGTCTTATTAGAAGAGTGGCGTTGACTATAACAAGAACAGGAGAATTATAGAATATGAGGTTGGACAGGTAGTGTGGAAGAAAGAGTATCCCCTATCGGTCGCCTCGAGATTTTTCGCGAATAAGCTACCTCCTAGGCTTGCAAGCGTAGTATTATTTGAAAAAATTCTCCAGTGTCAAAAAAAACCCCTAAGCCCAAAGAAAATTTTGTGGCCTAGAGTCAAATGTTTCTCTCTATTTTACGAAGTCAAAAAAGTGATCCGTACTTCCTCGTCTATTTCAAAATTCTCACTGTGCCTATCACAGCATTCCATTGAAATACAAGTGGGAAACGTAGAATTTTCGCGAAAATAAAAAAAAATGTTCTAAAGTCATCACACAAAGGTCATTAAGCTCTTTCTTGAGTTTAAGGAGAGATTTTGCATGTTCCACCAATTCTACAAAGCGTTGTATTTCGAGAAGTTTCGACATGACGCCAGGAACCTCATTTTACAAGTCGATGGTAGGGAATTCATATAATTCGTAATAAACTGGATCCATTGAGCTGGTCGCGTACTATGCAGTTACTTGGAAGTTAAGAACTTTTTGAAATGAGCTCCGGTTTTCTCAATGGACTACAGCATAAGATTATTCAAGAAAGACGTGAAGGAGGTTTTACAGGGTTGGCAACGCGTAAATATTAATTTGATATTACAAATGTCCGTAAGCTATGTTGACCGCTTACCATCAAACAGACCATATGCTTGTTTCCCACCTTAATGGCAAAAAAAACGGCAGTGGTTTCTTCAATAAAACAGTACGGAACCACCACGCTATGAGTTCTTCTCACACTTGTGCAGTATTTTCCATATAGTTTTGACTAGTCATTCGCTAATAACAGTTTTAGGACTATGTTATTAGTTTGTAAAAAAGGCACGTACGCCTTAAGGCTATAAAACCGAGACGGACGGATGGACAATCAAATAATAGTTATATGCAGTCCGTTTTTATATTTCCTTTATTTTTATTATTCTCAACTCTGAATAGTATGGTAGATTTTCATTATTTATGACACACATTCCAAGTAAAAGTACGTAATCCGATAACCTGGTCTTATGTTACAAATAGGTCAAGTTTGTTTGGATGTAGGTGTCTCTGGAAATACTGATTCGATTCTATAAATAATTTTATTAGTAGGAAGCTACGTCATGCATGAGATGTTATTCTTAGGGTTCCATAGGTAAAATGGCGAAAAGGAATTTAAGGTACTCGTACTACATTACAATCTAGTTTCCGACCCAGTCATAGTATGACTACTGCTCTTTGAAATACATCAGATGATATTCGTTTTGTCATTATGTAATTCATACATAACGGTGTTGATTCTACTAAATTTCAGCAACGCTTCTAGCGCTATTGATTTTGGCATACTGTTGAAAAAGCTGCGTATGCACGCAGTGGTAACGTAAAAGTGCATTCGATAATTCATGGTTTGAATTTTGATGTGGGCATGTGCCACTTCGTTCATATTTTCAGATTTATGTATAGATTTGGGGTTAAAGTATGAAATTGCCGATCTGTACTGCAAAATTAAAACTCATTTTTATCTAAGATGTATTTGATGTTTCATTATCTATACATTGGTGTCATCTAATCGGTAGATTATTTATCCCTTTGTGATAGAACTCTGGGGATATAGATTGGACAAACTATGTGAGAGCATTTTGTACTGCCTTCTGGGAAGAAAATTTTTTGCCATAAAAATGGTAACCAGTTGGAAACAAGGTACTGGCGAGTACGGAGGATGACGTATGGTTTCTGACTGCAGCTCCTGTACAATTACAACGGTTTGTCGTGCAGTGTAAGGTCTAGCGTTTTCATGGATGGATGAAAGTTCGGCACAGTAAATATCTGCTGTAATTGCTTGACATGACCTGAGAAAGCTATAGTGAATAACGCCACGAAGAGACCACCAAACAGTTACTATTGCCTTTTTATTGATAAGCTTTACTTTAGGGCACTATTGGCGCGTTTGACCTGGGGTCAGCCATTGCATTTTCGCTTACGGTTATCGTAAAGAATCCACTTTTGTCACAATATTCCTTCATTTCTGTACCGACTCAATAAGGGAACATAAGTTTCAACACGCGTTTCTTTCTGCAGATCAGCTAAATCATGAGACACCCATTTTGCATATTTTTTTTATCTTATTGATTCGATGAAAATTACTCAATATTGTAGGTAAGGTAACGTTAAACCATGCCGCTAATTCCTGGGTAGACTCGGATCGGCTTCCACCATCTCCTTAAATTCAGCGTTATTCACCTGTATGGGCGGTCTTCCACGTGGTTCGTTCTTGTGAATGCATTTAAATCAAAAATGCACAGTGTGTTCCCTAGCAGTCTCCTCGCAGCATTGATATTGCGAGCCGTTTCTGCCGCGTTAGTTTCACGTCGGAACTCGTATTCAAAATTTACCCGGATTTTCGAAGTATTCATCTTTCCCGTCTAAGCCGAATAAAAAAAAATGAAATTAGAAAATAAAATTTTGCACATTTTTTAAAAGAATAATCTCATCAAACTTTTTTCACATGATACTTATGAGAATAAGTATCATATGAAAAAAGTTTCACTAGGAAATCTCGCAACTGAAGGTTCAAGGTATCAATTCAAAGTATCTATTACTATAAAAAGGCAATTTCATACTTTAACGCCTATTATTTGTAATTATCACTTGCCCGGCCGCAGCGGTTAAGTAAATATCGTGAGAAAACCCGCACATCCAAGAAATAATTATATTTCGAAAGACGTATTACCTAACCTACGATAGGTCTGGCTTTTTCTCTGGGTTGTGGAGTACGGCAGTCGCTCTATATCAAAATCAGTATCTCCGCCTTAGGTAGCGGATCCCGCCAATCCTAATGGGTTAGGAAACGAGATAACGCTAGGAAGAAAGTGCAAAAGCTGCGTTTAATATATCTCCAACAGTAATTGAGGGTTTGATTCATGCATACACGACGGCGTCGGCATTATGTGCGCATTAAATATTCATACTCCTCTTGGCAGCGTTCGGGAAACTTTGCACATCTGCTTAAAATACCTCAACGTCCGAAGAGCAAAGTCTTCGAACATGTGTGTTGTTAGTGATGACATGCGGAACTGAGACGTGGCTCTTCACTGCTAGCCATATGGTGAAGCTCAACGTCCTAGGAAAAGAGCTATGCTATGATGACTCCTGCTGGCGTCACAATTTGCTGGCATGGTGGCGTTGTATATTATTCGCTTTATCTATTATGTCCATCGCAGCCAATCTTCGCATTTCCTGCCATCTGTAAGCAGACGACATACAAATCTGTATGCGAGGTCCCTTACCTCAAATTTAGATCCTTTTTACATAATTAATCGTGACCTTTCTAACATATCGATTGGGGTGACACTCATGATCTTATTCTAAATTTTACCAAGACATAGGCGATCCTAATAAGTAGAGGTTTTGATAAAACTTATGCCGGTCATTTCTAATCGCAAGAATTAATAGGACGCTGTTTGTTTCAGTTAATTATCTTTGAAGGAAGGTTCTTCCAGTCGATATAAAATCGAGCTCGATGGCGTCGTTGCGCGTGTCTTTATAACCGAACACGCAGGTTAAGCAACTCCATGGCAGCCTGTCTACGGATGGGTTTATCTATGTCGAGTTTCTCCGTGTGCGGAGGGCACGTTAGGCCATCGGTCCCGGCTGTAGTCGATAGATGACAGTCACTAAACTAAGTCAGTGGCCCTCGGGCGGCTTGAAAACACTGGCCTCCACCAATCCGCATTTGAACAGCGTGGTGGAATATGCTCTAAACGCCTTCGATTGAATGGAGACCCAGGGATATGGGTCCAACACCAAGCAGTGGGATGAGTAAAGATTGATGTGGTGGTGAGGATATAAAAATTTAATATTTGAATATGAACTTCTCTTTTCACAGTAAAGAGCACATTATAATGGCACTCTTTCCAAAATTACAGGAAATATTGTAAGGCGTGTAGTATGCATGCATATGCATACCTATAGAAGTATGTATGTATGAATGTATGTGAATACGTACCTACGTGCATATGAATATAAGCAGTTACCTTTATTGTCTTACAATAAATATGCTTATTGTGTTGTTTTTTCATAAGTATCCTTTCTCTTCTCTAGTATATTTGTAATTTATGATTCGCCACCAACCATTTTGTACTTTTTCTTACCGTATTTTGTACTTTAGTTGTAATATTTTATTGGCAATTTGATCTAAACTACTTTGTGTGCTTCCGCTCCCGAGCCGTCCGCCGCTTCCTGAATCTATTAACTATTTAATATTTTATTATTTTCTGTAGTTCCATAATAAAATATTGCATTGTATTGAAACGAACCCTTATAGCTCGTCTGTCCGCGTTTCTGTCACAGTGACTTATTTCGATTGATGATAATGATCGATTGATGATCGAGTGAGAGGTCCGCACCTCCCTGCACAGACACCAGATCGCGGCGCTGCCGAAACCACATGGGACACTGCTCCAGAGTGTGTTGAGCAGTGTCCTCGGCCGCGCCGCACTCATGGCAGCCCGGCTCCTTCTCTCTTCCGGCCACCCTGTGCAGGTACTTACCGAAGCATCCATGTCCGGTGAGCACCTGCACCATTCGGAAGGTAAGCAGTTTGCGCTTGCGGCGTATTTAGCTTGCTGGGACCGGGCGCAACGCCTCCACGGTACGTACACCGGACCTCTGTAGCGCCAGGTCCCCCTCCCACCTCCGAACCATCTCCTCGTGCCCTCGCTGGCAAAAACATGCCTGCCCTGTGGTAGCCAGCTCTCAGATACAAGTTTTATCTAACATTACCGGCAACAATACTTAATTCATGAAATATGTACTTATTTACACTATACAAAGCTATCCAACTACAATTTATAGGAAAAAAATATTGAATACATTTTATAAGAAAGAAAAAAAATATTAGAATGTGATCTACCCATTGTAAGTTAATATTTAATTACAGTTGTTGAGTTCCTTAAGACTTGAAAGATGCTTCCCAGTCTCTTTTATTCTTAAAATTAGAAAGCAAATTAAAAAGGAAATGGCTATTTAACAATTTGTAAAAACTGCTCGGTATACACGTAATCCCATTCCATCAAGAGGGACCTGACTAAGTGATTACTTTTTCTAGGACTTGCATTTTTAATATTACAGAATCATACTATTTTATTGTATATAAAATTTGATATAAAAGGCTCAAATCGCTGTACAAACTTTGTTTTGACAAATGGAGTTTTAAGTTTAAAGATTCGTTTCTTAAGCATGTCATTGTAATTACATAGTCTCAATATCTGTTTGTGTATGTCCAGAGCTACCTTAAGAATGTAAAGTTTCCGAACACTTAGAATTTGTGCTTCTTCATATAGCAAGGTCGTGGGATAACGAAATGGCTTCCTTAGCATAACTTTTGGTACGGCTCTTTACACGTTTTAAATATTTACTTTAAATACACGGCAATAGAAGGAAACAAAGCTTATGTGAGCAGAATGTAGCTCAATGCCAAAAATAGTTAATGTTGCCATTATTTCATATTTAAATTCTTAATCATTGCAGTCAATATAATTATTTTATATAAGTACTTATTTATATCTAGAAATAAACATGTATAACCTTACATATTGCCTACGTCAATATTTCCACCTAGTACATTTCAGTCAAATCATGTAAGTGCCAAATTCCCTCATAGAATAAAAATAGTTCATGATAATTACTTCTTAAATTCAGTCTTAGCTCTTTGAATGGCATTTCTCTTATTACTAGTCCAAATGGGGTTAATCACTATAAATATAATATCATCTTTGCTTTATTAGTTACGTTCCTCTTAACCAATAAGTAAAATGAAGATTTCGTATGGATGTACGGAACCCTCATTGTGCGAGGTGATTTGACTTGTTCACGACTCTGTCCCCGTAATGTTTGGTTCATTCTTTCGCCAAAACCTTACACCTATCTAGACTATACATATATATATGTATATATACATATAAATGTTGTTTTCTTAGATATATTCTGTCACAATACTGGCTTCTATGACGATATTAGAGCCCTGCTGTAATACAGTTCTAACGAATATTGCATGGAAAATCTCGATCCAGCTGCGGTTAGTTTAAAGTACAGACAGATAAGTCCTAATAAGAACTATAGACACAAAGAGTCATTAATCTTTACGATTAATTACAACAATGGTGTTGATTTATTTATAAGACTGTGTTAATAACTTTATAATTTTTCCATTAATCAGTCTAAAATAGTAACCAGATATAATTTCCGGAGTTTCCGACCTTACAGTTGTAGACATATTGTCTCGTGATAATTCATTATCATCAACAATCGGTTAGGACTACTCGATTATTGCAAATTCTTGGGTCACGTCTGTCCACATAAAGGGATCGTAAAAATCGTTCTCTGAATATTAAGAGAGCTATAACGATGCCCCATAGTTTATAGCGAGCTCACTCCAAGTTATGGCTTTAGACATCACACACGCATAATATAGTCTACGTTATAATAAATTGTATTGGGAAGTGATGAGTTAATCATGATATGATGAAAACTAAATGTACCTATATATAACATGCTTAGTAATGAGTAGCGATTCGACATACAATACTTTGTGTGACATCGTTGTATTCAGCTGATTAGAAGTCAACGTGCGTCAACGGAACTCAGATTTGTATATGTATGACTATTCGCAAAGGAAATGGCCGCAAATACAGTTATATTTGCAAGATGTTTAATGGCGTCAATCAATGTAGGGAACAGTTAATATATCAATTATATAAAAATAGCGACACGCCTCGGCTTCCCACAGGTAGGTAGAAAGTAAGATATATATGTACTTTACAAATAGCACATAACAACAATCCATTGAAAAACTATGTAATTGGTTATAAATTAATAACATGATATAAATGTCATTATATTTTGATTCTACCATTGCTTTTATTGACTAATTTGAACAAAAAACGGTTATTGTGACTTAATAGTTAGACATATAGCCTCGTAGATTTTATTGTCGACGTTGTCATGAGCACCATAAACAATATTTTATGTAGCATCAATAGTTTTCGTAACGCACGTCAAATAATGTTTTTTGTAGTAAACTTTTTGATATCTTGGGTTTTATATCGTAATTTTGGTAGTATCTCTAATATAATATAGCCCATGTTACCCGCTGATAATATAGCTTTCTATACCTGAAAGAATTTTTATAATCACATGAGTATTTTTTGAGTTTATCACTTACAAACAAACACACAAAAAGGAATCTTTTCTCTTTGGAATATTAATTTAAATATGCACCAATACACCACTATATCAACCAAGAATAATGTTGTCTATCGGGACACAGAAAGAATTAATAGAGCATGTTCCACTGCAGCTTGGCTTAGGTTAGTACGAGTAATTTCAAGCTGTCGGAAAGCTACTGGCTTAGCTTACCAATGTACTATGAATTCAAAATGCTACTATTGTGAATTCTGTTTTTTTAATGAGATATGTAACGATATTTTCATTCATGACATAGTTATTGACATATTTTTTATACAACTTTGGGAGGCATACAAGCATATGACCCACCTGATGTAAAACGGTTACGTTGGTATAAATACTTGATGGCATTGCGTGATTGATAGAGATACTAACATGACTTTCATTTCGAAGCCATGCATTACAGTCGTTCCCAAAAAATTCCACCATTGCGAAAATTTTATGACTGTTTGACCTACAGCACTAAAGAGAAAGGCGATTTGTTCGGTTACTCTTTTGCCTCTAACGCGAATTTAATTGCTGGGGAGATCGAGTCATCTAACATTCTCTGGTGTGGAAGCTCAATGGCAGAAATCTCAATCGGCGTGCGAGAACTCCGGTAGACGTTGTTTTCACCCGACATCCGTAAGTCCAGTGGGCCAGACGTTTATGCTATCTGGGTTGTGATGGAGAAGCTGTGGGCTCCCGAGTCGTATTCTGTACTGGTATATCTAATCGAGCTTTCGCACCTCAACTCCTTTCTCTCTAAGACGTATGATAAACATGCGATTTCTGGCATATCTAGAAGATCACGACTTGTCAAGTGACAGTGAATACGCTTCTTTAGCGTGTCTATAATATCACTGGGCTTGACTTGGAATTTTTGACATCGAGATCTTCTCCAAAGTTCAGTTTTTGTGTGTTTGCTAAGCCCTTAGAGAAAAAGGCCAAGTAGTCATCTATTAAACTTGTGAGCTCAACAGTACTTCACTTCAGAGCAAAAATGTTTGTCCTTATTTAAGCCTCAAGCTATACTTGCACCATTATACTTGGAGCATCAACAGTTTGTTATTTAGTTCAGAGTCGAGTCGTGAGAATTATCGATGATCCTAAACTTATAGACAGCATTGCGTCCTTCAGTTTAGGCAGAGTCTTTGCCTCCCTGTTCTACCGATTGTAGAACGGGTTGTGTTTCGAGGAGTTGATATGATATCATAACCAGCTACTTTCTCGAAGTGTACCACTCGCCATCAGCGAGGAATTCATTCTCATTACTGAATATGTTTACGTACGTGTATAGTTCTAGAGGAGTTTTCCTCCGAGAACTTTCAAGTTGAGGAATGAACTCCCTGCCATAGTTTTCTTAAGAGACTAGATGAGGTTCGCCAAAAAATACGTGCAGAAATATTTATAGTTTCAGCAACGCACAAATGTTGCGCCAGGAGTTGGAAGTATGCATAGACCACGGAAACTGGTTTCCATGTTAGGTCGTTCGCATTCTTATCACTTTAGAGGTCGAAAAATAATTTAATTACAAGCTATAATTATTGGTACTGATAAGGGTGGTCGCTGGGCAGTCGACTAAAACAAATTTTCACCTCCCCAACAATTTTGAAGAGAATGATAGATATTTACATTATATTATCATTTCTTTATAATTATTGTATAGATAGTAAGGTATGTAGGTACATATATACATTATTTGTAAATACCTAAACTATACCTACAACTGGTAATACACACAAATAATTGAAATATGTATATACATTCTTAATCAACCAAGTTCAAAATATTGTAATAAATATACCTATCATAATAAAACTTGATAATTGCATTATAAAGACTAACTTTACATTCTAGAAGTGGTCTCTAATTGCAAGTGGGATATATTGATAAATGCTCGTGAGTTCGATTTCCATACAGGACAAATATTTGTGTGCATGAACATGCCTGTTTTTCTTGGTCTGGGTGTTTTAAATGTATTATAAGCATGTATTTACAGAAAAAGTATTTACGAATGTATATCAGTTGTCTAGTACCCACAACACAAAATTCGCTTACTTTAGAGCTAGATGGCGCTGTGTAATTTGTCCGACAATATTTATTTATTTATTGGGTCAATAGCGACGTTCGAGTTTAACACACTGACTTAGTAACTTACTTAACAGTTGATAATTTAGTTACGCTTATTTACACAGAACAGTTAGGAACCTACTATCCGTAATATGACCTTATTTACAAAGGACCCCTAAATAAATTAAAATTAAACTCAAGAAAACTCGGCCTAAGTAATTAGTCAAGATACGCTTCCATTTTGGTTGATTACTTAGGCTCTGTTACACAGTGTAAGCTCGAGAGCTCGATGGCGTGGTTGCGCGTGTCATCCTAACCGAACACCCAGGTTAAGTAACGTCGACGGCATCTATCTTGAGTTCCTCCGTGCTTTGGAGGGCACGTTAAGCCGTCAGTCCCGGCTGTTGTCGATAGATGACAGTCGTTAAAGCTTAGTCAGTGAACCTCGGGCGGTTTCAAAATACTGGCCTCCGCCAATCCGCATTTGAGCAGCGTGGTGGAGTATGCTCTAAACCCATTCGGTTGAAGGGAGACCTGAATCCCTACAGTGGGATAAGTAAGGGTTGATGTGGTGGGACACAGTGTAAACAAATTGTAACTAATACTCCAGTTCTAAAATTCGGCAAGTAGGCTAATAAATGGTTATATTAAGGGAATACAACAGTACGCTGTTCTAATGTAATATTTATCTATATAATATTTAATTTTGTACTACGAATATGTGTGATAATATATATCATAATTTTCAAGTATATGTATAACGGTGTGTTTTTAGATAATATTCTGGTTCACATCTTAATTTATTTATTTGTATGTGTTGCACAAGTACAATTTAAAGTAAATGCTGAAACGTGTGTACCGCCCGACGGCGTTCTCCGCCTGCACTCAAGCTCCTTCAGAATATCAGTGGTTTACTCCTCTGAGTAAACATTACATAGAGAGTTTGCTCATTTGTATCACTGCGGCATGCGCACGTGCCTTTTACATTGAATATGTTCATTCCCTTTATTGAGCTATGTGTGTGTATGTATACAAATAAAGTTCTTATCTATCTAAATGGATTTAAAATCATTTATTAACCTATTTGGGTTTCATTATATCATTATATTCATTTATAATTTTAAGGATCGCTTGTCATAGAGGAAACTCTACTCATCGAGTTTAACCAAACGGCTAGTTTGTTAAACAGAATACAGTCAGACAATAACAAAGGGTTTCGTCTATAAATTGATAAAGATCGCTTAATAACTGTGAAGCAATGAAATGCCCCGGAGTTAATCTAACCATCATAATGGCAAACTAATCGCAGTAGGTATATCGTTTGTAGATGATATCTATGAGCAAGTTTAGGGTCACGAAATAGTTACTGCAACTTTTTGATTTACAGACAAATGTTTGGAACTATACGGCTATATGGTTTAGCAAACATATACAATATTAAAGTGTTGAATTTACTAGAGAACAAAATGTCGCTTCACGTGACTACACAGCTGGTTTTCCACCGGCGAGGCGAGGTGAGACGATGCAATACGAGAATTGAAATCGCGCCGGCCTTTTTCTACCAGAAATTGTCATTAATAGATCGTGCGAGCTCGCGCGAGCTCTCGATTGATAATATTTATATACTATTTTCTGCATCACCCTAAGGTTGACTGGTAGAGAATGCTTGTATAGCATTAAGTCCGCCGTTGTACACCTGTGTGCATAAAGTTTAAATAAATAAATAATACTATCTATTGCGAGTTAGCGCGATATCGCTCTGAGCATGTAGTATAGTGAAGATTCAGTGCTGTTCAGTTCGTCTTGCAATAAACACTAGGCTGCGGTAACCCCCCGTGAGTTAATGTTATTAAATATGTTAACGAACGAAGAATCAGACGATATATCCGATATATCGCGTAACATACTTAAAAAAATACATGCGGTCGAGTTGAGAACCTACTCCTATTTTATAGTCGGTTAAAAATAGACTTAAAAATTTATTTGTTCCAATGACGTGCTCTCGCGAGCTCGCGCGAGCCATCACGAGCTTGCGCGAGAAATCGCGTGCCCGAGGTCAACATTATAGAGAGAGTAATGTTTTCGTTGCAAAATTTAATAAGCACTCTAGGCTCATAATATACGGTAATATTTAAATTCTCGTCTCGGTCATCCTCGTTAATCCAACCCATTTTCACCGAAGATGTGCGAGGAGAGAATTGTTTATTATCCATACTAATTACTCGTCTCGTCTCTCTTTGCCTCGCCGGTGGAAAATCAGCTTAGACTACGCCATGCGCCATCATTGTTGCATGCAATCTACGGGACTTGGCAATGTTGCGCATTATCCTACAAAGTTAAGGACGAAACTTCAACCGTATCATGTCATCTCGCTATGAGAACGGTTGTAATTAGAGGACCACGTAAATCGCTTAAGTTCATCTCTACATGTTGGCAATATTCGTGCCCTACTGAACCAAAGCATCATCATAGTTCTCCTCGGATAATACCGGTAAATCTAGTGTGTTTTTATTTAATACAACGTCGGGAGACTTACAATCCACCTGATGTAAAGCGGTTACCATAGCCTATTAACGCTTGTGATACATTAAGTATCAATCGCGCGATGACACCTCTGCTGCTATCACAACAAATCCTTAGGGGGGGGGGGGGGGGGGGGGGGCATAATGCTAAGTGGCAACCTTATTTTGTTTTTATTAATAACGCTGAATTTAAGGCCAATTCCAGAAAACATTCAATACAGGCACTGTAGAACTATATTTATGGTTTTTGAGACATAATATGTATTATTATTAATATACAACTAGTCATAATTTTGGTTATTGCTATGAGTGACCACAATTAGCAATAATTAAAATTTTGCTTATTTGTACATAGATAATAAATACAAGATATATTTAAAAAAAAATATAAATATGGTTCTGCATTGACTGTATTAAGCGTTTTTTGGATTGGTGTTAAATTCATAATAAAAACAAAATGACACTTAGCTTTGTACTTCTTCTTAATGGTGACCTCACTCACACGCAGGAACACAATAATTCTTTTCGTGTGAGGTGAATTTAGTTAAAACTTCCTGTTTGTCCTACGATATGTTTATGTAATTTAAAGAATGCTAAATCACAAATATATTTAATATTTTTTTTTTTTTTTTTTTTTAATGTAGGCCAATCGCGAGTTCGCACATCCAGCAGGTGTATATCTTCTGCTGGATATGCGAAGATCGGCTTACATGATCTATACTAGTTTCTCCGGCGTGGGTTAACCGGAACCTTTTTTTTACTTTATTTTCCTTTATTAAGTATTAAAATTTACACAGGTCTGATCTTATTCTATCTTACTCATCGTACTAGTTCATAAGCGATGCATTTACACTTAATTTTTTTTTTTTTTTTTTAATATTTAATATTTGGTGGTAATGAATTCCGACAGCCTGGTACATACAGTGGGTACTAATATACCTATATATATACATGTATATATGGTATATACCTATCTCGTGCGAGCGTGGTCGATGGACAGATTCTTAGTCGTATACGACTATTTTATTACTTAAAAAATAACACTTTCATAAGTAATAAAATAGTTTCACCTTCTGTCTTTATTTATTATCCTACCATTCCATGTAATGCCTGCGGTACAGGAATTGTAATCGAGAGGGCATTTGAAAGCCTAATACCGAATAAGAGGCCATTTGGAGTACATTAACGGCTCTCGTTTTCTACTATACCGCCCTTAATACAATGCGCTTTTTCATCACACTTGCTCGTATATCATGCACGCAATGTGGCCCGCATGGCCTTCATAACGATTACATAAATTCTTATTTGCTCCTAGCTCCTAAATAGCTTCTGGTTTATAATTCTCATCCTACCACCCTTAATACATAATATACTACTGATACTTATATTCAACCTTAAAAGTAATTCACTTTTTTTTATGTACAGAGGCATATAATATGGAACGCTGATGTAAAGTGCCCATGAACGTGCAATGCAGGACTCATGCGTTGCAAATTCAAAATTCAAAAGCCTTTATTAAATTCAAAAGCCTTTATTACATTTCTTACATTATAAACTAATACAGTGTCTGGGATCTCCTTTTAAGTAAACAATACCTGTATTAGGAGACCCCGCTCTTCTATGATAACAAAAATACAATGTATAGAAATTAATAGGCACTCAGTAACATAGACGTATTGCCAATTTGTGCTCAGTATGTGTGTTTACTATTTTGTGTAGATGTGAGATTATTAGAATGTATAGAATATATCTATACCTAAATAGATTTCAATATATATAGTGTTTTATAATATACTACCCAGTGATTATGTTACTTATATACATATATCTAATTACAATTACAGCACAATTACATATTATTTATTTATATTTTTAAATTTTATTATTATTACACAGGTCTATTTAAGGAGCTCTTCCGTCTTTAGATAATCAAGAGTCTTTAGCCATTCTGTTAACGTTTTTTTGCAAGTGTACGAAGTCATGGGATATATATCAATCTTTGAGTTGATCATATTATAAAGTCGTGCTGATTGACTAATGAACTGCCTACGAGCATATTCAGTTCTGGTTGCGGTTTTGGGAGCGACTGCATGTGTTCTTCTTCCTGCAGGCAAGGCAGGGTCATACCTCAATGTCCTGTGGAGTCTCAGGACCGAGTTCAGTATATATAGCTGTCTAACCGTAAGAAGATCGCACAGCTCGTATAACCGACTCGTTGAATACCTCCGGCGTTTGAAGCTCATAACCTTAAGCAATGCTCTTTGTGCTCTCTCTAAATCCAAAAACTTAGTCTTTGTTGCCCCGCCCCAGGCGGGTATACAATACATTATGACCGATTGAGCGAGTGCGATATATATTTGTTTGAGGAGCATCTTCTCTGCGACATGTCTCAACGTCTTAAACACCCACATAAGCTTCCGGACTCTAGTCATAGTCATTTCGAGGTGCGCATGCCAGGACAGGCGCTGGTCTAGGATCACGCCTAAATATTTTGTGCTGCTGACTTTAGCAATTTTGTTGCATGTACAGAAAGTCGGTGTGTTATTGCACGTGTGAATTCTCAAATGAAAGTTGGAGTCTGGTTGTGCGCTATTGTAATTAGTAAATGCCATGAAATTTGTTTTAGCAGCATTTAATGTTAGAAGGTTCCATCCCAACCAACTGGCTATCCTAGCCATGCCTTTTTCAGCCGTCAGGCGCACTCCGTCCCAGGACTTTCCGGTAAATACAACCGCAGTATCGTCAGCATACGAGAAAACGTGTCCGTCATGCATTTCCATACTACAGAGGCTATTAATATATATAAGGAACAAAGTAGGTCCTAACACACTCCCTTGAGGTACTCCAAATGTGATGTTGGACAGTTCACTGACGTATTCACCAATTCTAACATATTGGTTGCGATCCTGGAGGTAATCTTTAAATAAAGCTAGAGGAGTACCTCTTATACCTATATCCTCAAGTCTACGTAGTAGAGTGGGGGCAGAAACGGTGTCAAAAGCTTTTTTAATGTCGAGAAAGACCGTTATACATTTCTTGCCCCGATCTGTTTCCCTTACCAGCAAAGACGTTAAAGAAGTTACAGCATCCTCAGTTGAGAGTCCTGGTCTAAATCCAAATTGTGAGTCTGAAAGAATTTTGAATTTTTGTAAATACTTTGTCTATCTATTGTTGATTAATTTCTCTAGAATTTTTGATATAGCCGGTAATATTGAAATTGGTCTATAATTTTCTACGACATCCCTGTCCCCACTTTTATGTACAGGGGTAACCATAGCTATCTTGAGGGCGGAAGGGAAGGTACCATATCTGAAGCATAAATTAGATAAGTGAGTTATAACAGGAACAACCGTCTCGTGCGAAAGTTTCAAAAATTTCGTTGATATTCCATCCCATCCAGGTGCACTTTCGGTCTTAAGGCCCATTAAAATGACAAAGACTTCATTTGGATCGGTCTCCAAAAGTACAAAAGATGAAGTATGTCTGTTTGGAAGGCTATTGTTATAGGATTCAGATTGTGTAGACATGTTTATTAACATATCTTCTGCTAATGTTTTACCTATATTTACGAAATAGTTATTCACGGAGTTTACAGCCGTTTGTGGAGATGGATGAGTTTTTAACAATTCCAAATTTTGATTTTTAGTCTTGTTTCGATATGTGATAGCTTTAATAGAGTCCCAAAGTGCTTTTGGATTTTTCTTATTTTTGTTGAGAAGTTCTGTATCATATTTTCGCTTTAGTTTTTTAATAAGGTTGTTGCAGAAGTTGCGATATCTTCTATATGTTATTTTTAAAGTTTCATTGAATGGATCCGATCGAAGGCATTTTTGCATGTCATTCCTGTTTTTAATGCAGCGTAAGATGCCCGGAGTAATCCATGGCTTAATAATGCGGTTGTTACATGGTACTTTTTTTGTGATGGTATTGTCTGCTATACACTTTTTAATCTTGTCTATCATTGAATTTGTTAATTTTGTAGGATTATCATAGGTCATTAAATTTAAAAAGTCACTGTTTTTAATACTAGTTACCGCATTTTCTAGATCGATTATGATTTTAGTATTAGGCTTTGGACTATGTTTGGCTATATTTGCAATTTTAAGAAAAATAAGCTTATGGTCAGTTATGGTTGTGTCTGGTATTAATATAGATGCTGAGTTTTTATTATTATCTAGCTTCAACATAAAGTGATCCAAGCACGCCGAGAGTCTTGTGGGAAATACATGACCAGGAAGTATACCGTACGTTGCTAATGTATCGAGATAATATAGTCGATTTGTACGTTCCTGCGACCGTTCGTTAATGTGTGCTATAATATCAATGTTTATGTCGCCCGTTATTATAATATTTTTAGTAGATCCAATAGTGTCTAGATGAGAGCTCAGTGAGTTTATAAAGTATTCAGCGCTTTTATTGGAAGGGGAGCGATATATGCCTAGAATTATTAAATTTTCTAAAATGATCTGCAAGCACGATGCATGCGTCAGCTTAATTTCGTTAACGGACACTTTGTGATTTTTCCTGATATAAGCAACTACTCCGTCACACTTATTAATGTGATTAGTTGTGTAGAAGCAGCAGTAGTTATCCAACTGGGGTACCGGTTTCTGTGGATCGAGTCTAGCTTCAGTTAGTACCACTATATCTGCTTCGAAGCTCAGTTGCGATAGGTTCAATTGCAGATCTTGTAAGTTACAATAGACGCTCCTAATATTTTGTGAGATTATGCTAAGATCTATGCAAGGTCTATGATCAGCTAGTCTCGATAAGTCTCCAAGTGAACATTGTAACGAAGAAGCTACCTGTATATTGTCTATTTCTTTCATATTTGTATTAAACCTATCCATGACTAATGTGCGATTTCTTTAGGGTTTTAACCAGAGTACTGTGATATTTGAAAGCTCCTTTTGGTGTTTGTGGTAAATACCTAAATATTTGCGAGTGTCGTCTTAAATGTATACAATATCGTATAGATAAATATGCACGCCAATATAACATAACAAAACAGTAAGCACTAAATATTTTTGTGGTTGTCTGAGGAAATAAGTTTGTGATATTAGTATTCAAAAATATGATATAACCATTGATTATGCAGTCTTTAAGATTTAAATAATAATTTATAACAGAATCAAATAAACTGAGCACTAGAATTAGACTCATATTTACCAAGAACAGACCAGGTAGGACTACAGTAGCCGTGTGGGACACTAGTCAAGAGGCATTCATAAGATTATGAACCTGAGCTTCGCTTTTTAAAACGATAATCGGCGAGTCTTCATTTTTTCTTACGTACACTCGGCCGTAAGAAGTCCAGCAGTATTTATAATTTTTAGATTTAGCTAAATCTCGAGCTAGGAAATACAATCGTGCGCCGATTACCGTCAGCTGCTCTGAGACGTATATTGGTGTGTCTCCTTCCTTCTTGATGCCCAAATGCTTGGCACAAAGCTTTTGTTTATTCCTGATGTTGTAGGCCTTGCTTAGCCTTAGAAACTGTGTCTTCAGAATAGTGGAAGAAGTTTGTACAATGATGGGCATGCTGCTCTTTCTGTCCTTTTTGCCACTGGCTCTGAAGATGTCAGTGATATCCGTTTTTGCCAGAGGGCAGCCTATACTCTTGGATAACTGAAGTACCATGCCCATCAAGTCCTCTTTGGTTTCACCAGATTCTTTTGGCACATTCTTGATTTCCAGGTTTGTCTTTCTGCTTTCTCTCTGCATGTCTTCCACCCGCCCTTCTAACACCGCTATATATTCTTTGTCTTTTTTATTCTCTTTCTCCAGCTCTTCTAATTTTTTCTTAAATTCCTCATTTTGTGACACAAGGAAGGACATAGTTTTTTCAATATTACAGTTGGTATTTTGAATTTCCATAAGTGTTGGGCGGATCTTTTTTATTTCGTTTTCTTGCGGCTGGAGCATGGATGTAATCAATGACTTGATTTCCGCTTTAAATAATTCAAAATTATCCAGTTCAGTGGCGTCGTGACCCTTTCTTTTTTTGTTGCGTTTTTGTGACACAAAATCGGCTGTAGCAGCGAGATCGGATCCAAACAGATTGATGTTAGTGTCAGAGGCTGATTTATTCAAGGCACTATCCTTATTTGTAGGCGATCTCTCCATCATGGTGAAATAATCTAGGCTCGAGTGCGCTTTTAACTTGATAAAAATATTGTAAAGTATGATACCAACAGCTGGCAGCGAGGCGGATTGGGCGCAGCGGCGGGTGTGCGGCGCGGAGTTCTTGTAGTGTTTCGTATACGTAGCGTAGCACAGAGCCCAGTTCGTAGACCCTCTCACGTAGCACTATTCAATGACGTAGCATCGTCAACGGCGTAGCACGCAGCAAGTAGTCGTTAATTTCGTATACGGTGGCCACTCAATCGTTGGCTCCTCAGTTAACACCGGTCCACGACACTTCGAGTCCCAGTCTCAAGGTTCAAACCCCAGCAATCACCAACACACAAAAATTAATACTTTCAAATTATTTTAGACTTGATTTAATTTAATATGCAATTTTTCAAGCATTAACACTCCGTGAGCACGTCCGCGCTAGACAGCGGTCCGGGGGGAAGAGTTGCAACAGCGCAAAATTACAACAAACGCCGACAAATAACAAAAACCTACGCCAGGCTAACGGAGCAACTCTATCACTAGCGGAAATACAACAACCCTCCAGGCTATTGTTATTTGACTGCGATTTTCTGTAAGGTGGAGGTACTTCCTCAGTCAAACTGCTTTGATGCGCTGTCTCTCTTAAACCTATTTACCAGATAGAAAAATTTCTAAGTAGTAAAATAGGCAAACAAAAAACAATAGAAGTAGCATATAGGTTCGCGAAGCTTCACGACAATATACTACGCAACAAAGTTAGTTCTACTTATAAATAATTTGACGATCGAATCTAGTTTCACCGTCGCTTCGCAAATTAGATTCTATTACATTACAATATTTACGTGTACAACAAATTTCGTGAATGCATGCTACAAATAATTCATGTTGGCGTGATAGTTTGAATGACTGGAACTTTCGCTAAACTTAATTTCGTAATAAATATTATGGGTCATATACGAATAATTCTTAAATTGTTTGCGGTTATTGATTGTTATACCACACTTTTTAGGGTTCCGTACCTCTAAAGGAAATACGGAACCCTTATAGGTCCATTGTTATCCGTCTCCTTGTCTGTCTGTCCGTCTATCTGTCGGTCTGTTCGTCTATCAAGACCCTTTTTCTCAGGGACGGGTGGAGTTATCAAGCTGTTGTTGTGTTCCTTCGTGTGATTGAGGTTACCAGTGAACTCCTTAGGAGTTGCTGTGTTAGCAGCAGAGGTGGCACCGCACGAGTGATATTTAATGTATTACAGGCGTTTATAGGCTACGGTATAGGGATGTGCCGGCCGGTAACATTACTATTGAGGAAATTACCAGTAAATTCCTTACCTAGTTACTAGGAATATTCCTGTACGGGACCTAACTTAAAATTTTTTTGCAAAAAAACATTTCCACTCCGAAAACATCTGCTATAAAAATTATGCACTAAATGGTACGAAATAATTGCTACATTTCTTATGACTATAAACAA
The DNA here is from genome assembly GCA_947507595.1 of Pyralis farinalis. NCBI lineage: Eukaryota > Metazoa > Arthropoda > Insecta > Lepidoptera > Pyralidae > Pyralis > Pyralis farinalis. The sequence continues at coordinate 12,288,438 of OX382275.1, forward strand.
ACCTTTTAGTGTATTATGTACTTAAACAGAAATTAGAAATATATATTTAGACTACTTAGAATAAATAGAAAATACATCTCTTATCATAATTTGAAATTGCAGATTTCAAAGGGGCTGAATCTGTAATAATATATCATAGGCCGAATATAATTTCTAGGGTTCCATAACCAAAGGGTAAAACGGACCCTATTACTGAGACTCCGCTGTTCGTCCGTCCGTCTGTCACCAGGCTATATCTCATGAACCGTGATAGTTAGACAGTTAAAATTTTCGCAGATAATGTATTTCTGTTACCGCTATAACAATAAATACTAAAAAATAGAATAAAATAAATATTTAAGGGGGCTCCCATATAATAAACGTGATTTTTTTGCTCGCTTTTGCTCGATATTGGTAACGGCAACAGGTAGACGCTTGAAATATTCAAACAATATTTAGTTATATATTCACTTTAAAAATAAATAATTAAATTAAAATAAAACAAATATTTAAGGGGGGCTTCCGTACAACAAACGTGATATTTTTGCCGTTTTTATAGATAATTGTTTTATTATTCCAGCGCTTAAAAACATTGAATTGATTGAAACATTGCACAATTAGTAAGATACGGTTAAATTATTAAAATATTGCTTTCTTCATTTTTATCTAAAATTACTTATCATTCCCTATGTTACCAGGAACTTACTCGGGAATTTACTTGGCTTGAGTAAATTACCGGTAACGTCCCACCTCTACTACGTTAACCGCTTTACATCAGGTGGGCCGTATGTTTTTATACCTCCGGACGTTGTATAGAAGAAAAAGAAACTAAGTTCGTGGTATCGGATTTATGTACATATTTGTGATTATCACTTACTCGACGGTGAAGGAAAACATCTTGAGAAGTTTCAACACGATTTCTCCTTCCCACACGTCCAAGAAATTATATTTCAAAAGAAGTGGGTGCTAACCTAAGAGAGGTCTAATTTCCCCTCTAGTATGTGGAGATCTAACGGCAGTCGCTGCATATCAAAATCAGAATCTTCGAATCCTTAGGCTTAGGTACCTCACTCCGCTAATCCCAATGAATTAGGAATCTAGATAACGCTAAGAAAAAGCAGAAGAATAAAATTAATGGTAAGAAATAATATGTATGTATGAAGTATTTAATATACGTGTCACGCACGCGGGATGCGGAACTGCAAATATTATAAGTTACGCACGTGCAGCCAATCCGTTTGTGACTAAATCAGCATGACTTTAAACGGAATTTTCAATGGGATTTGAAACCAAATACAATGCTAAAATTAATTAGATGAAACATCCGATATTTTGGTTCCTCTCAGAGTAGAACAGAAGCGATAGTTGAAATGCGTTAATTATGGGACCGCATATTTAAAATAGTTCTATTATCTACTAGGAATATCTATATCCAAATCCGTCAATGTCTAATGAATATATATCTAATAAATGTTCTTCTATTTGCCATTTTATAATAATATAATTCGTAACTTAAATAAATATATAAATCAAAAAACATTTAATCACAAAACATAAAAATACTCATCTATTTGTTAAAGTTTCACAAGAGATCTGTCTGATCTGTCAGACGTACACCATAGCCATGACTACACTGAAAAAAATGTTTAGTTGGATTTCCCAGATTCCTAATAGAATTCACCAAAGTCGACGGTTGAACTGGGTTCTACCTTTGATTTAAGTTGATTTTACCAATCAAAAAAGGTTAATGAAGTACCAGTACAAATAATAAAATTTATTATTTAGTATGATAAACTGTACCATATTAGCGGTAAATTATACGTTTAAATAGTGATAGCTACAAAATACTTTTATATGAAGACCAACCGTAATATATTTGTAAATTTAACTACAAAGTTTTGCATTAATTAACAAAGGTTACTAGTAAAATAGCCTACCTTTGCTTCTTTGGTAAATTCAACTAATCTTTTTTTTCAGTGTACATATAGAGAGGACTTACTGTCGCGATATATTCGTATACCGCGAGCTCTGGCCGACTACTGAGTTGGCTAAGGGAGACAGCGCTACATAAATCAGGTAAAAGGAAATAGCAATTTTTCGAACTCGCGTGCGTCTTGCGAACGTAGATTATCTTTCTAGGGTTAACCTGTGTGTTCGGTAAGAATCATTTCGCGCAACAACACCATCAAGCGCTCATCGACGTTAAAAGATAGATATGTTAAGAATATAGTTTTGCATTTCCGAACGCATACAACCTATGTGAAACTAGCAACTAATCACTGCGCTTTTGCTTGATCGAATATTACTAGTAAAGTCTACTCTTCAGTAACAGAGTTTCAATTAAATTCGTTGCATTTACTAACATTAAGTCAAGCGCATGAAGGGAGAGATGGGTCTGATAGAGAGACCATGAAAGTAGAATAAATAATGTAACGCTTAATAATAATGCGAGCACCTGTAGATCGCATTCGCAATGATGTATTAAGAAACAGAAGTGGGTCTAAAAGTTAATATTCGTACGAAGATAAGTAAAAGCTAGATCCGTTGGTTCGAACATGTAGAAAGAATTTCGTAACAGATATGCAACATGAAAGTGGACGGATGTAGAAACAGAAGAAGGTCAAGAGTCATCAAGTAGTCATGTTTTGTCGGGAGGTGATGTCAGGTGCCCTGGAAATCGGCGAAAGTGAAAAAGCTATGAACGTTAAAGCTAGTGCTGTGGTGTGTAAGGACCGAGTCATGTGGCGGCACTTGGCTTAACGATGATCGAAAAATCAGGTATTCAAATACTGGGATTTAGTTTTTAGAGCCTCAGGGCTCTATGAGTAATTCTAACAAAAACTCAATTTAAAATGTTACTATTTAAAAGACGATTTATTACACCAAAGTTTAATAGAAAGGCATATCCCAATCAAATTGACCATTGTTGAAACGGGGTACAAAAATAAAAATAATCACCTTTGACATTAGGTGTACCAATACGGGAAGATGCATATGACGCAATTATAAGTGTAAAGTTGTCAAGATAAAATCAGTTACTGCACATTTATTTATTTATTCAAGTTCAAAATATCATAAATTGAATTAATTACCAGAAAGTATATAAAAAATAATAATATATATTTTTTTATAGATTCTGTTAATTCAGTCAGTTTATAATATTTATATTTAAATATGACTAGATTACGATATGGATGCAAATGATCGAGACAATGCATATTTTTTAAACTGACTCTCCTTTTTTTACTACAACGGGAGGCATACAACCATATGGCTCACCTGATGTAAAGCGGGTACTGAAGCCTATTAACGCTTGCAATATATTAAGTATCACTCGCGCGATGCCTCCTCTGCTGCTTACACAGCAACTCCTTGGGACCTTACTGGTACCTCACTCTCACGCAGAAACACAACGACCCTCTAGGGAGTTGTCATTTAGCTGCAGTTTTCTGTGAGGTGAAGGTACTTCCCCAGACGGGCTGCTTTGATGCGCCCTACCTCTCTTAAAACATCTAGACCAAGACAATCTCCTGTAATGTTCATGAAACATTTGATCATGTAACATGAAAAGAGAGGAAGTTATTTATTTAATAACATAAAATGTACATTCAATAACATTATTAATTATTTCAGATCGGTAAGAAACTTATTGAATACGAAATCCAAGTCCAAGTACTCACCGGTGAGAACAACTCGCTAGAGAAGTTTTAACATAAAACTTTATCTTGCTCTACTCCGCACACTCAGTATGCAACAGTACATTTAGATACGAGTAATTCAATCCCGTACAAGGAAATACTCGAACGTTGGTATTGAACGCTTTTCTTAATTAATTTAATAATTTACTTTATTGAATAGCGATTATGTGTTATCTTAAGATGTTCATATATTTTTTCCTAAATCCGTTCAAACGATTTAGCGCCAATATTAAATAAATATCAAACTTCTAAAACTTATTGAAATTTTCTATCATTTTTCAATATAATTCCTATTTTCATATATAATATGTGAGTTAAATTTGCTTTAGGTTTAGGTGGAGATACAGCTTAATTTTAGACCGAACTCCTACCTACCTACCTTTGGGTTACCTACTTTTTAGAACAGAGAAAGATTATTTAAAAAAAAAATTAAACGTTAAGACATATGCGTGTGTGTGTAAAACCGTTTGTAATATACATCAGCGCTAATGTTGAATGGATAAAACAAGTAATTTAGTTCACTAATTTTACTCACTTTAAACTTATATTATAGTTATATTTATTTTAATTGATTTTGTAGTATCATTATAAACTAATTTAGACGGGGCCCCTTAGCAAATGAGTGTTTTAGAATTCGAGAAACTGGAGCAAAAACAATTTCAAATTCCATACGTCGTTTGAAAGTTTAATTAATTTGTTTCGAAATAAAGTTTTAACTAGATTCGAAATGCAATAGTTACGTTTTTACTAAGCAGTAACATTGCTTTTTACGACTTGAGTAGTAATAAACGATACATCACGTATTCGGAGTATTCATATGTGTAAACCTCACAAGATGGAGCTCTATCAATAAAACTAAACGTAACATAACATATTTACCAAAAAAGCACTAATCAAATACTTAAAAATTGGTTCTGTATAGGGATTTAATAAATTCAAGAGTTCAGTTTTAATAGGAGGTCAATTTATTTTCTGTTTATAAACTATATTACTTTGAAAAAGTTGTTTTGGTTTATAATTTTTTTAGATTGTTAATAATATAACTCTATACATAGGCTATGCTAGCCTGTACCTTTTGTTATATTTATAATTCTTAATAATGGTAGTTTTTCGTTTTGTTTATCCGCACAAGTGCTTCGTCTTAAAAGTGTAGAATCGGCATAATTATTTTATGTAGATAATATATATGTTTGCGAAGATGGGATTTGCGAGGTGGTCTGCACCAGTCCTCTCGACCTGCGCACGTTCACGAGTCGACGCGTCAGGCAGCCATCGCCATATTCAACTATTTTGATGGCCACCCGCCAGACGATGCTGACGCCTAATTGAACATTTTTGTGAGCATGACTCGCTCGCCTCTCTCGACCCCTCGATTTACAGTTACAATCTGTTAGGTCTGCACATGTGATACAAAGTCTTTGGTTTTACAAAAAAGCGAAAAATCATCCACTGGGAGATTAATTACAAAATTAAGATACAAATTCTTAGTAATTTAATTTCGTTATTATTATTTATTAATATTTTGTGATAATATATTTTCCTTAGTACTATATTAATGTAACTATAACTTCACGCCAAATCCCTTGTGCAGGCAGCGAGAACCGAGCGCCACATGACTCGATTCTTACACACTTTACTCGCTTCTTTAACATTCCTTGCTCTTCTCATGAACGCCGCCGGTTTCTAATGCACCTGAAATCAACTTTCTGATCACAATCAATTTGATGGTGATAAGACTTGGCCATCCTTGGCTCCTACATCCTTCTACTTTAGCGCTGTCTATCTCTTTCGTAATTCTTTTTTCCTGCATTGTTTCTACATGTCCAAACCAACGGAGAATGCCTCTTCTTATTTTAATAAACGTATATATAATTGTATATAATATATTGGTAATATATTCTATCTATATATCTATAACTTCATGCCAAATCCCTTGCGGGGTAGGTAGAGAGAACATGACTCAATCCTTACAAACCTCACTCGCTTCTTTAGCATGCATTGCTCTTCTTATGCACGCTCGCCGGTTTCTAAGGCTCCTCCAGACACAACCTTCTGATAAAACACGACCAATTTGGTCTTGGTAGTATATTAATATTAAAATAAAATATTAAGAAAACGATTACGAAATAATGGCGCTAAAACACAACGTTTTGTGAGCGCGGCGTATGTGCCTTCATGCGCAGTCAAGTGGTTTATTGGATTGTGGAAGACATATTCACATTTCCTCGAAACAACATTTTCGAATCGGAAGCGAAAAGTTTTCACTCAAAATGTATGAAATGTGAGTGAAAATTTGTTGATACGTCTATTGGCCACTGTAACTACTTAGCATCAGACAGCCGAATTCTTGATTGCACCTAATAAGTGAATAAAAATCGACCCACCCTGTTTTTGCACTATTACTTTTTATGAGTTCATAGATAAGAGGTTTCGAACTATTTTGTTTATCGGATAAAATATTGACATCTATGTACCATAAATCTTTACACTTGAGGGTACTTAAAAATATTTTTAACTTATCTTATTGGCGATTCGATTGTTTGCGTCAAGTTTTAGTTAAGCGTTGACACTCATCAAAACTAAGTTTTAAACTGTGCGCTTGTTAATTGAAGTAGTTTCAATAAAATTACTTCGATTTTGATTAATTACATATGAAAATTATGGTACTAATGAAGCTGCGGCGGCTCAAGTCGTGGCCTTGCTGCAGCAGCACTTCAGTCAACGTGTTGTGATCCGCAGATTGAATCTGACCCGGCCTGCACTTCGGCGAGTTTACAAAAGGTTTCTGGAGACTGGGCAGTATCAAAGACGACGGATCTGGAAGACAGCGAGTCACAACTGAAAAGGATGATCGATTTATTGTTACATCGGCTCTCAGAAATAGGCACCTTTCTGACCTCCAACGACGCTTGCCTGAAGTATGTACAGGATGTGGCTAAACGTTACAGTACTGTGTGAAGAAGACTTCGTGAATAACATTTAAGACACCAGCCAACAACGGACCACGATTGGCCATAGCTCAACGCCAAGCCAGACTTGCATTTGCACGAAATCACCTCGCTCGGACTATAGACATCAGCTCTATTTTACTATGAGAACGGATTATTTTGTATGGTTCTGATGATGTAATGTCATGAGATGACCAGGTAAACGTTATGTCCAGTGCTGTATAAAAGAAACTGTCCGTTATGGTGGAGGCTCTGTAATGTATTGGGGTGAGATTACTTTGACTAGGCGCACTGAGCTGGTATTTATCAGAAGAGGTGCTCTGGCTGCTGCACGTTACATTACTGAGATCCTGGAAGATCATAAAGTGCCTTAAGTGCCTTAAGTGAGTTATACTGGAGGAGTTATAGGAGGAGAGAAGAATTCGAATTTATTCATGATAATGCACGAACGACATTGTCGTTCAGTACTTAAATGAAGTCTGTATTCGGGTTATGTAATGGCCAGGTCGAAGTTCAGATCTTAACCCTACAGAGCACATGTGGGACGCGCTAAAACAGAAGGTAAGAGATCCGAGATCCAGCCCCTACAACCTTAGGAGATCTGGAGACCGCTGTCAGGGAAGAATGGGATCGAATTAGTCAAGGAACCAGTAATGCTTTGATAAGGTCATTAAAACGGCGAATGCAGGCAGTCATAAGAGCAAGAGAAGGGAATACAGAATATTGTGTTGAAGGATTTATCGTCATAATGCTTCAAAATAAATAAGTACACGAAGATCAAAACCAACCTAAAATCAGAGGAAAAGATCGACATATATTTTTTTGAACAAACGTGAAAGATTTCTTTACTTTATTTTTTTTTTGTGTCTAATTCGTAAAACCAAACAATCTTAATAAATCATTACAATTCTAAAATAATTTGTTTTAGGAAAAATTGAAAAAAAAATAGTTTTCGGTAATAATAGAGGTACGTCGATTTTAAGATGACCAGTATTATATATAAGAAAACACCGCAAATCCCATGCGCAGCGGCCAAAAACGCCTCAAGAGAAAAGACATAGGTACTGTAGGAATAGTATAAATGCAAAGAGTAGCTGTCCTAACTGGAGGATGCACTCGACCTGACAAAACCTCACAAACTATCTACTTATAGTAGATCACTGATAGCAGATCCGCACAGAAAAACAAACAATCTCTTAACATTAATTTTTCGTTAATTATAACCGAGAAAATATGTAAGAAACTGCTAGTTGTATATATAATGCATTTATTCACTACCTACATCCACAACTATAATAAATGGCATTCATCTCATGCAAGAAAGCGAGTCTCCCTTCAACTGATTGGATTGAGAATATACTACGCCAGAACAATTCCAGATTGACGCAGGCCAGTGTTATGAATGCGCCCGAGGTGGTACTGACTAAGTCTGACGACTGGCGTTTATTGACAACAGCCGGAACCGACAGTTTAACGTACTGTCCGCTGCGTCGTTAACACAAGTGATCGATATAAATAAACCCATGCACAGACAGTCTGCGGTCGGTATTTTAAGAATACCCAGGTACTCTGAACTTAGTCAATAAAGACTACCAAAACATTGCATTACATACCTTTGTGTCATCGCAAAACCTTCAAAGCTTGACTGTGTATTTTTCGTTCTGTCTACAGTTTCAACTAAACTAGGATGCGATATGATACTAAGTTGACTAATATCACCGTTACATTAATTTACACATTAAACAACAATTATACATAGACAAGTAATAGATTGTGAGTGATAGAGTGAGCGATATGGTAGCCTAGTCTCCGGTTCAAATCCTGCCAGGATTTGTACTACTAAGTTCGTATTTTCGGATTTATGTACATACGAGTATTTGTAATTATCTTATTATTTGTAATTTTTTGCTCGGCGGTAAAGGAAAAACATCGTAAGAAAACCCACACTTCCAAGAAATTCTATTTCGAAAGACGTGTGATCTAACCTAAGGTCTGGTTTGGCCTCTGGGTTGTGGAGGTCAAATTTACAACAACTTGATCCCCACTTGGAAGCACACAAAGTAGTTTAAATCAAGTGGACTGTCAATTAAATGCAGTTCACGTGGGACATCTAAAATTGGCCGGAAATATTCTTTGCGTTATGTTTAATATCACATATTAAATTCAGCATGATCATGAAATTTTTGAATAATATTTAATTTGATTATATTTGGCTTTAGTACCTATTGTATTTAGTGTAGGATTGGCAACGCACGAGCAATACCCTCGCTTACCGTCAGGTAGCGCATATGCGTGTTTGTTACCATAGTAGTAAAAAAATATATATTTCTCGACAGAAAATCTTGCATGTTTTTTCTGAGAACCAGCCGCTGTAAACAGTTATCTACTATTTACAAGATTTTTTACAAGAATAATATTACAATATGAAAAAAAATATTTGGATGGTGATGTGTGGTGATATTGTATACTCAAAGTATACAGTTCCCTTGAAGTAAAAAGTTAACAATACTTGGTATTGCTTATAAACGCTTCTATCTATCTATAACTTCACGCCAAATCCCTTGCGGGGTAGGCAGAGAGAACCGAGCGCCACGTGACTCGATCCTTACATATCTCACTCGCTTCTTTAACATTCATTGCTCTTCTCATGCACGCACGCCGGTTTCTAGGGCTCCTGACATCACCTTCTGATAGAACATGACCAATTTGGTCATGGTAGGTAAGTCTTGGCCTTCCCCGGCTCCTACATCCTTCCACTTTTGCATTGTATATCTGCTTCGTCATTCTTTCATCTTGCATTCTTTCTACATGCCCGAACCATCGGAGCATGCCTCTTCTTATTTTAACACCGACGCTCTCTTTCAGACCAACTCTATTTCTAACATCATCATTGCGAATACGGTCTACGAGCCTTACGCCACAAATTTTGCGCAGCGCTCGCATTTCAACCGCGTTTATTCTACTTTCATGCTCTTTCTGCCATACCCAACTCTCGCTTCCATAAGTTAGCGTTGGGACCAACACTGCATTGTGTATAGCGAGTTGTGCCTTCTGGCTCAGGATTTTACTGCCAAGAAGTTTTCCCAACGCTCCATTCACACTATTCCCAGCACTCACTCGTCTTTCCACATCTGCGGTGTACCTTCCATCCCTGCTGAAAGCGCATCCAAGATATACAAACTCATCCACTTGTTCCAACACTTCATCATCAATCGTAATCCTTACATTAGTTCTGGATTCTTCTCTTTCAAATACCATTATCTTTGTTTTCTTCGCATTCAGTAGTAAGCCTTTCTCCATACAGTCGTCTTTCATCGCTGTGACCAGTGTTTGCAGTTTAGATGGTGTATCTGCTAATAGCACGGCATCGTCTGCATACAGCAGACAGTTCACCACTTGGTCACCCATGCGCAATCCCACATTCGTTGACCTTATTCTCTGCAGACAACTATCGAGATACAGGATAAACAGCCTAGCAGATAGCATGCAACCCTGTTTGACACCAATTTTGACATCAAACCAGGGTGACATGCCACCGTCTATCCGCACACATGCTGAGCAATCCTTGTAAGTGGACTGCACAGCACGGAGCAGTGAACCGTCAATCCCATATCTCGGCAATATGTCCCACAGTTCCTTTCGCACAACCCTATCAAAGGCTTTCTCAAGATCCACAAAACCGCAGAAAACCTTCCGGTCTATGGCCAGATGCTTCTCTACGATATTGCGGAGCGAAAAAACTTGATCCGTACATCCCCTTCCATTTCGGAAACCTCCTTGTGCGTCCCACAGCATTTCATCGGATTTCACCCTCATTCTCCTTTCAATCACCTTTCCATATACTTTTGCTGCTAAGCTGATCAAACTGATGGCCCTATAGTTGGCGCAGTCCATGCGTGATCCCTTGCCTTTATACAAGGGTACGATGACTGCGCGTCTCCAGTCCATTGGGACCCTTCCAGTTCTCCAGCATAGGTTGCATAGGTACCAGAAGGCGTCCCGGACGTAAGTGCCACCTAATTTGATCATCTCAGCTGTGATCAGATCAATTCCCGCTGATTTTCCATTTTTCAAGCTTCGTATCGACCATTCGATCTCATCCATAGTTATGCCTTCGTCGGACGCTGTCAACGTGGAGTAAGCATCCGACTCACTCTCATTGCCAGCGTCCGAGGCATACTCATACATTTCCTCAAAATATTCACTCCACCGTTCTAACACCTCCTGAGTGTTGGCAAGAATGACACCAGCTTTAGACTTTATCTTATCCATTCTGGATGCCGACGAACCACTCCGAGACTTCTTTACCTCTCTCCAAAAGAGTTTGGTATTTGCCTCGAAGTTTTTCGTCAGCCTCTCTTCCTCATTCATAATTTGTCTTTCACGCTTCTCTTTCACTAAAGCCTTGGTTTCATTCTTGCATAGACGGTACATTTCTTTCTTCTTTTCTCTCATATTTTCATTTAAAGGCAAAGATGATACGTAATCCAGCCACGCTTTCCTCTTTCTTGCTACGGAGGATTCAACCTCCGCATCCCACCAGGCATCTCCTTTCGCTGTTTTACGTCTCTTTGCGCATCCACAAGCTTCTTTTGCACTATCCACCATACTTTCTTTCAAAACTTTCCAACAATCATCCACATCTGAGTCGGAGAGGCTTGCATTTGCAAGTCTCTCACTTACCAGATGCACATACATTCTCCTTACACTTTCATCTTGCAATTTTTCGCTCATTATCCTTTCATGATCTCCGAAAGGGATACGCACTCGCCAGTGCCTCCACTTCCTAAAAAGGCCCACAAACCGGCTTACCACCAGGTAGTGGTCCGTCTCAAGAGTGGGGCCTCTAAAGGCTCTTGTATCCATTAAAACATTTCGGAGACGTCTATCTATTAAAATCAAATCAATCACACTTTTTTGATCATTCCTTCTCCATGTATACGTGTGAATATCCTTATGATGAAATAAAGTATTCGACACGAGGAGGCCTCGTTCCATACATAAATCTAGTATAGACTTACCTGCTTCGTTCACTCTCTTATCTCCATACGGACCAAGAACAGCTTCATAGCTGTATCGCTTGGTCCCAACCCATCCATTCAAGTCTCCACACATAATCACTCTTTCGTTCCCTTCAACTAAGTCCAGAACATCCCTCACAGACTCCCAAAACTTCTCCAGTTCTTGAGCACACGCTGAGCTTACGGGAGCGTATGCTGCAACCAAAAATACTCGCGTGATGCCCAGTTTAATACGAACCCAGAGAAGTCTAGGCCCTACCAAACAGTAATCTCTTACACCAGTGGCTAAGCGAGAGGAGAGTACGACACCTACACCAGCACTGGCATGATCGTCACGGTCTACCCCAGACCATAGGGCCATCATACCACCGGGCAGATCATCGGTGTCGCTCCCCTTGCGCTTAGTCTCTGTCACACATAAAGCATCCAAACGTCTATCATTCATTACGTCTATCAGTTCATTCATCTTATCTTTCAATCCACCTCTCACATTCCACGTGCCTATGCGGCACTCGGCTCCCCTCGTCCCGCCGGAATTGGCGCTGCGTGGTGGGTGGCGGCCCCCACCGCCGCATGCAGCTGTATTCGCACCGACGGGGGCGGATCGGTGCGCGTCGCCTACGGGGGACGCCCTAGTCCGCACGTCGGTGCGCTCTTGGTCCAGAATTGCAATCGACTGATTGGCAGGGGTCGCGAACGAGCACGCTTCTGGCACATGACCCCCTAAATAATTATAAACGCTTACTATACAATAATACAGTACGCCTCCAGGGAGTTGTTATTTGGCTGCGGTCTTCTACTATTTACTTTCTCATGAGGACCGTTTTGATGCATCCTACCTCGTTTTCGCTAGAAATCATTTTTTTTAATTAGCAGGGTACGTCACGTGTAAATTCGTGTTTTCGGATTCATGTGCATATTTGTAATTATCATTTGCATGGCGGTGATGGAAAATATCATGCGCAAACACGCATGTTAAAGAAATTATATTTCGATAGACGTGCAACCTAATATAAGAAAGGTCTGGTTTCCCTATGGGTTGTTGAGATCTGATGGCTGTCGCTCCATATCAGAATCAGTATATTCGCTAAATCTTTAGGCTAGGTAGCGACACCGCCAATCCTAATGGATTAGGAAACAGAATAACGCTAATAAGAAGAAGAAGCAGGGTAAATCACGTGCAAGTGAGGTTGGTTTTGACACCATAGATAGTGAGCCCCTTACTTACCCTAAAGGACATTTGAAACATATAAAATAGTTAATCGATTCAGGCGTTATTTAGCGAAAGTGAAATAGCCTGTTTGATCAAAACTATGTTTATTTACTTTAGTTTGTGTATTTTACCACTAATTACTTCATATGAACCAGGGATAATAGATACATGCAGTGGCCATAGCTGCTTTAGTGGTCTCTGCTATGCGACACTACATTATTTAATTCATTTCAAACTATTATAATCGACAACAAGAGACAGTGTGTTACCAAATTGAGCATAGTTAATTTGTTACCCTCTACGTTAGCCTCCAATCAAAATTCCCATAAAAGCTAATTTAATTTAATAACTCTACAATTCTCTACATTACCAGTTAAAGCCTAAGTTCTTTTCATAACAATAGGGCCTAACAACGTCTGTCAGTCAGGCTTACGAGTATATCACGTTTTGTTGACTTCAATGCGATTAAAACTGCTAGGTATCGATATCGTAGGGCGATCCAAAAAGCCGAAAGTACTTAGGACCTCCATCCCGAGTTGATTGACCCCGAGTTTCATAAAAAGGAGGCTGGATACCATGTGCTCTTTTCATTTCAGCGTTCAGTCGGCACCGAGCCGCTGTCGAGGTTAGACTACTTTGTACCTCGTCGGTTCACTCCGCGACGCGTAAATAACATCGAGTCACTTCGGAAAATGTTTTCGAATATTTCGATGTTATTGTAAATTTTAAGTGTTTTAATAGTGCAGCGATAATTTATAAATATAGTATTTCTCGTAGTTAAAATAAGTTTAAGGAAGTTTGATAAATATCGAGACTAATTAATAGGTCGATTACGACGATACGAAATATGTGTACGAAATATGACAATTAACCGGAGTTTTGGAACAATCTTCGTGTTGTAAATTACGTTGCTTTGACGACTTCGAAATGTCGGCGAGCCGGAGGCGGAAACCGAAGTTAGAAATAGACTTCGACCGGCGAAACGGTAAGTTACGTTTGTTTTTCATCCCATCATGTTTGTTTTAACAATCTCATTGTGGATTGTATCCATTAAATGTTTACAGTTTTCTACGTTCATCAAACATTTCATTTTGAATGTATTTATTAAGTTAATTATAGAACAAAGAATCATGTCTGGGTATTCTATGAGTACAGATAGACGATTGATATCTATTTGTAAAGACGAATGATATCATACACGTTTCATTGTTCATAAGTTGCTAAAATGTTTTTTAAATCTTATTTTAAATGTGAAACTTGTAGAACCTTCGTAATTTTATTTCGACAGCTATCAAATAACTGATGTACGCCTCCTGGGATTATCTGAAGCTTTCAACGACTCAAGCTGAACATCCCGTAGCCCTTTCTATTATTTCCTTTTTTAGAATTTTTGTTTGCAAATGACAGTGAATATAATAATTCCAGTTTTGTAGTTGAACATCGTTAAGTGATGGCAACTAAACCACAAACCAATTTAATTGTATATATATGCTATGTTCTTTATATGTATCCTATATTTGAGGCATCCCAGTATAAAGCTTTTTTTTTAATAAATTGGGAACATATTGCTTGACTATGTCCGGTTAATAATGTAAAAAAAAAGTATCAATATCACCTAAGGTCACTATGGACACAGGATACGCATATTTTGTATTGAGTGCACAGTAATATATTTTTTTTTTTCATTAATATAGCATTATATAGCATAGCATAGCCGACTGTTACAGAATAGAGCAATAATAACAATCCAATCCAAGGGGCACTACTGTTTTGTCAGGGTTCTAAGGAAAAAAAGGAATAAAGTACGCTTTTTTTTTCGATATATTATCTCTAAAGTTCAAATTCAAATGTTAGTTTTCTTACTGAACTAGTCCAGAATTCAAAAACTTATTGAGGTACCCGTCGACATTGATCTGCCGACTAAAAATATGTATTATGCATATTGAGAAAAAAATCTTTGGCAGTAAAAGCTTGAGCCAGAAGGCATACCTCGTTATATATAGTGCAGTGCTGGTCCTAATGCTTACTTATGGAATCGAGGGCTGGGTATGGCAGAAAGAGCATGAAAGTACGCGTAGAATAAACGCGGTGGAAATTCGAGCTATGCGCAAAATTTGTGGCGTAACGCCAAGAGACCGTATTCGCAATGATAATATTCTAGAGCTGGTCTGAAAGAGAGTGCCGATGTTAAAATAAGAAGAGGCATGCTTCGTTGGTTCGGACATGTAGACAAAATGCAGGAAGAAAGAATTACGAAACAGATATACAACGCGAAAGTACAGGGATGTAGTAGCCGTGGAAGGCTAAGACTTACCTACAATGATCAAATTGATCGTATTTTATTAGGTGATACCAGGGTCCTTAGAAACTGGCAAGCGTGCATAAGAAGAGCAATTAATTCTTTTGTAACAATTGAGTGATGTTTGTAAGGATCGAGTCATGTGGCGCTCGGGTCTTTCTGCCTACCCCGCAAGGGATTTGACGTGAAGTTATAGATACATAGATAGAGAAAAAAATCACATTGGGAGACAACGTTTGATCAGTTTAAGTTTTAAAATATATGTTATATATTAAAGCGAGCAATTTTTGTATAATATGTAAATATATTTCATGCATCTCGGAAACGACTCAAATTTTGTATTCATATAAGATTTTGCTTTTGAAGTATATCTATGCTTTTGAAGTGTATCTGCAAAATTTTTGAGTTAGGACACCTAGTCCTACCTCATCATTTTAAACCAGTATATCGGCGATATGATTATTACGTATTTAGTCCTACCGTTTATTATGTATTACGGTCTATTTTATATAATCACAAATGACCTCGATTCTTAACCCATTAACAGCATTGCCTTTTTTCAGTTTTCCCCCATTATTTGTTATTACATTAAACAAGTAATGTAAAAAAAATGTGTATAAATGTATCAACATATTATGTGTATCTTGGAAATGACTCTTACGATTAATTTCGTATATAAATAAGGTTTCGCTTTTTAAGTTTATGTATGTAGGTGTATTTCTCGATACGTATACGCCATTCATAAATATTTAATATAATAATATAAGTTCCGGGTTTTAGTTGGCAAATTTTACACAAAGTTCATTCCCTACCCAATGATTATACAAATAACTGCATAAGGGGATAGGAGATCATTAATATTTATCGCTACAATAGTCCCTTCCGTTTTTTTTTCCAAGGCTTCAATTTTAGGTAAATATGTATCTGAATATCTGATCTTTTTTATTGTGTATATATATATATATATATATATATATATATATATATATATATATATATATATATATATATATATATATATGAACATAAACGTAAGAATGAAATATGGTAAAGTTAGATAAGATAACCACTTTACAAAGAACTGTTTGCCAAGAAATTAGTAAAACTACTAAAGTAGCTAAAACTTAGAGGCGTGGTACACAAATATATTTAGGACGTATGTACAGAAGATTCCTTAAAGGAAACCGCAGCCAAATAACAGTACCCTAGAGGGTTTTTGTATCGTTGTTGTTTGCTGTGTCTAATGTTTGAGGCCTAGTGAAAGTTGTCGAGGACTTGCTGCGATGAAGAGTTATCAATATGCAAGCATATATTTACATGCTTTTGAACTTTGTATATATTTATTCCGTATTTTTGTTTGGTAACTAAAGTAAAAAAGCCAAAAGTTAAGTTGGTACCTACCATTAAGAATTATGTCACATTAGTAATGTTATAATATGTCGCGTAAAACAAGGATACGGCGCTCCTGATTAGAAGCGGTTACTTACTATAGCCTATAGTCACTTAATAATATAATTATAAACGCTCGCGTTGTGATTAGTCATAATAAACCACTTGAATACGCATGAAGGCATCTCGAGCTCACAAAAAAATTGAATTTTAGCGCCTAAATCTCAGCGATTCAAACCCACTGACCAATGGTAGCATATAAACCGCTAAGTGCCGCCATGTTGATCAGTGAACTAGCCAATAAGAGCTACGCGTTCTACTTTAGCCCCTGACCCGTAGCGGCGAATTGAGTTACTATGTAACATCGGTCCCACTGGTTCTCCATAGGTTATTTTCTGCATGGTTAGTAACATGTTCACTAGTTATACATGATAACCTTTTCAAAAAATATTATTTCCAGGTCCTATCGTTCGTTCATCCATTCGTTTATTTTCTAAACTAAGGTGTAAAAATTTTAAGATGAACAATCAAACTAAAATAGTTCTGTATGCGCCGTCAATCGCCATACAAAATTAATCATCTGTAAAATATCAGTATCTTCGCCAAATCCTTAGGCTTAGGTAGCGGACCGCGCCATTTCTAATGCATTAGGAAATGGAGTACCATATGGTGCTTTTTACAAGTAAGAGAAAGGCGGCATTGTTGACAATACAATTTAAATTATATAATAAACATAAAATTCAAAATTGATGACTTTCTATGAAAGAATCTTCTAGGATCGAGTCACGTGACGCTCGGTTCTCTCAGCCTACCCCGCAAGGAATCTGGCGTGAAGTTATAGATAGATGACTTTATATTTAAACCTGTGACAAAATACTGTATTATTTTTATTAAGCAATTTAATATTAAATTGTGTATTATTTTTCTTACCAAAAATATGTTACACAAGTGTGAGTCTGAGATCCCCTAAATGTTCATTATTAATTACGAAATTAAAATTTCTCGTACGTCAGATGTTTTTAATGTAACCATTACTGTCTATGTGAACCATTCGTATGCAGTACTACTATATTACTAAATATGTAATATAATAATAAAAGCTCCCGGTTTTATTTGACTAACTTTATTCAAAACTAGCTAAAACCCGTAACTTAATAAAGTATATAGGAGCCGCTTTTCCTACTTTCTTTTACTTTTCTCGACTGCTAAGGATCCCGTGGGTACCGTTTTTTCTTGCTTTCTCTCTTTTTCCTCGGTTTTTAAGAGTCATATCATGATGTGGAATAGACGAACTCGGTGGCTCAGTCGTGAATGATGCGACTTTGACACCAATGCTCGTGGGTTCGATTCCCACACAAGGCAAACATTTGTGTGCATGAACATGCCTGTTTGTCTTGGTCTGGATGTTTTAAGAGAAGTAGGGCGCATCAAAGCAGCCCGTCTGGGGAAGTACCTTCACCTCATAGAAAACCGCAGCCAAATAACAACTCCCTTGAGGGTTGTGTTCCAGCGCGTGAGTGATATCACCAGTAAGCTCCCAAGGAGTTGCTGTGTAAGCAGCAGAGGAGGCATCGCGCGAGTAATACTTAATATATCACAAGCGTTAATAGGCTACGGTACCCGCTTTACATCTGGTGGGCAGTATGCTTGTATGCCTCCCGACGTAGTATTAAAATATATTAGTATGGATTTATTCTCATCCCAAAGAATATACAAATATAAGTATACTAGTGCGCACTAGATGGCGTTGTCACAGTAGTAAATCACGCTATGGTTTGGTTCCATCGCACACTTAACTCAATTGTAACAAACACATTGTTTCAAAAATTGATGAAATTTTCGAAAAGAAATATTTTTGTAATTAGCACTCTTACAGTGCTAAATAATACAACGTTTTTTATAGTGATGTGCCAACTCGGAAAAAACAAAACTCGATTTAACCCGAGTTAAAATTCACGTAACTCGGGTTGAACTCGAGTTAACAAGATGAAACAGCTGATTTAAGAAAAAATACTAATTTATTCATTAATAGTTTATATTCTTTTATTTCACGGCTTTAATCCCGGTCATTTGATAGGCGTGCGCAGGGATATGAATCTAACGCGTAGAGGCCCCTTCTAAAAGAATGATGTAATGCTACCAGCTGTGACCTGCTCTGAGGGATATCAATGGGAGGATATACCAACGAACAGGTCACAGCAGGTATTGGAACTATTGCAAATGTGTCGGAAATAATTGGGCTATTGAAATGAGATCTGGAGGGATAGTTTATATTATTATTATGTATAGCATTAATAGTTAAAAAAAATTGGAACAGACAAATGATATTTTTATCTGTTTCAATTGTTTATTTTTTTCTATTATTTATTTATAATGTATTGGGAGAGTTATACTAACTAAAGTAATAAAGAGAACATCAAACACGAAAATCTACATAAATGTGACACTTGTTTGTTATGAATGAGTCTCAAATGATCGGCAAACTTCGCTCCATGTCGGTTTCATTCGGTTTTCGAACTCGAGTCGGAAAGAATTTTACTCGAGTAGGTTCGAGTTAAGCCCAACTCGAGTTGACTCGAGTTAGTTACTCGAGTCGACCATCACTAGTTTTTTATATCTCTAGATAAGGGGAAGTGAGAGCACGAATATTTTTCAATATAACAGTGCTGTTCATTTTTACATTATCCAAAACCTGAACTTTAAGTAAATATGTTATCGAAAATCCGATGGTTTTATTTAGATATCACACTTTTGGTAATTATCCAACTTCACTTTAATTCTTTCTAACAACATCTAGTGGTAACAAAGAAATCGTTGTTAACTACCTAAACACTATTTTTAACCGCTCGGTTAAATTTGACGTATATCGCGACGTGCATCCGACTGGTGCCTTTTGTTAATTCAAAGCAAGTAGGTAGCAGGAAGTACGCGTGATTTGGCCGATGTTGTCAAGTTATACAATGTCTACAAGAATAGAAAGAAGTTTTATTATAGGAAGTTGCAATATAAATAATTTGGAATATACAGTTCTGTCCTTGCCAGAGAATATGTTCAAAAGGTACATTAAAAATACTCTGTGCAAGAAGGGTTATTATAGAATCGATGAATATCTAACTGATAGAGATGTTTGGAAATGATTCAGCACATGTATTAATATATCTTTAATTGTACCACTTGATTTCACTATATGTACACTCACATATATTTATTGTAATATATTTTAACGATGGAAAAAAAGACCCATATTGGCAAGTTTCTTTTGGCATTCCTTCTTCGCCAATGGTCATTTCCGAAATGCTGGTAGATTAAAAAAGAGAGATTAAAAGTAAAAAAAAAGCTGGAAAATCATTAAGATACAATATGCTTTAATTTAAAGAATGTAAGACGTGTCTAAGTGCCCGTAAGGGTCTAATGGCAAATAAATGATTTTTATCTTTATCTTTATATTTTAAAAAGATAGTTATCGATAAAGAATATACGAGTAGTTACTAGTATTATAAGAGAATTGGTTTTTCTACAAAGTCTGGAGGAATTCAAGCATGCGGCTCACCTGATGTAAAGCAATTACCGTAGCCTAGGAATACTTACAGTACATTAAGCGTCACTAGCGCGATGCCACCTCTGCTGCTAACACAGCGACTTTTTACGAGTTCACTGGTGACTCCGCGAAAGTACTTAAATCCCTCCGGGAAGTAATTTTGGCATGTATTTTGATTTTCTGTGAGATGGAGGTACTTCACCTGATGCGCTGCTTTAATACGCCATACCTCTCTTAAAATCAAAATGTAGCGAGTCAGAGAACCAATTTTATATTTTGTATAGCGATTGGAGGGGCATAGAGAACTATTTCAGTTTGATTGTACCTCTGAGACCAAGACATACAGATATGTACACAAATGTTTGTCGTGTGTGAGAATCGAACCCACAAGCGTTGGTGTCAAAGAAGCATTGTTAACCACTGCGTTATTGAGCTTGTCAAAGTTACTAATACTACTAATACTAGTATTGGTAAATGCTGGCGCTTTGCATTTATCTTCAAATACACGAATTACAAACTTTAATAAACATAACTACCTAGTCCGGCAATAAGTTCTGTTTTAATATTAATTAATTATTTAATTTAATAACGAACACGAAAAAAGTTAGTATGTAAAACGGCGGGAAATCCGGTAGGTTGTGGCGAACTGTCGGTGAGTAACGACACAATGGGTAAGTACCCGAGTGCTTCAGAGAATCGCCTTCATTGGCCGTCCAGCGAGGAGTCAATAGAGCAATACGCTCCAGCAGTGAAAGCGTGGAAGGGTATAACGTCGCGAATAACTTAAGAGAAAGCGGCTCTCGAGACCCCCAAGTCGCTAGCGTCAGTATTACCCCGGGTGACTATCACTGGCATGTCGGGGGTCCATCCAGTGAGTGGCTACCGACTGCCGGATGTAACAATCACATATGACAGTTATGGCAGGTGCCCATCCCTCTTCTGTAATAGCCCAGTGTACCAACAACTCTCCAGGTCTCAGTTCAACAACACATTCATTTCCGATACATTCGCTATAGTCCTAATACCTACCGTAACATGTTCATGTGTATATTCTCCCACTGATATGCTCAATACCATCCTCTACGTGTTGGATTCATGTCCCCGCGCACGCCTGCCAAATGAACAGAATTAAAACCGGAGAAAATACGAGTAATAATAATATGTCTAATAATTTTCGACATATTCGCAATAGATTCTTCCTTATATTATATTGTTCCATTGATATGCCCGGAGCGGGTCACGACGGATGCCCCACATTACATCCATATTCTTAAAGTGGTCTATATCTTTGCGCACGTCAATGAAATTACTTAGATTGATAACCATAACTTCAGATAGAATAAAAATATAGAAATATCTAATACTAGCTAACCAATTTTTGTGGTGATCACGTCAGGTACTATGTCGATTTATTTAAACCACAGTTACCGGTATACGTGCGTGATTGAATATTGCAAAATTAGCAATGTTAATACACTTCTTACAGGCGCATCACGTATGTATCCTAAGGTCGCCATAGTATTCCCCCCTTTGTAAAAAACAAAAAAAAAACAACAATGACATTATAAAATAATAAAAAATTATATATTAAACATTGTCGACTGCCGCTTTTTTGATCTGCTTCTCCATCCAACGTCCATACCAGGAGAAAAACAATCACAAACAGAAGTCATCTGACTTATGAATATACGAGTATGAATATAGTTGAAAAAAGCTCAATACTTTACGGAACAACAGTTCATCTCAAGATATAATTATACTGGTTTAAATATTCCGCTAGGCCTAGCAACATTTTTTTTATTTTCTATCTATCTACCTATAACTTCAAGTCAAATCTCATGCGGAGTAGACAAAGAAAACTGAGCATCACACGACTCCATACTCATGCACGCTCGCCGATTTCTAGGACTCCTGACATCACCTTCTGATAAAACACGATCAATTTGATCATGGTAGATAAGTCTTGGCTCCCACATACTTTTACTTTCGTGTTGTATATCTGTTCATATATTTTATATATTTATATGCATAAAGAAGTAACTGCCTTATTACATATCTTATTTTGACCTCTTTCTACAGAATCCTGCAAAATATTTATAATCATGTCCATTAATATCTGAATATAGTTTCATAATATTTACATAGAGTTACGCCTATGCATTACGCACGCTGTAATCCTAATATATGAGTCACGCCGTTTGTACTTCCAGTTAAAAGTTGATGAACATACAATTGGGGATTGCAATTCGGAAAATCGGTACCGACAATCCGACGGATCTGGCATTATTATTCATTTATTAAATTTGATACGAAATCGTCGAATCAAAAATCCGGAAATCGAGAAACATCTAAAATCAATTTTAAAAGAAATAGATGGCGGTAATATGTGGTGCATTCGAGTCTGTCAATGCTGGCGCATTCACTGCACAGTAGGATAGCTTCAGACCAACTTTCGAAATCGTCGCGCATGCACAGATGCATATCACAACGAGATTCTAAGCAACAATCGTAGCCGAATGACTGGTCACGTTTATATATATATATACAACGTACTACGTATATATATTTATATTACGTAGGGAGGCATACAAGCATTCGGCCCACATGATATAAAGCGGGTACAAATTAAGTATCACTCGTGCGATGCCTCCGCTGCTACCTACATAGCAACTCCTTGGGAGCTTACTGGTGACCTCACTCACACGCAGGAACACAACAACCTTCTAGGGAGTTGTTATTTGGCCGCGGTTTTCTGTGAAGTGGAGGTACTTCCCCAGACTAAGTGGAGGTACTTTGATGCGCCCCACTCTCTTAAAACATCCAGACCAAGACAAACAGACATGTTCATGCACACAAATGTTTGCCCTGTGTGGGAATCAAACCCACGGGCGTTGGTGTCAAAGTCGCGTCATTCCCGACTGAGGCACCGAGCTCGTCAAAGTCATATAGAAATCGTAATCAGAATGAATGGCCACGTGACGCCACCGCTTCACCCTGAACCGAGCGTTGGCGACATGTCTATAATCGCCCTGATGATGATATCTAAAAATGATGATGCTGATCGACTTTCCCAACTAAGATAAGTGTTCATTTAATACATTTCATTTAATTACTGTATATGTTAATTGGCGTGCAAGCATACTGGCCACCTGATGTAAAGCGGTTACCGTAGGCAAACTCTTGCAATAATGTTAATTAATTAACATTAATTGAATAACGCGCGCGAGTATCGCGAGCGTTCATAGGCTACGGTAACCGCTTTTTATCCGGTGAGCTGTATGTAAAAGCATACAGCTCAGGATATTGTAAGAACTATATATATATATATATAATAGTATATTATATTGTATTACATCATATTGTGCATGAAAAGAGTTATGAATGTTAGAGAAGCGAGTGAAGTATGTGAAGACCGCGTATTATGGCGCTCGTTCTCTCTGCCTACCCCGAAAGGGACCTGGCGTGAAGATATACATACATACATCACATTATTTAAGATCGAATACTTAGTTCTTCCCAGTTACTCTCGACACGTGAATTAACCGTGTGTCATTTATTAATCTCGTGTAAATATAAATACCGCGTCCGTATCATGATCTTATTAGTTACCATGTTGTAATATTGACAAATCATTTCACGTGTAATGCAAATGATTATTCACCTTGGTTACGACACTGTTTATTTATTAGCCGAATTTAAAAATAAGAGTTCTAAGTCTAATCTTTTTACTCATAATTTCGGAAGCGGCTTTACAGATTTGGATATTTTCGACTCTATTAAAGAATATCCTGTAGTGGTCTCAGGATCGTTGTTATTCTTTCATTGGTACATAACTGTAATGATCCCATTTCATTTAAGTGAAGATCTTTTGGGTTATGAAATAAACATGAAGCTGTAAGTGATTTGACATCACCTTAAAATCGAATCTAATTATAGCTGCATATAGTGGCAGTAGTAGAGATAAAGTTTAATGAATGAGCTACCCGATTTGGGAGTACTTCCTTGAAAAGAACTACCTTGTAGAAGATCTATTCAATAAAGAACTCCTTGGGTGTTTGTTTTATTTCCAATAGCGTGATATTCATGTCAAGATCATAATGTGAACTACTTGTTATCTTCTTCTTTTTAGAATTATCCTGCTTCTTAATCCAATAGGTTTGAAGGCGTTCGCCACCTAAACTGCAGACAGAAAAAAAACACGAGAATAAATAAATGGATTTATTTTTGACTCAAAAATAAGTCCATTTATATAAATATAATAATAATCTCATGTTTTTGTTTCCGTGGGATTCTGTACGAAATAAATTAAAGGCGATAAAATAATCGCAAAAAATCACGTTTTTTTTCTATTTGTCCACTGAAATTTTAAGTTAGAAGTTTTGGAGTAATTGCATTATATTAATAAAAATAGGTGGATTTAGTTAATTACACGTAAAAAGAGAGACAGATGTATGATAAACCAAATAAGTGTCTTCGCCAAATCCTTAGCTTAGGCTAGGCTAGGCTAGGCTAGGGTAGTGGACCCGCCAATCCTAATGGATTAAGAGACTTAATAAGGCTAAGAAGAAGAAGACATAAAAAGGGAGACGTAGGTAAGAAATGTGAAATATTAAATGAGGTTTTGCTTTTTAAGTTAATCCGTATAGGTGTCTTTAATGCAAAAACCAGATTTATGTGTATAGGTGTCATTTCTGAAAAAGGCGGATTTACACAAAAAACGTTAAAAACACCGAGCTTCGCCCAGGTACGCATTTTCGCTCCTTTTATAACGGAATTAAATGGGTCTTTTTATCTTTTTTAAATTATGCCGGCCTTAAATATGGGTGGATTATTACCTGCCTGTACTGACTCAGGCTAATATTGCGTCCCTTTAGGTAGCTTATCAGTTATCAAAGTCAGCTACGGTGCTTTAGATGTCTTCTCTTAGTTAATATGAACACGTAGAGTTTTGCACTTGTGAGACTTGTAGTACAAATCGCAGTCGTTTATATTTTTTATACAACTTCAGGAGGCATACAAGCATACCGCCCACCTGATGTAAGGTTACCGTAGCCTATGAACGCTTGCAACACATTAAGTGTCACTCGCCCAAAGTTACCTCTACTCCTAACACAGTGACTCCTTAAGAGCTTAATAGTGACCTCACTCACACGCAGAATACAACAGATGTGTGCATCTGTGAGATGGAGGTACTTCCCCAGATGGGCTGGTTTAATTGAAAACTTGAAAACACTCAGACCAAGTCAACCTACTATTTTCTTATTTGTTTGTATGTATATTTCTACGCCAGTTTCCTTGCGGGGTAGCCAGTGAGAACTGAGCGCCATAAGACGTGGTCCTTACATACTTCACTCGCTTCTCTAACATTCATAGCTCTTTTCATGCACGCTCGCCGATTCCTGGGGCTCCTGGCTTCGAAATCCACCCTGTGCTTCCCAAAGCATTCCATCGGATTTCACACTCATTCTCCTTTCAATGATTTTTCCATTCACTTTAGCTGCTAAGCTGATCAAAGTGATGGCTCTATAGTTGGCGCAGTCCATACGTGGGCCCTTGCCTTTATACAGGGGCATGATAACTGCGCGTCTCCAATTGCTTGGGATTTTGAATTTATTTCCTTATTTAAGACAACAACAACAATAGCGAAACTGATTCACCCTCTTCAGCAAAAGGCAACCTGTTCTATACGCGGTGCCCTGCTGACTATAAAGCTTTGGTAAAGTTGAGCATGGTATAATGAGGCTTATTGAGGAGACTCACTAATAGCATGTTATTCTAATAACTATCATCTACAGGGCCTGAGGATGCCTTGTGAAGAGGAGAAATACGTGTCATAGAGACGACCAGGTAGCCATAGCAGCGACGGCATGACATCTACTAACGGGAGTGGATGGGTGCCGGGCGGCGCTAGTATAAACTAATTGGTGGCGGAAGCACACAAATTAGGTTGTTCATTACACGTTAATGAGAGGAATCCTGACTGGGAATAGCTCCACCTCACAGAAGATCGCATCGAACTATTAATATCTGAATGGTTGTTGTGTTCTGGCTGATAAGTCACCACGAAGCTCCTACTGCTGCGTTAACAGAGAGAGTATGTTAGTACTAGTAGCGATACTCTTTGTGGGACGTACTCTAGGTTAAGATCCGATGTTGTATACGGCAATACAATATGTCATAGTACCAAATACTAGTACTAATACTGAAGGTATTCATATGTCGCAATCCATCTTTGAAACTCATTTAGTAAATGTTAAAGGTCATTATAAGAATTGAGTAAGTTCAAAAAATCTTCTTATTAGAATCTAAATCTGCTAAACAATTTATCCAAGTAATAAACGTCATCTTATTTTCGAGCTTTTTGTTGTTGTTGTTGTAATCTCTTTATTGTACAAATATACAAATAGTCACATTAATAAAATTAAAGTATGTACAAAGGTCTGTAAGAGATCTCTTCCAGCAACCTTTATTAGCTTGGTAGGAGTATACAATACATAGATGGGCAGAGATACTATCTATATATTTAGCTTTTTGTTGTGTCTACCCAATGTAAGTACGTGTTATTTATAGTAGTACTAACCTTTTATAAAATAGAAACGATAACTTACATGCAATTTCATAAAACGTGCGTTGTGTACTTCCTAAGTAGATAATAAGAAATAGCGCCGGCCGACACTCACCCACTACCGTTAGTAGATGTATGCATTATAAATTACCAAAAGATGTTGTGAAACCTTCACAACATCTTTTGCTAATTTATATGATGTAACTGCCAATAAGGAAATAAAAAAGTGTTTAAATTTCTTTGTAGTTGATTTTGAATGATATGAAAAGTACACCATTCCTAATGTGTAATTTTTAAATTAATAAATAATTACTACTTATTATGTAATTGATTTGTATGTTATCACTATACCAAAGTTCATCAAAATCCGTTCAATCGTTTTCACGTGATGCGTTAATAGACAGATAGAAAATTTTCAAAATGTATATTTGTCCTCTGTATGATAATAATGACTATCACAACACACATAGCTTTTCCAGAAAATATTCAATGTATAGATTCTGCTTCGTTAGTTTTATTATACGTACGTACATATATTATTATATTGGAAGAAGTTTAAAATCAAGGTAAGTCGTACGTTCTTTTATGTACAAAAATGTGACTAAAGCCCCAAGTATCCATAAACAGGGAGTTTTTGCAGGGCGATAGCCATGAACGAAGTAACTTATGGAGAAACGATCACACGATGTCATCCCGGCTGATAACACGACAAATCTTTAAAAGCTATCTGGTAACCTCACTCACTCGCAGGACGAAACTGCAGCCAAATAATAAATTTGGCTGCGGTTCTGAGGATGAGGTACTTCACCAGTTGGGCTGTTCTGATGCGTTCTACCTCTTGTAAACATGCAGTACACGACAAATAGAGATGTTTATGTACACAAATATTTATATTGCGTGGGGATCGTACACACGAGCGTTGATTTTAATGTAGTATTGCTAACCACTTCGTCACCCAGCTTGTCAAAAATTATTTTTGATACAACTCACTACTCATGTATATTTATTTATACGAAGCTGAGGTACAAGATTTTTTTTAGATAACTTAGAAAATTGTTCATGACAAATTTTCTTAAAGATGCCATCAATATACAACCAAGAAATGTTAGTGCGCAGTACTAAATTGTCATTCTTGGCCTATTTCAATTTTCAGATCAAACAACCTCTTTTCCTATGCAAACAACGATGTTTACTTTCCGAACGAATTACTCGGTAACAACATCCCCCGAGGGCTTTCCTGTTTAAGTATTTTTAATTAGAAAGTAGGTAGTCGAAAACAACTATACTGGTTACAATTTTTGAACATGGTAGCAATATTAGGCAACCAAGTGAACATGATTTTTGTTCCTAAATCAATAATTTATAAATCAAACTTAGAAATATTACATCATTGTTAGTATTTTGGAATTTAAAATTGTAACACGGATTATCTTTCTTTTTTTCTTTTTATTGGTTTCTAAACTCAAAGTCTATTTCGGATCTATTTCGGATTTCAGAATTTTTGTTCATGTGCTTGTTTGTATTGGTAATGTTGCCGATGACGGAATAATATAACACGGTACGGTGGGCGGTATAAACGCCGAGAGCAAGCGACCGGCTAATAGAAAGAACGAACCATTTAGTATTTTCATAATAAAATTAATTGTAATAACATTCAGTGAAATTTATTAAAATTTCGATGCGAATGACCAGCGTTGAATTCGCCCTACATTATAAACTGTTACTCACTTCCTGCTTAACCCTCGAGGATATCTCGAGGGTCTATTTTGAGAAAATGTATAACAGATTATAGTATAATATACTATAATCTGTACTATATTTTGATGTTTATATTGTACACTAATCTGTATCGCTAAGTACCATGAGGGAAGACAAAGACAACCGAGCGCCACATAACTTGTCTTGGTCCTTACATATCTTACTAGCTTTTTCAATATTCATAGCTCTTTTGGAGCATATGTTTTGGGGCTCCTGCATCGCTTTGTAATATTTCATTACCAATTTAGTCGTGGTAAACAAGTCTTGGCCTTCCTCGTGTGGGTCATGTGGATGATCGCTGGAAAGTTTTGAAAGAAAGTATGCTGGATAGTGCAAAAGAAGCATGTGGATGCGCAAAGAGGCATAAAACAGTGAAAGGATATACCTGGTGGGATGCGTAGGTTGAATCCTCCGTATCAAGAAAGAGGAAAGCGTGGCTGGATTATGCATGTATGTATGCATCACCATTGGCCTTAATTGAAAATATGAGAGAGCGTTGCTTGGCAGTAAAAAATTAAGCCAGAAGGCACAGCTCGCTATATACAATCCAGCGCTGATCCTAACGCTTACTTTATAAAGCGAGAACTGGGTATGGGAGAGAGAGCATGAAAGTATGATAAACGCGGTCGAAATGCGAGCGTTGTGCAAAGTTTGTGGCGTAACGCTTGCAGACCGTATTCGCAATGATGATGGTAGAAACAGAGTCGGTCTGAAAGAGAGCGTCGGTGTTAAAATAAGAAGAGGATTGCTCCGTTGGTTCGGACAAGTAGAAAGAATGCAGGATGAAAGAATGACAAAGCAGATATACAATGCAAAAGTGGAAATATGTAGGAGCCGAGGAAGGCCAAGACTTGCCTACTATGACCAAATTAGTCGTGTTCTATCAGAAGGTAAAATCAGGAGCCGTAGAAACCGGCGAGCGTGCATGAGAAGAGCAATGAATGTAAAAGAAGCGAGTGAGGTATGTAAGGATCGAGTCACGTGGCGCTCGGCTCTCTCTGCCTGCCTTGCAAGGGATTTGGCGCAAAGTTATAGATAGGTAGACTATTTCAATAGATTTATGTGTTGTTCAATAGCGGGGAGCGTAATGTGTTAGTTATACTTCTGTAGTCATAAGCTACCGTAACAGCTTCACATCTGATACATTTTGCTCGTCTTGTTCAGATAGATCTTTCCATGTAAATTTGAAAACACTTATCCCAAATAATTGCACTGAAAATGATCATTTGATTATATTCATACAGTCATAAAACACAGAAAATATACAATTTAGATATTTGAATTTTAACAGATTTCGAAAATGTTGGCGTAATTTCTGCCTCATCAGAAACTCCGCCATAACGAAGCTCAGTAAGTTTAATTTGTGTTGTGCCGATGTTACGCTCAAGTTATCTTCAACTCACTTCAAATTTAAACCGAGTTAATTAATTAGTGATCCCTATACACTAAGAATGTCAGAGGAACCCGCAAGTACGCACGAATGTGTGCTCGTACAAATATTAATGTTGTATAGAACATGTTGTTAAGAATATCTTTCGTAACTTCTTTGAAATATGTTGTAAAAAATAATTGTTGTACATTACATACTACAACATTTTAATTTTTAAAAAAGTCTGAGTAAATAAGAAATACATTTTGATAACTTAAAATTCACATCTGCTAGTTGTCTTTAATGATACTTTTACTATTTATTATTACATACTAAACAGCCTAAGTTCAGGTATGTATGTATATCTTCACGCCAGGTCCCTTGCGGGGTAGGCAGAGAGAATAAGTTCAGGTATAATAAGTCGAAATAGCGTTTGTTCTGTAGTTGTATAACAGTTTGTATAAAATCCTATATCTAATGCACAATGTACATATTAGTCCAAAACATTGAATTAAAAGTTCCTACGATACAAAGTCATAAATGCATACGACCGTCTGCATATTAAAGTACATCGAGAAGGTTCACTTTGAAGTATTGTAATAAGAAAATATGTCCATAATTTCTAATATAATAGAAAAGAAAAGCAACAGACGCTGCCTAAGCTACGTAGAGAAAAAGGAGAAAATTACACCGTAAAACCGGCAGATCCAGGCCGTCCGAGGGGCGGTCTACCAGAGAGTCGCCCCTGGTACTATTACAGGGATGAGAGAGCATTACCTCCGCAAACTTCAATTAAAAGATAGGCGTGGAGTGGCGCAATATCGGAACCAGGCGTGTTTTCACGATAAAGGTCAAGATACACTTAGTAACTTAATAATTTTAACTCTTAAACACTATTGTAGACTTAAGTTTTACCCGTGGATATTGTGTTTTATACGATTAATTATTTACATTATTGTGTATATATGTTATCGAACCGAAAGTTTATGTGCGTGCGAAATTGGAAATGGAGAACTTTGGACAAAGTTCCGATTTGCGTCAATAAGGGTCGTCTGCTGACGACATCTAAAAACATTTGATGGGCGGTCGGTGACCGGCAACCGCGTAACTTTCTATTTTCAATATTATTCAATAGAACCGCTGAATATTCGAATATTTACATTCAAAATCCAAGGGCATAACTCTTGAATAGAGTGTACCATATACTAGGTGGAACAGAATGAGCGACGTTACTCAAAATGTAGTATTAGGTATAGTCTAGACTAGATTGGCCTCAACTTACCCACCACGACTTAAAAACCGGCGAACGTGCATGCATAGATCTATGAATGTTAAAGAAACGTGTGAAGTGTGTAAGGACCGCGTCTCGTGGCGCTCTCAGCCTGCCTAGTAAGAAACTTGGCGTGAAATTATAAATATATAGTAATATATAAAAGATATAGTGTTATATTAAATATGTTTAGTTAATCTGTTATTAGAAAAAGAAATAGAAAATAAATGGGTTTTGCATTTTTTTTTAATAATTCAAGTTCTGACTACTGCCAACCCTATCACGACACAATCCGGCCCGTCAGGGTGACGGGTTCGTGCTCCGTAGCGTACATAATATTGAGTATACCTACTTTTACCTACTTATGGAACAAAGCTTCAAACCCGAAATTTCGAAAATCAATTTAAAAACAGTACATAATCGATAGTTTTACGAATAAATAGTGCAGTAGTGAGATGCATGAGATTTTATCCCCAGTAGTGTTATGAGTAAAGTTGAATATTCCGTGAGCATGTTTGCAATTTTCAGGAACACCGTTCCTATATGAAATCTATATGTTTGTCTGTGTGTGTCTGGCGCTTTTTTTCGAATATTCGAATTTTGACTTCAGATTCGGATTTAGCTTAAAAAAGTAGAATAGGAATGTCTGAAAAACCAACCTCTTATCTCTTAAGGAACAGGGCTAAAATGGCTGACAAATAAAAAAAAGGTATTTAATTAAAAAGTAGAATAGGAATGTCAAAACCAATATCATATTTCTTAAGGAACATGGTTAAAATGGCCGACAAAGTTTTAAAAAAATAATTAAATTGTTATATAATTGACGAGCCAGGTGTTCCTCTGGCAATGCAAGCTTGCGCATTCTCGACTGGTTTTTTATGCTAAAATTCTATATCGATTGCCTCGCATGTCCCGCCTTCCCTTAACTTATTCAATCAAAGAGATTACGTCAAGCTCGAATCTCTTGCATACAAAATTCGATGTTTTATTTACACTAGCTGAATACAGATGATTCTGAAATTGAATTAGAAGTTGATCCAATCTTGGAGATTAGTGATTTATTGTTTTCGCCCACGCATGAATACATAACAAAAACATTGTGCAAGAAATTGATAAAATATAAGTAATATATATGTATATACCTATGCGGTTACCCTCGCATGGAAATTCCTTTGCCTTAACGAGTTCGCAGTCACCGTTATTCAGTATATATGTCATAAGCAAGTGGTCTGATTAGACCACCGGGTTAATCGCTACACACTGTTTAGGATTTTAGGGTTCACCGTTTATCAAAACTCATTACGATTCTTTCATAGAGTTAGACGTGAAAGAACAAACAAACAATGTTACCTTTATGTTTTTTGGATTAGTGCAGATATTTGGGTCTACCTTCACAACATATCACTACAACCAGATGTGTTCATATGATAATGAAAATATATTTTTACCAACAATTTGATCAGCGGATTGACGAACTACAAAGACAAAAATATCAACAAAATTTAAGTACCCATATAAAAACAAATCTGTGAAAACATCTTACACGATAAGCTTACGCTAGCTATTCAAATCTGCGCTTCGGT
Organism: Pyralis farinalis; assembly: GCA_947507595.1. Taxonomy (NCBI): domain Eukaryota; kingdom Metazoa; phylum Arthropoda; class Insecta; order Lepidoptera; family Pyralidae; genus Pyralis; species Pyralis farinalis. The sequence continues at coordinate 12,321,068 of OX382275.1, forward strand.
TTCTATTACAATTGAGACTGAATATAGTTTATGATAGAAAATCAAAATGACATAATCAAAAATGAAATATTCAGATTTTTTATTTCATTTTTATAAATATGTTTTATTTTGTTGAAATAGCCTAAATTCCTTGAATTGAAAAGATGCATTTGCTAAGAAAGTTTTTTTTTTTAATAGAACCTCAGCATAGTGGCTCCGCTTTGCCTGATGGTAAGCGATAGAGGAGCCCAAATCGCAACTACAACTGACAAAAGACTACACAGTGCCTGTCAGTTGACGCTGCCATGCTGACCCTCAAGATGCTTCTTCAGGCTTTGTTTGAAGGATCCCATATTGTAGGAAAGAGAGAATACATGTGCCGACCAGGCGTTCCACTTTTTAATGGTACGACAAAGATAGGATTTGTTAAACTTTTTGGTACGCGAAGAAATGTTCTCAATAGTGGAACATGACATCGCAAGCCTACACGTGTGGTTCTAAGACGGAAGGGAGAGGGTGGGATAAGGGAAAACAGTTCTTCAGAGCACTCGCCATGGTAAAGGTGGTAAAATACGTTTAGCGACCCAATGTTTTTTTTGAATAAAAGGGTTTCCTATGCTTGCTTGTAATTATACAAAGACTGAGCGCACTGAAAAAAAAGATTAGTTGGATTTACCAGATTCCTAATAGAATCAACACAAGTCGAAGGTTGAACTGGGTCCTACCTTTGACTTAAGTTGATTTTACCAATCAAAAAAGGTTAAATGAAGTACCAGTAAAAATAATAAAATTTATTATTTAGTATGATAAACTGTACTATATTATATCTACAATCTATAGGTAAAATTTATCAAAATATTTTGTTGTTTTTACCGAAGTGGTCTTGCTTAAACTATGTTACGTCGAGATTCTTACAAAAAAAATATTGCGTTACTTTAGTAAAATAATTACTAAATTTTATAATAATGACATAGTTACTATTGTATTTCATACAGAACGTCCATTTCGTTACTTTCGTATTATCGATCAAATATTTTTGTAATTCATACTGAATTACATTTCGTTACTTTTATATTATCTATAAGATAGTTTTGTATGTTATACTAGAGTTGAGTTGGTTACATTTATCAGTAGTATTGTATATTCCACTAGTGTAGGTTTAATAATGTAGATCATTCACTTTAACATATTTTACTAGAGTCAATATGGTTATATTTATCAATTACCTGTCGTTTATTCTCCTAGATTTTACCTATTATTTTTCACCAAAATGCTTTCGTATGTTTTACTAGAGTTGTTTGGTTATATTCGGCAATTAGCTATTGTAAATTCTATTATAGTACATCTGCTACTATTTACCAGACTGCTTTTATAAATTTTACTATTCAAGGTTTCATATTTTTCACAATTCAGCTTTTATATTTTCTGCTAGTGTTTAGTTGGTATTATTCACCAAATTGCTATTGTATGATTTACTAGAGTTAATTTGGTTATATTTATCAGTTAGCTGTTGCATATTCTATTAAGGTAGATTTAATATTATCTACCACACGACTTTTGTAAATTTTACTATTCGAGGTTACGTATCATTGACAATGCGACTTTTGTATTTTCTACTAAGCGTTTACTTAGTATTATTCATCAAATTGCTTTTGTATGTTTTCTTAAAGTTGATTTGGTTATATTTATCAGTTAGCCATTGTATATGCTACTAGAGAAAATTTGGTTTTATTTCCTAGAGGGATTTTGTAAATTTTACTATTCAAGGATTCGTAGTATCGACTATTCAGCTTTTGTATATTCTACTAGTGTATTTTAGCATTATACACCAAACAGCTTTTGTATGTTATACTAAAGTAGATTTGATTATATTTGTCAATTATGCATTGTATATTCTACTAATGCAGGTTAGGTATTATCTCCCAGATGACATTTACAAATATTATCAGGCTAAGTTTGGTGTTTTTAACAAACAACTTATGTAAACTTTATCAGTGTTAGTTTTATAAACAACTATCAAATAAGTTTAGTTTTTTTTACAAGTTCCTATTTATATAACTTGTAGCGTGTTTAATTGACAGATAATATCATATCGCAACTGGTGGAAACATCATAATTTCGGGTAAATTTACAAAAAAGTAAACATAATTTAAGTGTTAATGTTAACTTTTTATGTACTTATTTAATAAGAGAATTGCAACGTTTATATCAGGAGCGATGTGGTATTATCTGCCAAATAAAATACAAATCAAACAAATAGAAACTGGAAAAAAAAAAAAATTAATTGGTAGTCGATTACAAAATAAACATTATTATATATTGTATATTTACAAAATAAACAACATTAAACTTGGTCAATAGAAGATAATAGCGGGAAAATAATACGTAACTTACAATAGTAAAATATAGTGAATAATAATGAATTTAATGGATTATTCGTAAATAAAAGGGATTCGAGTTTACCCAAACACTAGAATAAAATGCAAAAGTTCAACATAATAAACCCATCAACAAAACAACGGTAATTAATACTTACACATAACACCAAAAACAACATTGACAATATGTGTATAAGCTATTTCAGATGTACATACACGCATTATTTATCACTAGTAAACTAAAATAAGTAAAATAACAAAATTTAAACTTAAGATTAAATCTACACAGACAATACAAAAGCTGCATAATCAGATAATATATAAAAGGTAAACGTATTAAATAAAAGAAGTTTTTTTACCATAACGTAAATTTTATTAAGTATTTTATACACTTACACGTACCAAATAGACACAATTAATCAAGTTTAAAGTGACATACAGTTCGCCTATTCGAATAGTTTGCACTATATTTTGAAAACTATGTGAAAATAAATAGAACATATAGAACATTTAGATCCTTCTTTCTTATTTTTATACCAAGTACTTTAATAACGAAAAAGTATTATTACTCGTGAACTTAATAATATACCTCGCAGAGAATCAACCATTTGGCTTACCAAAGCGGACAAACTACTTGAGAAAACGAACTGTAATTAATTGTTAGAAATAAATTTAACATTTTTTAAAGATGTCATTCAAATCAAATACCTCTCTGTATTTTTAGAGAATTTAAACCGCATACTACTAACGAATTACCCTTCAAAAAATTATAAGTATATACTCCGAAGGTGGAATTGCGCATCCACTAGCGCCGCTATTTTTAGAAAAAATCATAGATAGAAAAAACAGAAAAGAATGAAGTAAGTAATGCCAACGGCTTGGCCTCACAAAGACAATAAAGGATTTTTAGAGAAATATGCGAACATGTAAATAATCAACATGTAATAGTTATTCGATTAACCACCAAAAGTGGTCACTTTTAATGGTAAATACAAATAAAAATAAACAGTTACTATTTACACATCGGCGTATTGACCTAAAATTCCTCTATTGTCTTCGTGAGGGATATCCACGCCTAATTACATTTTTATCTTCATTCGTCAGCTATTATTTTATTTCAAATTACGGCGCTAGTGGACGCGCAGTATACTCTTAAAATTTAATTCGTTACAAAAAATAGACACATAATTAGTAAAATGAGACGTCACTAATTAACTGATTGTAAAAAAAAATTATGTCATATAAATGTCATATTCAAACGACATACAATAAGCAATCACCAAAAAAAAACGAAGTGGTGTTTGGCTTTAAAGTATTTTCAGTGGCAGGTGTGTGATGGATTTATTAAGGCGACAATGTGATGCCCACATTAGAAAAAAATGCTCGGCAGCAATCCAACCACTGTGTTAATGATACATCTAGTGAATAAAATCACTGAATAATGTATTAAACTGAATAATTTACACTGAATAATTATTAAATTATTTTTGAGGAACAAAATTACGGCCACTATTGACATCCTCGTAGTTATAAAATCAATTTTAAAAGCTACCAAAATTTTACAGTATACACTTGCCAGTGTGTGACCGTGTACACATCTCTGTTTTCACGGTCACACACTGGCAATTTTCCTTGCGTTTCCAACTTATTTTAAATCCGATATGAAAGCTGAGACTCTTGAAAGTTTTCTGTCTGCGGCAATCCGCTGTGTTAATGATACAACTAGTGAATAAAATCGCTGAAGAACTTAAATACATTCTTCAGTAATATAATTTTTATTAAGTATTTTATACACTTACACGTACCAAATAGACACAATTAGTCAAGTTTAAAGTGACATACAGTTCGCCTATTCGAATAGTTTGCACTATATTTTGAAAACTATGTGAAAATAAATAGAACATTTGGTCATTTAGATCCTTCTTTCTTATTTTTATACCAAGTACTTTAATAACGAAAAAGTATTATTACTCGTGAACTTAATAATATACCTCGCAGAGAATCAACCATTTGGCTTTAAATACTTAAATACATTCTCCAGTGATATTATTAATAAATTTACAGCCACTATTGACATCTTCGTAGTTATTAAATTGAATCACGCCTGAAGTGACCGTTTTTGGTACTATCAAGTTTTGTAACTATAAGATTCTGTGTTCACGGTCACACACTGGCAAGTTTTCTTGAGTTTCCAACTTATTTTAAATCCGATGTGAAAGCCGAGACTCCTGAAAGTTTTCTGTCTGCAGCAATCCGCTGTGTTAATGATACAACTAGTGAATAAAATCGCTGAAGAATGTATTTAAATACTTAAATACATTCTTCAGTGATATAATTTTTATTAAGTATTTTATACACTTACACGTACCAAATAGACACAATTAATCAAGTTTCATTCTGGTCTAAATCATCAGTATAAGACATTATTATGTTTTCTAAAATTTCACCAATAATTTTCGTAATATGCACTTGAATGCTTTGTAATATTTTTTGAGATGTTTTGCGATTTATTCCAGCATCACTGTACAAAGAAAGTGCTAAAGATGCCGCTGATGTTTTTAACCTATTTTTGGCAGCACATAAAGTATTTTCATGATATTTATTGTATGGGGTATCTACTGCTAATATCTCGTTAACCTCAGGAATATTATTAAGAATCGGACTCCGAAAATTATTATTGTCAATATAAGGGCAAGCATCGTGTGCAGCAAGCTCGTCATTTGACGAAGATTGTACGGCACAATGTTCTGAAATCATATGACGTCTGAAAGACCTTACATTCTGAAACTCTCGATTATAGTCACATTGTTCACAGCGGTAAAGTGAACTAGCACTTAAATTATGAAAATGTTTTAAGTGTACAAAAAAGCTTTTATAATTTTCAATGAAAGTATGACAAACAAAACACTGATACATGTTGAAATTTGCTGCAAACTTATAGTTATAAATAGGAGGATCAACTTTAAAAGCTACCAAAATAATACAGGCTTGCCAGTGTGTGACCGTGAACAGAGATTTTGATAATTTTCCGTGCGTTTTCAACTTATTTTAAATCCGATATGAAAGCTGAGACTCCTGAAAGTTTTCTATCGGTTTTTAAGTGGATATTATAAAAATATTTCTGGATAAACGTCCAAACGTGAATTGATTCTAAGGGATATTCAGCGTCAAGGGTATGGAATGTTTTGAAACAAACATCCAAAGCTTTTAAAAAAGAATCCAATTTATACAATATGTTGTCAAAAGACACATAAAAATCGGTTAATTCATTAATCGAAGCACCCACCACAATTACCATTGGCTGGCATCTTCCTCCTTTCAAAGATTGGGCTTCTCTGTGCAAATTTAATTGCGTGGGAACTTCACTTTGGTTCTGTAAAGAAATGAGATAATGGTAAAAAATATTGAAACTAATTTATTGCTCTACTGGAAACTTGAAAAGTGTAACCAGGTCGGAACAGTATATATGTCACCATAAAATTGTAAAAACCGTCAGATTATAATAAATGTAGTTGGTTTACAAACTAACCTAACCTAAACCTAACGTTAGTTTACAATCTCCCGCGTTGAGATTATAATCTGACGATTGTCACAATTTTACGGTGACATATACAAGGAATATTAACCTCAACTTTTTAGCATTACTAAAAACAATCAAACTTGGACGACTACCTACTTCCTTTATAGAAGTGTAAATCTAAGCAATGATTACGGCAGACAGTATTTTTTTTTACGAAATAAGTGACCAATATTTATCTTTATAACATGATTACGGTTTGGGGTGTACGTAAGTAGCTTATCATCATCTTTGAAGCAAGAGCCTGCTGAATGATAAACGAGGCTCTGGCGAAAGAGAGGTAGGTAGGGCGCATAGAGCACCGTAGCCAATTAACAGCCTCCTAGAGGGTTGTCGTGTCCGCGTAAGTGAGATCACTAGTAGGAAGGAGTGCTGCGTTGACAGCGGGGGTGGCGACACACAAGCGAAATGTTTATGTCACGAGCATTCATATGGCTACGGTAATCGCTTCACATCAGGCGGCCGCTTGCGAGCTCTCCACCCGACGTAGTATATTTTTTTATAAAGAAACTTACTTTCATATAATATTATGTGTTCATACCTTTACATGAAGAATAAAATTTTTGTTGGCCTCTGCTATACTAGGCTTGTATATTTTTTTTTTACCATAATGATCTTTTGTTTGTACGTTAATGGTTGGTTTTATTTTGTACCCAATCAATTGGCAACTGCAGAAATCCCTTACGTCTGAAAAATTACAAGTTGATTTAAAGGCAATACTTAAGAATAATAATTAACCGAGACGAATTAAACTTAAATACCGGAACTGAAGGTTGTATTTGAATAAATATTAATTATATATTTTATCAGCGACTGCTTCAAAATGTTCCAATTTATGAAAATGGTACTTGAATCAAACTGACTATCCTTTTGATAGACTATCAAAATGACAACCTTCGTAATAATACATATGACGCAGATTTTATCATACAGCCAAAATATATACATGCTATCGAGTTCCGAAACAAATAAAATGAGGAAACATTCTGTCTAAGGTGTGGCTGAATGGGGTTAGATCTCTTTGCCTTCCTTGCACTTCCTTCTGTGTGCGCGGTAAAATGCGGCAAATATTTTTCTCAAGTTCTCAAGTTCTTTATTTGCATTCATGTTGTACATTGGTTCTTAAATACTAGAAAAGTTTCAAACATGAACCCTGGTAGGGCACAGCAAAACTTATATCTAATACATACATTCTAAATTATTATACAAATTTTAAAAATATTGACACAAAATCCGGCAAGCTGGCCGAAATAACTATTAAATCAATACATGTAATTTATTAAATATGTAAAATGTCATTGTTATTATTATTATTAATGTCACAGTTAATTCAGAAGTACAGAAAATGGTTATCTAAATTTAATAAATACGAGTATATTAATACATCATTGCTATTAATTCTAATTATTAATGAAAATGTCAAAAAAAATGTTTATTAATGCTAGTTCAATGGCCTGTATCATTTGCCTGATTCGAAAAATTCCTGCAGATTATAAAAACTCTCTTGTAATAAATATTCCTTCAGTTTACTTATAAACGGTTTTATTTCTTTTTCAATTTTGATGACTTGGGGAATTTTATTATATATTTTTATTGCGCTTACATAGGGTCCCTCCGTATAAATCTTTAATTTAGAATTTGGAAATGCTAGTCTGTTCTGTGGTCTGAGATTACGAGAGCTATTTACCCTTGCAGGAGGAAATAAGGATTCGTTTTTTCTGATAAATTTACAAATTTCTAAAATGTACAAACCAGTAAGTGTTAAAATTTTGAATGTTTTGAAATAGCATTTACAGCTTTCAAAATTATCAATATTTGCAAGGATACGTATGCACTTTTTTTGTAATATAAACAGACTTTGCACTTCAACACTATTGCCCCATAATATTATTCCGTAGCTCAGCCAAGCGTGTGCGTATGCATAATACGCGGACATGGCTGATTTAAGATCGGTTGTCTTTTTTAGATGAAACAACGCATATGTAAAACTAGATAGTTTGCCAGATATATGCTGTATATGACTTTTCCAATTTACGCCTGTATCTATCCTTATACCCAGCAACATAAATGAATTCACACACTCTATTTTTATGTTGTTATATTTAAATTCTAGATCAAGTGGTGCCTTCTGGTATGGCTTGAACTGCATTATCTTCGTCTTTTCAAAATTTATGACTAGATTGTGATCTCTTAACCAGCCGAATATGGTTGCAATTAGTCTGTTTAATTTGGGCAGCAGTTCGTTTTCATTGGAGCATGGAACTACAACTGATAGGTCATCTGCGAATAGCACACTCGTTTCGTCCAATACTTTTGGTAGATCGTTTATATATATTAAAAATAATATACAACCAATTACGCTTCCCTGAGGTATTGCCTTTTTAATATCTACGGTGTTCGATTTTCCTATCGTTATCTGATTTTTCACAGAATCAAAGTATTCCAGTTCGACATGCTGAACACGGTTAGATAAATAGGAAGCAAACCAATCATGAGCTACGCCTCTCACCCCTATTCCGTACAGTTTGTTTAAAAGAATTTTATAAGAGACTCTGTCATATGCCTTGCTCATGTCTAACATGACCCCCACTGCATATTTTTTTACGTTAATGATATTTAATATTTCCTGTATATACTTGTAAACTGCCAGAGATGTCGACCTATTTTTGCGAAAACCATTTTGGCTATCGTGTAAGATGTTGAATTTTTCACAATATGACGTTAGACGCAGTGCCATTGCAGTCTCGAATATTTTAGCAAATGTTGATAGTAAGGCTATCGGCCGATAATTGTTGCAGTCTGTTAAATCACCTTTTTTATGTGCAGGTTTTACAATTGTAATTTTTAATAAATCAGGAAAATTTCCTTCTTTGAAGGACTGATTAATTAACAGACACAATGGAATAGCTAGTTCAGTAGCACATTGCCTTATTAAAATTGGTGGAAATTCGTCAAATCCAGTACTTTTTTTATTTTTTAGTCGGCGTATTATACCGTGAACCTCGCGTACATTAACCGGCCGTAGGTACATAGAATTAGTTGCTGCTGTTATGACTGGTCTCCCGGCGACAGGTGAAGACATGCTCGTTGCTCCTCCATCGCAAGCATGAACCTCACTACCAACTGATACAAAGTGATTATTAAATATGTTCGCAACTTCTGATGGGTTTTCTATTAGAGTATTGTCAACTTTTAGTTTTACGTTTTGTGTAACTTTTTTAGGAAGTTTACCCGTGCGCTCTTTTACAATATGCCACATTGTTTTTATTTTATTTTCAGATTTCTGAAGTTTCCTTATGTAATTTAATTGTTTTGACTTTTGGACTGCTCGTTTTAAAAGTTTTTCATACTGTTTATAATGTTTGTCTAAAACTGGGTCTTCAATTTGTGAATTCAATAATTTTAATAGTCGTTTATGTCTACAGGATACTCTCAACCCAGTCGTCAACTAGGTTTTCTTACATTTATTTTTATAACGAATTTTTATCTTGGGAATGCAATAATTTAACAGGTCTGTTAATGTTGTTAGAAACGAAGCGAAATTTTTATTAATATTTTGGTCATTTTTTAAAATTTTATTCCAGTCTATTAATTCTAGTTTTTCTTTAAAGTGTTTTATATTTTGCTGATTAAAATTTCTTATTTCTTTAAACCAGTTCTTATTTTCTGTGGTATATTTAATAGGTAGCGTAACTAAGACACCCTTATGGTCTGAGAGCCCATAGTCTTTCACCTGGATGTTTAAGTTTTTATCACGAAAGTTTGTGAATACTAGATCAATACATGTAGTAGAATGTTTAGTTATTCTGGTAGGTTCGTTTACGACACATAAAAAATTATGACATTTCATTTGGTTGATTAGATTATTTGTCAAATTATTATTATCTAATATATTGATATTAAAATCACCGCCAATGAGTATGTTTCTATTTTTATTTTTCGACGTTAAGATCTGCAGTAATTTTTCTAACGAGCTACGAAATAACTCGGAATTCCTATTTTTCTGAGGCCAGTATAAAACAATTATTACTAGATTAAACTTAGGAACATCAATTGCACATGACTCAAATATAAATTCAGTATTCATATCATGGATATCTTTACGCATATTGAACGCAATGTCTTCTCTCAACAGAATACACACACCACCGCCGTTAAAAATCTGTCTACAAAAGCATGCAGCACAGTTGAACCCTTGTAACTGTAATAGGTCTATTTTATTCTTTGATATCCATGTTTCCGTTAAACAAAGAGCAAAAACGTTTTGGTTTTTATCTGTGATGTATTCTAAAAGGTGTTTTTTATTGTAAAAGCTTCTAATATTTTGATACAATATTCCAAAATTCAAATTGTCTTCAGTAAAGTAACTATTTTGGCTGGTTGTATTATTAGAATCTTTAGGCACGAAAGGAACAGGTCCTATCGGTATCGAAGTCCTCAATCTGAGGGTTTTTATAAATTAATTCATGGTTAATATCCAATAATAAGTTACTTATGTCATTCAAAATTACTTTATAACCTTTATCATTTAAAGCACCATTATATATCGAAAACATATTAAAAGAACATTTGAGATTTCTGTTAGAATCAATTATATAACAATACTGATACTTACAATTATCATTGCTTATTAAGTTGTTGAATGTCTCTATTCTCGTATTATAAATATGGGCATAGAAAGAATATCTATATGTTGGGAGACATAATATTACATTTGTATGCGGAACGGATAACAGTGATTGTTGAATTTTTATTACTAAATCTCTATAGTCTACCGACTGGTTAAAATCGGACTGACCCAACAGTAGAATGCAATAGTCACATGAGGTAAAGTCTCTAAGCTTTTCTTGCAATCCGCTCAATAACTGTTCTGCACCTCCTCCTGGTATGCGGTAGTGGCACATGTCACAGGCCTCAAAGTGATTCCTCACAGTTTTAGCAGTTTTATCACGAGTGATACTACTGATTATGCACAGCTTCATCTTCTTGTTCGCCTCTGGCGCGTTACTTTTAGTTACAGTACAGACTTCTTGGGATGCAGTATTTGTATAATGTTTGTTTACTCGCGGTCGTAGCGATGCAGTCAATGATTTGTTTTGAGAATTCGTATGGTTCTTTGTCTGAAAGTTGGCCTCTTTTGCTTTCCAAGACTGTTTCCTTTGTATTTTGTAGCTCTTTATCGGTGTGGATACATAAGGCCCTTTGGGTTTAGTGGTTAAATTGAGGTCGTCAATACTGACCGTCTTATACAATTTTATAATTTTTTCCTGCTCTTTTATTTTATTTGTTAATTGCCTATTATTCGAATTCAAATTATCTATTTCGTTGTGGGCTATAATCAAATCTGCTTGTAGCTTTCTAATTTTCTCTTTCAACTCTTCGATAAGCATACTCTCGTTATTAGTGACATCTCTAAGGCTATGAAAAGTTTTGTCATACTGTAGGATACAGTTTTCATCTTGTTGTGTGTCATTTAAGTCATTAAGGGATAAACAAGAGCACGATAAGTCGGGTAATGGATTTTTTTTCTTGCTCCGAATCGTAATGAATTCATTTTCCTCTCGTCCGCTATCAGAACTTTTCTCTTCGACTAAATTCTCGAATGAGTTTTCAGTTGGAATATTAATTTTATAGGTTGAGGAAGTGGCCACTGTTTCAGGTTTGTACCGGCAATGATCACAGCGACAGTTTTCCCTCCTTTTTGGTGACATCAAATAATATAGCTTTTCAGATATACTTGTACAATGCAAGTGAAAATCTTTTTTGCAATCTGTACATATAATATAGGTACGTGTCGTAATCAAAGTTTTACATTTCTCACAGAAATTTGCCATCTTTTAATAATGTCTAGAGTTAATAATATTTTTGTCGTCAATAGGTATCTTAATGTAAAATGATCTGCAGTTAATAATATATTTTCCTTAAATTCTAATACAAGTCACAAAAAGTCTTATTCAACATAACCCACACCATATTAGTTGTCACCGCAAACCGAAAGTTGTCACCACATTGTATAGATAGCAATCAACAGGTTATTGCTTTTGCGAGTAATTGCTTCAGATGAACTGCGATAGATGGCGTTACTGGTGCAACAATAAAGTGTGCTGTATGGGCTTCTTTCTTTGCCATCGACTATACTTGATGTTAGTGCTTTATTGATATGCGTTTTAGTTGCTTTATCCGTCAGTTGATTTAGGACTGATTATGTTTTCAAATGATAACGATACCGGCACTTAGTAATTTTAACAAATTTTTATTAATGCCAGTTA